>LR994585.1:15754757-18154757 GCA_905187575.2 Celastrina argiolus
TTATTATAATAATCAATAATTATTGACGCTTTAAAAGTCAACGATATTGTACCTAAACGCACCACCAAAACAATTAAAATACGAAACATTTCGTCAAGTAAAATAATAAAAACACGTTACTTCATCGACCTGCAAAACGCAACTAACAAGTTCTAACAAGTACAAAATAAGCCGTTTAAAATATAACAACTTATAAAAGTAATATGCAATAGTAAAGAATTTTTACTCTTATTACCCTCTAACAAGAACGATTTTTCTTAGCAGCGAAATATGCGTAAGCATATTGTATAAAATGAACTCTTATCACTTAAAAATGTACAAAGAATTTTCACACTTATGCCGGCAGCCTAAGAACGATTATTCTTTGCTCATTCCACACTTATGATTAAATAAGTAATAAACGGATTTTTTTCAGTGTGTTTTGAGAATACACCAAGTGTGCATCGTTCTTAAAATTTCCGAATGTCGACGATTTATTCGAGTATGAACGTTTTTCCACTGCCCGAGAATCGCCGCCCTGGTAGTAGGAATTGTTAGCATTTTCATAGAAAAAACGCCACTCGAATAGATCGGCGGCGCCGGCCAAAATCGGGACGGCATGTCGCGGCGCCCATTTCTAACCGAGAGTTCCATATTAAAGACTTTAGTATTTGCAATATAAGTTTTAATTTATACATCAAAACATTCATGACAAAAACGGCCATTATTTGACAGTAAACTATTATTATTACTCCATCGGCCTACTTCTTTTGCCTATGCACATCTAATACGGTGTATAAAGAAGCATTACTATAAATTTGTGATTTTAAATATCCAAACGACAGTGTTCATAAACTAAAAATGTATTTATACTGCTACCCTAAATCACTTTTCCACGCGTACGAAGTCGCGGGCACAGCTAGTGTTAAATACTTTTGATTGTAGTACCTACCAGTGTGCAGTCTTGTTGAAAGGAAAATGAACAGCAGCTTGACTGTGTATTTGGATTGAGTGACACAAAAAATAAAATATAATTTAAATCTATAGATACTGGGTTTTAAATGAAATTAACATCAGATTCAAAGTTCACTTTATAGTTTAGTCTAATTCTAATTAATTCTATATTCAAAATTTGACGGGGTTTTAAATTCGAAATACGAATCACATTTTGCTTTTTACAGTAAAAATTAATGAGCAATAAAAATGAATGTGCTTATTTTTTTAATTCTCCTGCATCGATCAATGTCAGGTTAAACTTAACATATACATTATCAATGCAGTTATCAACTTGCCTTGATCTCTGTAAGATAAATAATACTTAGTATTTACAGCATTAACATAAGTATAACATCGATTATATCAGCATATTAACTGTCAATAATATTGGTCCAATATTAATAATGTCATTACAAACTATTATCTAACATTATATTATGAGAATGTATTATTTTTTGTAATTATTAATTTAATTATCTTTATCAATGGAACATTATAATCTTCGACCCAATAACTAAATTATAACCCCTTTGCTATCGTCCAGGAGGTTGGAAGGAAAACAATTTTATGTTTTCCTCCCAAAAGGGAATAGTTTTGTCGAATCGAAACACCACATAAGTAGCACATACCATTATTATTAGTATAGTAATATATATTATATGTATATCTAGTAGGTATATACATAATATAAATATATTTAGCAGTGTGCGGAAAACCCAGTAATGGTTTATGTTACACTGTGTAGATTAAGTTTTTTTTTGTAATTCTTTTATTGATTTAATAAATAAAAAAAAATATATATTAATATTCTATTAAGTACTTATCACAATAATTATAAAACTATTCCAGCATAAAGAATAAGTCTTAATTAATTTTCAAATTGAATTTTAATTAAAATATATAGTATACAATATTGAATTTATTGTTTTGTGTTAATCAAGATAGTAAAATAACTGTCCATCTTTCTGGATTAATTAAAGTAATTAATTCTTTTTACGAGAATTATGTAAATGCCTAACTTTTTATAAAGTAAAAGGCTTCGCTTTATTACAATTTTATAGTTGGAGACCAGAAATTGTGATCTTGCTCTTCTGTGTTTTATAGTTTTATAATATCTATTTTGCTTGTTTATAACTATTTTGCTTACATTAAGTATAAATTTATGGCACAAATATCATTTTACTAGCTTTAGAGCGTGAATTCGTTCGTTTTCTTCGAAATCCTAAATATATTACGGACGTCTACATTAGAATAAGTAAATAAATTGTTGATATTTCACTAAAAAAACTTAAGCCACAAATCTCACCCTTTAGGGGAAAAAATATAAAATACGTACACTTAATCATTCGTATGTTCGCTTGGTCCAGTAGTTAATTTCGTGAAAGACATACAAAAATACAAATATTTCCTCTTCATAATATTAGTATAAAAATAATATCTAATAGCTTATTAATAAGTATTTTACTTATATATTAAATATCATTTTATGGGGTCTGTAAATATAATATCATATTCGTATAACGTTATTGCGTGGGAAGTGGCAACAGGTTATAAGTTATTACTCTTATAAGTAAGGAAAACCATCGTTTAATTAATTACGTAAGGACTAAGGATGTAAATAATAGGAAAGCTTAATAAGTAATTAAATACTTTTAAAGACGAAAATATAAATATGTACCTATGTATTGTCAGTAAACAAACCAATCGTCGTCGGCGCTAACCCCGTTCAGCTGATTGATATACATTAATTAAAACTAGCTGTTTTCAAATCAGCTGAAAGATCAATAATCGCAACGATGAATTCGTTTCATTACGTTTTTACCTTTAGGCGCTTTAGGTACATGTATAATGTATATTATAAATTATAATATATGCAGTAAATCATGTAACCAGATGTTCTGTAATAATTAATTGCACTAAATATTTAGTTCTAAGCTCTACTCAACGGGTCATCCCAATTAACCATTTCTCAGGAAATTTTCGACAAAAACTATTTCAAAGAACACCTATTAGCTTATTGCTAATTATGTACTCACGGGCGAATTAAAGTCAAAACTGAGATGATTGGAATATTAAAAGTTTTTACTTGAGTTTTTCCTCGACGAGAAGTGAGGACCGAAAAAATTACTCCCGGATGTGCAGGATGCGTAGAAAATGGCCCTAACGATCCTCGCTATTCAATTATAGCTCTTACTGTGCCGTGATTAATCACATTATCGATTGATACGACACGTTTGAGTGCGAGAATGAGTATTTATTATTCTGTTTGGTTGAGTTTTTAACACTGTGTTGCGATCTGCCGTAGGAGGTGATCGTGTGTGTACAATGGAGGGATTTATCATTATTAGTGTTGCTTTCAGTCTAGGTTTATGTTATGGTAAGTAAATATACAATTGTTCACTTTCATTGAGATATTATTTAGAAAATGGTTATAAAAAGTTTTTTTATTAAGACCTTGTCCGGAAACGGATACCTGTGCGTAGTCTAGAAAGACCAACAAAAAAAAATTAGTTCGTATGAAAAGTGGCCTATGTTTTGGGAACCCTTTTAAATTGAACCCAAACGTAAACAAACCGAAAACACCGAAATTTTCTCATATCATTCAAGATCATTCATTCATTATCCAATTCATTTAATAACAATTAAACAATAGTTAATATATTTGTACATAAAATGAAAAACTTTCACATTAAAAATACATCCTTTTGACATTATAGTCTATGTAAATACGTCCCTTTTAAATTATAATTTAATTTTATTAACTAATTGGCATCACTGACTAGTCTTTGGTTGTGTCATAGACGGGTTTGTTTACGTTTGGGTTAAAATGAAAGAAACGACGTACTATAGTAAACACGCGTAGCTTCTAGACGCAAAGTATATAAATAGATAAATCTAGCTCGTATGCAATAATTGCGTAACATTTTGCGCTTTCTGGACAAAGTACTAACATTGCTGTATGTTTACATAAAGTAAAATGATTAGTATTAGCGTATTAGTAACATAACATGTGTCTATTTAAATAATACAAGTTAATAATCAACTAATTGCAACATACCAAAGTCTACTACGTATAAAGTTAATGATTTTATAAAGCACACTTAGGGAAAAACGCAACATAAAAAGCTAGTTATATGCATGCAAATGTGCATAAAAAATGCTGGAAATATGTAAAATTAAATGATAAATTTGGCATGGTAGGCACCAAATTTCACACAAATAAATAAAAAATCTAAACTGCAAATCAATGGACACGCACGTCCAGTATGAACCAGTGAAACAATTAACTTTAATATTTAGGTGGAACGACTTTGTAGTAGGCGAGCGCAACGTTCTTCTGTCTATTTCATTTCATTATCTATTGTGATATAATATTATATCTGCCAAAACAAAAGACGCGCGCCCTGCGTTCTGAAATGCAGTAAAAAGTTACAATTACTCAAAAGCTCTTATATTTGTACACAGTAATAATACACAAATTACTTGTCATCATCAGACACCTGATGATGACTTAGTCGAAACCGGTCGTGTATTTCAATAAATCTTATGTTTAACAACTAATAAAGTGGAGAAAGTGCAAGTAATTTGTGTATTATTACTGTGTACAATGTATTTCCATCAAGAACCTACAGTACATTCAATAACATATCTTATATTTGTGACTGTTATTAAATTTGGTCCCATTTTGGAACGCAAGGTGAGTGAAAAAGATTGTAAATGTACCGATAATACGCATCATAACTAGATCTTAGGTAAAATATGCTATTACCGCTGAGAAAGGCTAGAATATTCAAATGCATATAATCCGGTCTGTAGTTATAACATTGTTAAAAGACATTTTTTATAATTTTTTTTTTACCAATGCCGCCGATTCTTCCATACAGGCAAGTGATACTGGTGTTAGTGTATGAAGACATGATATTCAGAAATTGTACTATTAAAATATGAATTCTGTATAGAAATATTTTGACTTTGTCTTTGTGGGAGTACTGTAATAATCGAATTTGAACTGCTCGTAGGTTCGTAGCACCTTCGTAGAATTCGTACAAACTTTATAATTTAAATATTCTTCGCTTCAATTCAAATTAAAATTTCTCCGCTTTTCATTAAGTTTGAAAGATAATGTTTAGTCCCGATTTCACCAATGCATGTTAGTGTTAACGGCTTGTTAAAATACCATGCCTTCTCTTTCATTGATAGGAATTACGAGAGGAACAACATGATATTTAACGAAGTATTAACTTTAATATTGCTTGGTGAAACACGCCCTTAGTCATGTAGTTATGTAGAGTCACGAGTTATCCTTTGGTCTGCTCTACAATATATTATTGTTCCGGGGGTTTTTAAGTGTACGTGACAAGATGTGTTTGTGTTTTAACCTTAAAAAACAGTGTTCGCGTGTGATACTTACTATATTTACGCAGGCGCGGCCCATGTACATTATTAACATGAAACAAAATTAAATACCGTTTCTTAAACTATATATATAAATTTAACCAAAACGTAAACAGGTACAATACAAATAAAGTATACAAGGTACCAACTACCAACGTACCTACCTAATAACTATTCATAAACGCTGCCCTAAAACAAAAGGCTGTCCATACTATTATCCTAACTTCGAATACCTTTGCTGACTTATACATATTGTTCGAAGGCCTACTTCTTTCGCCGAGCTCCGAAAGGATGGTACTATATTGTTATTATACCCTGCATACCAAGAGGCTTGCCGGGTACGTCACTTGATGGATCGGGATCAACACTGGGATACACTGGGAAGTACATATTAGCGAAAGTTCTCAGCGGTTGTGCCAATAAACTAAAAATATATTTAAAAATACTAAAGTGCCCTAAATCACTTTCCACGCGTATGTGTCGCGGGCACAGCTAGTTATTAATATATCTCTTTTTGTGTATGTATACAGATCAGAAATGTACAAATGCTAAATGTACACATTCAAGTACTCATGATTGCGCTTATTTACTACTTTTCCCGCTACAGTACTCGATAAATGGGCTATAGGGGTTGGCAAACACCGTAACATTTTTATTCAGATTTGACCACGGGACCTTAACAAACAACACAATATTTACCCTTTGTATTGTAGTTTTAAATACAATAATATTGTAGATTATCGCCGAATCCACCTACATAAATACATATCACTCTTGTTTCTTCTTGTCATGAGAGATACCACCAAAGTTTAAAAAATAAAGTATAGAGAAAATAAATAATCATTTATAATTTAACGACAATTCACTTCTTCGATTCGACCTTTAAAAGGGGTCTGTAATAGGTTTTTGGAACCTAATGCGCTAGATCTACTTAAATTGGATAGAATTTGATGTCAATGGATAAATAATGGGAAAAATTTGCATAGATCCTCCATTTATGGACGTAACACTATCCTTTATTATCTTTAAAAGATTTATTAAATGGATTGTGATTTTTTTGAATAAATAACTATACTTTACACTTGTTCTATAGATGTGGCGGGGCGATCTTACTTTTGTTTGTTTTCAGGTTTGTTTATTGTTAACATGTTATAAAATATATATTGTAGCTTTAAATTATCAAAAACAAGTTAGCTTGTTTGTGTATAGTATTTTAACGAAACCCTAACAAAATTTAAATTGTAATAGATATGGACGCTTCACACCACGTCAATCTGGCCCCGTGCTAAGTATCCAAAGAGTTTGTGAGACCAGGCAACGGCAATACACAAAAAAGTCAAAAAGTCAAAAAATTTTATTCAGAATAAATTTTACAAAAATGTTTTCTAAACGTCGTTTCTATATGATGCCTACCACAATATTTATTTATTTATTTACTCAACAAAACAATTATTTTTACATTTATTAAAATTCAAAACAAAATTTAGTGCTCAAATCAAAATAGTGATAGGTGAAGTACAACATAAATATGAAATAATAAAACCTGAAACAAACGTTTGTTTAACGTTCAAACAAGCTTTTGTTAAATATTGAATTTGAATCTCCGTAACCACAATAATATTATGTAAATATAATTAAAACCTCGACCACGGTCATGGTCAAATCGTATCGTTAATATATTATGCAAAGCAAGGCGACTCGCTCACTTGACACAGTCTAAGGCCGTGTTTCATCAAGCAATGTTAAAGTTAACGCCATGTTAAAATACCATGCCATCTCATTCATTGACAGGAAATACGAGAGGGATAACATGATATTTAACATGGCGTTAACTTTAACATTGCTTGGTGAAACACGGCCTTAAGATAGACTAGTCTCACATAGACAACTTTACGACGAAGACCCGTAATAATAAAGATAATATCTCAAACCCAAGCTCACTTGAGAACCTATTTGACAGATAAAAAAACATTTCGTTTCGCTTTCAAAAGTGAACATCTATATTAATGTTAATTTCTTTTATTTTTATAGTGTAATAATATTTATATTATAGACTACAGCTAGTCTACGGGTCAGCACCCGTGTCCACTTCGTTGAGCATAGAAACAGTTTGTGATGAATCGTTAAAACCTTCCCGGGACTTCCATGAATATTATTAGACTAGAATATATGACTAAGGGCGTGTTTCATCAAGCAATGTTAAAGTTAATCCTTCGTTAAATATCATGTTGTTCCTTTCGTAATTTCTATCAATGAATGAGAACGCATGGTATTTTAACAAGCCGTTAAGACTAACATGCTTTGGTGAAATCGGGTCTAAGGTCGTGTTTCACCAAGCAATGGTCAAGTTAACACCATGTTAAATATCATGTTATCCCTCTCGTATTTCCTGTCAATGAATGAGATGGCATGGTATTTTAACATGGCTTTAACTTTAACATTGCTTGGTGAAACACGGCCTTAAAATAGCCGAATAATATTATATATGGGACTGCGAGACAGCAATAGATTTTATAAATTCCTATTTTTAGTTTCCTCTTAAGACTGTCGAGTCTCAAGTGAGCGTTTGCCCTAAATGTTCAGATCATGACGTAATAGATGTTCATATTGTATTCTTGATGTAGGTATCTTTGTATTTGATTTAAATATATATAACTACACTGTATGACTAATAGAGCAGTTTTTATAGCGAATACTAGAGTGTTTACTTATATGTTACAATAAGGACCTAGAAGGCTTTTTCCATTTTCCTGGATAATCGATCTTTTCCCTAGTGTCATTATTATCTGTCAGTAAGAGTGCAGCGATATAAACACAAGAGTATCCTATATAGTAGTAGATTTACATACCTTTTTTTTTAACTCTAAAATACACACGAAGTTTTTTTTATTTATCGGGAATCGTATTATTTGCCGCAGTATAGAGCCTTAACCATCTTATTATCCCCGACGCAGAAAATACGGGATGTTATAAGCTTGACGTGTATGTGTGTATGTGTATGTGTCTGTCTGTGGCATCGTAGCTCTCAAACGGATGACCCGATTTTAATGCAGTTTTTTTGCTTGAATGGTATATCAGTCGAGAATGTTCTTAGCTATGTTTGGTGGAAATCGGTTCAGGTCTTCAAGGTCATCAGGTCATTTGTTAGGTGTGATAGGAATGTTACACGCTAAGCCGGGGGTTTTTTTTATTTTGAATTTAGTTTACTTATATTATTCATTTAGTATTTTGGACATACATAAAGCCAAATTTTATTTTTTTAAACTAAGTTCAAGATGTTAACGTTCTTAGTGCTTAGAGCTGACGCGGACGTACGTCATCAGCCAGACAAAGTGATTTTAATTATATATGATTGTATAAAGATGTTAAATGACTTTCGAAGGCCATAGTATTATTTATTCATTTATTAATAACTAGAGGCCCTACGCCAGAACGAAAGGGTGACAATCGATTCGATTCAACTCATAATAATTTACTCTATGACTAAACAACAAGTAGCCAAGACTATTTCACATGTATGTTTGTCGTCGTTATTACACCCATTACAAGGTGTAAAATAAATAAGTGATAATACTAAAGAGTATGTATGTGCCTCATATGTAGAGTATATTGTAAAAGTACCAGCGCAGACTTACTTTTGACTTTCATGTTTGTGTGAGAAATGTCCCAACATCATACATTTTCCCATAAAATATATTTTTTTAAAAGTATCTCTTTCTTCGCTGGTACTTTCTCAGTAAACTCTACACACGGGACCTGTACAATATAGCCTATATAAATAGTTAAGAGACTCTTAAGTTAAATGCTTCGCTTGTTAGTTGTAACCAGTTACTCTACCAAGCAGACAGTGCTTGAGAGACACCGAGAATAGATTGAGGTCATTCTTACCTGATAAAATAACTCTTTCAGCTTGAAAGGATTTAGTTATTTTTAATGTTATCTTATAAAGATCTTAAATACTCAGAACAAATAACGAACTAAAGATATATATATAATAGTTTGTCAAAACGAAGACTGTGATCGGGCGTGTAGCTAAGTAAGGCGTTGCGTGTGTGCGTAACAGGGCGTAGTTAAATCGATCATCCTGTGAGGTTCGCAGAACTCTGTCCCTCTTTTTTACCCCCAAATTCTCTCTCTCAGAACTCTGTTCTCGGAGAACTGTGACCCTCGTTTTACCCCCAAATTCTCTCTCTCAGAACTCTGTTCTCGGAGAACTGTGACCCTCTTTTTACCCCCAAATTCTCTCTCTCAGAAATCTCTTCTCGGAGAACTTTGTCCCTATTTTTTAAGCGACTTCCAAAAAAGGAGGAGGTTTCTCAATTCGACCGTATATATGTTTTTTTTACCTTCAAATTCTCAATACATTCAAAATCTGAACTCAGATGATTACTCAACAAGTAAATTGACTTATTCAAAAACGTTTTTGCATATTTGATTGTGAATATGTGTAGGCGCTGTTGGCGAAACAACAGCTACTTTAATGAAGCCATCAAACTCGACATTCTTTTGGAAATAAAAGAAATGGGATCTTTGTGCCCACGTCATTATTGTTCACTGTATTTAGAAATTAAAGTTACAAAGTAAATTGAACTATATCCCCATACACTAAACTTCAATCTCCCTAGTAGTTTTGCATCATTTGCTGAATTTCAGCGTTCGTAAGAACGCTCTGTGACTAGTGTACAGAAGGTCCAAATTCCTTTGAAGTTTCAATACAGTAGTAAGATAGATAGACGTTGTGAAGACATTTAGATAAGCTTTAACGACCGCGAACGTTACGAGGCTAATTAAGTTAGTAAAAAAGATATCTATCAAGTTTTAAATAGATGTGCCCGGTTTGTAATACCTACTTTAGCATTGTAATATACGAGATTGATCTTATATGTACAGGGCCATAATTCAAGATACCATCGATATTTATCACTTAAGAAGTTCGAAAACAAAATGTATGGAATTTGACATAAGGTACGCTAAATGACATACCAAATCGCGATCATTTAGCGTACCTTATGTCAAATCCCATACATTTTGTTATCGAACTTCGTAAACGATAAATTGCGATGGCATCTTGATTCAGCTCCAGCTGGCTTACTCTCCACACAATCAAGAATCGAATTAGTTCGATCTCAACAGTTTTTGGTATTTCTTTTGGTGGATTTTTTTAAACTAACCAGGATAAAGAAAATCGTTAGATCGTAACCTTTTGTACTTCCGACCATTTCAATAAACAAACGTCAATTTATTCGGGATTACGCGGCACTATCGAATGTGACTCAAAATCGAATCAGTTTGGAGAGTAAGGCCAGGAGGTTAGGAAATATTTTTTTAAGGTGTTCTGTCATCCTCTATTATATACTATCCTCTAGAATTAAGATTCTACAGAGCGCCCTCGACGATTTGCGATTATGTATGTTCTAATATGTTCATCTAAAAAGGTGGTCAATTATAGCTCGTGGGCACCCTTATTTAATGTCCAGTCCAGTAGGGAATAACTTTTCGTGTATTTACATTTTGTCTACTACGAGTTACAATCAAAATATACGATGTAACACCGCGGGGGGCTAACTTTTATGGATTTATCACTTTATTGTGGCAAATTAAACCTTATGCTAGTCTAGTAGTCGGCATATTTTGTTAACCTGTTAGGAAGAATCAAACTTGCAGTTACGTAATGGGACAGAAACAAAAAAACTGAAATAACTAAACAAAATTTTAAATTCCAAGTTATCCCAAATTGTCAAGCCATGGGCGAGCTGATGATGATGAATTATAACTAAGAACACTTTCAATTACGTCAGATTTCAAACAAAAAAAAAATAGATCAAAATCGGTTCATTCATTTGGAAGATACGATGACACAAACAGACACACACTTATAACATCCCTCTGGTTTCGTCGGGGTTTAAGAATAGGATGAATATTAATATCTATATCTATTTATAATTTTACAAACTTTTATTTAGTTTCACCTGTCCCTTTGTGTGTAGGCAAATCTTGCAAGTTACATTCGCCCGTATTTCTTAAACGCACGCGACAGAAACAAAATATTAAGATTATTCGAACCAATAGATATTTCAATACAATACCTAATCTCCGAATGGCAGGCGCGATGGGAAAACTCCACAAAAGGGCGCCACCTGTACAACTTTTTTCCATGTGTACGCGAACGGCTCTCCATGCATTGGCTAAATATTGATCACTGCGTTTCACAATTCCTGACCGGCCATGGTAATTTTAAAGCGAAACTATACGGTTTCAAATTGGTGGAATCACCTCTATGCGAGTGTTCGACCGAAGGCAACATTTCCGAACAAACGGCGCATCACATTCTATGGGAGTGTGATCTCTGGCGAGATGAAAGAACTACAACGCTTAACAGCCTAATTTGTAAATCTGGAGTCGTATATTACGGTGACCTCGTGGACAGTGCTAGGAATTTCCGTGCTTTCAAGCGTTTCTGCCATAATTATTATTGGAAACATTTATCAACATCATAATAAATCCCCAATAATGACATAACTCATATATAGATTACAATGACATAATAATATAATAATATATATTCCCGTGGTGCTTTCCCTTAATTTTTTGGCCTTTTGTGTCATCACAATTTTGTACTGTCTCCCACTTTGCTTGGGGAGGGAAACTGGAATACTTCCTACTCCTCCTTTTTTTTCTTCTGATTAATTTCGTTGTGGGTCCCAAGACAGATTTAGCTTGTCCCTCAGGCTCCCCTGAGATCATATCAAAGGGTTTGTCGTGGTTGGTTACCGCTGTTGATCCTGGCTTACAGGAGTTGCAGTGGTGGGAATGTGAGGTGGTCCAATGCCCGTTAAAAAAAAAGTTACATTCGACTTTCTGTTTTCCGACGGAGCTGAAATTTTGCATTCATAGGTACTACGTATATCGTGAACTATTCAATATTTTGATCACATAGACATGATCTGATGATGGAGCAGATCATGTGGTCTGCAACTCCGTTTTAAATTTGTTTTTAAATAGCTTTTCAGTTATAACTTACCAAGCAAATAATGTAGAAAGACTAGTAAGAGAATGAATAGTAAAATCATATAATACGATAAATCATATTATACCCTAAAGGGTTTAAACTAATATACCTAATGTTATTTAAAAAATTAAATGAATATTAAGCTGAAGAGTTCGTTTATTACTCAACTTTTCTGTGTTCTATAGATCATTTATCGGCAAAGACTTAATAGGCTATATATGTATTATATCAACGCTCATTAGCATTGATTAGATAGATTGGAGCACAAGTTTTGCTGAGAGCGACCGAGGAGAAGTCGCGGGCACAACCAGTCTTAAAATATAGTTTATAAAAAAAACTTTTAAACTTCTTAAAAGTTTTTGTTTTATCTATGGTAATCGCAATATAAATCCATAAAACAAAATCTTGTTTCATTCGTTTTGTTGTTATAAAATAATATAAATATGGATGAAATATTATATTGACATAATGTGCTATCTTTTTTGATGGCCACTATATATCACTTACAATTTATAAATTGTCTTTTAGTATTTTTTAACAAATTTATCACATATTTTGCTATTTGGTTTGTTGTATTTTATTTTTTTAACACTTTCATAATTTTGTTTATGCCAATATTTAAGGCTTTAACGGTGTTCGACACTAAAATAAAATATATAGCTTATGTCCGCCACACACGATTGAGTATTAAGGATACAATCATCAACAATTTTTAAACAACGCGAATACGATTCTGGATTTTTTTGTTTTGCGTCTCCTGTCACTTTGACATTCATTAAATTTTGTGATTTGTACCCCACATGCCCAGGCTCAATTTAATAAAAACTTTCTGACCTCTAGGCCGTTTGGACGTGTAAAATAATGGTGTCCTTTTTACGAGACAAAAACTTAATTAACAATTCATTAAACAAGTCAACGAACTTAATATAGTGTAATTAATATAATAAAGTCCCGATGTAAAGTAATCTCTTCATGACAATCAGTTAAAATTAATGTTAAGATAGATATCAATATTTGACAGGAAACCTATTACTTTAAGTGGTTTGTATAGAACTTACGAGCATAAAGTAACGGTAAAAATAATTAAATTATCTTAAAGCCTTGGGTGACTTCTCACACTTGATTAATGATTAAAGCTTATGGAATTTTTGTACTTTTTTTAAAGTAATAATCTTTTAAAAAGCGTAGAATATTAGTATAAAAACCAGCATTTCATTTTACGTTAGATTTAATAGAGGGGACAAATTTACAAAATATTATTATTTTTTATAAATAACTAGCTGACCCGTGCCCACTTTGTTGAGAGAAACCGTGTAAACCTTCCCTGGATTTCCACGAACTTTTCAAGACCAAAAATAGCCGAATCAGTTCATCTGATCTCGAGTTTTAGCGAGACTAACAAACAGCAATTGATTTTTATATAGCCTATGTTACTCAGTGATAATGTAGCTTTCGTATAACGAAACCATTTCTATGGTTACGTCAGTTACGTGTGTAGACTGTAGAGTAAGACCTTGGCGTAGAGACTAATCTTCTAATGAGTTTTTTATCCTATTCATCTTAAAACCAGAACTTGAAGATATCATCTTCATATGATAGATCACTTTACAGATTTGGCAAATTAGAATACTAATATATTTCATAGTAATAATATTTATTAAATACAGTGTCATAAATAAGTCCATTTTTTATCTAAAATATGTATCTTTTCTTTGGTTGATATTGTATATCTTGCAAATGAAAGTGTGAAAAATGTCTGTAAGTGGGCTTCTTTAAATTAATATTAATTTTATTATTTATGTTTCATTATTATAATAACTACATATCTTTCAGTACGAATTTGGTAATCAATATTTAGAATTAAATAATATTGTCATTCTATATTTATATCATTACTAGCTGACCCGTGGCCACTTCGTTGAGCATAGAAACAGTTTGTGATGAACCATTTTTAAACCTTCCCGGGACTTCCACGAATATTTCAAGACTAAAAATAGCCGAATCGATTCAGCCGTTCTCGAGTTTTAGTGAGACTAACGAACAGCAATTCATTTTTATATACATATAAGAGAAGATAAGAATAAGATAAGAAGATGTATTTAAAATACATTTTTCTGCGGTGTCAGTAAAATATAACTATTTGTCCACCCAAAAACATCCTTAAAGTATGGTAAATAATAATTCTAACGTTTAGTGAAATATATTTTAATAAACTTGTTTTCTTATAACTGTGGGATTCCCAGCATTTAGGTTAAAATAAATGCTGGCTTAGCCGTTTAAGTCAAATCGTAATTATTATAACGAGAATTCAAAAGCAAACAGATTATTTTATAGTAACTTTATGTTTTTTTTTCATTTAATGCATATGATACTATACAAGAACTTAATTTTGAATCGAAAAATCATATTACTAATTCATTAAATTACATTTAATTGAACCGAGTAACACTGCGTCTGTAACTAAATAATCTATATTATTATATGAATCTATATTACTATGTGAATCTATATTATTATTATCTTTTTATTATCATTATTAATATATGAAAGAAGAACTTTAAGATCAGTGTAACGTGTACTGTGCAAACGGAGGATCATTAAATTTGGCACAGTATAATCGATGTGAGAAACTTAAAATTTTCGCTGCTAAAATGTAAAATGCTTTGGTAAATTATTTTGAAATTAAATCGGACAGTAACATTTGCATTTATTTATTTGAAAAAAAAAATATATGTTCATTAGCAGATATGTAGGATCATCTTTAGATTTTGTTGCTTATTCTGATGGATTTTGTCATACGATCTTGTTTATTATTATTGACATTTTATTTATTACTTTAGTATATTTCTCCAGTGTTTATGATTATATGATTATAATAAAACAAATTTTGTTCCAATGAAATATACATTTTTATTGAAAATCATATTTTTATTTGGCCATAAAATTTAACGGATCGTGAATTCGTTCTAAATTTCAGAAAATATCGATCAATGACCTCACTTCTTTGTTTTTAACCAACTTAAAATATTATAATATCATTCTTACGACTTATACATATATAGTAGACTAGCTGTGCCCGCGACTCCGTACGCGTGGAAAAGTAATTTAGGGCAGTGTTATAATAAATCTGTTTTAAAAATATTTTTAGTTATAAAAACTCTCGTCGAGGTATTTAAAAAACTACTTTATGTTGACAATTCCTACTACCAGCTTGACAAACGACCGTGTACAATTACTATAATGCGAACGGGGCTACTTGATAGTACGCTCACATACACGACAAACATCTAGTAGCACCGCAGCGACTGCAGACGATGATCGTTTCCACGCCGACGCTGCTGGTGTGGCGACAATGATAATATTAAGACAGCGCGCCGCAAAATTTTGCGGTCTTTTAGCCTTTAGGTGCGTAAGTCCGACTCGGTCCGGCGGTTTTTTATTTATTAATAACCAAACATATAGGTACTGATTATAAATCACTTCACTGTTAAAGTACTGATTTTATACAGAAAAGTAGCAAAATATAGAAAGTCCCAAAAGAAAGAAAACAAACCTAAGTTGTACCTAACATAAAAACCATTCGGTCCATAATAAAAACTAAGAAATAAAAATATCAAGAAAAACATAAATCTAACTTACATTGACATAACTTTTTTAGATTAACTGTAAACACAATACTTATGTTAATCAAAATTCTATATATTATGCAGTTATCGAATACATAATTTGGACAAAGAAGACTATAAAAATGTACAGTAATAGTAGGCTGTAGTATGAATTTTAACGGACGGAATGAGAACTATAATATACAATGCAAAATAATATTATACATTGCTAATGATGCACGCTGAGTATAACTCTCGGATAACGTATTGTATAAATGTAGGTACCTACTCAACTTTGCTATAATTGTATTAAAAGTACGGCATTTGGCGTATAGATGTCGCTATTATGGTCTGCTCTGCATCGCGCTATCGCTTGTAAGATAGATTTGTATAAGAGAATACTCTATTATGATATTTCGCAAAAAAACCCATAATAATCTGTTAACACATATCCAGGACAGGCCGCAAAAGGCTAGAATTTCAAAAGGTATCTCGATTGGAATCGAGTTGTATCAACAGTTTTCCCCTGTAACACAGTTTAATAACTATCAAGATGTTTTTTAACGTATATATTATAAAATAGAAAAAACAAAAAAAAAGAGCAATATATTTATGAAAATCTTAAAACTGTTTTTAAAATTCCGTACCTCAAAAGGAAAAAACGAAACACATATTATAAGATCATTTCCATGTCCGTCTGTCTGTCAAGACCCTTTACTCAGAAACGCGTGTAGGTATCAAGATGAAAATTATATAAAATACTCAGGATACCTACTGTTCCTTGAAGCAGTGAAAAAATCAGACGTCTTAGCCAATGCAACCAAAAGCAGTCGCTTAGGTATGTCGCTAAATTTCGTCATTTTCGACACTCGTAAGGGAATCAAAACCTAAAGGGTACTTCCCGTGAACTCAAAATCATAAAATTTGAAACCAAGCAACGTCTAAAACCATACGTTTTTAGTAACATTATATAGATAGTAAAAACTTAGTACCGTTTGTCATGAATGTGTATAATTGAAACTTATAACAAATACTTAGGTCTCTAATATATTCAAGCTGTAACCAAATCAAAATTCTATGTCAATCAGGTTTGTATGGAGCTATCGGTGCGCAAGTCCAACTCGCACTTGGCCGGTTTTTATTTATTTACTTATTACTAACCTACGCTAACAAATATGTATACAGTACCTACTTATCACAAAGGACTTTACAGTAAAAGTACTAACTGATTTTATACAAATAACTTTCGTAATAAACTCAAGAAAAAAAATCTTAGATTGTCCCTACCTAGCAAGCCTAAAACTAACAAATAAAAGTCACCCCCGCGACCCTGGTGCGTTTGCTGCGAATACAAATTTGAAGCGGCGCGGCGCGGGCGGCGCGGCGCGCGGCTCTCGGACCCGGCGCGCGCTTCCAACAAACGTCCAGCGTCAAAAACGACATGATCTTTTAAAATTGTCATAACTTTTTTATTTATGAACCGATTTACATAAAACAAACACTAAATGTTAAGTGAAGCTTGCCGCAATATATTAGTGAAAAGTACATCTTAATCGGATAAGCCGTTTCTGAGATTAGCGTGCACAAACCCACAGACAAACAGACAAACAGACAAACAGACAAACAGACAAACAGACAAAAATTTCAAAAATCATAGTTTTGGGTACTATTGCGTAAATAAAGGTCCCCTATCATATTTTTTTTCAAATATCTTCAATGTACAGACACGACTCCTCTACAGATTTATTATATGTATAGATATAAAATTTAAAAAATATTATGTAAATTTAAAAGTATAAAATTTTATCTAAATTGTACTCGCACATGATTTATAAATATCGTATTCTATCTGAGTATAACTATTAACCCCCTTCCTAAAATAAATATAGATCACGTTTAAAAAAGGATTTGAGGCATAATTTTAAAAAATTAAAACCGTTAGCCGCATTTAAAATACTGTATCTAATATTTTTCACACACTCAATTTATACATATAAATTGAGTGTGTGAACTAGCTGACCCGTGCCCACTTCGTTGAGCATACAAACCGTTTAAACTTTCCCTGGACTTCCACGAATATTTCAAAACCAAAAATAGCCAAATCGGTTCAGCCGTTCTCGAGTTTCAGCCAGACTAACGAACAGCAATTCATTTTTATATATAAGATATAATATAATATATTATGTATTCTTTTTTATTTTATAGAGACTTGTAATCCACAGGCTGTATCAGCCTCATCCCTTTACTAATATATAAAGAGAAAAAAGTTTACCGCGTTAAAAAATGCTGTAAAAATAATTTTAAATTTTTCGTATTATTTTAAGCTATTTTTTTACCTAATTAAACGAAAATATACATCAATAAAACGACAATTCCCTATATAATGAAGATATTTTTAAAAATAATATCAGTATTAAGAAGAAAAGGTTTGAAATTAAAAGATTTTCAGCTTATTGCACGCACGCAGCCTTAAAGTTTTACATAGTTTTCAGCAGTAAGAGATATAATCTTAAAGGTCTCTAATGACGTTTTCAAGGAGTACCTAATACTTATCGTTAATTTATTACCACTAAGTAACCTTTGATTGAGGTATAAATAAATTAAATGAATATTTATGACTTATCAAATTACAATTTCTGCGATAAAATCGACGAAAACACCATAAAATATGGAGATAGCCTTTCAAGTTTGTAATAATGGGATTCGGAAAGCCTAAATTTATTATACGACGTATTGACCTTACCATTTCGATCGATGTAATAATTCAGATAATGGCGGCCATGATAATGATCCTTTTGTTTGTAAAAGATCAATGACATTAGACAATAGAATTAGCGCGCCTTTTTATGAACAGTCGCGGAAATTGAAGGCAACAGATCGAGACTATTCTGACACTGGTCCTGCTGTCTCGGCAAATGACAGATTCGGAAAATTGGAGCTACCGCTTAAATCGCCGCTAGAGGCGCTCGTGTAGCGTGGGGTCTCCAAAATGTCAAACGTCATTGTTAGCGGGTTATCTGCGCGGGCTTATTTAGATTAATGTAGCAAATATTTACCAATAATTATTAAAATTTGATTAATTATGCCGATTATTATTAGAGTAACAGCCATACTATAGGATCACTTCTCGTATCACAGTTTTTGCTAACGTCAGTTTACACTTTAGGTACAGCAGTCAGCAAACGAGCAAATGCTCTTTCTTTAGTGTAAACAGCCATGGAGCATTGTTTCGTTGTTCCATCTTTCGATATTTTCGTATAAACCCTAAATACGACCTCTCGTTAATTTACACTAAGGGCCGATTTTTCAAACGTCAGATAACTTATATCAGTTGAATAAACATGTGACATTGACATTTGTTATATACAAAATCTGCCAAAGTCACATATTTATTCCTTAGATAAAAGATATCTGACGATTGAAAAATCGGCCCTTAATGTGGAATCCTGCATGTAGTACGCTAGTATTAATATGAAAATATGAATAAAGAACATGACTCTGTTAAAAAACCAGCCAAAGGCTAGTGGGACTCCCGCACAAAAGCTTCCATACAAATTGCAAAGAAAAAATGTTGTAGGTGGCACGGGATGTTCAGATATATACCTATTATCCCTTGGATATTTTTTTATTATTTTCATAGTATAATAATTATACTATTATTGTTATATCTATATACAACAATACGGCAACAGATATACTTTACGTGTGATAATTTAAACTATCCACCGCGGTTTACGAGATACATGTTAACAGACAGATAGACGTACAACGAAGTCATAGTATCGGTCTAGTTTTTACCGTACGCAACCCTAAAAACGAAACTTTCTCTAAAAGGAACTTTTTATTGGAAAGATCTTGACTTTGATGTAAATTAAATTATAAAGGCGGTATGACGCCTATGTGTGTGCGTCATTCATTAGTCACTATAGATCATTTAAAATGTAAACGTCTTGTAAACTATGTTACATACGAGTGTGTATGGGTCCCGTATATAGTTTACTGTGAAAGTACCAGCGCAGAAAATGTATATGAAAATTTATGACGCTGGGGCATTTCTCATACAAACATGAAAGTCAAAAGTAAGTCTTTCAGCGCGGGTACTTTCACAGTATACTCTACATAGGAGGCACATACACACTCTTAAGTATTATCACTATTATTTTCCATCTTGTATACGGTCGAATTAAGAACCTCATCCTTTTTTTTGGAAGTTGGTTAAAATATTTCATTTAGTACGTCTCACTCTGATGGCTACCTCGACATACTTATTTTTTACCAAATTCAAAAAGACGGCAATTATTTCTGTGGTGTAAATGGTAGGTAACTTATATCCTATTCTTCTTTCTACTACTATTTTAAATGTAAAAGTGTTGGAAGTTTGTTCGCAAAAACTACTAAATGTAGATGTCATTTTGATAATTGTAAGCTGAAAATTGGATTCCCAAGTCAACTGAAATTGAAATGTTTTAAAACTTTTGTCTCAGTTCGTTATTTAACAAATTCGCTTTTGTTATTTCCTTTATAAATTTATTTTATGTGTCTTTGTGTGAGTTGAAAAATAAACTCCTTTTCTTTCTTTCTTCTTTCTTTTGGCATAGACCACGCGGACATATTTTAGCCTTGTTTGTGTATGGCACGATAACTAGTGTATTGCTGATCGTAGAATAATATAAATAACCATTACAACTATTAAGTGCGATCATTAAAAGTAAACAATTTTCAAACACCATTAGTGTATCATTATGTCTGTTATTATATTGAACACCATCATTGTGTGATGAATGATGCAATAGGGTTTTCCACATGAAGAGAAGTAATTATGTAGTATTAATACGTTGCGAGTTCCTAAATGTATATAACCGGTGCTGCCAATATTTTACAAAATTTCTAAATCTGCAAAAAAAAAACCGCACTACAAACTACTAGCTGTGCCCGCGACTTCGTTCGTGTGGTTTTTGAGTGACCGTTTATGCAGCCGCACGCTACGAAAGTCCCCAAATGTGAAAAGTTTTCCCCGTTTTTGCAACATTTCTCACTGACGCTTCGCTCCTATTGGTCGCAGCGTAATGTTATGTAGCCTAAAGCCTAAATGGACTATCCAACAAAAAAATATTTTTTCAAATCGGACCAGTAGTTCCTGAGATTAGCGCGTTTAAACAAACAAACTCTTCCGCTTTATAATATTAGTATAGATAACCCAGAATATTAGTATAGATTGTCTTAAAATTCGGGATACTACGTACACAACAGTACCGAATGCTGGTTTTACTTCAGAGAAAAGCCATAAACAAGGTGTAAAATAAATGAGTAAACAAAGTACCACCGCTGATAGACTTACTTTTGACTTTTAAGTTTCTATGATAAATGCTCAAACATTATAAATTTGTCTATTCATTAATTTTTAAAAAGTAACTTGCAGCGCTGGTACTTTCACAGTAAATTACGGGACTCATGCACACCCTAAATTATCACTCCTTAATAATACATACTGTATCTAGAATAATATTTGTATGAATTTGGTTGATCGTCTTAAAAATGTAAGGTGTAAGTGAATACGTTAGGAATGGAGTTATCGGTATGTCGCTACTAGGTTATTTATTTATTATGAAGGTGTACAGAGACTGCTAGACTTCCCCTATCTTCCCCTGGCTACGCTGTAGGCGGGTATACGCTAAGTTGGTAACGCTACATAATATATGGAAGATTTTTTTAATAATAATATAGTGCTGAACTGTTACATATTTACGAGCTATTTTATTAGGACAGGAGTTTATTATAATTGTAGTATTTTACTTTTTACTTTTAAGAGAAATAAAAACACCTTATTTCTTTCACTTTGCGAATTTGTGACGTTACGCTTTGGTTATAAATTAGTTATAGTTATAGTTAGCTCCGTTTCGATTCAATTTAGAAAGATAGTTACTTCGAGTCCTTTCCGTGAAGTCTCGCGGTAATTGCTTAGGTCTTAACTCTTATTTAAGTGAAAGATGTATCGATAGATTTGTCACAATAGGCTGTCATAAATTGTATAATTTACGTAGGTGTATTATATATTGTAACTAGCTGACCCGTGCTCACTTCGTTGAGCATAGAAACCGTTTAAACTTTAAACCTTCCCTAGATTTCCACGAATATTTCAGACCAAAAATAGCCGAATCGGTTCAGCTGTTCTCGAATTTTAGCGAGACTAACGAACGGCAATTCATTTTTATATATTACGCCGCCCGACCCCCGGCCGGCCGCGGGTCGGTACCGCCGCGGCGCAAACAACTACGACCCTGCATTTTAAATTTGTAATATCTTCGGTAATATTCGCTTAAATTACATGCTGTAAAAAGCACATTGATCTATAATAAATGCACAATTTATTTAAGGTACTTAATTGGATAAGGATTAATGCTGTATTGTTTAAAATCACTTAGTAAATAACCATTTTTAGTAAAGGATACAAATGGTTATGGTGGGTTATCCCTAAGAGATAGACATATACCATCGCGGACTTTTTTGTTGAACTTTTTAAGGTGAACAATACTGTAGTACATTATTTTGGTATATCTCGTAGGGTTCAGCCAGCGTTTGCAATATAAGCGCAAAAAAACGTGCATATTTACGCATCACATTAGAAACCTTTAAATTTATCAGTGTTTCTCTACTATATTATGCATTTATCATACATACAAACCTTCCTTAAGAATCACTCTATCTATTAAAAAAAACCGCATCAAAATCCGTTGCGTAGTTTTAAAGATCTAAGCATACATATGG
Source organism: Celastrina argiolus (assembly GCA_905187575.2). Classification (NCBI taxonomy): domain Eukaryota; kingdom Metazoa; phylum Arthropoda; class Insecta; order Lepidoptera; family Lycaenidae; genus Celastrina; species Celastrina argiolus. The sequence goes on from LR994585.1 coordinate 15,777,507, forward strand.
ACAAACATACAGCGAAAGCGACTTTGTTTTATACTATGTATTAATAATTAATAGTTCACCTAGAAAGCGCGGCAGCCTGCAACTTCTAAATTCAAAAAATTGTTTTTTTTTAATTCCAGCCTATCCCAGTAGCCAAGGCGTAGGCGCGTACGCATACCAGGACTCCGCCGGCAACAGGTACGGTGGCACTTACGACCTGGGCCCAGACTCGTTCCCAGCTGAGTCCAACTTCATCAACCCCTTCAACAACTTCGAAGACGTTGACTTCTTCCCCGCGTATTTTAAGAACTTCCAGAAGTTCATGGAACAGTGAGAGCATATGTGATCGGTACGCTGGTCGCTTGCGGTTATGGTGTGCTCAATGGTGGTGGTATTTGGTGCAGGTGGCAGAAACTGAGTTTAGGACAGTGGAAATTGATCTCTAATTTTCACCAGACTTGAGCGGAGCCAAAATGAATGGCCATGATTTGGCAGTTGGCATTGTATACTGTATGTTTGTTCTATGGATTGTAAGTCTAAACTACTTATTCGAGTGAATGAGGTGTCAATATATTCACAATAATGAGCCGGATAACATAGCTTATATTATAATTTGTTGTCTGGTTATATGGTAGTTTACCTTTGATTAGACTTACTACATATTAAGTAGGTAGTAGTAAATTTGCAAAAAAACTAATAATTGCAGTCAATGGAATCGTAATATAGAGATTTATCTTGCATTTCGCAAACATTTTGCTTGTCTTAACATCGAAATTTAACATCGAAATAACAAAGAGCACTGTTTCTTGATATTTTATTAACAACAGAAGAACGAAAGAATGCTCTGTTTGCAGTAAAACAATTTGATAGAATGTGGACTCGCTTGTTTCATGACATAACATCTACCACCTTAAACTCCCTATCATGCTTAAGATAACAAATAACTATGTACTTAACATTTTTTAGCTTCAATAACTTCAATAACCTAACTCCAGGACTGGCTCGGAGGTCGCGACCTTTCAGAAGGTAACTAACATAATAATAAATCTAGATTATCTACGTTACCTCCTCGTGAGTCTAGATTATGTATCTACCTTTTATGTAAGTTATGTTACGATTCACGAGAATAGAAGACGTAATGGAGCTAAAAAAAAATTGAACATTCTCCATTGTGTCAAAACCACTGAACTTATACAAACGCATGGAGGTGTCAATGAGGTAGTGTGTGTGTTGTTACTTTTAATAATTAATTTTAGGAATTTCAAAGCGTAATTTTAAAAATTATAAGCAATCCTTCTGTAAGCTATAAATGTGGGAAATATCAAACTATCAAGATTTTGCTTCAGATATGATCTAAATACCAATCGCTTAAGTTTTTCCCCAATCCTAATTTATACGTTCAAAAAACCTTTTAAAGGTGAATCATAATGTTATTCACCACTATTTACTATGGTCACCTTGACCTTTCAGTCTTCAGATTTTATCAGTAACAAGAGTAATAACGTATAAGCATAGACCAATTACAATTGTATAATAATTGGTCCATGGTATAAGTAAAGTATGACGTCAAGAACTTAGGACTAAGGGCGCCGATCACGAGTCATAATCGTTGACCGACTTTTTGTATATGTTATTGAATGTACCGTAGGTTCTTGATGGAAAACATATTATATTATATATATAGTATTTATTTATACACTAAATACTTGGACTTTTTTCCACTTTATTAGTTTTTTTTACAAGTTATTTTTTAAAATACACGACCGGTTTCGACATAGTCATCATCATCATCGACTTTTTGTGGGTAAAAAATAGAACACACAGATTGCAAATTTAACGCACACATCATACTGAAAGTCGGTCAGAAATAACTTACTTTACTTTTTGATAATCGTTCGTACCTTATTTTTTTTTCGTCCTTTAATTCCGACTTGGTGATGGACTTAGTCCCAATTTCACCAACGCAAGTTTTGACGGCTTGCTAAATTACCATGCCTTGAGAAGGCGTTCATTGATAGGAAAAAAATTACGAGAGGAACAACATGATATTTAACGAATGATTGACTTTAACATTGCTTGGTGAAACACGCCCTAAGCTTCTGTTAAAATAACTTGCTGATTTACCACTCTCAACTCGCTTCAAAAAAATATCAAACTAACACGCCGCTACGCAACGCTTTTAAAATAATAAAATCCAACAAAAGATACATAAGACTATCTCATTTCCAGGACATTTGGTTCTAATATGGCGAACCAAATCCCATACGCCGGTAAGAGGGCGTATGGCTTGACCCCACATAGAGTGCCCCAATTCTCACCTTTCTTCAGGTTGCCAAACTACGGAGGGTTTGATTCCGTAGATGCCTTCCAGCCAAAGTTCGGGACGCCTAATTTTGGCCCCAGTTTTGCCTCGAATTCGGCCTTCGCAGGGGCCGTGGCTGGCCCCGCAGGTGTGCACCAGGTAGCCGCTATAAACCCGCCTGGAAGTGTAAGTTATTTCATTAATTATGTATCAACATGTTTGAATGAAATTTGAATGGATATTTTTTGCAACTTGAAACGGATGAATGCCTAAATTTATTATAATTGAGATTTCCCTTTATATTGTTTTATTACACAATATATATATATTTTTTTATTAAGAACATAAAATATATTTTATCTATTAGTATATTGTGCCAAATGTGCCTGGGCCGCGATTCAAGATGCCATCGCTATTTATCGCTTACGAAGTTCGATAACAAAATGTATGAAAAATGTATTTTAAAGACCCAATTTAACTCAGTATTTACTTCTAAAACGGTTAAAACTAATAATAAGAAAAGGAACTTTATTGAATGGGCAACAGAAGGAATTAAAATAAGTAGGCAACGATTATATGAATTGTATGATGAAAAACATATTAATAACAGTGCAACATTTAAAACATATGTAAAAAAATATTCAAAAACTTTTAAAAAAGTATGCAAAGTTGCTAAAGCTATTTATGTAAAGAATAAAATTAAAAATTCCAAAAATAAAATTAAAACTACATGGAAGGTAATGAGTGGTTTTTATTTTGACAGTTCTACTAGTTTAAGAAAACTGCTGATAGATGGCATTAAACCTAAGTAATATGTCAAGTCCTGTGTAAAATGTCAATTTCCGCTTTGTTTTTTGTTTGTTTACCTTTCAACTTTCTTTCTTTCACTTGCAATAGTTTTTTATTTATTAATTGTGCACTGAGAACTAAACTAAACATGGCTAGTCCATGCGTAGTACAATTTTGTAAAAATATAGGTAACCACCGCTTTCCCCAAGATGAAACTCAGAGATTAAGATGGATAGAGGCTATCAAACATAATATAAAAACAGGATTAACTATAAGAAAAAATTACTTCATAATATGTTCAACTCACTTTACGCCAGCAGATTTCATCTCTCCGTCATCACATTTGGCAAGAGCCCTAAGAGGTAAAATATTTATCTTAGCGTGCAATAAGAAATAATAATAAAGTTTATTGACAATAGACTTAAATTAGTTACATTTTTTAAATTTCTTAACCTAATAATTATTTGTTTGAAAAATCAAAGATATTGAAGCCAGCTATAATGTATGTAGGTTTCCTCGGAAGTGTAGGAGATCACTAAGAAAGGAATTTGAAAGGATTATTTTTGTGTATGAAACAGCATACCTACAGCGACTTAACCACTTTATGAATAATTTCACTACCTGAAAATAGATAATAGCTAAAATCTGGCAACCTATATTAACCACCCAACAAAGATCACAGATTTTTTTGACATATTACATTATGCAAGCGCCATCTAACGGTAGTCTCTGTACCTAAAAGTGACACTTCGAAAACCCCTCATTGCTGGTGAGACTGGAAACGTCACCTGTCGCAACTCAGATTTTGAACTTTTTCATGAAAATAAAAAGATTACGAATGAACTAGAAGTTGCGACGGTTTTCGAAAAGTTTTTTGCTGACATTCCGGTTTCAACTACAAAACATTTAAATTCCTCACCTATAGAAGCTGAAAAACTACTCAGAGATAATGTAAAGGAATGTGATGTCAATTTTAAATTTAAAGAAATAGATTCCAGAGACATTATAACCGCGTTTAAGATGTTGAATATTAAAAACACTGCTGATCTCTGGGGCATTTCTACAAGAATTATGAAGTCAATAATTGACATCGTAGCTCCTTATCTAGCCATAATTTTCAATGAATGTATAAAAAGTGGTGTTTTTCCTGATTTAATGAAGCACAGCAAAGTTATACCCCTGTTTAAAGCAGGAAATAAATCGGATCCATCTAATTACAGACCTATATCGATTCTACCGACTTTTAGTAAAATATTTGAAAAAATTATCTTAAAACAGTTGTTATTACACTTTAATTTAAACAATTTATTACATAGTAATCAATACGGTTTTACTAAGGGTCGATCAACGACGGATGCTGGTATAGGTCTTCTTTGTAGTGTTTTTGACGCTTGGGAGGGATCGCAGGATGCATTAGGTGTATTTTGCGACCTCTCCAAGGCCTTTGATTGTGTGGAGCATGCTACATTGATCAGGAAATTACAACACTATGGCATAAGAGACTCGTCACTCAGCCTTTTGAATTCTTACCTTAAAAATAGGATTCAAAAGGTGGAGGTAAATGGAAAAAGGTCCACAGGGACCAAAATAGAATTAGGGGTTCCCCAGGGATCCATATTAGGCCCCTTTCTTTTTCTCATCTATATAAATGACTTACCTTACTTAGTTAAGGAAAAACATGAGATAGTACTGTTTGCCGATGACACTTCACTAATTTTTAATGTGAAGCGACAGCAATCAAATTACGACGAGGTAAATAGTGCTCTCTCAAAAATAGTACATTGGTTTAATGTTAATAACTTACTTTTAAATTCTAATAAAACAAAATGTTTGAAGTTTAGCTTGCCCAATGTCAGGCAAGTACAAACCAACATACTATTAAATGATGAGAAAATGAACTTAGTGGACACCACTGTGTTTCTAGGTATAACATTAGATTGCAAATTACAGTGGGGTCCACACATTGCCAAACTAGCAGATAAGCTCAGTTCTGCAGCATATGCAGTCAGAAAAATTAGAGAAATTTCTGATGAAGACACGGCGCGACTAGTATATTTTAGTTATTTTCACAGTCGAATGTCTTACGGCATCCTTTTATGGGGAAATGCAGCCGACATCAATACAATATTCGTGCTGCAGAAGCGAGCTATACGTTCCATTTACAAGATGTCGTCCTTTGAATCTCTGAGAGAAAAGTTTAAGGAAATAGGAATATTGACCGTCGCCTCTCAATACATTTTGGACAATATAATGTATGTCAGAAAGAACTTAAATAATTTTAAAACGAAAAGCGACAATCACTGTAGAAATACAAGAAATAAACACAAGTTAGATATACCTATGATCAGGCTTAGCAAAGTAAGCAAATCTTTTAAAGGTCAATGTATACGCCTATACAATAAGATCCCAGAAAACGTTCAAAATTTTTCCATCAATAAATTCAAAAAAGTAGTTAAAGAACGTTTGTGTGCTAAAGCTTATTATAAGATTAATGATTTTGTTAATGATAGCACACCCTGGGAATAAGGTGGCCACTTTCGAGGCTACTTCTATATTATATAGTATAATATATAAATTTGTAAATTGTAATTTATTTAAGTTATAACATTGTTATATATTTTTTTTTAAAAAGAACAATTTTCCCATCTTTTTGCTAAAAGGTGGCCCCGAGCGAGTTTCTTACGCCGGTTCTTCTCGCCGGGTTAGTCCCCGAACCGGTGGTAGGTTATCATGTAGGACAATTCTAAAAGTGTTAGTAACTAACCTATTTGGAAATAAAAGAATTTTCATTTTCATTTTCATTTTATGGGATTTGACATAAGGTACGCTAAATGATCGCGATTTGGTATGTCGTTTAGCGTACCTTATGTCAAATCCCATACATTTTGTTTTCGAACTTTGTAAGCGATAAATAGCGATGACAACTTGAATCAGCGCCCAGCAGCTTGAACTGAGATTACCTTTTAAAAGTACAAGAAATCAACGCTTAGGAGACCCCTGTCCCCGTCACGAGTGTTAAGGCAGGATTTTATATCCTTAATATTTGTATTGAGAAACAAAGAGGAAAAAATTGTGTATGGGCTGCATAATATCTATGCATAATATCGACATTACAATTTACATATCAAACCAAATTGTCGTCGTCGTTAAGATTAGAGAACTGTCGAATACCAATGCAATTTGACGACCGACGACAATACGTAGCGCAGTGGTTGAGCGCGTTGGTGCTCGAACGAGAGGTCGCGGGTTCGAATCCCGCCGAGGGAACAAAAAGTTTTCAATGGGTCATGGATGTGTATTAAATTTGTGTATAATAAAATAAAAATCTTAAGCATGTGTATAGAATAAAAGTATTAAATATATTCCGTTGTCTGGTACCTGTAACACAAGTTCTTCGGATACTTATCGAGGGGCTAGATTGACTTGGTATGAAGCGTCCATAGATATTATTATATTATCACTAGCTGACCCGTGCCCACTTCGTTGAGCATACAAATCGTTTAAACCTTCCCTGGACTTCCGCGAATATTTCAGGACTAAAAATAGCCGAATCAGTTCAGCCGATCTCGAGTTTCAGCGAGACTAACGAATTCATTTTTTTTACGGGTGTAAAACGGGAGAACAGTCACTATAACTTGGTACTAAACGGATATGATTATACTACCTTTTCTCATTCTAGAAATGTATTTTTTTTTAATTTCTTCTACAATAATGAAAAAAAATTTTTTTTTTGCTTTATTGTTAATTTTGCGATAAAAGAAATGGTGAAAAGTAAAAATTTTTTTTTAGTTTTTGACAAAAAAAATAAAAAAATACATTTCCAAAATGAGGGAAGGTAGTATAATCGTGACTCAAAGTTAAAGTGACTGTTCTTTTTACACACTGTATATAAGATTATTTGCTGTTCCAGAACACACAAAACATCGACATCAACCGCGCAAGCCAGCAGCCCCAGGGGAACTCCAACTTCTACGGAGTATCTAGCTCATCCTTCGCCTCGTCAGCGAATGTCAACGGCAAAGTGACCGGCACCCGCAGAGCAGAGACCGTGGTCAATGAAAACGGCAAGATAACCAAATACAAAGTCGAAGAATAAACTTACAATAGCGCCCGTCACACGCACAGTTCGGAACGCGGGAGCCACGCGCCGTTCCTACCCACACTCTGAAAGGAACATACGGGATAGTTTTATCAATAGGCCTCTGGAATACAAATTTTGGAATTTAATTTATTTAGTTCTATATAGTACTTACTGTGCCCTCTACTTCGTTCGCGTGGTTTTTGAGTGAATTAAATCGTTTCTGCAGCGCACGCAACTCCAAATGTGAATAATTTTCCCCGTTATTATAACATTTCTCACTGACGCTTCACTCCTATTGGTCGTAGCGTAATGTTATATAGCCTAAAGCCTTCCCTATAAATTAACTATCCAACAAAAAAATATTTTTTCAAATCGGACCTCGGCGCGCTTAAACAAAGAAACTCTTCCGCTTTATAATATTAGTATAGATATAAAATTGACACTCAATTTCAAACCAACATGGCGCTAGCGCTAATTCCGGTCAGTAATTTCGTTTCAATCCCAATTTAGATCCTTTGAAATTAGATTCTAGAGTAGGCCTGCTGGCAAATCAATGGCGGCGCCATTTCCACAGTGTTATCCGCGCGTATTTGAATAACTTTTTTTTACTATTTTTCCGATTTTAATAACCTATAATCATCAAAGTTAAATATCTGATGCCAGCAATTTCTGTTAAATGTTCAGATGTAGATAGATCACTGAAACCGTAAGACGTAGGCAATCCAAACTGTAGATTTTTATTAGCACGCCAGTTCTACAGACCAACCAATAGATCCCACTGCGGTTTGGATTGCAGTCCGATGCGATGAACTGTACGTGTGTAGGAGCTATATGGGCAAGTCGGTCTATGTGTAAGACCTGAATGTTCCTCTCGACTCGAAAATAAACTCCTCTTGCCCCAACATTAACCGATAAAGTATAAGAAATAATGTAATTAAGTATTAGCACCACTAGTTTTATGAAATGTAAAAGATTTATGCAAGTGTTAAACGCTAGGCTGTGACTCCGGAAATTATTAAATAAAAGTGGTGGTATTCTTGTAGATGTTGTTATTTTATTCCTGTTCAAGCTATTGCCTATGGGCCAGCAAAATGTAAAATAAATATGTGATAATACTAAATAACTAATATAAAGAGTGTGTAGCTGCCTCCTATGTAGAGTATACTGTGAAAGTACCAGCACTGAAAGACTTACTTTTGACTTTCATGTTTGTATAAGAAATGCCCCATCATCATAAATATTCCCATAAAATAATTTAAAAAAATACTTCTTTCAGCGCTGGTACTTTCACAGTAAACTGCAGAGTTTACTGTGAATGTACGGGAACCATAAACACCATTTAGTATTATTACTCATTAATATTATAGCCTGTATAAGTATTTTAAAACAACTAAAATGAAACTACAATACTGTAATTATATACTAAAATAAAATAAATAGGATACGAGACTGGACACTGGACCAATTTTGACGAAATTTGGCACATATTATATATATAATATATAGGTAGAATAGAAAGATACTTCATATCGCGGCAAAATTTACGGTTCCAGTGGGATGTCCTAATGATCTGGTAACAAAACAATGTTATGAAAATAAATAAATCACATTATGCAGTCGACATATTTATCGAAAAATGTTAGGTATGAATCATACAAAAACAAATAGGATGCTACTGGCATACAATCATGTGTAAACATGCGACAATGCACAACGTAATATCTATTATTAAAACCACCATTGTTCTGCCTCAAGGCTGTAGTTATTTTATTTCATCGGACCATCACACTATACCAACATTGAACGCTGTAGCGCAGTGGTAGAGTGCTCAAGCCGGAGTCGCGGGTTCGAAACCCGCCGTTTGCTATGTTCCTGGGTCATAGGTATGTATTGATATAATAAAAATCTTAATAAAAATAAAACATTGACAAAAAGTATTAAATATATTTCAGTTGTCTGGTACCCTAACCTAAGTTCTTCGGATAGTTAGCACGGGGCCAGATTGACGATTATATACGTGTATATTTACCTGTCACTACACAAGTTATGCACTAACTTTGATGACGATAGGGCCCTATTATTATAGAAGTCTTAAACCCAACCTAAGTAACTTATTTCACAGATAAAACGTTTCGTTTAACTTTTAAAAGTTAACAACTTTATTAATTTTACATAGTACTTTAAATTTTTCTTTTTTAAAATGTAAAAATAAAGATTATGAAAATAAAGATTACGGTATAAAAAGAAAAAAAATTTAAGTACCAAGTAACATTAATAAAGTTGTTCAGTTTTAAAAGTGAAACGTTTTTTTATCTGTCAAATAGATTCTCAAGTGAGGTTATCAACCATGGAATGCTGAACATATTTTTCTCTAAGACCTTATAGGACTATATAGGTAACTCATATAATACAGCTGAAGCTGATATAAAGTTAATAATGGACAAAATTATTATTTTTAAACAATTATTTGAACGAGTTAATTTAATTTCGCTATTTTGCCGTCAATTTTTATCTTGGGTGTCGTGCTAATCCAAGAGTTTCTCTGCTGGCACCTAAAACCATTCATCTCTCTACACTTCTTGCAGTAGAAATCTCTTGCTGTATCCTCACTGATCCTCCTGTGCACCTCGTAGTCCGGTCGATTCAAGGGAACATAGTCTCTATCGCCATTCCAATAGTTGACATTTTTGTACAGAGTCGTCGGTTTCCATTGATTAAACGATGGGTTTGGGTACAGGTCTACTTCGTCCCTGAAGTTTCTGCTGGTTGGTACATAGTTTGTGTAGACAGGAGATTTCAGTCTTGTATCTGGTGTTCGTATTTCTGTTGTATCTACGGATTTGTAAGCTTTTATTACCGGTACTTCACCGCTGTCGTCTTTTATAGTCTTTTTTGGATTCCTTTCTCCTATGTTATAAGTAAGCGCTCCTTGTTCCCCTGAATTAAAATGATATTATCAGATAGACATTAATAATTAATTTAGGGGCCATATCAAATGAAGAGATTTTTTTTTATTTCCAAAAAAATTTAACGAGTTATTCTTGAAATGTCAACAAAAGAAAGCTACCACCAGTTCAACCTTAATCCGTCGTGAAGAACCGGCGTAAGAATATCGCACAGGCTCAACTTTTGATGGAAAAAGATGAAAAATTATTCTTTTAAAAAAATATAATAAATGCGTATTTTACAATTTAAAAGCTCTGTATAATAAAAAAGTAGTTTACATTGAGTACTTTAAAAACTTTGCTGGTGGCCACGAGGTCTTATTGCAGTATTACCTACTGTAACATTACTTTTGTATTTGAAGAAAATAAAAAGTTTATTTTCGATAAAGGTCATATTATTTTGTTTACACCAATTACAAATTCATACGTAATGTTAAAGTAATACTGCCATAGGAAGTCCTGGTAAGGCTTTTGATAGGCATAACGATATATCTTAACTTTAAATAGAAGTTCTAGTATGAAAAAGGATGGCGTTCGATGCATCTGCATTTTTGTCTTTTCTTACTTAGATCGCGGATTCAAATCCTGCCAAATTAACAAAAAGTTTTGTATGTTCCTGGGTCATGAATGTGTAGATATTAAATATAATAAACATCTTAAATATGTGTTTTAAGCGTATTAAGTAATAATGGTGGTCAGCCATATGAAGGTGAACATAAATTTGTTCTTAATTAAATATTTTTATTTCCCTTACCATTAACAAGTCCTCTATAATTATTGTTTTTCAGTTTAGTTGAGACTACTATTGTATGTTTAACTTCTACATCTTCGTTTTCATTGCTGGGATCAGCACCTGGTGTTTCTTCTTCAACAAAGTCTACCTTCGAAGATACACTTCTAGTTGAGCTTGCCAGAGCTAAAATATATAAAACTACATTTGGATCGGATTTTTCATTTAACCTTATTTGAAACTTGTTTTCTAACTCTTTTACAACAACTTATTCTACAAAATTAAATGTAGATCACACAAGATAAAGTTAAAAAATATTTAATAAAAAACGAAGTAGAAAAATATATTCTAACTAGTTATGTATTTTAAAGTTTGAGCCTTAGTCACATTGGCGCCTAACTATGTATTTTAAAGTTCGAGCCAGTCGCATTGGCGCTGAGCCGAGGCGTCAAGTATTTTTCACATATTATTTTTCTCTATTAATACGTTATTAAGACATCAATTTTGAATGTTTAATTATATTAACGAAATGTGATACCGTACGTTGCCGTTTGTAACTATATTTCGATGATACAAATTACCTTAATTTTGTAACAATAGAGACTACTTGTGAAAGATAGGCAGAATAAAGAGAAAGAAAAAAGAGAATATGTGAAAAACTTGACGACTCTGCACTTACCCCCTAAGGCATCTTAGAAAGATCTTAAATTTCTTACCTAAAATGAGAAAACCAATAGGCACTATCGACATGTTTTGAGATGAACCTGAGGAGTACAAGATCACCGTGGCGTGTCCTCACATTTTATATAAACTACACAAATTGCCTTAAACGTTGTCGCAAAGGAACTGAGTAATTACGGACAAGAGAATAAGTTTTTTGCTATATAACATGTTGTTGAAATAATGATAATGTTTTCTTATAAAATTCAATAGACTTTATGAGCTTTATTTCATGCACGCTCGAGACAGTCGTTAAGCCATGTATTTTAGGAGGAATACACATGCGTTCTTTAATTACAATGACGTTAAAAATTTATAAGGGTAGGGATTCACATGTCGGTAAATAACTTAATTATGACCTAATACTGACACGATACTTAAAGTTGAGAGCTCTCTTATTATTTTAGTCCCGTAATTAAATTGTATTCTTCAGTGTGTCCCACGTTTCGGTTCATATACCTAGCCGACTATAGTGTGAAGAGAGTGATGCGTAGAGCATTTTTTGTTTTGGCACCACATATAAATTACGAGTACTTACTCCTATAACTCTCATGCGATCGGGCTCTCATGCGATTTCCACGGAATTGCAGTGCGTCGAGTATGTTCGCGGAGGCGGGAGTCCCTGACTTCTTTGCCATCATAAGGTCTCGGGTGGCGGCGTTCTGGCACAGCCTGCGCCGCTCCAACAATAGAATACTCACGGCCATCTCTGACGATTTTTATGAAAATCCAATGCTCAAGCAGTGGATCTCTGTTCACATGAACTCGAACAAGAAATAAAATGCTATTTAAATGTTAAGACTGGACACATAAATGTCGACAATTTATTTTATTTATTAGTTTTATTATTTTTATATAATTATGGGTGAATTGCTGATGCCTGAAATAAAGACTTTTATTTATTATTTATTTATTATAACGCGATAAAAATCTTACTATGCGGGGCTCGCGGGCTCCTAGTCTTTATGTCGCAGTCAACTGGTTGAATCTGCTCATTTGATTGAATGACTAACGCGTTCATTTAATGTCGTCAAACATCTCGTACAGGTAGCAATGTTGATATATTTTTTGATTAATTTATTTTTATGTGTGATGTAATAGTACACATTCGGAAATTTTGAAGTTGTAAAATAAAATATTGAATGGCTGTCCTAGTCTCGGATTCATTGAATTTGTTGGTAAAAATAGAATTTAATTCATCAAGCAGATTCAACCAGATGACTGCGACAAATACACATGAACGCACTGGTCGTTGACCTAACGCCTTAGGGTTAAAACTCTGTTTTGTGACTTTTATTTATATTTAACCGCGATTATTACACTGTGTAATAACTTATTCTACGTCGCCGCGGTCGATCCAGAACAAGATGGCGCCATGAGCTGGACGCACATTTTTTTCAATAATGATAATATCAAGCTACGGCTATAATATTAGCAACCGTTCAACGATTTGGTAAAGCTACACTCATACGTACCTATAATGTAGCATGGCTGTGTCAGTATGAAGTATCTTGTACCTTACTTATTAATCTAGGTATGATTTATTATGATATGCTGATGAGAGATAAACAAAAGTTGAAGGTTATAACTTTTAGGGATCCGTGCCCAAAAGACACCGCTTTTCGTACTTGCATCTAACGAACCGATCACGGTTCATTAGACTTAGAAAAACCATGCCATCTCATTCATTGACAGGAAATACGAGAGGGATAACATGATAATTAACATGGCGTTAACTTTAACATTGCTTGGTAGAACACGCGCTTAATTTACTGTCTATCAAGACAGTAGATTTTTTCCGATTGTGAGGTGTATTTCTGTATATCAGAGAGGGCTTCCATACATCAAACGTTTTTGCTGCTTTTATAGATACGGTACGGAATCAGTCGCGCGACTCGCACTTGGCCGGTTTTATTCCAAGTAGCCATTACTGCCGTCGTGCTAGAAATTCGTGATGGCAAAGTTTTTGCGATGTTCCATTACTTATATTAATTACGTGGTCTCATTCAAGGAACATGTAAAAAGTGACTAACAAAATCCCAAGGACGAAAATCAGCTTGTACACAAAATCACGTCTACCCGTATTCAGAGAAAAACAGCAATTTAAAAAAGAAACCTACTGTAAAAGGTAGGTACGAGTAAAATTGACGAAACGAAAAAGCGATAGTAACCTTATACCTGCATTTTCATAATTTAATGAGGTTTAGCGAAGTAGTGAAGTTTAGGTTGCCAATGTCAGGCAAGTACAAACCAATATACTATTAAATGATGAGAAAATGAACTTAGTGGACACCACTGTGTTTCTAGGTATAACATTAGATTGCAAATTACAGTGGGGTCCACACATTGCCAAACTAGCAGATAAGCAGTCAGAAAAATTAGAGAAATTTCTGATGAAGACACGGCGCGACTAGTATATTTTAGTTATTTTCACAGTCGAATGTCTTACGGCATCCTTTTATGGGGAAATGCAGCCGACATCAATACAATATTCGTGCTGCAGAAGCGAGCTTTACGTTCCATTTACAAGATGTCGTCCTTTGAATCTCTGAGAGAAAAGTTTAAGGAAATAGGAATATTGACCGTCGCCTCTCAATACATTTTGGACAATATAATGTATGTCAGAAAGAACTTAAATAATTTTAAAACGAAAAGCGACAATCACTGTAGAAATACAAGAAATAAACACAAGTTAGATATACCTATGATCAGGCTTAGCAAAGTAAGCAAATCTTTTAAAGGTCAATGTATACGCCTATACAATAAGATCCCAGAAAACGTTCAAAATTTTTCCATCAATAAATTCAAAAAAGTAGTTAAAGAACGTTTGTGTGCTAAAGCTTATTATAAGATTAATGATTTTGTTAATGATAGCACACCCTGGGAATAAGGTGGCCACTTTCGAGGCTACTTCTATATTATATAGTATATATAATTTTGTAAATTGTAATTTATGTTAAGTTATAACATTGTTATATATATTTTTTTTTTTAAAAGAACAATATTCCCATCTTTTTGCTAAAAGGTGGCCCCGTGCGAGTTTCTTACGCCGGTTCTTCTCGCCGGGTTAGTCCCCGAACCGGTGGTAGGTCATCATGTAGGACAATTCTAAAAGTGTTAGTAACTAACCTATTTGGAAATAAAAGATTTTTCATTTTCATTTTCATTTTTTCATTTAAGTAACTGCTGGCGTTGGGAGATAAAAAAAATAAAAAATAAAACCTTTAAATAATACTTTTTTATTGTTGTTATAATTAATGTTCTTTTTGAAGTCGGTGTCAGCAAAGGTGAGTTTCAAATCAGCAACTTTAGGATGTTCCTTCGATGATGTACAGGTTCACTGAATGGTTAAAATAGATTTCATAATTAGTTTTTATGCTGGCGCTACATTTTTTATCCATCTTAATAGTTAATACCTCGGCTAGAGGGGAAATTGTCGCTAAGGCTCATCCACAACACCTATAATTATGATCTACGATGATTACGTTGTAAAATATCTTTATTGCTAAATACCACCTGCTTATAAATCATCTATTATACCATATTATACGTTACGTGTGTTTAATAAACATTATGATCGGATTTTCCCGTCAATAAGGTAAAATAAAAATTTTATATTTGTAGCAAATAGGTACATTCCAATAAATAAATAAATATAATGTTATATTCTGTTAATTGAGAATATTATCTCTTATAAAATACGTCTATTAGGTATAGTTTATAAGCACGTACAAGTAAGCGAATCTTTTCCTTACTTACAGCTAGGAAACCCTAAAAAAAATCTTTGGCATTTAATAGCTGTTATCTACTTTGTGCTATTGTGAAAACTTATTTACCTACATTTTCCGTTCAAATATGTAGCACAAAGTAGATTTATAATAAGTAGTAAATTAATTTACTATGGATGGCGGCACGTTTCAGAAAAGTGACACCTAGCGGAATGAGTAGAAACAGCTTACTAATATAGGTTACCTACGTTTCAAATCTTGTAGACAGTGACATCGATACAAGTTATGGTATTATTCCACTAGATGTCACTTTCTATAATCCGATTTTTATCAAAAAATACTCTACAATATATATGTCGCAGTCATCTGATTGAAATCGTCATTTCATTGAGTGACTAGTGTTTTTATCGAATGACGACATTAAATTGAAAGACTAAAGGACAACTCGTCAAGTTGTTTATTATAACGTCCAACGTCTTGACTGAACGTCATTTAGTCCTTTAGCGTAGGTAGTCGTTGCTTATTTACCTACTTACGGAACACCTAGTTATGTGATTTTTTTTTTCTAAATTGCTACTACCGATATTTTATCGATAAACTTAACTTTGCAAATTCTACTATTCTACGAGTATCGCACTTTAATGTAGATTTAATGAAAAAATATCAACACAGTGCTATCAGTGCGAGTTGTTTGATTTTAATCCGCTAACTAATTGGACGTTGAGTGACGATTGTTCAACCAATGTTCGGCCTAGTCTTTCAATTTAATGTCGTCATTCGATACAACGCTAGTCACTCAATGAAATGGCGATTTCAATTAGATGACTGCGACATAATATATATTGTACACACACACAAAGCAACACGCGACAAACTTATCACAATAATTCACACCCCTCTGTTTTGTCGGAGGTTAAATACAATTGAACAAAAAGGTATTTCGCCCAACGTGGGGCTCGAACCCACGACCCTGAGATTAAGAGTCTCATGCTCTACCGACTGAGCTAGCCGGGCTGTAATAGAGTTAGGGAAAATATGCATTGTATATTTTTAGTTTGTTTTGCCATCCGCGAATTTTTTTAACGCAAAATGGTGAAGCCGAATTTAAGATAAGAATATAATAATCGACAATGCAAAAAGTCCAAGGTTATTTTAGTGTCATAAAACATTCTTTTGTCACATAAACGCAAGAAACTATGAAACAGTGCAATGTAATACGACAAACCAGTGCATTCTATACCCCCACGGCTAGGTCCCAAGGGAGTAGGGATGGCTGAAAGGATATGATGTTTGTTCAACAATCGTCGGGATACAAAAACAGAAACAGACTTTTTGATCTGAAGGAAGAACATGTACCAGTCTGTGAGTGGTAAAACTTTCTACCTGCTTCAGACTTCATAATCTGAAAATGAAATAATAATAAAAATATATAAAATTATAATAAAGCGTAAAGTTTGTTATAAATTGATTCTTATGTTTTTTTAATATAGTTTATTGAAACCTACTTACCTGATACTCGTAATTTGCAATAAGAAAACAGTAAAACATGAGGGCATGATAAACGATAATACCTAATAGTAGGTATTAGGTATCATGTGAAAATATTGCTTAGTATAATAGTCTACTTTAAGTCCTATGTGGTTGAATTGAATTTTTAAATTGATACATAATTGGTAAATTTTAGCGTAGTATATAGTTAAAGTTAAAACATAATTTGATTCATTGGTCAATTTTGGCGTATTGTACGCATCATTCGTTGATTTTCAGTGGTCGGGCTTTGTAGTAATTACTTATTGAATATTATAGTTTATAGTTATTATACTTATACATACACTACATACCAATGTACTTACCTACTTAATATAAATAATTAAAGTGTAGTTTTTAAATATATACATTATACGGTATAATATTATGTATGTTAGTCTGTAAGGTATTTATAATATGGCCCTATATGCAGCATTAAATAAATGGTATTTAATTTTTTTATTGTATCTTCAAAATCAGTACAAATCTGAGTAGGTACCAATGAATTGCGATCTCAGACCAAATAAAAAAGAACACAGGTTTGTGATAATTCTGAACGAGATGTTACAGTAACGTTATATTTATAATATACTTAGAATAAATATACTTGGCGCAGAAAAATATACAAGTGCTGGATAAAATACCTTTTGCATTTTCTCCAAATGACGTACGCTTTCAAATGAAAGTCAACTTTGGATGTAGATCTTCTATGACGTACACTCGCCGAGATAAATGTAAGACCAGTTTTCTTTAAGATTATTATCCTAATTCCTTATATTATAAACGCGAAAGTTTGTGAGATTGTATGGGTGTATGTTTGTTGCTCTTTCACGCAATAACTACTGAACGGATTTTGATGAAATTTGGTATGGTAGTAGGTAGTTTACATACAGCAAATGTACAGTCCCGCGGGATTTCACTTTGTGCGTACGAACTACGAAGTAGCGGGAAACAAGTAGATAATGAATAAATTATTCTTAGGGCCGATTTTTCAATCGTCAGATAACTTTTAACTAAGGAATAAATATGTGACTTTGACAGATTTTGTATAGAACAAATATCAAAGTCGCATCTTTATTCGACAGATAAAAGTTATGTGACGATTGAAAATTCGGCCCTAATTCAAAAAAGAAATGGTAAGTATTAATTAGTCCTATAATTTTAAAAGATATTTTTTAACGTAAAATAAATATCTAAGTACTATAAAAAGTTAGTGTAAAATACAACGAATGTCTTTTTTTATCCTACTATCAAAAAGGGTATTGTGGAATCGCACAATAAGTAGGTAATTTTTATTCAGCACTTACCAAGCCTTGTCATCCTTATTCGAATAAACGATAAAATTACATACTTTTGAAGGTTATATTTGCATCATTAATCAATAGTCAATTAATTATTGTAAAGTTTCTTCATTAAATTATTCATGCGAAGTTTTTCTTCATTTTGGTTATGGCGAGCTCGTCGTTGCGTTCAGGAATTCCTTATTAATTTATACGAACGGTTATTAAATTATAAGTTTGTTTTTACCCTAGATATAATACTTTGTATCGGTTAACTATGTACCTAACTGAATACTGGTAGCCACTAGTCAGAAAGTAGGAAGTGGCACTAGAAATCAGAAAGCATTTTAATAACCATAAACCAAATATATTTTTGCAGTGGACGAACTGCTAATGATGAATTATAGCTAAGAAAATATGATCCAGCCTGCTTTAAAAAAACTAGATCAAAATCGATTCTTCTGTTTGGGAGCTACGATGCCACTGACAGACAACACATAATATATAGACCCCTTTTTTTGTCAGGAGATAATAGGTATAAACTCTTTTCTTCTTTTGAAGTATGTGCCTGCTTTCCAATATTTATTTTTACTTCATCCAAACTAGACTACGGTAGGCTGATTATGTATCTCGCAACAGCAATTCGACAGGCGTAAATTGTACAATTGTATACAATATCGCTATCAAACGTATACACTTGACCACGATATTGTAAACAATTATTGTACATATTACGCCTGTCGAATTGCTGTTGCGAGTTACATAATCAGCCTACGGGACTAACATCCAAAAAGGATTTTTAAAATCGAACAAACGATTAGGTATTATTACTATCCTATAAGATTTTGCAAAGAAAAAAGGGCAAAAGTCAATACATAAAAAGACTAGCTGTTCCCGCGACTTCGTTCGCGTGGTTTTTAAGTGACTAAAGCCGTTTATGCAGCGCACGCAATGTTATTAATTTTCCCCGTTTTTGCAACATTTCTCACTGACGCTACGCTCCTATAATTGGTCGCAGCATAATGTTATAGAGCCTAAAGCCTTCCTCTATAAATGATCAAACAATCAGTAGTTCCTGAGATTATCGCGTTTAAACAAACAAACTCATCCGCTTTATAATATTAGTATAGATAAGGTATTTTTATTTACCGGTTAATCTATTTTCATTCATCAACTTCATTTTACTTTGACAGTTCGTCACGACACACACACGCCATGATTTAAAATTAAATGTCGATTATGTGTTGTATTTATGGAACTATTCCAAACCTACGGTACTAATCCATACCAATATCATCGGTATAGTTTTCGAGCGAAACACATGACTTGACATTTTTGGAATCGTACGGGTCTCGAGTGTAAGCCCCAAGGTTTAGTTTAAAAAATTCTAGGTTATGTCGTCGACTGTATTGCGAATTGCGATAGACGAAAATGGCACACGACAGTAATCAGTAGAGTGGGACTCGATGCCAGCGGCAGCGGCCAGTGCTCGATGTTTTTTACTGGATCACTTGCATGCCAGCACTCACTGTGCTGGAAAATGTAGAGCATTCTTCCATGACTTTTTAGGTGTTTTTAACATTTTTTAATTACAAAATACAGTAATATTTTTTACAAATTATTTCTACAAAAACTATCATAAAAGCGTCCAGTTAAAAATATTAAGATTATTTTTTGATTAATTTTATTTTTATTCTATTGTCAATTGTTCTCGATGAATCGTCAGCAGTCATTTTGAAAACGACCTTGTTCCAACTGGATACCAAAAGAATTTGAAACAAAAAATTATTATCGTCTTTTTCTTAATTCTCGATTTGAATTTAAAAAAAATACCTAAGCGGATAGTAAGTATTATTATTATTATTAAAAATTAAGTGCATTTTAAGATGTAACCGATGCGAAAAGAAGAAACAAATTCAATGAACATCAAATGAACATCTTAGCAATTACTTCTGAGCTTTTTGTTATTTTTTATCCAATGTCTAAGTGGGCGCAATTCGAAATAAAAAAAGCAAAAAGAAGCCGCCGAGAGAATGATAATCACGATTGTGTTTAGATAAAATAATAATAACAAAATAAACAAGGCCCGTAATCACCTCATGTCAGATGGGGAGGTGACTACGCTTCTGTCATGTCATGGAAAAGTCCTGATTTTTTTTAGTATATCTTGTAAATTCTTGATTAAAATATATAACTACATAATATATTGAAATTTTGACCGAATACGAAAGGCTTTCTAATTAATATTTCAAAACAATTTAATAATTACGTTATTTATAATTATTTTATTCATGCTTTTAACACTATCGAGTACCTAGTAAATGACTTGACTTAGAAGGGACTTCCGCAGTTGGTCTGCTAACAACATTTTCTTTTTTTATGATATAATATATATATTTCTTATTTTTTTGAAAATAATAATAATATAATTAATGTTTTTTTTAGTATCAAAAACATTCAAAAATGTTTTCTAACTTACGGATTTATTCATTTTTATAGCTATGAATAAGTACGTAAAATTGTTATTCTCAAAACTACATACTAAATGAGATTTATTTAAATCTATTTGAATGTTCCACATGGTCACTGTCATGGCGCGGCCATGCCACTCGAAATTTAGTATTTCATCATTCGACATGACGTTTGAGCGACGGCCAAGTATTTTAAATTAATGTTTAATAAGTGTTTAAAAGCGGTGCTTTTTCAAATGCTATTTTCAATTACCCTTTGACATTAAATAATCGTCAGAAAATACCGTTTAAAGTGCTATTTTATTTCTCTATTTCAGAATTGAGAAAGAAATATTATGATAGCAGCAAGCTACAAATATTTTACTGTATACGTTCTGGAAAATGATGAAATATATTTTTCTGCAGGGTGCAAATATTTGTTATTAAACTCAAAATTCTAAAGTATTTTTTTACGTATTATATTTTGTTTATTGAGCATTTTGTTTTTGAAATTTCTTTAGATGTGTCTTGTAAAATCATATACTCCTGCAACCCCTGTCATCAATATTCAATATATCTCTTCGTGGTCATAAACATAAATAATAGAAGTGATTATAATGGGCAAGATTCCATTTTCTACACCTCGTGCACCTGTATCTAGCACTCAATGTTCAGGAAAAAAATTAGAGGCTCTACTACTGAGGAATAAGGTTTATTATTAACTGGAAGGTTAAGTTTTACTACTATAAGTATATCAAACAAATTAAGAAAATAGAGTGAGGTTTGAAAAAAAGCTTTTTTAGCCAACCAAATTATTTTTATCTAAAAGTATCCAAATATATTTTTTGTTTTAAATATGTAGTCTGGCTGAGACGTTGAAAATACAGTAAAATACTGAAAATAATAAATTTCGTAATTTTTCTTAAGATAATCATCAAGATTAGACACCACAAGCCACTTACAGCTTCAGATATTTCCTTTTTAATCTTCTGAAGCGCGATAACAGTAACCATCAATTTTAATTATTTTGGAAAGTTGGGAGGAAAATAACCTAATAAGAATATATTATGGCATCGGGGCTATTTGGGGGAGGATTGTAACACCATACTGTGTTTTGCGGTTTTTTATTATCACCGTTTATGAAAATTTTGATATTATAATTAGGATATTTTGTGTTTTGTACCTATAAATAGTGATTAAGTAACTTGTTATTCAAAACAATGTGTAAGTATAATAAATAATTATTATAGGTTACAATTTCTTAGTTTCAACGTTTTAAATAAAATTGTTGTGGCAATAGTTTATTTGAAACAAGAATTTAAATGAAATCGCCTTGCAGATTCATAAAACTCCTTCAGGTATATTCAGAAAAGCAGATGAATTTATATATATTTCATATTCCGGTATTCAGGTTAAGTTAGTTTGTAAATTGCTGCGTGAGTGTTGCATATTGCATAAATCCCTCGGAACCGAGTTATATGAATGTCATATGAGAACATGAATTGTATATTTTGCTTTGGAGTAGTTTGAACTCAATTTTGAATGGAACACGTTATATATAGTTGTAACTTGTTACTTGAAACAAAGTACCTACTTAAGATGTGCATTTAAACAAAGCTTAATATATTCATTTATTAAAATATGAAACATTTATATTGATTTTAAAATATCGTCGATTTGCTACTGTAACAGTAAATAATACACAATTAAAAATTATTACAGCAATTTGATGTTTTAAATTAGTTTTATATATAGGGATTTTAACAGTAAGCCTAGCTTTAATTAAAAACGAAAACGCACGCAGTGTAAAAAGCACATTGTATTCCCAATTCCTTATTGAACACAGAATCATGGGTGTCCAAATTGAACAAAAGTCGATCAGAGTAAATATTGGGCCAACAAATAAAAAGGATAATTCCACAAGGGGACAACGTGTCGCGTAGTGACAGCTTGTGATTCGGATATATTTGATTTGAACATTCTATCCGTTTTTTTGGACATTGTATTTCTGCAGAACTTTATACGGGTCATTATTTTCAAATAAACCCATAGATTTTGTTAGAATATAAGCATACATTGCAAATTAAGCGTAGGTATCTAACAAATTTTTCTTCTACACGCAAACGGCGAGATCAATTTTGATACATTTTTACAAGTTGATACACTGGATCATTACTTACTACTTAGTATATTAAGATAAAAAATATAAACACAAAGATAAACAGAAGGACAAAAATTATATCCCGAAATAGTGCAGTGTTCTTATGAGATACTGTTTATACACGATTAGAGCCACGGGCAAAAGCTTATTATTAATTAAAAGTAACTAAATTATTTTACTTACAAAGTAAAAATAAACCTGAAATGAAAAAACAAATCGTCTTACGTTTTTTTCTCTTTATAAAAATGACAAAATATTCGTGGGACATTCTGTTTGTATAAATGCAACCCCTGCTGGTATTTTTTCTTCCAGACCCGTGGCAGTTGCGTCACCATGACACACAAAATATTAAGTCAGTGTGTTGAACATCCGCCGAATGACAGAACAGAAAATGGCCGTGTCAGGGAATAAAACATAGAGGTTCAGATAGATATTTATATAGTTTCTAACATATTGTGAACATATTAGAAACTATATCTATGTGACATCAGCATTTTCAAGTAGTTTAGTATTTAGAGCTGAATGTAAAAGTTTATTTTATCAACTAAGATTTAAAATTAAAATTATTGCAAATTACTTTAAAGTAGCCACAGCCAGGCCCATTAAATAATTATGTCCTAGATGAGGGGGTGTAGTGAGAGAGATAGCGTCTACTTCTGCGGCCGCTTTTCGAAAGAAATGGCAGAAGATTAGTTAATAAACGTTGTCTTCCACAATCCTCGTCAGTGGCTCCAAGTAGCGGTAGAGTAGTTACATCAGCTCCCGCGGCCACACCTCGGTAAACCACGGCTGTCCGTGGGCTAAACCTGACGAGGGGGGGCTTTTAGACTCGAGTCCAAAGCCCTGATGAAACTCACCACTATCAGACAGTTTCATCCGAAAAGAAGGAAAACTAGTTACAAACCCGGGTCGGTGCATCCGTCAAGTACCTGCAGCCGAACTGGCTCCACACGTATCGACTAGTCGTTCCTGTGGGTCAAGTCAGCGAGGTCGAGAGGGTGGCGTAGAATCTGGGCATTCCTACGCTGCCATAAAGTCTGTCGTCCCAGGCACAGTAGCGTCCGTGGAGAGGTCACTTCACCCACTACAGCTATGCTGAGTGGAAAACAACACGGGGAGTGGCAGTGACCGGTTTTAAGTCCGTGCAGATGGGCGTCAGCGCGGACGCCAGGGGTCACTTCCGACAGTGGGAGGGTCCATTGTAGACCCACTGACTAGCTACCGCCCGCTTCAGCTGGGCAGCCCCCAGTCAATAAGGTGCTAGTCCGCCTCGGTGCTACCTTACTTCCTTTGGGTGAAGGGAGTACTAGTTTAACTAGATAGGAGGTGCCGTTAACTACATCACCTGCGGCTAACAAAAGTATTAATCCAGTACAAAAGACCTTGTCCATGCGAATAGCGACATGGAATGTCCGCACAATGAGGACTGGCTTCCCGGACACCAGTGGAAGCTTTAACTGCGACGAACATCTACGCAAGACTGCAGTCATTGACTTAGAACTGCACAAACTAAACATAATGGTGGCAGCCCTGCAGGAGACCAGGCTAGCTGACGAAGGTTCTTTACGCGAAAAGCATTACACCTTCTTTTGGAAGGGTAAAGATGTTGCCGAGGTGCGTGAACATGGCGTGGGCTTTGCAGTGCGCAACGACCTGCTTAAATCAATTGAGGCGCCTAAGGGCGTCTCGGAACGCATCATGTCGCTGCGAATGCTTACTGATTCTGGGTTCGTCACTTTATTGTCAGTATATGCCCCCACCCTAACATCTAGTGCTGAACGCAAAGATTCTTTTTACGAAGAACTGACAAACACAGTGCGACAAATCCCAACCGGTGACCGTCTTGTGTTCCTAGGTGACTTCAACGCAAGGGTCGGACAGAACTGCGAGTCCTGGCCCGATTGCCTGGGTAACCACGGAATAGGCAAAATAAACGAAAACGGCCAACGTCTCCTAGAGTTTTGTGCCCAAAATCAACTGTGCGTTACAAACACCTTCTTTAAGGGCAAAGTACTGCGAAGAGTCTCCTGGAGACATCCAAGATCGGGTCATTGGCATCAGCTAGATCTTGTCCTAACCAGAAGAAAAGATTTGCGTGACATCAAACATACTCGCTCATACCACAGTGCAGACTGCGATACCGACCACTCCTTAGTAGTTTCCAAACTGTGCTTCAAACCAAGGAAAATCTACAAATCTCGAACTCCGCCTAAAAAGAAAATAGATATATCAAAAATAAAAAACAAAGAACTTGCTAAACAATTTAGTATGGAAATAGACCAAGTCACAAACAATTTGAAGTATGAAGCCTCTGTCACAGATGATTGGGAAAGTATCAAAAATTTACTCACAAGCACTGCCTCAGAAATATTTGGTCTGTCTCAGCCCCAAAGGAATGACTGGTTCCAGGCTAATCTACACCATCTTAAGCCACTGTTGGAATCCAAAAACAAAGCTGCTCTAAACCACCGGCATAACCCATCAAGCTCCACAAAAGAAGAACTTCAAAAGGCCAAGGCTAACCTCCAGCGTAATACGCGATACTTTGCCAATGCATATTGGACGGAACTTAGCCAAAGCATTCAACAATGCTCCTCTACTGGCAACGTAAGTGGTCTATATGCGCGTATAAAGAAGGCATTAGGACCAATGCCAAAGAAGACAGCACCTCTTAAAGATTCCAACGGAGTTATCATTACCGACGGAAAACGACAACTTCATCGATGGGTGGAACACTATACCGAACTTTACTCTAGACCTATGGATATCAACTACACAGCTACACAAAATATCCCAAATCTACCGGTTATGGAAGAGCTCGATGAACCACCCACGTTTACCGAATTCCGTGTGGCACTTAAGCAACTGAAGTGTGGCAAAAGTCCTGGAAACGACGGCATCATAACAGAACTTTTGAAAGTGCAGCATGTTATGCCTCTTTGCTTTAACCTGTTTGTGAGATGTTGGCACGAGGGGCAAGTGCCCCAGGATATGCGTGACGCAAACATCGTCACCTTGTATAAGGGTAAGGGAGACCGCGGCAATTGCAACTCATATCGTGGTATATCCCTTCTGAGTATCGTAGGTAAGCTGTTTGCTCGTATCATCTTGGGCAAACTTCAAAAAATTGCTGATCGCATTTATCCTGAGGCACAGTGTGGGTTCCGTGCTCGGCGTTCCACAACAGACATGATATTCACACTTCGGCAGTTACAGGAGAAATGTAGGGAACAGAGAACACCCCTACTTATTGCTTTCGTAGACCTTAACAAAGCATTTGATACTGTCAGCAGGGAGGGGCTATATGCAGCATTACGAAAAGTAGGATGCCCGCCAAAACTGCTATCTATAATTAGATCCTTTCATGAGGACATGAACGGCACAATAGTTTACGATGGCCAAACATCTGAACCATTTCACATGCGTAGGGGCGTTCGACAGGGTTGCGTACTAGCACCAACCTTGTTCGGGATATTTTTCTCATTACTTCTGAGAAATGCTTTTGAAGATTCCCAGCAAGGCATACACCTTCATACAAGAGACGACGGAAAGCTGTATAACATAGCATTACTGAAATCCCGTCGGCACCGCAAAGATCTATATGTGGACAGTCTCTTGTTTGCGGATGATGCAGCCTTTGTTGCTGACAGTGCAGAAGAGCTTCAGTCTATAGTGTCAAAATTTGCAAACGCTTGCACTCTCTTTTCTATGTCAGTGAACACAAAGAAGACAGTTGTGATGGCGCAGGGATGTAGGGAAAAACCGGTTATTACACTGGATGGTACTATTTTGGAGGTTGTTGATAGTTTTTGCTATCTGGGTTCGACAATGTCGTGCAATCTCTCGCTTGATGCAGAGATCAATAGTCGCATCGGCAAAACGTCAACGATGTTTGGGAAGCTGAATGCAAGAGTATGGAATAATAAACACTTAACTATAAGAACTAAGATGGCTGTTTATCAGACTTGCATCTTGAGCATACTCTTGTATGGTGCCGAGACCTGGACATCGTATGCCAAACAGGAGCGCAAGCTTAACAACTTCCATATGCGCTGTCTCCGAAACATTCTAGGACTGACCTGGGAAGATAAGGTCACGAATGAGGGGGTGCTCAGCATGGCACAGCTACCTAGCATAACCGCCATGTTGCGTCAGAGACGGCTGCGATGGCTAGGGCATGTGTATCGCATGGACCCCTCTCGTTTACCAAGGCAAGCTCTCCTAGCGGAAGTGGCAAACGCAAAACGCCCGGTAGGACGGCCAATCCTTAGATTCAAAGACAGTGTCAAGCGGGACATGGTTACTTTTAAAATTGAGCCAGCTAATTGGGAAGAAGATGCTGCTGATCGTAGCAACTGGCGCCGTATCGTTGCTGAGGGCGTGTCTGCCCACGACGACGCCTGGTTTGCACACCTAGCCCAAAAGCGCACAGCACGGCACGAGCGTGCTCGTCTACCACCAGCGCCTTTGCCAGCCGGCTCCGGCTTCACTTGTCCAGGTTGCGGCCGAGTCTGCAAAGCCCGGATCGGACTAATCAGTCACCAACGTAGGTGTCTATCTAACTCTACATCTTCCACGAGCGCTACTTGAATCATCTCCCGTAGATGTCACATGCCAATGATACCTAGATGTCACATAGATGTGTTCACCGTACTACATTTTATCATTATTCTGAAGTTTTTATAAATCTTACCTTATAAATACTACAAAAAATATGTAGATAATGTTTTACTAGGTATGTTTACGGCGAGATTTGAACCTTATATATCTTATTTATACACACAACCAATGAGCCATGTCACAAAAACTATTGAATAACTAGCAACTGTGTAAACACTAGTGGCCACAACAAGTAAACAAAGTTTCATCGTATTTGGACAGCACCCTGCAGTCAGCACCCAGTATAAATAAACACATTCCACTTTTTTCCAAATTGTTACAAATAAGCTATAATATTACTAGTAAGTTGTACAATTTAAAATCTGGAATTAAAATATCTACATACCTATTACATTCTAGTCAGGATTCCCCAATACATTGTTTTCACTTGATTAGTATCAAGCTAATTTTTCGTGAGTACCTTAATTTTGATGAGTTGCCCAAGAATTTCTTGGACAGAACTCTTGTTTGTGGTAGCTAACAGAAATAGCAAGAATAAAGTTTGTGGATTTGGTGATTACAAAATGTTTTTTTTTATAAATCTCAAGATAATGATCTAAATTATCCGAAAAAATATTTTTACTACAAAATCTATGGTAATACGGTACTCAATGAGTTTACTCTTGCCAACTTGTATCGATAACGAGGTCATCTTAAATAATTAGTAACCAGCTGATTTTGTTTTTATTACTTAGTTAATATTAATGTAATTCAACAGATATAATTGTCCTACAAATTGTGTGGTACGTTATCTCGGTCCTACGCTCGAAATTGAGATTTTTTTAAATCTTTGCTAACTCTGTTAGCTACCACAATCGAGAGTTCCGTCCAAGACATTATTGGATGTCTCATCAAAATGAAGCTACTCAGGAAAAATTAGCCTGATACTAATCAAGTGAAAACAATGAATGGGGGAAACCTGACTATTCTGCAGTCATCACTAAATCTAAAGTAGTAAGTTCAGATTATTACCATTTATCACGTGCGTGCGTGCTTGCGTGTGTCTGTCTGTTTTGATCTAGTTTTTTTGTCTAAAAGCCGACGTGATCCAGAGTGTTCTCAGCTATTCATTAATCATTATCATCAGTTAGTTCACTGCTTGACAATTAATGAGTTGATGGTTACTTCAAAATTTTAATTTTGTTTATAATTATATCTTCTTATACCATAAAAATGAATTGCTGTTCGTTAGTCTCTTTAAAACTCGAGAACGGCTGTACCGATTCAGCCGAATTTTTCAATTTTTTGTCTTGAAAATTTCGTGGAAGTCCAGGGAAATTTTAAACGGTTTGTATGCTCAACGAAGTGGGCACGGGTCAGCTAGTTTATTTATATGTATCTGGTTACGTAGATTATAAATATAATCTTATCCAGATTAACAGCAAACCTTGTAAACTCAAGCGGGAAGAGTATTTTAAGCATACATTATCCATTTAACTTTGGATATTCTTCAAAGAATATTCCAATGAGTTTTGCGTAACGTGCGCCTTATGATTGATGATGCGCCATTTTTAATCATTCCAGAGTAAAAAGTGTTGTAGCCCAAAAATAAACTCTGTTTCAGTGCTGTAAGACGCAATTTACTTTGAGGTGGAAGATATAAATCAACCAAATTTTACGAATATTAAAGCAGCGTGTTTTGGAGGTAAAATACCACATGCTAATAGGAGTTCTGTTAAATGACCGTTTAAATGTTTGTATAATAGATAACTAAGGCCCGTTTAAATAAAGAAGTCTCAAGCCCAACCTCACTTATATTTGACACATAAAACAACGTTTCGTTCTGAATTGTGTTACGTTTTAAAGAAGAAAAAGAAAATTATCTAAAGTTCTTCATTTTTAAAAGTTTTCAGTTTTAAAAATTAAGAACTTTGCATACTTTAATTTCTTTTCTTGAAAACTTTTAAAAATGAAGAACTTTGCATACCTACTTAATTTTTTTTCTGTTTTTATAACGTAAAGCAATGATTGATATAGATCTATATTATACTTATTGTAGTGTTTTTCTGTAATCTATAATAGGAATATTACGGTATATAAAAAAAAAGTAATAAGTAACTTTAATGAAGTTGTTCACTTTTAAAATTGAAACGAAACGTTGTTTTATCTGTCAAATAGATACTCAAGTGAGGTTGGGTTTGAGACTTCTTTACATTGCAAGAAGGCGTGCGACGGTTTGGCAGGGGCCTTGAGAGTAAGGACTCTCAAAACTGATTCGATTTTGATTCAGATATTTTGATCGTGCTGCGTACTTCCCAATAAATTGACGTTTGTTTATTTTGATTCTCAGTCAATTGATGTGGTCGGCAGTACAAAAAGTTACGATCTAACGATTTTCTTTATCCTGATTAGTTACAAAGCCACCAAATAAAATACCATACCATGCCGTTGAGATCGAACTGATTCGAATCTCGGTTGTGTCGGGAGTAAGCCAGCTGTTTGCTTAGTGCGAGTTTTTATCACTGCTCTCCGTGAACTGAGGGGCAATTGTAGGATATTCAATTTTCATGGCATCGACACAACGCACATAGTACAAAACTATGGTAATTAATTCGTTGTCAGGTTTCTTTGTTCTGAGCAATGTTCACCTTACTTATTAATAACATCATTATTAACCGTAAACAAATATGAAAATAAAAGAAAAGCGTTTTCCTTACCATTGATAACGATAAGGACATCGATAGATGATTAATGAACAAAAACATATTCGCGTGGGAATAAACACAAAAGCATTTTTCGCGACATGAAAAATGTCATATTTACCCATGCTCGATTAAGCGCAAAGGATGGGTTTGTATCTGGCAACACCGTAACATACGTCGAGCGAAAATAAACCATATTCCCTGGCATTAAAGGCTAAAGGTTAATTCAATTTTACGGACACCCCGGGACAATGTTTTATTGGGAACGGATAATTTATTTTGAGTATTTATTCTCCTCTCAATAACGTGGGAGTGGGATAAATGCGATGGGGTTTATTGGGCCATTCCACCATTCGTATTTGTTGTGTTGAGATAATGTGGCAAACATAAAAATCTTTTTACCCGACTGAGTCAGAAGGAGGGTTATGTTTTTCGAGAGCAAGCTCTGCAGCCTGAACGGCTTTTCTCCTTAAATAGTTTTATATTTATATAGAGTCCTTAGATTTGTGTTTACTGTGAGAGTGATTGACACTGGATCAAAACAAAAATAACTTTAGAGTTTTCGTAATTACCGTCTTAAATATTATTGTAGTGTGTGTATCAAATGACTCTTACAAATTACTGAAATACATTTATTTTATCCGAAAAGTAGTAGCAAACCATACGTACTACGGTCTTGGAGAAAAAGTAATTTGAAATTTGCAAAAAAATATTATAAAAATAAAATCAAAAACGTTAAAACGTTTTATTTCCAAATGAAACTTAAAAAGCTATTTTCGGAAAGTCAACAAGAAAAAAAAGCTACCTACAACTACATATTGCCATAATTATGTAGTTGTAGGTAGCCACTATTATTTACCGCTCCAATCATATTTTAACAGATAATGGACCGATTGGTGGCATTTGGCCACAGACATTGTTCGTAAGTTAAGCATG
This sequence comes from Celastrina argiolus, assembly GCA_905187575.2. Classification (NCBI taxonomy): domain Eukaryota; kingdom Metazoa; phylum Arthropoda; class Insecta; order Lepidoptera; family Lycaenidae; genus Celastrina; species Celastrina argiolus. The sequence continues at coordinate 15,808,436 of LR994585.1, forward strand.
TATTAAATAAAGAAACCTCTTTAGTGGTAAATTATATTTAGTTGTATTCTTAAAAAAATATTCCTGAAGAGCTCCATAATTTCAGAAACTTTGAATATTCAATTTGGCTGTTTATCACTTACTTAGTCCATACATCATTGTCTCCGATTGATTTTAAATTTAAACTTAAAAGTCTGAAGACCACATGAATGTAATTTCGAAATTAGAATAATCTAATTTAATTTAGTTCCCTATAATTGACACCCAATTTCTAACCAAAATGGCGCTAGCATCGTGTTCAAGATAAGAGAGCGGTGAAATGCTAATGTTGATCTATTGATATAAGATTCAAGAATAGGCCTACCGGGACCCGATTCAAGATGCTATCGCTATTATCACTAAGGAAATTCGAGAACAAAAAATATGAGAATTTACATAATAAGCTTTGCAAACCTACTAATTCGCTTGTTCGCTAACGATATCGTCGCTTTACTTTCTCTACTCGTATCTAAAAAATCTATGTTTTCTCGATAATATCTAGCTTGTATTAACCTAAAGTATATAAAAATTTATTTTTACAAGCTAGATATAATACTTAGCTGAACCTCATTTAAATAAAAAATCATATCATAATAAAATCTAAAATTATTAAGTTTTTTTCTTAGATTATTAATTGGTCTCAGCGCCCTTCGACTAGATGGAGCGCTGTCAATAAAAAACAGATTCTTGAATGCGTCAACTTCATATTGTAGTGTGTGTAAAACAATGCACAAAGATTGTAGTGTGCATCTATAATTGTGTTGCCAGCTACTTGACTAGTGCCCGATCAATAGGGAAAATATTTCGTTGCTGTGGTGCGGTAATTTATCAATATTAATAAATAAAAAAAATCTTTAATATGAAATCATAAGCATTTTTATGAAGGTTCTTCTTCATATTCTTAAATAATTATTAGGCATAATTTTCAAAAAGCTTTTTTATTTTAGTATCTGGGGGCACGGCAGTGTCCCCGCCAAGTCGAGCGCGAAGCAAACACTGCCGTACCATCCTTTACAGGAACCATTTTGTCGCATTTTCAGGCCCCTATTTGAGAACTTCCGGATAAGACCAGAACGCAGATTTTATGGTCATCCAGTAAGATATAAAATCTGTCAATAATTAGAAATCCATCTGTCAACGGCCAAGTCACACAACATTAACTATAATTATATATAATATATATAATTATAGTTAATGTTATATAAATAATATATATATAATTGTAGTTAATGTTGTAATAATAAATAAAATAATAAATAAATGGCCTAACAGGGTTCTATATATATATATAGAACCCTGTTAGGCCATGCACTAAAAAGTATCCTATAGGCAGTTTCTAGTGCTCAGTTAAACAAACTAATAGGAAGACATATGCCTCTGAAACTATATATAATATACTCGATTTTGATTTTGGTCCCACATACTTTTCTGGCGTATAGCCAATTCATCTGAACAACAAACAACATTACATTTACCACATTAAGAAGGAGCGTACTTTATTAAAACTATTAATAAAGGTAAATGCTTCTTCAGTAAATCCTGGAGTGCCATCGATGATGACAAATTTACTCCTCACGTTATTATAAGCCGATGGGGAATAGAAGTCAAACAGATTTTTTTAAGTTCATTAGAATATTTCGGTATAATTTTCTTTTCGTTTTTATGCTTTTTGTATAATATATTATATTATATTTTTACTAAGAATGTTATATATATCAATGAAACGTTCATGATTCAAAATTTTTATTATACTTTTTAAATTGCAATTAGCTTTTTTCAATCGACGCGACGAGTCTTTTCCCGCAAAGCTTTAATTATTCTTACATGTTTTGTTTGTGAGACCGTGAGTTTTATTTTTAAATAAAGCGCCAAAGGCCTTAAAAGTCATGTCCTATCTACTAGTCAAATATAGCTCCCCCCCTCTCTTTCCCTCCGCGAATACTTGTACAGTGTTTGAGATATAAATTTCGAAGTTTTATTTGCCACGCAAAATGCGCTGGAAAAGTGTGTTGTTTATTCTAGTTCAATCACCTATTTTCCTTAACTAGAGTGAATCGGGCAGAAGTCGATACAAACACATTCACATAATATAGGTATACTCGGAAGCAGAGGAATAACGCACAAATTAGACATTAGCTGTTAATATCCTCCATTCGAGATGGCGAGTTGCGTTTCGTTTCACCTTTTCACATAATTACATTTCAAAAACTGTACTAAAGTATAAAGTTTACGTTCCGTTTCGCATCATTGCAATAATATTTAAGAATTTTTGATTTTTTTTAAAATATTTAGACGCAACTCCGGCATTCAAAATTTCTATAAGGGAAATTATGACTTTCTCGCTTAAGCCCCCTACACCACGAATACTCGTAAATTCAGGCGACTCGTTATAAAATCCAACCCAAAATGACAACGCCCAAACATCATATCATGGTTGCCTATCAAGTCGTAAACAATATGTTTCTTGGCGTTACTATGACATGACATGACGTGGCAAACACGGGCAATCTGATACTAAATATGGTTAAAAATTTTTGAATACAAGGCAACATTGAACACAAAGCGGTACTCCGATCGGAGATTTTAGGATTATATTATTTGACTGTGTTTTAGAAGATTTATACAATACTTACTAATGGTATGTGATGCCAGTATTTTTCTTGTTTCATGTAGTATTATTTTTACATAGTTTGACTATGCAAATCGGCATTTTGCTTCGCTCTCACACAAATCTTTGACAAATTATCGAGACGTCTACTTCACTTTACGCTTGTAGCGCGACTGGCGCGGGTACGCCGAATTCGGCGTATTATTTGTTGCCGCATTTTTCAATACGCTGGACGGTATCTAGTCAAAGCGACCAATTATTAATCTATGGTTTTTTTACTCTACTGAAAATTTGTAGTTTTATAGATACGAGGTTGTGAAGGTAAAGCGGCGATATGTCAAACCCCATTTTTTTTAACTTCGTAACTAATAGCGATGGGATTTTGAATAAGAGCCCTGGTCTTAATAGAGACTAAAAGCAACTTAACCCTAAAGACGCTAATGTACATTAAAGGCCAATTTGCATCATGGCGTCCTTAACTTAACCCTCTAAGGCGGTAGTCCGCGGCTTAAACTTGGGTCTGTAACGCAATTATCCGGACCAAGTTGGACCAACCCCCCTGTGGGGGTGGGGGCGGAAATGAAGCCGGACCCGCGTCAGACAACACTTGACGCTGACTCGCATAAGTTTTGATTGATATAGATCCAATCTGCATTAAGCGTGGTCTGGGTAGGTACGGTGTGACGACACACTTTGGGGACATTTCTAGTATTTTATTTAGGGTACCCACACTAAGCTTTGTGTGACCGACTTTTCGTAGGTGAAAACTAGAACATACTGATGTCAATGCAACGCGCACAATATTAGTAGATATCGTAGAACAATCTTCAACAAAATGGGTGAAAAAATGACTTCCAAAAAAGGAGACGAAGTCGCGGCCACACCCAGTAAAGTAATAAAAAGCTATAACTAATATTTATATAATTCAATAAATATTTATATAATATAATTCAACAAACAAATCCTTTAAAACTAGGATTAACTAAACGGACGAAGTTGGCTCAGCCGGGACGACATTAATGAAATCGTCCAACAAATTAACGATACGTGATGATCGTTAAAAGCAGCCTAATGACATTCATGGGTTGTAGTTTGTAGAATAAACTACAAACTTTGTTAGCTAAAAGTTTGCCCTCTTTCAAAACAGAGAACGTTTTTTTGTGAAACGAAATTGTTGGTAACGGTTTATAAATCTGTGACCTTCGTGATGAGTGCGTGTCTTTGCCATTACCCGCCGTGACAAATTAATTACGATTTGTGTTACATTAACAGTAAATACGATTAATTAATTGCTGCTCGTTAGTCTCGCTAAAGCTCGAGAACGGCTGAACCGGCGGATTTCGACGGAAGGTTTAAACGGTTCATCGCAAACTGTTTCTATGCTCAACGAAGTGGGCACGGGTCAGCAAGTAAATAATATAAATATTTATTTCCATGAAAACGCTAATTCTATAAATTGATGTTCACTTTTTTACAGACACAGAATAAACAATAGTAAATGGAGAATAGTGATTAAACGGGCTGACGAACCTTACACAATAATTATGCAAAACCTTAAATTTTTCACCTAATAAAGGTATCAAAGTACAATTAATAAGTATTGAATTCAGAAATGAAATAATTTATTGTTCAACTAAATATTATATTTGTCACAACATGTTATAAAAAACCTTTTACTATAAACAGTTCCATTACATTATATTGTTTCTTCGAATAACCCCAAATCCCGACAAGAAGTGAATCACAATCGGAGTGAAAGTTGACCTATTCGAGGCCTCGGCAATCACACTTTACGTCCCGAATGGAGGATCATCCCCCGGGATAGAAGCCGGATTATCCCGGTATAGGGGCTGTGGAGCGATTTGCTACTAATACGATTAGGATAAGACGAAATTGTAGAGCTTGGATCGGGAAGTTAAGTCATGCTTTACTACATACTGATCATTATTTTAACAATCATTAGACTGATTATATTGAGGTTTGTAATGTCAGTCTATTCCGCTCATGCACGAATAAACATGGACTCCGAGCAAAATTTTCCGGCGGCGCCGCGGCGGCGCGCCGACAGATCGTAAGCGCCACGCCGGCGTGAAATAAAAAGTCGTCTTCAGGCGTTGCGGCGCAAAATTCATACAATTCTTAGTGCAACTTCACCACGAGATTTTATTTACTAGTATTCTCGTTCGCGTAATAGATACAATAGACGGTCAATTGGCGTGCAGATAGTAGGACTTGTCTGCATTTCTATACAAAAAAACGCTACAAGAACCGTTCTGCGGCGGCGGCGCCGTCCGAAATCGGTGCGGCGCGGCGTACTCGGCGTAATCGAAATTCGAGTTACGAGAATTGGGGCCCTGAAACTCCTGAAAGTCTATTTCTTTTAGTCTTTCGGATTTTGGAGTCCGGTCCACATTAACTCACCCTTGAAATAATAATTTCGTTAAAATAATTAATTTTCAGCTGCTACTAAATGCTATTTTATGATAATTTCTGTCTAGCTATCACGCTTCATGTGATACAGCCTGGTGATAGATAGACGGACATGTGGGTAGGTGTACAAGATGTAAAATAAATGAGTGACAATACTTTAAGGTTTGCATGTGCCTATAATGTAAAGTTTACTGTGACAGTACCAGCGCTGAAAAACTTACTTTTGACTTTCATGTTTCTATGATAAATGCCCCAAAATTATATTTTTCCCCACTAAACAATAAAAAAAAATGTTTTAGCGCTGCTACTTTCACAGTAAACTCTATAATACGGGACCTATGTCTATAGGTATACTAGGGTGTCTAGTGTCTACCCTAAAGTATTATCACTCATTAATATTACAACATGTACAATAAAATAGGATAACCAGCACTACTCAAAATAACAACAATTCTCGAAATAGGTACACATGAAAATTTATTTATATACCTGTGCAATTCATAAATGATAGAACCGATCCCTTCAAAAATATCGAATTTCCAAGGTAAAATACAGTAAGGGCTAGCTTGTTAAAAAAACTAAATTACTGTAAAAAAAAATAGCTGCATAGATAAATTAGTTAATTATACGATGAAGTCATTCAGATAGAAAGTACCTTAATCCTGCATGTGGTTGGATGGGCACTCGACCTTTTTTTATTAGATTTTTACCTACAAAGTATTATAGGATACATTTTCTGTAACCACACAAACTAACACAACATCATGCAATGCAATCCAAACCTTTCGCATCGGTAATAAAGTTGATATTACGATGCCTTTTATTTGTACGAATTTTCCAACTATTTCGGATCCCTTACAGATGGCTGAACATGGGTTCGGTACTTAATTACGTGATAGTGGACCTTTTGAGAGGAACCCATTTGAGTATCGGGTCCCAGCTAAAATTTATTCCACAGTAACACAGTTGTCTTGCTGTAAATGTTAAATGATTGCGTGGTGTTTTTCCGCTCTATGTCATTAAAATGGGCAAATTTGTAATGGGGCCAGGGGTAATTATTGCTACTGTAAGTACCATGTGTTTTGGAGATATTTAAGGTCCCCCAGTTATTTGGGACGATCTTAATTATTGTGCAGCTGTGTCCCCGTGTTTCAATATAGCAAGTGGCTTAAAGCCTTCCTCTAATATATTATGCTATACTGGCAGTGTCCTACTCCGTCCCCGTGAATCTATATACAAGTTGAAATATTAATGAGTGATACTACTTTAGGGTGTGTATGTGTCCCATAGAGTTTACTGTGAAAGTACCAGCTCTGAAAGAGTTACTTTTTTTTAATTATTGTATGGGCAAATATATGATATTGAGGCATTTCGATCGGCTGAACCGATTCGGCTTAGTCTCGAACTATTCGTAGAAGTCCAGGAACGGTGAGAAAATATATAAATATACTGGTTCTGCAATGTAATTGAATTTCATCATAAACTATTTGTGTTCTCAACGAAGTGGGCATGGGACATGGGTTAGCTAGAATTAAAATAAAACTCCTATTTTTGATTTTTTTATTGGTGTTCACTGTTCTGCTTCTCTTGTTCTTAGTTTTAGGATATTATGAGATTAGAACAAACAATTCGGCCTTTATAATATTAGGATAGAAGTATACAAGTAAGTATAGATCATTCTGTTACTTACCGGCACCTATATATACAATTTTGCTTTTGTAACGCCCAAAGGTTGACTGGTAGAGAATGCCGCATGGCATTGAGTCCGCCTTTGTACAGTTTGTGCATTAAGTTTAATAAATAAATAAAATGAAATAAATATACAATCGCAAAAAATGTGAAACTTGAAAAACGGCAAAGTAGAACTGCGAATTACGATAAAAGCTAAAATTGCATCATTCGATTTTTAAGAAATCAATTTCACTAGCCAGGTATCGAACAGACGGTTCGACTCCCGGCTTGGGAAATTAGTTTTTAGCAAAATGGATCTCGCAAGTTCTCCTTTCAGCATTTTTCGCTATCTTATATATAAAAATGAATTCCTTTTCGTTAGTCTCGGTAAAACTCGAAAACGGCTAAACCGATTCGGCTATTTGTAGAAATATCCGTGGAAGGTTTAAACTTTAAACGGTTTGTATGCTCAACGAAGTAGGCACGCGTCAGCTAGTCTCTTTAGAGTTTCGGATATCGCCTACCCAGCCCTTTTTTCAAGATTCACCGTATATTACGTAATGTCCTAGCTCGAAAATTCGAGATATTCGCCTGGTTTCCGAAAGAGTGATCAAATTGATCAATTGATCATATCAGCTAATCTGAACGCTCATTGGTGAAAACAGTGACTGCGAAGTGATGTTCACCAATCAGCGTTCAGATTAGGTGATTTGATCAATTGATCAATTTGATCAGCCTTTCAGAAACCGGGCGATTATGTTCTAGATTTTTTGAAATTTGTTTTTGACTTTATTGAAAAGAAGCTCAATTAAAAGCGTTCTTATGTTTCAAACATTGATTCAAAATTTATCATGGATGGCAATAAGTAGGTGATTTAGTCGTCTACATAGGTACTAGGTCTAGAATGGTTCTGTCTAGACTCAGCTAATAATAACGTACTGACTACTGACTGCAAATATAAATTAGATTCATAGTAAGCTATTATTTTGATTTGAATTCTGTAGAGCTAGCCCGAACTAGGGTTTTGAATTTTAAGATTTGACAAAATCAATTAAAATCAAAATGTAGCGGTTTGCGAAACAGAATTACGCTTCTAATATTTAAAAGATAGTAACAACAATGGAAAGTATTCTATCCTTGTCATTGGGTATAATGAATATTTGATTGTGAAGCAAATAAAGCTCTTTTCATATTAAACGTAAATACTTACGTCATTTACTAACGCTTTTGTAGCTTTAAAATAAGCTCTGCAAGTGTAAAGTATTAAACTGTACATTAATCTAAAGATCCGTCTCTAGAATCAATTTACGTATTACATATCCTAAAATGTTTAAGTGACAGTTTAAACTCAATTTTCTAGGTAACTTTTTTGCGACATCATTTTAATCGATACATGTCTTCAATTACGTTTAAAAACTGTAATTAGCGAAGTGCCAACCCTCGCATAGTATCACCCGGATGCGATCGCCTTCATTATCATCACAAAACACTTGCAATTTGTGAATTACTGGCCATATCCGTGTCACGTATGTACACGTGTACACTTACATAGGTATATTCTTATTGTGCATTACGTATGTACAACAATAACGGAATAGGAATATAACGAGTAAGAAGTAAATATAGTTCAGGGTGCCTTAAACACTGATTTCAAGAATTACCGCTCAATTAAATTTAATAACATTGAAATACCGATATAAATTACTTCAAAGACAGCAAACGGGCTACTTGATGGCGGTCAAGTCAGATTCACAATGTATATGTCGCAGTCATCTGATTGAATCCGCTATTTAATTGAATAGCTAGCGCGTTCATTGAATTCTATTTTACCAACAAATTCATGAATCCGAAACTAGGACAACCTAAATATAACGCACATTAAAGTAAATTTATCAAAAAATATATCAACACATTGATATCTGTACGAGTTGTTTGACGCCATTATATAACCGCGCTAGTAATTCAATTAAATAAGCAGATTCAATCAGATGACTGCGACATATACAATAGGTACAGTTCATAAGCGGTAATTTATAACAAGAATTAAACGAGAATTGCCAAAATACAATAATTCATAAAAACAATAGTTAAGGCTCAAAAAATTAATCAAGTAAAAGTAAAAACAAAAAAAAAACGTAAAGTTTTTCGAAAATACTTGACTTTGAAACAAAGTAATGTATTAAATATTTACTTATTATCTCTTCAATCAAGAAGAAAAATAGAATTTGTAAACATTTAACAACTTTCAGTAGAGATGAGTTTGTTTAAAACCACAACAGTGTAAAATGTAAAAAAACAATCTTCTTTAAATATTATTCATGTATTTTTTCCTCCATCGTAAGTGGATTGCAGCGTAGGCGACGTGCATTGTATGCATATGAACTCAAATCACAAATGTACAAGCTTAAAATATTAAAAATCATGACAGTGGACCAGACAGATGTTTATTTAGGCGTACCTGGGAATATTCAATCACGTATTAGGACTATAGCATTGTTGGATGCATAAGGACGCAGGTTTCCAATATCATCATGATCAACGATCAGTTAGTGGTCTCTAGCTACTGTTGGGGCTCGAGTCTGTTGAGATAGTTAAAGCATCCTCAGGATGTGGACTCTGCGTTGTTCGCAGATACAAGTTCACAGAGTACACATCCTGAGGATGCTCCGGGGTCGGAGTGAAACGCGCGTCGAGTTTTGCAACCTACATGGTGGTGTGGGGCTTTGCACGATCGTGTGAACATTAGTGCTTGTGTGGTGGTGGTGTTTTCACTCACTCATCTACTAGCAGGTTGTGGTTATAATTTTTTCGCGGGATAGATAGGGTAGCCAACCGTAAATTATTATATTAAGGGCCGATTTTTAAATCGTCAGATAACTTTTATCTTTTGAATAAACATGTGACTTTGACATTTGTTCCATACAAAGTCACATATTTATTCCTTAGATAAAAGTTATCTGACGATTGAAAAATCGGCCCTAAATCTAATTTAAGAGCTTCTCTCTTGTCGGTGGAACTTTCTTCATTCCTCGCTGCACTCCGTTCTTCTCTTGACCTCCTGCTACGACACGACCACTTCCTTCTTCACCTGGTCCATAATAAAAGTTCTTCTCTGCCTTTAACGTTTTCTTCTACCTTTCTTTCAATAATTCCTCTAATAAAGTTGTTGTGCCGTGCCTCTTCTGTTGTCGATGGTGTTTATTTATACATTTTTTTACATTAATGGTATTTCGGTTTTTTCATACGATCAAAATACTATATTAATGTTGCGGAAAATACTATATATTTTCTGGAAAAAGTTGGCAAACCTACTCCTGAATAAGGAAAATTCTATTACTCTTGTCTACTGCGGGATGTCAAACTTCATGGGTCTTTGAAGACACTGTGGCTTACTCCGAGTTTCTTTGCCATGAGCCATGGTGTAAGTATGTTTTTAGTTATATATGGTTTTGAATTTAAACTTGGGTGAGAATTAACTACCCAGTACCCAGCCCTATATTGATTAAATGAAGTACTGTGAAGGACCAAACGCATTTGAAAGCCATTTTCCTAATACCAATTACTGATAAATCCTTTTTATTTTATGGGAACTCATAACCGACATGAAGTCATTAAATATCGACTTTTAACGTTACTATGCTCATAAACTTTATCAAATCCTCACATCGATGTACAATACTTAGGAACGTCGCACATACATACTTACGTACTCATTGTAAAATGTAAATTGTTATTCGCTTACAAACAAAATGTTGCTAATAAACTTTATTTACCAAGTAGCTATATAATGTATCTAAATAGTTTATGGGTGAGATGATATTGTGGTGAGAGATCTCAAGGTACTATAGGCATATTATATTCTAGCCTAACACAGGTGGTTAGAATCTTCATAATTAATGAAAAGGTTACATTTCATTAATTGAGAAGAAATAAATAAATCATAATTAAACATGGCATATAAGCTTAGTTATGTTTTTAATTCCCGACGCAAAAAAGACGGGGTGTTATAATATGTAAGTTTGACGTGTCTGTGTAAATGTGTATGTGTCTGTCTTTCGCATCGTAGCTGATCGGATGATCCGATTTTAATGCAGTTATTTTGTTTGAAATGTATAATCAGTCGAAAGTGTTCTTAGCTGTGTTTGGTGGAAATCGGTTTAGGTCTTCAAGGTTATCAGGTCAAAAGGTCAACACACTAAGTCAGGGGTTATTAATTATTAGTAATTTTTTATTTACTTTATAAGTTTTAAGGCATTTACACTCAGGGCAAGAAGTCGAAGAAGCTAGAAGTCTAAGCGAGGGCAAGAACAAGCAATAAATACCGCCAGGGCTTATATTACCTTGCTTATTATTATTATTCAATAATTGTGTTATTATTCTATAATTGTCTATTGGCTAAAATGTAGTATGATATAACTTTTTATCGAGTTCTACGGTTGTTGTTGGTTCCCTAAATGATACATCGATGCAACTTTACCATAACATCGATATTTTATCGATACTTCTGTCTGTTTATAGTCTATATTATATTGTTTATAACTCTGTTTACAACTCATCCGAAGATAAAAATGTAATTCTGTGATGTATCTTCTGTATCCAGAGATTTTATAAGATTTTTGCCCCTTGCTCTTTGTACACCATAAACTGAAGTGGCGAGACAGTAATTTTACAGTAGATAAGATTTGAAAAAAATGTCAGTGACTTGGTAAAAGATGAATTTTAAATTATGCTCTTGAAAAACAATATTTTCTTTAAAACTTATGTTACTTCTATTTAACAATTTACGTATTTAATTAAATTTTAATTTTATTTTCAATAAGAACTAGCCAACCAGTTATAGTCCAACGAAGCTTTGTTTTGGCTAAAAATTACAAATCTGTGGTCCGTCAACAGATGTATTTTATGTTTTTCCTGTTTTTCCATTTCCATTTAGTTGGGGCAAATTAAAACATATTTATATTATTGCGGAAAATAATTCCATTAAATCATTTGTAACATAATATTTTTGTATCTAAGAGGCAAAAAGTTAGTCGAATTTAGATTACAGACTTCCAAAGCCCTGAACTTCGTTTAGAATCTCCGTTTGTCCCACTCGTACACGCATAATTTGAAGCTTGTGTGACGGGACAGACTGACAATAGAATCGAAGTTCGATTTACAAGAACTGAAATTCAAGTTACAATAATCGAAATTAGAGTTACAAGAATCGAAACACCAGTTACAAGAATCGAAGTTCGAGTTACAAGAATCGAAATTCAAGTTACAATGATCTAAATTCAAGTTACAAGGATCGAAGTTCGAGTTACGAGAATCGGGGCTCAGTTCCATAAAATATTCGTTGTATCCTTACATTATTATCTCTAAACCAGTCCGTCTGTTTGTACAGTGCATCATCCTACATTATGCATATCCCATGCGATTGTTAGTCAAATGACCCATTGTGGCAGTTTACATCTGATTTCGACCTCGTTAGATGTAAACGAAGCACTTCTTATCATCATCATCATCATCATCAGACCAGAATCTTCTCTCAAAAGGTGATCGTATTTTGTTTCACTATTGAACAATGATTTAATAGAAGAGTGGCTTAACACATATAAACGACTTAATAATAGTTATTAATACAAAGAACAGTTAAAAACTATAACCTGGCAATTCTAATTGTGTAACATGTAGTAGTTACCCGTTATACCTATATATATTGTACACATCAATTTAGTAGTTTAGGCACTATGACGGATCAAATATGCAATCCAAAATCATTTTAAGTGCCAGGAGAATGTAGTAACTCGAAAGCAGTAAAGCCGCAGTAAGTTACTGGTACAATTTGCGTCAAATTTCCAAGATTTTTTAGTTTCATCGTTGATTGCAACTCTTCATTATGCAAAAGAATTCTGTTCCCTCCAAAGGCTTTGAGCACAACCTTCACTTCACAGTTCACAAACGTCGCAGTAAGAAAAGGGAATTTCTAATTTTGTGTAGTTAGTCAGCTTTGAAATGACGAATAGCTGCCAAATTTTGCCCGAAACTTATCAGATAAAATCTTAAGCCTAAAACATAGAGCTCGGCATTTAGAGCGATTCAAATTCTTAATTCTACGTGCTTTAACGCGTTCAGGATGCTGCCGGGGCTCCCGCGATACTGCAGCGCGTTTGACATGTTTGCTGATGCTAGAACTGATGATTTTCAATTGGAGATGGACCGGTCATATGATGAGAAACAAAAAGGACAAGTGGGCTAAGGATGTTACTGAGTGGTGTCCGAGACAATATAAGAGAATAAAAGGGAGACAACGCCGTCGATGAGAAGACAACATTAAAAGCATAGCAGGAACTACATGGAGAAGGAAAACGCAGGATCGTAACCTATGGCAAGCTTTAGGGGAGGCCTATGCTGAAAAGCAAGGCAATCTTCGTGGAACTGGTGTCAATTATGTAAATTAATTGTAGAATATTATGTAAGATTGTGGAATAAAGGCTATTATTATTATTACTGATGTGCAGGGTTCGTGAGAGCGACAACAGGGGGCTGATTCAAGATGCCATCGCTAATTTATCGCTTACAAAGTTCGATAACAAAATGTATGGGAATTGACATAAGCTACGCTAAATGATCGCGATTTGGTATGTCAGACCGATTTTTGGGTAGATTTTTTTTCTCCATATTATTTCTGACAGACTTTTTTGTGCGTTCCACTTTAGCAGTCAGTTATTATTTTTCTCCTACAAAACGTCGGCCACCGATTATCACTCGTGGGGCACCCGTTGTATCAGTGTAATAAATCAGCCAGTAATGTTCCCTTTTTTCAGGCAACAAAACAGCACTATTTACTGCGTACTGTCACAAATGCTGTTCTTAAACGCACCGCAATTATCATGTTCAGCTCATTGTGAACTGTCTGTGCTGAAATACACGGGACATGTGCTGTACCCGGGGACTTCCATAATTAGAAACAACCGGAATGTCGAGGGCAATTCTGTGGGTGCTTATTTTAATGACTGTTTAAGTTAGAAGCATTTAATGCAATTTCTGTTTTGGTAGTTAGCTGTTTTCCGCTACTTCGGACCCAAAACAAAATCCCGTTGAACCCATTTTGCTGTCGTAAAAATTAGCCTATGTGTTAATCCAGCATGTAAAGTGTAAACCATACAAAATTGAAAGTGAAAGAGACACATCACTCACAAATTTTTACCTTTGTAATAATATTAGTGTGACAGTGTTATAATAACTTAATATAACTCTCAATGACCGTTTTGGCGCATACGTAAGTTTGTCTTTTTAGTAACGAATATAGTGCGGAAGACCGGGAAATTCAGAACATTAATAACAGAACTCTGAGTACATGCCATAGAGCTGAAATTCGAACACGCAACCGTCGTGTCAAATGTCAATGTCAAACTTGAAACAAGGTGTAAAATAAAATTAGTGATAATACTTTAGTTTGTGTATGTGCACACTATGTAGAGTTTACTGTGAAAGTCTCAGACTTACTTTTGACTTTCATTTTTGTAAGAGAAATGCCTCAAAATCATAAATTTTCTCATACAATAATTTAAAAAAGTACCTCTTTCTGCACTGGTACTTCCACAGTAAACTCTATAAACGGGACCCATACACACCCTAAAGTATTATCACTCATATATTATAAGCCTGTATAAGCGCCGAGATAATTTTGTTATCGAAAAGAGAGATTTCAGACAATATAGTCCCAGTTTTTCTTCAAATATACAAACCTCCTGAAGAAACCTGCGTGATATGGCAGACTATAAATATTATATGACTCGTAAAGTTTGCCAGCCCACTGGCTACTATCCAGTACCCATAGACAATAGAAGACTCTAAAGTCTAATAGTTCTCATAGATAGTAGAGATTTTAAAAGACAAAAGTCTGTATGTGTATAAATGTAAAATATTGTAAAAATGTGTATGACCCATTCTCGCAAAACACTGAACAGATTATGATTAAATTACGAATCGTATTAATTAATAGAAAACACAGTAATTCATATAGGTATTAGTAAAATCTATTGCTGTACCCGATCAAGCTATATAAATTATTACAACACATTTTATTCAGAAAAGAAAAGAAATGAAATGAAAAAAAACAAAGAATGTAAATTATGACTGCGAGCATACAATTGACATTTATCGTTACGAATACGCAGTTTTAAATTATTCCTGCTTGGGCCACTTAACCACAATCGCGAATGCAATAAAGAACCAGTAATCTCAATTATTTAATCGGTTCACACTGAAACATCCTCGTCATTCAGTATCGATATACATATTATTGTATGGTACATTCGGCGCCATGTTAGTTTGCCGTTTAGGGTGCTCTGATTGAGACATTAATTAAATTGTTTCTGCTATCGGGTATTTTAAAGGTTAGATGGACCCTTCATGTGAATTATAAGAGGTATTTAATTAAATGTAAATAATTTTAATATGGTATTATGGTGTAATTGAGTATCAATGCTACTAGTTTAGGCTCTGGATTAAGATTTAAGGTATTAGTTACTTCTTAGAGCAGCAAAATGTACAGTCCACCCAGAATAAGGGAGAGATATTTTTGAGCGTACGAATTCGTGAAAAACATCTTGTACTAAGAATAAATCAAGACATTAATGGAAGAAGGTGATATATAGCAAATTCTAATTTCGAGAAAATTGAGTTCAAATTGTCACTTAAACATTTTAGAATACGTCGTAACGTATTAAGTACAATGATCTAAAAATCCGTCTCTAGAATCAATGTACTTAATCCGTTACTACATATCCTAAAATGTTTAGGTGACAGATCAAACACAATTTTCAGGGTATTTTTTGGGACATATCACCTTCATTTCTTTAAATGTATGATATAACGGAACTTAGATGTAGTGCGTAATGCGTATTAACCTTCAAGAATATCACTATCAGCTATTTTTAAAGAACTTTCGATATTTACATTATAATAATATAACTTTTTCACACATGCATACATGCATACAAGTTTCAGCAACACCACAATATCAACTTCCTCGTATATAAATGAACTAAGACATATTGCGACAAATGAATACAGAGACGCCCTGTATAAATCAATTGTGACGTCACGGTCCTACCGTCTGCGCCAAATAGTTGATTTACGCTCGCGCCTCAGTTTGTCGACCGAATGAAATTAACGTCTTAACGCATCTGTCTGAACAAATTAATGATGAATGAATGGATATCATGAGAACCAACATGCAAATATCTGCAGTTTTTAATTATACTAACGAGCAGGCTTGACTTTGGACCTTTATGTTACTTTTCATGTTTAACTCCCGTCGAAAACAGTGGGGTGTTAATGTTTAACTTGTTTGTGTGTGCGTTCTAGTGTGTATGTTGCGTGTCTGCGGCATCATAGCTGCAAAACGGATGAACAGATTATATTTTTTTATTTGAAAAGTAATGCGTTCAAGAATACTTACTCTGCTTGAGAGTTTGGAGGTGTTAAATTTAAATGTTGTTTTAAATTATCATTATAATAAAAAAAAATTTACTCAGAGCTTCTGTTAACAATAACAAGCAGGTTAGATTGGTTTGATTATTTTATTACTTCCTATTTCTACTATATTTATAGAGTTAAAACCCACACCAATACTATAATGTTCAATAATATTATTATACGTCCAAAAATAACAATTTACGTTCGCAATATTAGTGCGCCCGGACGGCGGGTGCGGTGCCGAAACTAATCATGCTAGGTCACGTGCGGCTAATGTCCACAACACCTAATCGGAGACGATATTACTTCTCGTTAGGCATTTGCCGAAATATATCGTCAACACGACTGCAATAGCGCGTGAGAGCAATTTAAAATACCGCGTATTTACAAAAGTCGCAAAGTTCGTTATTGCGCAATCAATTTCTGAAGTGTCTATTGCCACCTAATGGAACTCACGCCATTTGAATTAAGCCAATAAGGAACGTCCATTTCGTTTAAAAAAATATATTCTATTGTTTTGTATATCTATACTAATATTATGAAGCGGAAGAGTTTCTTTGTTTGTTTAAACGCGCTAATCTCAGGAACTACTGGTCCGAATTGAAAAATTATTTTTTTGTTGGATAGTCCATTTATAAAGGAAGGCTTTAGGCTATACATATAACATTACGCTGCGGCCAATAGGAGCGAAGCGTCAGTGAGAAATGTTGCAAAAACGGGGAAAATTATTCACATTTGAGGACTTTCGTTGCGTGCGCTGCATAAACGGTTTAAGTCAATCAAAAATCACGCGAACGAAGTCGCGGGCACAGCTAGTAAAGTAATAAAATGTATAAATTAAAAAAATTATACAGGGTATTGCAAATTATTCTTACGCGTTTCTTTACATACCTCCTTCCTTACATAACTTTAAAACAAAAGTTTTCCACCGCGTATGTCTGTCTGTTCGCAATAAACTCAAAGACTACTCACCGATCTTCATGCTGTTTTCACCAATGCATAGAGTGGTGTTTGGGGAAGGTTTTAGTGTAAATTAATTGGACGGTAGTTAGGTAGGTAGAATTGGTTTTTCGTCGTAGAAAAACGATGATTTACTTTAAATAGGTAAGTACGAATATAATATTATTTTATGTAAGTTTACTATAGAATTTATTTTATATGTATTAAATGGATTGTCATCATATTGATACATATTTATCATGCTTCTTTGTATTTCTCACTATTATATAGTAGGTAGTTTTTGAATTTTGAATTTTGATTAATTAGAAAAACTGGACTTTTTCGGTCAAGACATTAACGGTATTCACTAAAAGAACGCTTTATGAATAATATAGGTAATGTATTTACAAAATTATTTTCTTTCTTTCTAATCAGTAATGATAATAAAGCCTTATAGTACTTACTCTGTATTGAGGGGTGTATATCCGAATTGGCCCTGCACAAGCTCAGTGGGCACTCATAACGAGCCGGTCGTCAGTAATGAGGTGACGGACACGCCACTGAGGCACAAGGTCAGGGGTCGGGGGTGGCCCCTGTTTATTTGCGACTAAATAATGTCCAAGACATCGACGTACCATACTATGTGAAGCTACACACCTACATTATTATTAAAACTTCTTTTACTGTTTTTATAATGATTTTACAATTGATTTCTTATTTGTCAAGTTTATGTCTTTTATTAATTTTAAAATTTAGCTCTACATTTTCAGCTAGTTTGTATAATTATAAAGCAGGGATTGGTTTTAAGGTTTTTTAGGATTTGTAGATATTTTTGGAGATTCTGTTTAATTATCATCACTACTACACAGATACGCAAGTCTTTATACTGAGACATGATTGTTTTCTCAATATGACAAAAATTAGGACGTAGTGGATAGGAATTGTGTGTTGAAATGTATATATGTGTGTAAACAAGTATCTTAGAAATTTAACGACCTCTGTGGCGCAGTGGTTAAGCTTAAGGTATCTGGTAGTGCGTAGCACAAATTCTACCAAAACTGTGATACCTGATTATGATGTTCTACCAAATTGGTAGTAAGAATGTTTCCTTACGATGAGCCTTCTTATAAACCCGAGAAGTATCTCACTGAGAAATTATTATTCTACTAGTAAGTAAAGTGTTATTTTTACAGACCCTTATTTCAGACGCCATTGCAATTATCGCTTACAAAGTTCGAAAACAAAAATGTATTATATAAATACTTGACATAAGGTTCACTAAATAAAAAGCGAATACGAATTCGCTTTTTATTTAGCATTCGCTATATACGAATATAGCGAACGAATATAGCGCGTGGTGTTTGATTGACTTAAACCGTTTATGCAGCGCATGCAATGAAAGTCCCCAAATGTGAATTGTTTGTTTGTTTAATCGCGCTAATCTCAGGAACTACTGGTCTGATTTGAAAAAATATTTGTGTTGGATAGTCCATTTATAGAGGAAGACTATATAGCTTTACGCTGCGACGCCCGACGCCGCGACGTCGGGCTCGGCGTCCTCGGTGTCGGGCGTCGCGACGTCGGCGTCGGGCGTCGGCCTCGCGGCGTCGGGCGTCGGCGTCGCGGCATCGGGCTTCGCAACGTCGGGGTCGGGCGTCGGGCGTCGGCGTCCCGGCGTCGGCGTCGCGGCGTCGGGCATCCGCGTCACGACGTCGGGCGTCGGCGTCCCGGTGTCGGGCGTCGCGACGTCGGCGTCGGGCGTCGGCGTCGCGGCATCGGCGTCGCGACATCGGGCGTCGGCGTCGCGGCGTCGGGCGTCGCCGCTTAAGAGATAGATAGACATATACTGTCACAGACTTTTTTTTTTATTATTAAAAAGGAATAATTCTTTCATACATATTTTTGAGTAACTTAAGCCGTATATACAGTGCACGCAACGAAAGTGCTCAAATGTGAATAATTTTTCCAGTTTTTGCAATATTTTTCACTGACGCTTCGCTCCTATTGGTTGCAGCGTAATGTTAATAAAAAGCCTAAAGCCTTCCTCTATAAATGGAATATCCAACAAAACAAGAACTTTTCAAATCGGACCAGTAGTACCTGAGATTAGCGCGTTTAAACAAACAAACTCTTCCGCTTTATAATATTAGTATAGATAATTAATTTTAGCACTAATATTTCATAATACTACTGTTCGCCATATTATTTAACTTAATTACGGTTTTATCTGCAATTCGACATGCCTGCTTCTTGCATAAAAACTATAAAAATTTGTCCAGCTGTTTGAGTGGTTCGCATACTACTTTATAATATTAGTGTTGTTCAACATCCCTCGATTTGGTATGTCAATGTAGTCGGATCATGTAGCTGTTGGACATTTGATATTGCCAAGTCAAATATTGTGAGATTTCTTGTGGGGCTAATTTTACCCCAGATATTCGATACTGTTTTTGTCTGCTCTTATTTCGTTTAAATCCGCAAAATAATGTGTATAACATTAGGTATGTTACGGTGACAATTGTTTGAATATAAACATAAGTAACGTCATCGAATATTGAAATTCAAAACAAATTTAAAAGGCCTCAAATTCGCAGTTTATTCACTGTACCTATATCTAACTATCGTTTCAATATTCGGTGATTATAATCAAAAAATATGTATTGTAATTTGGTATTATGAATATTTTTTGCAACATATTTTACAGCTGAAACGTAAAACTATTATTCTGTTGTACCTATATATTTTTAGTTACCTACACACAAAATTAAATTGAAGTATTACCTTTATTATTTTTTAACATACTAGATATATATTTAATTATTTATCCAATAAATTAAAAAAGAGAGCCCAAAATATGAAACTAGTCTCTATATTGATCCTGGAGGTCCACTCACAAACTTGCTAAAGTTTGTGAGTGGACCTATTTTTTATTTTTTATACTCTACCGACTTAGTAAACAGCAAATATTGTAATAAAGTAAAAAACTATTCAGGTTTGCACAAAAGATAAAAAAAGTGTGAGCCATTAGCGAAAATGATTTTAGCACGGAGCTTATTTTAATATTGGAACGTGATCATGCATCTCTATAAGGTGGGGCACCTTGGGGTGTCCCCGCGTGGGGGTGTGAAATTTGTCGATGGGGTCATTTCGGACCGGTGGCACTCGAACAGTTATTCGATTCTACAAATCCCCCTATTGATCGAGATTCCGTTAATGGTTATAATATTGTATTACAATACGAAATATTTCGATTACAAATTTTGTGTTCAGTTTTGCTGCGTCTAAGCCGACAAGGATCACAGCAGATACAGTACGTTTGTACTGTTGTAGTTCGATTCTGGTGATTAAATTATAAAATAATATATTTAATAGACACCGATTTCGATGTCGGTGGCCGATTTCGTTTAAACCTGGCCAACTAGGCGTTTTAGGCGTGCACAAGTGTGTGCGCAATACAGAAGGACACTCTCTCTTCCTTTTACTCTTATAACCCAGTGGGACTGACAAGAGAACAGGCGCAGGACCGACTTTTTACATGCCCATCCGACGCATGGATCATTTTTCTTATCAGATAATCAGGTTATCAGTCAGCATTGTAACTTAACCGATTAAATAACCTAACCAAACTTAACTACATTGTTTGTTGTTCCAACGCAGGAATCGAACCCACGACTTCCGGGTCGACTTCTAAGATCTGAACCACTAGACCACGGAGACGCCTCCGAGATCCAGACAACAATATAACTTGATTCTTTTCAGACGCCTGAAAATAATATAGTTATGTATATTGTTGTATCCGTATGTTAAATTAGCAATATGATATTTGTATAAACCTCAAACCAAAACTTTTTTATTGATCCAAACTATAAAATTGTACAAGCTAGATTAGGTACTATACATACATTTATATTACATTGTAAATGAATGTATGAGATCAAGACACAATTATTACGACACTGTACGTAAATTACGTAATGACGCGTGACATTTCATGTGGTCCGCAAAGTATCAGTAAGGAGGCCCAACCACGTCCGATAATCGGTAACCGATTTATTGTAGGAGAAAAATAGAACATACTCATTGCAATAGTGCAACGCATACGTCAAACAATAAGTCGGTCAGAATATAAATGCAGGATCAAATCTGGATATCAGTCCTAATAATAACGAATTATAATAATAATAATTTCATGAACCACCACAATCCAACTCTCTTTTTCATACAATATGAATCAGGATACTTGGCACACGCCCGTACCTGAAGAATGAAATTTGTATTATACTATGATTATAAAATGCTTACTTAGTTACTAAAAATGCAAGCTTCTAGTTTAACCCACAACAAAGTCATAGGGGGTTGAAACTGCTTCGAGAAAAGATATCAGTCTTACAAAAAGTATGACGTAGGTGGACACCCTATAGTCCCTATAGAACCTAAAGCTTTTTATATCAAGGAACCCTAAAGCGACCTTCATGAACAATTCAATTGAGCCAGTGAAAATAATTTCTCTAGGGCAAGTGTTCGCCGAAAGTTTTATTCCACTACATCAAACTACAGTCATGTATCCCGCGAGATGCGACTCGCTAGTTTTTTCACTTTCGTCAAATTTGTCTTCGGGGAAATGACGTCACCACATCACGTACGACAGAGACGAAAGTGACTCCATGGGACTCAAGATATTTAAAGATTAAAATAATGTATTTCTCTTTATCTTAATATTTTAATGTTTACAGTTTTGCTATTTTCGCTCCCAAATAATTTATTAAATTGTGCCCGCGACTACGTTCGTGTGGTTTTATGCTTCGCACGCAACGAAAGTCCTGAAATGTGAATAATTTTCCCCGTTTTTGCAACATTTCTCACTGACGCTTCGCTCCTATTGGTCACAGCGTAATGTTATATAGCCTAAAGCCTTCCTCTATAAATGGACTATCCAACAAAAAAGCTTTTTTAAATCGAACCAGTAGTTCCTGAGATTAGCGCGTACAAACAAACTCTTCCGCTTTATAATATTAGTATATTAGTATTAGATGGTATTAGGTACGCATTTTATTATCAGTTTTGAAAGTAATACATAATAATTTATTATGTTTGTTTGGTAAAAAAGGAATCGCTAAGAATAAAGTCGCTCATAAAATTGTGATCGAACTTCACTTATGGTAAGTTCGTTTGATCTTCAATTATTTTTACCAAACTAGATGTTTCCTGCTACTTCTTTAAGAAGTACTTATTATTTATTATTAAGCGTAAAATGAAATTCCACAAAAACTTACCTTTTTCGTTGTAAAAAGTAACCTTTGTGTAAATCCAGCTTGTAAACTACTACCATACTAAACCATTATCAAAATCCGTTCAATAGTTTTTGCGTGAAGACTTCACTTCTTCACTGAAGAGTAATGAATATCCATCCATCGATACTTACAAACTTTCGCGTTTTTAATATTATTAGTAGGATTGGTGCGGAGTTGCGGACTGTGGAGACAGCATATTATATTATTTTTCTACATACATATTATAAAGTAAAAAAAAAATTTTTTTTGAAAAACATTTTTTTAAACATTTACATTATTGCGAGATCGTAACTCGGATTTTCATTAGTCATTCAGTCTGCTACTACTTATTCAATTACTTACAGTTATAGATAACCAAAGAAATAAGTTATTTTTCTATATTATGCAACAAGCGTTTGCTTCGTAAATGATATCAAGGCTTTTTAAATACAAGTGGTATTTCGATATAAATTATTTCATTTGTTACGTATGGTGTTATCCAAAACATTACTTACCAATAAAGACAGTTTTGAAGAGTGAAAAGGTATTTTATCACACGCTATGGCTTACGTATGCATTAATATAATATTGTTATCGAAATTTATTGCTCGCCACATACATGTATCACACGGACATACAAGATAAAGTCACCTGTACAATTTAGATAGTGGAACAATACTAGCTTTTACCTCTTGGAGAGTAGCCATTAGGAGATATTAAAACCATAAAGAGAACACATTGAAAGGAGGTTGAATAGAACAAAACGGTATATTACCCCATATACCATTTTGTTCTATTTTTACTAACACAATACAAAAATGGCACTTGCACTATACAAAAAGTTTTTGACATGAGTAAATAAGGTTTTAAGTCCCATATGACCTCAGTCATATTATCATAATCTATATTATTATTCTTCTCTTTCTTGTCATTTATAGCAAATAGCAATATGCATAATAGTATACTTACTTTTTAACGGGCTTACCCACCATACATTTCCATCACTGCAGCACTGAAACTCCTGTGCCAGGATCAACAGCGACCACCATGAGATCAGGGGTGCCCGAGGGCCATGTTAAATCTGTCTTGGAACCCACAACGAAATCAATCAAAAGAATGTAGGAGAATGATATTATACTTCTCACTAATTCCTAAATTTTCGTAGTACTGAGTTAAGAACAATTGAAACTACACCACAATAAAACGAAAAACCCATTACATATTACCATAAAGTACAAACGTAGCCTGGCCTTACCTTTATCACAAATATTGACGCAAAGGAAATTTCGTTTGCAAACATCATCAGGCTTCTGATGCAGGTAAGTGAATATTGTTGCCTCGCAAGGCCATTCCGGGATACCAGGACCCAATAATGTCAACAAGGTAAAGGAGTTAGCGTTCTGAATTTAAATTCAAAGTTAAGGTAAGAAAAAATTACAAAAAGGCCGAATTGCCAAGTATGAAAAAGAAATTAATAATAATAAGAAAAATTGGAACCGACTTGCCAATTGCGTGGACATTAAAATAAGAATGCACAATCTTGAAAAGTTGGTTTGCTCTAATGAATCTTGTATATTTTTTACTTGGACACTCAGTACCTAAAAATTAAATACAATAATTTGAATAATAATAAAATACTAATTAAATAATAATATTTTTAAATACATTTTCATTTTAAATAAGAAGCTACATCTTTCGTAAAACACAAAAGAAAATATAAGTAAGTAAAGTTTATCTAAGATTTTATCCGCGGAAAAGTGAAAATGTG
This sequence comes from Celastrina argiolus, assembly GCA_905187575.2. Taxonomy (NCBI): domain Eukaryota; kingdom Metazoa; phylum Arthropoda; class Insecta; order Lepidoptera; family Lycaenidae; genus Celastrina; species Celastrina argiolus. The sequence goes on from LR994585.1 coordinate 15,832,608, forward strand.
CTATAAAAATATGGCCGCTTGTGTAGATTTTCTTTTGTCACGTATCCCACGGTTATCTCGGGAAAATCCTTTCTAGACAACAGTTTTATATTATTTTTCCTCCTTGTACAGTCGCAAGCATAAGTTAAAAACTATAATATTTGTTTTGTGTAAAGCTTTCGAATAGATAAGTAATATTATGTATTTTAATTACTTAAATGAAAATAATAATATATAATATTATCATTAATAATTTCAAGGGACATTGAGAATTTCACTATGGATTCGATCATCCACATACTGTGATATTTTAAAGCATGTTCACCAATTATTATTTTAAAATCTATACTAATATTCCTCCTGATCCTATTTCTCAACTAGTTTTTTATTAAAGTCTATGTTAAACCCTGTCTGTATGAATCAATTAGGTATTTCCTTTGTGCAGCGACATATAGGTTCAACTTCATTGATTAAGCCCCGTGCAGTACCTAGCTACGCTCCGACGCCTCGCTTTGTGGATAGTTCAAAGCTGCTATAGTTCTAACCGGATGAAATTAAATCCCATTGGAACCCTACATTTTTCAAGCCTTCGTTCCCTTCCCGTGGTCATCTTTTTTTTTTTCGGTTCTCGTGGTCGTGAAATCTGTGCCAAATCATTAAATCGGAGCCTATTCAATACGAACAATCACAAATATTTCCTCTTTATTATTTTTATATGTATTTTGAAATAATAAATAACTATGTGTTTAATAATATTTGTACATAATTGTAGTATGAAAGATTATGTATGTTTCTAGTGTTTTTACGGTTACAGAGTAAAAAAGCAAATAAATTTTTGACATTACAATTGTATATAATGTGTATTTGTATTCTATTTTTAATGCTATATATTATTTTAAGGACCCTTCTATCTCACAAATATTAAATATATTGCGTACCAAATTCTATCTCGGCCAGCATAAAGAACAACAAACACTAATATTTTTTAAATACCTAGATGACTTTAGAACTTTTTTATTAATAGTTATCTCCGAAACGCTTGTCGTATCGTCTGTACAAAAGTCAGATGAAGTAGGTAATGGAGGCTGAGCTGCTAATGAGAAGGTTCTAGAGCGGAACTCATCTCGCTTGCACTGTCTTATGCTTCTTATAGCAGCTTTATTCGAAGCTATAATTAGCAGGTCAGGAATTCAGGATCTTACGGTGAGAAAGGCTAGGGGTACCCGTGGGTCTACAAATACATTATAGCAGGTGTAAAAAGAGCAGTCACTGTAACTTTGGGATATGATTATACTACCTTTTCTCATTCTAGAAATGTATTATTTTTCAATTAAATTTTTTTTTCATTATTCTTGCATAAAATAAAAAAAAGATATGGTTTAAAAAATTGTTTTTAGCAAAAATATAATAAAAAAATACATTTCCAGAATGAGAAAAGGTAGTATACTTAATCCTATCGCAAAGTTATAGTTACTGTTCTTTTTACACCGTGTATATTATTCTAAATATTTATTTACGAGTACATACATAATAATTTAACATATTATATAATTTTTTGACTCATATTTTTATTATATTTATACTAAAACTAGATTTATTACATTGTAAAAAACCTAGTATTAATGAGTTTACGTCTGTAAACAAACTCAAAATCAAATTTCTCTTTAAAAAAACTCAAACTCAAATTTCAGTGTTGTAAAGTGGCGTCATCGCGTGGAGAATTTGAAAGAAGTATATTATCTCGGAAACTACACGATATATTATTTATTTTCAATTTAGTTTACGGAGAGCTAAATTAAAATTAGTAAACATTCTCCATTTGATAAAGCATCTCGATGTTTAAATTAAATAGGTACCATACATTTTGGTTATACAATAACCATCATTTTATAGAAAACTTTGAGCCGAATGTTATTAAAGAAAAGATTTGTAACATAATCCTCTTATAGAACTTGTAACAATAATGATTGATAAAAATTTACAATCGAACTTCGACTTCGTTTAAAAAAGTAACTAATTCAACGTTGCTGCTTTCACACGGAACTCTACCTATACCTACAAGGGACATATTATACGCATCCTTAATTATTATCACTCACTTGTTTTACACGTTAATAATATATATTACAGATTACATACAAACACAGTTCGGCAGTACAAATGACTTTATCAGCGATTTTACGAATCTAGAACTGCGTGCCACTCATCATATTATTATTATTACATTGCATGTGGATTGACAATATCATTACTATCAATTCCAATTTCTATTCAAATAACTTGCGCGATCCCAGCACATGAAGTAGGCAATTTGTATTCAGTAGCCAACCTCATAACTTCATACTCACTAGACGCTTTCATACACTTTAATGCTAGGTATGAAATTGAGCTATTTGTATGTACATGTCATTTTACGATTTACAATTAGGTACCTAGGTAATAGTGTACTTATCCTACAAATGATTTTGTAACAAAAATCGGTTGGATATTAAGGCCGTGTTTCACCAAGCAATGTTAAAGTTAATCCTTCGTTAAATATCATGTTGTTCCTCTCGTAATTCCTATCAATGAATGAGAAGGCATGGTATTTTAACAAGCAGTTAACACTAACACGCGTTGGTGAAATCGGGGCCGAATGTAGGTAATTTTGGTATCGAGTAAAATTTCATATTATGTTCATAATTTGGGTATAGGCTTGACCGACTCCCATACATTTTGTTTTCGAACTTCTACAGTGATAATAGCGATAGGATCTTAAATCAGGGTTATCTGGTTCACTATTTTATCAAGTCACAGTTTCATAAAAGTTCAGTTATTCAAATTATTTACTAAAAATATTCCTCTGAACACTCGCTGATATACTTCGGTGGTCGTAGACCACACAGAAACTAAAATAAACATGGTCAGAATTGCAAAAGAGCCATAGAAAATTAAATGTCAAAATAATTTCCTACAATAAATAACGGGTAGCGAAATGTGTCAAAAACACAATACCTTTTTACGACCATACACATTTATCAAGTTAAACTATTGTATAGGTGTTTAAATTTTTAACTGTGAATAAGACATTTGCGGACCACCCCCAGCAATTGAGTTGGGTTTTTTATTGCAACCCCCGTAGCGAGGACCCCCAAATTTGATAACTTCATTCATTGTCGAGGACGGCGTAATGCAAAAGAATCAGCACTCAGTAGGTACTGTATGCATGGAACATTAATTTTATATGATAATGAGTCTAATTAATAACAGTTTATTTTGCGCATTTTGGTTTGCTTGTGATTTTTATCGTCTCTACTAAAATAATTTGTCTATGATTTTTTTGTTGTAAACTGTGATATTCGACACTAGAAAACTACCCGTTGATGTATAAGGAATCAGTAATCACTATGTTATGCTCGGGATCATCAAGAGACAAGCATTAAAATAATTGAAAACTAAAAAAAAATCTATTTTTAATATTAATTATTAGCGGTTCTAATATATAATGGTAATCTATATTTATAAAAATGAATTGCTGTTCGTTCGTTAGTCTCGTTAAAACTCGAGAACGGCTGAACTGATTCGGCTATTTTAGTCTTAAAATGTCCGTGGAAGTACCGGGAAGGTTTAAACTATTTGTATGCTCAACGAAGTGGGCACGGGTCAGTTAGTCATATATATAAAAATGAATTGCTGTTCGTTAGTCTCGGTAAAACTCGAGAACGGCTGAACCGATTTGGCTATTATTGGTCTTGAAATATTCGTGGAACTCCAGGGAAGGTTTACACGGTTTTGATGCTCAACGAAGTGTAGCTAGTTTGCTTATAATTATTTTGATTATAGATTCGTTAACCGTTGTCGGGTAAAATACTGTTATCAGCAGTATTTTAGTGAGGATCAATGAATGTTAGTTCTATCTGCTATAAGCCGTCCTTCTATGCACATATGCAGGTCCATGCACTCGCTCCCGGGGGCCTCATTTTCCTAACCCAATGCCCTTTATCCACGTGTCCACTGCACGACGTGACGTCAACATAAAACGGTACGATATCGCACTTAACAATGTGCGAGCAAATTCAAGACGCGGGGTGTGTTTTTAAGAACCAATAGAATCGCTTCATTTACCTAGCCCCGTCCAGAAAAACGATTACATTGGTTCTCGGAAAATACATTTCTCGCATCGCCTCCTCGCTCAATATGGACCCGTAAGCTAACTTTTCCACCGAAAAGCAGCCTAAAAATGCACGAAACGACGCGGGACGCAGCTCTAGAACGCTACGCGCCGTATCATATAGAAATTAAAAATTTGCAGTTGAATTTTTTTTTATACTTTTTCAGCTACGTTCCGTCGCCGTGACAAATCATGATTCGACAGCTTGCAACGTAGGGTACGTTTACGATAACGATTTGCCACGACCCCGCCGCGACTTCGCACCGTTTCACGTGACGCCGTCGTGACGTGAAAATGTGGACAAACCCTTACACTATTACACCCGGCATTACTAGAGATGATACAACAATAAGTTTTATAGTGTATATATGTCTATAGAAGGACAATAGATTGATTGATGGAAAAAGTAGCTTTTTAATAGTTAATATTATCTTAATTCATTAATATTTACTCTTAAAAAGCCTCATACACTTTGTGTCTTTCTTTGTAAATTGTTCTATTGTAAATGTATCTTGTGTGCTAATAAATTGTTAAAAAAATAATAAATATAAATTCAGTAAATAAGGGATACAAAATAAAGTATTTGCATAAAATAGGTAGGTAAAAGAAGAACCCTCGGAAATTAGTGCAACTAAATCTTATAGTAGTAAAATACGTTATATATTATTTTACCTTTTCTTTGGAGATCTAACAGGATTGGTCGATTTATCATTACCTCGCACGATTAAAGCGTAGGGTACCTTATCGTGGAAAGGACTCTACATAAGTTACCGTGTTTTCTACTGCAATGCATATTTTTTTAAAGCGTTGTCATTCTTGTGCTTATGCCCTTAGTAAGATCATATCTACTTATTTTATTTCGGTTATAAACATCTGACAGGCTCCGTATTTTTCCTATTATTTTCTTCCAGTAGATTTACCAGGAACCTCCTCAGTGCCCAGCACTGGTTGTATCATCTCTAACACTATCTTATTAAGTGCAGCCCCTTCAAACGCGTTAATCTTTTCGAATGTCATTCCGGCTGTCCCCAGGCGCGGGTTCGATTCCCGCCCGAACATATTTCAAGTGCAGGATTAGGACGTCTATGTAGTGCGAATGTTTGTCTCTGACAGATGATCGTTATGCCCTCTATAATCTATGAACTTTAATTTTAAGCCCTCTCTAGTCTATGAATTTTAACGTCACGAAAACGCGCCGCAGATGTTTAAGCTTTCGCAGTTAGTCAAAGTTGTACTTTGGATTGCTCTGGGGGTTGATATATTAATAGACTTAATACTACAGATTTTAAGCTTAAATGATCAAAAACACCTTAGTACCTATTAAATTATAGAGGTTACTATAACTCAATTTCTATCGGCTTTATTTTTTTTTACATTAAACCAACCAACCAACAAACCTAAGCCGAATGCCTGCAAAAAACTACCTTGGAATGAAACAAATCACCACCGCTGAGGCGATTGACCTCACGCTCAGCTGATTGACTTATAAAATGATTTTATTTCTCAAAACCTGTTCTTAAATCAGCTGAGCATGATGACAATCGTTTCAATCGCGTAAATTCTTTCAATTGCTAGTATGATTACAACTTTCAACTCTTCTCTACCTATAAGTCTTTAACACGTACCCAAATGTTCTATATTACTCCGTAGTTCGTGGGATTTGAGACAAATGAAGCCTAATAATCCACTAATCGAATAAGACTTTTTTCAGTCCCTACTTTTGTCTAAATGCGTTTAATAGATCATAATATAATAAGTCAGAAACAATAAATAAATCAAATCATTGATTAAATTTGACGCGTCCAATTTAATTCCAATATGGTGGCGCGTGAAAGCAATTACACGCTTTTGGTTTATTATGAAGTGTTGACTCACACTTATTACGGACATTGACGTACCGAAGCTAAGAACGTCGCAGTGGGAACGCGCTGAACCCAGTAGCCTCCACACGTTAGAGGTTGGCAGTTTCAATACAATTGTAGGAAGGTGTGTTATGAGAATAATGGTTCGTAGTACAATGAATAAAATTTATTGTGAACACACACGGAAACAGAAAATACACCAGTTAAATAAAATTGAAGGAGTAACAGAGGAAAAAGAAACAAAACGAAAATATCAGTCTGAACACCAGTGTAAGCTTTAAAACATTCATCTTTTCTCGTAGTTCTGCGCGCGCACGGTCCATTGCAAAAACTAATTACTAATAAAAATGGTCGAACATCTTTGTGTCTGTTGAAGATAAAATAACAATAATATGAAAACATCTTTTTGTATATAATTTGTAAATAATAATATTAGAGATTATAAAATAAATTTAACAGATAAGAAACGTAGATATTACTACACATATCGTTCATAAAAATACAATTTTGTTGTTTCCCATCAAACAGCAAAATTGTATTTTTATGAACGATATACTTACCTTAAACCTATGGTTAAACACTGTATGAACGTCAAACGTGTAGTAGAGTGACGAATTTGGGCCGGTTTATGATTACCAAACAATTAATTTATAAATTACTAGTTGACCCGTGCCCACTTCGTTGAGCATACAAACTGCTTAAACCTTCCCTGGACTTACACCAATATTTCAAGACTAAAAATAACCGAATCGATTCAGCCGTTCTCGAGGTTTAGCGAGACTAACGAACAGTAATTCATTGTTATATATAAGAGAAGAAGAAGATTGAAATACGAGATCAGAACCTCAATTTACGAACGACTATTTTTTATGACGCTTTCGATAGGACTTACGATGGACACTGTTGTGCTCAGATGTGTTCTCTATAGTAATATCAGGTTGGTACGTCAATGGTTCACTGGTTGAGTTGTGGCTTGTGGGTTGGACGGAGCACAATCAAATACGAATAAGGGATGAAGAACTTAATTATACAATTGGTTATCGAACAATATTTACTTGATGACCTGGACATAAAATAATTGAAGCTTTATCATGAATCATATTATTTAGTTGTTGAAAATTAGACATTGAAGTTTGAGTACAGTTTATGTTCACCGATCTAGATACCACTTTGATCTACTATGGGCCGATTTTTCAATAGTCAGATAACTTTTATCTGTAGAATAAACATGTGACTTTGACATTTTTTCCATACAAAATCTTCCAAATCACATAATTATTCCTTAGATAAAAGTTATCTGACAATTGAAAAATCGGCCTTAAGTAAAATACTGTCTAGTACTTATAATATTTAATATTTCTTTTTGTATATTTCACATTTTTAGGATTCGGTACCTAAAGGATTAAAACGGTACCCTATCACTTCGCTGTCTGTCTGTCTGTCCGTCCGTCTGTTGTATCTACTCACCAGGAACATGGATAAGTCCGTTCTCACATACCCTGGGGCCTTACGAAGCGGTCTTATAGCAGTAATACTTTAACATTACTTTTGAATTTCAAGCAAGTTCAAAATATATTTTCGATTATTTAAATAGAAGTCATGTTTACATGAAAATTGTAAGTAATGTTAAAGTAATACTGCTATAAGACCTCGTAATAAGGCCCCTGTTCTTTAAGCAACAATTTTTAACACCACACACCATTTTAAAAAGGTTATCTTGCGACATATTCTAAATGTATAATATAATAAATCTCAGTACAAGTTTCTGACCACCAGCATAATATTATAATATGAGACATCAAGTTCGAATGAAAGCTTCAAAGTTTCCAAGTGGCTTCAACTTTACGACCGTTTTAAACTTATAAATGGAGTTTAAATCCAACTCCATATGAATATGTCACATAAAATTAAACAGAAAACATTCCTCTTTTCAATTCCATACAATTATTAATTTATTAAGCGTCGTTGAATGGTACCGTATTGATATTTTTTTTCATCTTATAACCAATTGCTACTGTCCCATCAATTTGACTTAAACGATACAATAAAGAGAACGCACACGTCTCTTTCGATCTGTACTCGTTTCTGTGGGTGTGAAAGAGATGGAGCAACTGATGTGTTAATAGTGTTGGGATCTCACGATTATCGATGTCGACGGAAATGTTTCCGGGTTGATAAAGTTAAGGGGAATTTATGTGTTGACATACCGCGGATATTATTTGTGTACTTCTGAGAAATGATTGTGGTAATAATACTCAAAACAAACAAAGTCTTCAATAGATTTGCCTTAATAATTATACTATTTTCTTTTGTTAAATATCATTCTGATCATTTAGAATGAAATTATAAACTAATTATTATATATCATTGATTTAGGATAACCAGTTTAAACTTAAAAAAGTATCGTGTGTAGAGCATGCGCAAAGGTCTTAACTCTTAGCAATGAAATGAAGGACTCATTAAAAGGTTTTTAGTTACAGATGGTTTTTTTATTATCTTTTTTATACGTAAGAGCTGGTACACATTAGGCGCTTATTGATTATTGACGCGCGCTTTGCTGATGCGCGTTTTTGAATAAAGAAAAAGCGCGCGCTTGAGTATGTACAGAGTCCACTGTTTGTATAAAACTCCTGGTTCTCAAAACGCGCGTTGACAAAGCGCGCGTTTGAAAGCACCTAATGTGTACCAGCTCTAACACTGTTGTCATTAAACACTAACACTTAAGATAAGTTAGTAGGTACTCTATTAACTCTGGCAAAGTAACTTTCCTTGCAAAGCAAAATTAATTTGATATACACACAGATTTTGATTTTATTTTGCTGCCAACCATCAAACAAAATTCGCGTCAAATAAGGAAACATAAAATTATCAAATAACCCTCAAAATAATTTTATTTGAAAATGTCTAACATAATGTGCGATAATAATACTCGTACTGCAGACAGCGGTATCAGTAAATTTAACATAATCCGACTATTTGTCGGCGAGACCGGCAGATAGCACAGCCCCTCATATTTCCTATATTATGGGGGAGATTTCAATTTTATCATGACATTGCGAATACAGAGCGTGGTGTGATAAGCATAGACCTGAAGTATTCAAAGCACGATACGACAACGATTTTTTATCGTATCGATATCGGTTGGCATTAGAACATCACTTTCTCAATAGAGTAATTATGTAAATTTTACTAATTAAATTTGATTATTTTGCACAAGAATTAATGTAATGTTGAAGACTATCCGTCAATGGTAGAAGTACTTAAGAATACTTTTGTACTTCTATATTCTTAAATTAGTTCTAAAATAAATAAATAAACAGTTTTCGCGCTTGTATCATACCAACCAGAAGAACATTTAGTATAATAGAGAATAGAAAACACCTTATCAACACACACACACACACACATAAAAACAAAAAATTAATAAGAGAAACTGTACAAAACGGCAGTCTTACTGCTACAGTACCTACTCAGTAATTTCTTATAATATGTAGACATTCTCATATTTAGATAGATTTGATGCCTTATTATTATTCATCATATTTCACACTAAATTTATAAAGGCGATATTGAATGTGTATGTTTGATACTTTTTCACGCCAAAACTACGAACCGGTTTTTAAACAAATCAGGAATGGTAGTAGTTTACACGCTGGAGTAACACATAGGCTACTTTTTACTGCGGCAAAGTGTACGGTTCCCGCGGGATTTATTAGGTAAAATATCGGAAACATCTAATTGGATATAGATAAATAACAAAAATATGTCCGAACTCTGAACGTCGTCGACATGTCGGATACTGTAAAGTACCTCTACAATCACGTCGTTCTATTCCAATTGTTATCGCTATTGTCAATATTTTAACTGAGATAGGATTTGATAAAGCCTGGACTTAATATCACAATAATCGTAATAAAATAGTACCCTAATGGGTATACCCTTTACAGTATAATAAAGGATTATCAGGTGGTATAAATACTAATCATATAAAAACATTACTTGTACAAATGCAATGTCTCGCTACTTAGTTCTTCTACTGTAAAAAGTTGTGAGTAGCACTTTACTTAGCACAACATGTATATGTTGTGCTAAGTCGGGGTTTGTCGGTCAGTGTAAGAACATCTTATAGTTATCAATATTATTTATTATCTTTCACGTTTTAAATAAAGTATTGACTTGGCAATCGCACTTAATGATTATGCCTTACTCTCCAAACTGATTCGATTTTGAATCAGATTCAATCGTGCCGCATACTCCCGAATAAATTGACGTTTGCTTATTTTGATTCTTAGTCGATTGATATTGTCGGGAGTACAAAAAGTTACGATCAAAATTTTCTTTATCCTGGTTAGTAAAGTAATCCACTAAATTAAATACCAAAAGCCGTTGAGATCGAACAGATTCGATTCTAGATTGTGTCGGGGGTAAGCCTGCTGATTTAATATGTATCACTTTTGTGATACAACTTGCCGTATTTAATGTTATTAAACTATTATAAATATTTAATGCTCGTACGTACTTATAAATGAGATAGTTTGAGAATATTGAATGGTTAGATTTTTGTGACGTTTATGCAAATACTGAATGGATTTTGAAGAAATTTTTATCCCGAAAGTATTTTCGCAAGCAAAGATTGTCGGCAATACAATCAACAGTAAAGTAGATTTGTTAATATAGAGTTGAATATAAAAATTCATATGTTTTCTCTTGTGAGAAACATTCACATTAATTTATGACTGTAGTTTTTCCTGTTGTTGTTTAACAAGGAAAACTAATATCAAGCACAGAGTAAATAATACATTATTTGATGACAGTTATGATACAACTGTAATATATTTAGGTCAATATCTGAGGTGGTTTACACATGACACCGCGGCAGCAGCGGCGTTATGTGAAAACTACCTAAGATATGGCGTAAGATTATTCCAAAATAATTAAAATCGCTTCATAAATGAGATACTTATCCGCGAATAAATAAAAAAGCATATATACGGTCGAATTGAGCTCCTCCTTTTTTGGAAGTCGGTTAAAAAGGACTTTTTCGCAAAATCTTATGATCTTTTACAAGAGTCGGTATTATTGATTCTGAGATAAAAATTCGCATTTTGATCAATCAGTGTTCCTATTTTAAGATATTTACGAAAAACCTAACTGTACTAGAATAGTAGCTACTAAGAATAATAACAAGAAGAATAATAAATATTATTCAGCCTGGTCCCATATGCTAGATGCCACAACTATTATCACTTTCATTCGAAAACAAGATGCATGCGACTTGACATTAAGCTTCGAGTAGTGACATACGAATTCGCTTGTCACTTAGCGAAGTTTATGTCGAATTTCATACATTTTGTTTTCGGACTTCATCGTGATGCTAGCGATGGCATCTTGAATGAGATGCCAGGCTGGGAACCCCACTCCGGCCTCATTGGGAGCCGTAATGAAATCTTTAACCTTATTCTGTTCGTTCACCCTCCCTAACTCGATACATGCTATTATGATTGACCTGAAAACCTTGCCTCGAGCAAGAATATTTTGTTAGAAACCTTGTTCATTTCGCTATTTTGGGTTAGGAATTAATAGAAGACTTTCGTTCCGATCCAATATGAATTAGTGTAAACAAATTATGGGCTGTATTGCTTCTTATTGCACGTGCGTTCCAGTTACAAAAAAACAACGTTATTAACGAAATAATCTATCACATTTGGTTTTTTTTGTATGAAGTTTACCCGAAAAATGTCGCTCAATCAAGAAAAACAGTAATACATTTGGACTTTTATTTTTATATAGTTGTAACATATTTTACATCTCTTTGATTGGAAACGGAGACTCACGTATCAATTCATTGTTTTTATTAATACTCTTTTGTTGGTCGACTTGTACATACCAAATCGCGATCATTTAGCGTAGCTTATGTCAAATCCCATACATTTTGTTATCGAACTTTGCAATCGATAATTAGCGATGGCATCTTGAATCAGCCCCCTGCTCGGTCTACTGGTTCGACTTGACTCTAGTAACCAGTGGAACCAGCCAAGTATTCATCCGGGTCGTAGTATTTTTTGTCCATAACACCTTAGCTACAAAGTAGACCTTATCTACCAAACAAACATTCGCAAGCAAAAAACAAAAACTGCTACAAAACCAACTAATATCCTCTTTCAATCCTCCATAAATATCCCGGGGCTGGAGGAAGCTACAAATCGCGTCGGAAACAGGAATGGCTGCGTGGACACGTTTACACCCGCGGTGACGGACGGACGAGCTGACGACAGTCGCGGCGGCGGCGCAGACCGGCGACTCGCGAGCGACTAATAGTCGCAGATATTGACTTAAGCTAATATATCATATTATATCTATTCAGCGTGTCTCATGGTTCATATATCTAGCCGAATATAAAAGAAGGACGCGTAAAGCATTTTTTATTTTTTTGGTAAGTAATTTATATCATAAAAAATGCTCAACTCGTCATTCTCTTCACACCATGCCATGTGACACACTATATATATCATATATGTCTCATATCTCTCGTGTAAATAAAATCCAATAACCTATTTTTGCAATAAAAACTAATGTTTTATTGCAAAAATTTGGTTAAAAGCCATTCACAGACTGTCACTGTCACTTCTTGGCGCAATGACAAAGACAACATGTGACTGGACACGTAATTTAATAACCGTTTTGATATTCACCCGTTTATCTGTAGTTCTTAATAAAATCCTAAATAAATCCTAATATTATTCAGGGTGTAAAAGGAGCAGTCACTATAACTTCGTGGGGTAATAACTTTTTTTTTAAATTTGCACGAATATGCAGGCAGCTAATAGTTGTAAATTGCTGTCGGTCACAAAGGAGATAATATAACTGTCGGTGTATGGAACAGATCCGGCACAAGCTCCATCTGTTGTTAAATTTCTTTTCTGTAAAGTTCTTTCTATGCTTAGCATTATTATAATGTGATTTGTTAGAAACTAGCTTGTCAGTGACTCAAAATATTCTGTAGAATTCCTTGTGCTAGTTACCATCATCACTACTATTATTAGGTATAAGGTACTGTTGAAAATACTAGCTGGTATTAGCTAATATTAGCACTTTACACAGTCGGCTGGCGTCGTGGCGCTGGGCGTCGTGGCGCTGGGCGTCGGTAGGCGTCGCGCCGCTGGGCGTCGGCAGGCGTCGCGGCGCTGGGCGTCGCGGTGCTGGGCGTCGGCAGGCAACGCGGCGCTGGGCGTCAGCAGGCGTCGCGGCGCTGGGCGTTGGTAGGCGTCGCGGCGCTGGGCGTCGGCAGACGTCGCGGCGCTGGGCGTCGGCGTCGCGGTGCTGGGCGTCGGCAGGCGTCACGGCGCTTGGCGTCTCGGCACTGGGCGTCGGTAGGCGTCGCGGCGCTGGGCTTCGTGGCGCTGGGCGTCGGCAGGCGTTGCGGCGCTGGGCATCGGCAGGCGTTGCGGCGCTGGGCGTCGCGGCGCTGGGCATCGGCAGGCGTCGCAGCGCTTGGTGTCGCGGCGCTGTGCGTCGGCAGGCGTCGCGGCGCTGGGCTTCGTGGCGCTGGGCGTCGGCAGGCGTCGCGGCGCTGGGCGTCGGCAGGCGTCGCGGCGCTTAGCGTCGGCAGGCGCTGGCAAGCGTCACGGCGCTTGGCGTCGCGGCGCTGGGCGTCGGCAGGCGTCGCGACGCTGGGCGTCGGCAGGCGTCACGGCGCTTGGCGTCGCGGCGCTGGGCGTTGGCGTTGCGGTGCTGGGCGTCGGCAGGCGTCGCGACGCTGGGCGTCGGCCGGCGTTGCGGCGCTGGGCTTCGTGGCGCTGGGCGTCGGCAGGCGTCGCGACGCTGGTCGTCGGCAGGCGTCGCGGCGCTGGGCGTTGGCCGGCGTCGCGGCGCTGGGCGTCGTGGCGCTGGGCGTCGGCAGGCGTCGCGCCTCTGGGCGTCGGCGTCGTGGCGCTGTGTTTCGTGGCGCTGGGCGTCGGCAGGCGTCGCGGCGCTGGGCTTTGTGGCGCTGGTCGTCGACAGGCGTCGCGGCGCTGGGCGTCGGTAGGCGTCGCGGCGCTGGGCGTCGGCAGGCGTCGCGGCGCTGTGCGTCGGCAGGCGTCGCGACGCTCGGCGTCAGCAGGCGTCGCGGCGCTGAGCGGCGCTGGGTGTCGGCGTCGCGGCGTTGCTGGTCGTCTTTTGAATCCAATATGGTGGACCACCATATTGGATTCAAAAGGATGTTTATTATAAGGATCTTTAATTTATAAAAGGAATATAATATACAAGTACGTAAAAAACCTACGACCTACTTTTTGTAGGACCAATAAATAATCGTTCAGAGTTTTGCTCCATATAATTTATGTCCGACTTTATGTATGTCGAGTGCGTTGCAATACTATTCATAAAGAAACAAATACAATTCATACAAGATTTCATGAATGCCGCCATTTTTAATCCAAAAAAGCGATTTATCGTTTTCACAGGTACTCTCACAATATGGGTACCAAATGAAAGAGAAATACAATAAATCATCTAAATTCCAGATGAAGAATAAGGCGAAAGTAATTGCCCGGGGTATTTTGCCCTTACAAAAATAAATGAAATCCCACCAAAAACTTTTTCATGTATAAATGTTGCCAAGACGAGTCTACATAGCTTACCCTGTGAAAAAGTTATCAGATGTCGTATAAAGCCAAGCTCTAAAGACTACTCGCCCTAAATCTACAAGCACCTTGATCAAAATCTATCAAAAAGTGGACAAATCTCATGTAGAACCAAAGTTCTTGATCTATGCGCCCTTACTTTACGAGGCTTAGCTTCACTTACTCTACATTTCAGTTAAAACGTGATACTTGGCCGTTTTGCTACCGTTACGAAGATTTTATAGGCATTCATTTATGTGTGTGAAATAAAACGGCCAAGCATCACGTTTTAACTGAAATGTAGAGTAAGTGAAGCTAAGCCTAGTAAAGTAAGGGCGCATAGATCAAGAACTTTGGTTCTACATGAGATTTAATAGATTTTGATCAAGGTGCTTGTAGATTTAGGGCGAGTAGTCTTTAGAGCTTGGCTTTATACGATATCTGATAACTTTTTCACAGGGTAAGCTATGTAGACTCGTCTTGGCAACATTTTTACATGAAAATGTTTTTGGTGCGATTTCCATTTCAGAAAAACTAAGATTCTACTTCGTCAGTTACTATTTTTAGTTGTCGTTCGTTTGCGCTACTGCATTGTAATATTTCATCTATATGTTAACCTGTATATTAATTAGCTTCATATTCACCGTTTATATCATGTTTAACGTGTTCACAAATATTTATTCCTGTTATAAATTCAGATGGTGCATTATTAATTTACTACTAAATATTATGTGTAAGCAATTTATTTTGAATGTTTTAATTAGATTACGCGTTTATTTAACTCCTAGTTTACTGAACTAGTGCAAAGCAATAATAACCCTTTATTATTATTATTAGTATTTTGACAAACTATTTACATTGGACATATATGTATGTTTGTCCCACCGTAGCGCCTAAACTACTAATTCAATTTTAATAAAAGAGGTGTCTATAAATTCGGAACAATGGTAACATAGACCAAATAAATTACGTTGAGATAAATTGTGTTTAATTTAATAAAATGTATAAATCTTTTTAAATAATAATAATATCTATAGACGCTTCACACCACGTCAATCTGGCCCTAAGTATCCGCATAACTTGTGTTACAGATACCAGACAGCGGAAATATATATTTAATACTTTTTTAGACTATACATATATTTGAGATTTTTATTATATTAATACACAAATTTAATACACATCCATGAATCTGGAACATTGAAAACTTTTTGTTCCCTCGGCGGGATTCGAACCCGCAACCTCTCGGACGAGCACCAACGCGCTGAACCACTGCGCTACGTAGGTCGTCAATTTAAATTTAAATTAAACGCGACTTCTTTGTATTCGTTTATATATGACGCGCGTCGACATAGAAACCATATTTTTTCTACACAAATTCGTACCTTAATAATCGAAAATAGTGCAATGTGCAGACTTGGGGAGGGTTACACATACACTACAATAGAATTAAATATTATGGTGACAAAGACGCTTCGACTCTCAATGTGAGAGCTCATAGTCGCTTGAAACGTAAATGATTTTTACCAACCTACTGCACAGTTTTTACTGAAATAACTCGTCCATCAGTGAATTCACTCGTCCGCGCTCGTCACTCGCTTAGGTGTTTAGCGAGGTGATGTGCTCACACTGCTCACCACACATTAAAAAAAATGAAAAAGCAGCAAAAGATTACTATCTTAAATAATGATGAACAGTTGAAACCGAACTAAATATTATCATTATGCAATAAGACTTCCTCCTTTTGGATATTGATAATATTTATTATATTATATATTAGATATATTCTGAGTTATTCACAATTCTCGTTTCACTTAAACTCAAGCCTACCAAGTCAATGTAATAATGCTGTATTATGCGATTTACTACATGGAATTTCCCAAAATTTTCAACTGACTGCATATAAGTTAAATTTCGGGCTGATGGAAGCACTTAAAGCTTATACATGGTTTGTTAAAAAAAAGTCTCGATCTTAAGTATTCTAAATTAAACCTTTTTAAAACCTCAATGATGTTATGTTATTGAGATTTATAGACTATGGGGCGATATAAGCATTTACAACGAAAACTCCGTTTATAATACTTAGATCTCGTTTCATGTCAAACGGATTTCACCATGTTTTAAAGCAAAGCTTGGCTCACGAAACTGAGTTCAAATAGAATAGACGAAAAATACATTTACACATAATTGTTTTTTAACTATGTGACGTGTAGTGAGTTACCTATTGCAATAATATACATAAATTAATGCGGAATTTTAAAATACCGTCACAGCTGGCATCTCATGACATTTGGTACATGACAGCTCTTGAGCTTGCAAGTTAAGCCGACGGAATCCCAAGTGTAGAACTTTAAACTCGGCTCAGCTAGAGCCGCGCTTAGTTTTTGTTGGTGAAATGCAATTCAGAGTTTTAAGTGCGTTTAAACGCGTAAAGCGAGCTCAGCGTAACTATACCGAGCGAGCTTAATTTCATCGGTGAAATCGCCCCTTACTTGCGTGTGTTCTAGCTATTGTAACTATTCATGAATCTGTAATAGCGTTCTTCAAAACCTAACCTTTCCCATTCTTCTTATCGCTTTTTATTCTTATGATAAGGCCGATGACGTCATGTGCGACCTTGGTGATCCCACCACCATAAACATGTCACAGGAACCGAACCCAACATCTGTGAACTGAATTATGGGTGCGATAAGGTTTTATTGTTTGTTGCTGGTCTTGTGACGGAAATGACGATGCGTTGGTCGCCATTTTGTTAACTTTTGCTAGACTTTGTATTGAACTAGCTTTTGCCCAGGTAAAGGTAGCTTATAGTAAAGTAGCTTATGTCCTTTGTTAGTCCGTAGACTATCTATGTACCAACTTTCATTTAAATCGGTTTAGAAGTTTTGGCGTGAAAACGAGACAGACATTCAGAGTTACTTTCGCTTTATTGTTACTTTTTTATTATATTAGTTATGTTTATATAATCTACTTTGTGGTTATGTATATCATACGATGATCTCTGTAACGCTCGTTGGTGCTCGAGTCATATTCGTCAGTTTCGAATCCTGCCGAAGGAACAAACATTTTTGTCGGATTTGACTAAGTCACTGTACGTGTACTTATTTTAACGGTTTTCTGTGTTTCTGGGTCATGAATGTGAATTAAATTTGTGTATTAATAAAATATATATATTTCCGTTGGATGGTACGTGTAACAACACAAGTTCTATGTATTAATTAGCACGGGGCTATATTGACGAGATGTGAAGCTTCCATAGATATTAAATATTATTATTATAAATATTGAGTTACATTATATCAGCATCAACGTTCTACGTGGTCTACGTTGGAAGAGACCCATGTTAGTGTATGTGTGCTTTGAGGCCGGTTTACACAAAGTCCATACATACTCATAAACGACACTCCGCGACAGCGAGGCTGTGCAAGTAAGGCGTAATTCCATTTTATGTGTGTTCGTGAGACTGTTATTTTATTTATTATTTAAGGACCAATTAACAGCTAAAACATAATTTTAAAATACTAAGTCCCCATTTAACCAGCGCATGTTAGTGTTAATGGCTTGTTAAAATATTATACCTTCTCATTCATTGATAGGAATTACGAGAGGAACAACATGATATTTAACGAAGCATTAACTTTAACATTGCTTGGTGAAACACACCCTAAATATGTTAAATTAATATATAATTTGTACAGCCAACAATATTAGTCTCAAATTTCAAATACACGACGTAATACACGACGAGGCGAAGTTTAGACCTGGGGCCTTACTCTCCAAACTGATTCGATTTTGATTCAGATACGATCGTGCCGCGTACTCCAAATAAAATGAAGTTTGCTTATTTTGATTCTCAGTCGATTGAGATGGTCGGGAGTGAGTACAACAAGCTACGATCTAACGATTTTCTTTATCCTGGGGTTTTACTGTCAAAACTGATTTGATTTTGATTCAGATACGATCATGCCGCGTACTTCCTAATAAATTGACATTTGTTTATTTTGATTCTCAGTCGATTGATATGGTCGGGAGTACAAAAAGTTACGATCTAATAATTTTCTTTATCCTGATTAGTTTATAAGTAATTCACTAAATAAATAAAGTACGAAAAACTACTGATATCGAACGGATTCGGTTCTCGATTGTGTCGGGAGTAAGCCCCCAGGTTAGTTTCAAAGTAATCCACCAAATAAAATAGCAAAAGCCGTTGAGATCAATCTGATTCGATTCTCGTTTGTATCGGGAGTAAGACTGCTGAGACTTGAGAGTGTGTGGTTCGCAAAACGCACAATGTTTTCACTTTTTTATTTGACCTTAGATTATTAGACTCTGGTAATTAATTAACAGATTATGTAGGAATATCTACTTTCATTTCTACATTAAATAGATCGTAGTATGTATTTCGAAATAAATGATTATGTGACTTAATAATAGCTCCCCTCACCGATTTCGGTGTCGGTAGCCGATTTCATTGAAACCAGGCCAGCTACGGAGGAGGTATTTTATAGTGCCCAAGTGTGTGCGCAATACACAGAAGCACTCTCTCTTCCTTTTACTCTCATAACCCAGTGGGACGGTAAACCGACACGACTAGCGAGAGACCAGGCGCAGGTCCGACTTTTTACATGCCCATCCGACGCATGGATCATCTTTATTGTCAGACAATCAGGTGATCAGCCTGCATTGTCCTAACCAAACTTGAAAACAACATTTTTGTTATTCCAACGCGGGAATCGAACCTACGACGTCCGGGTCGAGAGCGAAGCTCTGAACCACTAGACCACGCATATTAATAATTATTGCTATATTTTTTTAGTTTTGATAATTTTATTTATCGCGTCTGTATTATTCAGACAAGCAAACAATGTAAAACACAGAACATACATTTTATATGAAATCCAACAAGAACAATGCACATGTTTTTCATTATACGAACAACTTGAGAGAAATGAAAAGGAAGCCCCAAGAAAAACTTGTTCACGAATAAACAATGTTTGTCGCAATATTGCTGGAGCCAAAGACTGGGAGCCATCTCGCCAGCTTAAAGCTAATTTATAAAAATAATAGCCACTCTTACAGACAATGCGTACGGAGAAATATGCTAGGGGAGAAGGGACGAAATTTAAAAAGTGAATAACAAAAATGTAGGTTAGTTTATTTTATGGAATTCAACCCCGGACGAAAACAGTGTTATGAGTTAGGCATGTACCTATGTGTTGTGGCAACGTAGCTACTAAAACGGATCAACCGATTTTGAGCTAGTATTTTATTTGAATGCTGATGTTTCGCAAGTGTTTTTAGCTAGAATTTATCAGCGCTCAATGCTTGACGATTCAGGTGCTTAAAAAATGTGTATACCTATAGTTATTTAATTCTTGTCCTTTATAAGTCCAGAAAACAAATTGGAGTATATTTTATGACTAAATCGATACATAGAAACACAGATAAAGCCTTTTTATATTTTATAATGAAAAAAAATCTTAATCGGTCAAGATTTGAAGGTAGAAAACAGGGGTTTCCTAATCGTCGTATTGTCGTACTTTTAATAGGTAATTACAGTTCAAGGTGCTGTCTCTATTGGTTTGATCCGGCAATTGCGGGACATAAATAGAATTTACAAATACTTATTTTGCATTTCTCTAGACCTTAGTGTTTTCTCTTCTAGACTTAACACAACACATGTATAATATCGAAATACGTATGTGCATAATTGCATACCCTGAATATAGGTACATATCAAACTTCACAAGAATAATATTGTAACTGTCTTTTCCTGTGTTAATGCTTTCAACAGTTTCCAGACCATATTGAAAATGTAAAATGAAAGAAAGAAAGATAGAAAGAGGAAAGAAAAGAAGTTTATTTTTCAACTCACACAAAGACACATAAAATAAATATAAAATGAATATTGTTTTCTGCGCAAAAATCTACATTTTACGAGAATCGTTATTAATTAAACTTATCAGCCATCTGTACCTCTAAAATAAACAATACAAAACATTTATTTCTTCACACGAAAGTTCAGACGTGCTCGATTTAAAAAAACAAAACGCATGCAAATATGCCACCCGTCGAGACTTTGGCATCACAAAATTTATATATCCCTTCCAACAAATATACCCTTTATCGTCGAATAGTAAAGGCTATAATTGCGTGTATACATTTTAATGATGAATAAGATCAGATTTATGTATCCGAGAGGCCAAGACCGCATACATCAATTTCTTGTTCATAGAATACTATAAATTGGTTAAGATTAGAAGCCGGTTAAAATTACCATATTAAACATTCGTAGAATAAGCCAACATGAAGATATTTACTATAAATCAATATCTGAATAACATAAAATTATGCAATGTAGACCTTAGAAGCCTTCTTCAACAACGTGTAAAATATGCATGAAATATCCCATTAAGTAGCAGTGCTTACTGTAAACAGTTTTAACTATTTATTTTGTTTACCTTTTATTTTGATTATAAGATATAAGTCTATGAGATATACAGTGTGACTGCTGAGACATGAGCAATACTTGAGGACGTGATATTATATGAGATGAAAGAAAAAAATATAAAAAAATAATATCAATTAATCACTGAGTAAATGTATCTTAATAGGAAACACCACGAATTTTTTTCCATACAAAAATAGGGGTCTAGGGGATTTCTATTTCCTCCCTGGATAACACCTCTAGAGTAACAATTTTTTCCTGAATATTTATGGATATTGTTTGTACGTCCCTATTTTTTCCTTTTTTAATGAATTAATTATTTAAAGAGATATGGACGTTTAAAAACCTAAAAAAAATGGCCAGACTCTCCGCTATGTTTAAATATCTAGGAAACAGATTTGACTACAATAAACAGCAAAAGCAAAAAATAGGAACCTAGCTCAATTCTTTTTTTAGCTAATACAGAAAAAAATATTTAAATCGGTTAAGTTTTGGAGGAGGAAACAGGAATCCCCTAAACGTCGATTTCTGGTACTTTTAATAGGTAATTTCAGTCCAAGTTGCAGTTGTCTCTATCGCGCTAGTGCTGGCTAGCTAAGGCACTGCGAGACAGCAATAGATTTTATAAATACCTATTTTGTATTTCTCTCAACCGTGGTGTTTCCTCTTAAACTTATATAATTCTTTACCCAACGCTTGGATTCCGCGTGTAGGTAAGCGCCCCTACGTTGATGTCGCACGCCGCCGCGCCGTGCCACGCCGCACCGCGCCGGTTGCCTAAAGGTATGCCTACTTGCCTAGTCGCGTAATTATCATAGTATCCATGATTCATTTATTTAAAGGAAAAAATTAATTAGCTAATTTTATTACAT
Organism: Celastrina argiolus; assembly: GCA_905187575.2. Taxonomy (NCBI): domain Eukaryota; kingdom Metazoa; phylum Arthropoda; class Insecta; order Lepidoptera; family Lycaenidae; genus Celastrina; species Celastrina argiolus. The sequence continues at coordinate 15,854,522 of LR994585.1, forward strand.
ATTTATAATGGGAATCGAGTACCGAGTACTCTCCGCAAGTATTGCACATGTCTCACCAGTCGCGGTTTTTGGAATTGGAACAGTAAGTTATAATAGCTATAAACAGTACCTACGTAGTACGTACCGTACGAATTAGTAGCATCAACATAAATATGACTGTTTTCAATATTTAAAATAATTATTCTCCAAAGTCATATGGTTTACAACTTTATGTTTGCAACTGCTACTTTTCGTAATAAATTATAACTCGAGAAACACGCCAGTAATTTTTTATCACTCACTTCTGTTATCGTTGTTTAATTTTAGAATGTCTTTAGTCGCCCGCAAGTCGCAACTTGGTTTGCGAAATTATGATTTAAAAATACTTTTTAAAAAGCAAGGACTATTATCAGATTCTTAATACGTACTATACAGATACTGAGTATCGTAATACTAACGAAACGAACCTAAACTCCATGGTGTTGTGTCGTTTAGTCATAATAACATTTCATTGTATCATCATCATAATCACTCGACGTACAAATACGTAAATGAAAAATTTTATTTTAATCAGACAATGCGGAATTGATGAAAATTAAGTTGCAAGCAATTTCCATACACTGGTACAAGTGAAAGTAAATAAATAGGTTGTGAAAATAAAATTACTCCATCTCTTCCGAAAGAACCACTTTTATTCTGGATACTTTTAAACATTTTTCAAAGTTATAATTTTCGTTCGTTCGATTAGTCATTTAAGCTCACTTTAATCTCTTAAGCCTCTCAAGTCTCAAATATATTAATCATCCAAATATCCTGACAAAATCAAAAGTGAAGAAATGCGAACATTAAAAGGAATTACGGCGCAATTAATGAAATGTTGCCATCACAAAAGTTTAACTCGTAATGGAAGGCGCAAATATTTTTCACAGCGGCCATCTTGGATTGCTGAGTTATGGCGGCTTTTCCCGCGCTTTTCTCGAAGATAAATTAAAAGACGCACGTTTCATGATGTTTTTACTGAGTTTTTATATTTAATGGGCGAGCACCCAAAATCTTTTAAGCTTTTGGGTGCTTGCTCAAATATGAGCATACCATTTTAAACCGACTTCAAAAGAAGGAGGAGGATTCTCAATTTGAACGTATTTTTTTTTGCTCATTGCATTACTAAATACTTTAATATGCTAAGAGTTATGATTACAAATTGATAGTGAATGAACATTTCAATATTATTTATAATAGATCTTTTTTAGGCAATATTCATCACCAGCTATAAGCTGTTCCCGCGTTTTTTCTTTTTTTCGAGATAAATAGCCTAAGTGATAATCCAGAGTTTTAACTACTGCCATACAAAAAATCATTAAAATCTGCTAAGTAGTTCTTAGACAGGAATCGCCACCATATTTCAATCACAACATTTAACCAACCTTACAACGTCAAGTCTTTAGGTATATATAACCTTTTATCCCTAGAAAAGTAATTTCGTTCCGTCGAACAGTGCAAATACACCTCTCTTACTTATAAGAGGGTCTTGACTCCTAAGAGTAATGTTTGGGTGTGAGTGATCCATATTATGTAAAGCAAGGCCCAAAGATCAATGGGAGGTTTAGAAATACGAATAGAGGTTTTATACTGATACGCTCTACTTGTAGCTGATAAGTGATTATTATCCGATTACGGTGAAGCTAAATGAAGTTGGCAGTCAGCAGGCTTACTCTCGACACAATCGAGAATCGAATCAGTTCTATCTCAACAGCTTTTGGTATTATTATAATGGGCGGATTACTTTGAAACTAACCAGGATAAAGAAAATCGTTAGATCGTAACTTTTTGTACTCCCGACCATATAAATCGACTGAGAATCAAAATAAACAAAGTTAGTTATTTTATAGTGGCCAAGTGTGTGCGCAATACACAGAAACACTCTCCAATCCTTCACTCTCGTAGCCCAGTGGGACGGATAACCGACACGACTGGCTCCCGCTCCGATCAGGCGCCTACTGTTTACATGCTTATCCGACGCATGGATCATCTTTCTCGTCAGACAATAAGGTGATCAACCTGCATTGTCTTAACCAAACTTGAAAACAACAATTTATGTTGTTCCAACCCGGGAATCGAACCCACGACCTCCGTGTCGAGAGCTAGGCTCTAAACCATTAGACTACGGATGCGTACAATTTTTAAAAATACCATTAGTATATTGGGTAAAGGCCAAGTGGAATAATCCAAAAAATCCAGTAAGCAAATTGCTTACATATAGCTGGCAATACACACGACATGCAGACTCTACATAATAATATAGAGACTCAGAGACCCTCTATATCATCTGTGAGTGATAGAGCCTCTATCCCTCCCATTTTGTTGGATTTATATGACTGGTAGATTTTTGCAGTGAAAATTTATTAAAAGTGATAAAACATGAATGAAAAGTAACTTGAAGTCCAGTTTTACTAGAATTTTCCAACTATAACATTTTTGCAGGTAAATTAAAATTTACCTGGAGAAAGGTAAGGAAAGGTAACTTTTTTTTTTTAATTATTTTTAGAAATACTTTGATTAATGAAAATAACAACTACACATACTACTTCGCTCACTCTACCATTCGTTTGTACAAGGTGTAAAATAAATGAGTAATAATACTGAGGATACTGTGACAATCAGCGTTGAATAATTTTAAAAAAAGTAGCGCTGGTACTTTTAGTAATCACTATATGGGACTCATACATACCCTAAAAATCTAAAGTATTATCACTCATTTAAATTATATCCTGTATAATGTATGTTATACTGTATGGGTAAGTATTTTTTATTTAATAGCGTTATTGAATGTATGGACAAGGGATTTGAAAGTTGTAACCCCGAAGAAAATAATCTTATAAAGAGTAATGGTTGCGATTTTTTGGTTTCTTATTAAGTTCAGGGAAATTTTTTTTTTTGAAGTTTGTAACACTGTTTTACAAACTTTTCCTTATTATTTGTTAGGTATCTCATAAATCACAATAATATCTGTCTTAATATCTTTCTACCTCAGTTCTCTCGTGTTTCTTAGGAAACATATAAATCCATTACTTATGACGCCCATAAATATTCCTGGGTCGTAAATATCTGTCAGGCTTCTCGTGACCCACAAAAATAGACCCTTACAAATGTCCCGGCTACGGCTTGGAAGGGCTTCCATTTGCGCTGATATGATAAGAGTTTTGTAAAGGTCAAGTGTCTTGGGGCGTCAGAAATCAGAATATAAGTTTTATACTCAGATGTTTTTCTCCTAAATATTTTATAATACAAACATAATAATACAATTTTACCTTGGAAAACGCAGTAACAGCTAATTGAAGTTTAGAAATATTAAAAATATTTAAAAAACTTATATTTTTTTAATATGTACTAAGCTCTTACTAATAACAATATTTACAATACTGTTTTTTCCATCTTTGACTGATGCGTTTTAAAAGTGGACAGAAAAGGACGAAGACACTAAATAGTAAAAAAATATTAGTAAAGGGATGGACCTACTAGTATAAAATAATCTAAAACTACTAAGCTATTTTTCTGTCTTTGTTTGATACATTCTAAAAGTGGACAGAAAAGGACGAAGACACTAAATATAGTAAAGAATATTAATAAGGGGGTGCACCTACTAATCTATAATAATTTTAGATCTAAGCAATCTTACAATCAATTAAAAAAATATTGAAATCGACGAAACACAGATTATCATGAATATTGCACTATTGTAAATTATATATTGTCCGATTCCTTAACAATTCTTGTTTAAGTTACGGCTATTAAAACGAATGGCTTTTTCTATTCACCATTTCACATGTCATCAAATCTTTGTGCATTAAAATCGGGCATTAAGTCGGAGTCTTTGTAAGACGACAGATGGCAGCTAAGCCGATCGGATTAACACGTTCAAAAGAATTCGACGTAAATCTAGTTGGCTTTGAAATGTGTTCTGTGACGTTTTTATAATAGTGAATTAATAAAATTCTACACTGGATGCCATTGATTTGTTACAATAATATAATAATAGTAATACATTTATTCAAATACTGTACAATGTACATTACACTAGAAAATATCACTGCTCAATGCGCGAATCGTTGATAAGATTATAAGTTGACTTATTGTTTGGAACTTTTGTACTTATTAAACCTGCCAAGTGCGAGTCGGACAGGCGCGTCGAGGTTTCCGTCCAAGAATAAATAAAGTATGTTGTTTTAGAGCACTTCCTAGATTTTTTTTTCTTATTAAATATTCAACTAAATATTTTGTAAATATTTCAAGTGCCGTTACCGTAATTTATATCAACCAAAGAAGGCCAAAAAATCACTATCGTTGTAGCCGCCCTTAAATATGTACTTCTATTAACGATATCTATTTTGTTTTTAGTGTTTTTTGTTATGGCGGCAACAGATTTCATTTGTGAAAATTTCAAGTGTCTAGCTTTCGGTTCTTGATGTACATACAGCCTGGTGACAGACAGACAGCAAAATCTTGGTAATAGGGTCTTTAAACTTTAGGTTCGGATCCCTAATAGAACTATGATGATTAAAAATTGTGACGAATATTAAATTTAAAAATGTTGCTATCACACAGAACGAATTTTCTGTCCACAAAATTTTAAATTGTTTTCAAAAAACTACTATTCTATTCGCAAAATTAAGCGGCGCGTGTTTTACATCAATTCCGATCTCATTCATTTATGTTGAACGAAATGAATGATTCGATTCATTCGGAATGAGTACACCGCATCAACTTCAAATAAATCATTCAATCATTCACAAATGATTGAGTCTAATTCGTTTGGAACGGCAATGAATAATAAATACAGCATTTACCAAACGCTTAATAAATTGGAATTTAAATCGAAATTGGAAAGGAAAAATTTGTCATTTGATTAAATGCTCATTGGTTACTTTTCATTTATTTTGCTTACCTTTCTGTTTAGTACGTACCTACTTATAGTATGTGTGTATGAGTATTTATGTATATGAAAGGACACACACACACTTATATAATGTGTGTGAATCTAATATAAAAAATTATCCTGTTCCAGTGTTAGTTATCATACTCCTCCGAAACAGCTTGACCGATTGTTATGAAATTTTATATGCATATTCAGTAGGTCTGAGAATCTGCTACTGTCTATTTTTCATACCCCTAAGTGATAAGGGTTATACCGTATTCTCAACGAAGTAGGCACTTGTCAGCTGGTATTAATATAGTAAAGTAGCGAAAAAATTGACTTACTTTTTCACATAATTTCGAATTTGAACATTTCAGTTGAACGTTAGAGCTTTCACATATTCAAACACTTTGAATATTTATAACTTTTAAACTTCTGGTTAAAAGTATTTTATTTAACTCTATCTACGTCGAACGTTCTAGAAAAATATTAAAAGGCAAAACTAGTGCATCCACGATTTAGGACGATTCCCAGCGGACAATAAATAAAATCGCACTACAGTGGGGTCACTAGCACAATGGGTTTAAGCCCCCAACATTAATGTTATTACAAATTGCCATTAGAAATCGAATTATTTCCAACGAATTAAATTACATTTATCAAATTATAATCGAATTATACAACTCCACCATAGAGTGCAATAAGGAGAAGATTTGGCTTATAGATGTGGCGAATATGTAAAACTGCGTGCACTATAGTCCTGGGCGTGCCTTGGACAAAAGAAAAAAAAGTGGGTTTTGACATAAGATTCGATAAATGACTAGCGAATTCGTATGTTATTTATTGAACCTAAGGCCGTGTTTCACCAAGCAATGTTAAAGTTAACGACATTATAACGTCATATACATGTTAAATATCATGTTATCCCACGCCCACGCCCTTAGTACGTAATAATAGCGAAGGTTAGGATAGCGGTCATATTATATGACCGTAATACAGCGGTGAACGATGTTTCCTTGGAAACCGTGATTAACCGTTTTGTTTTTATTTATCTTATCTACTTATTCATTGACAGCTGCGGTCAAACCAATCAAATTGCGGAAACCCAGCCTTAGTTTTACATAATATATTATAATGTTCATTAGCTTCTATAATACGACCGCTAAATGACGGTAACACTTTTTTGGAAAATTAAACATTACCCAAAAACATAATATTATTTGGAAGTCAAAATTATTTGCAGGGTCCCGATTCTCGTGCCTCGAACTTCGAGCGGGATAGCCGCTCGTGCACGTGTGATTTATATGTATTGTTATACATGTGTGAGTTAGTGTTTTTTTGTTAACCTTTGGCTGTGTTATGTCTCTTTATGTGTTTAATATCTATATATAAACTAGCTGAAGGGTGCCCACTTCGTTCAGCATACAAACCATTTTAACCTTCCCTGGATTTCCACGAATAGTTTAGGTTTATCGGTTCAGCCGTTCTGGAGTTTTAGCTAGACTAACGAACAGCAATTCATTTTTATACATAAGAAGATTAGCTGACCCATGCCCACTTCGTTGAGCATACAAACCGTTTAAACATTTCCTGGAGTTTTAGCGAGACTAACGAACAGCAATTCATTTTTATATATAAGACGAGACTAGTGCCACTTCGTTGAGCATAAAAAAATAAAAAAACCCGTTTAAACATTCCCTGGACTCCCACGAACATTTCAAGACCAAAAACAGCCAGAATGGTTCAGCCGTTCTCGAGTTTTAGCGAGACTAACGAACAGCAATTCATTATTATATATAAGATTTATTAATAATTATTATTTAGTGCGCGTGTGAGCGGGACAGACTGTCGTTCGAAAATTCGAGAATCGAGGCCCTGTTCAAATGATTTTTTTTGTTAATTAATAAAATTATGTTTAATACTTCTATTTCTTTTTTTTTGGTATATCTTCATATTCGTTAGTCCTGTATACATTCGGTTTGTATGAGCGTGGCGCAGAATTTCATTGTAATTGTGTTAGCTTATGCCCGCGCTCTCCAGATGTAAATTAAATTTAGCTTCGGAACAACTTTCGATGTATTCTTTTAATTATTACTCCCCGGGGAGAGGAGAAGTGCAGTTTTGAAGTACTTTTTCGTGTTATAAGACGGATAGAAATTAATCCCTTTAAATATATTTAATGAACACGACTTTTTTAATTACAAGTTTCAAACAATATTTTGGAAATAATTACGTTCAGATCCAACTTTATGTACCTATACCGAAGTTATGTTGTTCAACATAAATTAATACGTTAATTAGCGCGTTAAAGTGCAACAAACACATATTTTATTATTATTTATTTAGGAACAAACATTTGTTTAAACAAAATAATGTTATAACTGATACAAAATTTAAAACATAAAGTACCAGTTCTGTAAAAGAAGTCACAAAAGTGAGACATATGATATAAACTTAATAATATTTATTGAGATCAATAGCTGCCTACGTACCAATTCAATGTGAACTAAGTGTGAAATGAGTGTAGAATAATATATAAGGTTGGTAACCATTTTTTTGTTGACTTTCCGAAAAAAGCTACAATATTTTTTATTTTATTACAATGCTTCTTCTTCTTTAATGTAATTTAAATATCATTTATTCACTGCGCACATAAAAAAACGGGCAGAATCCATAATAATTCAGTTTAATAAAGCTATTTCATCAAAGAAATATTAAAACATTTCCCTATTATATCCTCAGACTAAAACAGTCGCAACTAAAGAAAGAACAGACAGAAAAAAAATTGTTTATATTTAATAGAATCAGGCGTTACTTTGCGGAAAATTATAGCATAAACTTTAAATATATTATTTCTACCAATAACCCGCGAAAAAATTTAAAAAATCATTCAGGTAGTTTAATATGTAGTTTCGAATTAAAGGACAACAAACATACATAGTATGTGAACAATATCTGGGGACTAATAAAGATATTTAATATCCGTAAATAAATATAAAAACTAAATAAACATACAAAACAGGCCCAACTAAAGTAAGAGCAGAGAGAACCAAAAACGATGCCTTCAGATAGTTTAATATGTTGTAGAGTATTGTTAAAGGACAAACACACGCATGAAGTAAACAATATTATCTGCCTACTAGTAAAGATATTTAATATCGACCTCAAAGAAATATCAAAACTAAATAAACATACAAAACAGACCCAACTAAAGTAAGACCAGCGATAACCAAAAAGAATGCGTCCAGATAGTTTAGTATGTAGTTGAGTGTGATGTTGTCGGGCAGGCGGGCTGGCGGGGCGAAGCGCTGTCCGCGGGGGCTCCGGGCCAGCTCGTGAGTTATTACTGCCAGTTCGTGCGCGCGTCCATTGAACACTGACACGGCACGGTTGCAAGTTTCTTATACTAATATAATTCAATTCTTATTTAATTTATTTACTTGGTTTGGGTCATGACCTACCATCTTTTAATTATTACATTATACATTAGCTTTTTAAAAAAATCATACTCATATTATAGCCACATCATTTATATCGCATATTAAAATAGATTTTCTACGACAAAAATATGTATCCCAAATGCGTATGCTTATAAATAGAGGACGCTTATAGAGGCATAAATTATATGTAGTCTGAAGGGCCTACTTTAGGGTTTGCTTGACTATCGAGTATGTCATATTATTATGTAACAATAAAGATTTTGCGCCGAATGTACGTCATACAATTGTGAATTGAAATAATTGCATTATGTATTAATTCTTTAGACACATTCAAAGAGTCAAAAGGGGAAGCCATATACGACGTCATAAGACACAATCGAGGGCCCAAACCGCTGCACAGTACACAGGAATGCAAAAATCTCGCAAAACGTAATGGAAATATTGCGGGGGTACAATGGTACCTCGTTACCTCTGAATTTACGATGACCGGCCGGCGTATTACGTGTGGAAGTATGGAGATCAGTTGCTATTACTATACGACTTACAAAAGGTTTTGATCATTTAGCTCCATCGCCCTAAATCAACCAAGGGCTTGTTCCCAAAGGTTTGATTAAACTGATTTATGGAGAAAAAGAATATATTATTATGTAATATGAGGTAGTCAAAATTATTAAAAATTTTGGGTTTGAAAATACTACTGGCATTGTAAGACTTAGCTCGAGTTAAAAAAAATAAAGAGTTTTAAGCATTACACAAAGGAGGTTCACAAGCTTTTAGCTAATTCTGTGTTTATTAACAAACCCAGACTAGTGCAATGCCACCAAAAACATTTTCATGTAAAAATGTTGCCAAGACGAGTCTATATAAAAGTTATCAGATATCGTATAAAGCCAAGCTCTAAAGACTACTCGCCCTAAATCTACAAGCACCTTGATCAAAATCTATCAAAAAGTGGACAAATCCCATGTAGAACCAAAGTTCTTGATCTATGCGCCCTTACTTTACTAGGCTTAGCTTCACTTACTCTACATTTCAGTTAAAACGTGATGCTTGGCCGTTGTGCTACCGTTACGAAGATTTTATAGGCATTCCCACGCGACGCCCAGCGCCGCGACACCTACCGACGCCCAGCGCCACGACGCCCAGCGCCGCGACGTATGCCGACGCCCAGCGCCGCGACGCCAAGCGCCACGACGCCTACCCACGCCCAGCGCCACGACGCCTACCGACGCCCAGCGCCGCGACGCCTGCCGACGCCCAGCGTCACGACGGCTGCCGACGCCCAGCGTCACGACGCCTGCCGACGCCCAGCGTCGCGACACCTACCGACGCCCAGCGCCACGACGCCCAGCGCCGCGACGCCCAGCGTCACGACGTCTGCCGACGCCCAGCGTCACGACGCCTGCCGACGCCCAGCGTCGCAACACCTACCGACGCCCAGCGCCACGACGCCCAGCGCCGCGACGCCTACCGACGCTCAGCGCCGCGACGCCTGCCGACACCCAGCGTCACGACGCCAAGCGCCGCGACGCCTACCGACGCTCAGCGCCGCGACGCCTGCCGACACCCAGCGTCACGACGCCAAGCGCCGCGACGCCTACCGACGCCTAGCGCCGCGACGCCTACCGACGCCCAGCGTCGCGACGCCTGCTGACGCCCAGCGCCGCGACGCCTACCGACGCCCAGCGCTGCGACGCCAAGCGCCACGACGCCTGCCGACGCCCAGCGTCGCGACACCTACCGACGCCCAGCGCTACGACGCCCAGCGCCACGACGCCTACTGACGCTCAGCGCCGCGACGCCTGCCGACACCCAGCGTCACGACGCCAAGCGCCGCGACGCCTACCGACGCCTAGCGCCGCGACGCCTACCGACGCCCAGCGTCGCGACGCCTGCCGACGCCTAGCGCCGCGACGCCTACCGACGCCCAGCGTCGCGACGCCTGCCGACGCCTAGCGCCGCGACGCCTACCGACGCCCAGCGCCGCGACGCCTAGCGCCGCGACGCCTACCGACGCCCAGCGCCGCGACGCCTACCGACGCCCAGCGCCACGACGCCTGCCGACGCCCAGCGCCGCGACGCCAAGCGCCACGACGCCTACCGACGCCCAGCGCCGCGACGCCTACCGACGCCCAGCGCCACGACGCCTGCCGACGCCCAGCGCCGCCACGCCAAGCGCCACGACGCCTGCCGACGCCCAGCGCCGCGACGCCAAGCGCCACGACGCCTGCCGACGCCTAGCGCCGCGACGCCTACCGACGCCCAGCGTCGTGACGCCTGCCGACGCCCAGCGCCGCGACGACTGCCGACGCCCAGCGTCGCGACGCCTGCCGACGCCTAGCGCCGCGACGCCTACCGACGCCCAGCGTCGCGACGCCTGCCGACGCCTAGCGCCGCGACGCCTACCGACGCCCAGCGCCGCGACGCCTAGCGCCGCGACGCCTACCGACGCCCAGCGTCGTGACGCCTGCCGACGCCCAGCGCCGCGACGACTGCCGACGCCTGCCGAAGCCCGGTGCTAATATTAGCTAGTACCAGCTAGTATTTTCAACAGTACCTTATATCTAATAGTAGTAGTGTTGATGGTAACTAGCACAAGGAATTCTATAGAATATTTTGAGCCACTGACAAGCTAGTTTCTTACAAATCACATTATAATAATGCTAAGCATACAAAGAACTTTACAGAAAACGCGACGCCTACAGACGCCCAGCGTCGCGACGCCTGCCAATGCCTAGCGCCGCGACACCTACCGACGCCCAGCGCTACGACGCCCAGCGCCACGATGCCTACTGACGCTCAGCGCCGCGACGCCTGCCGACACCCAGCGTCACGACGCCAAGCGCCGCGACGCCTACCGACGCCTAGCGCCGCGACGCCTACAGACGCCCAGCGCCGCGACGCCTAGCGCCGCGACGCCTAGCGCCGCGACGCCTACCGACGCCCAGCGCCGCGACGCCTACCGACGCCCAGCGCCACGACGCCTGCCGACGCCCAGCGCCGCGACGCCTAGCGCCGCGACGCCTACCGACGCCCAGCGCCGCGACGCCTACCGACGCCTAGCGCCGCGACGCCTACCGACGCCCAGCGCCGCGACGCCTGCCGACGCCCAGCGTCGCGACGCCTGCCAACGCCCAGTGCCACGTCGCCCAGCGCCGCGACGCCTACCGACGCCCAGCGTAGCGACGTCTAGCGCCGCGACGCCTGCCGACGCCCAGCGCCGCGACGACTGCCGACGCCTGCCGACGCCCGGTGCTAATATTAGCTAGTACCAGCTAGTATTTTCAACAGTACCTTATATCTAATAGTAGTAGTGTTGATGGTAACTAGCACAAGGAATTCTATAGAATATTTTGAGCCACTAACAAGCTAGTTTCTTACAAATCACATTATAATAATGCTAAGCATACAAAGAACTTTACAGAAAACGCGACGCCTACAGACGCCCAGCGTCGCGACGCCTGCCAATGCCTAGCGCCGCGACGCCTACCGACGCCCAGCGTCACGACGCCCAGCGCCGCGACTCCTACCGACGCCCAGCGCCACGACGCCTAGCGCCGCGACGCCTACCGACGCCCAGCGCCGCGACGCCTGCCGACGCCCAGCGTCACGACGCCTGCCGACGCCCAGCGCCGCGACGCCAAGCGCCGCGACGCCTACCGACGCCCAGCGCCACGACGCCAAGCGCCGCGACGCCTACCGACGCCCAGCGTCGTGACGCCTGCCGACGCCCAGCGCCGCGACGCCCAGCGCCGCAACGCCTACCGACGCCCAGCGCCGTGACGCCTGCTGACGCCCAGCGTCGCTGCACCTACCGACGCCCAGCGCCACGTCGCCCAGCGCCGCGACGACTACCGACACCCAGCGTCACGACGCCAAGCGCCGCGACGCCTACCGACGCCCAGCGCCGCGACGCCTGTCGACGCCCAGCGTCGCGACGCCTGCCAACGCCCAGTGCCGCCACGCCTAGCGTCGCCCAGCGCCGCGACGCCTACCGACGCCCAGCGCCGCGACGCCTGCCGACGCCCAGCGCCGCGACTCCTACCGACGCCCAGCGCCACGACGCCTAGCGCCGCGACGCCTACCGACGCCCAGCGCCGCGACGCCTGCCGACGCCCAGCGTCACGACGCCTGCCGACGCCCAGCGCCGCGACGCCAAGCGCCGCGACGCCTACCGACGCCCAGCGCCACGACGCCAAGCGCCGCGACGCCTACCGACGCCCAGCGTCGTGACGCCTGCCGACGCCCAGCGCCGCGACGCCCAGCGCCGCAACGCCTATCGACGCCCAGCGCCGTGACGCCTGCTGACGCCCAGCGTCGCTGCACCTACCGACGCCCAGCGCCACGTCGCCCAGCGCCGCGACGACTACCGACACCCAGCGTCACGACGCCAAGCGCCGCGACGCCTACCGACGCCCAGCGCCGCGACGCCTGTCGACGCCCAGCGTCGCGACGCCTGCCAACGCCCAGTGCCGCCACGCCTAGCGTCGCCCAGCGCCGCGACGCCTACCGACGCCCAGCGCCGCGACGCCTGCCGACGCCCAGCGTCGCGACGCCTGCCAACGCCCAGTGCCACGTCGCCCAGCGCCGCGACGCCTACCGACGCCCAGCGTAGCGACGTCTAGCGCCGCGACGCCTGCCGACGCCCAGCGCCGCGACGACTGCCGACGCCTGCCGACGCCCGATGCTAATATTAGCTAGTACCAGCTAGTATTTTCAACAGTACCTTATATCTAATAGTAGTAGTGTTGATGGTAACTAGCACAAGGAATTCTATAGAATATTTTGAGCCACTGACAAGCTAGTTTCTTACAAATCACATTATAATAATGCTAAGCATACAAAGAACTTTACAGAAAAGAAAATTTAACATCAGATGGAGCTTGTGCTGGACCTGTTCCATACACAGTTATTTTGTGACCGACAGCAATTTACAACTATTAGCTGCCTGCATATTCGCGCTAATTTTAAATAAGTGGATAAAAAACAAATTTTCCTCTCATCTATACATATAATAAATCTGTAGAGGAGTCGTGTCTGTACATTGAAGATATTTGAAAAAAAATATGATAGGGGACCTTTATTTACGCAATAGTACCCAAAACTATGATTTTTGAAATTTTTGTCTGTTTGTCTGTTTGTCTGTTTGTCTGTTTGTCTGTTTGTCTGTGGGTTTGTGCACGCTAATCTCAGAAACGGCTTATCCGATTAAGATGTACTTTTCACTAATATATTGCGGCAAGCTTCACTTAACATTTAGTGTTTGTTTTATGTAAATCGGTTCATAAATAAAAAAGTTATGACAATTTTAAAAGATCATGTCGTTTTTGCTGGACGTTTGTAGGAAGCGCGCGGCGGGCCCGGGAGCCGCGCGCCGCGCCGCCGCGCCGCTTCAAATTGTATTCGCAGCAAACGCACCGGGGCCGCGGGGGTGACTTTTATTTGTTAGTTTTAACTTTTAGGCTTGCTAGGTAGGGACAATCTAAGATTTTTTTTTTCTTGAGTTTATTATGAAAGTTATTTGTATAAAATCAGTTAGTACTTTTACTGTAAAGTCCTTTGTGATAAGTAGGTACTGTATACATATTTGTTAGCGTAGGTTAGTAATAAGTAAATAAATAAAAACCGGCCAAGTGCGAGTTGGACTTGCGCACCGAGAGCTCCATTCAAACCTGATTGACATAGAATTTTGATTTGGTTACAGCTTGAATATATTAGAGACCTAAGTATTTGTTATAAGTTTCAATTATACACATTCATGACAAACGGTACTAAGTTTAAAAAAATCAAAATATTTTTACTATCTATATAATGTTACTAAAAACGTATGGTTTTAGACGTTGCTTGGTTTCAAATTTTATGATTTTGAGTTCACGGGAAGTAAGTACCCTTTAGGTTTTGATTCCCTTACGAGTGTCGAAAATGACGAAATTTAGCGACATACCTAAGCAACTGCTTTTGGTTGCATTGGCTAAGAGGTCTGATTTTTTCACTGCTTCAAGGAACAGTAGGTATCCTGAGTATTTTATATAATTTTCATCTTGATACCTACACGCGTTTCTGAGTAAAAGGGTCTTGACAGACAGACGGACATGGAAATGATCTTATAATATGTGTTTCGTTTTTTCCTTTTGAGGTACGGAATTTTAAGGTTTTCATAAATATATTGCTCTTTATTTTGTTTTTCCTTTTTTTTAATATATACATACGTTAAAAAACATCTTGATAGTTACTAAACTGTGTTACAGGGGAAAACTGTTGATACAACTCGATTCCAATCGAGATAGCTTTTGAAATTCTAGCCTTTTGCGGCCTGTCCTGGATATGTGTTAACAGATTATTATGGGTTTTTTTGCCAAATATCATAATATTGATAGAGTATTCTCATATACAAATCTATCTTACAAGCGATAGCGCGATGCAGAGCAGACCATAATAGCGACATCTATACGCCAAATGCCGTACTTTTAATACAATTATAGCAAAGTTGAGTAGGTACCTACATTTATACAATACGTTATCCGAGAGTTAAACTCAGCGTGCATCATTAGCAATGTATAATATTATTTTGCATTGTATATTATAGTTCTCATTCCGTCCGTTAAAATTCATACAGCCTACTATTACTGTACATTTTATAGTCTTCTTTGTCCAAATTATGTATTCGATAACTGCATAATACATAGAATTTTGATTAACATAAGTATTGTGTTTACAGTTAAACTAAAAAAGTTATGTCAATATAAGTTAGATTTATGTTTTTCTTGATATTTTTATTTCTTAGTTTTTATTATGGACCGAATGGTTTTTATGTTAGGTACAACTTAGGTTTGTTTTCTTTCTTTTGGTACTTTCTATATTTTGCTACATTTCTGTATAAAATCAGTACTTCAACAGTGAAGTGATTTATAATCAGTACCTACATGTTTGGTTATTAATAAATAAAAAACCGGGCAAGTGCGAGTCGGACTTACGCACCTAAAGGCTAAAATACCGCAAAATTTTGCGGCGCGCTGTCTTAATATCATTGTCGCCACACCAGCAGCGTCGGCGTGGAAACGATCATCGTCTGCAGTCGCTGCGGCGCAAAATCCATACAAATCTTAGTACTAGATGTTCGTCGTGTATGTGAGCGTACTATCAAGTAGTCCCGTTCGCATTATAGTAATTGTACACGGTCGTTTGTCAAGCTGGTAGTAGGAATTGTCAACATAAAGTAGTTTTTTAAATACCTCGACGACAGTTTTTATAACTAAAAATATTTTTAAAACAGATTTATTATAACACTGCCTAAAATTACTTTTCCACGCGTACGGAGTCGCGGGCACAGCTAGTAAATAATATAATAATATATTTTTTATCTTCGGTAAAAGTCGTTCACCGATTAATAATTGGTGACCGACTTTTTGTAGATGAATAATAGAATATACTGATTGCAGTAGTGCAACGCACTCAACATACATAAAGTCGGACGTAAATTATATGGAGCAAAACTCTGAACGATTATGGGTCCTACAAAAAGTAGGTCGTAGGTTTTTTATGTACTTGTATATTATATTCCTTTTATAAATTATAGATCATCAGATCCTTATAATAAACATCCTTTTGAATCCAATATGGTGGTCCAGCATATTGGATTCAAAATGGCGGCATTTACATTTTAATAATTTATATTTTGTTGGTTTTGTAGCAATAACAGCTTACATACATAACATCAGCTTTCTAAGATTTCCGGAAGTAATCTGAGAATTTTGATGATCTATAAATGAGTCAGTGACGAAATCAGGGGTTTTTACACATCGATAAAATCTAAAGTATAGTAGCTACGATATTCAAACTTTGTATAATTCATGTATTTACTGGTGTCATTATATGTTGAAATTTTCAACTATTTAGCATCATCCAAAGCAAAGTTATAGGAGTTCAAAAAAACGACGAAACCTTTTGAGAAAAGGTAGGTAGTGCCCTTGCGCTTCGCTTGGCTCGTCTTGACGGGGGCACGACCGTGCCCCCAGATTAGGCCTAATCACAAAACCTTCCTTTATCCAAGTTTTATATACATATTTTGTTTATGATAGATTAGTTATATGGCAGATTTTTATCCACTTGAAAATGCCGTAGAGGTGTACACAATCGTCATAAAAGAGGTTAGCTCTTGGATTTGAAAGAAAACCCAGAATTCTGTGTTTATTAACAAACCCAGACTAGTGCAATTAGGCCTAATCACAAAACCTTCCTCTATCCAAGTTTTATATACATATTTTGTTTATGATAGATTAGTAATATGACAGATTTTTATCCACTTGAAAATGCCGTAGAGGTGTACTCAATCGTCATAAAAGAGGTTAGCTCTTGGATTTGAAAGAAAACCCAGAAGGGAAGGAACCAGGACCAAAGGAGCTGCAATTTGATGGAACAGCACCAGATAAATAAATAAATTACAAAAAAAAAACCCATTGAACGATCACGCGCAAAGCAACCGCTTGCCATCAGTTCTGTATTAGTCCCAAGAATCGCTCGCGCACAATGCAAGTTGTTATCGCTAGAGAAATATTTATTTTGAGACTTAGCGCCCACTGAGCACTTGAGAGGTGAGGTGCAACTGTGTGGGTGTTTTTGTTCTTTTTTTATTTTTAAAATGATTGTTCCTGTAACACAATTCTTTAATTCTGACCGACATATTTCAAGATTTAACGCTCGCATTTCAGTGTACGAACTTTTATGTTTTTGCTAGAATTTCAGCAATGGCCTTAGTTTTTTCGAGTTAAAATCCTAAACCTTGCTCTTGTTAGCCTATATGTACAATAACAAATAGTTGAGTTGAAATTTTTAAATCTCTATCTTTAGTCTTGAAATATGATCAGATTATAAAATAATAAAAAGACGATTTCCGAAGGACGAAAAAGGATTTGAAGTTAAGTAGCTTTATTGTATTCAATATTATCTTTTATAATATTTTAAATATTCTTAATTGCTTTTGGGGCTCGATACAATACAATTTTACAATAAAAAAAGATTTTTATTGTGAAATTGTATTCACTTTTGATTTTGTATCTGTTTCAGTGGCATCACCCAGATTTTCGGTATATTCTACCGGCCTAGTGCATAGAATTAAACAATCTGAGCTCATAATAAATTACAATCATTTTGGTTAAAAGTCAATATTTAAATTTAAATTTAGTTCTTCAGACATTAATTAATTTAACTGAGGCAAACCTTGATGCCACGTCATTAAGTAGCAACAAAATCAGCAACAAATAACATGTAAACATATTTTCTTTGCGCTCTACCAGCTTATCTACTATTTTTTAAATCTGAGCTAACAATTAATAACAATACTTTTGAACGAAAGCCTCGCTGTTATAATAATGACTGAATAATTTAACTACAATCCCGATGAAAAGTCATTCGGTAGCAACAAAATCAGCAACAAGCAACATGACCAAATGACTGCAGTTCAGCTGCGGCCATAATGAAATCTGTCTACACCAATTTGAATTTAGATGGAATCGGCGAGGGATGCATATATTAATTAAATCGTCAATCGAGTGTTGCCAGCGCAACTGTACAACTGTATTGACGAGGATGTTGCCAGTGGATTTGTCATTTTATTGCACTGCATATTAAAAAGCTCTCTGCTTTATCATTGTGTTTTGTTTGGCTCGCATTTTTTCTTTGGTAGTCATACATCATGCACGTACATATTTATTTAAAGATGATTATATAGTCAAATTATTAAAAGATGATATAAGAAAAACTTTTTGAGCCAGATATTTTTGATATGAAGAAAAGTTGATTTTTAATATATCTACTGCGTCATTGGTTTTTAGAATATAATGTATCTATAGGTACTTATTCTCTTTTTATTTTTACACAACTGATTAGCTATTCAATGTTGCTCTCTTTGCTGAAGTTTTCCCGGCGTATCAGATAAGAAGCAACATTGAATAGCTAATCAGTTGTGTAAATATTATTTTTAATAGGAGATATTTAGAAACAGTCTGTGTATTATGTATAACAGAAAGAGCACAATTAATAAAATAAATTTTGTACTTAATTTAGTGCTTCTTAAATACCAACAGTTAACAGAGGTATGCATATTGCATATTTAAATGTTTTGGGGTTCCGTGCCTAAAAGGTAAATCGGGAATCAATTACTAACGCCCGGTTTCTGAAAGGCTGATCAAATTGATGAATTGATCAAATCAGCTAATCTGAACGCTCATTGGTGAAAACAGTGGTTGCGAAGTTCACCAATCAGCGTTCAGATTAGCTGATTTGATCAATTGATAAATTTGATCAGCCTTTCAGAAACCGGGCGTATGAATGTCTTGTACTGTCCATCCACCGCTAATGACTTTTGAGGTTGTCTGCCTATCTGACAAGATAGACTGACAATCTGACAACAGACATATCATGAACCGTGAATATAAAAATAAGTTGCAGTTCGTTAGTCGCTAAAACTCGAGAACGGCTGAACCGATTCGGCTATTTTTAGTCTTGAAATGTTCGTGGAAGTCCAGAAAAGGTTTAAACGGTTTGTTTGCTCGACGAAGTGTGCACGGGTCAGCTAGTACTAAATAATCATGGCTCCCATATAAATAAATCTATACAGAATTCTGTGTGCGCGAGTCCGGCTCGCACTTGGCCGTTTTTTTTTGTGTACTCAAGTTATACTTCATCTTCATTCGTAGCCCAGAGACAAGCCGCACTTAATCATCAATTAACAAAGCGTAAGCCCACATTTGAACCTCGTTGGAACAAACAGTTCACAGGTCATAATTCTTGTACACAATACCACAAGTCTCAACAAATTGGTGTCAAAACGACAGTAAAGGGTCACAGACCTCGATGACGCAATTAGTGTAATCTCCTCAGACGTATGACGTCATACTCGACGTCTTAACCAAGAGTGCTTGAGTGGGTGGTAATGAAAAAGGCCGTAACTCTTATAATATTTTACTCAGAAAAACCACTATAAGTAGTTTTATGTAGGACTAGCTGTGCGCGCGCCTTCGTTCGCGTAGTTTTTGAGTGAATTAAACCGTTTAAGCAGTGCACGCAATGAAAGTCCCCAAATGTGAATAATTTTCCCCGTTTTTGCAACATTTCTCACTGACGCTTCGCTCCTATTGGTCGCAGCGTAATGTTATATAGCCTAAAGCCTTCCTCTATAAATGGACTATCCAACAAAAAAAGATTTTTTCCAATCGGACCAATAGTTCCAGAGATTAGCGCGTTTAAGCAAAGAAACAAACAAACAAACTCTTCCGCTTTATAATATTAGTATAGATATATTTTAATACAGTTGAAGTACGTATTTATTATTTAGTTTATTATTTGTTTTTATTTTATTATTTTTTTTCTTTATCAAAATAAAATTATCCTTCGAACATAGCCTATGTTATATATAGGAATGGACAAAGCCTAGAGTTTATACCGTAGACGTTTGGCTGAAAGAAAAACAATTTTAATGTTTAACAAAATGGCGTTGATTTTAGATTCTGTCTAGGGACAGCGGTATTAATAGAAAAGTTAAAGTAATACCAAAGATTACTAAACAGTAATTTCAAATGGTAGGAAATACTGTTATAAGACTTCGTGGCCCCTGAAATAAGAAAACACGCGTACCGTATATTTCAAACTGTGCGATATAATATTATAATATACATCTATCTACTTATAACATAAATGTGACAAATTACATTGTAATTTGTATACTGTATATTACGGCGTAGCGCGTAACGACTACGCTACGATATTGCTACGGCCTGCTACGATATTATATAGCTTTAATTTTGCTACAAATGTCGCTTTAGTTAGATTTTTTTTTCCTTAGGCCATAGCCTACCATCCCATACAATCTATCTTTAATACAAAAAAAATGCAATTGATGTCACTACTATCAACGTTTGTTAATAATAAAATATAAATATGCCGAATTAAGTACAAATATTGTCATTAAAATCAAGATAAGCATATTTTTAAGCCTAACATCATATTAAGATAAATTTGAACTCCTTAATTAAGAATAACATACGAAACGAAATTAGTATTTATTATTTTACAATAATGTCGCTAGATAGCGGTTTTCGGAATGTGCCTGGACTTCACCCTTTGCCAGTCGCATTGCCAGTATTAGGGTGATACCATTTTCTACTACTAGGTCGTGTCTCTGTTATACATCTACTTTGTGCCTTATGCCTACATGCTCCAAATGACTTCAGATGAAAATATAAACGTTTAATTTAATCCAGAGTCCAGACGTAAGTGGGTGCAATAATAATTAGGTAGTTCCGAGTTTTAAACTCGGAGCTACCTACTTAAAATAGGGAGGGGTTTGAAATACTTATTAAGGCCAGAACTCATTAGTTATTACTATATTATTACATTTATGTAACACTTTAAATACAGAGTTTATATTACTATATTATTACATTACTATGATATATTACTATATTATTACATTTATGTAACATTTTAAATACAGAGTTATAAGCACAAGTGGGTTTAATTAAAATGGCATGAGTAAAGTTATAAAATTAAAATTCTTCTGCAGAACAAGTAACAAAAGATGATAATATTTTCAATTCAAACAATATAAATTTCAACCCAACCCCTATCATAAAGTTATCTTGTTGTTCAATCAAATCATGGGGTTGTAAACAACTTCTGTAAATTGAGCAAAACATTTTGACAACCGCAACAACTTCGAATGAAGTTAAACAATAAAAAGTTGAATGAATTTACGAGGAGTTGAAATTACATCCAAAATATTAACAAACTTAGATGATAAATCAATTAGAAGTTACTATTACTCTTGAATTCAGTGAAAACGAGATATATTTTGTTAATTTATAGTTCGTGTCTGTTAAAGTAATACCATAGATTAGGAAGCTAAAAGAACTAAATAACCAAAAACCGTTTGGCTTTGGGCTATTTAGTAATTAGTAATTAAATTTATTTAGTTCTTTATATCACTTACGAACAAAATTGTATGGCATTTGATATAAGGTTCGCCATGACAAGCGAATACGAATGTCACTTAGCGAAGCTTATTTGACATATCCCATACATTTAGTTTTCAAACTTCGTAACTGATAAGAGCGATTGCATCTTGAATCAGGCCCTGTGCTTTGAGTTTGAGACTTGGAGTTTGAAGTTGGATAGGGGTAATATGCAAAAATGTTTATTTACTTGCATTGGTACTGATTGAAAATTCTTATTGCCTTTAAACTACCATTTTACGCAGTTTAAATTTATTAAAAGTGTTTAGTTATTATAACGGATAACATCTGTGACAAGACTCAGCTTATCTCAGTCGGTCGATACCGGGCGCGGGGCGCGTGACGGGAATTACAAATAACTCAAATTGAGACGTAGGAAATTATATAGCGTTCATAAAATATATTTTACGCTTTTCACTTGTATATTACATTACTTATACAATTGAATTGTTATATACGTAATGAAATATATTATATAATATGGTTATTCGTTTTTAGCGGTACAGCTCTGCAGCATGGATTAGAGTAGGTACTACTAATGTCTCGTTATGGTAAATAATTTATATGAGATGCCAAGACAAAAAATGCTCTACGCGTCCTTCCCTTCACACGATATTCAGCTGCATATATGAACCGTGAATCACGCTGTACAGTATAGTCTCTGCAGTTTTGTCTCGGGCAATAGTTTAGGAGGCAGCTTACTATTGGAGTTTATTTGGCCTGAATCTTGTTTTTTACATTTTACTTTCCTTTTTTCGTATTCTTACTAAGTTCGTTGTATCTCTGCCGGTATATTTTGTTTTCTTATAAAACTCATGTTGCTATTTCAATTTATTCGGGAGTACGCGCCACGATCGATTCTGAATCTAAATCGAATATAAGAGAGTAAGGCCAGGAGCCTTCCTATGGTAGAATGAAAGTTCGAATTAAATTTAGGATAACACCTCTGTATAATGCATTTTGTGAATGAACTATTTTATTGATTGATTAAGACTGATTCATAATGCATTATTTTTAATTCTCAGACCATTTTAGCATTCGACACCCCGCGAAGTAACTCAAAGTAGAAGTGCCTGATCACGTGGGTGCATGAGGCTAACTTCGCGAGCAACATGTAGACGGTATAACTGCAGAAAGTATTAATAATTTATTAATACTTTCTGCAGTTTTTCAATTATAATTAGTAATATATCTGGAGGCAGAGTAAGTCCCGATTTCACCAATGCATGTTAGTGATAACGGCTTGATAAAATACGATGCCTTCTCATACATTGATAGGAATTACGAGAGGAACAACATGATATTTAAGGAAGGATTAACTTTAACATTGCTTGGTGAAACACGCCCTAAATCAGTTATGTCTAGTACATATAGATTGGAGTTCTCGAAGAGTCCTAAACACGGTCTAAGCATTACTTACGTAATACAGAATCTACCCGTCCGTCTGGAGAAAATTCAGAGTGCTGCTAAATAGAACTCTAAGATAATAATATAGAGTTGAACTTTGAACACACGAGTGTTGTGTTGTCAGCACATTTTATTCCACACTCGTTCAACTGTGTTCAATTTTCCAAATTACTGACTGTATCCTAATTAATTTATAAAACCATAAGCAGATAGAGCGCACCAAATATCTGAAGCCACTAAAACAAAAAATCAAAACTGAATACAAGTTTACAATGAAAAACGGCGATTTTCAAAGACATAAAAAACAAAGCATTCATTCGCTTTTCATTATGAAATATTCGTTAGTGCCTATGTACATCACGTGTGCGCTGTCTCGACTTGTTGTTTAATAATCTGTGATCTCAGCCTTCTAGTTCAGCATATTGCCTATCTTGAGTTAAACGTCAGATAAAGTTGTGGCACCAAACTTTGTGGCGAAGTTGTGGCATCTCGCGCGTGGCGTCGGGTGTTGTTGTTGGCTAGACTTAATGAAATACGTAATGATGTGTTTAAACTCTAACTACATCGGCGTTTGATTAAATACTTAGTTTTTTACATACCGTGATTATACTGTAAACAACTGAATTCCTCGTAACTTCTAAGTAAGTGCTAGGTTTTCTTTTCATCGTAGTGAAGTTAACTAATTGTTTAACGTCAAGCTAATGTTCTAAGTGCGAGTTTTTTTCTCATTATAGAAAAGTTATATTATATTAGGTATTATAGTGTTTCATTTTAGCATGCAATACTTTTTGTAGGAGATATAATAGGATATATCCCAATATAATAGTTTTAAACGAGTGGAGCCGCGTGCAAAATCTAACAAATTTATATAATATAATAATATAATATAATATATACTTTTTTTTATATTAATAATAATAATAGCTCCCCTCACCGATTTCGATGTCGGTAGTCGATTTCATTGAAACCAGGCCAGCTACGCAGGAGTTATTTTATAGTGCCCAAGTGTGTGCGCAATACACAGAAGCACTCTCTCTTCCTTTTACCCTCATAACCAAGTGGGACGGTAAACCGACACGACTAGCGAGAGATCAGGCGCAGGACCGACTTTTTACATGCCCATCCGACGCATGGATCATCTTTTTTGTCAGACAATCAGGTGATCAGCCTGAATTGTCCTAACCAAACTTGAAAACAACATTATTTTTTGTTCCAACGCGGAAATCGAACCCACGACCTCCGGGTCGAGAACGAAGCTCTGAACCACTAGACCACGGAGGCGATAATTTGGAAAAATTTTGGTTAATACAAGCTAGATATTATAATTAACTGAACCTCATTTAAATAAAAATCTATCTAAAATTATTAAGTTTTTTTACTCTACTGAAATGTTGTAGTTTTAAAGATACGGGGTTGTGAAGATAAAGCAACGAAATGCCTCTTTCACGTTATACATCTATTCTACCAAATTTACCAACCAGAAATCAAAACTGTCATGCAATAAAACAAACTTTATCACTTTTCTTGCAGATCTTCAGCTATAAAGAGTGTAAAGAGCAGTCAGGGTATTAATACTGTCCCTTTAGGACCCTACAGGGCGCCGTGAAAAGAAAATGGAGTACCTGTAAACCAAACGTGGGGTGTGAATTGCTTCTGTAAGAGTTTCTTACATCAATGTATGGGTTACTTACTTTTAGGTTACCTTTGTATAGATATTCAAATAATAAGCCCATGTGTTGCAAAAAATAGGGTCCACAACCAATATATGGTGACCGATATTTTGTAGTTGAAAATTAGAATATATAATAATACTAAATAATAATACTAATTGCAACATTGCAAAGTCGTCATACATTAAGTCGGTTATAATAATATGGAGAAAAAATCTGGCCGACTATATTATGTCCTAAAGAAAATATGACGTAGGATATCCTTCAATATAGATAAGACCGGCAAACGAAGAGACCATTGCATGAGTGTAAGCGATTCTCTCTTTCCATAGATAACCACATACCACACCTTACATCTAGATATTTAAGATCATTTTACACTCACATTTAGTTTTTTTTGTTAGGTTTGTCAACAATTGATTACACGTACTTAATACATTAAAAAAAATAACAATTATAAATCACAATAAAACGGATACAAATTACTTATAGACAAACTCGGCATTCACATAAATTGATATAAAAAAAACAAATAAATTGGTATAAATATAATAAAGCTTTTTTCCATTTTTTACAAATATTTTCTATTTTTCTTCACTCTATGTTACATAAAATTAACCATAAAAGTAACAATGGTGTTGCAAATAAAGAGCAGGAGATAAATAAAATACAAAAAAATATACTTTTATTTAACACACAAATGAAAGATGTAGTTTACTAGTAAACTACAGTACGAGTTGGGTATTTTCTACTATCTATGATACTTAACGCCTTTGCGTTATAAAGCCTATCTTGATAGTCTAAGTTCCAATTTCAATTTCGTTGTTAAAGTTAATCCTTCATGTTATCATGTTATCCGGATTAACTCCTGATTTTATCAACGCTTGTTAGTGTTAACGACTTGTTGAAATCATTCGTTGGCAGGAAATACGAGAGGGATAACATGATATTTAATGACGGATTAACTTTAACATATTGTGTTGGTGAAACTGGCACTAGGCCATCTTCCCAACAACGTAATTAACTTTGATACTTGCTGTACATTCATAAATCTCAAGTTGCATCGATCGCTGTATAATTGATTACGTGATGGATGGTGGCCACTCGCACCGGCACCTGATACGCCCGCATTTATCATAGCAGTACAGTGACAGTTTACTGGTTTTCGGCCTGACCGAACATACCACCTCGCTCGGTCGGAGATCTCCCGTTGGGGCTTCCACTCGTATTCCCACATGTATAAGCAAAAATATATTTTTAATTTCTCGTAATCCAAAAGTACCTCGTGATAAGGCCCCAGGTCTCCCTTTAACTATAATATGGCGATTACACTGTAACCTAGCTGAGCTGCCGGTTGCACCCAACCTCAAGTGTATTATAAAAACATTGTTAAGTCGCATTACAATAGTTTTGCCCACTTTTAAGTTGCTATAATAATATGGTACATAGCATATATAGCGCATAGCAGGGACCGAAAAGGTTACCCATTTTGGTGTTTTAAACTGTTTAATTTATACGATTCTCTGAAAAACACTAACATGCGCACCAGCCGTATATACGGCTGAATCAACGGTATAAATAAACCGTTTATGAATAAGGTTCATTTTCGTTCGTTTTTCTGTGTTAAAAAAGGATGCGTGATAAGTAAGTACCGCGGAACGCTATTGGCTGAATTTGTTCCATCATGTCACAACTAGACTGGCGCACCATTTTACGCAACTGCTCCGCCACGGTAGAAATATGATGAAAATGTTCGCCCAAAATTTAGAATTTCCCGGCCACCGGTGAGCGCCCTGCCGCCGCCGTCAACACCGCAGACCACCCGGCATGCACTGCTGCACACCGCAGCCCACCACCACCTCACCACCACCAGTGCCAACACGGCACCACCGCTGCTGCCCGGCTCCGCTTCGCCGCTTGAGGCGGCCGAGCCCTCCACGTGCCCGCCTGACGTCTGGCGACTCGCCCTCGCTTGGGTTGAGCCGCGTCCGCCGGCCTCGCCGCGCCGTGCGAACTCGCCCCCTTGGGGAGGGGCTGATGCTTCCCGGCCCCGCCACGCTGGTGGACAACACTCCCCTGCCTGGGTTGACTCCCGGTCACGCCGCCGTGGACCCGCGAAGCCGCCTCGCCGCGTCGCGTAACGGTCCAGCAGCCTCGCCCGGATTAATATCCACACACCGCTCCTTTTGCTGCAGCGAAGGAGCCTTGCGACGGAGCCCCGCGCCTGCCTGTGGACATCCCTGCCACCAGAAGGTTCCCTGGAAGGGAAGGAACCTGGGAGATTGGCGGGGATCCTATGGCGGCCCCGGACGACGTCGCACCCCCCGTACGGTTGAGCGCCACCTGCCGCCCACCGCCCGGCACCCGGGGAAGGCCGCACGCCGCGCGGGCGCGCACCCGGCGCTCCCTGCAACGCTCTCCGCAGCGTTCACCATTGGCATCCTCATGCCCCCTCCCCCCATCATGGCTCCCGGAGCCCCCCCCACTCCCTGGATCGGCTGGGTCCGCGAGTCGGTTAAAGATCGACTCGTCAAAGTCTAGCCCTTCAGGCAGTCGAACATTAAATAAAGTGTGCTACAGAAGGTTTTTCCCTGCGCCCTGACGCGGGGGTTTTGCCTTCAAAAAACGTCTTGTCGTGTCATTTATTTTGCCCCCACCTTGTTAGGGCTTTGGTCCGCGGGACGATGAGAGGCGTGGGAGGAGTGGAACCACACACGTTCCTCGGTCTCAGGACCGGGGCCTCACTCGCCACTTGTCGCCTCGCCATTCAGGAATAAGCCTCTCAAGGCTTCTTTTCCCTTAGCGCCACGGTTTTCCCCTGCGTTCTGCCGCGGGGGGTTTTCCCTAGAAAAACATAAAGTATAATACGGCTCGGTATCTTCAATACCGGGTCCTTCGACCCCACGTAGAGGGGCTCATTAGCCCCTGGTCGTGGTTCCCCCGCTCCCGGCCACTCGGGCCAGGTGAGCGCGTGAAAAGCATAGGTAGGTTAGGCCCAAAATTTAGGCGAAATTTGACAAAATCGATGGGTCCAAACAAAAATTTGTCGAAGTAGAAACAAACAAGTTATAAGGGTTTTAAGTTGGCCGCGCCAACGTAACGTCCACGATGGCGCGGCCATGGAAATCTCAGGAACTACGTGGATTAGAGATCTAATTCTTTTTCTAATATGAAGATTGAATTTGGCGAAAATTGTCGAAAAAGAAATTATAAACTAGAAATCGATATTTTAAGAGATATTTACCTCAGAAGCCGTGGCGGCGCAGACGTGCACTTCGTGTTTCCTTAATGTTGATTATTTC
Organism: Celastrina argiolus; assembly: GCA_905187575.2. Taxonomy (NCBI): domain Eukaryota; kingdom Metazoa; phylum Arthropoda; class Insecta; order Lepidoptera; family Lycaenidae; genus Celastrina; species Celastrina argiolus. The sequence goes on from LR994585.1 coordinate 15,882,239, forward strand.
TTTATATCATAAGACTTAGTACAAAAAACTGATACAGGAAGTAAGGGCTTAATTTGTCGAAACTAATGAAAGCAATAAATACAACGAAATGTTATATAAACAGACAAATCGGACCGAAACAAAAAATTACATGGCCGCGCCAACGTAACGCTTCTTTGTACGCTGATATCTCATTATCTGTAATTGCTAGGATTTCAGTTTTTATATCCATTTATTCGGCACATTAACCTGATTAGAATGGCATATCGTTTTACCCTCAGAATAGTTTTTAACGCGTGTAATCTCCAAAAATGTGCTCTCTCATACAATGTTTGAGTAGGGTAACCATAATTTCGATTTTATTTGAGAATACTTTTTACTCTACGAGACGAAAATGTGTCTATTTCCTAAATAATGCCAACAAATGGAATTATTACTATTAAATATTTCACACATAAACGTAGGTATGTAGTTAGTACCTATGCCCGTAAGCGGTCAGTTGTAGATATGATAATAATATTATGTTAGGTAAGTATACTGTACCTAGGCAGGCTACTTAATATTATGGGTTTCTTGCCCTTGAAATTAAGTACATACTTATCTACGACAAGTATCCTCATTCCCAGCAGCAAAGCAAGCCGGCGTAACGCCGGTTTTCATAGAGACCCATGGCCGTGGTTAAGACCCGCTATTGGAATTAATATTATTGCAACGGCAGACGAATAATATGCTTTTTCAAGAAGGCACTTTTTTACCGTATTTCGGTATGAAGTGACGCTTAGATTTTATTAGCGAGTCCGACCTTGACTATTGTACTTATGCATTTTTAGTCATCTGCCTAATATTAACTTTCTTGTTTGAGCCTTTTTAGACCTAGATTTTATTTCATTTATTTCTGTATCCATGATGTTTATAAAAGTACTAGCTGTGACCGCGACTTCGTACGCGTGTAAAAGTGATTTAGGGCACTTTAGTATTTTTAAATACATTTTTAGTTTATGAACACTGTCGTTTGGGTATTATGCTTCTTTATACATGGTCACACGGAGGCCGATGAAGTAATAATAATAGTTTCAAATAATGGCTCAGATATGCCATATTAAGACATAGGATTAACCCCAATAGACGTAACAGTACTCCAGCCCGGCTCGGACGCAAGACACGTCGAGCAGCAGCCAGCATCACGCGGCGCCCGGTCGAATCACGGAGAAACGATTTTAATTTTGCTATATCCTAAAGTATTCATTATATTTGCATGGTCTAAAGGGCAAAATATGTAGTCTTCAGAAATGCTTAAGCAGAATAACGTATTTTAAATGATAAGGATTAATACCGTGATGGTAGATGGCATTCATCTAATTCAAATCACCATTTCATTGAGTGACTATCGTTTTTATCGAATGGCATATTTATATATATAGTGTGTAAAAAGAGCAGTCACTATAACTTTGAGATACGATTATACTACCTTTCCTCATTTCGGAAATGTATTTTTTTTTTGTCAGAAACTAAAAAAAAATGTTTTTTTTTTTCTTTTTACCATTTCTTATTTTTTTGAGGCAAAAATAATAATAAAGCCAAAAAAATTATATTTTTTAATTTTTGTAAAAAAAATATGAAAAAAAAAATACATTTCTAGAATAAGAAAAGATAGTATAATCATATCCCAAAGTTATAGTGACTGCTCTTTTTACACCCGTTATAGCTTCTCAAAACCGCTAAATTGTCCGTTTCTTTAAGTTTATCGAAGGGTAATGATTTTGGCAGTCTATGTATGTATGTATGTATGTATGTTTGTATGTATGTATGTATGTTCCCTCGTAGCGGTTAAACTACTGGTCCGATTTTAATAAATAAGGTGTCAATCGATTCGTGGTAGTCCCGCGAGTAACATAGGCTATATATTTTTTCGAAAAATTTTAGATTTTGAAAATTATACCTCAAAAACTATCTCAAAAAAAAAATTTAATTAAAATAATTGTATCGTGTTTGGTATCAAAAGATAGGTCTTGGCAAGCACATTACAAATATGTATTTAAATTTTAAATTAAAAATTATATTTTATTGTTACATTCAAAATAAACGTTTAAAATGCGTTCGTACAAATAGTATCTAGGAGTTGTTTAGTTACTTTCTATGTGTTAATTTAACGTTAATTTAGTGAAAATATAATGTTATAGTTTAGGTGGAAACAGAAAAATGTAAAATAAAATAAAAGATTAAAAAACTATAACCCGACTTCGCAAAAAAGGGCTCTAAAAAGGCTGAAACAAGAAAATAATTCAATTTGAAATCCAGATATGCATAGGTACAGATATGGTCAAGTTAGAGCCGTGGTCGTACCCGCTAAACAAATCTATAATATTCGTCTGCTGTTGAAATATACAATCTCAATAGCGGGTACGACAACGGCTCTAACTTGACCATATCTGTACCTATGCATATCTGGATTTCAAATTGAATTATTTTCTTGTTCAGCCTTTTTAGAGCCCTTTTTTGCGAAGTCGGGTTATATTTTTTTAATCTTTTATTAATAAAATCATGTTAGTTACTTATTTAATGTTCTAATCTACTTTAGTGCCACGTTCTATAGCTTCGCGTCACTGTGTAAGCGATCCCCCCGCGCGCCCCGCCCGAACCGTTCGTCCGCAGTCGCGCGCGAAATTCATCGACTTGCTTCAAAGTTATCGTCACTGCTCGGCTCCTATGTATCGTAGCGTTATGTTATATATCCTATAACCTGCCTAGGAATATGGTCTACAATCGTAATAAGTTTGGTTAAAATCCATTCCGTGGTTTTTGATGTTGCACATACAGACAGAAATAGAGACAAAAAATATAGATGAGTGTATAAAGAATTGTAACCCGTCTTCGCAAAAACGGATCAAGGGCAAGAAATGCATAATATTAAGTAACCTGCCTAGGTACAGTATACTTACCTAACATAATATTATTATCCTATCTACAACTGATCGCTTACGGGCATAGGTACTACATACTTACGTTTAAGTGTGAAATAATGATTAATAATAATTGTTCCGTTTGTTGGCATTATTAAGGAAATAGATACATTTTCGTCTAGTAGAGTAAAAGGTATTCTCAAATAAAATCCAAATTATGGTTACCCTACTCAAACATTGTACGAGAGAGCACATTTTTGGAGATTACACGCGTTGAAAACCATTCTGAGGGTAAAACGATATGCCATTCTAATCAGGTTAATGTGTCGAATAAATGGATATAAAAACCGAAATCCTAGCAATTACAGATAATGAGATATCAGCGTACAAAGAAGCGTTACGTTGGCGCGGCCATGTAATTTTTTGTTTCGGTCCGATTTGTCTGTTTAAATAACATTTCGTTGTATTTATTGCTTTCATTAGTTTCGACAAATTAAGCCCTTACTTCCTGTATCAGTTTTTTGTACTAAGTCTTATGATATAAAGAAATAATCAACATTAAAGAAACACGAAGAGCACGTCTGCGCCGCCACGGCTTCTGAGGTAAATATCTCTTAAAATATCGATTTCTAGTTTATTTTTTCTTTTTCGACAATTTTCGCCAAATTCAATCTTCATACTAGAAAAAGAATTAGATCTCTAACCCACGTAGTTCCTGAGATTTCCATGGCCGCGCCATCGTGGACGTTACGTTGGCGCGGCCAACTTAAAACCCTTATATAACTTCTTTGTTTCTACTTCGACAAATTTTTGGTTTGGACCCTTCGATTTTGTCAAATTTCGCCTAAATATTGGGCGAACATTTTCATCATATTTCCACCGTGGCGGAGTTGCATCAAATAGTCTCGACGTTCAGAAAACATTTTGTAAAAATTTATTCTGAATAAAATGTTTTGATTTTGATTTTGATTGTTAATTCCCATCTTATTTTTTTTTCTAATTATACGGAATTGTAATTTAGGTAGGTAATTCAAATTAGTAAATAAACATGCCAAAGGGTCAAAAAGATGCAATGCACGCATGATTTGCGTTTGAAACCGGTAGCTATACAAAAATCTTGACTTGTCATTGTAATTATTATAAAATATAATGTTTAAAGTGACAAAATCAATGTTGCATAATGCACAGCAAGGCTATTGAAACCTCAAGTCACGGATGAAAAAAACCGCTTTTCATAGATTTGATCCCAGCCACGGCGTGTACCACAAATTTTTTGTCTCTTTCGGTTATTGGCGCAGCTGTATTAAACGGTTTAATACCGCTTAAGACAAGAGCATAGTTAAAATTTAAAAACCCTTAATATGGATATTTAAAATAAAACGGTTTGTATTGATACCGCTACAGCCGTATAGCGGATTAATCGGTCCCTGGCGCATAGAAGCGCCACTGTTTTTGCCTTAGAAAGTGCTTTATTTTAATAATACATAAATACAATAACCAACTTCGTAAGGTTTAGATATCATTGACAAGTTTCATTGACGAACTCGCCTTCTTGAGCCATTTTCCAAGACCCGGGGTCGAACCAGTACCTTCGCGAGTTCAGCCCAAGCGATTTACCAATAGCCACGAGCATTCTACCAAATTGATAAAAAATACTAAAACATAGATATCAATAACATTATTAATGTAGAAAGAAACCTCACTAAAATCGTACATGTATTATGTACGATTTTTGTGAGGCATGCACGATATTAAGTTATTCCACGTGGCGTACTCTGTATTTCGACAAAATTCCATCAAAATCGGTCCCGTACAACCGGAGCCAATGCAAATAAATCAAATCTTTCCTCTTTATAATATTAGTGTAGATTATTGAAAATATCATTCTGTCCATCTCATCTGGTCTAAGCAGTTTCCAACGAGCTATCCATCACGCTACATGACAGATTCTGTAATACCCCGCCCCATCCCCCGCAGAACATCAGCAAATTTCAATATCCGCCATCTTTTTATCGTCTACACTTAATGGACGCTAGAGACCGAAAGAAAAAGGGCGTGTTTCACCAAGCAATGTTAAAGTCAATCCTTCGTTAAATATCATGTTGTTCCTCTCGTTATTCCTATGAATGAATGAGAAGGCATGGTAATTTAATAAGCCGTTAACACTAACACGCGTTGGTGAAATCAGGACGAAAGCTTTGAATGGCTTCATATTTTTTTTTATATAAGTATGTAGAGTAGGTGCAAGAATGGTAAATTGTATTACGTAATTGATTAGAATAACTTAGCAACAATAAATTTGTCATTCAAGGTTTAGATTCGAAATGTGAAACTTGAATGTGTGTAATGTAAAATTCTAAATTTCCAATCTCCCATTGGAAATTTTACTATATTAACGGGTGTAAAAAGAGCAGTCACTATAACTTTGGGATATAATTATATACTACCTTTTCTCATTCTTTAAACGTATTTTTTTACAAAAATTTAAAAAATATTTTTTTTGCTTTATTGTTATTTTTGCGACAAAAAAATAAGAAATGGTGAAAAGTAAAAAAAAAAAATTTTTAGTTCTTGACAAAAAAAAATTTAAGTACATTTCCAAAATAAGGAAAGGTAGTACAATCGTATCTCAAAGTTATAGTGACTGCTCTTTTTACACACTGTATAGTTATTTATCTACGACGACTAAAGATAAAATTAGATTAGAGATGCGCTTAATTACATCTGGATTACAACTTACAAGTTATTTTTAAAATTTATTTACCTATATACCTATTATTACTTATCTCCGCGGTTCTAAATTAGAACTATAATTTCATAAAATGAATCGTAGGTATATAAAAATTGTTCAATCTACTTAATAATATTTTAACACAGATTGGTCACAACTTTTTTAAAAGCGCCTATAATATTCCCAATGTCTTGTAAGTGTATATATATATACCTAGGTCAAGTTCAAAAAAGTTCAAGGTCATGTTCTTACAGTCCCATATATAACTGTAGTAAAGCAAGTTAAATTGGAGTTTTACATTAAAAATATAATTTTAAAGATACATTTTTTGTTCAGTAATGGACTTTTCTAATAAAAGCATTTATTAAAAGAACACTTATTCCGTTTATGTGATTCCGTAAGCATTAGGTATTCGTTTCTTTGTGTTCGCATTGTGAAAAGGCATTCCCTTGAATGGTCGCTGTATGAGTCTTTTCATTCTGCGGCGCGTGTATGGAATACGAAATATTTTTCCATACTCGCAGTCTGCTCAGCTGGATTTTCCTTGATTTTAAACTGGTACTGGAATGTAAAATAAAATTTCAGCCTACTACCTTTAGGTATAAGAATTCTAGTCCAATGGTAAAGGAACCTAAAATAACGGACATTATCCATTATTTTATCCCTAACATACGTATTTGAAATAGACAAAAATATATTGTGTTTATCTATTGTGAGAACTTTTCATATTAAGGTTCTTTAACTACTTCACATAAAAACTAAAATTTATTTTCAGTTCACGTCACCACATAAAAGCAAATTAGTAATTACTAACTTTTTTATTATTGTATTGCTATAAAAAAATAAAAATTGCTATAAAAAGAAAAAATACAAAAAGTATACTGATTATACCACTAAGGCCCCGACGAGATTCGAACTCGTGATCTCCTGTTTACTAGACAGGCGCTTTAACCAACTAAGCCACGGCGCCGTGCTTGTCTCGGTTGAAATAAGTGTTTAGTTCCTTGTACAATCTGTTTAAGAGAAACGAATAAAACAGACGGAATTATTTATTTATCGATAATTATTGTTTCTAAAAATAATTAAGTTGAAAAAACTAATAAAAATGGTATTGAAAATAAAATCCAAAAGAATTCGCAGTCGGTAGGATTCGAACCTACGCTCCCAGAGGGAATCTGATTTCTAGTCAGACGCCTTAACCGCTCGGCCACGACTGCCACATCCGATGTTTCGAAATTATTAAAGATTTATAGTTAGATTTATTTTCATTTATTAATAACCTTTAAATATACATTACAATTTAGTTTAGTAAAATTGCTTGGGTTACTACAGCAGATAATTAAATATTTAAATTATTATTGAACTTATGTATTTTAATAATGTTATGATAAAATTAATAATCATAACATTATAATATTATGTTATGTTATAAGTACTTATTTTAGACTAAAGAGACGCTGAACCATACCATAATTCATAAAACCAATGTCCTACGTAAACAAGACCCTACTTAAAACACCCATAAAAGACAACCCCAAAACATTACATTCATTTAATTAAATCGGTTAATTAATTGTCCAATAACAAGGGTTTAGTCCCTTCAGCTACCTTTTTACAACCCCGTAAATATTGCATTTTTTTGTTTATTGTTAGGGGTCTGTAGTAATTAGTGATATCGTTCTAAATTAGAATCCGCAACAGCATACAATAGTTACTGAGTAATGAGTTCATCCAAAATAAAGTTTATAAAACTTGCAGACTTTAGAATGTCAAAAAATATTTTATTTCAAATCTAAATTACAAAATTGAAACTGGACTTTTAGAGTTTTATATAAGTTGCTAACTGCTGTAGTGTACAGTAGCACTTACAGTCCCATATCTAACTGTAGTAACTTTTTATTGGAATGCATACAAACCTGGCACCTTTTAAAACAGTTTTTATAAAAAAAACTAAATTTGAAATTCGAACGTTTATTTCTCTAGTAATTATTTCATTATAATATTTTGTGGTGTGTTTATAAAATCCCTTGGTGCCTGAGCTGCCTGTAAGTTAATAAAATTCCTATTTTTGTAGAATCATTGTAATTTCATTAAGTTTATATGACGGTGCTCGATGTGCGATAAGACTGGGGGAGACTAATGTTGACTGTTCATTGGATAGGGTAAGTGATCAGATTCCTGTGGGCAGATGGGGAATGGAATTATTATTTAGCGGTGAACATGGGCAGATAAATAATATTTTACCATGGTTTTTATCACATGGAATACGAAATCGAATGGAAACATTTTATATGGAATAATTTAATATTGAATATAGCCTAGTTTTAGTCACGGTTTTGTCGGAGTACCGCTGAGTTTTAGTGTTTTTTTTTATGGCTGCATCCACTTACTATCTTAACAGACGCAGCGAGCCCCATATACCCGTGGTAGGAATCCCTGTCCTCCACAGGATGCGGCAAGTAACATTCCTCGGCGAAAAAAAATGTAGTCAATGCTGACTTGTAAATTTTGAATCTAGTCTAAACCTTCCCGAACAGCCTTTAAAGCCATTAAAGTCCCGTCAAATTAATCAGTCCCAACTGCTTTGACAGAGATTAGTCGGAACCACAAAGTAGATAATAAAGTATGAACGAACGAACAGAGCTACTTGAACTGAGAGAGAATGGGGAAGTCCAGAGCAAATCCAGGTCACTGTAATCTGGGCTAATATGGAATGAGAATGTTCTAAACTCAGCATAAGAGCTATTTTAAAATAGGTCGTCACAGATAATAAAACAATACTCAGGGGCCTTACTCTCCAAACTGATTCGATTTTGATTTAGATTCAATCGTGCCGAGTACTCCCGAATAAATTGACGTTTGTTATTTTGATTCTCAGTCGATCGATATGGTCGGGAGTACAAAAAGTTACTATCTAACTATTTTCTTTAACCTGTTTAGTTTCAAAGTAATCCACCAAATAAAACACCAAAAGCCGTTGAGATCGAACTGATTCGATTCTCGATTGTGTCAGGAGTAAGCCTACATATAATCAATCATCTTTCGAGAATCGTCGTGTTTTATTGTGAAATTTTATTTGCTGCAGTGGCTTTAACGAGATGTTTGATGTCATTGGCTTATTGTTAATATTCTGAGAGGTGCCTCCTTAATATAGATATAAATTTAACTTATATTTTCACTTATATTATATACAAATTTATATATCTAGGATTGCTTGCTAGGTCTGTCGTACGTCATACAGTTTGGGGCCACGGAAGACCAGGTACTCCGTACTGCGGCGCGCCGTGTCGCGGTGATACACCTGAGTGGTACTCCATTTTGGTTTTAGGCAATACACTTCCTTCCTTCCTTCTATCCATTTTTATTGTTCGTTTTTTTTAATTCTTTTTTTGTTGTTATCTGGTTATTTTGTATTTTAATTATGTATGTGTGAATGTGTTGTATAAAATGTCCAAATAAAGTTTTTTTATTTATTTTATTTTATTTTTAATTCTAATTAAGTTTAACAATAATCGGCCATTCTCCGGTAATAAATTTTTAAGTGTCCCGGGCTTGTCTACTCTGTATTATTGTCATATTCATCTATGTTTTCTTTTTATTTGATAGATAGCATCCGTATCTAGCTGTAAACAAAAATATAGGTTTCTGCTTTAAGTGATTAAGACTAAATTATTTTAAGTTGCGTTGAAAAAGCACTTTTTTCTAATTACCGTAACGTGTCCCGACATCAACTTGATCTAAAAACTTCCTTGTAATTTTTTTTACGTACATATTTACTTTAATCCAATTAACTTTCTAAACAATACAAAGGATCGTGTATCGCATAAAAAAATATCGACTTAATAGGTCCAGTCTATAAATAATTATCCTGAAATAATAGCGTGTCCCATCGAATGTTCTAATTACCGTAACCCACACTGTTCTTGGGTGCACACTCCAAAGCAACAGGATTTGGCACATCACTGCCGCACGTGTCGCGACACCTCCGTGTGTGCCACGGCCCGACAGCCATCACAGGTCGTAAATGTTTGTGTGCCGCCAGTGAAGCACGTAAGTATATAATTACCGTAGCTTTGGTAATAGATTTTTCTAATTACCGTTGTTCTTATTTAAATATTTAAAATTTAAAATAGAACTAAGTTGATCATATAAATCTAGACAGTACTTTGGCCTACGTAAGTTGTCTCAAGACAGTTTTTGCAAACTTTATTGGTTTTTGAAATTTTTAAGAAAATCTAACTTTTTATAATTACCGTATACTAATTACCGTATTTTTCTAATTACCGTTGTATAAAAAATGAATACGTTTTATAAGGGTTCAAGGGTTCCAGTGGTAGTATAAGGGCACAATGAAAGTCCACCAAGTCATTTGGAGTTCCTCAAGACCAGATCTACCTGCAATGCGAAAGTTAAGCTGTAATACGCAATTTGATGTATCAAGCAATTGATATCAATCGATTTTGCTAGCAGGTCCAACCACGGCCCTACCTTGACCATTTTTGTACCTATACATTTCTGGATTTCAAATTGAATTTGTTTTGTTGTTTTTGCCGAAGTCGGGTTATAAGTTTTTTAAACTTTTATTTTTTTAGGTAGATCCTACTTATTGTTCAAATAAATATTATTTGCGAAAATAAAACAATGTTTGTTTAAATTAACTAGTTTTACCCGTTTTATTTTAGTTATAATTACATAATATTATGTAGAACTTATTAATCAGAGTTTTATATCATCTTTTAGATATAATAAATAACTCTTTCTAATTACCGTAACATTAAATATTACATTTGTCTAATTACCGTACCCATACAATTTTTAAGTCTCATTATCTCAAGAATTATAATAAACTGTTGCATGCCTCATTAATTATTGTATTTGTATCTTTCATTAGTTTTATATTTCAGTGTGTTTAATCCAGATTAGTAGAAAAAAAAAACGGTTACGGTAATTAGGTAAATAACGCCGATCTGGAGAATGACCGTAATAAGCTTCCACGCCAATTTCAGTGTCGGTGAACGGTTTCATTGAAGCCCGACTATGCTGGAGGAGAGCTGGAGAGTCTTTTACTATTATTGCCCAGTGGGGCAGTTACCCGACATGAATGGCAAGAGAACAGACGCAGACACATGGATCATCTTTCTTATCTGACAATCGTTGCCCTAACCAAACTTAAAAATATATATTTAGTCGTTCTTCTAACGCGGGATATTAAACCCACGTCGAGAGCCAGGCTCTAAACCACTGATGCTCAGAGGTGTTACTCTAACTAGAGTTATCCTAGGATTATACTGAGCCATTAAACAGATTCTAAGATCAATGAAATCCCTCGAGGCCCTTAACCAAACAAAAGAAATGTATTAAGGGAAAGCCTGAGGGATAGATATTAGATACGATCTGCAATTTCTAACAACGGTATCTTATCTCGGCACAAATTAAAGACAAGAAGTAGGGGGTGGACTGTATAACGTAACATCTATTTCATCTGGTGATAATAAGGGTTCGGTTTTTTATAGATTTAATTTTACTTATTAATAAAGACGGAAGATATTTTATTTGTTTCCGTATTGTATTCCGTAATAGGCTCCGCAAATACAGAAACGATTTTGATGATAATTGGCACAAATATAATATTTATTTTTATTTATTTATTTATTGTAATTAAAAAGGTGAGTAATATCATGGACCAATTATACAATTGGTCTATGGTAATACATACAGTCCGTTTTCTAGTTCTTAAACTAGGCCTAGCATGTACCTTAAGAACTAGTTACTTCCAGTGGGACAAAACATTACTGTTGATATTTAATATTAGCAGCCGTTATTCACTATTAATATGTTCCTAGTAATGTAGTCTACGACGAACATAGGCTACTTTTTATCGTGGCAAAACGTACAGTTCCAGCGAATATATTTTTTCTGCACACTATTTTATTGTATGTTACCTATATATGGGTCCCATTTTTACCCTTTGGCCTTTGGGTAGGGAACCTTCGATCAACAATACAGTAGATCGTTATCCCGTACACAAACAAGGCTAAAGTCTATGGTATATGCCAATAGAGCTACATTTGTTTAATAACAAACTGAGACAAAAGATTTCAAACATTTCAAAGTTGATTGGCTTATTTGAAATCGACAATTTATTCAGTATTTTTTTTTAAATCTAACTTTGAACACTGCTATGTACCATAAATTTAGGCCGTGTTTCATCAAGCAATGTTAAAGTTAGCGCCATGTTAAAATACCATGCCATCTCATTCGTTGACAGGAAATACGAGAGGGATAACATGATATTTAACATGCCGTTAACTTTAACATTGCTTAGTGAAACGCGGCCTAAGATTTAAAAAAAAGTGACATAATTAGCGATAACAAATTTAATGTGTGGACGTTGACAGTGTTAGAACAATGCTTGAAAGCAAACTTAATAAAAACAATTCATTTTTAAAGTTTATATTCGCCGAGACGTATTGCTTGTGCTGACACGATGCTACTACTATTCTACTGCGATATAAAGTAATTATTTATATCAAATACTAATGGAGTTTTCGAAACTTTGTAAAAATAAACAAGTGGCAAATCACGAAACACTTAAAATCCCGGCTCGTGGAGTCGTGGATGTTAGCGACAGATGACGGATCACAAATCCAAATAGACTATAGTTTTATTTTAACCCCCGGTTTGTAAAGGACTGATTAAATCGTCGATCAGCTAACATTTCCTTAACGTTCATTGGTGAATGTAGCGGGTGAGCGAAGTTGTCGCGACTGTTGTTCACAAATGAGCGTTCAGAATGGCTTGTTAAATCAAATGTTAGTTGATCGGCCATTACATCAGTCTTTCAGAAACCGGGGGTTAGAATATTATGTAGTAAAAAGCTTGTTATATTTCATATTTTAGTAATGAAATATTAAAAATTTTAAATACTCCTGACAGTATGGTTCTAGGGACAGTCGTTTCATTCTAGAACTTTGCGCTGATGCAATAGTTAATAAGTAATAGTTTAAAAATCTTTAAAAAAAACAAGCTTGCATTGTCACTGGTCCTGGATACGCAAAATTTCAATTTAATCATACTTCTTGAAGTTGGTCAAAAATATGCTCAAAGATTCCGAAACATACATACATACAACCCAAGCTAATAAAAGCATTTTCAAAACCCACGAGTGGAGTTGTAAAATTTGATATTGACATTTTGTCTACGGACGGAGTGACTCAAAACAATAACGTTACTTTTTCTAGGCCGATTTTTTAACCTATTTAGCCGCTTTGTTACACTATTGAAATAAGTATAGGTATTCTCTTTTTCTCCTACAAAAATCTGGTCATAAAAATATGTCGTGGGTACCCAATGTAGCCTTGTTATAATAATAATAATAGCTCCAGATTTCGGCGTCGGTAGCCGATTTCATTGAAACCAGGCCAGCTACGCAGGAGTTATTTTATAGTGCCCAAGTGTGTGCGCAATACACATAAGCACTCTCTCTTCCTTTTACTCTCATAACCCAGCGGGACGGTAAACCGACACGACTGGCGAGAGAACAGGCGCAGGACCGACTTTTTACATGCCCATCCGACGCCCATCCGACGACCTCCGTAGCACAGTGGTGGAGCGCGTTGGGTGCTCGAACGAGAGGTCGCGGGTTCGAATCCCGCCGAGGGAAGAAAAAAAAAAAAAAAGTTTTCAATGTTCCTGGGTCATGGATGTGTATTAAATTTGTGTATAATATAATAAAAATCTTAAATATGTGTATAGTATAAAAGTATTAAATATATTTCCGTTGTCTGGTACCTGTAACACAAGTTCTTCGGATACTTAGCACAGGGCCAGATTGACGTGGTGTGAAGCGTCCATAAATATTATATTATTATATTATATTATGGATCGTCTTTCTTGTCAGACAATCAGGTTATCAGCCTGCATTGTCCTAACCAAACTTGAAAACAACATTTTTTGTTGTGCCAACCAAAAAAACAACGAACCCACGACCTCCGATTCGAGAGTGAAGCTCGGAACCACTATGAGCCTTGTTACATAGAGTACTCAGACTTTTACTGGATACCAATTTTTCAAGGAATTTAATTTAGTGCACTGTAAACTTACTGAATGTAATATGTTTACTTATTATTATTAATAGGAACCTCCGCGACAGGTGGCATGTAACATGTTCCAATCAGATTACTAGAGGATTACAAGCCATTGTTTACATAAATTAATTTGTTCTAAAGGATTATGATTGTATGTAAATTGAGTTATCAGAAATATATAGGGATTTATATAGCAAGGTTCTACCTATGGTTCTACACTACAGAAAAAATACAATTTAATTGAGAAGGAGAGAATTTCTTATAAATAACTCAATAACTTTTTGTCTATGGCCCAAGGAGGTCGCCATATTTTCATCCTTAAAAGGGTCGCGTATTCAAAAAGATTGAAAAACACTGGTAACATAGATGGATGTATGCTATGACTTCCGCGTAGCGATTTTGTAAGCCATCCAAACAACGCCCCTAGTGGTTATCTCCTAGTTTTTTTACCTTTTCTAGAGCCGAGCGCCTCGCTTTTCCATGTTGGTTTTATCCTATACTGTAAAATAAATGACTTAATAATACTTAAAATAATAAAAATAATAATAAAAATAATAATAAAAATTTTATTGAACAGAAGCACATGAATACAATCTTAAGTCTATCACTGGTCTCCACACTAGGATTCCCTGTGTCGTGGAGGCCAGTCTCTTTCATATCTAGAAATACAATGGCACTAAGAGGAAAGAAAAAAATTGTAATTAATTAAATTAAACTTAAGAGAAAACCTCACGGTTGAAGGAAATACAAAATAGGCATTTATCTCCTGCAAAACTTAACCGCATTATATATTTTTTTCACTATAAACTAAAAAAGGCTTTAGCTAGGTTCCTTTGTTTTGATTTTTTGTATAAGTCAAATTGTAGTCAAAAGTGTTGCAGTCAAATTTGTTTCCTGGATGTTTAAACAGCGAAAAGTATGTTTTTTTTTTTCAATTTTTTTTTATTTTATATTAAATTATCTCCTTACTCTAGCGGCCTTATCCAGGGAGGAAACAAAAATCGCGTAGACCCCTATTTTTGTATGGAGAAAACAGGCGTGGTGGGTATGTATGTGGCGTCTATGTAGAGTATACTGTGAAAGTACCATCGCTGAAAGACTTACTTTTGACTTTCATGTTTCTATGAGAAATGCCCCAACATCAGTTTGCCCATATGATAAGTGAAAAAAGTACCTCTTCCAGCGCTGGTACTTTCATTCTAGGACCCATACACACCCTAAAGTATTAACACTCATTAATATTACAGCCTGTAGATATTGTTTGTATAGTGTAGGGAATAAATAAAAACCAAAACGATTGTATAATCACTCTTATATTCACATTTTTAGATTTATTTACAAAATGTACATACAATAGTCGTCTAATCTTTACAATATTTATTATTAACACTTACAAACTTTTCAAGCTTTGTAAATCTCGCATATATTTTAATACAATTACACGGTTTATTATTTAATATTTAGTGAAAACCTTTTATAACGACACTGAAAGGATGGGTCCCTAAATTGTGATAGTAATAGTAGATATATACCTTAATACCGATGGTAAATGACGAATCTCAACTATTGTCATATTAACCAGATTGTCGTTATAAAAGGATTTCACTGTATGTATAAAATTTGTTACATGTTTTGGTGTTATTTTATTACTTAATAAAGTTACAAAATAATATATAATGTGCCTACTTGTACACTTATTTATTTTAATAAGTTTTCGTTGTGTCCAAAATAATTTATTTACAAAATAAACAAATTGGCTAATTTAGTAAAAAAGAGTGATACGTCTTACAAAATAAGTACAAATCACCGACGCCTGGTAGTTAAACGTTGATTAAATATAATGTTATCTCTCTCGTTCTTAATATTAATGAAAGAGAAGGAATATCAAGACAATCGATTAACACTAACAGGCGTAGGCGATATTGGGACAAAAGATAACAAAAAATATTAAGGCGGGTTGTACACTGCGCTAACAGTATTGAGTCTTACATTACAAATTATATACAAAGTTCTAAAAAAGATCTAAAGTTGTAAATTTGTATTTTGAAGTAAACCTTTATTGTACTTTTTTCAAAAAATTGAAAATTCTTATGAATGTAGCCTATTGACGTACCATATTTTTAGATGTCGCTGTTTAAAAAATCTCGATGTGTCGAACTTTTGAACTAACGTCAGGGAAAATAATTGTTTGCTTTTTGATTGTTATCCTCGTAATCCGTTAGAATTAATGACAACTCATTAACTGCTGACTACTCGCGAAGTAGACGAAGTGCTTCGGAAAGTAAACCCGAAATGCTTACTGCCCACACACTTCGTCGTAGTCGCTCAGAATTTATAGTATCAAGACCAAAACAGCCAAACAATCACTTTCCTCGAATATACGTGCTATCAACTAGCGACGTCTCTAAATATCGTACGTCAATGTCTAAGATCTAAAACTTGTATAGTACTTCAATTATACACGTCGTATGAACAACCATTATAATGAGGCACATCTATCTAATTACAATATTTACACTGTTACACTAGTATGGCAGTATGAGGTTAGCTGTCAGTTTGTATATCAGTCTTTTGAACACATTGTTGTGACGAACATTTTAATGAGGGTAGTCAACATTTTTGTATTTCTAACTGACTTTTTGTTGGCCTTTGCAATCAGTACATTTTGAAGACCTACAAAAATCTGTTTATTGGTCTCGTGCGAAAACACTAGCCGTTATAGGCAATAATGCGTAATTTTTAAACACTTTGTCTAAAAAACTTGTCTAAATCCTTATTAGCCTTAAACGGAATTTTACTAAAATGGCCAGGCTATTGTGTGCTAATAGAAAATGTGGTTCCCGTGGATCGAAGTGAGACAAAAACACAAACATGTGACAGCTGCATTATAAATTATCATTTACAATTCAATTACAAGTTAGGCTGAGGCACACAACGGATAATATTAATAGGATAGTTTCAGTAACACGCAAATCCAATTTTCTGAAAAAGTATAACAAATAAATGGGAGCGAAAAATATTAGCATTCATAGAAATAATAAATTTCTTATGTTTAGGGCGTGTTTCACCAAGCAATGTTAATAACTTTAACATTGGTTGATGAAACTTCGTTAAATATAATGTTGTTCTTCTCGTAATTCCTATCAATGAATGAGAAGGCATGGTTATTCAACAAGCCGTTAACACTAACATGCGTTGGTGAAATCAGGACTTAATCATTCGCTTATAAAACCCCATTAAATATTTCTTATAAAATTTTCATGAAATTGGATTTACATAACGCTGAATTATAATTTTCGGTGCGGTGGGTAAATATTTTATTAAAAATAAAAATAGCCTCGCGTGTTATAGAGACATCTGAACTTTAACCAAAACCGACTTTAATTAAGACAAATTTTTAGTTTATTTTACAAAGTATTACGTACTTCATAAAACGTGAAACCTGAATAAATATAAATAAACTAGATCAAAATAATGTTTCGGAGGCTATTAATATTTTTAATAAATATCGTATTGTATGTGTGCACTCGCCTTTACATCAGTCTCTTATCTACGCCTCGTTAATTATTTACAAGTAATAAGGCTTCCGTGGGCAGGAATTTTTGAAAACTGTTGCGAAAGTAACAATTTTGTTCTTTAATTAATTCGTTCTAAGTTCGAACGGTACAGTAATTAAAGAAAGTACAATGAAATTCAAAAGTATGTTCTATTTAAAAACACATGACAACGAGGTGCTTTACTTTACTTTAAATTCCTGATGATGTTCAGCAACATTTTTTTATTATTTATACGCTCAAAATCGAATGAGCTCAGGCTGACACTATAAGGTCCGAAATCCGAAAGACAGGAGAAAATTCACGGCAACACCAGTGTCCAGTTGTCAAATTTGACATTGACATTTGTCTCGACGCTCGTGTGTTGGATTTACAACTCTATTGTATCGCAGAGTTCTATTTACAGTTCTCTGAATTTTCTCCGGTAGGGAGATTCCGGACAATATACTACCAGACTTAGCGCTTTCGGTCTTAAGGCTGCGTTTCCACTGAGACGGTCACTATGTTCGTACTGTTTCCGTGGAAACGGAGCGGAGATTTCGAGCATAGTGATGGGTCAATTTGGGCACCGCTAAGCTCGTCTCCGCCCCGCTCCACGTCAGTGGAACGCAGCCTAAGGCTTGTCTGCTCCTCATTCGAAACATATTGGGTCGTGGCTAGGCTATACACATTTGTCTCGGAAAAACGTTAAACGTTTCGAGCAGAACTCACGAAGTAAATTTGGCTACTTGACTTAAACCGCAAATTTTCACAAACTCCTACCCACGAAGCCGTGACGTAAGGCCTCTGGTCTTGTCTTCTGTAATCTTTGGTCTACAGTCTACACGAACCTAGTGAGCTGTGTGTGGAACTCCCTCAGGAATATCTGAAGCTGGGGCAGCGTTGGCCGGTCGTCGGGAGACATGGCCCAGCAGTACGCCATTACTGCGAACCTGGGGGATAAAACGTGGGATTAGATGGGTTGGTGGACAGGAGACAGCTGGTGTGGCTGTTAGGCAATAATTACTATTTACAGTTTTTACACCGTAGCACTATTTCGAAGTTTGTAATAATTACAATCAACAATGGCATATTAGACTGTATCTACAGGCTATAATATTAATGAATGATAATACTTTAGGGCGTGTATTAGTCCCGTATATAAAGTTTACTGTGAAAGTACCAGCGCTGAAAGAGGTACTTTTTTTTTATTGTATGGGAAAATTTATGATGTTGAGGGCTTGAGGCATTTCTTATGCAAACAAGAAAGTCAAAAGTATGTCTTTCAAAGCTGGTACTTTCACAGTATACTCTACATATGAGGCACATAAACACCTTAAATTATCTCCCATTTACTTTACACCTTGGATATGGAAACAAAGGCAAAAATAAATAAAAAAGTCACACTTACAGCTCATCTGGACAATTCGCTGGCTGCTGCAACCGGTACCCATCCTTCAAGTACGCGGCCACCTCGAACGGGTCCACCTCAGCGTACGGCTGATGGGCCAGGGTTGTCAGCTCCCACATGAGAACCCCCAGAGCCCAGACATCAGCTGACGGGCTGAACTGCTTCTTGGCTAGGGCTTCTAAAGCCAGCCACTTGATGGGTCGGTTTTCGTTGTCTCCCAAACAGTGGTAGTCGGCTGGGAAGAGGTCTCGCGCGAGCGCGTTATCCGCAATCATCACTCGGAGATTCTCGTCCACTCTGTGGAGGAAGGATGATGTTGAAATGTGGGAGGAAGACGGTTCTCGGACGATTCTTGTCCACTCTGCGGGGTAGGGTAGTGTTATAATGTGGGAGTAAGACGGCTTGACTGTGTATCTCTTTCTACACAACACGCATACGCCGGCAAAATAGAATTGATTAAGTAAAAATAGAGAAGCTATAATACGCGAATTGAATATGTTTGACTAAAGTAGCTGGACTAAAATTTACAACTTACAAAAAAGTTGTAAATTTTAGTCCATTTAAAGAATGAAAAATTTAAATTATTTCGTTTGTCAAAATAGGTGAAACTATCAACATTTGCGTGTCAAGAACAATCAAGTAAATAATTTAGCACAAGCTGCGTAGGAACCAGTTTATCGCACCTAAAAACAACAGTAATTTACAAAATATATACAGGAAAAAAGTTAACAAATTTCTAATTATTCAGTACATGTTTTTGCACTTAGTGTCGTAAAAAATGTGGTGTTATATTAATTAAACCAGGAAACTAGGTAACGTTCATTACTTTTTTTTTGGTTTAATTGGCTCAAGTCTTAATGGTTTTAGGTCATACCGTTAACCAAGGTTTTATGATTAGGCAAATAAAAAGTTACTATATAAGCCCTTGACTTATTAATCAGAGATTAGAAATCACTTTATCTTAATTAACTGTAAATCTAGGACAGATCCCACTTTTGGCATGACAGAGCTTGGGGGCAGTGCACCAAAAAGGGCTCGCGTATAAAATGAATATTCATGAAAAACTCCAAAAAAACTTACATGCAATTCCTTGCCGCTATGTCCTTATGTAGCACGTGCTGAGAGTGCAAGTACGATAGGCCGTCTAGGGCGTGTAGGGCCATTCGCACCACGTGCTGGGTTGTCAAAGGTGGGGGAGGGGGACCTGGGTTCCCCCCGACATTGACCCCCCGGCACATAAGCAGGAACTGCTTGAGGTTCTTCCAGCCAGCATTCCATGGGTAGAGCAGGAATGGCGCGGTCTGGTCTTCTATGCTCACGCCCAAAACTGAGAGCACTCTTTCGTGGTGTAGTCCGTAGAGCATACAGCCTTCTTGGAGTAGCAGTGATACCTGAGTGAACAAGACGATTATATTGTTAATTTGTTACCTAGGTAAAAGTTAAGATCAGATTTTATTTTTTTAATGCAGGACGCTTGCTGCAGCAAAAGGGAATTAACTATAGCAAGCACTTTACCAACAAGAAAATCGATTTACGCCTTTATTTCAAACTTTCCCATGCGGATTGGAATTTTTTATTTATTTCTGTTTGAACACATCAACAATTTTAACCTTTTTGTAATAATTTCACGTGTTGTCAGAGATAATAAGCTTAACAAATGTTACCTGTACTTGAGAAGCGTGTTCCGCTACAGTCTTGACAAGGACCTCCTGCTCTCTCGCCTCCTCATCAGCGTATGTCCCTCGGTATACCCTTCCAAAAGTTCCCTCCATGGCCACCGATCGTAGTCTCACTCTGCACCTCTGGATGGTCAGCTCCGTGATCCTCTGCTGGAGATCCCTGGCTCGGTCCTCCGGAGCCGGTGCGGGTATGGACGTTGGACGCCGGTAACTAGTGTAGCTGGCTGCGGATTTGCAGGAGGAATCCGGTAGGAACGCGTGAGCATCTTGCTCGTCGCTTCTCGCTCTTCGCAGCTTTCTCGCTCTAGCCCTGCAGGCCGCTGCGGCGATGGCGGCTATCAGCAGCGCGGCTCCTGCACACCCGGCGCCGGCATAGAATATGTCGGCCGACGTGGGTGCGTATGGTGCGTTGTCGACCCTCACCGCAGGCCGCGGTACATCTTTCAAGCAGATTTTCTTGCGCTGGAAATGCAGTGCCGTAGACGACGAGCCAGTGGAGACGTTTAGGGATATCGTGACGTCGACTTCGGCGGCTACGGTGCCGGTACAGGGGAGGTCCACCCTCCAGGTCTGAGGTGAGGTGGGAACGAAGCCCTCGTTGGATATGTTGAAGGTCGGCGTGTGGAGAGCTCCGGAGTCCTTCATTACCTTCGCATGCAGCGTATACGGCAGCTGTAACAAATAGAAACGGCACAATAAATTTTCTGTTGACAATTTGTTATTGCCTCCTAAAACGTTTTTATCCGTCAGCCGAAGGTTAACGAGCTGGTCAAAGTATTTCATAAAGAAGTTTTACATTCCCCGATCTCTTATCATCTACCATGAACTTAACAAGGCGATTTGGCATTCCTCGCCGCCTGCGATAACCCCGGTGTGATGAACCCAGGGCTAACGGTATCTGATGTCTGTGCCCCGCCAAATTGACAGACGCACCCGATGCTAAACAGCATCGATATATAATAGACTAGAATCTGCTTTATATAAGCCTTATGTTCGAAACCATAAAGTTATTTATGGTTTCGAACATAAACACATAATAAACAACTAAATAAAAATTAAAATAAATAAATGCCTTTAAGCAATTTTTATAGAAAATTTAAATATTGGAACGAAGTTCCTTATCGCGCGTTGTGAAAGGGGGCTAGACGGAAAAAATTCTTACGAAAAGTTGTCACGACACTTTTTGCTATAGTAAGCTATTGTAAGCAGTGCGGCGTCGGATGTTTCTCTGTCTGTCTCTCTCTCTCTCTTATAGAAAGCAAGCCAGATATTTTGATTTTCTATTTCGCATTGAACAGTGTGGTGTCGCGACGATTATTTTTGTTGAGTGTATACAGGTTTTTTGTAAATAATAAATAATAAACTTCGTTCCATCCGGGTGTCCCTTGACACCTCTCAAATTTTTATGAATAACACAAAGGTAGGTATGAATTTACGTATACCTTAATACGTAACTTATAGCCAAAAAATACATACAAATTATGTATGTGGTCAAAGGAAGTGTGGAAGGAATTATGCTGGAGTAAAAATTATTTGCGAGTGTCAAAATCAAAGATAACCTGCTCCGTCAATAATTAACCTGCTCCGTCAATCATTGGAAGTCTGTTTTGTGTATTTTCGTTTTATTATTTTATCTATAACTAATAGATCCATCCGCTAATGCCAAGCCGATCCAATGTCTACCCTACCTCACGACTCCTTTTAAGTGCTCAAATATACGATGTTTACACAGGGGTATTATGATCGCAGCAGTTCTTGAAAACACGATCCTGTTACTCATTACTACTTGTATAACGTTACAGCAATTAAGATAAGGTTATTGCCATTAGGGTTCAGAACCGGGAAATCCCGGTACCGAAAATCCCGGGATTTCCCGGTTCTTTGACTACTGTTATAGAACCGGTTCTCAACGCAAAAGAACCGGGATTTTCGGTATTTTCGGGATTTTTTTCACCTAAACAAAAAATAAACGCAACGGGCTTAGAAAAGTACTTTGTATTTAAATTACACATTGTGGCATGTCAAGTTAAAGGATAATATATTTATTGCTATACAATGATTAAAATATCGTTATACATTCCCTTCCATTAAAGTTTTACATAGATATAAACAATTTTATAAACATGAGTAATATTATATTACTAGATTTGGCCCGCGGCTTCGGGCGTGTGGAATTATTGTATTCGTAGCAAAAAGTTCTTTGCCAAATAACACTACAGCTGCAATGTGGTTTAGATAATGTTATAGTACTCGTAATAAACATATTATGAGTATCATTATATTTTTACCAATACATATAAAAACTTAATAGATTGTATACTTTTTACACCTTGGGTTACATTATTGGAGTTTTAGTAAGGATCCCTTTTTTTTTTAATATAATAAAGCCTGTGTTCACCGTTCATGGTGTAACTTTCCGACGGCGAAAAATGCTTTTAACTTAAGTACGATGTTATTCAAAATATTCTTAACTGATTTTACTATCTCAATATATTAAAATGAATCTAGGGGAAATGTCTGCCCATTAAATATATATTTAAGTCAAAATCAAGATTTGGGGTCTATAAAGGCCATAGAACCTAAAAATTATGAAAAAAAGTACTGTCTGTCTGTCGGTACGTATGCGAGTCGGTACTGAATGGAATAAAATGAAATTTAGCAGGTCGATAGCTTCGAACCTAAAGGGTAATGTAGGATATTATTATACCAAAAACGAAAGGGTGCCCGTTGGATTTTCAAAAAAACAGTAGCTACTTATTTGATGGTATTTCGGTGAAACTACTCGACGTATTTAAATGAAACTCGGCACAAAGGTAGATTGGACCATGAAATTAATAATAGGATTTTTTTGTTGGGATCCTTCCAAGGGATCATAATTATAAAAGCTGTATTTTAGAACTTGCATATAAAACAAAAATAAATTAGGATTTTTTGTATCATCGTAGTTATCTGTATTCTGATTTCTTTTAAAATATAACAATTAAAATAAATAATATAATCTTTTTGCTGCTACTTATAAATAAAAATCGCAAAAACCAATTTTATAAGATATCTTTAAACTATGAATTTTTGTTAAATCAATTAATCTGTTGGATAAAGTTGTTAACTTTTTTGGAAGATCGATCTTTTTAGCCAGTAAAACTCACTTCGATATTACATTCAAAGGGTAAAAACTTACTTTCACAATATCTGCGTTTAAAATTTTAATTTCTGTCCAAACATTATACCGCATTTCGTGCGATTGGCTGAGCAGAAAAAAAAATTAAAATGTTTTATCCATACTTAATATTATTTCAAACGTGAAACTAACTATGTCTGTTACTTTAAGACTCATGAACCGTTTTACCGATTTGGTTTAATTTTGGTACGGCGATAAGTTTATAATAAATAGGAATCAACGTAACGTGACGTTGATTCCTACTAACAAAATATAATTACTTATACTTAAACTTATAAAACTCCTCAGTTTTGGTTGGGTTTTTTGTACTACACAGTATTTTACAATATTATAAGTTTTAGTAAATTTACACCGGTAAAATAGTTTTCTGGCTTATAATAGATCGTAGATATAATATACAATATTTTATTTACCTATTTAAAAGTAATAACTTTGCAAGAGCGGGAGGGAATCTGCTAAGCGTGCCTTATAAGCTGGCAAATCGTTATACATAATATAAGCCTCGGAAAAAAATATTGTAGTGCGTATGATCTGGCCAGAAACTGGATAGTGGATAGTCATATGATTATTGGTATAACATTATCTTAATCATACTGTAGCCATAGAGTTATTTGATAAAGAACTTTTTGTTACGAATACTAACCGACGCGCCCGAAGCCGCGGGAAAAAGCCCTAATATTAGAGACGTTAAATTAAAAATATATATCTATGTAAAACTTTATCAAAGGTTAATTTATAACAATATTTTAATCATCGTATAGCAAATTAATGTATCATACTTTAACTTGACATGCCAAAATGTGTGATTTATTTATAGAAAGTAGTTTTCGAAGCCATTGTATTTGTTTTTAGTCAAGTAAGAAAAAAAACACGAAAATACCGAAAATCCCGGGAATTCCCGGTTCTGACTAGTGCCGGTACCGAAAATCCCGGTTCCTAAAACTATACCGGTTCTCGATACCCTAATTGCCATGAACATACAGAATATGAATAATATATAAAACTAGCTGACCCGTGCCCACATCGTTGAGCATACAAATAGCATATTTTAACACCGTTTAAACCTTCCCTGGACTTCAACGAATATTTCAAGACCAAAAATAGCTGAATCGGTTCAGCCGTTCTCGATTTTTAGCGAAACTAACGAACAGCAATTAATTTTTATATCTAAAGAAGAAAGAAGAATATAGAAGAAGATAAAAGAGAAGAAGAAGAATAAACTGTACCCTCATGCCCTTCAAACCAGGCCCAAGCCTGGTGCAGGCACTTAAGAAACATAAAAATGCTTCTGTGTAAAACTTGGTTCAATTTTTTATTAGTAAGAATTATTCTCATTATGTTTACTAATGTTCAAGGCGTTATTTAGTAATTACAAAGAGTATGTTACTTGTTACTGGTGGCCCTCGGAATTCTATAAAAACGAAGTATCGAATTAGTACAACGAAATATCTAAGTGTAGCATAACAGTCATTTCCCGTACTTCTAATATCTGCGGAAAATTTCATGAAAGTTAGACCAGTAGCTTCGGAGATAATTATTGTAGATAAACAAACAAATATTTCCTGTTAATATATTCTTAGATATGTTATGTATCTAGATTAGTACAAAAATATATTCCCGTATACCACAATTTATTCAAATGCTATTCATTTCCTGATAGCGTATTTTCGTATAATTAAAACCAAATCATACAATATTAACATAACAAAGGAAGTCTGTGGTAATAAGAAAAACAAACTAGCCGATGAAATCTAACAAGACTTAACTACAATCTAAGTAGCGGTTACGGAGAAAGGGACGCCGACAAACAAAACCGCATTCATCTTGATAGTGGGTGCAAATATTGCCGCTCTATGGACTTCTTTGTTCTACAAATCTTGGCCATATGAAAACATTTCAATAAACTAGCCTTATCAAGCCTCGCTGAACCTTATAAAGCGACGCCGAAAGGTAGAAAGTTGTGGCCGATTACAGCTAGCAAATTGATTTTGCTGTTAGGCTAGGGAAACACGTGGAGTTACTAAAAATTCTTTATAACAATTGTCTAGTACTTACAAATGTCAGCTACCAGTGGTTAGTTAGTAGTTAGCGAGAAGCCCTGGACGCTTCTTCATAAGGTAAGGGATAAGTTAAGCCAATAGGAATGGAGTAACCCCACTGATACTTGATAGGTACCATACTTTATGAAAATTCGTTAAGAAGTAACACTCACAAACTCTTGCCTTTTTAGTGAGATAGCAATTTTAATTAATTTGTTAAACTTAATGCACACACCGTACGTATTTCATATAGCATCAATATACCTTTAGGCGTTACAAAAGCAAAATTTGACGACCTTCGTAGCGCAGTGGATGAGCGCGTTGGTGCTCGAGCGAGAGGTCGCGGGTTCGAATCCCTCCGAGGGAACAAGTTTTCAATGTTTCTGGGTCATGGATGTGTATTAAATTTTTGTATAATACAATAAAAATCTTAAATAGGTGTATAGTATAAAAATTTTAAAAATATTTTCGTTGTCTGGTATCTGTAACACAAGTTCTTCGGATACTTAGCACGGGGCCAGATTGGCATGGTGTGAAGCGTTCATAGATATTATCATTATCAAAAGCAAAATTTTATACGTGCCAGTAAAGTAACTAATAAGTCATAATAAAAAAACAAAACATAATAAAACTAATAACATAAATAATTTTATGTCGCAAGTATGTCGCGTCTCGCTATGTCCTAACCCTAATGTAACCAGCGGTAACAGAAAAGAGCAACTATATATCGTAATGTTGGATCACAAACCAACCGCTACACAAACATGCCGCTCACTACAAACACAGTAATGTAATGATTTGTGTGCAGACAAATTATACGCTTAACTGTAGTTTATTCTTTTGGTTGAACCGCCCTGCAGTAGGTCAGTATATTTTTGAACTAATGAATTATAAACGGGTGTAAAAAGAAGTCACTATAACTTTAAGATGTGATTATACTACCTTTTCTAATTCTAAAAATGTATATTTTTTTGCTTTTTCGTTATTCTTGAGACAAAAAAAAATAAGACATGGTTAAAAGTAAAAAAAAAATTTTTAGGTTTCATGACAAAAAAAATACATTTCTAAGATTAATAATTATCATTCAATTTTATTTTAAAAAATTTCATTTTTAAAATTAGAAAATGTAGTATAATCTGTTCTTTTTACAACCTGCATAAGCTAAGTATTAGAACTAGAAGGACTGTGATCGAAAGTAGCACATATCATAACTAAGTTAGGAATAATATAGGGATTATTTTGCTTAGATTAAAAAAATTTAATGTTAGGACATTTTTGTAGGAGGTTGTGGAATTCAGGTTTTTGACATGGTGCAATAAAATTGCCCACCTTCGTCCAAATAAACTTTAACGATAACAATTTCATACTCCTTCGCTCGCATAACTCTCAGCTGTACTCAAATTTAATAATTACCCGCGACTTTACCCCGTTAAAATACTATAACTTATATATTGTACCTAGACAGTAAATACCACTTTATATCGAGATCCAAAAAGCCTTGTAGATATAAATATCGTCAGTGCTTAATAGTTAGAAGTTGAAGGTGGAATATGATTCTTCTTCTTGCGACTAAAAAAACGATTAGCAGTAGTATATTCTGGCTACCTAATTTACTAGTAAATACTTTAATCATTCGAAATTCATGAGCAATTAAGGCGAACATTAATAAGCATTTAAATACACCTTTTAGAAATTAGGTTCTAATGAATGCTGTAAAAGCCAAAACTACTTAATTATGAAAACGCCAATTAAGGAAAGTTGTTGGTAAGCCGTAAACGTTGAAATAGAAATGTACTACTTTATAGCCTTATAAACCTTATTAATTATTAATTAAGTGTTATTAAACCTACAAATCATAAATAGCTTTTAATATACCGAGGTGAATTGTCTGTGAGTAAAAATAATTACAGACAGTTCAAATCACAGCTGATTCAAAAATAGCAACATATTGATTGAACAAATCAATCAGCTGAGCTAGAGGTCAATGGCTTCAACAGCGATTCGTATTATTGCTAGTTAGCGTTTTTCTAAGTACCTACTATCTATGTATTCTTACAGCTGACTGGTGAAAACACTAGTTAAATTTAAGAGCATGTCTATTAGCAGGTCTGTCTGTCTGACATTGCTTGGCGGAATATATAGAACGATATTATCAGGGATGTTAGGGAGCTCCGTAACCGTAACCGAAACTATCGGATATCCGATTATAAAAATATCCGTAACCGAATCCGAAATTAAAATATTGCTACTGTAAAAAGTAACCGAAATTATGCGATTCAAACGGATAATCCGAAATAATTTAATATGTCCGTATCCGTATCCGAAATTTCATATCTATTGCCATCCCTGGTTATTATCTACAATATCGTATTCGACCGTAAGTCTACCTACTTGACTTTCATAACATAAAACCAAGTCAAGACATAGACGTGTGGCTTTTGATTTATTCAATTATTTTTTCCATAAACGTGAAGATCTCTCCACCAAATAAGACAATTTTCCAAATATGGGCAAACATGTTGGGCTCATCCCTAGCGTCTTGGTTCGTGTAAGGCTCGGCGCAGACTTGAGTAATCGCCGTAAATAGTTGTGCCACACGCCAATAATAATAATAATTAGTGTTTGGTTGGTTGTGGCGCTGGAAAATAGTTTTTCCCAAGCGATGAGGTAAGTACGTTAGTATTCTAATTACTCAATAATACATAATGACATTTTAAATATCTAATATTTATTAGCGACAACTCTTGCCGCGCTAATCGTTGGTTGGTCAATTATAATCGCGCAGTAAATTCTCAAATGCGATCAGAACAGGTATTGTGAATCATCAAGCAAGGCTGGACGGAGATGTGCTACAGAATTTTCATTACACTTTAAACGAATTGCTGGACAGTGGACAGGGTGGTGAGCCAAACTCTAAGCAGAGCCTTATTTGGGCCCAAACGCTAGGGATGAGCCTATTACCATGTAACGTGTCGTCGGTAAATTAATGCACATAATATTTGGTTAGTGATGTGTAACAGTATCGACAAACTTGTATTTGCAAGCCGGGCGCAGGGCGAAGGTTTACATAAACTATATATCAACTTGATCGATTCAATAACGAACGGAATACTAATAAGGTAAGGCTTAATCCGTTTTCGTATGTATGCGGAATATTTATGTATTGTACAGTGGAGCGGGTCTATAAGCAAAATACAGTATTTAAAAAAGTAAAAAAAAAAACAAAGACAAAAACATTCTCCCCGAAAAGTAAAAAAAGTGACACATCTTATTAGTTAGCTACGTAACTTAGCCCGTTTCCTAGTTATAACCATACGAAGAATTTTCCGTAGCAACACTGAACTTTGAGTACACCAATGGGGCACTCAAAGTAGCGACATTTTAGCCTCAATATCCCCGGTCTATAATATCGAGTCAAGGTGTAAAATCAATTAGTGACAATACTTTAGGGTATGTATGTGCCTCCTATGTAGAGTTTACTGTGAAAGTACCAGCGCTGAAAGACTTAATTATGACTTTCATGTCTCTATGAGAAATGCCCGAACATCATAAATTGGTCCATACAATGAGTAAATAAAGTAACTGCTTCAGTGCTGGTACTTTTACAGTAAACTCTATAGGTATACGGGACCAATACACACCTTTAGGAATTATCAATCATTAATATTACAGCAATGGCAAGGCTTCCCTTATTACCTTGTACCAGGTATGGGAGTAAATAACCGAATTCCTACCTATTTATACCTAAACATGCTAAAGCATCTGAATCAGAATCAGCATTCGCCAATGTCAAGTTTATGGTTTCAACATGGATGCCGTTCTTAAAACTATTTTCATCAATCTAAAAATAAATATCAGCAGTCCAATTTAAAATGTTGACATATAATTATAGCGACATAAAAATATGCTATTTTAAATAAATTAGCTATTTTTACGAAACAAACATATTTTATAAATTTCAAGCTGTTTATTCAAGTAGGATACTCAATTTACATAATAACAGCTTGCCAAGAACTGGATAGCGAATAAAATTACTTTGGACGTGGAAAAATTAACTTTCTACAACTTTTATAAGAGCCGTGGCTTAGATTGCTTTGGATTTTCTTTAAAACACTTCAAAAAATGACAAAGGTTTATTAAAATCTACTTATTGTAGGACCTACCGGTAGTATCTACCGGAGGACTGCTTTACATGACCAGTTATCTTCTTCTTATATATAAAAATGAATTGCTGTTCGTTAGTCTCGCTAAAACTCGGCTGAACCGATTATTTTATATTTTTGGTCTTGAAATATTCGTGGAAGGTTTAAAAGATTTGTATGCTCAACGAAGTGGGCAAGGGACAGATAGTTGAATATAAATCATATGGATCGATATTGGGATTGCATTGGAATTTGACACTTCTCTAATCCTCTCAAATCTTAAATCATAAAATCGACACTCAATTTCAAAGTAACTTGGTGGTAACTGGTAGTGTTCTGTATAACATTAGATAACAAATTCCTATGAAATCCCAATATCGATCCATTGAAATCAGGGAAGAAATGGATATGAAATATGGGATACGGATACGGACATATATATTACATTATTTTGGATTTTTCGTTTGTTCCGGATAATTTCGGTTACGAATATGGATATTTTTAATACCGGATATCCGATATTTTCGGTTACGGTTACGGAGCTCCCTAACATCCCTGATTGAAATAAGCCTCCACAGTAAGAGCACCGAATTCAGTGTTGCCACCTTAGTGATTTTTTCACTAGGTAGATTTAGTGACTTTTAGTAGGTAGACAGTAGGGTTCAGAACCGGGAAGTCCCGGTACCGAAAATCCCGGGATTTCCCGGTTCTTCGACTACTGTTATAGAACCGGTTCTCAACGCAAAAGAACCGGGATTTTCGGGATTTTTTTTTACCTTAACAAAAAATAAACGCAACGGGCTTAGAAAAGTACTATTGTATTTAAATTACACATTGTGGCATGTAAAGTTAAAGGATAATATATTTATTGCTATACAATGATTAAAATATCGTTGACTTCCATTAAAGTTTTACATAGATATAAACAATTTTTATAAACGTGAGTAATATTATATTACTAGCTTTGGCCCGCGGCTTCAGGCGTGTGGAATTATTGTATTCGTAGCAAAAAGTTCGTTACCAAATAACACTACAGCTGCAATGTGGTTTAGATAATGTTATAGAAATAAACATATTATGAGTATCATTATATTTTAACCAATGCATGTAAAAACCCAATAAATTGTATACTTTTTACACCTTGGGTTACATTATTGGAGTTTTAGTAAGGATCCCTTTTTTTTTTAAATATAATATACCTAGCCTGTGTTCACCGTTGATGGTGTAACTTTCCGACGGCGAAAAACGCTTTCAAATTTTAACTTAAGTTACGATGTTATTCAAAATATTCTTAACTGATTTTACTATCTCAACATATTAAAATAAATCTTGGGGAAATGTCTGCTCATTAAATATATATTTAAGTCTAAATCAAGATTTGGGGTCTATAAAGGCCATAGAACCTAAAAATAATAATTATGAAAAAAAGTACTGTCTGTCTGTTGGTCCGTATGAGTCCGTACTGAATGGAATAAAATGAAATTTAGCAGGCCAATAGCTTCGAACCTAAAGCGTAATGTAGGATATTATTATCCCAAAAACGAAAGGGTGCCCGTTGGATTTTCAAAAAACAGTAGGTACTTATTTGATGGTATTTCGGTGAAACTACTCGATGTATTTAAATGAAACTCGGCACAAAGGTAGATTGGACCATGAAATTAATAACAGGAATTTTTTTTGTTGGGAAACAAAAGGGCCCCAAGGGATCATAATTATAAAAGCTGTAAGCTTGCTTATAAAACAAAAATAAATTATGATTTTTTGTATCGTCGTATTTATCTGTATTCTGGTTTCTTTTAAAATATAACAATTAAAATAAATAATATAATCTTTTTGCTACTACTTATAAATAAAAATCGCAATACCAATTTTATAAGATATCTTTAAACTATGATTTTTTGTTGAATCAATTTATCTGTTGGATAAAGTTGTTAACATTTTAGGAAGATCCATCTTTTTAGCCAGTAAAACTCACTTCGATATTACATTCAAAGGGTAAAAACTTCCTTTCACAATATCTGCTTTTAAAATTTTAATTTCTGTCCAAACATAATACCGCATTTCGTGCGATTGGCTGAGCAGAAAAATAATTTTAAAATCCATACTTAATATTATTTCAAACGTGAAACTAACTATGTCAGTTACTTTAAGACTCATGAACCGTTTTACCGATTTGGTTTAATTTTGGCACAGCGATAAGTTTATAATATTATAATAAATAGGACTTATCAACGCCGATGCAAAACTACCGAGCAAAGTAGGATTCAACGTCACGTATATAACGTGACGTTGATTCCTACTGACTAAACATAATTACTTATACTTAAACCTATAAAACTCCTCAGTTTTGGTTGGGTTTTTTGTACTACACAGTATTTTACAATATTATAATTTTTAATAGATTTACACCGGTAAAATAATTTTTTGGCTCATGATAGATCGTAGATATAATATGCAATGTTTTATTTACCTATTCAAAAGTAATAACTTTGCAAGAGCGGGAGGGAATCTGCTAAGTGTGCCTTATAGGCTGGCAAAAAAATATTGTAGTGAGTATGATCTGGCCAGAAACTGGATAGTGGATAGTCATATGATTATTGGTATAACATATGGCCAGAAACTGGATAGTGGATAGTCATATGATTATTGGTATAAAAATTAACTTCAAATACAGAAGTACTCGTATTTGAAGTTAATTTTTAGTTTTATTCATGTTTATTTTTATTCATTGTTTTCTCAATAAAAAAATATTTTGCTTGATATTCATGTTAAATCATTTAGTGAATTCTGGAGAATATTTAGTTTAAAATATGCCCAAATCTGGTGAATTTTCTAACCAAAACTAGTGAATAAGTTTTCTACAAGGTGGCAACACTGGCACCAATTCCCGTTTCCATTAGTGCAATAAATAAAATACAGTAATACGATATTTTATGACCTAAAACATTTATTTGTCCAACCTTAAAAGCGAATTAAAATTGCGAAAATCCGTGTAGCAGAACATCAAAGACGGCGGTAGACATAAATAAAACGCTCATTTACAAAGTCGTATGAGATCGTAAATTAAACAAAACATTTTATAGCTTATGCCTAAAAAGTAAAAATAAAGGAGCAAGAATTCCAGTAAGGTTGGTGGGGCAAAAAAATATTTTTAGGGCCAATAGAACATATTTTATCGACTTTTCTCTGCCTGTTCTCTCGTTTGGCCCTACATCAGTCTATCAGTATTTCTATTATAGTGTAGAGAAATGTATTTTACGGTGGTAATGTTTTACTACGGTGTCCCACCGAGGTCAATTTTTTGACTTTATACATAGACAATTAAATTAATTAGACCTTTATGTCATAGTCTTTCATTGTAAATTTTATTATTATAAATTATGTGCACCTACAATAAATTGTTAAATAAAAAAAAATATACTAACATAAAGCGGAAGAGTTTGTTTGTTTGTTTAAACGCGCTAATCTCAGGTCCATTTATACAGGAAGGCTTTAGGCTATATAACATGACACTGCGACCAATAGGAGCGAAGCATAAGTGAGAAATGTTGCAAAAACTGGGATAATTACTATTCACATTTGGGGACTTTCGTTGGGTGCGCAGTGCGCTGCATAAACGGTTTAAGTCACTCAAAAACCACGCGAACGAAGTCGCGGGCACAGCTAGTAACCTATATATTTTTAGGCTGCTTTGGCACATATTATATATACATGTACATATTATATTAACATGTAAACTCCACTTTTACACGTGTTGTCGATGATGTGATGCGTACATGCATACAATGTTGAAGCATTCACATAAAAATTGTAAACCCTGATAGCCCCTAAATACAGATGGGGTTAACAATAAACATCTGTGTATTCGTTAAATTAAAGATTAATAAATGATGACAGCGTGGACGCTGAATGTCGATGAAGAACACGCAGTTGTCAATTATTCCTGCTCGGCCGATAGTAAAACAGTTACCAAAATGGCGAACTGTTTTACTATGGTTATGAAGCAATTTGTTAATTAATAAAATAAACCATTTTTAATTTAATCTATTTGCCATTTCGTGGAATATTAAGCATCTAATATATTATGTAGATACAACATTAGGTATAATTAGTAGATCTTTTACTGATCTTAATTTGATATGCTAATTTCGCTTTAAACTGGGCGCTCCATCTACATATTAAATATATAAAGCTTAATTACATCTATCCATCTGTTCTTCTTAAAATGTTATAAGATAGATATAAACCATAATATGTGTATTACGAAATAAAATATTCAAAATAAGTAATAGTTTTTGGATTTGCAACTGATTCACAATAAAAGACATGAATGGACGAAGGTGATATACCGTAAAATTTTATTTATTTTTGTCAAAGAAAAAAATGTTTATAACCAGTATTCAAAACAAAACATAAAGGCGAAAGCTTGTGAGTGTGTATGTCACTTCTTTAGGCACTGGACTAATTTTAATAGAACGTTTTATCCCGTAATGTTCCCGTGGGATTCAGTATACAAAATATTTGAAAATATAATAATTCATTTTTAGTAAATTTATTAATTTGAATTATGTTCTGTTTGATATCAAAAATTTTCGTTGTCAGTTATCGAAAATCTCTCTTGAAGGATCAAGAAAACGAAGCACATTCAAAGTATCTCTTAGAAAAAAGACTGTCCAAGGCGAAGAGCGTAATCTCTTATAAAGTGTCACGTCCCGATTAAGGGCTTAAGGTGTCACTAATCCCTACAGGATACGAGGTTCCAAGGGCTTACACCTTGAACCCTTTAGTGCTTTGGCTTTAGGGAATGTTAATAATTTTGGGCTACAACTAAGTATGTAGAGATTAAGGACTTGTGGTCTATCTAGAAGACATCAAGTAAATCATCAGCGTTTAAAGTGACGTAAGAACTTAAGAAGTATACGAAAATGAAAATAACTTTTTTTTATTTCCATTTTCCAAATAAAACTTAACAAGTTATTCTCGGAACGTCAACACAATAAGCCACCACCAAACATGTGTTATTTCCCAAAACAATTTAAATTGATTAACAAGTACATACACGTGACCTTTGTTTTTGCTATCCTACGTTTACTCGACTACGGCAAAGCAAAAAAGTATGTGTTTGGTCAATCGTAGGCTCGTAGCGCCTAAGCCGCTGATCCGATTTGTATGAAAGAGTCAATAAATTCATAATAATAGCCGGCGGGCTGATTACGTAAAAATAGCAATTGGCCAAAATCGAGCGATAGACGCGTAATCTATTGCTAAACCTCAAAACTTCAAAAGAATAGTGCTAATCGCTCGCTGTTGTGTTTGAATGAAACTAGATTCATTTTTGCTACGACACTATCAAAACAATTTAGCGGCAATCATAGGAACTATTAATTTAATGTTACGTCAAACAAACATCGACGGAAAATCGTCTCTATACCTTCACAACCTCGTATCTATAAAAGTACAACTAGAGAGTAGAGTTGTTTTAAATGAGTTTATGTACAGTATACATCTAAAATCCATGTCACAATAAAATCTAAAATTATTTAGTTTTTTGACTCTACTGAAAAGTTGTAGTTTTTTAGATACGAGGTTGAGAAGTTAAAGCGACGAAATCGATTTTTCTGAATTATAAATAAAACTTTAAACTGTTTTATTTGTTTTTTGGCGCTTATGCCCTATTACCTTTCAATCATATTCAAGAGCAATAATTGTGCAATTTATGCAATTGTTTTGCTTTTATACATACGTAATAAGCCTCCCGGGTAACATAGGCTATAGAATTTGCGTTTTTTTTATCACTCACCGGTCTCGGCGTCAGACTCTGCCATGTGAAGTGCAGTTCTCCTATCGTGGCTGGCACTGGCACCACGAAGTTGAGGGCATACACGTTGATCTGTCCCTCTCGCACATAGTAGAGCTCCGCTGTCAGTCCTGGAAAGAGAGGGCTGGGTTAAAACATAATAGGAATCAGCATGGAATAAAAATCGCCAAAATGCGAATCGGACCCGCCGCCCCCCACACAGGGTTCTATAATATATAAAAATTCAACTGTATATCTTATATCTATCGCGCAGGGATATTAGGGAGGTCCGTAACCGTAACCGAAACTATCGGATATCCGATATAAAAAAATATAAAAGTAACGGAATCCGAAATGAAAGTTTTGTACGTTTTTGTACTGTAAAAAGGAAACCAAAATTTTGTATCCGTAACCGAACTTATACGAAACAAACGGATAATCCGAAATAATTTAATATCCGTATCCAATATTTCATATCCATTTCATCCCTGCAATCGCGGTTCTTGTGATACACTGTTGATAGATAGACGGACTTTTCCGAATTTCCCGAATTTTTCCCTCGGGTAAGGAACCCCGAAGAAGAATGTATAACTTGATCAATAATCTCTCGTATTACTCGAAAACTGACATAACATTGCAACGAATTTAGTGGAGGAAATATGATTTGAAAAGCGTAACCTGACGCTACAGAAATAGTTGATCCGCTGCAATATGATCCCGGATCTATTGTGTACCAGCATTTAAACCAATACACATCAATATTGAAAGAACCTTATTTTTTAAGTCGGTTAAAAAAGGACAAAAACTTTCGCACGAGCAGCGGCGAGATCAAAGCTCAAAGAGGCCGCCGCGCCACCTGTCTACAAATCATGGGAACCGCTAAAAAAGACTTGCCGGAATACGTCTTTGAGATATGGTAATCGACCGTACTGAAGTAGCGTAAAGCGATTTTACCTGTCCTGTATGGGTCTACTATCTTTATATTTGGCAGACCTCAAAGCAATAACAACATCCTCTATTTATAAACCTCAAAATAAAAGTACAAGCAATAAATGAAGTAGGTAAAAGGTAACTAAAAAAGGTACTTGGCATTCGGGTGATTAGGATTTAGATAAATAAGAAGATATTAAAATTATGCAGATGTCAGTAGTCATTAGCCCAATGTTTCGGTGCTGGCGTAGGATAGCCGCAAACAACTGATGCTCCTAGAAATTAGTCTATTATACGGTAGAATAGACAAATGACAGATTTTATAAACATTCATACCGTTTGTAGCAAAACAGTTCTTATTTCAAGAGATCTTGTTCGGAGTATCGTTATATATATAGAGAAAACAAATATTTAGAATAATACTATTTTGCTACGAACTATATTCTTTTTACTTTATACTTCCCGCCCGCAATAAAATACAAATTCACCATTAAAACTAGAAATAGTAATGAAGATTTAAATGATAATAATTAAATTAAATTAAAATATTACATAAAGAAATCAAGATGGCCGACACGGAATTCAAATTACAGATTACATTCCACGAACTCGTTACTCGTTATGGGATGTGAGTTGTGACCTATCATCTTACCTTATTACATATTCTTGTTTTTTCTCCCGACCCTGTTATTAGTAAGGCAAACATTGTTTAATGTACAGGCCAATTACAAGTAACATGAACAGATGCTGAGTAAATGGGTATTTCGAACTTTTAATGATTAATGGCGCCCAATTTTGCTAAGCAAAAACCTTGACGTCAAGTCAATTAGAGCTGGTATTGACAGGAACGTTGAAAAAGCAAATTAACCAAAAGAAAATCCATATAATGCTAATTTTATCCTATGATGTTACTTTTTTGTATAGTTCGTCCCTCATAAATGTAACCTAAAGGTAAACAAACCGAAAACATTTAAATTTTCACTTACTCACTTATTGTGCACAACACTTTCACAGGTATATTATTAATACATTTTATAACAATTAAACAATAAATAACACCAAATGAAAGGCCTTCACAATAAAATACGATATTTTGACACTGCCGACTGTAGAATGTAGTCTATAGTCTATGGATTCATGTAGCTAACAATAATTATTGTAATCATTGCATTAATATTGGCCAATTGGCATCACTGACTAGTCTATGGTTGTGTCATAAACGGCTTTGTTTACGTTAGGGTTAAATTTATCTCGGACGTACTATAACACCCCTATTTTTGCGTCGGGGTTGAAAACAACTCTACAATCAGGCCAATCAGGAAGCCCAAATATAATTATTATTTTGACGCAATGTAGCTTAAACCCTGTCATTTGAATTTCGCAGCTCAATTAATATACAGATTCAAGTAGCAATCAAACAAATCATAAAACCGATGATCGGTTACATCAATAATATATACCTATATATAATAAAAAAATAAAAAAAACTGGTTATAATCTGTTAAACTAGATGTTGCCCGCAGCTCTGCGCCCCCCAAAATAAATCCTGCTGGCAACGTATATTTTGCTGTGATAAAAGTAGAGTTTCCTTCACCGTGGTTCCCTCATATCTTGTGCCAAATTTGATCCAAATCGGTCTAGTAGTTTTTTTTTATAATGATAATAATAAAATCTTTAGACGCTTCAAACCATTTTAATACCTTTACACTATAGACATATTAAAGGTTTTTACCATACACAAATTTAATACACACACATGACCCAGGAACATTGAAAACTTTTTGTTCCCTCTGCAGGGTTCAAACCCGCGACCGCTAGCTTGAGCACCAAACGCACTCTAACACTGCGCTACAGAGTTCGTCAAAATGATGATGATGCTCTTTATTGCTATAGAAGTGTAGATAATTAATTAACGTAATATCCCTATCGGGCACGGCATGTAAACGAAGCTAACCATCCATAATTTTCACACCGTTAATGGAATATTTGTTTATTCGAGACACGATAAGGACGATTAAGAGTTAAGTGAGCAGCATATGAAAGCCGTTCGAACACTTTATGTGGGCGTTTGTATGCAATGAGACACCGAAATGTGTTTGCTAATTGAATTGATAAGACTTTCTAACGTCTTGTTTGTATTTGCTTTATCGTGACTTCACCCTTTATCAAATATGTGAATACTAAATGAATACTTCTTTTTTTAAGTGTAATCAAAGCCTATATATTAGTCGAAAATAGTTTCCCTGTTTGGCGGAGAGATTAAGTATTTTAAAGTTACATACATTAGAATTAATCTCGTTAGATATTTCGTAACAGCTGCCTTTCTCATTACTAACATTTCATCGAAATCCAAACCTGATTAAATCTCGAATGCCCCTTAAAATATGAATACAGCATGAATTTGAATTTTAAGTGGCAATAAAGATGTTAAGAAGATGGTTCTTGTGAGTTCACAAAAGAGATAGCGCTACTGTTCGCGGCAACTTTAAAAAGGAACACTCGTAGGACAAATAATGTTAGATAACAGAGGACACACTCAGTGGCGCCCGCTTTTTAACCAAACAAATGTCCTGGATGATGGCTAAACCCCAAAAGTTTTTAAAAGATAAGGAATCCGTCTAAAGCCGAAAACGGTTGAAAAAAATCCTTTTGTATTGACGATATTGTGCGAATAACACCAGAGAGAAATCGCACCATTGAACCGTTCACACCTACGAATAAAGCATTCATTATATTCGAATAAAAGCTTGTAAAGAACGAACAAAATAGAGCGGGGCATAATGGCGTTGATATTTCCAAAAGCCTCTCCCCTCAAGGAATGTTAGGGCAAAGATTATTGTGAAATTACACGGAGGCGTGCAAGAAAATAAAAAAGCGCACACCGTAAACAAAGGTGCGGGCTCGAGCACTCGAGACTGAAGCGACGACGAAAGGCAGCTTAAGTTGACGATAGCTCAAGAATTTACAATGACCCGACGAGAGGAAACCGCTAAATAAACATCTGTTTAATACATCCCACAAGGTATGATGCTAATAAACATGAGCCGAGAATACTCTGTCCCGAAAAATCGATGGTTATAGCTGGTGCTGCATGTTGCAATAACGACAGTTTTATTGGACGATACCGGAACCGCGTTAATGTTTTAGGGCGCAACAGTTCGACTTCTGTTTCGGTCAATGACATACGCAGGATGCTACTGTAACAATTTTTCATGCACATGAAGTAATAGGTTTAGGCCCATATAAAATCTCAAACACAACCTCACTTGAGTATCTATTTGACAGATAAAACGTTTCGTTTCACTTTTAAAAGTGAACAACTTTATTAATGTTACATAGTACCTACTTAATTTTTTTTTTTTAATTCTTTATTTTTAGAGAGGGTTTTTCCTAGGTAGAAAATGACACCCTCATAGTGTAACATTCATTTAACTTACAGACTATCTATATTCCTACGAAGTATACATAATTTGATAATTTTATATAAATTTTATATCGTTATATTCATATTATATAGATCACAGAAAAATAAGTATAATCTATGTTTTATAATCTTTATTTTAACTTTTTAAAAAAGAAAGAAATTAAATTATGTAACATAAGTAAAGTTCTTCATTTTTAAAAGTGAAAAGAAACGTTTCTTTTATCTGTCAAACAGCTTCTTAAGTGAGGTTGGGTTTGACATTGTTTTATTATTGCGCCTGAGCTTGAGTGTCAATTTCACCAATACATGTTAAAGTTAATCCTTCATTAAATATCATGTTATCTCTCTCGCATTCCCTGTCGATGAATGAAAAAGCATGGTATTTTAACAAGCCGTTAACAGTAACAAGCGTTGGTAAAATCGGGGCTTATTTTATTTGCACTACTTTAAAAAAAGCTACCTCTTAACGTATAAAAACTATCATGTCAATATTACCTTAAAATGCTGCAAAACCGTTGCGCCTTAAGCGGTTAAATTATTATGTTTTGATATACTCAATGTAATGTGTTATCTATAATGCATTCATAAAAAACCTATAAAAGACATTGTAAGTTGTAAATTATCTTGATGGATAATAGACTGGACGATACATCATCCATGTAGACACGTTATAAAATTCCATTAACCATTTTCATCACGTAGTCCTGATTTAAGCCTAAGCTTCGGAAGACACAGGATACATACCCGTATGGACAATAACAATTAAGTCTGTGAGGTGCACGTGCGTGGAATATACAATTTCTACCTCCATTTCAAATATTTGCTTGTTTTGTAGTAAAATGTTTTACGTGGTACCTACATTAATTTAATTTACAAACGTAATTCAATTATTTCGTGCGTTTATTTAATTATTAATATAACGTATTTCGGTTTTGCTTTAAATATCGTGCTTCACAATAAATAAAATAAAAGTAATAAATAAATTCGTAATCAACATCTTCTAGGTAAAGTATAAATGTAGTTAATATTTGTATATAAAAGTACTATTTTTACTCGTTTATGTGTATGGACTATGAATTAGAAATAAGCTGATTTGTAATAAATGTGTCAACTGAATTATTAATGTGTGGTTGTTTTCTTATAAAACTAGTCGTTTAATTTTATTTTTCATAAACCACTTTTCAATAATTCGGATACTTACTAAGTAAATAGTATATTGTCAGTATTTAAATGGCTATACTTGTTATTTTTAATAATTAAAAACTTCGCAAGTAA
Source organism: Celastrina argiolus (assembly GCA_905187575.2). NCBI lineage: Eukaryota > Metazoa > Arthropoda > Insecta > Lepidoptera > Lycaenidae > Celastrina > Celastrina argiolus. The sequence goes on from LR994585.1 coordinate 15,923,344, forward strand.
TCCCTGAAATTGTCTAAGAAAAAAATGCATCGCTATAAGCTTCTGCAGGCGGTAAGAATTTACAAAGAAAACGCTAATTCAATTTACCTGATGCAAAAGACGACAAAAACATCAATCTCATGGGCGTCACCGCAGGATCATTGCAGGTGCAGTCAGGTGTAAAATTAAACTAAGGTATTGAGGCAGTATTGAGCGTCAAGGCAGCGGAAACGTAATTCGATCTATTGCGTCCCATCCTTAACGAGATTTACTTTGGAAGGCTTTGTAATTCGAAAAAAGATTGAACGGTTTAACTTTCACGTTCGATTTGGTTGTGGGTAATGAAGCAACTGTGAACGGTATATGTACCTAGGTTTAGATTATGAAAATTGTATTTAGGTTTGAGAGAAAGCTAATTTCGTTAATAATTTAAAATAAAACCGACTTCAAAAGGTAAACTAAAAAGCAAAAAATAAATTTACTTCGCACAAAGTAATACTTATTTTCACTTAGGTAAATAAATTTATTCTATAATTTTGAAGAAGTTCTGTTAAGTACTTTTAGGTCCAGGATATGGTGCAAAACCTTACTATTTGGTAACATATGCTTGGGCTACTTAAGAACAAATCAAAATCGATATATGTTTCGATATAAATTTGAGGAGTTCCCTGGATTCCTCACGGATCCCATCATCAGGTCACCATTTTGGTGGCAATGGGACCAAACGGGAAACACCAGCTTTCAAATAAAAAAAAACATCCAAATCGGTTCACCCAGGCGAAAGTTCTGAGGTAACAAACATTAAAAAAATACAGACGAATTGAGAACCTCCTCCTTTTTTTGAAGTGGGTTAAAAATTAAAGTGATGATGAAAATCATAAATTTCCAAGTTTCGCTCAAAAAGTATTACGGTAGTCTACTAGATAAGAAAGCAATAATGAAGCAAGACGTGAAATATACCTTCGTACGCTTCGTAATGAGAACGCACGAGGGTTAGAATCTTAGGGGCGATAAGAGCAGTAATTGTCGTCATCTCTCACCGACACCCCCCTATTAATTACTACAATGAAATTACGAGGACATTCCTACACAAATTGCACACAAAAGTGGTTGTAATGATGTAAACAATCGTTTGCATATACACCGCAAATTCAAAATTCAGGTAGATAATGCTAGTTTATTGTGATTGCAGCTAGTAGGTTGTTGTTGTTTTATTCTTTTTCTATTCTTCTCTGTTGTCTACAAAGCTTGCTTTTACCATTAACCTCAGCCATCGTCAGACGCTGAGATAAATCCATTTCGAAACTAGAGCGAGGCATCGATTATTGTCTCTGGTATGCCAAACGTGTCAATCTACCAAATATTCTGTGTAATCTCCATCCAAATTTCCGAGTGATGGATGCGCAGTTTTTGCCAATGCAATTTCATTAAGTCATTGTTAGCTAAAGACATTTCAAAACTGGGGCAACGCTTCGAATATCGACCTTCAGGGATTCCAAACGTGCCAATCAGCCAAATATTTCGCTTAACTCGTAATCTCCATCCATTCATCTTCTTCCAAATATCCGTGTCCCGGCCGCGTTTTTGCCCGCGTGCCGGCTAATCCAGTCGCATCAGTTTGACAGCTAAACTTTTTGTCCGAACATGTGTGCGTTTGATTGCTCACGTTAATTAGCTGCTATATTTAGCTACGCCACATTAGTTTAAACATGAGCCTGAAATTTTGCATCGTTATTTGACTAAACTAACATCATTAGTTATGGATTGAGCTGAACTAATAGCTTGTTCACAGATGCCGACCGATTATAACACTTTATTTCTACGATGGGTTGAAAAAAACTATGATCCTACAATTTATTATTTGTTTGTATTATTGGCGATTGTTTGACTAAGGAACTAGGAAGTTTACTGTAACGATACTTTCCAGAGTATTAATAGATAACCTATTGGAGTTTGACTCGAAGACAAAGAACAAACAATTACGTGTTAAGTAGCCCAGATTTACTCAGTTCATATAAATAAGGAAGAGATGCAGGGTTGCCAGCTCTTACATTTTGTATGTTTTTAGAAGAAATATGTAAGCACGAGGTACTTTAGGTCTATTCTGTTTGATCTTATGGTCATAATTTAAATGTGAGAGATTGTGCAAGTTATTTTAATTTATATTATAACGATTACAGTCTACTAGCGTAAATAGATATAGCATAATGTCTGTTACTTAAAATAACAAATAGCTTTATAAAGAAAGAATCGTATAAAGAAATCCACGCGATTTGATTTATAGGAATAAAGACTGACGTAAAAGAGCACAATTAAATCGTAGACAACCCTAATAAAGTGAATAATCGTTGTTGCGCACAGTTATTTATCTGCAGTAACGAAACAAATTGTTTGTAATAAAATAAACATGCCCCGTTTACGATCCTCCACACTTCTCGACGGATTTATACTACATACAAACATACACCTGTCGTTATATGCAATACTGTTTATATCGCACCAAAACACTTCCATTGCCTGCAAACTATAATACAACTTATTACTTTTACGTACAGCTCGTGTTAGAATAGTCGGTTTAAAATGGCGCACGTTTCTTGGCATGGCTAAGGATATTACGAGTATTAATTTAGACAGATTCATGTTCATGTCGCAGTGAGGTGTCAACTGTATCGCCGATGTTCATCGATATGGAATTAATCGAGTCGAATTTAATTAGAGTAACGGGTGACGTGACTTCAAGGCTAGTAGAGTATTGGGAATATATTTTACAAAAGAAGTTAAAATATAGTATGCTATTAAATACTCATATATGCGCTAGCAATTACAAAAATAACGATTAGATACAAAACGGAGTTGAAAAAATATGTCCAAATAGAATTAAAACTGCTTACACTAAAAAGTCACCAATTTTAAAGTATAATTAATTTCACTGTTCATATAACCTTGAAGAGAAAACAAAGAAAAAGCGTCCACAAAAACTTGAGATTAGAATAACAAACAGAAAATTTTATTATCACCGCAAATGTCACCAAAAACAACATTTTCGACACAGCAATTAATTTACCGGCACTCGGGTGAAATTTCGCCGAAACTCGAGACACAAAAAGTAATTTTTCACTGCGCCTCAAGTTGTTGGAAAAAATATATCCGTGACTCGGTCCCGGGCTGGATTAAACTCCGACCCTCGACATGCATTTGTAACTTTTACTGCGCTGTCAAAATTTAGCGCTTAAAAATATTAATAAAAACAATTTGGAAAAAAATAGACAACAAAGTACTATAAAAAGATGCGAGATGATTGCGTTATTTAATAAACAAGAATAAAATTGTCTATTGAACATACGAGTTGGCCAAGACGAATCAAGTTTAATTTACCAAAATTTAAATATTTCTGTCATTGGCCACGTGCACGGTCCCTTTATCAGCAATTTGGTTATCGCACGGTAGCGCGTCCTTATCAGTTCTACAAGATTTACTCGGACTTATCGGCTACTTAATGTTTGTGTATCGCTACTGTCCGGTTCGTTGCATTTAGGGCTACGAGAAATAAAATTAATTGTATAATTCTTAAATTTCTTTAAGAAGTTGTACAACTAAAATGTAGAAAATATGAAATTATTCAAAACCATTGAATTACCCATTTGCATATTCCCGGAAACAATGGCCGAGCAAAATATTTCAGTAATAAAATTTTAATGCCTCACTCGAACTGCAAAATTATTTTAGCTCCAACAAGAAGTCCTGCAGCACGCAAGCTCAATAGGCGCAGCACGTTCCAGCGAGCAGGTAATAAAGAAACAAAACGTGTGGAATTTCTGGAAACTTCCAAAGCAAACAGCGAGGTGTACAGTAACGAACACGCTTGACAAATATCGCCGGATAAATATTGGCTCCGTCGGATCACAGATTAAACAGGAGCCATCACGGTGGCTTTATTTGGATACCGATGAATTTGTGATATAAACGAGGAAAGAAAAACGGATAGGATATAGATGAAGCATCAATGTTATCGGATGATGTCAACAATTTGATAGCAGGAGAATAGGTGACCGGGTAGTTTTAGTAGAAAAGACAGGAGAATAATAATATACAGCCTATACATAAACACTACATATTTAATACATACGATATGGAGATTGAGAACGCTCTATCCCATATTGATAGGAAGGTATATAACTGATATGTATTTAAAAATCGCCTACACACACATTATTCATGTAAATTAATATGCAACCGGAATGCAGAAGGCTGTATGGCATTTAACAGGAGGGCTCTAGGGCGAGAGTGCTTCAGTCTGCCTGTTTAAACTCAACACCTAACGTTAGCGTGAAGTAGCAAACAGAATTTCATAAAGCTAGACGTTTACGCTGGTACCAGCTTGCACTTCAAACGCGCCCTTTGACAGTAGTGGTTTAGTCTGCATTGTATCGATTATCATGTTAATTATGAAAAGGCATGTCGGTTGAATGGAAAACGGGCAGTATTTTTCCAATTAGTTTGGGTAACCCCGGTTTCTCGAACGCTATTCAAATGAATGATCAACTAACATAGCATTCAAATTAAACGCTGATTGGTGGAATATTATCAGACAGAAAGTAACGGATAGATATTTCATATTTTATAATGACATCACGCTCGCACGTTGCAATATTGGTTGAAATAAGTTTAATTCAGATCGTATGTCAACTAATCGGTGTCTGTGGTGAATTAACCTTATCTGTGGAATTTTAACGAATCTTGCAAGTGCAAGCGTGATTTAATTATAAAATATCTGACCGTTCTTTTCTGTCTGATAATATTCCACCAATCAGCGTTCAATATGTGTTGTTAATTTGAATGCCATGTTAGTTAATCATTCATTTAAGTAAATCTCCTAAAATTAAGAAGCGTTCGTTGTTTTACTTTATGGGTTATATTTACTCAAGAACGGTTAGAAAGCCTTGCGAAATTAGCTTACTATGACTAACAAAACGTGCAACATTTGAGTCAGCACCAAAGTATTTGCTTTAACCAGCTGAAGTGCCTAAGGACTCGTTCCATAAATAATGGCAATCGAAACAACCGAGAATTATCGAGTTGGCAGCCGTTCAGAAAATAATTTACAACCAGTTAAGAATATAAAATTTTAGCATCGTAAAGTAAACAATGGACAAAAAGGCACGCTCTCCGGTTACACCTATAATTTTATTGACGCGTAAAATATACAGCCTTTTTGCGAGTTGAAAAACCTCATTTGATATTAAAGTTTTATGCATTTTACCTTTATTACTTTTAGCTCTGTGCAGCGCTGAAAATTTGAACAATATCTGGGCTTTTGTTTAGTTACGCTTACGTACTCTACATTTTTTTTCCTCAGTGCATCTTACAGTATAATCTTTTGTCTGATATTTCGTTACCATCATCGTCTCAATACTGATATTTTGAATCAAATGACCAACCACCTCCTATCATAAATCCACTAACCAGGATCATATTTTATGTCCATTTCACGCCCCTCCGAACCTAATATCCGTGGTACTTGTGTTAAACGCATTTCCGCCTGTCACTGGCCAGGCCCGATTAGACATGCCTGCTCAGAAATTGTTAAGTGAACCTATGTAGACAAACTTACTACAACCGAATAGCAGACTCTATTTTGCTATTTTATAGTTTTTTACTGCATTCGAGACAGTAAATATAAAAAATATGTTAAAATTATACAAGATATTCATCCAAAAACGTCGTAACATGAACACAACATAAACTGTGTTCGAAATTCAAATAATTTATAAACTGTCACCGATACTATCTCTCGAACAAAAACAACGGCCCGTAACTAAAAACCGATGCATAAATAAAAAATATACCACATCTCGAATTTTGATCTTGAAGGACGCATTATTAATAACCCACGTCTAAATAAACATACGACAGATAAAAAACCAATACAAGACATTTATTAACACGAACGATGGGGCAAGAAAAAAAGATAAAGCCATGATGGCGGGCGACGCGTTAACATAATGTTTATCGTGGGAGGCTGTCAAAACAGTGTCCAGCCGATCTTGATGCACCGGTGAAAGCTAGAAAGGCACGAGATTTAATCTCACTCAAATTGGAAGATGTTAAACACAAACACTTTAATTAGCTTTCTTATTGGTTATTATCAGATAAAGAGCAGAACGACCAATCAGTAAAAACGATTCCGAAACCAAAGCAGTTAAAAATGTGTCACGGAAATTAAGACCACTAGTAAAATTCCTGTAGATTCAACGACATTTAACGCTTTGATCATGTGAAAAAATTCAGTGAAAAAGCTGTGTTGTTTAGTCGTAACTTATTACGTGCTACTACTATACTATGCTGTGAATACTAAACGACTTGTTACCCGACTCCAACAGACACGTACTACGCTCCAATCAAAATATTTTGTAAAGTGCCCTACGTGATCCAACATGGAAGCACCTTGTTGCCGTTTGTGAGAAAATGGCTGCTCCTCTTTTTCCTATTCCTGATGCAAATATTTGGATTTGTTTATCATGTTTTACGCTGTAAATTCATCGACTACATTGTGAGAGGATTAGAATAGGCAGCAGCTTTAGTAGAGCCGAAAAAACTTAGGTTAAAAAAAGTCCGGAAGCCGGCAAACGTTTTATATATTGAGGCTATTTTCTTCTATAACCCTCATAGATGTTTTATCTCTTTCACGGGAGCGTCTCTTTCTTTACTACCTTATCCGCGGGTACAAGTAGGTGCGATTTCTGCAGTAACAAGTTAGTACTTTGTATTACCATAATTACCTTAGCTTATGGACAGTAACCATAAATTTCTTGTTTAACAACTGCAATTATTTTAAGTTTATATTACCCTCGTGTTCTAACACCTTTACTGTGTATGCTAATAAAGTCATCAACATCGTAGTTTACTTTAGTATCTTGTATTTCGTCCTCGCTATCCTTTCCAATAAAGTCATGGTATTTTTACGGTGTTTTCACGACGTGGAACAAATTTGAATAGCTCGTTAGGCACAAAAAGCAAAAAGATCGTAACAAGGCTCCGACGGAGCGCGTTTATCAATACCAGACGTGAACCATCGCCCATCAGGCTACCGAGATAGATTACCCACATTATCCGAACCTTTTGTACAACCGACTCGATTTAAATTGCTTCGTACAATCTGAATTTAAATTGTTTTCTTGTATCATAGTTTCGATCTGCAATTGTTGCAGGGATGTATTGTGTAAACTGTGCAGTATATTTTGAAGTGAATAGAATTGAAATAATATTTGTATTCTCTTGCAGCGTAAACTTTACCTACCTCAAAATTAAAACACTTTGTTTTTTCGATCCTGGTGGTCTCGAGCGAGACAAACTGCTTATCGAAATACTCCGCATACTGCCTTTTCTGAATAATGCAATAATATTTAACGACTCAAATAAATCGAGACATCCCACGTATTTTATTACTATAGATTTAAATTTGGACGCCGAATATACAAAAGGTTAAAAACGTTTATATCAAGTTTTAAGTAAAATTCAAATAAGAAAGGTAAGCACTAAAAACATACGATGGTTATAAATTATCCGAAAACCCGCTTACAAGTTCGAATGATGATTACGTTGAATTTAAAACAAACACAACCGCCATTATACCTCCGAGCGATGGGTCCAACCACGCCCTTCGTTCTCCATAATTATTAGGAGCCACCGGTGCAATAGTAGCTGAGATAAAGCTCCGGCGTCACGACAGAATCCTTCTTTTTAGCCCGAAGTTAGTCACGACATGGGGTTAAATAAAAACGGCAATATATCCAAAACCGACGATCACACAAATAAACAAAGAGGAACAGACGAAAATAAAAGCAAAAGGATCGGCGACCGAGACCAAATAAAACCCACAATAAATGTTGATTCAAATGAGGTGGAAAATAGAGAGGAGTTAAGTTTATTAATGAGCCGTATGATTGTTAACTAGCAGTTAGTTTTATTGGAATTAACATATTCATTGCTTTAGATGGTATTTCAATTAAAGACATGGACGGACAAAGGTGATATGTCGCAAAAACAATTTTACCCAGAAAATTGAGTTTAAACTGTCACTAATCTTTTTAGGATATGTAGTGACGTTGGTTTTTTTGGATTTAACATGTTCATTGCTTAAGATGTTATTTCAATTGAAGATATGAATGGATAAAGGTGATATGTCGCAAAAAATGACCCACAAAATTGATTTTAAACTGTCACTAAACTTTTTAGGCTATGTAGTGACGTATTAGGTACATTGATTCTAGAGACGGATCTATAGATTAATGTACTTAATACGTTACGACTTACGACGTATCCTAAAACGTTTAAGTGATACTTGAACTAAATTTTCTGGATATCAGAGTATTTCTACATATCACCTTCATCCATTTATGTCTTCAATTAATTATACGTACACAAATTATGATTGTAAAGACAAAGGGGATTCAAGAATAAAATGTTGAAGTTTCAAAATTGAATTTAAGTTGTTGCATCAAGTTGATCGCCCACGCTCTGTTCGAGATTATTACTAGGAACATACGGACGTTTTCAAAACTTTAATACGAGGAACGTAATTGAAATGCAGATCTGTCTCACAACAAAACTAGTTGAACAAATTTTAAAACTCTATTCTAAACGTATTTAAAATATTTACACAACTGATTATGTGTATGGCCATTCAATGTATCTCTGTCTTTGTCTAACACGTTATAGAGAGTAGAGTAGGGATGATTTTATGAAACTTCACACAATTTTTTATAAAACGATTGCGTAAATTTTATAACTATGGGGATAGGTTCTCTTAGAATCTATCGCCAACTCTTTCCTGTTTAATCGCTACCCTGGAACAAACATACAATACGTACAGTCGGCGACAGATCCGGTTTACCACCCTAAAGGCGAGATTCGTTTGCGGTCGATTTTACTTAGCTCCGCCTACTTGCACACAAGCATACTCGTAATATTTTGAGTCTTGAATAATTAAATAGTGAATGCGCGTGCGCTTATAATTATAGTAATATTTGTTTGTTTATTGTAATCATTTTAATTTATTGGACTAAATACATATTTCTTATGATCCCAGTTGGATTTTATCGCAGCTCCTAAATGAATCAACAGATTTAGATGCGGTTTTCTTTAGTTGAAAGCTGGTGTCGTTTATATATTTAAAAATTATACTAATCATCATCAGCCCCTGTGTATCTGTCTGTTATATCGCAGCTCCTAAATGAATCGACAGATTTTGATGCGGTTATCTTTAGTGGAAAGTTGACGTGGTTTATATATTTAAAAATTATACTAATCATCATCAGCCCCTGTGTGTCTGTCTGTTATATCGCAGCTCCTAAATGAATCGACAGATTTTGATGCGGTTTTCTTTAGTTTAAAGCTGGTGTGGTTTATATATTAATAAATTATACTAATCATCATCAGCCCCTGTGTATCTGTCTGTTATATCGCAGCTCCTAAATGAATCGACAGATTTTGATGCGGTTATCTTTAGTGGAAAGTTGACGTGGTTTATATATTTAAAAATTATACTAATCATCATCAGCCCCTGTGTGTCTGTCTGTTATATCGCAGCTCCTAAATGAATCGACACATTTTGATGCGGTTTTTTTTAGTTCTAAGCTGGTGTGGTTTATATATTTAAAAATAATACTAATCATCATCAGCCCCTGTGTGTCTGTCTGTTATATCGCAGCTCCTAAATGAATCGACAGATTTTGATGCGGTTTTCTTTAGTTTAAAGCTGGTGTGGTTTATATATTAATAAATTATACTAATCATCATCAGCCCCTGTGTGTCTGTCTGTTATATCGTAGCTCCTAAATGAATCGACAGATTTTGATGCGGTTATCTTTAGTTTAAAGCTGGTGTGGTTTATATATTAATAAATTATACTTATCATCATCAGCCCCTGTGTGTCTGTCTGTTATATCGCAGCTCCTAAATGAATCGACAGATTTTGATAAGGTTTTCTTAAGTTGAAAGTTGACGTGGTTTATATATTTAAAAATTATACTAATCATCATCAGCCCCTGTGTGTCTGTCTGTTATATCGCAGCTCCTAAATGAATCGACAGATTTTGATGCGGTTTTCTTTAGTTTAAAGCTGGTGTGGTTTATATATTAATAAATTATACTAATCATCATCAGCCCCTGTGTGTCTGTCTGTTATATCGTAGCTCCTAAATGAATCGACAGATTTTGATGCGGTTATCTTTAGTTTAAAGCTGGTGTGGTTTATATATTAATAAATTATACTTATCATCATCAGCCCCTGTGTGTCTGTCTGTTATATCGCAGCTCCTAAATGAATCGACAGATTTTGATAAGGTTTTCTTTAGTTGAAAGTTGACGTGGTTTATATATTTAAAAATTATACTAATCATCATCAGCCCCTGTGTGTCTGTCTGTTATATCGCAGCTCCTAAATGAATCGACAGATTTTGATGCGGTTTTCTTTAGTGGAAAGTTGACGTGGTTTTTATATTTAAAAAATTATACTAATCATCATCAGCCCCTGTGTGTCTGTCTATTATATCGCAGCTCCTAAATGAATCGACAGATTTTGATGCGGTTTTCTTTAGTGGAAAGTTGACGTGGTTTATATATTTAAAAATTATACTTATCATCATCAGCCCCTGTGTGTCTGTCTGTTATATCGCAGCTCCTAAATGAATCGACACATTTTGATGCGGTTTTTTTTAGTTGAAAGCTGGTGTGGTTTATATATTTAAAAATAATTATTATCATCATCAGCCCCTGTGTGTCTGTCTGTTATATCGCAGCTCCTAAATGAATCGACAGATTTTGATGCGGTTTTCTTTAGTTTAAAGCTGGTGTGGTTTATATATTTAAAAATTATACTAATCATCATCAGCCCCTGTGTGTCTGTCTGTTATATCGCAGCTCCTAAATGAATCGACAGATTTTGATGCGGTTTTCTTTAGTTTAAAGCTGGTGTGGTTTATATATTTAAAAATTATACTAATCATCATCAGCCCCTGTGTGTCTGTCTGTTATATCGCAGCTCCTAAATGAATCGACAGATTTTGATGCGGTTTTCTTTAGTTTAAAGCTGACGTGGTTTATATATTTAAAAACTGTACTAATCATCATCAACCCTGTGTCTCTGTCTGTTATATCGCAGCCCCTAAATGAATTGAAAGATTTTGATGCGGTTTTCTTTAATTGAAAGCTGATGTGGTTTATATATTTAAAAATTATACTAATCATCATCAGCCCCTGTGTGTATGTCAATAAAAAAATAAAAAAAATAAAGACAATTAAATAATATATTTTTTTATTTAGAAATAACAATTACTTTATTAAACAAAATGTGAATAGATTTAAATCACGGTATTTCACAGTACCTACGGAACACATATTTCAAAAATAAGATCTCTAAATAAATACAATATTATAATTTTGGTTTAAAATACCTACATTTTGAAATATTATATCTACAACTTATTATTTAAAATGCTTAAAATACTATTTAGATTAGAACAGTGAAACGTAAATAAAATCGATACAAAACACATAAAAATCAACACTATACAAGTATAAAACTGGCAGCAGTCAACCATAAAAGTCTCATTAACTAACAAGATCACATACCGTCGTGATTTTTAAAAATTCTTTAATCTCAGCCGTTAGTGGGAGGACTTTTTAAAGCACTAAAAAATATTTTAGGTGGTACTTAACATAACTTTGATTTTTTGAAACTTGAAAGAAACTTTACAATAAAACAAAATATTTTGATCATCAGGTAAACAAAAGAAATAACGAAAACTATAATATACAATAAACTATAATAACTGTAAAATATCACAAAAGGCTAAGCATAAAATAAACTTTTTATGTCAGTAATAAATTACTTGTATGTTACGTGTAACATTGACAACAAATTAATAATATTTAGATATTTATTTGTCTATCATTTGTATTAAAATCAACATGTGTAAATAATTTTCTAATTGTTTACACTTTTAGGAATAAGAAAATTAATTAAATTTTCTAATTGTTGGTAAGTAAAACGAACTGACGAAGTATTAAGGTATAATATTTATATTATGTTAATTTTAAGTCAAAACCACTTTTGACCAACCTGTTCAGTCAAAAGCACTTTTGACTAATTTTGCTAGTCAATAAATAGTACTTTTACTATTGACTAGCAAAAAAGACTGGTTAAGAGTTTTGACTGCAACATATTATATAATTATTATACCTTAATACTTAGTCATTGCTCCACCGGCGTCAATAACAGCATCAAGCCGATCCCGCATAGAACTCACAAGGACCTCGCAAAAGTTAGAGCCCCGAAACGAATTCCAAACCTCATCGCAGTGAGCGACGAGCGCAGGCTTAGTACTTTCGTCTCTGTTGTCCCACGTTTGTGCACACATTGCCCATAGGTTTTCTATTGGGTTAAGGTCTGGGGACCTAGACGGCCATGGGACAGTTCTTATTTCTGGTTGCTGCTCAAGCCAATCTCGCACTACTCGCGCTCTGTGTATAGGACAATTGTCCTGAAAGAAATAAAAAAAAGGCACAGCGTCTCTCGGGTACACAGTGCGCACAGGAGGCAACATTACTTGTTGCAGCAACTCCGCATGGGACTGTCCGTTAGCCCTTCGGTCAATATATACCTGTTCTCCAGGACCTGCTGCACTCATCCACCCCCGCATATTTACTATTATGCGCCCCGAGCTTTTATTTGGCAATACATTTCAGGGCTCATATCTTGTGTTGTTAGTACGCCATAAATTCAGACGGCCATGTTGGCTACTGGTGAAAGATTTCTCGTCTGAAAATATGGCGTAGTAGAAATCGAAGTCTCTATAATCACGAGCGAATTGGACTCGTGCTATTTTTTGTTGTTCGTTTAAAACAATTTTTTTTGAAGGACGCCGGTGGCGAAAACCAACTTCATGGAGACCTCTTTGGACTGTGCGCAAGGAGCACGAAAATTGGTTAGCAAAAACGGCAGTTTTTGTAAAGGGTCGCTCGGTATATATTTCCTTCATTCGGTCTTTTCTAGGAGTATTTAAAATCCTTCGACGAGATGCACGAGGATGGTCGGTCATTGATCCTTCGTCGGCGTTTCATTAACCCACCGACGCACAGTAGACCTCTGAAAAAATACAAAAGGGCATTAGGTATCTATATATTAGTAAGAGATGGATAAAGTTTTACGAGAATTGTGCGAACAGGGGATTGTAAAATTGGGCTTACACTTATATTTTATAATGATATTTTTAAATATATTGTTTAAGTATTATTGTAATTAGTCTTTAAGCACTGCTGATTGTTATTGATCTCATCTTTTGTATTATTCTATACTCCATTATTTTATTTTATCATATAATTTATAATTTTATAATATGATAATTATCATTTTTATTATTTGATTGTTTGTCTGTCTACGGTGTTCACTGAAAATTAGCGTTGTGAACTGTTAGGTTCGCAACAGTATGCTGAATGAATACATATTTGGTTATTTTTTTCGTTTTTTTTTATATTTAACCTTATTACGTTAATACTAGTAAGTTTTTATATTATACTTTCATATTGATATATTTAAGGTTATCTAATAGCCGAATGCTATTAAAATATATTTTAAATAATGTTTAGAAACTTATAAAATTAATTAGCTTTTAGCTCTCAGTTGTAGAGTTATTAGTGACATTACATTCGTTCCAAAGGCAGGTCTAACAATAAAATCAAAATAAACTTTTATAGCCTTTTTTTTAAACTAGTATATTATAACCTAGTAGGTATAATGTTATTATGTTAACAATTTACAAGATGAAACTATTTTTTCTGTGCCGGTCTGTAGTGTTTGTAACTACAGGCCGGCACAGAAAAAATGGTTTCATCTTTCATGAACTTATGAAAAAAGTAGAAAATATAGTAAATATTCTGTAACAATGTTATAAAAAAAACATTTATGTCAGGATCCGTTACACGCGTAAAAGTTAAATAACTACTAAAGAATTCGTCCCTGTTTGCTAATGTGCAATAAATTATTAAAATTTTTAGTTCGCAGAGCAATAAATTGCATTGGTTACTTTTTTTAATTAAATACTTTACTTATTTTGAACGAAGCTGACACAAAACAAAATATACACACAACAATTTATAACAACAATAAATAAATAACTGCGGGCCGAAATTGTATTAACAACGTATTATGTTTTTACTTTTTACCAATTTCTTGGAATACTCAAATCTTATCATAAACTTGTTCCGATGCGTTTACTAAAGGCTGATTAACCGGTTCCTCGGTGTGAAATGACAACACGTGCATAGAAACAATAGAAATGTTTTGTGCAATAAATCCAGACAGTGATCAAATAAAATAAACCTTATTCCCACGCAGGAATAATGCATGAGTCAGAACTCTGACACCTGTTATCTAAATTTATAAAATTGTTCGATTTAAATATATATTTTTTGAAACAGCTTTATTTAGGTAATTAAAAATGTATTTATAAGCAAACATAATACGCCACAATCTACATACGTGACTAATTGAATATATATAGAATAGAACCTATATTTTTAGCTATAACGACAGGCTTGTCAGACTCTAATAATGAAAAGTATTTTTAATTTATTATGAAAAACTAAACATTTAAAATATTACTAGCAGAGTGCAGACTCGTGCCCACTTGGTTGAGCATTTACATCGTGAAACCCGCAAACCCGCCACGCGGAGCCGCACACGGAACCCACAACCCGCATTTTTAGTTCTACATTATTTAAAAAAAATATGCATATAAAATTTCATAAGAATCGTTCATCCGTTTCGGAGGAGTAAGATAACTTACACTGTGACACGAGAATTTTATTATCGTAGATAGTAGAAGTACTATTATAATTTATTTATTTTTTATTATGAAAACCAACAGCATAATACAAATAATTTTACAAACTTAGTATCTTACAAAAGTTGGCTTTACTTACTATTATTGGCTTTACTTTTGTAAGATACTAAGTTTGTAAAACTATTTGTATTATGCTGTTGGTTTTCATAATAAAAAATAAATAAATTATAATAGTACTTCTACTATCTACGATAATAAAATTCTCGTGTGAGAGTGTAAGTTCCCATAAATAACCATTGTGCTAAAGTGATATAGAAATGAGAGCTTGATAGTAAAATACTAGTTCGCAATAGTTTTAAGAAACAAGTAGGTATAAAACACAAAGTAACTCTTAGCGGTCTAAATTAAACAATAATAATAATAATATTTACTCACCGAAATGTTCAATTCCCTGGATAGGTATTTCTGATATGTTCCGCCCTTGATCGTTAAGGAAAACTATTTGATTCCTTATGTCACTCGTCAAATTTGCAGGCATTTTTCCAGTCTATTTAAAAGCACAGGTCAATAATAAGGCTATCAAAAACTGTCCAATACGAAAAAGCGAAGGTCTTCAGAAGTGCACTCAATCAGAATCCATAAAACACAGCAGGGGTCAATATTCAATCCGAAACGGTGCACAAGCGAAACAAATTACAAAAAAACACGGACGTTGACAACCAGCGGGGTGCTAATTGCAACTGATTGTTACATTAAACCAAATATTATACTTTGTTTATGATCGAGCGCACGCCACAACTCTCCCGTGATTGGCTCAAATCTAAGGGAAGGCGGGGCTAGACTCTACGCTAACGCATCCGATTCTTTCGCCAAACTGGTAAACCGGATTTGTCGCCGACTGTACCTAGAACATATGTAACATAAGACTCCCAAAATCATTTCCTTTCGGCGTAAAAGACAATAGAAGTTGAACAATACTCTACGAAAGTACAAATGCCATAATTGTGACATTTGTAAAGCATTGTTCCCGATACGTGTATTTTCGCCCAAACCATTAACGGTAATATATTTGGGTATAAAGCTATCATTTACGATTTATACTGCGGCCTTATCGAGCACGATAGCAGCTGCAACTGTCACCATAATAAAAACGTTTTGCATTGACCCCTCCAGGAGTTTAGCAGTAACAAGTTAAAGCTACGTATTCGTAATGTATCGAAAGAGAATTGTGGGCAAATGAAGACAGCGCCCGGTAGCGCAAGCAGGAACATTTGAGAGTTTCGTAAAGTGAAGTTATCGAACGTTATTGTACTGTCGCTGTCATGCTTCTCATACAATTATTATTCGATAACGATACGAAAACGTAGCAGTCAATAGTCCCTGCTTAACCCTCCTTTTCTTTGTCAAAACGTGACTTACCTCAGCAGAAAGTATTTTGTTCGGATCACGACTAACGTGCACACTCGAATTCGGTTAGCATATTCTTATTCTGGATATCATGATCGAGTCTAGCACGAATCTTAAACGTCGGTGTCCTCAAACGAATTGCGGAAAATAAACGATTTTGTTATTTAATCAACGGAGTTTATAAATACTAATATGTATTAGGAAGGGGAGAGGTTTGATTGTTTGCGATACACTCCAAAACTACTGAGCCCATTTTGATTACATTTGGCACACTTGCAGAGTAAAGTGTAGACCGAGTGCATGCTTTTTAATGCGGCAAAATTCTATTCATGCGGTTACCTTTTTTTCCTAATAAGTGTTGGATATTCATTGTTTTGTCGCCGCTATCTTTATATCGAGTGACAGAGACAAAATATAGCTTATCAGTAAATTGAACTAAATTGTTCAAAAGGTCAATTAGGATTTTAGAATATCAAAAATGAAACACAAAAGCTATAAATAATAACTCGCACGCATTTCGAGAAGGATTTATAAGTTAGGATCGATGGATCCCATTAAAATTTCGAGGCAAATGTGAACTAAAATCCACCGACGGTCGTAACTTCTGTTACGAGCGGTTAAATAAACTGGAACCATTTGAACCATTAATATCGGTATAGTTAACCGGGACAGAAATAAGTTAACCCGTTGTAGAGGAAACGGTGAGCGTTGGACGTAAAATATCCCATTTTGTTGCGAACTATAGTTAATTTGTTAGTTATTGTTTCCTCAGGGAAGTGGAGCTTCCGTACAAAATATGACTTCAGGGCCCCGAATCTCGTGGCTCGAATATCGTTTCGAATATCAGTCTGTCTCGCTAGTGTTCGTATGATTTGCCTCCAATGAGGGACAGAGTGATATACTAAACGAAGTTCGAGGGACGAGAATCGGAGCACTGAACTATCACAAAATATGCTCATTTTTTTTTCCTTACATACGTTATGTACCCTGTCAAAATGCCATCGTTATTATCACTTACGAAGGTCGAAAACAAAACGTATGGGATTTGAAATAAGCTTCGCTAAGTGAGATACGGATTCGCACGATCATAGCGATGGCCCCGGGTTATCTTTATTAATGATTGGGTTTAAAAACTTATCTATCAATAATTAAAGTTAAATAAGATAGCTATAGGTGCTCTAAGTGATATTTTTAATCATCAGTTACATCTGTAATCATCTATAATTCTCATCTGTAGGTATAGATATCGCCTAGCTAGAACACAACATAATTCCTCACACATTTGTCTACGAGCAAGAATGATCGATGTTTGCGTTACCCGTGAACAAACATCGACTGTAACATCGAGTGAACAGAAGTTGTTGAATGAGAAAGTACACTTTTGGAACAGGCAGTATAAATATTAGAATTGTGAATGTTTACCCACCACGGGAGTTTCTAATGGCAGCCACGAGTTTATGACAAATATACCATTGTTTGGTAATAGAAAAGTACATGGTTTCAGAAATTAAACTTCACCGTAGGCGGTTAAAAAGCTCGATTACGAAATAGCTGTAACTAAAATCAAAACCAGATAAGTCACCTAAAGCCCTCTTTCACCAGGCAAATAAATAAATATAAATATCAATGGACGCTTCACACCGGAACGGAAATATAACGGAAATATATTTAATACTTTTATACTATACAGTATACACATATATTTAAGATTTTTATTATACTCGTAGTATACATAAATTTAATACACATCCGTGATCCCAGGAACATTGAAAACTTTTTGTTCCCTCGGAGGGATTCGAACCCGCGACCTCTGTTCGAGCACCAACGCGCTCAACCACTGCGCTACGGAGGTCGTCAAAACCAAATAGAAATTTCAATATCAATTCAACTTATACAAATGATTTCCTCATAACCCATAAAGAATAAATTGAATTACCATCACATATTAAGCGACACCATCTTAAATAATGTAACGGTTTTTAGATGGTTTTTTCGATTATGTAAATCCGATGCGGGCAAACGCCACGGGAGGCAAAATAGACGGGGCCCGGAGCATGCTGGGCAACATCAGAATACTCGGAATTATTCAGCTATTCAAACAAAATGGCCTCTTGTTTCACGTTCGAGCACGGCTGGTTACTTGACACCGGCGACCAAAACGCAAGGTGCGCTTGGTGGTCCGATGAAAATTAATATATTTTATAGCGCATAAAACATCTGTATGGGGCTTTATGTTCAGAATGTTATGGGAAGCGATTAAAGTTCATATTAACCTCTGACCAGGAAAATAGATTGCGGAATGCTTAGAGAAAATTTATATACATTAGAGAAAAATTCTATAGTGAATTAGACACTTTTGAACTCTGATTATAAGAATTTTTTTCCCAAATATGTTTGGTTTTTTATTTTATTCAGATTTAATTATATAATTTACGAAAAAACGTTATACCAATCAAAAGTTTTCGCTTATAAGTAAGGAATTACAAAAAATACTGTATTTTCCTCGTATTCATATGTTATTTTAATGTTCTTAATACCTTTCGGGAATCGTCGTTTTTTATTGTGAAATTATTGTTGTTTGTCTATTATTTTTTATACTCTGTCTATTGTTTTATTTACTTCTCACTTTTCTGATTATTTACACATTTTATCCATACAAAATGCAAGATAAACGATTATACTACTTTTAATGACAAGAAGAAGAACTTTTAAGAACAGTAAAGCAATCAAATAGAACAACAGGAATTCTCACAAAATATGTTGGATTTATCCCTCATAAAATCTCGTTTTTAGAGATTGCTTTGTCCCTTAAAGGGTTGACCCCACGTGTGACATTAGCAGTAAATCTCAGGACATAAAGAGCGGAGTCATAAACCATACATAGACATCCGTCAATCCCGTGCCTCGTAAAGTATTGTTATTTAGGACCACATATAATATGATTTACGAAACATAAACCCTGCAGGGCTTAACAATGCCGGCAGGACGATATTTTGAATGACATTAGAGCCCATATTAATCTGAAACTCAGTCTCAAGAATTGCGATCGCAACATTACGTTTCAAAATGAAAATATTTTTTTAAGTAACTTAAACCGTTTATGCAGCGCACGCAAAGCCTCAAAAATGTGGATAATTTTCCCCGTTTTTGCAACATTTCTCACTGACGCTTCGCTCCTATTGGTCGCAGTGTAATGTTATATAGCCTTTAGGGTTTCCTCTATGAATGGAGTATCCAACAATAAAAGATTTTTTTACAAATAGGACCAGTAGTGCCTGAGATTAGCGCGTTTAAACAAACAAACTCTTCCGCTTTATAATATTAGTGTAGATTTGAACAGATAAACGGCAGAACACTGAAACGATAGTTAAACTAATTGGCGCTCAATTCGATGTCCTTGTCATTTCGCTAAGTAAAGACAGAGTGAATAGGAGGTCTCTTAACCAGTGTTGCCAGTACGATTTTCCAACAAAGTAAGACTGGTTTTCGCTACGGGCGCTAAAAGCTACGGGTTTAACTTAAAAGTACGGTTTTGCCAAAACACTTGAAATTCTAGTCTTCCCATAGTAACCCTTTTATAGTTTGTATTGAAAATGATTTATCAGTATATTTGATAAGGTACGAAAAAGGTACGGTCCACACTAAGGTACGGTAGTGGCACAGCTGTGCGACATAAAGTACGGAAAACCGTTCAGTATTCGGCCGGAAGAGGATTAATCTGAACTAGTTCTGGATTAGGGTTCAAGAGATAAGTTTGAACTACAAGTGAGAACATCCGTAGCACATTAACTCCGTGTTTATCAAGGGGTGCACTGAACCAGACGCTATAACCGATACCATCATACCGTTCTTTAATTGCTTTCTTACGAACCAATAAAAATCGAGTGGCCTGGTTATATTCTCCATTTTATTTCTCGGTTTATATCTGGAGAGATTGCTTTAGGATTATGGATGTCTCGTAAAACAATATTAGAGCAAATACAAAATCCATGGCACAAACAATTTCACTGCAAAAAATACGATTGGCAAAGGACAACACTAGCTTAAGTCCCGATTTCACGCATGTTAGTGTTAACGGCTTGTTAAAATACCATGCCTTCTCATTCATTGATATGAATTACGAGAGGAACAACATGATATTTAAGGAAGGATTAACTTTAACATTGCTTGGTGAAACACACCCTTACTATTTTATTTTAATGTTCTCTATATCTCTTATGCTGAAATTGTATTCGATATTTTTGATTTAGTAGCCTCACTACAGATGTGTTTATAAATTACTATAATGCTCAACAAATACATACATTGATTAAGCTTCGAAATCTATTGACAATTATGTCCGAACGTAATTTAATTTGCAAATGTTGCACCCGAATTCAGAATGCTGGTACAAACGGCTCTCAATTCCCAAATAATCAACAATAATTGGATTCTGGAAAATTACTGATAGAGCTATTAGGCATTTCGTATAAATTCTGTCTATCAAACATGCACGGTCGACCACAGATTCGGTTTTCCACTTTTCGACCTTATGTGTCGGCGACTGTAAAATATGTTATATTGTATATACCTTTATTAGACTGTAATGTATGTTTATGTCGGCGATAGTAGGGGAAACGAAGCCCGGGATTTGTAGTAACTCGAGCGCGTCAGATTAAGATACAATATTTGTGTCCCACATGCCTCTGGTAATATAAGCATGATTTTTTGGTGGTGTTACATAAAGTATAAAAAAATTAATTCGACGCGCCAGATTAAAGTTGGAGATGCAGTTCTCAAAGAAGCTCCACCAAAACCTACTAGGTCTCCACAACGCTCGAGTAAGTAAAGGTTTAGCATTTTGGGCTCCCCTACCAGTGGCCGAAGGCTGGTTTTCTTTTAGAGGGAACCCCTACCATGTGTAATAGGTAGGGTTTTAGAGATTCCTTAAGAGCTAAATGAAGGGGATAGAAATGGATTTATAGGAATAGTACCTTCATAATTATTTCCTATTAAAAGACATTTAAAGGTTTCGTTTGAGACTTCTTTAAATTACTATATCATATAAAAGTCCTGTACTTTATTGACTAGTCTAGACAAAGTAGTTTTTTCCTCAACTCAACAATTGAGGAGCGGAATAAGGAGAAAAAGTATTTAAATACATTTGATCTCCAGGTCCCCGAGGGACACAATTGTATTTCTTATTATTTATGGCGTGCCATTCAAAGTTCTTTACAACCGGGTGCATTGTACGAAAATATTTTATTTGTGACATGTTTGTTTATTTTCGTCGGTTCACCCTAAACAGCTTTTGTTGGTTCACAATGAGGCCATATTTCACGGTCATTTATAAATTGGCTCGCTAATACGAGGAAAAAATTGGAAAGTTATATTTAGACAGTTTTGAGTGGCAATCATTCTAGAAATTGATATCGAGTCGCGATCAAGACAATTTTGATTGCGAAAACCAACATCGTGCATTATCTATGCTACGTTCTGATTTAATGTGATTTATATGTACACAAAAATATTAAATCGTCGCTTTAAAATATTATCTAAAAAACTACAACCTTTCAGTAGAGTCAAAACAACTTAATCATTTTAGATTTTATTATGACATGGATTTTGTTTTAAATGAGGTACAGTTATGTACAGTAAGTATGTAATACATCCAAAATCCATGTTGTAATAAAATCTATAATTATTTAGTTATTTGATTCAACAGAAAAGTTGTAGTTTTTAGAGGTTGAGAAGGTAAAGAGACAAAATTCGACTATTATAATATGTCAATGTTACTGCGTATAGTAACGGTGAATAAGTAACATTTAAATTAGGAGCATTATAGCCGACCGGTATATAGTGACTTTTGATAATGAATTTTTAACAAAGCATTATTACTTTAATTTTTTTCGAGTTCTCAAATGCAGTATTTATTACCTGTCCTTGTCAATTGTCATGCTGCAGCATAATATCATCCGTTAAGCCTTGATTTTAGTCTTTGCGGTTTGTGTATTATTTAATTCCTAAACCACGAAAGCTACAGTTAATTCGAAGCTGGTAACAAGCATAACACAAAAAATCCATTATGACCACGTTATCTAATGATTAACCAACAGAAAGGAATCTTGTGAAGTGGCAGCAAGTAGGGCTGTCGCAACTTGGAAGAAGCTATACAAAAAACTCTTTGTGTGCGAGATATTATTTGTAAAGTTGGTACCCCTAGCGTGTAGAGTGATTACTGATTAGCCTTGCAGATGTTAAGTGGACGAGCAAACATGTGTAGGTGGTGGGTGTACGGTTACTGACGCCTACCGTGGGGTTAGGCGTGTGTGGTCCCAGACCTTATATGTTGAACCTACTTCGAGGAGGTAATGCCCCCGAGGCACGGAGCCAAAAATTATCGTGTAACTCTTTTTCATTTTGATTTTAAGGAACCAGTGGACTTCCTCTCCAAACTGATTCGATTTTGATTCAGATTCGATGTCGTTATAAATTGACGTTTGTTTATTTTGATTAATTATATTATATCAGTCGAGTGATATGGTCGGGAGTACAAAAAGTTACGATCTAACGATTTTCTTTATCCTGGTTAGTTCCTAATAAAATACTAAAAGCCGTTGAGATCGAACTGATTCGATTCTCGATTGTGTCGGGAGTAAGTCTGCAGTAGTCCGTGTAGGAAAAATTTACCACTGCGTATTCGTACCATAATCGAATGTTAATTGTATGGACGCAGTCATCATTTTCAACACATCAATTCTCTTTCTATAATGTATTTGTTAATGGTTCCTGCTAACCCTACATGTTTAAGATCATCATCATCAGCCTGAAGACGTCCACTGCTGAACAATGAACATAGGCTGCTGCTGCTAATAGGGGGGCTGCATTAGTCACCACGCTTGGCAAGCGGGTTGGTGACCGCAGTAAGATGGTCGTAATACTCTGCCCGCGCTGCTGCCCACGAACCTGGTGTATCCCTTAGTCGTCTTCTACGACACCCACGGGATATTATGGGGGGAGCCCAATTCTTTACGGCCGGGAACCACGCGGCACTTTTTTTAAGATATATTTTTGTAATTCGGTTACCAACCTTAATTTCTCTAACTACCCTCAATTTTTCACACCACATCACGACCGCGCCTCGCATGGTATTACCACAACAATAATCTAAACAAACATGGCGTAGACAATAGTTTATTCTAAATCGCCCCGCCGCGTGCCACATCCCATTCAATTACCGCCACTGTCAACCCTGATGGGTAGGGCTGGCAGTTTGGAGTTGCAAAAAATATTTTTTTGTCATTTCGATTAATTCTATTGAATAAAGCAGGTAGTTGTGGAAGGGTCTGTACGTGCCTATTTTATGCTTGTAACGTAGAAAAAGTGTAAACTGCGTACCTAAATTATATGTTTATATAAAACTACAACTTTTCGGTAGTGTCAAAAACTTAGTAATTTTAGATTTCATTATGACATGGATTTTGTTTTAAATGCCAAAATCCATATCAAAATAAAATCTAAAATTAGTTTTTTTAGATACGAGGTTGAGAAGGTAAAGCGACGCTATGCTACTCGAGCTATTGTTACACTGTAATTTAAATTAAATCAGTAGTTTAGGCGCAAAACATACATACATATGTAGTATACACAGCTAAAATCTTTGTAGTAATAGGGCGATCGTCTTGTTTCATTGAACAATAGATGAGTGTTTTTATTAATTTAACAACAAAGTTAGGCCAGCTGTCTTATTATCAACATCATGTGATAAGTGGCAATGAGACTTTTTAATTTGTGTTTTAAAAAGTTCAAACGTCAAATGATGCTCATTACTACTTGTCAGTTGAAGTTCATACTAGGCAGCTGAATAATATTGATACAATTTATTAATTCTACACTTTACAGAAGTTATTTTATGCCGGCTAGAGCTCAAGTGTTCATTTGGGTACCACTTCTGCGTCCACCAGTACTCCCGACACAATCGAGAATCAAATCAGTTCGATCTCAATGGCTTTCTTATTTTATTTTTAAACTAGCCAGGATAAAGTCAATTGTTACGTCCTAACTTTTTGTACTCCCAACTATATCAATCGACTGAGAATCAAAAGAAACAAACGTCAATTTATGGGAAGTAAGCGGCACGATCGAATCTGAATAAAAAACGAATCAGTTTGGAGAGTAAGGCCCCAGTTACAATGAAACTGGCCACCGTCTCTAAAAATTGATGCGGGGAACTAAGTACCTAAGGTACAGGCAGAAAAGTTATCGAATACGAAGTAGGTCCTTATTATTATATCCAAAAATGATTGTTCTCCTCGCGTTTAATTAAGCACTGGCAACCCTAATAAATGGTAGGTTGGAAGTTAAATAAACACCAGCGAATAAAAGTGGTCGCGTGTCGCCACTGCGAACACTTCGGGTAGAAACGACCGTGAGATCACGGAGGGTTAAGAGAAATATTCAATTAACTTGATATATTATGTGTTATGACAGTAGCTTTTTATACCAACATCAGGCGGAACGAACTTCGATGTGCTTTATTATAGCACATCGAAGTTTCTGGGTAATAGCTGAACGTTACTTTACTTTGGTACTTTACGCTTCAACTTTTGACTAGTAAATTAAAAATTGCTTTCTGGGTATTGGGTACTTACATACACTTTTTAAAAAGAACAATTTTCCATCAAATCGGGCTTTACTTTTGCAGCACATATCTATCATACTTATTGATAGCTAAAGAATCAAAAATTAATATACGTTATAAAAAAATTAAAAAAAAGAATTAAAAATATTACGCTACGTAAGGACTAAGGACCGTGTTCACGTACAATAAACCACCCTTTTTTGAATCAGTAATCGGTATCGATAAAAACGCTGAAACAAGAAAAGAGATATTCAGATAGAAAACCAGAAATGCATATATATACAAAAATGGTTAATGTAGAATCGTGGTCGCAAACGCTATAGCCATTTATAATTTAATTAATTTACAACGACAGACGAATATGCTTTTCAAGTAGGTATTTTTTTTCTACCTTATTTCGGTAGAACTAAAGCTTAGACATTACAAGCGGGTCTGCTATTACTGCCAAAATCATAACTCTTCCTTTTCGCTTCGCCGAAGTCGGGTATATCTGTCCATTTTTATAGATCATTATTGTCTGATCTACAATATTTAAGCTACCGTTTTAGTCCGCGTTCGCGTATAGGAATAAGGAATCATTTATAGTGCTTGGAATTGTACCAATTTTCGAATTGTACCCTTGGATATCCGAATTGGCCGTATGAGAAAAAATTTAAATCAAAAAGTCACACTTTGCACAAAGTAACTTCAAAATGGGATTGTGCGAAATGCCTCAACGACAAAGGTAGTTTCAGGTGTAAGCATTTTTCCTCTCACAATTGTACGCTCCAAAGCAATTTTCGTCGAGAGTGTCTATTAGAAACTAAAAGCTTAAAACGAACAGCGGGAAGTTGGCTGATGGTACGAATTTATTAAAGGTTCGTTGTACTTTATACACGTATAACTAGTCGTACGCAGAACTGATGGTAATGTGAATTTAAATTTCAAATGTTATAGTTTAAAAACATAAAACTTGTTAATGGGGGATTATTGAGCGTGATGGTCGAAATTTATGCCTAATTCCCGACACATTTCCGCTAACATATCATTATAATTTCGACGTACCGCACTTTATATCAAAAATAGTAAATAGAATATAGATACAAATTATAAGCAAATCGATTATTGGCCTGTCCGTATTTTAAGCTCACCACGCGCTTATTCAAATTTACGGGTAGCAGGCTTACTCCCGACACAATCGAGAATCGAATCAGTTCGATCTCAGCGGCTTTTGGTATTTTATTTAGTGGATTACTAATCAGCATAAATTAAATCGTTAGATCGTAACTTTTTGTACTCCTGGTCATATCAATCGACTAAGAATCAAAATAAACAAACGTTAATTTATTCTGAAGGACGCGGCACGATTGAATCTGAATCAAAATCGAATCAGTTTGGAGAGTAAGGCCCCTAATCCTCCTCCACTATTCTTATAACCAAATTTTTTTGTGAAAAACTTTTACCCGACTACATATAGCCTATGTAACCCGGGCTATTATTACGAATCTATTGAATCAGATCAGTAGTTTAGGCGCTAATGTAGAACATATGTCATACTCTACTAAAGTCACTCTTCCTTTTGTCTCGTCGTCGGGTAAAAACTACTACGCAATTTTGGTCTGGCTACCAAAATCCTTTAAAGTAGGTATTATAGCTTAGTTATTTCGAAAAAGGTTTAAACCCAACCTTAAACTCCCAACTAAAATTCAAAATCAAAAATAAATCTAAAAAAAACCAACATTCCACATTTAACCTTTCGGCTTTAAATTTGGAACAGCCGCCATTCCTTCATCCATCATGAGCCGTCGGCGTCAAACTGAGCTGAACTGACATGTGACGTCACTGCCCGGCTGACCTGACAGACCCTGAACTGGCACCTTGTCTAGCATATGTTTAATGCGTAGAATATGTCACTCACTCACTCACAAGTCACGACTCACTAGCGTTAAGAATTAACATATTTGACTAAAGATACTATCCATAGTGGCGTGGAGTACCTATTTCAATTGGATTCACTAACCCTTTACATTTTAAAGAACCTCAACCAAATCACTACCAAATAGGTACAGACCTTCCCTCAGAAGGAGAAGCCTGCGTCTATAAAACGTGACTAGAGGATTCTGTAATCATTATCCTTCCTTTTGGCTTCGCGGCAGTCAGATAAAAATTGACTTTAAATCCGAATCGCCAATCCGAAGTACTCTTTTCTGATACAGTCTAGGAAAGACGCGAGCTTTAACCAGGGGTATTAAAACTATTTAAGTCAGTGTTGGTGACAATGATAAAAAAATAAAGACATTGGTCGCAGCAGGTCACCCGTTTGATTTTGGTTTTAGCAGCCACAACTAATTAAGTAAGACCACAATAATTAATAAATAATTATCCTCGCGTGTATATATGTCGCAGTCATCTCATTGAATCCGCTATTTAATTGAATGACTAGCGCGTTCATTGAATTCTATTTTTTCCCAACAAATTCAATGAATTCAAAATTCAAAATATTTTATTTCCAAGTTAAACTTAGTAAGCTATTTTCGGAAAGTCATCAAAAATACTATATATAATGATTCTGAGACAACCATTTCAAGTAAATTAATCAAAAGATATATCAACACGTTGCTATCTGTACGAGCTGTTTGACGCCATTATACATATAACTGCGCTAGTCATTCAATTAAATAAGCAGATTTAATCAAATGACTGCGACATACCTTTACCTCACATTATGGACAAACCAGAGCCCCGGCCAGCAGTTTTATTGTACGGTGATGATCGTATAGATGTGGTTTTGGTGATCATAAGTCATAACTAATCGTCCCCGGATGTATTTATAAACATCTATTTACACAGCCGCGCGAGTCGCGACCTCGCGACCCAACTGTTGGTTTGCACCTTTCATAACGGTTTTAATGACCAAATAATCATTTATCTAGGACTTCGTAATTAAAAGGCCCATTCTGGTCATTAAAAGTTTCAATACAGTATCAATTTAGTCTGTGTCATATATCAATACCAAAACCATATTCTTAAGATAAACGTCTTGATCTGTTTGAACTTTGATGTCGAAAACATGACTAGAACGATATTGAATTATGAGGATTAACTTTTAGATGTTGTTATAGGTCAGTGTTATTATTAACGTATCGCACCTAATAATTTTGAGATAATTGTCAAACTGTCACCTAAACATTTTAGAATGCGTCGTAAAGTATTAAGTACATTAATCTAAAGATCCGTCTCTAGAATCAATGTACTTAATACGTTACTAAAATGTTTAAGCGACTGTTTAAACACAATTTTCTGGGTAAGTTTTTTGCGACATATCACCTTCATCGATTCATGTTTTCATATATTTATGAAATATGTAGACAAATAAAGATTATAACATTTATAAAACTAATAAGAATATGAAAACCTTGGCAAAGTATTTGACTGAAAATAACAGGAGAATTATTTGGTAAAAGCGTTCACTAATTCACATATACGCGTCAAATGGGGCCAAGGGTTTCATAATTCATTCTCAGCAAAGGATATTCAACCGATAATATTCACGAGAATCGCCCCCCAGAGTAAGGATGGCCAATGAAAACTTCTACCCTTGTTATTTGTACGTTGTTTTAACTTCGGAACTTCGCCGTTCAGTTGGAGAACATTTTCCGAGTATATTTTGTACGTACTAAGTAGATATGATTAGCATTAACATAGATAACTTTTGAAGATATATTTTGGACATAAAATACTAAAAACATTATTTTAATACTAGCTGTTCCCGCGACTTCGTTAGCGTGGTTTTTGAGTAACTTAAACCGTCTATGCAGCGCATGCAACGAAAGTCCCCAAATGTGAATAATTTTCCCCGTTTTTGCAACATTTCTCACTGACGCTTCGCTCCTATTGGTCGCAGCCTTCCTCTATAAATGGTCTATCCAACAAAAAAATATTTTTTCGAATCGGACCAGTAGTTCCTGAGATTAGCGCAATTAAACAAACAAACTCTTCCGCTTTATAATATTAGTATAGATTGATATATTGCCGACGACCTTTGTAGCGGCTGAGCGCGTTAGGTTAGGTCGCTTTTCGAATCCCAACGAATATGCAAAAAGTTTTATGTTTCTGGGTGCGTATGTCTGGCTGTGAAGTGTATTGTATAGTATAAATTAAGTATTAAATATGTTTCCGTTGTCAGGATAACGTAACACAAGTTATTCTGATAGTTAACACGAGGCCTGATTGACGTGTGAAGCGTATATATATCAATATTATATTATTGTAAAAGCTAAATAAAATACTGAGGACAACATGTTATCAAAGCACACAAAAATTAATAGAACGTCGAAAAACTTTAAAGAGCTTTTGTAAGTTGCGCGCGCGCTGATCGATGCGAGCTTTTTGTGCTGCTGACAACTCCATCCATCCTCGGCAAATTGCCACATGCAGTCGGTTCCCTTCCAACTACATGGTATTCCGTCCTATCGATCATTTGAAAACCAATTTGGAAATGTCAAATTCAATAACGCGACGCCATCTTGGATTTTAAAATTGACAGATTGTTTGGAAGTGCTAGTTTGAAGTTTCAAACAAAATACGTAAAGACTATTTATTACATATTTTAATCTTAAGTACCTAATATGTCTAGGTATTTTAATGACATTTTCAGTGTAGTTGACCTTCAGATTATAGAGGGTTACCTTAATAGGTAATTATTAGTAATTACCGATATACGAGATAGGTAATTCCTATTAAATACAATTTTACTCTTCGAAATGCTAGATAAACATGATTTAACCTATTGGCGATAAAAGTTCAAATGTTCAAATAACAGTATATTTAATTATATCGAAATAACAAGCGCATAAATTTGCAATTCCCTAAGTGAATCTGCGTTGATAATAAATTTATAGATATTGCCGACGACTATGAGCTATTGCAAATGCATTAAGTGGGGAACAGAGTATAGGACGAGCCGTGTGACGCGACAGTAGAACGCGAGTTAATAGTACAAAACATTAAATTGTGAGGTTGACAGGAAAAAATTACTGCTACGTATTCGTAACGTTGTATGAAAATAATTACATATGACGCTAATACATTTGACATTCGATAACGTTATTAGTAACTGTTACTTGTTTCTGCTAACCCCCTGTACAAGACTATCGGTCATATGTCGTAGACGTGACCATCAGTATACGGATGTCCGAATAGAATCTGAATGGTTGGATATTTTAAGCACGTTTCGAGTGTCTGAAATAAACCAGCCTCGCGGTCACTGAGGAGATGGCGTTCATACACGTGACGCGTCCATCGGCCGCGACTTTGAAAGCGTCCTACAGTCTATACCCAGCTTTATAAATTATAACCATAATGAGTTATAACTCACTAGTTTATTGCATCTTTATCGCTGGACAGTGGGGATGTTCAAATGGATGGGCAACGGAGATCGCTTTCATCAGAAAGATTACGCTTTATACGTACCTATTATGGCAAATGATGACTGACTTAAAAGGTCAATTCATACTAACGCAGAGGTAAAGTGACTTCGTTGTGGAGATAAGGGTGAATTTACTAAACTAAATTGCAGAATTTCACTGCTTACTGATTTTCAATCAAGTAGATCCGATTCCGATTTCACCAACGCGTGTTAGTGTTAACGGCTTGTTAAAATACCATTCTCATTCATTGGTAGGAATTACGAGAGGAACAACATGATATTTAACTAAGCATCAACTTTAACATTGCTTGGTGAAACACGCCCTAAATGTTTTGAAATAACCCTAATTGTTAAAAAGAGAATTCTTAAAAGCAAAGTCGAATTCTGAGAATATTAACGTAACCGTTATGTAGGTAAACACGGGAAAATATTTGCTCTTTACACCATTAAACAACAGAAAATCGTACAATAAAAATACGAGAAACAATTGACTTAAACCAAATCCCTAGAGACAATGTTACATGCGAATTTTAATAGGTACACAAACATCTTAAGATACGACCAGACAATTCCAGTGATGGTTTCCAATATGGCTGCCAAAATAATTATTTCTGAGAGCGCTGCGGCTCTCCGGGGATGAGAGTAACAATGATTGGAAAAAACCTCTCTAAGGTTTAACACTAGTATTTTCTCTAATGTACTTTATGTTTTATCATGCAAGCTTAAGAGCGTGTTTCACCAAGCAATGTTAAAGTTAATCCTTCGTTAAATATCATGTTGTTCCTCTCGTAATTCCTATTAATTAATGAGAAGGCATGGTATTTTAACGAGCCGTTAACATTAAAATTCGTTGGTGAAATTGGGACTTAAAGTATCATTTTTTGGTGTTAAATCATATTGCTTCAGCAATGGCCCGATAAAACCTTACTAAAAACCGTTGGAAAATAATGCTTGAGAGACAAATAAGTTAATGAGTTCTCTTTATTAGTTTTTGCGTAGCAGAACCTTATTCTACCGATATACTACTTTTACATTCTCAAGTGAGGAAAGCCGAAATGCAATATGAGTACATTTTCTCATCGGCTTTTAACGGAAACATTCGGAATTCCTCGTATCCTAATTGGAATTGAAATTATTGCCTCAACGTCTAATTTGTTTGTGTTTCTATTATTGGACGTCGATGGTTTTCGTAATGGGAAATTGTATTCCGAACGCTAAATTAGGAAATAGCTAAATTATGTTTGTTGTTTTGGTGTTTGAATATTTTATTAGTTAATTTTACTTGCCTTTTTAGGGATTATAGCGATAAACCCATACTAACGGTAGGTAGGTACCTAAATTAAGATAGACAGGGTTATAGGATGGGTAAATGACGCAGACATTTTCGACTAAAAACCGTATAGTAAAATAAATAGCTCCAAGATTTTGATTTCTATAAAAAATAATTCGTGGCGCATTTTTTGCCACATACCTACTTAAAAATGCCAACTATTTTGGAGATCTTATGTACGAAAACATCTACGATCATATATTTTTTTCCCAAATCATATTTTATAAATGTATGAAAAATATGTACCTATGTTTAGGTTAAAGACATGTAGTAGCAACCTACAAGTAGAATGACCAGTAATTCACTTATTCTAGAGAAAAGCTGGACTGGTTATAATGGAAACACCTAAAACGGAAGTGGAAGGAAGTTATGGCGAAAGCTACATAGCTGGGATGACAACACTACATAATAAGCAAAAAGTTGGTTCATCATCTCATTATACTGAAGTCAAATAGACCTGTCACTGACTTTGTCCAGGAGCCCAAGCAGAAACAATAATTGACGTGTATTCGTATAAAGTAACGTTATCGTATCAATTGTATGCGCTGTCATCATTTTCATAATAAAAAATTAAAGCCATGAATCGATGAAGGTCGCAAATTTTTTTATCGAGAAAATTGAATTTAAACTGTCACTTAAAATATGACGAAACGTAATAATGCCTGAGTAAAGTTCCTGTGATTTTAACTTTGAAGGGGCTGTTAACTTTCAAGTAGCCTTTGAGAATAAGGCAGATCTTTGATTAACAATGAGGAAGGGACAGTTAGATGAATATTTTCAAACTTGGGTCCTCAATATCACTTTATTTTGAAATAATTGCTTTCAAATCTGTTTCAAATAATGCACCCCTTTGTTTTTCATTTCTATCGTTTACAATCACGTGGTGTTCTATTTAACACATGGTTGTGATTATTAATAATTATACTGTCAGAGTTATTATTAAAAACGTATGGTTTCAACAATAACGTTACGTTAAGAAAACAGACTGAGTCTTGGGATTATAGGTTTTAGAGTGTGGTTACAGTCTTCTAATACCATCAATTATAATCTATTTCAAGTTGGATTAGAAGCAAGTTAGTGCAGCCGCTTAAAATATTTTTAATCGCTCATTAAAAACGTTTTCTTAATACTTCTTGGCTTTAAGCGCCTCCGTGGTCTAGTGGTTCAGAGCTTCGCTCTCGACCCGGAGGTCGTGGGTTCCCAGTTCCGAGTTACGGATTTCATCACAAACTGTTTGTACGCCCAACGAAGTGGGCACGGGTAACCTAGTATTACTTATAATAAGAATGTTATTTAATAATATTTCCACTGTATTGTAGTCTCCGACAGATCGGATTAACCACTATTGAATCTTATTGCTACGTGATAAGGGCGAAATAGTAAATCAGTAGGCGACCGTACCGATATTCGTGTTACCTGCTATTTTTTTCCATGACAAACTAGGTGTAAAGTTTTAATTATCCACCATTTAGTTAAGGTTCTCTAGAATTCTGAATTTGTTTTACAAAAGTGCTTGTTATTCCGTTAAATGATATTACAGACTGGTAACAGTAACGTACCATTAAATTATAATTCACCACGATATTATAGAACTTATACAATTACTAGGTTTTCACGCGGATAAACCTAATAATTGTATAATAATACCATATAAATGGTAAGTAATTTATTAGAGGTGCCAAAACAAAAAATGCTCTACGCGTCATTCTTCTCGTATTCACACTACCTATATATTCGGCTTGATATATGAACCAAGAAACACACACTGTACATATCGACGCAAGAAAACGAAAGTTCCATACTGTAAGTACTGTACTTACAGCATCCCAAAAAAACGAAAATGTTGTAAGTTCTATACTGTAAGTACTGTACTTACAGCATTTTCGTTTTCTTGCGTCGACATGGTCCATAACACTAGATTAAAATTTCCATACTCAAAACGATAAAGACATTAAACACCGTTTAAAGTTTAAACGAGTATAAAATTAACATTTTTCAAATACAATTGGCACCGCTTCAATTTGGCAGTGCTGGCTGCGAGAACAGCATTCACACTGTTTAAATATAATGTCGAGCTTTTAATATACTTTTATGATGGGGGCCTTCAATAAATCTGGAGGGTTTAGCATACAAATAGTCTATATTTTTGCCCGCCGGACGCCTCCCTGGTCCCGTGGTTTAGAGCCTAGCTCTCGACTCAGAGGTCGTGAGTTCGATTCCTGCGTTAGAACAACAAAAAATGTTTTCAAGTTTGGTTAGGACAATGCAGGCTGATCACCTGATTGTCTGACAAGAAAGATGATCCATGCGTCGGATAGGTTTGTAAAAATTAGGTCCTGTGCCTGATCTCCCGCCAGTCGTGTCATCCGCACCACTGGGCTACGAGAGTAAAGGACTATTCCTTTACTCTCGTAGCCCAGTGACGGTGGCCGGTTTCATTGAAACCAGGTCAGGCGCAATACACAGAAGCACTATTGCTTACCTGACCTGGTTTCAATGAAACCGGCCACCGTCACTGGAATCGGTGTGGGAGGCATTTTTTTTCCCGCTCTAAAGGAACAACAGGGACCGTTTTTACTCCGTGCCAAACTTAAAATCGATCCGGTAGTTTGGGAGCATATTCAATGCGAATAAACCGAAAAGGTAACAAATAAAGAACTATAGATTTACATATTAGAATTGCAACCATAGTTAATCGAGATTGGAAATTACTCCGCTCAAGAGCTCAATGGGGCAAGCAGGAATGTTTGACAGCTACGTATTCGTAACGTTATCGAATGTCAATTGTATGCTGATTGCTGTCATAATCTTCATACACTACATACATATATACCGTTACGGATACGAAACTATCAATTGTTTCTGTCATGCCACAGCTCTTGAATGAATCGTAGATTTGGAAACGGATATTAAGAGAAATAAAATTTAATCATGATACAGCTATTAAAAATTTAATAAACAAATCAAACCAAATCCAATTTAACGCCATAATCACGTTAACATCCCATTATATTATGGATTCATCTCAGCCCGTGAAATTAAGCTTATTAGCCCCTGAGTTTGCTGTCAACAGTGCTTTACAGATTCATCACGTTTATTAAGCGCCGGTTACACACACCGATCGGTGTCGGCGGCCGATTCCGATAAAACAAGCCAGCTACCCAGGTTAGTCGTTTTTATATTATTATGTATAATTTACGTTTCCAGTAAGCATAAGCGTTTACGCCTTATAGAAATACCTAATTGTACCTTTAAGCTTAACCCTCTTTATATCGCAACAGAAAACGTGCTACAGACAAAGTAATCAAAGTTCAATTTTGCTAGTCCAGAATATTTTGATTTCCCGCAGACGTGGTATAGAACCTTAATGCTATATTTATTGAAATATTTCATAGTTAATTCCCTTATCGCGAGGGATTCAATATGGAGCCGACATTATTAGAATAACATCTATTTCTGTGTGTTTGTTCTGTGCGTGCCATTGCGACTAAAGTTACTGACACACCAGCCGCTGATGCCAGCTAGTGTGTCCCTGACTTTAGTAGGATGGTCAAATATCATGTAAGACTAAAAATTAAATGAAATTCAATTAAATCTGTAATACTTAGAGAATGCCAAATTTTGCTCTGCTTAAAAAACTTTCATGAGATCTGCATTCGATGTTAGTGTTTTATTGGAAAGAAAACTGTTAAAAAATACATACATAATTCATTGTAGAGGTTGCTATTTTAATCTAGATACTAATATTATAAAACGGAATTTTGCTTGTTTGTTTGTTTAAACACGCTAATCTCAGGAACTACTGGTCCAAATTTAAAAAATCTTTTGAAAAATTTTTTGTTGGATAGTCCATTTATAGAGGAAGGCTTTAGGCCATATAAGATTACGCTGCGACCAATAGGAGCGAAGCGTCAGTGAGAAATGTTGCATAAACGGGGAAAATTATTCACATTTTTAGACTTTCGTTGAGTGCGCTGCATAAACGGTTTAAGTTACTCAAAAACCAAGCGAACGAAGTCGCGGACACAGCTAGTAAACAATAAATGGTGTGTGGCTTTTAGATGTGAAGAACTACTAATGCTATAGACTTTTTGTGAACGCGTGCTATGTGTAGTAAATATTGTTTTTCACTTGCCAGTCTTCTTTTGTTAAAACTCCAATTCTCTTGCAATCAAACACTCGTAGTAAATTGCAAGAGAATTGTCATGGTCTTCATCCTAAAAGTTACTATCTATTGGTATATATATATATATATCTCTACCTGAAGAAGAACATGGAATACTTTTTTTAGGAACTTCCATGTTCTTCAGGTAAAGATGCTCTTATCTTAAGGGCAGTGCGCAGTGATAAGGAACACAATGTTGGCATAGGTCGAAATAGACTGCAGATAAGTAACAGGATGTAGATCGGCCTATGCTAATATTAGTAATTTTTTGTAGGAAATTGTCTTCTTTTTAACAAAAAATTAAGTTATAATCCTTTTGCAATATAATTTTATACAATACTAGCTGTGACTTCGTTCGCCTGGTTTTGAGCGACTTAAACCGTTTATGTAGCGCACGCAACGAAAGTCCCCAAATGTGAATAATTTTCCCCGTTTTTGCAATATTTCTCACTGACGCTTCGCTCCTATTGGTCGCAGCGTAATGATATATAATATAGCTTTAAGCCTTCCTCTATAAATGGACTATCCAACAAAAAAAGAATTTTTCAAATCGGACCAGTGGTTCCTGAGATTAGCGCGATTAAACAAAAATCTTCCGCTTTATAATATTAGTATAGATTTTTAAAAATCTATTAGTAAAAAAACACCGCTGGTTTTGTGTGCGTAGTCTATGCAACATGCCCAATTTAAAAACCCCACCATTATATTAACAAAAATATATAATCAGTAATCAGTTAACTTCTCATGAAATAATATCAGTATGCGGCTACTTGTAGTTAAATACCTAGTCATTAAAATACCCAGAACAAGCAATTTGTCTTAAGTTTTAAGGTAACCTCACACCGGTAACCCTATACACGCACCCAGGGTTGTGTTTCGGTGTTTGGCTCCCACAACTGTCGACGAAACCTAACACTTCATCCGAATATCTGGTAACGGATTGGGCTCAGGTAGACCGTAGACAAAAACTTAGATTGAGACAAGTTTCGGTAATAACTTCTTGTGTACGATACAATTTGTTGCTGATATATTGACAAATGGCTTGTGTTCGAAATTATATGTAGGTACATTTTATATGTAAGAATAAAAAGGTAGTCTGGCGGATTTGGTAATTGTCTGTACTTTCTTTTTCTTTTTTTGTCGCTGTGTATTACTACTTTCAAAATGTTGTGTTACCGTCCTAATATATTTTGTCTTATCTAGTGTAATGTAAAATACCTGAATAAACCTCTTATTATTATTATTATTACTTTATTGGAATATCTGGTAACAGATTGGGCTAAGGGCATAGACAAAAACTTAACAATTTACGTATATTCTTGTATAGAATACAATTTGTTACTGATTATATTGACAAATGACTTAGTTGTGTCCGAAATGATATAGGTATTTATTTATTTTGCGAAACTGTTAATTGCTTGAAGCATTTTTGTGATTTTTTTATGAGTCGCTTTCGCAAAACGCACAAACATGTCTCAAACAATCAGCAGTATCTGAGAAACTATTTATTGTTAGCACATAATTTTCTATTACCTACTTGTATAAACTTTCTTATAATTCAGAACACTATAAGGGTGACTACAAACAAGCGTTATTTTGTGAGTCGTGAGTCGCAGAATTTCGGTTGCAGAAATTCAGCTGCATTCAGTTTCATAGAAAGTCCAATTAATTTTGCGTCGCCGAGTGAATCAAACATGACTTTTGCATGAAACCGAATGTAGCAGAAATTACGCGACACACTCAAAAAATTACGCTCGTTTGACCTCACCCTAATAAGTGTTAAAGTAATTACCATCCGATATGCAATTTGTGGCTAATTTTGTACATTTTTCAAGCATGCTAAACATTTTATCTAGATATCTCAAATACCAAGAACCGGCTTCCAATTAAGGAATATGTACCCGGTACCGAGCTCTTATCAGTAGCTTGCTAGTCGCTAGTTATAGTAGTAGCTAGCTGCTACACATTGCTATTTGCTAGCACTATATTTAGAACAATAGAAAACATGAATATTATCTTGGTGAATATTAAGATAGTTTATGTAAGTAAGTAGCCCTGTTAAAATACTTGTAGTGGCTAAGTAGGTATTCTGTTTTTATATGTTCTGTAGTTTTTACGTGAAAGAATCACAAACATCCAGTTATTCGTACTCACAAACTCACTTATATAGTAGGAGTAAGGTTCAGTTTAAAACAGTTATTATCAATTTCATACCATAGCAAACATTAAAATCCGTTCATAGGTTTTACGAGACAGAGTCAAATATCCACCCATATCCAATTATTCACAAACATTCATTTACAATAGTAGAAAAAAAACTGGCTAGGATTTTATCAATTATTTTAAAAATAGCTTCCTGTGCTTTTCAATATACCTACATAAGCGTCATATGGGCAAAGTAACTTCAATGAAATGCTAAGGGCGTGTTTCACCAAGCAATGTTATAGTTAATCCTTCGTCAAATATCATATTGTTGTTCCTCTCGTAATTCCTATCAATGAATGAGAAGACATTTAACAAGCCGTTATCACTAACATGCGTTCGTGAAATCGGGACTTAAGATTATTGTAAAACAAAAGTAAAAATTTTAATTCGTAAAGATTTGGGTACATGTAACTCTATCCACCAACAGTATTTTATTTTAGTAAAAAACATAAAAATCGTGCGTTCGAGTAAGGTATGGGATATCACTTGATTTATTTCGAGGCCTGCCGCCTGGGACACTGGTACACTCAATACGGACATAAATATACGAGATATTCATTCGATTACGATTATTTATTGACAACGCCTATTATATATTTGAATAAGTCATAAAATCCTTAAGGCTCCACTGAAAATATATCAATAAACTCTCACATAAAAATTGTCAGAAATTGAGAAATAAATTACTTAATATATTATTATTAGACTCTGTACTTCTATAAGGCTACTCTTGAACATAATTTTATCGATTGAAATTCCAACAGTTCCCTAATTTGCTACAATGCTAGTGTCAATTTCATTTCCAACTTGGCGCTAGCATCTTTAAAACTAGGGAATTCCAACCCAATCCCACTCCCTCATTAGATTGACATCAACATCGACTGACTTCTTCTTTCTTAAGAGGAAACACTACGAAATATTTTCCATACAAAAATAGGGGTCTACGGGATTCCTGTTTCCTCCCTGGATAATGCTGCTGGAGTGACTATTTTTTCCTGGATATCTATGTAGGTATATTATTTTTACGTCCCTATGTTTTCCTTTTTTTAATAAGTTAATTATTTAAAGAGATATGGACGTTCAAAAACCTAAAAAAAATGGCCAGACTCTCCGCTATGTTTAAACATCCTGCAGGCCAATCGCGCTATTGTACAACGTTTCATTTGAGGTTCAACTTAGTTTCGTTTGTGTTTCAGCTGCGTTTCGTTTCCAATCCAGCTGAACATTTTTGGTCCTTTACACAATTTAGATTCAAAAACTTAACTTATATACGATCACTTTGTTCCAAACGTTCGAGCTGCGTGCGAGTTAAACTAGCTCCGTATGAACTTTTTGTTTGACAGCGTTTGAGTTTCAACTACGGTCCAGCTTCGTCTCACCTAGCTGTCAAAAGGATAGCGCGATACCGAATACGTCATAAAGTCGAGTAACGTTCACGTTTCGGTTGCGTTTCAGCTAAAGTTTTTTAGCGCGATTGCCCTGCAGGAAACAGATTTGACTACATTATACAACAAAATCAAAAATAGGATCCTAGCTTAATTCTTTTTTTAGCTAATAAAGAAAAAAAACTTAAATCGGTTAAGATTTGGAGGAGGAAACAGGAATCCCCTAAACGTCGATTTCTGGTACTTTTAATAGGTAATTTCAGTCCAAGTTGCAGTTGTCTCTATCGCGCTAGTGCTGGCTAGCTAAGGCACTGCGAGACGGCAATAGATTTTATATATACCTATTTTGTATTTCTCTCAACCGTGGTGTTTCCTCTTAAATGTTATGATTTTTTCGGATTCTAGATCTACCCTATCTTCATCCGCATTTTGATGAAATTTTATATGTTAGTAGTTTAGATTATGATTCACACTTAGGCTACTTTTACAACTCTCGTGGAATTTCTTTTTGCGCGTATGAAGTCGCGGGAAACATCTTAACCGATATCATAGACCAATTACATGTATAATTGGTCCATGCCGATATGTAGAAAGTTTAATTGACTTTTTTTTATGATTTTGATAGGCAAGCAATTCAGAAAGGGACATACCTAGTATGTTGGATGGACTATTATCTCGAATACTGAATTCTACATTCAAATGGTAACACATTTGTCACTGGCAGTAGACTGTGGCATAGTAGAATACGTTCTTTGTCGATTCTAATTTCTAAGCAAGAACAAAGGGTACTTTTTGTCCTGACTAAGATGGATAGCACTTCATACAAAAGCGACCCATTAGTTACCTGGGTACCGGGTACTCCGGGTAGGCACGAGTCCTATTGTACAGCCACTTATATTTGAATAAGAGTTCCTCAGAAACCCAAAACGTAATATGTAGCTGGTTGAATTGCTGTATGGTAATATGAGATAATTTATCATGGTTTTATGAGTTACTGTTTCCGTGAGCGTAACATGAAAATTCACGGGAACATTACACTTTGCTGCCAAATACTACTATACCAAACTTCATCAACATCTGTTAGGTATGTACTGTTTGCGTAAAAATGTAACAAACATCTACCTATCCATAATTCCCATACGTACAAACTTCCGCGTTTATATTATTATTATTATTAGCCTAAATTGTCCCACTGCTGGGCAAAGGCCTCCCCCAGTGTCCTCCAGATATTTCTTTCCTGCGCCACCGCTGGCCAGCCTGGGTGTTATTCAGCTCGTCGCGCCAACTTGTTCTGGGCCGGCCTCGGCGACGTCGTCCATCCTCTGGTACCCAATCGGTGCATATTTTTGCCCAGCGCTTCTTTATATTATAGTAGGATGTAATGCCCCCCAAATAAAAAATAACAATTTCCAGATTTATCAAGCCCTCAATATCAAATATTGAGCTCTAGTAAAAAATACTATTACATTTATACAGTAATATTAAAAATACCAATAAAAGGCTTAGGTTTATTGTTCTGAAGTGACATATTGTGGTACAACGCGCTGCGCCGCAGGGCATTTTTGGGGAAGGTACACTTTTTGTCGTCTCGTGTAGGTAAGGAAGATTAAGATAAGGATTTTCTGATCCTTTTTTGTGAATACAATTTGCCAAGTAATGCGATTAAATTAATTTATGACACCAATTTCAGTCATATGCTTTTACATGTTCTAAAATCTTATTACGTTGGAGAACTTGGAATGCATATTCGTGCATAAACAGATCCTACAATAAATTAGTCGTACGAATAAACATTGTGGAAATTATAGATCCATGATAATAAAATTATGAATAATAAAATAATGATTGCCGTTGGCGACTGGACTGCATTTGTTATCATAATATTATGTTGTATCAAGTATGCGCGGTAATCACATGATAATGTTTTGATAACATCTTCAATGTGCATTCATCCTTTCACGCTGATGAACTACATTCTATAATAATAATATAGAATGAAAATAAATAACTTTAATGCATATTTTTAATCAAAGCATATTGCAAGAATACTCTGTCGTTACAGAATTGTTGAACACTCCGTGCTACCTTGTTTTACTGATGTTTTAAATATATTATGGCATTAGCAGTATGTTTGTTTATGCAACTTACCTAATAATCTCCAGACTTCTGCACTGCTGAGGTAAACATTGAGATGTCCCAGACAGTACGGCAAAAACAGCAAAAACGTGAATAACCTCATTGTCTCAGTAAAAGTTCAGCTTAGTTACGAATCCAAATCGTTCACGAGATTTTGATTCACATTTTAAAACACCGGCACGGTCCACAAACGCTGAATTCTCGATACAAGATTATACACTCGGATAAACGTTCAAACGCAAACATAAACGAATGTTAACACACTGTTACTGTTTAGATGTAACTAAAAATCAAAGAATCGTTAAATGATTGCATCAATATTTGCGATGAACACAAAAGTTACGCGTATAAACAATGATTATCAATTGTATTTCTCGAAAACGCGTCGACACACCTCCCTTCTACAGTATGCGATCACAAACTGGTTCATAAACCGAATTTCTGTTTTATGTTTACGGCGCGCAACGCGTGTTTGACAGTTGCTAATAAAGCGCCATCTAGTATGGAAACTTGAACCATGTACATGCTCTAGCTACATTTCAAGTATAACATTTAATCAACAGAGGTCGCACTATGTCTCACATTTTAACCAAACATTCAGTTTTTAAGATATTTAAAGCTATAGATTAAACAAAACATGATTATATTTATTATTACTTATAGAGTGAATTTAATTTTGTAACATACTTAAATAAGATATATTATTTTACTTTCGTACATACGTACACCGAAGAACAAGAAAAGTTCATGTAAGAATGATATACTTACTTTCGCACAGTATAATAAGTCTTCGGTAGTATAGTGGTAAGTATCCCCGCCTGTCACGCGGGAGACCGGGGTTCGATTCCCCGCCGGAGAGAACAATTTTTTGTGATCTTTTTCACTTTTAACTCTTTTGACCTTCAGAAGATTATTCCTTCTCCGGCTGTTAGTATGTATATTATGTATTACGTTATTCTAGCAGTGTGTGAGTTTGTAGGTATGTAATAAAATATGTTAAAGCTGTACTGAAGATTATTTTATTCCATTTCAAGGTGTAATGTCTTTTTTCTAACATTTTAAGAAGGTTTTGACTACATAGCCCTACCTTCTACCAATTTACTCTTTTTTTTTTAAACGGGCATTGGCCCACCTCACATTCCCTGTCCCACCGCTGCAACTCCTGTGAGCCAGGATCAACAGTGGTAACCAACCACGACAAAACCCTTTGATATGATCTCAAAACACAATTTACTAATTTAAATAATTTAACCTAAACCTTCCCGGGACTTCCACGAATATTTCAAGACCAAAAATAGCGGAATCAGTTCAGCTGATATCGAGTTTTAGCGAGACTAACGAACAGCAATTGATTTTTAATTTTTATATGGCCTATGTTACTCAGTGATAATGTAGCTCTCT
The DNA here is from genome assembly GCA_905187575.2 of Celastrina argiolus. Classification (NCBI taxonomy): domain Eukaryota; kingdom Metazoa; phylum Arthropoda; class Insecta; order Lepidoptera; family Lycaenidae; genus Celastrina; species Celastrina argiolus. Next base: position 15,966,222 of record LR994585.1, read on the forward strand.
AATGAAAAAAGAATTATTAAAATCGGTCCAGTACTTTTGAGTTAAGTCGTTACATACAAAAATACAAATCTTTCCTCTTTATAATATTAGTGTCTTAGTGTAGATGTAGATAGTGTAGACCTACTTTGTGTCTGCACATAAAAAATGCAGACTTGGGGCGTGTGAACCAAGCAAAGTTAAAAGTTAATCCTTCGTTAAATGTCATGTTGTCCCTCTTGTATTTTCTGGCTGAACTGTTTGGAACAACGTTCTGCATTAAATTCTTAAATTTTATAATTTTTGCCCCAGTACGTAATGAACGTCTTACGCGTGCTATTGACCTCTCAGCGTAATCAGCTGATCGCTGTGTTGTGCACGTTGTACATTACCTATTGAATTTTTTTTAATTTTTTATACAGTGAATTAAAAGCAAATGACTAGTACCAATGGATATATCTCTTGCCTGGTTATTACCCAACGAAGTTATAGTGACTGGTCTTTTTACACCCTGTATATGTCGCAGTCATCTAATTGAAATCGTCATTTCATTAAGTGACTAGCGTTTTTATCGAATGACGACATTATATTGAAAGACTAAAGGACAATTCGTCATGTTGTTTATTGTAACGTCCAACGTCTTGACTGAACGTCATTTAGTCATTTAGCGTAGTCGACGAATTACCTACTTATGGAACACCTAGTTAGGTGACATTTTTTTCTAATTTGCGCTCATACTACCGATATTTTATCGATAAATGTAACTTTGCAAATTCTAGTAAGTAATAAATAATATAACATAAATACATCCATTTAGTGTACTTTTGTATGTTTTATCAGCTAAATTAGTAAAACGATGACGTACAGCATGTTTAAATTTCATTATGTCGTTCGTACTCAGCCAGTTTCACCTCAAATTTTTCTTAAAGAGTAGCCGACGTCGACGTAATAATAGATAAATCCATGCTATCACACTATTTTATGACGAGTATCGCACTTTAATGTAGATTTAATAAAAAAAATATCAACACAGTGCTATCAGTGTGAGCTGTTTGACGCCATATTTGTTTTGGTGACTACTAGCGCCGCATTGAGAAAAAATTTCAATCACCTGGCTGATTTTAATCCGCTAACTAATTGGACGTTGAGGGACGGTTGTTCAATCAATGTTCGGCCTAGTCTTTCAATTTAATGTCGTCATTCGATAAAAACGCTAGTCACGCAATGAATCAGCGATTTCAATTAGATGACTGCGACATATATACGACATCTGAAAACTAGCTTGTGTGGGCTTCGGCCTGACCGAGCATACCATCTCGCTCGGTCGGAGATCTCCCTTTTGGGGCTTCCACTCGTACTCCCACAACTTTAACACTGCTTGGTGAAACACGGCCTTAGACAACTCTAAGGCCGTGTTAAATAATACAACTATTATTTAACTTATTATAGGTATTCCTATTAGTTTTTAGTATTTGTTGAGCGGCAACAGAAATACCTAGGTATACTTATATCGTCTGTGATTACCTACTCCAACTAGGTATCTGACTTCCACGGTTCTACTGCAGTCTGGGGACGGATGGATAGCGGAGTCTTAGGCCCGTACCTATAAATAAAACAATCTCAAATCCTAGGATGAAGTAGGTATACTTCATCCATGCTCAAACCCAACCTCACCTTGAGAACGTATTTGACAGATAAAAAAACATTTCGTTTCATTTCATTTTAAAAAATGAAGAATTTTACTTACTTATGTTAATATATACTTTAATTTTTTTCTTTCTTAAAATAAAGATTATAAAATATACATTATACTTATTTTATTGTTTCCTGTATAATCTATATTATGAATATAAAGGTATAAAAAGAAAATAAATTAAAGTTGTAACTTTAATATAGTTGTTCTGTAGTAGTGTATGTAGCTATATAACCCAATTTATTAATATAATAAAGACAGTCTTATTGCAACTCTCGGTGTTATTACTTGTCTCCTAATCGCATCCTTACATGGCGACCCTGCCACCGGAATGCGTGTCGCGAATTTGAGACTCTCCGTATATGGGGTGGAACTTTCTGTACAGCGCAACTAGCAGAGAACTTATTTAAAATTAATTTAAATAATGGCTCATTATATTCGTTCGCGTTACGGTGTGCTCGTGTTATTTAAATTGATTCGGAAATCAATAATTTTCGGACAAAATGGGCAAACAACAATCTAAGGAGGAGACCGTGATCGTGCAGAATGCAGTGGGCAGTAACCAGGCAGGAATAGAACAATTTCATCTTCATTTCACTACCACAAATATTTTGCTGTCCATCATCGTGCTGGTGATATGCTTGGGTTTCCTGCACTGCGTGTTCCGGGCATACAGACGGTGTCACATGGGTTGGATCACCTCGGAAATGAGCAGAAATAATTTCCGGAGGTCGTTTTTTCGACAACAGCAGCCTGCCGCAGTTTTGGAGGAGCTGCCAAATCAACCCAAAGCCTATTTTTCTAAAGTGTAAGTGAAGTGAGAAAAATGTCGTTTACGCGTATATAAAAGTGTATTAGTGTAAAAAATCGTGTTTATTCTTATAGTATTAAATTACGTCTCGCGTCGCAGCCGAATGTAGAGACTTTAATTAAATTTATATTATTGAACTTTAAGATATTAAAAGTGTATTTCTTATTTTATTGTAATTTACTTGTCTGTAATAATTGTAATTTGTGTTTAACATGTTGCATAAGTGATTATAAGTTATACTAAAATGTAATCTATATTTGGTGGCAAATTGGTAAGTTATGAATATTTCTTTGGAAAATATATATGAGAAATTGAAGGAAATTAGAACATATTTAATTAAAATAGGACCAAATAGACGTGTAGGTAATATATTGAATGTTAAGCTTAAGGAAGCAAATAATATTTTTAGTGAATATTTTAGTTGGTTATTAATTTTTACAGAAAACGTAAATCAAGGAAAAATTAAAGCGGAAGACATTCCATTTTATGATAATTATCGTAAAAATTTTGAATTATTATACAAGGATATTTTAAGTTTGTGTCAATCTAAAAGTGTTGAAGTTAAGATTAAAAGCAACATGGATACTTTTGAGTTAAAAACGGCATTGACTTTATTACCTGTTATGTCTAATGATGATGCAAGTATTAAGCAGTTGATAGATAATATTAATTATTACGATTCTTTATTAACAAAGCCTGAGTGTAAAAGAAATTTAATAAAATTTGTTTTAAAAAGCAGATTGTCACAGTCAGCTAAGTTGCGTCTACGAGACGACTATGCGACTGTCGATGATTTAATAAGTGACATGAATAAGGAATTATTACCAAAAAAGGGTGCAACTGCGATTCAAAATAAATTACAAAAGTTAAGGCAAAATGAATTTTCTATTTCTGACTATGGAAAACAAATAACAGAATTATTTGTGGACCTTACGATATCACAGGCTAATGGAAATTCTGAATGTTACAATATTTTAAAGCCAATTAAGAAAAAACAAGCGATTAAACAGTTTTCCGATGGCTTGCGAAATCGTAGGCTCAGTACAATAATTTCAGCTAGAAATTACGATTCCCTGAAAGATGCCATACAAGCAGCCCAGGATGAAGAGACTTCATCATCAGCCGCTGGCGAGGTGCTGGGTATGTACAAAAGGAATTTCTTTAATTATAGGAATTTTCATAATAACTCTAGGTCACGCGGAAGAAGTAATTATAGAGTGTCTTCATATCGTGGACAGTACAACAGGACTCAAGGACTCAAGGAAGTTCGCAGCCGACGAACACATACCGACAGCCAACGTCGCGTGGTCCAGGGCAAGGTGCCCGTTATTCCCGTAACAATCGAGGTAAGTTTAATAATTATTATCGCGGAAGTCGAGGGATTCGCAGGAATACTCTTAACGTTATTAATGAAAGCCAAAATTCTTCGTCAGATGAGCCGCGACTAGATCAGTTTTTTCGTGAATAAAGAAAATCATTCAATTTTAGCTAGCAGTAATAGTATCTGTTTTATTCATTTGTTAATTTCACCGTGCAATAAAACTTATTCATTCTTAGTCGATTCAGGCGCGTCATTATGTGCTATATCATATAAACATATCATCGAATTAGGTATTCCATTCCATAACGAGAGTGTAATTATAAACGGACTAGGTGGAGAAGTTCAAACTATAGGCTATGCTTACATTCCATTATCTTTTAATGGTCGTGTGATTAATCATAGGTTCCACGTTTTCGATTCCTTACCAATTTTGGCAAACGGAATATTAGGACGAGATTTCTTTAAAAGGTTTGGCGCATGCTTAGACTTTGAGAAAAACATTTTATCTTTAAAGTTAGGAGAAAATCAAAATATTTCAATACCTATTACTAATAATTATAACGTAAATGTTTTAGAGATTCCGCCAAGAAGCGAATCAATACATTATATTCAAACCGATTTTAAAACGGATTGCATTGTTTGTTCAGAAGAACTACAAGATGGTATCTATTTAGGTAGTTCTGTAGTGAGTCCGGTAAGAGGAAAAATACCTATAAAAATTTTGAACGTCACGGAAAAAGCAGTAACTTTATCAAGAATAAGCCCTACAGTACATGATCTTAAAGATTATGATGTTTGCAGTTTTTATAAAAATGAAAATAATTCGGATAGAGTAAAAACTTTGTTTTCAAAATTAAATATAAATGGATTAAATGAAATAGAATTTCAGAGTATTCAGAGTATTTCTGCGAAATACGCAAATATTTTTTATTTGCCAGGAGATACATTAAAAACAACCAATATTTACACTCATAATATTTCGTTAAAGCCAAATGCAACTCCAGTGTTTTCAAAGCCTTATCGATTGCCTTTTAGCCAAAAAGAAGAAATTCAAAAACAAATTAGTAACATGCTTAAAGAAGGAATTATAGAGCCCAGTAAGAGCGATTGGTCGAGCCCAATATTATTAGTTCCTAAAAAAGTAGATGAAACCGGAAATAAAAAATGGCGTTTAGTAGTAGATTACCGCAAATTGAATGACCGGATAGAAAATGACAAGTATCCGCTCCCAGATATAACAGAGATTTTAGAGTCGCTGTCTGGAAGTATTTATTTTACACATTTAGATTTATATCAAGGTTATTACAACGTAAATTTAGATGAAAATAGTAGAAAATTTACAGCATTCAACTCAGGCCAATATCAGATGACCAGAATGCCAATGGGTTTAAAAACAAGTCCCAGTTCATTCTCTAGAATGATGAATTTGGCTTTGTCAGGATTAAATAACGAAAAATGTTTAATATATCTCGATGACGTAATTGTTTTTGGTAGAAGTTTAGAAAATCACAACAAAAATCTACAGGATGTATTTGAAAGACTGAATAAAGTTAATTTAAAATTAAATCCTTCAAAATGTACATTTTTAAAAAAGCAAATTTTATATTTGGGTCATTTAATATCAAATAAAGGAATAATGCCAGATCCTGAAAAAGTAAATACAGTTAAATGTTCTGTGGTTAAAAATTACCCATGTCCGCAAAATGCCGATGAAGTAAAAAGATTTGTCGCGTTCACAAATTATTATAGAAAGTTTATACCGAAATTTGCTGAAATAGCTCAACCTTTAAATCAACTTTGTAGAAAAAATTCAAATTTCCTTTGGAGTGAAAAATGTCAAAAATCTTTTGAAACACTTAAAAAGTGTATTATTTCGCCCCCTGTGTTAGATTATCCAGATTTTTCAGAAGAAAATCATTTTATACTGGAAACGGATGCGTCTAATAAAGCGATTGGTGCAATTTTATCCAATAAAAATGGCAGACCTGTAGCTTACACTAGTAGGACTCTAAATAAAGCCGAATCAAACTATCCTGTTATAGAGAAAGAGTTGCTGGCAATAGTTTGGGCAGTAAAGCATTTTCGACCTTATTTGTATGGTCAATATTTTAAAATCAGAACGGATGATAAACCTTTAATATATCTGTTTGGTATGAAAGATCCATCCAGTAGACTTATGAAGTTTAGGTTGACTTTAGAGGAATACAACTTTGATGTTGAGTATGTGAAGGGTTCAAATAACACAGCAGCAGACGCTTTATCTAGGATATTACTGTCGTCAAAAGAATTAAAAGAATTAAATGAGAATATAGTAAATGTTATGACTCGAGCTCAGTCAAGAAAGATTAATAAAACTGATTATTCAGCGTTGGATATAGTACGTACAAACTTGAGGCCTGCGCAACCGAAAGTCGTAAGTACTCATGTCAAACCTGCAGAATCAGTAGAATTATGTGTGATAAGTAAAGATAATTTAAAGAAGAGTAGAAAATTAGGGAGTATAAATAAAGAAAGTAAGACGTTTTGTTATGATGAAAAGAAAAAGATAATTTATATTAAATATCTATGCTCTGACTCACGAATAACGCGATGCGAATTTGTGAGAGAACTAGATCATTTTTGTAAAACAATTGACGTCGACGAAGTATGTATAATTAAAAAAGAAGATAATAAAGAATTTATAAAGAAATTAGTTGAAGAAATTAAGAATTTAAAAAATTGGACCGGTCCTCGTGTGTGTATATTAAATGATGTAAAAACTATTTACAATAAAGATGATAGAAAAGTTATTTTAAATGATTTCCATCTTCTGCCTAGCAGTGGCCATGCAGGCATGAGAAGGATGACCAATAATATCAAAAAGTATTATTATTGGCCTGGACTAGACAACGATGTTAGAGATTATGTTAGGCGTTGTAATAAATGTCAGCGTGAGAAACATTCGATACCTATAAAAGAACCAATGAATATAACAACGACAGCTTATTCAGCATTCGAAAAGGTATATTTAGATCTGGTAGGTCCATTTGAAGTCGATAATAATAATTACTCATATGCTCTGACGTTACAATGCGAACTTACTAAGTATTTTGAAGCTTATCCCCTGATTTCTAAAAAAGCAGAAGAAGTAGCGAAAAGTTTTGTTAACAACTTTATACTTAGATATGGGGTGCCGAGAGAAATAACTACAGACAGAGGGAAAGAGTTCATTGCAGCAACATTTCAAGAGGTATGTAAATTACTCAAAATAAAACAATTAAACTCGACTGCTTACCATCACCAATCTCTAGGTGCGTTGGAAGTGTCACATAAAAATTTAAACGCTTTTCTTCGGTTACAAACTGATAATCATCCCGAGACATGGAGCAGTTGGCTTCCATTTTGGTCATTCGCGTTTAACACTACAGTTCACACGGAGACTAATTTTACACCTTATGAACTAGTTTTCGGAAAGAAATGTTCGCTTCCTAGTAATTTGACCTTAGATTTAGATCCTCTGTATAACTATGATGACTATCCATGTGAACTGAAATATCGTTTACAAATGTCTCACAAAGAGGCAAGAAATAATTTAGTAAAATCAAAAGAAAAAAGGAAAGTAGTTTATGACAAGTATACTAATCCAATAAATTATAAGGTAAATGATTTAGTTTTATTAAAAAATGAATCAGGTAATAAGCTAAGTTCGTTATACTCAGGTCCATTCAAAGTAGTTAGGGATATGCCTCCAAATGTAGAAATAATAAAAAACGGTAAAAATGAATTAGTGCATAAAAACCGCACAAAACTTTTTATTGAATAATATTGTATTATGCCTACTGTAAGCCTATTATGTTATTATAAGCCATTATGTTATATCATTATAATTATTATGTTGTATTTTAAGAATGTAATCGAAATTATTTTATACAAAAAATGTAACCATGTAACATTTTTTTTTTTTCTTTTGGATGGGTGGTGTAGTAGTGTATGTAGCTATATAACCCAATTTATTAATATAATAAAGACAGTCTTATTGCAACTCTCGGTGTTATTACTTGTCTCCTAATCGCATCCTTACAGTTCACTTTTTAAAAGTGAAACGAAACGTTGTTTTATGTGTCAAATAGGTTCTCAAGGTGAGGTTGGGTTTGAGATTGTTTTATATTATATACGAGCCTTAGTAACAAGGTCCCGTATTTTACATAATATTAGGTACGAAACCCTAATAAAAAGTAATCACTTTTACCACATTGGTTATACCAATTCCCTGAAGTATCTCAGGAATGGATCAATATCTATATCTATACTTATAATAAAACTGTAGAGAGGTCAATTCTGTACATTGAATATTTTTTCAAAATACTTATTGGAGGATGATTGGCGATCGATACTGATGCCAAAAATGCAATTAGTAAAATTTTTGTCTGTCTGTCTGTCTGTCTGTCTGTCTGTCTGTCTGTATGTGCGCGATAGGAACAAAAACTACTGAAGGGATTTTAACCAAACTTGGTACGATTGTAGCCCATATTCCTGGGCAGGTTATAGGCTATATAACATAACGCTACGATACATAGGAGCCGAGCAGTGACGATAAATTGGAAGCAAGTCGGAGGAATTTCGCGCGCGCGGGCTGCGGACGAACGGTTCATGCGGGGGGCGCGGGGGGATCGCTTACACAGTGACGCGAAGCAATAGAATGTGGCACTAAAGTAGATTAGAACTTGAAATAAGTACCTAACAGATTTTTTTTTCTGAGAAGAGTGTTTCCACAGTGTCATAATAATATAAAAATTGTATTTTTGAACTTGCTTCACAAATTGAAATAAATTATCATTTATTGTATAAATCAACTTAATTAACTGTATTATTAAAAGAAAGCCTTTCGCGATAATCTAAAAAAACGGGCAGTTAAGCGGTTTTTGGTAAACTATTTATACCATCACGGTATTAATCCTCATCATTTTTAATACGTTAGTTGGCTTAAGAATTTCATGAAGACTATATTTGCCCTTTATACCTAGCAAGTATAATTAATAGTTTAGGAGATAATATAGCAAAATTAAAATCGTTTCGCCGTGATTCGACCGCCGCGCCGCATCGCGGGCCGCGGCGCCGCGCGATACAGGCTGATGCGTGACGTCTTACATCCGAGTCGGGGTGTAGTGTAGGTATCAGATGCTGGTAGGTAGGAATTTTGGCGAAGGTCAACCAAAGGAACTCAACCAAAGATTTTTTTTTCTGAGAAGAGTGTTTCCACAGTGTCATAATAATATAAAAATTGTATTTTTGAACTTGCTTCACAAATTGAAATAAATTATCATTTATTGTATAAATCAACTTAATTAACTGTATTATTAAAAGAAAGCCTTTCGCGATAATCTAAAAAAACGGGCAGTTAAGCGGTTTTTGGTAAACTATTTATACCATCACGGTATTAATCCTCATCATTTTTAATACGTTAGTTGGCTTAAGAATTTCATGAAGACTATATTTGCCCTTTATACCTAGCAAGTATAATTAATAGTTTAGGAGATAATATAGCAAAATTAAAATCGTTTCGCCGTGATTCGACCGCCGCGCCGCATCGCGGGCCGCGGCGCCGCGCGATACAGGCTGATGCGTGACGTCTTACATCCGAGTCGGGGTGTAGTGTAGGTATCAGATGCTGGTAGGTAGGAATTTTGGCGAAGGTCAACCAAAGGAACTCCACCCCACTGCTGGGTAAAAAATACTATTAAAATGTGCTAACAGGCAGTACCGGTAGTATGAATTTATATAGATGTCGCTTTGATTTGAAGATATATGACAATAAAAAAAATACTGGACGTTTGTATGAAGCGCGGCGGGAACCGCGCTGCTTCAAGCATTCAAATTTATTCTTTTTTTATTTTATATTTTGTTTAAAACAAAATTTCATTTATTTATATTATTATTATTTTTAATCTTAGGGTAGGTTATAAAAAACGCTACTAAAGCCGATCGGCGCGGCGCGCCGAGCTGGGGCCTAACTCTCCAAACTGATTCGATTTTAATTCAGAGTCGATCGTGCCGCATACTCCCGAAGAAATTGACGTTTGTTTATTTTTATTCTCTGTCGATTGATATGGTCTGGTGTACAAAAAGTTACGTTCTAACGGTTTTCTTTAACCTAATTAATTTCAAAGTAATCTACCAAATAAAACACCAAAAACCGTTAAGATCGAACTGATTCGATTCTCAGTTGTGTCGAGAGTAAGCCTGCTGGATCCTCGGCGGGGCGTGCCGCTGCGCCCATGTCTAACCGAGAGTTCCGTTTTAAAGACCTTAGTAATTGCAATATAAGTTTAAATTTAATAATACTTCAAAACATTAATGACAAAAACGGTAATAAGTTGAAAAAATTGAAAATATTTTTATGGTTTCGCAATTTATCCTATGTCGTTTAAATTTGATATGAAGCAACATTTTAATAGTGCATTAAGATGTTGCTTCATATCAAATTTCTATTCCCGGGAAGTACCCTTTAGGTTTTGGTTCCCTTTGGCGTGTCGAAAATTGCGAAAATTAGCGATATAAACGGCTGAATCTTTGGGTAGATGTGGCCAAGATGCCTGTTTCTTTTCACAGCCAGAAGGGACAGTAGAGCTGAGTTTTTAATATGATTTTTAGCTTGATACCTACACGTGTTAAAGTTTTGACACCCAGACAGACAGACGGACATCGAAGTTAAATACTTTACTAAATTAACGTGAAAAATTGTCTGGGTCTATACGGTGCATTCGAATAATATTATCCTAACTTCGAATACCTTTGCTGACTTCTACATATTGTTCGAAGGCCTACTTCTTTTGCCGAGCTCCGAAAGGATAGTAATATATTATTATTATACCCTGCATACCAAGAGGCTTGCCGGGTACGTGTCTTGCTGGATCGGGATCAACACTGGGATGCACTGGGAAGTACCTATTAGCGAAAGTTCTCAGCGGTTGCGCCAATAAACTAAAAATATATTTAAAAATACTAAAGTGCCCTAAATCACTTTTCCACGCGTACGAAGTCGCGGGCACAGCTAGTTATTAATATTATAATTGTATTCTTAATGCTGCGTAGATATTTCAGATAATAAGGAAACAGTGTGATTGTCATCGAAATAAAAAACGAAATAGTAATTTAAAATATAATTTAATACAAAGTTGTTACAACACTAATCTTTTTTTCAATAAATATGTCTCATGCCTTTGGTAAAATACATCAATTTATAAAACCAAATACATCACACAGATTAAATAACATCGAAATAAATAATATCTAATTGTATAAAATATTTCATGGTATATAAATCTTTTCAACAGTGAAGTAAGTATATTGATAATCTTAAAATATTATTACGCCGATACACATAAGCACAGAAGTTTCATAAGGTTAACATTAATATGGCACAGAGGAACTGAAGGGACGGACGCGAGTTTATTTATCTTTTGGTTTCTTTTCTTTTTTACGCGGCGGGGGCACGGGGGCCTCGCCGCTCGGGGCCGCCTCCTTTTCTTTCTTCACCACTTTTTTCACTTTCTTTATGGGGTCCTCGGTCGGCGCGGGAGGAGTCTGGGGGGGCTCGAGCTTCGCCGCAACCGAGGACTCTATTTGTGCCGCCGTCGTCTGTTTCGATTTCGGTTTGATCCCAATCTGGCTCAACGAGACGGCGGTGGGCACCGGCGGCGTGGGTACCTCGGGCCCCTGGACGAGGAGGCTTCTCGGTTCGGGAGTGATCTGAGGCGAGGGTGCGGTAGTAGGCGAGGGGGAGGTGACGGTGGTTCGCAGTTCTATGGCGATAATGGACTGCGCGAGCGACGCCGCGTCCTCTAGCTCGCTGTCCGGAGTGGGGAGGGGGTCGGCGGCGGCGGGGGGGTGCAGCTGCAGCTTCTCGGGCTTGCGCCGCTCCTCCGCTACACAACATATTCCCGCCTTTATTCTCTCTTTTGGTTAGGTGGCGTTAGTAGTGTCACATTAGAGAGCAAGCTCGGTTAGGGCCTGGAAAACCAAGGAAAACGAAGCGCGTGGGTAAGTTGAAACGATGCAGGAAAGTTAGATGTCAATCAGATTAGAGTCACATAACAGAGAGCGTCACACGACATAGAAATTGTTACCAAAAGTAAAGGACCAGAAATAACACCAGATATTAGAGGTTACTACGCTGAAAATGACGCTTTCTGTTCATTGCAAGGAAAGCAAGTCTATTCATACTGGGTATTTGATTTAGTATATTTTGTTTGAGAAATTAATATTTTTCTGTAGATACAAATTGCCTACAATATTTAACTGTCTATTTTATTACTCTCCTTGCAACGGTTACAAATCAAGAATAAGAAGCAAAGAAAACACAAAGAACAACTGCAATTTGACCATTACAATAAAACTGCAACTATCCTCCCAAATGCAACGTGATAGTGCCCTCTTATCGAACTGTTAATTAAAATGGAAATATGAGAATTTGATCGTGAATGAAGAGACTTTAGAGTTTTAAGAATCTTCTTTCGAGAGCCTCGTCGCTGAGTCCACTTGGACACAAGTCAACCTTTGTAGGATAACTAAATCGAAAATAAGCACATAGTAATAAATGATAGATACGGAAATTAAATTGGACAGATTCTATAAAATGGCCGTTGTTTTGGGTCCAAGTCTTAATATTACCTGTTCTATCAAAGGCGCGTCTCTTTGGCTGCTTCCTCGGTAGCTGGGTGAAATAATAACGAATTTTGAAACTTAAATTCTCATAAATTAACATAAAAACCAAAAACACAAACTGCACAAAAGAGAAAAACTGTGTTTTTTACGGAAGTGACCGGGCGCGTGTCTCCTCAGATCATTCCGCAAAAAATACAGTTACAAAAATATTAGTAAAAGAATATGAAAGTTGCACAATGAACTCGGTGAGATTCAGAATGCAAAGCTGATCAATTCCCTTTTTTTTACTTACATTTTGCTGCCGGTACTGCAGCAGCATCGTCTTTGGAAGGTGTAGTAGCTAGGGGTGGGCTATCGGATGCACCTGCCTTTTTCTCGTCCAGTTTTAATGCTTCTAAAGCAGACACTGGAACATCAGAAACTGTTTCAGTCTTTTCTTCACTGGGCGTAACGTCTGTTTTAATTGGTTCAGGGACAGGGATTTCTTCCTTGGTTTCAGTTTCGGTAGTTTTAAGAGAGACTACTTCTTGCTGCTCCTTAGGTTCTGGTTCGGCAGGAGTGGGAACGACTTCTGTAGGCAGTGCCTTATCGACTGCTTCAACAGATGCAGGGGTAGTTGGTTTAGGGAGATCTTCAGTAGGTGATGTTTCAGGCACTGCTTCACCAGATTTTGGTAGGGATTCTGAAGGCAGTGTCTTGGATTCTGCTTCAACGGCTTTTGTAAGATCTTCTGTTGGCGGCTCTTTTGTTTCTGCTTCTACAGGCACTGGGATAGCTTGCTCAGCCGGTTTAGGATCGCATGCTTCAGAAGGTGCTTTCTGTGTCTCTATTTCGAGAGATTGAGGACTCTGTTTTTCTGGGGCCAGATTTTTAGTATCTGTTTCAACTGGAACGGGAAGGGACTCTAGGGCCAGTTCCTTAGTAACAGTTTCGACTGGTCCAGTTGGGGTTACATCAGCTTTGTGTTCTAGTTCTTTGGATGCAGGGAGAGGTTCTTTCGCTGCCAGTTTTTCAGTAACAGTTTCAACTGGCACCGATAGGGGTTCGTCTTTAGGTAAATCTTTTGTAGCCGATTCAACAGGCACAGGAGGGGATTCTTTTAGTGGACAAACATCTTTACCTCCAACAGATGGCTGAGCTGGCGGAGGCGACTGCTGCTTTGGCGGTGAACTAGGACCTTGACTTAAGGTCTGAGATATTTTTGCCCAAATTTTGTCAAAAGAGTCAGCACCCATGTAGTCAATGTTGCCAGCTTCCCAACCTTGACGGCGAGATAATTCATCGATTGCTTCACTCTGCAAGTCTTCACCGATGCGCGCCAGATGGCCTGCGACTCCCGTCTGAAACATAATGAACTTAATTGTGGGTGAAGCCAATGTTCAGGGGCGCAAAGATGTTACTGAAAAGAAATGAGTGATGAAAACAAAACACTAAACAAATGTTAAAAGGTGCGTGCTTAAAAAAAAGTCATGCATTACAAGCGTATTAACTACTACTATGTACAATATTTCGCTCTAAGATTCACCTGTTTATTTTTCATTTTATTAAACACACAAATGATCGCCAGAATCTGAAATGATGTCCCATTTTACCCGATATATTATGTTACACTTACATCATTTTCCCCATTTACTTCATTTGTGTCTTCAGGATAATCTAAAGCATCTTCGAACAGTTCTGGACTACCAGGTGGCGTAGGAGACGGTGGATGAGGTACATAATGTATTTGGTGCAAACAAATTTTCCTTCCCCTAGAGTCAATAGTGTTTTGGTGCCTTAAATAGAAACCATCATATGGATGCCTAGGTAGTATTTCTTCATACGTGTCGCATTCATCATCCGAAATATAGCCATTCACTGTTGGATTTTCACTTTCGTTGGCTACATAATCTAAATGCACTGAATACACATAAGGTGTAAACTTGTGAATTGGTTCTTGGTTGTTATTATATATCACAATATCTTCAACATTTTTATTATAACTTATTTTACTTTCACTAAAAGTAGTAGAGTTCTTATCAGTATTGTATACATTATGTGTTATTTGACTAGTAGTTTGAGTACTATGAACATTACTATTATTATTTGTATAACTTATTGTATCAGCATGCTTTGAATTGCTAGGATAATTATTTTGGCTATGATCACTATGATGTGACATCGAAGGTTCGTGATGATGGTAAAGTTTTTCTGTATGGTATTGTTCGAAATTTTGTTGGTGATAAGATTGATCTATTTGCTGATTTGCAGGTTGATGTTCATTATTACCGTAATGATTTTCTTGAGAACTTGTATTATATTCCTGGCTAGAGTAATGAGATTCTTGATAAGTTTGTTCTCTAAATGAATTTTCAATCTGTGGTGGATTGTGACCATGGTTATTTTCATGCACCGGGGGCATATATTCCCACGCGTACTTCCTGACGTCATGGTAATCCATTTTTGGTACTTCTTGTTCCAAATTATTTGACATGGGCGGTATATGTCCCCTGTAGTGGCCCCAGGGGTCATGAAATTCTGTCATGTCTATAACGGTTTCGTCTTCTGTGAGATATTGCGTTTGATTGTCTGGATGATGCCAAGGAAATTCAGAGTGAGGATTAATCGTGGCTTCATAATGACCAGCGTTTAGATCTCGATCTGTATATTCATCTTCTATATATTCGGACTCATGATGGGAATCTTGCGGAGGATCATCCTCCGCTTCGACCTATTGTACGAAGTGATAAGTAGTAAGCATGCAAAGGTGCACTTGAAAAAAGCTTCATACACTAAATAAGTCTATAGTCTAATCTGTGCAAAAGCTTAATTCAAGCAAATACATATTAATAATCAAACAAAACTAATATAAATAAACATACCATTTGATACAATTAATCATTTAGTAATAAGCTGTGTTGAAAACTAAAATGATCGGTAAATATATTTTTTAATAAAGGTAAGAATGTAAGTTGTATGTTTATTTACATAGTGGTGATTATTTCACCAAAATACCAACACCATTCTACTAACCCAACTAGTTACTTTAGTAAAAACCGTGCGAACTGCAAAGCGACATGGAAAAATACAAGTTAGAAAATGTTAGTATTTTGGAGAAAAATCTATATTTTATTAAAAAGTGTGCATAGAATTAGAACTGGCAAAAGCTCAAAAAATTAAATTATTTAGTGGAAATACTAACAAATTTCTAGAAAATCATATCACAGGTATGTACAAAAATAGAAACAGAAAAGGGAAATTAAAAAAAATATATTCTTTAAATTGTAACAATTAAGAGACTAAACATTCTCACCTCAGTAGAATCCTGGGATGGCTGAGGAAACATGTTCAATAGGACAGTGTAAATGGCTCGACTTACTGAACCTAAGTGAAAACGTCTTGAGAATTTGCGGTGGGGAGTGAAACCAAAGAACGATACAGTCGATAAAGTTACAGTAATTGATATCCATAATGTTCAATAATAATATTGTCAAGAATTTATAAAGCCACACAGCGTATACTCTTTAGACACGTGAGCTAATATAGATATTAAAATAGACGCAAGATATTAAAATTAAGTATGTATCCTTTCAATGCTTTTTCGTTAGGTTCAATAAATCATAGTACGATACCTCAAGATTTAAAACAGTTCTTAAATTCACATACCATAGCCGTGTCTAGTTTAGTGTGGACTTCAGAGGTGAAAAGGCTCCACCATAGTTGGAGGAACTCGCGCAGATGTTCCGGAGCATCCACGGTGTGAGTCCGCCAGTTGTAGTGCTGCAGCCAGGGTTTGGAGGCGCCTATGAAGTGAATGATCTTAAGGTCTCCACCGTATCTGTAAATTTTAGATATGAACCTCAATTAAACGAATATTTTAAGATACATAAATGTACTCAATAGTTGAAGACACGAATGGATGAAGGTATAATAAGTCGCAAACATTTTTTACCCAGAAAATTGACTTCAAATTGTCATTTAAACATTTTGGGATATGTTTAAACGGATTAAGTACATTTATTCTAAAGAGGGATCTTTAGATTAATGTACCTACTTAAAACGTCAAAAAATATTTTTAAATGTTTAAGTTACAGTTTGAACTCAACTTTCTCGAAATCAGAATTTTGCGATCACCTTCATCCACTCATATCTTCAATTTAATTGTTTTAAATTGTTAATAAAATTAACACTATAGGTATAAAATACGTATTGAAATAATAAAAAAAATAAAGTTTTTATTTGAACTACACGAGTTACATTTTATAAAATAACTTATAAAGTTCATAAAAAGTAAAATAAAGTAAAAAAAGAGTAAAGACTTTGTTTTGAGATATAAATCTTCAGAATTCAGATGCAAATCTTTCACTTACTGTTTCAACGCTGGCAAATAGGAATAGAAAGCTGCTGATGTCACATTGTAGAGGAACGGCAGATGTTTGTTAATGTCTCCGTGAGCCCAGTCCGAGAAGTACAAGTTCAGAAGACCTTGATCACCACCTGGAATCATATTTTTACTAAATATATTAGCCACTAGGACTAAGGTGTAACGGAAGAAACAGGCCGAATTAAGAATCTCCTCCTTTTTTTGGAAGTCAGTTTAAAAATCTCAAAGACCCTTCAACGTCCTGAAATATTGGGATATTTCCTAGCTTCCGGCATACAATTAAACAATGCTTTCCCCCGCGTCTGTCTGTCTGATCGCGATAAACCCGACGATCAGATTTTCTCCAATGGATAGAGTGGTTATCAAAGAAGGTTTTGTTGTTATATTAGTTGATATGTGACGCTCCTGTCAGTGCGTAAAGGTACGAAGATCGCGGGAACAGCGAGTTAAAAAAACTCCTCTTTCGGGCACTGTCGGGCTTGTCCCTGAACCGGGAAGAACTCTGAATACCTACCTATGTACCGAAAATAATAAAAAACTTGAGATTATAATTATAATTTTTATCGTATAAAACCCTTACCATCAAAGCTGCCGCGTTCCTGGGCGAATTTGACAATTTTGCTGAACGTGTCTGCGGATGGTTTGAACACGAAGACACCGGAGTTGAAGCAGTCAGGCCAGCCCACGTCAGGGGCCGCAGAGAGCTCCTCACGGTCGAACAGTTCGTCGCAGTTTTGGACCACCTGCAACATCAAATATTTCGTTGTATAGAACCACGAGAAAATGAAGCTATCACATCTCGGGTCACCCGTCATATTATAATCATCAACACGTCTTGTTTGTTTTATAAATATCCTATCTTCTATTTTAAGCAAATTTAGCGCCTCGAACACAATTTTTTACACAATGGATAAATTAAGTTATTGTCTTTTTCTGAAATGTTAGACAAAACTCGCAACGTTATACATAGTATCAACACTGCACTCAGCAAGACTAAAATTTTATCCATGCATCCCCATGCTATCCAAGTTCCAACACGCTAAACTTACTTAAATATTACTATCTTGGGTCTTTCTATTACCTTCATGGAAAGCAGTAAAAGCAGATAAGTAGTCCAATATAGAAGCAATTGCCTTGTTTCAACATTACATTGTATCATTTATAGACCCCACAAAAAACCAAGATTGTTACAATGTTATTCTCATTTGGCGCCATTTATAAGTAGCTAACAGCAAAATACACATTACACAGGGTGTAATTTTATCTGAATGAAATATTTATTTAGGACTTATGTATGCATAACCAAAAATTTGCGTAATTTAAAGAAGAATAATATGATTACTAGATTCCTAACAAATAGTGGTATAAGAAAATACGCGGCACGATCGAATCTGAATCAAAATCGAATCAGTTTGGAGGACCCAGGTTCCCAGGAATTATGGAAGTATGTGTCAGAGGCTGGAGTGACAAAGCTCTTCGAGCGCTGCCGAGACACAGAAGAAATTTGGGATGCATGGCTATTTGTTCTTTTCATTGAGCGTTGGTAACATGGATATTGCATCATTTCTATGTAGTATGAAGACGATTGACTGTATTGTAATTTATATAGGTATATTATGTTGACTGTGCTACTATTTCGCATTAATACCATATTTATCTGTAGATATTGGTCTTGTGCAAATTAGTATTCAATAACTGTTTTATTGGCGTATAAGTATATTTCCTTTATCGCCTAGTAAACAATCCTCGTCATCATAACCACCTTTATTTAAATGTTTACTATAAAATATCGCCTGATTGTTAATCAGATTCATCTGTAACAGTACCAACTAAATTACTTCATTAAATAAAAAAACTTATAAGAAAAGGCAAGAACCACAAACCAAGTAATTTTATTCTTCTTTCGCATGGTAGGTAGTGTAGGTACCTACATATTAATAATTTATAGAATTTGGGAACATTGAAAATATTATTGTATCATCGTAGATAAGCAGATCACTAATATAGTTTTGCATCGCACGGCCTCAAACACGTGAACACCGAAATTATCGTGGATTTTTATCGATGCGACTGACACATTAACCTATGATAATGTCGCGCCATTTAATTCATACCGGCAACAAATGACGATTGTGTAGTTTTAATATTAATAACTCATAATATAGCTAGTGAAAGTAACCATTATACTTATTCATAAGTAAATATTACTCTACTACTTGACCCCAGAATTGATCTACGAGTACATATTTACTCTTATCTTAAAAAGAAAGTGAGTAGACAATACAAATATAAAGACCAATAACTAATTTATTTGTATTTTGTATATATTTAACTGATTAATTTGTATATATGTAGGTACCTATATCTATATTTAATCTATCTTGTATAATTAACGTCACAATTTTTTATTTGGGTACGTGACGCGTCTTTTTCCTGTTCCAGTGGCGAATTGAGTTACATAATTTGTGTTGTTAATGACAATAATATATTTCATACCTACAACTCGAATTAATGTTGTATCGAATATCGAGTCTCATACTAGACCATGATCATCTCTTTTACGTTCTACTTTGTGGTACAAAACCATTTTTTTCTCTATCTATTTTAAAAATACATATCTTACTTATACCTACATTTATGTGTAGCTTTAAAAAAGCTAACAATAGTTACTAGATTCTTTGAAGTTGAAATTAATTAAAACTACATAATAGTTTCACATGAATTTCAATAAAAATTCGCAGAAGAAAAGTATTTTGGCGATTTGGAGTTTGTCCAAAAATCTTAGTAAACATAATAATATAGGCCACGGTTCTGGGATCAGTCGCTAATATTCCCCGGCGTCTGTCATCGAATACCTACTCGAAACTATAGTAAAGAGGATGTTCTGCAATAGTAGGTGTTGTTGTTATGTTGCTAATTATGGCCCTCAATAATCTTCGTATTGCTATGGAAATGAAATGATAAGGTGAGTTATCTGTTAGGTCATCAAGTGCAACATTAATTGTGATTTAAAAAGTTCAAATGTCAAAATAACTTATTCTCTCAGTGAAAACGACTAGTTCTAAGGGCGTGTTCCTTTAGGCGCTCTTTTTACTCTGAACGCTCAGATCTTTCATAATGCTAGTGGAACGACTGACAGATGTCAAAATTTAACATTTCCTTTATAACCCATAAATTCTATTTATATTTTAAATTAACAATAATAACTACATTATAAAAGAATCTAGAATAAATTTGCTCGATCCATAATTTAAAAATAACATCGAGATCAGTGAAATCTCTGAAATCTAAGTAAACGTCAAAAACAAGATGGGTAAAAATATGCAAAATGGCGTGATCATTCTGAGCGTTTTGAACAGTTTTTGACAGCTGACAGCTGCATCTGGAACACGGGGTAAAAAAATAATTTACGGGTACTTACTACAAATAAAATAGTGGCTAATGAGATATTAAAACTTATTTATTTGACAATTATGGTCTCAGGTAAATATCAATATTTTAAACGCTGCATTTAGTTTATAATCCACCATTATCTTTTTAGAAACTGTATTTAATAATGTTAAACTTGAATACCTGGATATCCTTATGCTATTATATATACCTAAATAATAATAATAAACAATTTAGAATAACAAATGATAATTATTATTATTATAACTAGAATGAAATATAAATGATAGTAGACAGGTTTCTATAGTAAATAATTATTACTTCCTTGCTGAACAAATCAGCAAAGATATGACACAACGCCTTTGGGTAATTACTACTTTATACATCATAACTCTTCCTTTTGGATTCGCCGAAGACGGGTAAAAATAATATTAGGGCCGATTTTTCAATCGTCAGAAAACTTTTATCGGTTGAATAAACATGTGACTTTGACATTTGTTCCATACAAAATCTGTCAAAGTCACATATTTATTCCTTAGATAAAAGTTATCTGACGATTGAAAAATCGGCCCTTAGACGAATAAATCAATAACTTAAATAATCGATTTCGATTTATATGCCGTTCGGTTCAAAATCTTAGGCACATCATATCAAAGTAATAAAATGATACGGGTGCGAACGTGACAATTTGGGGTGTTCCAGAACTTTATTCTGAATGTGAAGAAAGATTATAAGAATTTTTGAATACTCGTAAAATATGCAAGAGAATTGAGAACCAAAACCTACTTTAAGCCAATTCATAGAAAAGATTTATTTTATATTTCGGCTATATAATATACATATTATACTTGACTTGACATATATTATGTACTTGATATTATGTAGCTACTAAACCTAATCCATGTAATATGAAGTGACAAACAAAAAATATTATATAAAAGTTAAAACACACGAATAATACATGTCAGATAAGAATAATCTACTTACCAAAATATCAGCATCGAGGAACACACATTTTTCATACTGAGTGAGATTCCAACAATGCAGTTTCGTGAACGTGATGCCTAGTTCGGGTCGCTGCAGGAGGGCCAGATGAGCAGCATCTCCAGAATCCAAAACGTCTACTGTTATCACCTCTGCGAAGATCGCGGCGAGACGCTCCCTGTCGAAGACAATGAAATCTCATTACCAGTTTCAGCCACTGTATGCTATTTCAATTCTCAAGATACTACCCTATCCTTTTCGTAATAAATTCACAGTACTGCTACGTTATATAATGTGTCACCTTTAATAAGGCGTCCACTAATTAATAAATTACTTAAATTCTTGACTTAGGCTGTGTGTGGAAATGGAATGCCCGTTTGGGGAAATAATTAAAAGAATCCCTATAAACGTCTTCAACCCTAATTGCATGAAAGGCTTCAGTGTTTCTATGCAAAAGATATTTATCCTTGGTCAAGTTTCAGCACATTTTTTACAAGAAAATTTCAACAACAAGATTATAGAAATCCCAGCCCTGTTCGTTCCGTTTGCGAAAATTGTGTCAAGTTTATTTTTCATCCAATGCCAATGGATGTTATGCATTTGTAATAAACATTAAAAGAGGACATAAAATAGTAATGTCTGATCAGTTTAGAAATATGTTCGAGATTTGCGATTGCGCAACACTTCCGCAAAAACAGACGCAGACACTTGTCCAGGGACGTCAGAGTGTAGGTTTGGATAGCTGAGGACTGGAATTAAATTTTACTAAAGATTTATCTTCTGACGTCAAATGTGTGTCATACCCAAATGTACCACAGCTGGTAGGAAATGTTCTTGCATTATCTACGCGGTACGCATTTGTTCTTCCTGTTTTGAAAAGAGAAACACGATCATCCGACAACCAGAGTCAATCAGTGTCACTGAGACATTACAAGCGATGTCTTTGGTCTCTAAGAAATTCTCCGACACCAAGGTTCCTAGATTTAACAACAAGCTGTTGTGAGACGTCAAGGGGATATAAACATGTCTATTCTGCACCTATTATTTTCCATGGCGACACATACCAGTCAGTATGACCCTCGAGTCTCGAGTCTCGACATTAGAATATTATGTACAATCGAACAAGTGGCCAGGCATAAGAAGAAAATCACTTAGCAGCTTTGATGTAACGTGCACTATCACAAACTAACTAAATACAAAAATGTTCAATTTCCAAATGAAACTTAACGAAAAGTCTTGGAAAGTCAACAAGAAAACAAGCTCGTATTTCAACCGCGTCTTCAGTCGATGTCGTCACTTTCTTGAGTTTCAATGTTTTGAGTTCTATTGCAAAAGTTGAATGATTGGAACTCGAGAAGGAATAATATTATCTTCATGTCAACTTCAACAATCACGAACCCCTCTCTTAGGCTCTAGTCTATTTTAGACGATTCCTCTTCGTTACTAGGTGTACAAGGGTGGCGATACTCATACAGTTGGACATTACACATATTACAATTACCTCATAGCATCAGTGACAGCGGGCGTGATGAGTACTACGGCTGGGATAGCCGAGCCAGCTCGGCGGAGCGAGTGCGCCAGCACCAAAGCCCCTAGACCGTACGAGTCGTTTGTCGCCAACGTTACCCATGCTCGATCTGTTGACGAAAAATTTGTTATTGAGTTGAATAAATCATGCGATCATGCTAACAAATTGTGGTAGATATGAGATATCGTAGACACAGTTCTATAGAAACTAGAAATATCTTTGAAACTACAAATATTATAGTAGCTTGTTTTCTCCTACAAATTCAGAATCATTGCTTAGTGATGTGATAGCTATTACGATTTTGTAAGAATATAATACATTCCTATAATTTCGTAATGGTTCTGATAAATGAAGATTAAAATGAATTTAGAACAAATACAGTAAACACGCAAATAAAAGTAAAATGACGATAACATTTAATTCGAACTTAGTTGGTATTATGTCACAATATTTATTATATAATGCGAAAAACGATAATAAACAATATGCGCGAGTTTATTTTCTTCTGTAATTTACATGTACACATAGTAGGTAAGTGAGGAATGACGATAGATGCCGCTATTTATAAACAACATCTAATATCCATTATTAATAATATCAGTTGTATGCCAAAGGCGTAAAACCGTTAAAATGCAAGCAAATAATTACTAGATATTTATGTTAATTTCATTTTATCCCTATAGTCGTAGAAATTTAGGAAGTGCGCACTGCGCAGTAAGAAGTGTGGCGTAGATATACAAAGTGATACTAAATATACAATAGCACGTGGGCTATATCTATGTAGTCTAGACTGTGTACTTGTTGCACCGTCACTTTTGTTGACCAATAATGACCATGTGCAACGAATCAATGAAATAAATATGGTTTTAACGCTACAAAATTCAATTTGAATATCGTTCGTCTTATTTAACGTGTTCAATATTTACATAACGCCTTATTTACAAGTCTGACATACAATTTTAAAACGAAAACAATGAACTTATTTTAGATCTGATAGCTAAGAAGAAAAGGATAGAGTTGTAAAAATTTAAATTTTTGATTAGGTACTCATCCACGAAACCTTTGAAAGTAATAGCAATGAAAATAGGGATTAAAATTATATAACGTATCCAGTATATAAAAAAAGAATGCAAGAAACAACGGTTACGATTTGTAATAAAATGTATAATTATACCTAACAACCAATTTCCTCTACTTTAGCACGACATAAGCTTGTGTTAGTTTTTTTAGTCCATTAATTTATTGATTTCTAATTTCTACTACAGAAAAAGTAACAAATATCATCTACAAAACAGAAGTTTACAGTTTAAACTACTATAATTAAACTATAATGTTGCCAGTGTTGTTTTAAATTATTGAGCTGTATGTGCGTGTTGTAGTCCGAAATAGCGCGACATAAATAAATTTTAAAATAAAACTACTGGATAGCATCAGATATTTTGCACCGGGACTAAAGTATGCAATTCACAATTAAACTCACAATCAATCTTTCAACGCAGTGCTAACATGCCAATCCATTCCGTATTCTTTGTGATTTGTTTTGACAATCGTCAACGCACTATTATTGGAAAACGTATTGAAATTCAATACTTATTAGACTAGAGCTGGAGAGAATTTAAATAATAATATAAATAAACGAAAGTGCTCATAATATGCAAAACCCAGCAAATTACCATAACCACAAAGACTCATAAATTCGCTGTCTGCAATAATATCTAAAAAGCTCGCGAATAAACATGAACAAGATCGATACTGTTATCATAATCAATTTAATCTAAGCAAACATGTTTGCCACATGCAAATGGCTAATTTTTAATGCTATTTACCAAACTCAAGGTTCGAACATAAAATTTTACTATCAGTTATGTTGGATACGGACCCATGATGTCAGACTGGTAGGACGAAAATAGATAATACGAATACCATCTTACATAGCCCAATAAGACAGACAAGAGCACCGCAGGACCAGACTCAGGGAGCAATGTCCCTGCAGTTTCTATTTAGGTGCGGCCAGTCTGGCAGGATGAGCCGCGACCACTCTACCGGCAAACTAAATAAAGGAATGCATCGATTCGTTGCGATTAACATACAGCTTCATGTACTTGTAAAGTTATTCGGGCTTCTGTTTGTAGCAGATTTCTCGAATATCTAAGTGCCAGTTATACATACACAATATCTTGAAGCCATTTTTTACTATCTCTTATTTTCCAGTCGTTAAATAAGTTCGCATGAGTATGCGCTGAATTAACGGCAAGTTTTCTAATGTTTTTACTCCAAAGTATTAGCACGCAATGAAGCTAACCAGATTACAAGATTATGATCTGTTATTTGATTATGACAACATTTATCGAATTAAGTAAATGCAGACGGCTGGAAATGATTTAATTAAAAGTAGGTAAACATAGCATCAGACTGCATTATAAACATGGCTTCACTATTAATTAGTTCGCGTGTCTGGAAGTCCTCAAGTCACGACGTTACTTACAAGCTTTTGGTCTCTTTCGCGATTCACCTAATATTTTATCAACTTTCTAGACACTGGTCCCTGGGGGTCTAGTACAGAATCAATATGCAAGTGTAATTTACTTTCACGTCAACAGTCAGCTCTGTCAACCTGTTTTTGCCATGACTTACCATGGGCTATAACACCTTAAATGTATTGTCTGATTTCTCCTTATTATATTATTATGCATTTTGCATTGTTGATAAATAATTGGTTTTGAACTATAATTATAGGAGTAACAAAAAGTTTTTGAATTTTAAGTGGTCTACGTACGAACTACGAAAATAATTTGCAGCAGGAACTATTGCTATTATAATAAAATGATTATTGCTAAACGTGTCCAAAAGTGTCCTGAATCCACTAACAGAAAGAATAATTGAAATGAAAGTAGACACAATTTACCTTAATAGCCATATTTATAAATAAATAGATATTTAGATTTTAGATGGAGGGTATTAAGTAGAGTAATAATTAAAATAGTTTTCAATATTTTAAGACTAATTCGTTTCGGCCATTCCAGTTAGGTTTTAAATTAACATATCCAACTAATCTAACAGTTTAGTTAGAAATATTATATTAAGCCACAATCAGGTCAAGCAAACCCTTGCCCGTTTCATATATCCAACACAAAACCACAATAGTTAGCATAACCGCTCATAAAGCTTGTTTAATCTACGTTGCACAAGAACAATTAAAACTCGAATACAGTTCTTGGAACAATACATGTTCCTACATCTTGGAACATAAAATATTATTGCAATATCAAGATTTGAGACAATAACGTCACCTGAGCTTCATAAAAGCTGGAAATCCAGTGAAGACTTCGTGCGTACAAAGGAAGATTTCGATAGTTTTTTTAAAGAATCACAAACTTCTATCCATCCACACACACATCCTCGCTAACTTTCACATTTATAGTATGGTGTAGGTATGGTGTGATTCAAAATTCTTTCATATGACCAAGAGCATTTTAATCTGGGATGAAACGGTATATTCCTAGGTAATGATCCAAAGTGTCCAAAAATGAATTAATAAGCATCGTTTAAATCAGAGCGTCTTATATTTTGCACCTGGGCTTCTTGGACGCATGTTTAATTGTCTATCCTAATAAAACAAAACAATAAAATTCATCACAAATCTTAATACATAGAGGGAAGGGTTACTAGATAAATTAGGCATTAGGGTGGTGATTAATTTTTATCTTTATAGAAGCTCAGGTGAACATAATCACGATCTAAAGTCGTGACATATCCCTCTGAGTCTGAGTTCATACATAAGCTTAAAGGAACTCTACAGTCCATTTTCCGCAGTCCATAGAGCATAATTGCATCCAACTGACGCGAGCGAACAGAAAGTAATAAGAAGCGAAGAATTCACATATGCAGACTTTGAAGTTCAATGTGTATCGAATTTTGAATTATCTCTACGGTTCTAAAAATATTCGTTGAAATTATAAAAACGGTATGGTCAAGATCAATCCGAGCAAAACGCATGATAATGAGTCAATGATAGTAGTTGTTTATAGACTGATAGGAGAGTGTATACAATCGTGCTGAATTTAATCTGATAACGTAAGTTGTGTTGATAATTTCTATTTAGAGCTAGTTAATTCATAACAGAGAATTATCTGAGAAGATTCATTGAGATATATTGTAGAATTCATCCAGCTTATTGACTTAATGAGAGACAAGTATAAAATGATTCTGAAGGTCATTGCTGAATTGACCTCCTCCGTTTCTGCAGTTGTACCATTATTTTGGTATTTATGCTATGCTAAATATAACTAGGCGCAATTAAATATAAAAAAATACTGCAGACTGAATTATGCCATAGTTACTTTCTAGTTGCCTATAGTTCTTGCTACTAAGGAAAAATGATCTAGAAATATCGTAAGTAGCTTCCAGGGCAATATAAATAACTTTGACAACGTTTTTGCCAATGCAATGTTTAAATTGCAACAAAGATTGTATGCACGAGCAGCACGACCAGTAATTTAAATAATTGAATAATAATTTGGACTTAAAAATTACAACTTTATTAAAGTACCTTCAGGTTCAATCAAAAATAATTTTAACATTACAAATTACAATATTATTTATTTACGGATAATCAGGATATTTTATGAAGATAATTAACAAAACTTATTATATTCAGATAATACAGTACTTACTGGACATTCTGAAGCCGGCTTTGGAGTCGCGTATCGGTTACAGACACCTATAAAATATCACGAAAATACTACGTGTACGCGCTCCGCGCGCACTAGACCACCGGCAAATCACAAATGCACGAAACGTCAAACGTGCATGCCCGAACGACCGCGAAACCACGACCCCCGCACGGCGCCTCGCACGCTCGCTATGGGCACACAGACAAACAATACTAACGTCACTAGTAACACTACACTACGTCCTACGCACACTACAAAAGTCGCATGAAGCACTACATCTAAAAGTTATCAATTATTATTTTAGGCTTTTTAACATTTAAATTTTTATCTTAAGCTATTACTCTATTAATACAAACTTTTACCATTATTTTTAGTGCTGTAAACACTAGACGTGAGGTTCATCTGGCATCCCCGGCAACCAGCTGTTCATGCCGATCGATAGATGTCGGTGGGTGTCGTGTCCCTTAGTACAGTCAGTTCAGAGTTATTTTACCTCGAAGTTTCTATGAGAGTGATCCTTATCTAGTTGCAATAAGGGTTGTTTCAAAGGTAAAATAGCTCTAGAAGCACAGTAGTATGTAGTTATTATGCTCGCCGCTCTAGCTAGCTAACGGTTTTCGTAGTAAAATTGCTTCACTGTCCAATAATCGTTCGTGCCCGTGACAGGTTCGGTCTTCACAACAAAATACCTCGTAAACCTAGCTCGATGGACATTTTTTACGAAAAATGTACACTTTCGTCAAGCTAATTTATTGCCGGATTATTTTGAGAAATTGCGAAAAGAGGAATAAATAACGCAAAGCAAAATGTGGTAGCAACTAGCAACTAAAACGTAGTGTTTGTTTTGGGATTCGGTGTTTCGGTAGTTCACTATGGCTACATCTCCAACTAGTATAGAGACACAAATAGACAGTTTCTTGGAGCAATTCAAGAAGAGTGCGTCAAAAGCTATGGAAGAGAAGATGGAATGGCCCGATGGTCCTATACCTGGATCTATGGTGAAGTCGAGAAGCAGTTGTTTCACTCTGGATTCATCAACCAGTGGTGAGTCCTGTTTACATTGGTATTAGTTTATTATAATAAAGTATCATAATATGAATATAATATCAAGATCAAGCAGGTAACGATGCTTTTGTAGATAAACATAAATTGTAATGACCAAGTCTTAGCCCTTAGGTGCGTATCTGCCGTTCAAAACATTTGCGTAAAAGAAAATGCTTTATTCTTTCGTAAATAATTGTAATAAAGCATAGGTGCCTGCCTAACTACAATTTACTATTTAGTAATAAAATATTATGCAGAATTCCGGTACACATACTCACTGTAATCTGTATATTGATATAATGATTGCAATTAGCTTGCTTTTATGCCCCATCTAGTAAGATACACTTTTACTTGCTTCTCTATTTTCACTAGGTAGGCAAAAAGTAAAATCCCTACCTAATCAGTTTATAGAAATTAGAAAGAAAAATATTCTTTATTTAATTATTTTTTTTATGTTCGTTCATGATGAACAGGCTAAAGGTCGTAGACCATACTGCCTAGTCATTAGTTTCTATTCCGGGTTTATACCTAATAATTTTTTTTCTTTAGTAGGTATTTATTCCAATAACAATACGTCTTCAGTTTTTTCTGTCTCATTTGTTTCTATTTCGTTTTTTTTTCCTTAGTTTTTCTTCCCGTTAAAATGTCTTCAGTTTTTTCTGTCTGTGTATGTTCTTCATTTTCAAAAGCTAAATTATGCCCATTACATTGTTTTCTTCAGTTTAAGTTGTCATTATTCAAATTTTCTTTTTTTTTTTAACCTCAATCAGTCACATTTGTTAAACCAATATGTATCTTAGGGCTGATTTTTCAATCGTCAGATAAATTTTATCTAAGGAATAAATACCTATGTGACTTTGGCGGATTTTGTATGGAACAAATGTCAAAGTCACAAGTTTATTCAACAGATAAAAGTTATGTAACGATTGAAAAATCGGCCCTAAGTCTATCGTTATCTTTATTAAATAATTAAATTAAACATGGCGTACCTAGTTTTTAAGCGTAATTTTTTTACAAGCCCGTTCATGATGAACAGGCTAAGGTCGTAGACCATACTGCCTAGGTGTGATTTTTTTATAATAAAGACTTTTTTTATGTCAATTTTCATCATAATATTAGCATTTTTTATAATTTTTGGCTAATATTATGTACATTAGGTACGGACGGTCGTAATTGGCGGCTGCAACTTTTAAAAGCTCTGATTCAATCTCTGATTAAATCTCAAAATTTGTGTTTTGGTGCGTTACAGTTGCATAGAAATACCTAACGTTTTCAATCACATTTCAGTTTCTTTCGGCCTAAGTTCATACATTAAAAAAAGTTTAAAAAACTAAAACCCGACTTTACATTATAGGGTACATATATACAGATATATACATATATCTAAAAAGGCTGAAACAAGTAAATATAATAATTAATTTAATATTTAAACATATATTCCTGGTGTTGCCAAACATATCTTTTAATACCAAACACGAAACACAATTAGGTGTGTTACTTTCATTTTTTATTTAAAATTTTAGGTTAATACACAATTTTTCAGTAAATTACCTAGGTATATGCCTATGTTACTCGCGGCATCATGACAAATCGATCGACATCTCATTTATTAAAATCGGACCAGTAGTTTAGCTGCTGCGAGGGAACAAACAAACAACATACATACCTACATAATATACCTACATACGCTATGTACCTATCTCTGCCAATATCATTGCTCTTCCTTATGGCTTCGCCGAAGTCGAGTAAAAACAGATTGTGATTGAAAATGTTGTATTTAATGTGTACCTATGAGTTTAGTAGCTCAACATATTATAATATTTATGTACCTATAATATAGGCATAGTGCCTATCAGAAATCATTGTTAGTGTAGGTACATTATATTGTAATCATCTTTAGTTTATTGCGTATGTAAATTGTGGCTTCAATGACCGCTACTTTCATGACATCTATCTGTAAGCTAAGAGAAATTGTGTTATGTCTCACTGGTCTCACTCGTCACTGGTAAGTTTTTCGCACCTCAAGAGATTAGATTCATGAACGAATAGATAATGAAATGTAAATGCTAATGTAG
This sequence comes from Celastrina argiolus, assembly GCA_905187575.2. Taxonomy (NCBI): domain Eukaryota; kingdom Metazoa; phylum Arthropoda; class Insecta; order Lepidoptera; family Lycaenidae; genus Celastrina; species Celastrina argiolus. Next base: position 15,996,723 of record LR994585.1, read on the forward strand.
TACATGCAATGTTTTGGTAATGATTTACTTCTATCACTTAGTTTTGACTATGACAGTTGAAACATTGTATTCCAAGTACCAACAGTCTTGCAACAACTTGTCAAACCATCCAGGGGCCTTACTCTCCAAACTGGTTCGATTTTGATTCACAGACAGATTGAATGTGCCGCGTACCTACTTCCCAATAAATTGACGTTTGTTTATTTTTATTCTCAGTGGATTGGTATGGTACAAAAGGTTACGATCTAACGATTTTCTCTATCCTGGTTAGTTTCGAAGCAATCCAACTAACAAAAAACCACTACTAGAAAATTCTAGTAGTGGTTTTTTTGATATTTTTATCTTACAATTCATGCATTTTTATTATGACATAGATAAACAAACCGAATACTTCTCACAAGCCTACATAAATACCTATGTAGGCTACTATGTGGTGTGGATAATATTATGTGGCACAAAAAAATTATTATAATTAAAAAAATTGAGTTTAAACAGTCACTGAAACATCTTAGTTGGTAGGTATATGTATTAACGTACATTCATTATAGAGACGGATCTTTAGATTAATGTACCTACATAATACTTTGCGACGTATTCTAAAATGTTTAAGTGACAGTTTGAACTCAATAATCTCAAATCATGATTTGGCTGTTTATCACATTCACCCATCAATTATTCATGTCATCAAATATTGATATTGCGCCAAATACATTCTCCTTCTTTTTCTACGGGTAATCCATACCCAATACGCCATATCAATAAAATAGCGAAATGCCCTTTTTAAAAATAACAGTTTTCAACCTACACTCGAGGTGCGTATGTCACATGTCTCACGCAGTAGGTACGCACTACCTTCTGCCTCCACCTATATTTAGTAATTTATTTATACCGTTATTGATTTCCAGTTGAAACACTTCCAGTAATTGTTGTGATAATGTTTATCGACCGTTACTAAATTATGTAAATAATTCACTATTATCGCTTAGCTTAAAATAACTGAGTATTCGACTACTTGTGGCTATATTAATAAGTAATTAATGCATTGAGTAGTTGTTACAAAACTTTTAGGAACAATTAAATAGTAGTCAGTACTCAAGGTCTTAATAGTTCCTACGTTAAAATATATACTATACTAGCTGACCCGTGTTCACTTCTTTGAGCATAGAAACAGTTTGTGACGAACCGTTTAAATCTTCCCGGGACTTCCACGAATATTTCAAGACTATAAATAGCCGAATCGGTTCAGCCGTTCTCTAGTTTTAGCTAGACTAACGAACAGCAATTCATTTTTATATATAAGACAAGGAGGAGATAGAAGAGGATATTAATATACTTATTTATAATACTTACTATAGCATAGTATAATAATATGTAAGTATTAGATTGTCAGTGGTAACTCAACCGCAGCTTAATAACTTATGTAAAAATAGCGTGCTCTCCGATCTAGAATTCAAATATATCCGCTTAAATAATGGTAAAAATATGTAATTAGAAACAACAAATTCAAAGCATAGTGTGTTGTGCCTAATGTAAATGATAATAATTACATGGAATAGTCATGAGCTAACCCAGAACAAATGAGTGTAGACAAAAATGTTGCCGTTTTTTATGCGAAGACAATTATGCATACTATTACATATTAGGTACATTAAAAAGTACGTAGGCGTAGTTTCGTTACATATGTGTGCGTGTTATTTAGTTTAGACCGTTTACTATGTGGAAGATTGCTTTCACATTTTTATTTGGTCTGAGATCATAAGTTGACAGCATCGGCACAAACAGTATTGATATTGTGCATTATAAACAAGCAAGGAGTTAATATCAATCAACAGCAATATTTATTCAGTTCAAAACAATCGAACAACTATAAATATCTAGAATATTTGAGCATTATCTTCCATGAGTTAGTCCATCTTGATTGCGATAAGTAATAAATATGGTTTAAACTTTAAGATCTAGTTTATTGTGAAGCGTTTATAACAAATCTTTGTAACGAACCAACTAGTCGGAAGGATAGTAATTAGACTATTTAAAACTTAGAGAATTATAAGTATTAGAGTAGAAAAAAATATCAAGACGAACCTCCTCCTTTTTAGAAATTGACCAAAAATTAGAAGCATCACTTTAACCTACTTCGTGCTAGTCCGATCTCCGAAGTAGCGTTTAAAATTATTTCCTTTATTAAGACTCCTGCATGTTTTCAGATCATTAACAGAGAATTAATGGCGTCTATTTGTGGGCTAAATTTTAACACTTCGCTCATCAACGCAGCATTTATATTTTTAAAATGCTCACGGACGTACCTTATTAACTGAATGTAACATCCTGGGGGATTGCTACTAGTTGAATCGCGGTAAATACATTACAATGTCCCGAACACCACAGAGCAGGAACATACAGTAGAAAACAGCCAAACCCATGAACGATAAAAGTGACATTGATCGCATTGTTAATAGACTTTCGACCAGACACGTTGACTCATCTAATGATATTAAAGTGGCTAAGGGCACACTCAGGTTACTAGAGCATATAAATAAAATTAATATTAAGCACTCTGGCTTCTGCATTCAAAAATACGAGTATGGCACTAGAACTACAATAAAACTCTACTTAAATTCTTTCTCTTTTCTACCCCGTTAAGCATCTAATGCCTATTGCATAGCGCGCGTGCGAACAATTGAAGGAAAAGGAAGTACATTTTCCTAGGCTGCACATTTTAGGTCAGTAGGTTTTAAAGATTAAATTCTTACTGCACACAATACATCAATGGACTAAGCTGTTTCAGAATCTTTTAATCTATGCGTACTTGTAGAACTGAACGCCTACCGTGTTGAAAGTATGGATTGTAGTCGTACGTATACGTAATAATTTGACGAAGTCCTTACTGCTTCAACATTTAAATAGTCAATTGAATCAAGAGTTACTTTTGGCTATTATATAAAATTTCCCGAAAAAATATTGTGGTATTATATTTATTTTCGCGGGATATTGTTGCTACAAATACTTAATGTAAAATTAAAATTTTATGCTTCAACATTATTTGTTTTACATTTACTATAGAGACTGTGATTTGAGTCAGTATTTTCAGGCTGAATTTTCAACCATAACGTAAACGTTGCATCGCAAGTTGCAAGTTCAAAGGGCTGAAATGGGATTGCGTGACTAAAGGATGACGCATCGCACGAAAACTCTTTGAAATATTGTTCCTATTTCTTATATGTACCCTTATTTGTACCCAACGTTCTAATAATGAAAAATGTTGCGTATATAAAGCTACCTGTTATAGGTAGTAATTACAGCTAAAAGTGAGCAAAAAATCATCATCTGCCTATCAGCAGAAACTTGTTTTATTTTGTTCCACTTGGGTGCGGACCCTCTTTTTAATTCCTGCCCGTCCTTTTACAAGTTGATATTTTATGTGTGTAAACTAAAACAGCTAAGAATCTGTCTGCAACTAATTTTAACTGGGCAAATAAATTCAAATATGTTCCTAATATGTTTCTGTATATTTATACTTACCATAACGGCGTTATTATGCTTAAACCTTTTTTGTATGTCGTATGCATGGGTCGTATGTATTTAGTTATTTCTAATAACTTTACGGCAGAATTATCTGTAGGGTGCCGGAGAAAGAATAGCAGCTAACCATCAACCATCTTTTCTGTGGGTGTCATTACAATATGATATATTCCCTATTTTTCCGCAGACATTGTTATTATTTGAATGAAATAATAAGAGGAGACCAGGGGCCTTACGCTCCAAACTGATTCAATTTTGATTCCGATTCGTTCGTGCCGCGTATTCTCGAATAAATTGACGTTTGTTTATTTTCATTTTCAGTCGATTGATATGGTCGGGGGTATCAAAAAGTTACGATCTAACAATTTTTTTTATTCTGGTTGGTTTCAAAGTAAATTTTATTTAGTTAAATGAAACACCAAAAGCCGATGAGATCGAACTAATTCGGCTCTTGATTGTGTCGGGAGTAAGCCTGCTGTAGTGGACGTCATTCATAATTAAAGCTAAAAACAGCAGAACAGTAGCAGCAGTAGGTACCTATTCGGCGTATACCTACCCCCTGATTCAATGAAAATATTACATAGGTACACCACAGATACGCACGCTAAATACCTAGATGATTTAAAATTGTAACCATTTTGGAGTAGGTAATCGACCTCCAAAGTGATTATATGTTGCGCCCACACTCTGGCATTTCTTTCTGGTAGGAACTGTCCATTATTTACAAAAGCATTTCGAGTGATATCGGATAACTAGTAACTACCTACGGCTTTAATAAAAAAATAATTTAAAGTAAGTAATTTGAAAAAAAAATATGTAGGTAAGTAATGCACAAAATTTAAGTACCTATATTTAATTTTATCTCTCAAAATATTTCTAAGGCAGATTTTCAGATGTAGATTATAAAACCACCTATAGGCTATATGCCATGCCCAAAAATAATCTCAGTAGGTAATCGGCACAGAAAAAATAAACGTGGCCGCACTAATGACTGATTGATCTAGAGTTTAAGATAAACGTGTCATTTACAACGCCTACACAAAGTAATTATGTAGGTAAGTATTACAGTGATATATACTACGGGGTACAGCTAACCTACTCAGTAAATAAGAAGGCATTAAATACATAGTTATATTCTATACATAATCTATTTGTGTAATGGTCGCGTAAGTGACTCCTTACAAGAGCTTCAACGCTTCAAGTGCAAACGTTGCATCACCGGTTTTTACGTACGTATAAATAGTATCATGGAATCAGAAAAACTATATCTGTTAGACCAAATTAAAAATGATGTGATGACGGCATACGGATAATAATTATTAAAATCACAACAAATTATAATGTACTAAGCTATACGAAGGTCAATTAGGAACTACGAAACTAGTGTACCTATTAATAAATTATTATAATATCCTTTGGTGGACAATGTCAGACAAGCCATTATGCATGTTGATTTCTAATGTAGGTGGGCCGATGCCCAATATTTATTTATTAGACACGTTAGGTGATAGTTTATCTTTAGCTAAACTAAAATTACTAAAATGATTATTTTGTTAAAACTTGCTTATATACAATAATAATCGTCTCGCTAAGATAATATGGTTATATTTTGATTTTATTATAAAAGTCAAAGTAAAAATTCGCTCCATGTGTTTGAATTCGGCGCGACTTTTTAACCGAAGAGCGTCGATACGGAAACATCGATCCCAACGCTGCCTGGCGGCGGCGCACTGTACTAACGACGTGTTCTACGGCGTCCTCCGATTTTATTCACGGAAAGTGTAATCGCCATATTGCTTCCGTGAATTTTGTGAATTATTAGTTTATTTCTCTTTTATTATGACTGTAACGTTACAATGGAGTGAAGAAAATTAATTAACAGATCACCAGTGATAAGTAGAATACATTTTAACAGCTGTAAGTTGCGAATATAAAGCGAAAAAGGTAAGTTTTATTCTTCACTTGCTATGACTATATGGCCCAATATTCCACGGGAGTTCGATCCGCTATGCGATAATGAAACTTAAAAAACGCGATTAAGGTTAATAATTGCACGGTTTTTGTTATGTTTATTTACATGAATTTGAAAAGTTATCGCGGTTTTCTTGTAAATGCTGTAGGTTTGAGACTTCTTGAAGGGGACTGGGCGGGTTTGAAATTGTGTTCGGTGTCCATTGTACATAGTGCATACAGATACACGTATGTGAGTACGTACATGTGGTTATGAGCTGTGTTCATTTGTAGTTAGCGTCGGTTGAGGAATGTCTTTTGAGAAGATGGAAGTGGTGAATCCGGCAGAGAAGGAAGCGAGTGAAGTTCTGCATTCGCTTCTGTCGGTGGAGCGGCGAAGCGTTGACAGCAAAGAGGCTATAATTGTGGCTATACCTTCGGACCAGAACGGTGGAGGTGAATATGGGGAAAGTGCCCAGTGGCATACACCAGTCATGGGCCAGCACTCAGTTTTTGAGCTTGGAGGCCCACAAAATATGCAACAACACAGCTACAATGGCCACCAGGAACAGGTAACATTATTGACAAATATATTTTATTGGTAATAATTCAACAATCACTATAAAACGTTTTATTAATGATTTTCAGGTTCTCTGGCAAGGCCATACAATACAAGTTGAGAATGGTAATGCTAATATACAAGGCATGTCAGAATCTTTCAGTATAGAGTTTGAAGCAACTGTTGAGGGTGGAGAACTAGATGTTGATACTAAACCTAAAGTTGAAAAGAAAGGCATTACAAAAAGAAAGAAGAAAATGGCTGAAACCGACAGTGATGAAGATGTTTTTGACAATAAACTAGAGGACAATCCGGCCCAGGTATATTTTTACCATTGCATAATGTTATTATAAGTTAAGATACATTAAACTCTTACAAAACTACACTACATTTCTGTGCCACAAACCAGTTGCGCAGATTGATATATTTGATTACATTCTGTTTACTTTTTTGTCTCATGGTTTACACAAGTTTTAAAAGCACTTATTGGCATAATAATATGATGCTTGTCGATTGGCTCATAAGAAACAAATCATAAATTGCCCGATTTAGCTTAACTTCCACTCAAAAACTTTTTGCTCTTGTCATATCCTTTTACCCTACTTTGGCAATGTCAAAAGAATTGGTAACAATTTCAGCAGTCTATGTATGTATGCTATATTATAGTATTTAAATTAATTTACTAGCCTGAGCAACTTGTCACATATTATTCATTATTTCCATAGCACTTTGTTTTGTACTTGTTTAGTCTAGTATTTAGCAACCAATTGAAAATAATATTATATTATTATTTTAGTAAAACAAATCCTTTGATTTTGTTTTACTGAGAAATTATAAATATCCAAAAATTCAAGTATTAGTACTTAGGTATCTATAGTATGTCTGAGATAAATTTAACATAAATGTAAACAAAGCCATCTATGACACAACCATAGATTAGTCAGTGATGCCAATTCGCCAATATTAACGTTGTGATTATTGTTGGCTACAAGAATCTATAGACTATATTCTATAGTTGGCAGTGTCAAAATAGCGTATTTTTACTGCAAATGTTTTTCATTTGATGTTTAAATAGGTTAATTGTTATAAAATGTATTGGATAATGAAGTATGATCCTTTAATATATACCTCTGAAAGTTTTGATAGGTGCACAATAAGTGAATAAGTGAAAATTTCGATGTTTTCGGTTTGTTTGCCTTTAGGTTAAATTTATCAGGGACGAACTATAGTAACATTTGAATAAACCTTAATTTAGTTCACATTTTACTTGATCTATTGAATATTGCTCCTTTGATTATTATTGTTCAATAATAATAAATGTTAATTTAAAACAATATTACAAATTTCAGGTCAAAGAAAGGCTGAAGAGGGGTTGTGATTGTAAAGACAACTGTTACCGAGGCCTGAATCCAGAGGCAGTTTACCGTCACCGTCTCAACATTGCTGAATTGACTAAAAGTGAGCATGACATGTATTTGATGGGAATCACAATGGCCAGCTTAGCAAACCCTGCTGAAACATCAAGGCATAAAGTGAGAAGGAGATTACGAGCATGTTATGTGTATCAGGGAAGAAAGGTTTGTCTCGAAGCATTTTTATATTTAGAAAATGTAACACATTATCAACTTAAACGTATTAGACAGCATGTGATGACACACGGTGTCGCTCCACGAATACACGGCAATGTAGGCAAGAAACCTTACAACACATTTACATTAGACATTTATAAACATGCTACAAATTTCTTAAAAGAGTATTTGAAACAACATGCTGCTTCCCCGAAAGATGTGCATCCCTCTGGAGACAAAAAAGGCGGTAAAACAGTAATCATACAAGGGGACTCCAGGAAACACTTGTTTGAAGCATACAAAGAATATGGAGAAATATTAGAACCTGGAGTAAAATTAATGGGCTATTCGACGTTCCGTGCATTCATGAAGGACCAGTTCCCACATGTTAAGTTTGCAACTAAAAAGCAAGATATACCCAAAGATATGGTGCCATTCCGAAGTGGAAAATGTATGTCATATGACAAGAATAAGGACCCTCTTAGGATACAACAGGAGAAAGAAAAGGCAGATGCAAAGAAGGCAGCTATGGATGCGAAAAAGAAAGAAGAGCATGAAAGAGAACAACAGGCCCAACAACAGGCGCAGCAACAACAGGTGCAACAACAACAACAACAGCAGCAACAAGTGCAACAGGTACAGGTGCAGCAGCACCAACAGATGCAGAGCCAGGGTCATGTTGTTATACATCAACAACAGCAACAACAATCCATGCAGCAGCAGATGCTGGTGCCACAAGTGAGTCAACACCAACAAGTATTATCACAGCAAGTTGGTGGTGTACAACAAGTGTCACAGCATATGCAACCGCTGGGTGTATCAGAAGACAGCGGACAACAGGTTGAAATGGCCCAGCAAGTGATCCCACTCGCTGTGGTACAACAACCACAGCAAGCATACATAGTGACACCAGTTTCACATTTCCAAACAAGGGTACAAGGTGCCTGGTACAGACATTGACAAGATATGGTGTCCGACAAAAGTGTGGAGCCCAATAACAGAGATTATATTTTAACATGTTAGATATGACATGAGATCTCTCTATGACTGAACTGTTTGCATATATTTCCCAAAACGATATAAACTATTAATTCGCCACCTGTAACTTTGGCAATAAGTAAGTTAGAAAAGATACCTAGATGTAAACAACACCTTTTCAGTATTTTTGGTACTGTTTATATAGATACTATATAAGTTCAATCGTATACACAATAATATTAGTATTAGCTGTAGCGTATATTATTTACGATCAAGTTAGAAGTATGTTTTTCTTTGTAGTGGTCTTTTGTGTTTGATTATGATAACAGAGTGAAGTATATTTGTGATACTTTAAATTTACACTAAAGTGTGGATTTTTCTGAAATGCTATGTTAATTTTAGATACTATAAGTGATATTGGTATTGTAAAGTTGTTTTTAGACATTACTGCTTTACATGAATGTGTGTATAAAGTATTTACTAGACTATTGTTTGAGCCAGTTTGTGGTTTGTCAAAACTAATAACGATACTATTAGTCAAACTTTAAACTTATACACAATAGTTACAAAAATTTTTTTCATTGCCTTTTTATAAGACCCAATGCCTAAAACGGCAGTCCTTTAATTTTTTTTTTATATCAATTATTTTGCATGAAACTTCATGTTTGTTGCATTTATATCAACTTTGTAAATTCATTATTGAATCTCTAATAAATATGTACCAAAAAAGTATAAAACAATAGCTAATAAATGAAAGCTTAGATGCTATCATTTGTATGATGCTATTTGATTACACTTCTCTGCCGTTTATATCCTTTCGTTCATAAAACCATAAAATATTTGTAATAAAAAAATATAAATGAATAAATATAATTTTATAAAGTACACACAAACTAATGTGTCATCACAATGCATTGTTTAAAAGTTATTTTATAAAAAAAACAGTGCCTTCATGATATGTGGGATATTCGTAAAATATGGTCATTCTTATTTATTTATTAATAACAGTTCCAATTATACTTGTAATATTTGTATTTGAAGACATATCATGCCCTTAATTTAGAAAGACTTATGAACTTATTGATCAACTTTGATTTTGGACTGATTTTGTTTTACAAACATTATTTTAAAGTGAAAAAGCAAAAAAATACAAGTGACATAGACAAAAAGCTAGCTGACAATGAAGATTAAATAACATCTTAGAAAATTTACAAGTTATGTTGTCTCTGGCTTAAATACATCATATTATATTCTGTTCTGATTAAATGAGATATAAAGTAAACAAAAAAGAAAACCGACGAAATTAATGTACCATTGTAATAAGTAAAATGCGTAGCATTACAACCACACATAATGTATTTTTGTTTAGAGTTGTATCACATTGAATAAGAACCGAGTATCCAAAGATATAATGTCCTAAACGAGTAAATGAAACTGTACAAAGTCAGATGACTTCAAAACAAGCTCAGTCCAATATTAAATTGTATGATGCAAACAATTTTTATTTAAATATTTTAAAACTATGAATAAGATTTATTTTAAAATCTCACTATTATTTTAAAAGAAAACATTATTTTAGTAAGTTTTAATCAATAGTAATGTAATCGAATGTGTAAACTAATAGACAGTACATGATTGTGCCTAGAGTATGCTTATCCCTGGTATTTTTATAGTGCAGTAATCATTTGCAGAGGATACTAAATATTCTGACTCACATGTGAGTTTGTAAATCCATGTTTTATTTTCTAATGTTCTATATGAAATTGAAGAAAATGTTTTAAGTTTTAAGAGAAAAGTATAAAAGCAGTTTGAAAATTATTGTTTGAATGTTGGTTGTATACTTTTATGACTATTCTGGGGGGCAATTCTCATTTTCCGTTTATAATGAAAACAACGAACTGGATATTACGACTAAAAAGATTCTGTCATTATATGAATGTTTAATAATGATTTTAACGACTATTACAATCTAGCTGTGCCCGCGACTTCGTTTGCGTGGTTTTGGAGTGACTTAAACCGTTTATGCAGCGCACGCAACGAAAGTCCCCAAATGTAAATAGTTTATCCCGTTTTTGCAACATTTCTCACTGACGCTTCGCTCCTATTGGTCGCAGCGTAATATTATATAGCCTAAAGCCTTCCTCTATAAATGGAGTATCCAGCAAAAAAAGATTTTTTAAAATCGACCCAGTAGTTCCTGGGATTAGCGCGTTTAAACAAACAAACTCTTCCGCTTTAAAATATTAGTATAAATTGATCGGTAATGTCGGTATTATTTTTACTGTATTATCAGTAAAATCTTGTTTGCATTATCTGGCTGTTTCACTCGCACGCACACGTTTTAAGTGTATGCGAATGAGTCAGCGCGTTGGACGAATCGAGATGAAATCGACTATTAAGAGAATTGTCTCTGATCAAGCTGTATAAATGTAATACAACTGAACTATTCTTACAATGATTTTGATAGAAAAGTATAGTTGGCATCGCCAACTGCCAAATGATCGTTTGCCCAAACTTTGTCAAGTTTTTTGTGTATTCTGTTGGATTCGAAGCTAGTTGATATCTTTACAATATTACAATACAGGTTACGAAAGTCCTAAAATATTCAGATTCGTATTTGTTATATTAAGTATTACTTAAATTTTGTCATATTTTTATTGCAACACTGTATTTTTAAATTGAAATGTAATATAACGTGGGTAAACGCTATGTAATGCTAAAAGCAAGATTATTTCGTGTCGAATTTACATTATTAGTACCGAAATATTCATCCTCATTGCTGAGGCATAGGTCTTGTCTACTAAAGAAGTTGAATAGGATAAAGCTCACCACGCTAGGCATGTTGGTTCTATACAAGCTTTTACAGCTGATAGACTAATGACTGAATACTACTAGAAACGCAAGTTGAAGTTAGCAGCCCTCCTGTCCATAAACTGTCACTGTCATTGCTTGGAAAAACGACAAGGACAGCATGAGCAGCGGACTTGAGCGCCACTGATCCTTTCAGTGCTTAACCGTAAATTATTTATCTTAAAATGATGAACTAATAATTTATCGTTTCCGAAAATATTTTGATTTCAACATAATTGTATAAAATATTTTAAGTAGATTTTTAATTCGCCTATTTTTTTTTATATTACCAATTATTGATAAATTTGAAAACTTGAGGATATGAAATATTATTTAGTATTTTTTTTGCATTTATAATCATATTGTGAATAAAAAAAAATGAAGTAACTTGCTTCGGATCCATGTTTAATATTGATGATTTGTTTCTGGTATGATATTTGGCATCTATGTTCCAAAAACTAATGTAGAAATCATATTGTGATAGAAAGTAAACTTTTTTACGTCAACTTTTGTTTTATATTTATACCCCTAAAAGTTTTCAGTTTTTAAACATATTCCATAGGTTCCACTTGATTAGTGGAACGCAAGGATGAACTTGGAATATTGTTTTGGATGTCATACGACCGCTATGGCTAAGTGGTTATCGCTTCGGGGCTTGAGTTCAAGCTCGAGGCGCGTTTAGAATGATTTTGGAAAAACTATGGGCTGATTCAAGATGTCATCGCTATTTATCGCTTACGATTACGAAGTTCGAAAACAAAATGTGTGAAATTTGACATAAGCTTCGCTAAATGACATACGACATCGCTTGTCATTTAGCGAAGCTTATGTCAAATCCCATACATTTAGCTATCGAACTTTGTAAGCGATAAATAGCGTTGGTATCTTGAATCAGGGCCCCGAAAAGTTAATGCTTCTGGGTAACGGAATATTAAATATGTGTAGGTATAACAATATAAAACTTTCACGTTGTCTTCCTCAACACGTTATTTAAATTCTTGCCTAGGGCTTTAGATTACCGTTGTTTAAAGTGAGAACTGATATACAAAAATCTATTTTGGTGCTCACGTGCCACATCTGAATATAATTGAGACATGATTGGATGTAGGTGATATGTGCAAAATGTATTGTATCGACAAAATTTATTTTAAACTGTCACTTAAACATTTTAGGATACGCCGTAATGCATTAAGTACATGGATTCTAAAGGCTAAATATAGATAAGTAGCTGACCCGTGCCCACTTCTTTGAGCATGGAAACCGTTTAAGCCTTCCCGGGACTTCCACAAATATTTCAAGACCAAAAATAGCCGAATCAGTTCAGCTGATCTCGAGTTTTAGCGAGACTAACGAACAGCTATTGATTTTTATATAGCCTATGTTACTCAGTGATAAAGTAGCTTTCTAATGAAAAAAGAATTATTAAAATCGGTCCAGTACTTTTTGAGTTTAGTCGTTACATACAAAAATACAAATCTTTCCTCTTTTTAATATTACTGTAGATGTCTATTAGCCCACGCTATCCTCTATCGTCACTCTTGCCAGTTGACTGCACCAATAAAACCAATTGTCTCGTATAAACAAAAGCCATTGTTTCGGTTAGCATCTTCCAGTACGGTCAGATCGCTGGTCAAGTGCTGTCCTTTGACATGAAGCTACTGGCTTGCCTGAAGCGACGTCGCCGTAAGTTTTTTTTTATTGACACGATTAGACAAAGATTTATGGCAGTTTAATTGAATTGCATGGTTAAATCAGTTTGGTTAATATTGCAAGCATTGTAAGTTTTAATCATTGAAATTGAACTGTTTCACCAAAACTAATGATTACTTTTAGTCCGATTGTGATAGTGAAATAGTAAGTTGAAATCGGTGGTTTTTAAATTGTATAGTAATAAAAAACACAAACTACTTGCATTTTTTCATTCATTCATATTAGTTATTACTTATTTTACATTAATTATTTTTCAAAATACACGATCGGTTTCAAGTTCGCGTTCGTGTTTCGACCGGTCGTGTATTTCAACAAATAATAATTAATGTAAAATAACTAATAAAGTAAAAATATTTTGTTTTATTTATTCATTAAGTTATAACTACTAGCGTACGCTATAACATAATATGTATTTAAATTGAACGGTTTCATCAAATTTTGGTGAATTGCTTCAGTTTTGATTATCAAAACTAGTGAAGCAATTCTTACGTGATAAAACAAAGATTAAAGAATTTTTTCACGACACACATTAAATACCTATTAGTATTTATAATTCAGTGTTATACCACTTACACCCAAATCAACTACGTTAACCTAGTTCCATGCAGGTATTAACATCTAATATTAATAAAATTATAAATGTATCAGTTAATTGACCTGGTGGTTCGTTTATCCGCATTTTTCTATATTCTACATTTCTTATTTATTTGTTTTATTGTTTATTCTTTCCTCTATGTTTATTTATCTTACCGAGCAAGCAGAACCTCATTTTGCTGGACGTTACAAAACAAGTGTTCAACTCTTTATTTTATAATGATGATAATAACCGAAATTAGTAGTTACTGCATAGATTACACTGCACAACAAAATTGCAACTTTTGTCTGATGAATGACTTTTAACATTTGATGTTCACTAATTTCACGTCTCTGATTCTCGATATATCCTCATTTTTTTTGTATCAGCTCTTGTTTACGAGTTATAGCTTTCACATAAATATCGACGTATTATGATGTTAGTTTGCTGATATTTTATAAATTATTACGTTTTCTTCGTATAATTTGATATGGCATCGTCAAGAAGAGTTTGTGTGAATGATCCGAATCATTTTTGTTTCATTTGCGGAGAGTATATGATTAAGAATACCGTTTGAATGTGACTACGTTCGTTACCGAGGCATACAAAAATTACTTTCGTCGCCCACTGGAAATGAAAGACAAGCCTTGGATTCCGCAAAAGGTATGCAAAACATGTGTTGAGTTTCTGCGTTTGTGGACAAATAAAAAAAAAGGAATATATTTAGGTACGAAACCTGGAACGAACCTCCGGAAGATAAAAATGTAGAGATCCTAAACTGAGTGCAGAGAAGATGCAGAAGCAGGAATTTTTGACGGGTCACAAATAAGATCATTAATAAAAGACTCAAATTTTACGGAAACAATGACAGATATGGAGAAAATGGCATAGAATGAGTTCGTTTGGCTGGTACAAATTTTTTTGGGAAATAAGAACATGTCGAAGCCCTGATGAGTCACTTTCAAAGGCTCGGATGTAATATGAGCATCAAGTTACACTTTCTTTACAATCACTTACTATTTTCCTGCTAATCTTGGGGATCTAAGTGAAGAACAGGGCGAGCGATTCCACCAGGACCTTCGTACAATTGAAGAACGCTACCAAGGCTTAATATGATGGCTGACTATTGTTGGAGCATTCAGAATAGCTCGCTGCCTTCAACTTCAGCAAGAATATCAAATAAAATAAAGTTTTTTTCGATATAAATCTAAATAAAATAGGTTCATTTCTAATTTAAGATGTTTTTTTTACAAAAAAGAACAATGTGTTATATTTTTTTAACTAGAGCTGATACAGAAATTTCAGTCACAGATTTAAAACCGTTATCAAAAATTGGACTAATTTCATGTAACATAACCTAATCATCAGAAACACTGTTGTGCAGTGTTATCAACACCCCTGAGATCATGTCAAAGGGTTTTCGTGGTTGGTCGCCGCTGTCGATCCTGGCTCACAGGAGTTGCAGTGGTGGGCATGTGAGGTGGGCCAATCACCGTTAAAAATATATATTATCAGCTATCTGCCCATAAAAGTCGGGTTAAAATAGGTGCAGCCTTACCAGACTTTTAATTAGTTAAAACAAACACACAGACAGGCGAATTGACTTTTTGACTGTACCTATTACATACTTTCGCATAATATGAAGATAAGCTTGTTAATTGAAGTTATAAATAGGTTTTATTTACTTGTGTAGATATACGTATGTAAGCTCAGGTTAATAATGTATTATAATATAAGCAATAGGTAATGATACTACTTGTATTAAGTACTCGCTGTCAAGCTAACCTAGTCATTAATATCCTACTATCGTTTTTGGAACGATTCTAATAAGTACTTGTTTAATACAAAAAACTTAAGAGCATTGGATAAGCTTATGTCATATCCCATACATTTTTGTTTTACTTCGTAAGATATAATAGCGATGGTATCTTGAATTAGGGCCCAGTAAAAAAATAACTATCGGTATCTTCGTTTAATATGAAAAAAATAAATGAAAAATAATTTGAAGATGAAATAAAGCTCTCACATTTTCGATCACCTTCCATTTAAAACAGATACAAAGAAAAAGACCTAAATAGTTTTCAACTGTTTTGTGTTGTAGCTACGATGGCACCACAGAACAGATACTTACAGATCTTCTGTGGATGGCACAGACGGAGAAATGTCAAACTTATAAAACCCCTATTTTCGTCCGGGGGGCGAAAAGAGTAAAAACCACACTTCGCCGGTTGGTTTTCAATGCGGCACATACTCATGAAGCTTTCAACGCGACGCACAGTGGCCCTAATAAAATGATTAAGGCTGCAAGTGTTATTTATTGGAGACGCGAAATTACGTGGGAGAATTGGCGGCAATGAGCGTTTGTTGTGTTTACTCTGTGTGTAGTCTGTTTTGTTGGTCTAAAAAAACAAAAAACCGGCAAAGTGCGAGCTGGACTCGTTCATGACGCGGACAAAATGTAATAAAACTGATCCCGAGTTTTAGCGAGACTAACGAACAGCAATTTAATTTTTATATAGCCTATGTTACTCAGTGATAATGTAGCTTTCTAATGTAAAAAGAATTATTAAAATCGGTCCAGTACTTTTTGAGTTAAGGCGTTACATACAAAAATACAAATCTTTTCTCTTTATAATATTAGTGTAGACTGTAGATGAATGGGGAAAATACGAAACAAAACCTTCAAGTATCCTTTAATACATGGTTTAATGGCTTTGGCAATGTGGCTGATTGCTATGCGAGCCACAGCCCAGTCGCGGCGACTATTGTTCGGCGCGCGTATTGTTCCGACTTTATACTGAACGCGACGGTTTTTTTGAACAGGAATTCTAATTTTTCTCGGAAGTCGGAGCACTGAATAAGTGACAGCTGACTTGGAGGATGATATTTGCATTTCTCATAAATGTATTATACCTTTTTTGCATATTTCCTGAGAGACAGTACAAATATTCCGAGTGCGGTCATGGCATATATAGGTTATATACTTACCTAAATTATTTAAATGAAAACTACAAAGCGAATGTCACTAGTGTTTTGGTGTAACCTGACCCTTACGCACAATACAACCACAAAAATCACGATGTCCCAGTAGTTTTTAACCTTTATATTTAACCACTTAACTTTTTGTTTATTGCATTCCTTCAGTATGTTTTTCAGTTTACCTCGAGACATGAAATACAAACATTTGAAACAAAATAAATATTTACAGCAGTGTTAGTTTTTCCACGCTTTAGTTAATTTATTTGTAAAATAAACAGTAAACACGCCCTGAATGTCGGCTAAATAGGTGAGAATGTTCGTCTGCATTGCCGGTATAAATAGTTCTGGCCAGCTCTGCGATTTAGAAAGAAAACATTACAAAACTCAAACATAGAGGCTGCAGGATTCCGTTACAAAGATAGGTTTTATTGATGAAGATGTGGAAACTGGCGTTAATTTGAGATGAAACTTCATAAATAATAGGTTATTCTAAGTTTTTGATAATATGTCTGTTTGGAATGTCTACCTACGATTGTTTCTTCATCAGATCAAAGACCAAACAAAAATCGTGGAGACAGAGATCAAAGCTATGTCAAACAAAAACTGTGGCCGGACCTTAGACTGACCTGACTGTGGATTGATTGGTCTGTGAAAGATTTTTTATAAAATCATCCTTGCAAACACGCAGCCTGAGGGTAAACGATTACCATCGCCCATGAATACCCGCAGAGGTATTTAAAGACTAACCAATGTCAGTATTGTTAGTGGTGACTGGTGAGTGGTCTTCCTATAACCCTACGGTCTACACTCTACAATGATCAATGTAGAGTATTAAGAACCTCTAAATTTATTGAAGTCAGTTGAATCTTAAACTAAGTGCTTGGGTTCATAAATAATGTGTACATATATTTTTATAGTTACGAACCTAGGAACGTTAATTTATTCCATGCTAGTTTACTAAAATATTTAGGTATTTCTTAGGTAATCAAAACGTGACGTTACTGTGTAGGTAACAATAGAGTACAACCTAGACCTTGTAAATATTACGAGTACATACCTACCTAGTAACTTAATCGTGGTAACTATAACTACAGAGTACACACTACACTCTACAGTAATGTTTTCGCGTTCCACGTGAATTTATCTTTCGTCACAGCGTTACATCACAAACAGCTGTATTCAAATAGACCGGTGAGGCGGGAGGCGTCCTTCCGGACGCTCAGTTCGCGCCGAGTTGTCAACGAAGTATATCCGATGCGCGCCATTAAATCTGTGAATTCCAAATTTGAATGATTTGTTTTTTTTACGTGAGTGAAAATTGCCAGTGCTATGAAAATACGTTTCGAAGTGCCGAATACACTGGAAATTATTCTTGGAAGAGACAGTGAGTGTTTATTGAATTTAGTTATTTACATACATTGTAGATTAGATTTAAAAGGGCTTCTAATCTATTGAATTCAAATGTATGTAACACATTATAAAGGTTAGTTAGGTACCTAGGTATTGTCACTTACTAGTTCTCTTTTATTATACTTACCTATTATCTCTATTATTCTTTTACTTTTTTGCAATTTATTGCTCTTCAGACGTTCGTGATTTTGTT
This sequence comes from Celastrina argiolus, assembly GCA_905187575.2. NCBI lineage: Eukaryota > Metazoa > Arthropoda > Insecta > Lepidoptera > Lycaenidae > Celastrina > Celastrina argiolus. The sequence goes on from LR994585.1 coordinate 16,015,013, forward strand.
TACCTAAGAAATTCAAACTTTTTGCCTTTCCTCCCAATATTACCTAGGTACCTATATTGTTTTATACGATGTTTATTTCTTGTAAAGTTCACGTTGCTAGGTAATTTGAGCTGGATGCAAAATGCAAATGCAGTACATTACATCGTTCAAATGGACAAGAAACTTGTTTAGCTAGGTATGTTTTTTTAAAACTCTAACGGTACTTTAATAATTAATCTTGTAGGTATTCAAATGCTTTCTACTCGAAATTTAGGTCCTGTAACACTTATTTATGTTTTATTTATTGCATACTGTTTAGCCTTATACCTTTTATTTTATTATTTGCATAAGTAGAAATTTTCAAGTATTATTTTAAACATTTACGCAAAAAAAACTATGAAGTACCTAGATGATAATTTTTCAAGCAGTGAAGGATTGATGATAAAAAAAACAATATTTATGGCATAGTTTTTAAACACATTTATAATATTTTATAGGAGTTACGATGCCACATGCTGACACACAAACATACAAATTGCGTCCTTTGCTAAGTCTGGGCTCTAGGCCCTAGCCCTTGAGTAGGTCTACCTACCAACTATAAATTTGGATTTGTGAAAAGCTGCGAAACGACAAATTAATTAGACGAATTTAACTAAGCACTTTTTAATTAAACATATGCGGTATGCCGAATGTAGGCACATTGTGCCGAATGTAGGTATATTATACTTACCACAAAGGATTATACAAAATTTTATTTTACACCAATTAATGACTTATAAAGTCCACGGGCCTACAGTACTAAACTTACAAAAGTTTTCCTTCTATGTACCTATAACATATTACGAAAACAATGCTTTTGCAGATATTGTAATGTAACAACTAACAAGTAACAAAATTAGTAATTACATACGTGCAGGAATTCTTGACTTTTTTGGCTTCTTCTAAGACCCTTCGACATTTGATCACCCTCTTGGAACAGTATTATGGGCTTGTAAGTACACCTGCTTGTGTAGTTTTACTTCTAACTTTACAGTCTGACCTTTTCCCTTGAAAAAGATAATACCTAATTGATATCAAATTTTGTCATTTTAACGTATTTAGTAACCTTTAAATAATAAAAGTTAAGCAACCTTTGTTTAAAGTTTCAGTTGATTAAAAATATTCGCACCTAAAATAAGAAACAATTAACTAGTCCATCTAGTCGATTTAATTTTATAGAGTATCTAGAGGCTCTACAAATCTATTATAAATTAGGTATATAATTTGAGGTGGCTAAAAAAGTATATGAAATCTATTTAAAATAAATAAAGGTACTTACTACTTATTACCAAAGCAAACTATATTGCGATGGCATCATGAAAAATGGCCCTGTTACGTAGATAAATCATAACTATTAGGTACTTACAATTATAATTTATATGTTCCACACATTCCATGATACAAATACAATTGTTTATTTGAATATAAATGGGTAACTAAATCACGTTTTCTTAACTGTAACATCTTGTATCATACGTACGTTACGATGATATAAATAGACATATTTACATAAATATTAAGTAGTGATATAAACATTTAACGCTATTTATTGGTAGCTTTATTTATTGTGCGTCTAAACTTCGGACTTGGCTTGACATGGCATGACTTGGCTAAGAATAATGGGCACAAGCCATACCAACTTTAGCCAATAAAAGTTGTCACCGCAATGGCACTTAGCGATGCATATTTCAAATCCCATCATTTTGTTTTTGATAGTTTGTCGTCGTAATTAGCGAACTTGGCTAAAGCCTCCGACTTTTGGGGTGGTATTTTTTTCAGACTTCAGCTTTTTAGGTAGGTATACCTACATCATAGTAAAAAAAGGTAAGTTCATATATCATTTAAATACCATAACTAGAAGATTTCCGCTACTTCTTTTGCGCAAAATTAAATCTCGCGGTAACCTTTATTCACTTATTGTGCACAATCAACACTTTCACATCGGAATATTAAAGGATCATATTTTATTATCCACATGTTAAATAATTATAAAAATGAATATATTAACAAATAACATTTAAAAAAAACACAGTAAAAATACGCCATTTTGACACCGTTGACTGTAGAATAGAATATATTATGTAGTCTATGGATTCATTCGGTCGCAAACAATAATCATTGTATTGAATTCGCATCATTATCTAGTTAATGTTTGTGTCATAGATGCATTTGTTTATGTTTGGTTCAAAATGAAACGGAAAAAAAGTTTCCAAGAATGTTGCACTTAAAGAAAGTGAAAACTGTTTAGTCATCAATTAATTCTTTACTTTATAAGTGAAAGCTTATTTGTTTTTTAAATGAAATTGCATTCACAATACGTTGGATCCCAAACTTTGTATAGTTTTTAAACGCCCACTTTCTCCAGTCTGGATTAAATTAATATCTTACCCTGTGTTCCAGGAGCTGATAGTAAACGAAAATAACGTTTTTTTCGTTTAGATTCGCGTTTCTTTAGCACTTTAAAGAATCATTATGATCGTTTTGAACTGTTCTTACTCGTGTTCCACAAGCAGGTGTCAGCTGTCAAAAACTGTCCAAAACGCTCAGAATCCCATCCCATCTTGTTTTTGACGTTTACTTAGATTTCACTGATCTCGATGTTATTTTTAAGTTATGGATGGAGCAAATTTATTATAGATTCTTTTATAATGTAGTTATTACTGTTAATTTAAAATATAAATAGAATTTATGAGATAAAAAGGAAATGTTAAATTTTGACATCTGTCAGTCGTTCCACTAGCAGTAAAGTTTGTTGAAACGTTCAGATCGAAAATTTCATTATTGTGCTAAAGAAACGACTGTGTGCGTTATGAATGATCTGAGCGTTCAGTGTAAAAAGAGCGCTTAAAGGAACACGCCCCTAGAGTTAGCTCATATTCTGGGGATAACTTAGGCCCTAAAACAAACTCAAACTAGGTCTTGAGAATTGTGATTGCAATCGCTTCTTGAAAACAAGCTTCACAGATGAAACAACGTTTCGTTTCACTTTCAAATCAGCATTTTTAAACCGATTTTGATCAAATGGCTGCATAATACTTTAAGTGATTTTTTAAAATTGAAAGCCTGTACCCTGGTGGAGTGGCCTGTAGGAATTATTAATGTGATTAAATCGAGAGGAGCGATGAAAGCATCATCAAATCAAGGTCACAAAATAATTAGAACAAACTGTACGGTCTAACTATTAGAAATATTTAAATACGACGTAATATAAGCTTATATAGGGTCTATAATATTAATAAATGATAATACTTTAGGGTGTGTATGGGTTCCGTTTAAAGAGTTTACTGTGAAAGTACCAGAGCTGAAAGAGGTACTTTTTTTTAAATTATTGTATGAGAAAATTTATGATGTTGGGGCATTTCTCATACAAACATGAAAGTCAAAAGTTTCAGCGCTGGTTCCTTCACAGTATACTCTACATAGGAGGCACATACACACCCTAAAGTATTATCACTCATTTATTTTACACCTTGTGTATAGACTTTAAGAAAAGTCACTTAACAGACAAAGACAGCAACGGGTAATAGGGATTGTAAATAACGGGTGTAAAAATAACAGTCACTGTAACTTTTGTATAGTATTAAGATTAGGTATACTATCTTTTCTCATTCTAGAAATGTATTTTATTTATAAAAATAAAAATGTTTTTGCTTTTTCCTTATTCTTGCGACCAAAAAATAAGAAATGGTAAGAAGTAAAAAAAAATTTTTTTTACTTTTTGACACGAAAATTTATTATACTAGCTGTTCCCGCGACTTCGTTCGCGTGGATTTTGAGTGACTTAAGTGGTTTATGCAGCGCACGCAATGAAAGTCCCCAAATGTAATTAATTTTCCCCGTTTTTGCAACATTTCTCACTGACGCTTCGCTCCTATTGGTCGTAGCTTAATGTTATATAGCCTAAAGCCTTCCTCTATAAATGGACTATCCAACAAAAAAAGATTTTTTCAAATCGGACCAGTAGTTCCTGAGATTAGCGCGTTTAAACAAACAAACAAACTCTTCCGCTTTATAATATTAGTATAGATGTATAATTTAAAATACATTTCCAAAATGAGGAAAGGTATCTCAAAGTTATAGTGACTGTTCTTTTTACACACTGTATTTTTATTAGTAATGTTGGAAAGTAGCGGAAAGTGAGGCAATAATTTCCGATACTTAATTCTTAATTCGCTGTATGAAAGATGTGTGAAAGAAACATCGGATGTGGGCGGATGATATGGAAGAGGATGCATTGATGGTTTAACGGTAAAGACAAGGTCGTTTCGGCTAATTAATACTTACAATAATATGGTTTCAATGCGGTCTTATGGTATAAACTAAATAAATTTTTTTAAAAATACTCTGACTTAACGTGTAACATTTCTATCACACCGCAAACGATCTAATGACCTTGAAGACCTGACACGATTTCCACCAAATATAGCTAAGAACACTCTCGACTGATATACCTTTTAAACAAAAAAAACACATTAAAATCAGATCATCTGTTTGGGAGCTACGATGCCACAGACAGACACATACACATTTACACAGACATATCAAACTTAACTATGACACCCGTTGTTTTTGCGTCAGGTGTTAAAAACCGCAAGAATATTATTAACGATAACATTAAAATGAAATCAGTTCATGATATCAAGCCGATTCACTTATAATTCAATGAAAGTAAAATGAAAGTCAAATTTAATTAAATTTGAATAAGAGAATTGGAGTTCGAAATTCGAATAAGATGTCAATTTTAGCTAAAGTAAATTCGCACCGACTTGGCATTGTTGGCTTGAATTTGCCAGCCTATCCTTGGTGAACAAAAACTAATGTCTTTAAATTTTTTTGTTTTCCAAAGTTTAACGTTTTTAAGAAACAATCTCAAACCCAACCTCAACTTGACAACCTATTTGGCAGATAAAAAACGTTTCGTTTCACTTTTAAAAATGAAGAATTTTACTCATGTTACATACTTTAATTTTTTCCTTTCTTAAAACGTAAAAAATAAAGATTATAAAAATAATAAATATACATTATACTTATTTTATTGTTTCTTGTAATGTATAATATGAATATAACGGTATAAAAAAATTAAAGTGCTGTAACATTAATAAAGTTGTTCACTTTTAAAAGTGAAACGAAACTTTGTTTTATCTGTCAAATAGGCGTTCAAGGTGAGGTTGGGTTTGAGATTGTTTTATTTATACGGGCCTTACTTACTACTAAAAGTTGAGTGTCTGTCTATTTGTCCGTCCGTCTGTCACCAGGCTGTGTCCCAAGAACTACGTTAGCTAGACTATTGAAATTGTTACAAAATGATGTATTTCGTTTGCCGATTCTGACTCGAATTTTCCTATCAATACTTCTTTCCTAAGTTTCTTTTGATTCCTATTATATATATAATAGAACACAATTAAAAAGTTGAAATGTCAAATCTGTCCCGGTGTAGGTAGTAGTTATTTTAAATGCCAAAAATGCCTTATTATTTAAGAAGAGAATAAGAGTATGTCCATATTTAGCCATTATTAATGTAAACACTTGCACATTGTTCGCGACCTATATGTGGCGCGGTATTATTAGTGTCTTTGTGGGAGATGACACAGAATAGGCCGCGGCCCACTGCTGTTGCTTTGTTGTAGAGTGCTGTAATTAGGGATAGTATATTAAGTCCCGATTTCACCAACGCATGTTGTTAAAACGGGTTGTTAAAATACTATGACTTCTCATTCATTGACAGGAAATTCAGGAAATACGAGAGGAATAACATGATATAATGAAGTATTAACATTGTCTTGGTGAATTTGGCACTTAGTTTGATAGCATTAGCTTACCAGTAACGGCGAACAGATATTTATGCTATAGTGGGGTTATGGACATATTGGTTTGTATTTAATTCCGTATTATTATATTTATTCTTTATGTGTACATAATCTATATCTATACATATAATAAATCTGTAGAGGGGTCATGTCTGTACATTAAGAATATTTAAGTGAAAATTAAAAAAAGGGGGTCTATATAAGCCGCAGAACATAAAAATAACATTTTTGAAAAAAATGTCTGTCTGTCTGTCTGTCTGTCCGTCTGTCTGTCTGTCCGTCTGTCTGTCTGTCCATATGGGAATGTTTGTCGTCGCATCACGCTAAAACCACTGTATGGAATGAAATGAAATTTGGCAGGCAGGTAGCTTACGACCTGAAGAGCATTATTGGAAATTATTATCCCGAAAAACGAAAGGGTTCCCGTGGGATCTTCAAAAAATTGTAGCTACCTATTTGACCGTATTTCAGCCAAACTACTCAACGTATTTAAATGAAATTTGGCAGGCAGGTAGCTTATGATCTGAAGAGCATTATTGGCAATTATTATCCCGAAAAACGAAAGGGTTCCCGTAGGATCTTAAATAAATTGTAGCTACCGACTTGACGATATTTCAGCCATACTACTCAACGTATTCAAATGCAATTTGGCAGGCAGGTAGCTTATAATCTGAAGAGCATTATTGGAAATTGTTATCCCGAAAAACGAAAGGGTTCCCGTGGGATCTTCAAAAAATTGTAGCTACCTATTTGACGGTATTTCAGCCAAACTACTCAACGTATTTAAATGCAATTTGGCAGGCAGGTAGCTTATGACCTGAAGAGCATTATTGGAAATTATTATCCGGAAAAACGAAAGAGTCCCCGTGGGATCTTCAAAAAATTGTAGCTACCTATTTGAAGGTATTTCAGCCAAACTACTCAACATATTTAAATGAAATTTGGCAGGCAGGTAGCTTATGATCTGAAGAGCATTACTGGAAATTATTATCCCGAAAAACGAAAGGGTTCCCGTGGGATCTTCAAAAAATTGTAGCTACCTGTTTGACGGTATTTTAGCCAAACTACTCAACGTATTTAAATGAAATTTGGCAGGCAGGTAGCTTATGACTTGAAGAGCATTATAGAAAATTATTATCCCGAAAAACGAAAGGGTTCCCGTGGGATTTCCAAAAAATTGTAGCTACCTACTTGACGGTATTTCAGCCAAACTACTCAACGTATTTAAATGAAATTTGGCAGGCAGGTAGCTTATGACCTGAAGAGCATTATTTGAAATTTTTATCCTGAAAAACGAAAGGGTTCCTGTGGGATCTTCAAAAAATTGTAACTACCTATTTGACGGTATTACAGCCAAACTACTCAACGTACTTAAATGAAACTTGGCACAAAGGTAGATTGTAACATGAAATAACCAACATAATATTTTTAACCGACTTCCAAAATAGGAGGTGGTTTCTCAATTCGTAAATATATGTTTTTTTTTAATGTTTGTTCGTGGATATCTTCGTCGTTTATGAACCGATTTTAAATATTAATGTAATACCACTTCTACCTACTTAGTCTTTGAAGATATACGTTTGGAAATTTCGACGATTTCGACGACGATTTCGAATTTGCCAGCCTATCCTTGGTGAACAAAAACTAATGTCTTTAAATTTTTTTGTTTTCCAAAGTTTAACGTTTTTAAGAAACAATCTCAAACCCAACCTCAACTTGACAACCTATTTGGCAGATAAAAAACGTTTCGTTTCACTTTTAAAAATGAAGAATTTTACTCATGTTACATACTTTAATTTTTTCCTTTCTTAAAACGTAAAAAATAAAGATTATAAAAATAATAAATATACATTATACTTATTTTATTGTTTCTTGTAATGTATAATATGAATATAACGGTATAAAAAAATTAAAGTGCTGTAACATTAATAAAGTTGTTCACTTTTAAAAGTGAAACGAAACTTTGTTTTATCTGTCAAATAGGCGTTCAAGGTGAGGTTGGGTTTGAGATTGTTTTATTTATACGGGCCTTACTTACTACTAAAAGTTGAGTGTCTGTCTATTTGTCCGTCCGTCTGTCACCAGGCTGTGTCCCAAGAACTACGTTAGCTAGACTATTGAAATTGTTACAAAATGATGTATTTCGTTTGCCGATTCTGACTCGAATTTTCCTATCAATACTTCTTTCCTAAGTTTCTTTTGATTCCTATTATATATATAATAGAACACAATTAAAAAGTTGAAATGTCAAATCTGTCCCGGTGTAGGTAGTAGTTATTTTAAATGCCAAAAATGCCTTATTATTTAAGAAGAGAATAAGAGTATGTCCATATTTAGCCATTATTAATGTAAACACTTGCACATTGTTCGCGACCTATATGTGGCGCGGTATTATTAGTGTCTTTGTGGGAGATGACACAGAATAGGCCGCGGCCCACTGCTGTTGCTTTGTTGTAGAGTGCTGTAATTAGGGATAGTATATTAAGTCCCGATTTCACCAACGCATGTTGTTAAAACGGGTTGTTAAAATACTATGACTTCTCATTCATTGACAGGAAATTCAGGAAATACGAGAGGAATAACATGATATAATGAAGTATTAACATTGTCTTGGTGAATTTGGCACTTAGTTTGATAGCATTAGCTTACCAGTAACGGCGAACAGATATTTATGCTATAGTGGGGTTATGGACATATTGGTTTGTATTTAATTCCGTATTATTATATTTATTCTTTATGTGTACATAATCTATATCTATACATATAATAAATCTGTAGAGGGGTCATGTCTGTACATTAAGAATATTTAAGTGAAAATTAAAAAAAGGGGGTCTATATAAGCCGCAGAACATAAAAATAACATTTTTGAAAAAAATGTCTGTCTGTCTGTCTGTCTGTCCGTCTGTCTGTCTGTCCGTCTGTCTGTCTGTCCATATGGGAATGTTTGTCGTCGCATCACGCTAAAACCACTGTATGGAATGAAATGAAATTTGGCAGGCAGGTAGCTTACGACCTGAAGAGCATTATTGGAAATTATTATCCCGAAAAACGAAAGGGTTCCCGTGGGATCTTCAAAAAATTGTAGCTACCTATTTGACCGTATTTCAGCCAAACTACTCAACGTATTTAAATGAAATTTGGCAGGCAGGTAGCTTATGATCTGAAGAGCATTATTGGCAATTATTATCCCGAAAAACGAAAGGGTTCCCGTAGGATCTTAAATAAATTGTAGCTACCGACTTGACGATATTTCAGCCATACTACTCAACGTATTCAAATGCAATTTGGCAGGCAGGTAGCTTATAATCTGAAGAGCATTATTGGAAATTGTTATCCCGAAAAACGAAAGGGTTCCCGTGGGATCTTCAAAAAATTGTAGCTACCTATTTGACGGTATTTCAGCCAAACTACTCAACGTATTTAAATGCAATTTGGCAGGCAGGTAGCTTATGACCTGAAGAGCATTATTGGAAATTATTATCCGGAAAAACGAAAGAGTCCCCGTGGGATCTTCAAAAAATTGTAGCTACCTATTTGAAGGTATTTCAGCCAAACTACTCAACATATTTAAATGAAATTTGGCAGGCAGGTAGCTTATGATCTGAAGAGCATTACTGGAAATTATTATCCCGAAAAACGAAAGGGTTCCCGTGGGATCTTCAAAAAATTGTAGCTACCTGTTTGACGGTATTTTAGCCAAACTACTCAACGTATTTAAATGAAATTTGGCAGGCAGGTAGCTTATGACTTGAAGAGCATTATAGAAAATTATTATCCCGAAAAACGAAAGTGTTCCCGTGGGATTTCCAAAAAATTGTAGCTACCTACTTGACGGTATTTCAGCCAAACTACTCAACGTATTTAAATGAAATTTGGCAGGCAGGTAGCTTATGACCTGAAGAGCATTATTTGAAATTTTTATCCTGAAAAACGAAAGGGTTCCTGTGGGATCTTCAAAAAATTGTAACTACCTATTTGACGGTATTTCAGCCAAACTACTCAACGTACTTAAATGAAACTTGGCACAAAGGTAGATTGTAACATGAAATAACCAACATAATATTTTTAACCGACTTCCAAAATAGGAGGTGGTTTCTCAATTCGTAAATATATGTTTTTTTTTAATGTTTGTTCGTGGATATCTTCGTCGTTTATGAACCGATTTTAAATATTAATGTAATACCACTTCTACCTACTTAGTCTTTGAAGATATACGTTTGGAAATTTCGACATCGTTTATACTGCAAGTGTCAAAAGGGGAAAGAAAATATAATAAAATTAAAGGAAGCTAAATTATGATAAAGTAGAATGGCCAAAAGTTAACTGTAAAAATATATTAAAGTGTAGATTTACTAAAATCAAAATTCAAAGTAAAACGATAAACCAATGTATTTATAAGTTTTATTGTATCACACTACTTATATTTTAATTACAAGAAATTAATACAATCAGCAACACACCATTTTATATACTACAATGGAATAAAATAAAATGTATTTAATAGCCTGGTAATTTACTTTTATTTAAAAGTACCAATCACATGATACTTTAGCAAATTAGACTATTTTTACAATATACCAATAATTTATCATCAAAATATATTTCCAAGTAAATAATAATAAATTATTTACTTATTTAAACACTATAATAAAACGAGACATAATAATATTACTTAGCTACAACATAATATAGAGGCTTTTAGAAAATATGGTACTTATCTTAAATTTGTTCACTTAATATCTGGTTCAGAACTGAAGCCATTCTAGCGGACACATACTTTTATAAGTATAATTTGGCGCCATTTACACCGGAAGATATAACACAATGACAATATTATTTTAAAGCGGAAGTTCGAAGAATAATTTACAATATGAAATACTGAAATTGACATACAAAAATGTTTACAATGAATGTTCAATTATTTTCACATTATTTCAGAATTTAACCTTAATAATTACATTTTTATGAAACCGGAAATAATATTAGCACTGACAAATGTCAAAGTGACTTAAAAACTACTTTGTTAAGAATGACATAATTATTTGTGTTTATTATATTATTCACAAAATAATAAATTTATAGTTAGTTACAATTTAAATTTGTTACAAATTGACATATTAATAATCAAATCTGACACGGCCATACTGACATGTACTTCGCTCTCTGAAGTACTACATAATGTTCAATAAAGACAACCAAAAAAATAGGCATCAATTATTAACATTTACTATATTATATATACAGATCACACATCGTGTTTTTTTTTTATTTATTATTATTTCTATAGCCTTAAATTAATTTTACACTTTTCATCACCACTATCATCAAGTAGTGATCTAAAAAAACACTGACTTAGCAGTTCACAGAGAAAACACTTATTTTAATTAACAATTTTCATTGCTACTATAAATCATAGCAACGGTTAGTGACCTCCCTTCAATTCCTTGGCTCCTTACCTGCTGCACATAAGTTGAGCCTTAAGAAGAGCACTAACTTTCAGCAGTTTGTTTAATCCTTAACTCCAATCTTAATGTATATCACTTACGGCTACTACAGCTAGCAATGATCAACGAGTATACTCAGTAACTTCTCTTTTTTGATTACTTACTTAAAGCTTTGTTAAACAGTTGTTTTTTTTACTATAGTTACAATCTAATACGTCGGGGAACACCGGAAATGTTCGGTAAATAAGTTATCAAATACAGTAATAAAGTAATGTACGAAAACATAATATATTATCTATCACATTTGGAGGACAATGTACTATTCGTTTTGAAGATGAATAAATTAATGTTCGTTATTAAAGGCAGTGTTACAGCAACACGTTTACAATTAAGTACTTTGTCAAAATTGAGTAATTATTTTTGACAAAGAGCAATGAAAACATTATGTGACGAGGAACAAAACAATTTTAAATGTGTTCCAAGTTCCAACACATGTATAATGTACTTTATTTCACTTTTGTGCACTGCGGATTTAGTTTTATTTCCATCATACATCATTTTGTACCAAATCTTTTTATTATTTTTTTATTTATATGACATTGTATTATTTGTATGAAATAATAATTTATTAAATTATAATTTTTAATAGTTGATATAAATTTACTTTACTAGCCAAAAAAATGGCTCGGTTTGTAACTAGTATAATATTATAATGTTTTTTTTTTCAAATATCACAAACTATTGTATGGCAGAATGTCAGCCACATAATAATACTTTTTCCATCATGTTGTTACTACATTCTTGTGATGTAATAAGTGATTGATCAATTGATTGAATGATCCTAAATTTAATTTCTACAAAATAAATCATATAGGAAGAGTATTAGTGGTCAGGCTTAATGCGTTTTCAGCTGCCACAGTATACAAATTACATAACAAGCTAGAGGCACATAATTTAAACGGTCTACTTGATGATACAAAATTAAATACATATTTTTTTTGCTAATTAAAACTCTTTGATCCATATAAACTCGACAGCAGACGCCATTATCACGATTCAATAAATTTGTTGGTAATAAAATTATTTATTTCCAATTTTCAAAAACGAGTCCAATCTATAAATACCACGAAACTAATAACAAAAAGTGAATACTTCAGAATTTCGATTGTGATACTATTTACTTTTGGAACAATTAACAACATTTCCATAAGAACTAATTTGGTTTACCATTATAACAAAGTAGATATTATATAACAGAGACACGACCTAATACTAGAAAATGGTATCACCCTAATACTGGCAATGCGACTGGTAAAGGCTGAAGTTCTTAGAAATTCCGGAAACCGCCATCTAGCGCCACTATTAGAAAATACTTATCACTAATTTCGTTTCGTATCTTCTTAATTGAGAAGTTGAATTTAGTTTAATGCGATGTTATGCTTAAAAAATATGCATATCTTTATTTTATTGTCAATATTTGTACTTGGTTCGGCATATTTACATTTTATAATTTACAAACGTTAATAGTAGTGATATCTATTGCATTTTTTTTTTGTATTAAACATAGATTGTATGGGATGGTAGGCCATGCCATTATTAATATCAAATCAAGTTCTAGTTAGGTTAGATAGTTCAAATATCATAAAATATTGGACTACGAACAAAACTTGTTATTGTAGGTAATTTGACTTTGTTATTTCCCTAGTAGGTTGGTGGGTATAAGTTTGTACTTAGGTGTATTTATAATTATTTATTTATACAATTCATAGTCTTGACAGAACAACGTCTGTCGGGCCCACTATACCATAAAAACATAACCCCGTTCGGCCAATCCGACTTTCACATTTTTTGATATATTTTCATATATATGTCGGAGAAGAAGAAGATCTCAGACGTCTTGTTTAACCACTTGGACGTGTTCAGTGACAGTTGGCTATGACAGCTCGTTTGACAAGTGTCACTTACGTCAGTGAGGATGGAGGGCTTGGTCGACGAGACCACGGGCAGGATATTCTCTTGGGAGAGACCATTGGAAGAGACCGTGTGAAGCGGAGGTTCACGCACGTTAGCCAAGTTGTCAGCTGACCTCGTCACGTCTTGAGATGAATCCGTTTGCATCCACGATCTGAGTTAATGTTTTAGAGTGAAACTATTTGTGATACGATGAATATACCAGTACTGTTTGTGCGGCTTATTATTTCCTGACTATACCAAACAATCAAAAGACGCTCACATTTAATCTCCCTCCGAAATCAGAGTGGGATATACCCGCAAAATCAAGATAGATGGTTACAGGGTACCTACAAATTGTTGGATTGGATATGGCCTTGCGGACATTCAGATCACGTTGAGACGGAACAGATTATATTACGGAGCCTCCACTACCAAAGGCAGCATGGTATATGCATAGCAGAAAGACGATTGATGGGATTACAGCGCTGCTGACGATGGTAACGTGCTGACAATGGGAATGTGACGATTTACAATCTGAATGTGACGATTGACAATGGGAACGTGACGATTTACAATAGAACCACGATATTGGCTAGTCAACGACAGGTCTTGGTTATAAGCTTGATGGCTTTGGTAACAGGTGGTAGCAATCTTTTTATTCCTCGTAATAATTTGGAAGCCTTCAAAGTAAATACAATTTCAAAGTTTCCATGAAATTGCTTGCCCAAAAATCTAAATAAACTTTAAAGTTTAGTGTTCGTTTGTATTGCTGTTTTGTTTTATTTGTAGATGGACAATACACTGGGATAGTGCTGGACTGGACGATGCATAGCCTTGCATAGCTTGCATGCTTGCCCGATGCATAGAATGAGCTTTGCTGGGTAACCAACCAACGCAGATGAGCATTGTGTATCTTATGGACTATTCTACTTGCTTCGCAAAGATGTGAACTGGTAGTATGAGTATCATTACTTATTTCATTGTAAAGTTCAGAATTAGTCTGGTTTTATAATCACAGTATTAGTAACAGAAAAGAGATTCAAAGTAAAAGATCTTACAGTATTTTGATACTTAAATTATGTGAGTTTTAAAACTTGTTATTATACTAGCTATATTCTTATTAATAGAGTGAAATCAACACAGTTAATAAAGAAGAAATCAAAGTTTGATTTTAATGATAATAATTATTATTACACAACAAGTAAAGGTCTTATGCAGGTGAGCACAAGTTGTAAACAAACAGGCTTATACAATAACATTGACATGATCTTTGTAAATATTGTTTACATGATAGTAAGTAGGTAGACAAGTTTGTAGGAGCGAGAAAGACTATTCAAAAAGAATTAAAAATTTATTTAAAGTTACAACTTATTAAAGTTTAAAACTTAATTAGAGTTAACATGCAGAGCTTTTACAAGTTATCTTCTGTCGGGACACAACCAAGCAGAAATTCATGCCACGATCAAATGTCCCCATCGGGAGCATTTACAATAGTTGAAACAAAATACAACAACACATGTGTGTTAAATAAACAAAGCTTTGGTCATAATTAATCTTGGGATGCAATTAATGTGTCACCCCTTAGTTTTTACGTGAAGTCCGTTTTAAAGTCAAGTGCTGAGGGCTTGACAAATCTCTAGTTACAACAAATCTTAAGAGTAGTCAATAAATCAATAAATTGATCATGGGGTCTTGAGGGTTAACATAAGTAGGTAGTTTGAAACTACATACTTAAATGTAATTTTCATTGGTGAGTTTAAAACAAAAACAAAAAAAAAAAAAAAAGAGTATCTTTAAATAATGTCTTGTACATTGTTATTTATTCCTAAGCTGGCTATAAAAATATCTGTTAAAGTAAATTTGGAATACATATTACCTACAGATTTAACAGACTTTTACTTTTTAGAACATTATGCAATATGGAATAGTTTAAAATTCGTCCAACAGGATAATATTGTTTGTGATATGAGTTTTATGGAATTAACACATTTTAATTTCATGTTTCAGAAGTTACTGTATGTAAGCTGGTACTAATGGTGAACAAGGCATCACACACTCAACGGTCCAAGAGTCTCAGAGGCCGTGGCAGTCCACTGATGCGGTGGAAGATCAGAAAGTTCATTGAGTGACTTCAGTTAGCTTCGACCAACTTGGTGATTTTGTAAAAGGTTGTAAACGCACTAGCGAGTCTTCAGGTATTATGAATGACGAATGAATTGCCTCCGTGGTCTAGTGGTTCAGAGCTTAGCTCTTGACCCGTATTTGTGGGTTCGATTCCCACGTTGAAACAACAAAAAAAAAGGTTGTTTTTAGGATTGGTTAGGACAATGCAGACTGATCACCTGACTGTCTGACAAGAAAGATGATCCATGCGTCAGATGGGCATGTAAAGGGTCGGTCCTGTGCCTATTCTCTGGCCAGACGTGTCGACTTACCGTTCCGCTGGGTTATGAAAGTAAAAGGAAGAGAGAGTGCTTGTGTGTATTGCGCACACACTTGGGCACTATAAAATAACTCTTGCGTAGCTGGCCTGGTTTCAATGAAATTGGCTACCGACAACTTACCGTTCGTTGGGTTATGAAAGTAAAAGGAAGAGAGAGTGCTTCTGTGTATTGCGCACACACTTGGGCACTATAAAATAACTCTTGCGTAGCTGGCCTGGTTTCAATGAAATTGGCTACCGACACCGAAATCGGTTAAGGGAGCTATTATTATCATTATGAACGACTCTGGGGTCCAGTGGTTTAGAACCTAGTACTCGACTTTGTGGGTTCGATTCCCGCGATAGTACAACTAAAAATGTTTATTTTTGTCAAGTTTAGTGAGGACAGTGCAATCTGATCACTTGTTATTGGGTGACTCTAAAGTAATAGCTTATTTTCATTCAATCAGTTAGATCATTGAAAGGAAATGAAATTAATTTTACTGCATAGTGAAATCTAACATTTTAATCTCATTGTTGTTTCTGATATTTAAACCGCGATAGTTTTGTTCTTGAGATACAGCCTGATTAAAGGCAGATAGACACAGTGAAGTCTTAGTAAATAAATCCCTAAAGGAACTTAATTTTAGATAGTCTGAACATTTTGTTGTGCTGTTTCATTTTGTGTACAGTGGATCGAGCTTCGAGCAACGCTAGCGACGCGACACGACGCGACGGAGCGCGGCGAGCGATGCAGCGCAGCGCGGTGGCGCGGCGGCGTCTGTACTTCGTTGAAGTATCACATTCGAAACCAAAATTATTTGGTGAGCGTAATTGTTTATCTACTGACTGTAGTGTGACCATACGCTGTGCATGTGAAGCATACGGGTAGCCGCGGTTAACACAAATGTGTTAAGCGGTTGACGTATGTCGGCGATGGAGCCGTGTCATAGAAGTCAAATTCTGATGACAGTATTTGACCTACCAAGCATCATTTCGCAGCAGCAACCATTAAAAGTCGGTACCTCTTGGGGCAACTCAAGTAGGACGTGGAGCGCAGCGGGCGTGTGATGCTGGAAGGTTGGGGTCTACACAGACCACATGATGTGTATTCAATGAGTGATGCACACGTGTTAGCCGTGGGGAGAACACGTCGTGTTACGCGGCTAACGTATTTCGACTAAAGAGCCCTGGTCATATAGGCATTACCTGAGACTTTGCGTAGTTTATTGATGTGCATTAAAGAAGTTAAAGTATCTGTTGAGATTACTATTAGAGAATAAACTAGCAAATTGGTCTAAAATTGTAGAGTCAGGTTAGGCCGAGCAAAAGGCTTGTGATATTGCAGCTGGTTTTCTCTTTTACAGGAGCAGCACACGAGGACGTGCGACTGGTCAGAATGGCCGTGTCGGAGAAGAAGAAGATCTCAGACGTCTTGTTTAACCACTTGGACGTGTTCAGTGACAGTTGGCTATGACAGCTCGTTTGACAAGTGTCACTTACGTCAGTGAGGATGGAGGGCTTGGTCGACGAGACCACGGGCAGGATATTCTCTTGGGAGAGACCATTGGAAGAGACCGTGTGAAGCGGAGGTTCACGCACGTTAGCCAAGTTGTCAGCTGACCTCGTCACGTCTTGAGATGAATCCGTTTGCATCCACGATCTGAGTTAATGTTTTAGAGTGAAACTATTTGTGATACGATGAATATACCAGTACTGTTTGTGCGGCTTATTATTTCCTGACTATACCAAACAATCAAAAGACGCTCACATTTAATCTCCCTCCGAAATATATTTTATATATTTTTAGATTCATATTAATATCTATCGAATCTAACCTAACCCAAACCTAACCTAACCCAAACCTAACCTAACCTAAACCTAACCTAAATCAAACCTAACCCAAACCTTTTTTTTTTTTTTTTTTTTTTTTTTTTTTTTTTTTTGATTTCGCAAGGGAAATGCGTTACGCATCCCCCCGGGGGGGTGCCCGAGGGGTATGTGGGACTCCCGGCTCGCTACGGCCGGTTTACCCACTAAAACCACTTGCGGATTGCCATCAGCCGTTGAGTGGAAGGCGTGCCCTGGATCTGTCAAGCACAGGCCACGCCCCCCCGACCGGCCGGTCTACCTCGTAAGGGACCGGTCTTCCATCACAATGAGGGAGCACTTCGGCAAACTGAAGCGCTCCCCTCGGCGCCGAGACTGGCTAAGCCGGGGAGGTTTACCCATCCCTCTACCCGGAGCCCCGTACTAGACGTGGGATGGGAGGGCCGCATAGCGACGCCTCCGCACCCCCGTCCTGCGCCGGCGAAGCGGAGCAGAGAGAGGATCAGTCTCTCTGTTCCGCTCCGAGGCCTCCTTCTGCGACATGACAGATTCGCAAAAGGAGACCACCGCCTGCCAGGCCTCATCGCTCTCGAGCATGCAGCGCACCATGGTCGAGAGCGAGAGGTCCCGCCCAAGCACCGCCATGAGGTCATGGCGCTGCACAGCCCAACGATCGCACACCTCAAGGGTATGCTGGGCCGTGTCCTCCGCAGCGCCGCACTCATGGCAGGCTGGCGTAGGCTCTCTCCTGGCCACCTTACACAAATACGTACCGAAACATCCATGTCCGGTGAGTATCTGTGTAAGGCGGAAACCTAACCCAAACCTAACCTAACATAACCCAAGATTTTTTTTGAAATAAAAATATAAGAAAATATTTTTTTTTTTTTTGTATGTAGGAGTGGCTATATTTAGTTGAAATTACTGAGCCTCCTCGAACAGGTCACAAAACAATTTGCTCTTAATTTCATTATGGTCTAAATATTTTTCATTATGGTCTCGTACTATGTAAACTATAGATATAACAATGTGGGATGAAAAAACAATAAATGTTAGTATCATACCCATTTTCTGGTATAATTATCATACAATAAACAAAAAATTACTCATTTCTATAACTTACAATTTTAATGAATTATTAAGCCATATAATTAGTTAATAACTACATTTAGTTGGTTTAGCGAAAGCTTTTGTGAAGCACCTACTACCATACAAATATTATTCAATATTTGTTCTTGATACTATAGTTAGTTGTATAATATAGATTCTCAGTTGCTAAAGCATTATCTAGTTTTGCTCATTCTTTAGTGTTCGATAAATAATTGTATTAATACTTAAATAATTTAAAATTACAAACACCGACATATTTTATAGACTAAAAAAAATATTAAGTAAAACGTTGCAATGAATTTTGTTACCCATAATGTTTCTCGACCCAATAGACCACACAAAAAAAACAATTATATTATAAGTATCAGACATTACAAATACTCTTTTGTATGAAACGGATTTACACAAATGCTTTTATCATACTCTTTATTTAACGTTTCTAATATATCCAGTTTTATTTGTACACGATAATCCCTTATCCACATTCTCAATGTTAACTTTAAAAAAAGGGTTTCTTTACGAATTACTTTTGGTGAGCCCCAAAATTAGTGATATTGTATAAAATTGAAACATACCGTTATCCATAGTATTATTCAGCCAGGGGCCATCCTTCACCAAAGCGATAGAAAAAGTTTATAACAATTTCAACACTAAAACTTAATAATACCACTTTACTTCCGGGGTGTGTCATCGTTAATAGAATCTTTATAGTAGGCATTGGACACAAATCATATAACATTTCTCACAAAACAGTACAACAGTATTTGACTTAAAAACATAACAATAAAAAAAAGTGCGGGTAGATAGAAAACCCGCTATTGGTTCAAAATAAAATATGGTATTGTCGGTGATGTTAAAATATTGATACGTTTTGACGTACCTATTCTAAATTCTTACCAACAATAACTACCAACATTAATTACATAATAATCCAAAGCAAGCTTTGTTTATTATGTATCACTTTCATATAACCTTTTAACGATTTCCCTATCTTTATGCTCAATCGGCTTCAAATTATAAGCAGAGTAAAAATGAACTAAAATAATAATGTATATTATGTATTTTTACATAATTGTTATGTTTATTGTGTTGTATATTTTATATACCTACAGCCATACGGCGTTTTTGACTAACGTTTTTTTTTAAATTAACTTAGAAGTTTTGTTAAAATATAACAATTACAAAATTTCTAAATACAATGCTTGTCTTATCATTAAAGTCAATTTGTACATAAATAATAACTTGTACCTTATGTGGAGTACCATCATTGAAATACACTGGTCAATTTACTTTTCTTTTTGGGCCTAGATAACTTGGCATCCTGCAGCCACAATATCCAGTTCTCTTCTAATATTCTATTGTTCACCAAGTAGTGTTGAATGTTGATACCATGGGTGGTGAAAGGCCATTGTCATCGGTAAAATATAGTTACTCCCAACTATTGTTGCGGTAGGTATCTGAAAACAAAAATGTGATTAGACAAATGAAATAGAAATCGCGGGATGGAGAGGAATCACCACTTCTGATGTCAAAAGGGGAAAGAAAATATAATAAAATTAAAGGAAGCTAAATTATGATAAAGTAGAATGGCCAAAAGTTAACTGTAAAAATATATTAAAGTGTAGATTTACTAAAATCAAAATTCAAAGTAAAACGATAAACCAATGTATTTATAAGTTTTATTGTATCACACTACTTATATTTTAATTACAAGAAATTAATACAATCAGCAACACACCATTTTATATACTACAATGGAATAAAATAAAATGTATTTAATAGCCTGGTAATTTACTTTTATTTAAAAGTACCAATCACATGATACTTTAGCAAATTAGACTATTTTTACAATATACCAATAATTTATCATCAAAATATATTTCCAAGTAAATAATAATAAATTATTTACTTATTTAAACACTATAATAAAACGAGACATAATAATATTACTTAGCTACAACATAATATAGAGGCTTTTAGAAAATATGGTACTTATCTTAAATTTGTTCACTTAATATCTGGTTCAGAACTGAAGCCATTCTAGCGGACACATACTTTTATAAGTATAATTTGGCGCCATTTACACCGGAAGATATAACACAATGACAATATTATTTTAAAGCGGAAGTTCGAAGAATAATTTACAATATGAAATACTGAAATTGACATACAAAAATGTTTACAATGAATGTTCAATTATTTTCACATTATTTCAGAATTTAACCTTAATAATTACATTTTTATGAAACCGGAAATAATATTAGCACTGACAAATGTCAAAGTGACTTAAAAACTACTTTGTTAAGAATGACATAATTATTTGTGTTTATTATATTATTCACAAAATAATAAATTTATAGTTAGTTACAATTTAAATTTGTTACAAATTGACATATTAATAATCAAATCTGACACAAGCATATGGTAATTAATAAATAAAAAACCGGGCAAGTGCGAGTTGGAATTGCGCACCGAGAGTAGACCGCCAACGCCGAAAAATTTGGCGGTCGGCGCAAGCAGCGCAGCGTCGGATTGAAAGTCGGCGTCGGGCGTCGTCGCAACGTTAGGCATCGCGCCGTAGGGCGTCGGGCGTCGCGGCGTCGGGCGTCGCGGCGTCGGGCGTCGCGACGTTGGGCGTCGCGGCGTCGGGCATCGGGCGTCGGCGTCGCGACGTTGGGCGTCGCGGCGTCCGTCAGCGTCGCGACGTCGGGCGTCGCGGCGTCCGTCAGCGTCGCGACGTCGGGCGTCGCGGCGTCCGTCAGCGTCGCGACGTCGGGCGTCGGCGTCGCGGCGTTGGGCGTCGTGGCGTTGAGCGTCGTGGCGTTGGGCGTCGCGGCGTCGGGCGTTGCGCCGTCGGGAGTCACGCCGTCGGGCGTCGTCGTCGCGACGCCCAACATCGCGACGCCGCGGCGTCGGGCGTCGGCGTCGCAAGCGCGGGCGTCGCGGCGTCGGGCGTAAGCGTCGCGGCGTCAGGCGTCGCGGCGTCGGGCGTCACGACGTTGGGCGTCGCGGTGTCGGGCGTCAGCGTCGCGGCGTCGGGCATCGGGCGTCGGCGTCGCGGCGTCGGGCGTCGGCGTCGTGACGTTAGGCGTCGCGGCGTCGGCGTCGCGACGTCGGGCGTCGGCTCCACGACGTTGGGCGTTGCGGCGTCGGGGGTCGCGGCGTCGGTCGTCGCGGCGTTGGGCGTCATATACGGGACATGAGCGCGTTTAAACCAACAAACAATTTACATTTGGGGACTTTCGTTGCATGCGCTGCATAAACGGTTTAAGTCAAACAAACACCACGCGAACGGAGTCGCGGGCACAGCTAGTTATTAATAATATTAAAACAACTTAGGGGTAATTTTTCCATCAAAAGATAATTTTTATCTGTCGATGTTTCATACGAAATCTGCCAGTCACATGTTTGTTCCTCAGACCTCAGGTAAAGTTAACTGACGATTAAAAAATCAGTCGTTGGAATAAGACAAAACAGTGATACAGGCGAGTTTATCACTACTGCAGGCGATCAACTGGCCATGACGTTGGGAGATACCTATTACAGTGACATAATATGGCAATTCATTTTTAAGGACAAGCACCGATTGCGCTCTAACACCAGACACTAACTTAATAGTGCGTCTGGTCTTCTGAAACCGACTACTCTCCGCAGCATTTTCTCGGGATCTCCGGTGAAGCTGGCCCATTAATGCCAACTACTATCTATCATCTCCCACGGTCCACAATCATACAATAACGACTTATTGTCATTTCAATATCAACAAGTGTTGGACGGGGCTTATCTGCCTGCCATAGTATTGTTATCTGTTGGTAGTTTAAACTTTAAAGGCGGTATACGCCAATATGGCGCTCTATTAAGTACAATGCCTGTAATATTGACCTTGTTGCTGTAGTTGTGGTGAATAATGAGTCGCCACGCAATTGTTGTTTTTGCAATATTTTTAGTAAGACATGATTAAAAACTTATAGGCGATATAAATAGAATAGCTTATACACTATACTTGTACTCTATTGTTTACTTATGTAAAGCCAGCTCAAGGAAGAAAAAAAGAAAGAAAGAAAGCAGCAGAAGAGTCAGAACTCTTCGCTAAAATGCCAAGGAAGTGTTTCGCGATACTATGCGAACTTTGGTTTAATGCCCAAAGTTTGAGAAGGGATACACGAAGAAGCGAATTGCGTGCCCATATTACGGTATTCACCTAACTTTAGGCCAGAGATGTTAGTGGGCTCCGTAACCGTAACCGAAACTATCGGATATCCGATATAAAAATATTTGTAACCGAGTCCGAAATAAAAGTTTTGCTACTGTAAAAAGGTAACCAAAATTTAATATCCGTAACCGAAATTATCAGAAGAAACGGATAATCCTAAAATGCTACTTTGCGAGTAGTCTGGATCTACCTTAACTACTCGCTAAGTGAGCCCTGGTTAATACGATAGTGTGGACACGAAAAAGTGTTTTTGTAAACACATTTTGAATAAATAGCTTTGTCTTTTGGCTTCGGGCTACTTGCCGATGCACTTCCTCTGTATACTTTTCAGGTAGTCTAGAGTTTGGTATAGGTTTACTATTAAGTTGCATGAAACAACTTTATACCTAGCAGTGGCTCAGGCTGCTTGTCCTTCAGCTAGGGCGTCCTAGCCTGTATACAAGGTGTAAAATAAATGGGTGATAATACTTTAGAGTGTGTATGGTGCCTCCTATGTATGATACTGTGAAAGTACCAGCGCTGAAAGATTTGCTTTTGACTTTCATGTTTGTATGAGAGATGCCTAACATAATCAATTTTCCCATAGGTAGGTACATTAATTTTAAAAATTACTTACCTTTTTCAGTGCTGGTACTTTCTTTGTAAAGTCTATATACTAGACCCAAACACACCCGAAAATATTTTATATGGTTTCCCCGGATTTGTCCTAGTTTGTAGGACGTCCGGGGAGCGTCCGGGCGGGGTTTAAGTTGTTGTCCGGGTAAAACCCGGACGGACGAGCACTCCCGTGCCCCCAGATTTTAAACAAGATGTAAGTTAATAAACAAGGTATTAAAATGTCCGGGGTGAAAGCTCCAAAATCCGGGGAAATTACGCTTCCGGTACTGGGTGGGAGGTTTTAGAGATGGCAGTCCTCGATAGGCTTAATGTATTTGAAACTAAAATTAGTGCATCTACATGCTTGCATTTGTCAAAAAATAAACGAAATAAAGTGTGTTTGTGATGCATTTCGATTTCGCTGAGCATAAACAAAGAAAACATCTTCAAAGGGTTGTCTCGCGAGTCGCGTATCAAAGTGAGAACGTATGTTGAACAAAGCTATCGGTCCGGTTATTTTGAGTTAAAATCTAATTTATAGGTTGGTATGAGGAGATATTTTAATTCTAATACTGTTAATTGTACTGTTACGTTGCCTTCTTTTAAAAAAAATAATGAAATAGGTAAGTACTTTTTTTTTAATGGTGAGATTTTGAAATAACTTTCTACGAAAGTTATCGGCGCGGTTATTTTCAGTAGAATGTAATATATATGTGGTGTTTTGTACAACGTTGTTAAACCAAAAACGCAATATGCGTTCTATTTCTAATAATCATTCGTCTTCTTCTAAAAATATAAAGAATTCGGGTTTTCAAAAATGGAGTTAAAGTTAAATGCCAAAAAAAATCATACTTACATCCTGTATATAAACTATTTAGGTATCATAGTAAGTGTACTTAATCATATTTCTACTTACTCGTAGATTGTATACCTACTCAGTATTTCTATAAAGCTGCAGTAGTTCGCAGGCTTATTCATTATATTATTGTAATATCTTTAAATATCATTCAATAAAGTACCGGTAAAAAGTAAACAATATTTCGAGCGTACGAAATAGCTAAAACAAAAGACCTTTACAATGGAGCACATAATCGGTAGAAAAATGCACTGAAAAATTGTATTCTCTGTATTTTTTTTATATTTTGGTATTTTCAAAATTAATACTGATGAACCGATTTAGTATTGTTGAGATTTCTGCAATCTCAGATTGTAAAACAATAGGCAAAAATAGCAATAATGTGTCTATTAAACATGTCAGTAAAGTGAATAAAGTAAGTAAATAAAAAAACAAAAGCTAATATTTAAATGCATAATTAATAATTATTAAAGCCGAACCGAAACGAACGTAGCGTTACTGAATTCAAATTTTATCCCTAGTTCTTGATTTTTCGGGAATTTCCAAACGTTCTTAATGTTTCTGTCGATTTTCAATGTGAAAATGGTTCACTTTTGATTTACATATTATAATACAAATATTTGTTTCATATTTGTTCGGTGCATTGTATGTGTATTGTTTAATAATCTCAGTTGCACACATTAGAGGTATATAAGTTCACATAACTAAAGCAGATTATAGCGTTTCTGCAGAAGCCAAGGTCGGGGAACAATGGCTGCAGAGTGCAGTCTGCAGTCACACAAGATGAGCAAGAAACCGCTTCCTCAAGGCCAAGTGCCGTGCATCTTGTGTTAGGACCACTTTTCAGCCCAATCTGTTTTTTGAATAAGTAGTTTAAGATAACTCTACAAAGTATTGTAGTTTGTGCCTACTGAATTATTTAAGATCCATTTGTGGTTTATGTTTTTCCTTGTAAGTTTTCAGCTGGTGTAGCTAAAAACTGGGGATGAATGTGAACGTAAATGTAGAGGTTTATGGCCAAAAAAATAATTAGAATATTTGCTCTTTTTCTAACCCAAAAACTTTTGTACCTACTTACTTAATTATAAGTAAGCAAAAAAATTGGGCCCCGTTTTCAATTCTACATATTAGTTTAAGTGCCTACTAAAAATAATAATTTTACATACAGAAGAAAATTAAGTATGGATAAAGAATGCTCATCACTAGTATCAATGACTCACTCACTAGTCAAAATTTACAGTGGATATTGAATGAACGCTTACTAGAAAAAAAGGTAGGCGCGTCCATCAAATAAATTCATCTAATTAGAGCTTATTACTGAACATTTACATCATGCCCGGAATGTAGGATGCAGTTCGTCAAATATGGCTCCAGCAAGATTATTGGCTTTCCGCTGAACTGGCCCCATTTAGGAATTAGACGGTTCGGATATCTACAATCTGCAGCAAACAATGCGCAGAATGCCTGCAGTAGCCAAATTGCTGCCTTAGGTTTGGCCTTGTTTTTCTGATATTCATGTTTGTATTTACCTGATATATAAGTCACAAGGGGTGATTTTGGCAGCAGACACGTAAATAAGTTCCACCGTAACGCCTAAACTACTATTTTTTTTTAAATACGAGTTGTGAATATAATGTAATAATAGTCCGGGCTACATGGCTTTATAAATTACGAAGTGGTTAAAATCCTTTTTATTATAAACATTGTCATTAGCTATTGGAATATTCCAAATATTAAAAGATCACAATTACCAACTGTCAGCAATTATAATTATTATGCTGAGATATTATTTTGCTTTCTCTTCAAGGATTAGAACCTGCCCAGTGCCCAGTGAGGTAGCCGTTGACTTTAAAGATATAACAAAATATGGACATGTGTCTATATTAAAACGATGCACCTATTGGCTCATTTTAAGTGTGATCCAACTGTATTAGATAGACGAGATCTCTTATCAATCGCATTTGATAAAAATTGGAGATGCCTTAGAACATCAGTCGCTGTTGTGAGGACATGACGTATTTCGCGTTTATCGTTATCGGCACGCGATAGTGAACCCTATGCCGCGGGATTAGAGACGTGTCAAGGCCGCAGGGGATGTGGGAGCGAGACAGCGTCAGTGTGAGCGTGGTCGCCGTGGGCGTTTGCTGCCGCGTGCGTCGCAGAATGCAGTGCTTCGGACTCTACGGTAATGTGTTTGCACCACATTCTTCACTGTTTATCGCCGTTATCTCGAGTGTCACATACATCATCATACATGCAATGTTTGTTGTATGAAGGAATATTCAAAAATTTTTGTTACGGTTTGAATTTACGAATCCTTTAGATATTAAATGTTACTTGCTGACCCGAACCCACTTAATTGAGCATAGGGTAAAAATTTAGGTACATTACGGACGGTCGAGTTGGCGGCTGCAATTTTTATGGCGAATAGAGCTATATGAAAGGAGTCACTAACCAAAAAAGTATCAGTAGTCCAAATTCCTCCTTTAATCAGTTAATGACTGGAATGATTATTATTGTCTCAAGCTGGCCGCGGCATTTTCATTGGTCTTGCCTCAGATCTTCTGCGTGTGTGGTAGTAGGTGGTTGACTGTGGTTGCGCGGAACCCATGTGCATCTATCCAATGGTGTCCACCAAATTCACCGGATTCGTAAAACTGCATAAAGGCGAGTGTTTTGTGTTATGTATTTGTCGCAGTCGGTTGAGTCTGCTATGTGATTGAAATGAATGACTAGCGCGTTCATTGAATTCTATTTTTACCAATAAATTCAATGAATCCGAGACTAGGACAGCTATTTAATATTTTATTTTTAAACTTAAAAAATTCCGATTGAAGATTGATTAAAGTGAATTAATCAAAAAATTGCTATCAACGTACGAGCTGTTTGACCCCAGTAAATGACCGCGCTAGTCATTCAATCAAATAAGCAGATTCAACTAGATGACTGCGACAGAGGTTATTTTGTATGAGAGTTATACTTAATGGGTGTAAATAAACAGTTACTATATTGATATGATTATACTACCTTTTCTCATTCTAGAAATGTATTTTAAAAAAATATATTATTTTTTTTTTGTTTTTCATTATTCTTGCGAAAAAAGGGAAAGAAATGGTATATAGATAAAGTTAAAAAAAATACATTTCCAAAATGAGGAAACGTAGTATAATAGTATCTCAAAGTTATAGTGACTGTTATTTTTACGTAGGGTATGTAGAATGTGATAAAACCTTGAAGCTAAATATGTTATTTTCGTATGTAGGGTTTAATTATTATAAGGAAGAATAGGAATTAGGTATACTTGATCTTTATACTTGCACCCTCCATTTACAATAGATACCTGTTAACTTTTTAAAGTAGAACCGTCAGAACTTTTCAAAATGGTAGATAACATTTTAAAGTTGATTTGGTGATTTGAAATGGCTAAGTATGTCACTTAAAATAAAAATAAAACTAAATTTAAACACCGAAATTATGATATTTAGATTTTAAAAAATGCAGTGACTTAATTAGCGATTTCAAATCAAGCATTGTGTGGAGGTTGCAGCCTTTCAAGCAAACTAATTGAAATAACAGCCTTTTCAAGTGAGCTGATATACGCATAGACAGATATCTTGAGCTGACACGATATCTAGTGTCTTGTCGATCGAAGGTTACGTCACTCCTCAAAGTGATTCGATTTTGATTCAGATTCGTTCGTGCCGCGTACTTCCCAATAATTTTGTTTATTCTGATTCTCAGCCGATTGATATTGTCGGGAGTACGAAAAGTTACGATCTAACGATTTTCTTTATCCTGGTTAGTTTCAAAGCAATCCACCAAATAAAATACCAAAAGCTGTTGAGATCGAGCTGATTCGATTCTCGATTGTGTCGGGAGAAAGCATGCTGACCAGCAGTGCTATTATCTAAAAATGATTTTGTATCTCGACTGCTGAATCCGCGGTGATTCCCATACTGTGAACTTCGAAATTGACACTCACCGTGGATTCAGCTGGCGAGATACAAAACATTCTTAGATCCATAGCACTGCTGTTATGAATTTGCTGTTTGTCACATTCTTTGTCTTTAGTGTTTATAAGCAGCTATATACATAGAATGGACTGCCGATTTCCTAAAATCGATCTATTAAATTGTTTTAGAAGAGCCATTAATTCGCCGTATAATTTTATTAACGTCACTCAACCATGTATGGTCCCATTGTCTGTACGTGTCAGTTGCCACTCGCCAGGTACGCAATTTCCTGTCGATATTGAAAGCTCGATGATTCTGTAGGCTTATTAAACAATCATCATCATTTAAGCTATAACGTCGGCTACTGGTCACAAGCCTTAATGGGGTAGGTGGGAGGTAGATACCTATACTCGCCAAGTCGCTTGGCTAGTTGGCGAGCGCGGTGCTCGGAGCAAATTCTCTGAACTGCATATACGGCAAATATTTTGTAGAGCTGATTATTTATCAGGCTGAATTTCTACGTGCTTATACAAGAAACTTTTCGTAGAACTTATGCGTTCACGGCATGAAATTATTTACGCCAAGGAAATAGTCGGGTACCTAGTGTCTGGCGTGGATTGTCTCAATGAAAAGTAGTAACGTTTCACTTTTTTGTAACATAAAAAGGTTAAAAGGTTCGCGTAAAAGAAATACGTTCAGGCCTTTGCCTGAACGTATTTCTTTTACGAGTAGCAATTGCTACGGCCTACGGGCCCCGCAATTGTTACGGCCTACGGGCCCCGCATATTTAACGCACATCTTTATGTGCGTTAAATATGCGGGGCCCGTAGGCCGTAGCAATTGCTACTCTTACTACGTGGTTAATCCGGCACTGGGCGTGCGCAGTTTCTAGATAATAAAAATGTCCGTAAAATCGTTGCTGCCCACTTCCGTCCGGAATATATTCCCTCTGACGCCTTATAGGACACCCACAGGAAAGATGGTTTATGGAGAGGTATTCTTTCTCCGGCGCCCCACGGATAGACAAATAGACATGGGGTATATTATTGTAAATTTATTTCTTATCCATAATAGCTCCCAGACTGATATCAGTGCCGTTACATCTTTTTATTCTCATTTCTACATGGTGTAAAAAGTGAGTGATAATACTTTATATGTAGGTATATACCTCCTATGTAGTGTAGTAGAGAGTAAACTACTACTCTACATAGGAGGCACAAACAGCGCTGAAAGACTTTTTTTTTAAAGTTTCATGTTTCTACTTTCTCAGTAAATTCTGTGTTGTACTTTCACAGTAAATTCTATATCTTGTATATACATGGGTATATAGGTACAAGATATAGAATATGGGTATGGACCCATACAAACCCAAAAGTATTATCACTCAATAATATTACAGCCTGTTTAATTTTGGCCTCTTAATTTAAAAACATACAAAACAATATAATACAATCAATAGTCAATTATTCCAACAAAAGAACCAAGAAAGCGTAATTGCTCCGTTCGATAGCTCCAAACTTCCCAATAAACTAATCAAGACAATCCGAAGATTATCAAAATGGCGCAGACTAAGTTAAGAAAACAAATATAACTTCCCCTCACGTATTTTATTGTTGACCAACTTTGTTTTGCTTACCCCAGATAAACATTTATAATCATTATCATGCTTTTATCAACATCATCATTATTGGTAATTGGACTAAGGGCCGATTTTCAATCGTAACTTTTATATAAGGAATAAATATGCGACTTTGACAGATTTTGTATGAAACAAATGTCTAAGTCACATGTATTCATAAGATAAAAGTTATCTGACGATTGAAAAATCGGCCCTATAACTTCACCATACCCTAGTAGGTACTAGGTAGGTATGTGTGAACTCTACCTCTCTCAATTTATTGAAAACACGACTAAGTTTGAAATATGACATAAACTTAGCTAATATAGAGACTCTGGGCCCTGATTCAAGATGTCATCGCTATTATCACTTTCGAAGTTCGATGACATAGGGCGTGTTCCTTTAGGCGCTCTTTTTACTCTGAACGCTCAGATCATTCTTAATGCTAGTGGAACGACTGACAGATGTCAAAATTTAATATTTCCTTTATATCCCAAAAATTCTATTTATATTTTAAATTAACAATAATAACTACATTAAAAAAGAATCTAAAATAAATTTGTTCTATCCATAATTTAAAAATAACATCGAGATCAGTGAAATCTGTGAAATCTAAGTAAATGTCAAAAACAAGATGGGTAAAAATATGCAAAATGACGTGATCATTCTGAGCGTTTTGAACAGTTTTTGACAGCTGACAGCTGCATCTGGAACACGGGGCTAAAGTATGGTATTTGATCATTAGCTTCGCTTCTTGACATACGGATTTGCTTGTCACCTAGCGAACTTTATGTCAAATTTCAAACGTTTTGTTTTCAAACTATATTAGCTAAGATTCTATCGCTAATTACGATGACCAAGTACGTAAACAAGAATGATATAGGATTTGACATAAACGATCGTTATGTCACTTAGCAATGCTTATCTATGTCATAAGTCCCATGCATTTTTGTTTTCAACCTTCTGTTTCGTAATGAGCAATGATAAATTAAAAACATCTTGGCTACTTGTCCTGAACGCTTTCTAAACCTAATTCACTGAGAGAAAACGACCCCTATAGATATTACTAATCATTATGTACTTGATAGTTCAGTTCGTGAGGTATTAAATTGTATTTTCTCCGGCTAGCCATCGTTCATCGCTCAATTCTCTCAGGTCGTCCGTTAGCCGAGATTGATGGAACAAACATTAAACGCGCTCGTGCCAAAATACAACTGGCCGACTTGGCAGTTTAGCGGATTCGGTTGAATACCTGTGCCTATCGATATAGACATAAAAGTCGCTTAGAAAAGCAATATTACTTTCAATTAATCCTAAGGCTTCCACTGACGCGGAGCGGGGCCGAGGGGAGCTTAGCGGTGCCCAAATTGACCAATCATTATGCTCGTGCTGTTTCCATGGAAACGGAGCGAAGATTTCGAGCATAGTGTTTGGTAAATTCGGGCACCGCAAGCTCCTCTCCGCCCCGCTCCGCGTCAGTGGAAACGCAGCCTATAGTCTGAAAGTGTGCTTGAAAGTAGTAGGTACTGAACTGGTTAAGAAACACCCTCGGTCCTTTGAAACGTAATTTATGATTACGCTCGAATGCCTTCTGATTTCATACTAAGGACCCGAAATAATATTTAGTATAGATCAAAGAAACACTTTGATTATCCCAGTTCTAAATGCTATCTATTGTTTCGGTTGGTATGTTTTACTGTTTACACACCTGCTTACTATTTAATAAAGCTTATCTGTCATAGTCTGTGGCGTTTAGTGGTAATTATAATCCAGGCGTTGGAAGCTCAGGTCCTCAGGTACACTGAGAACAGTAGAACGATCAAAGGGTGTCCATTGGCGGCTGAATTCGTATTCATATCTCCTGGCATCTGCTGGTCTTAGGCCCGTATAAATAAAGAAGTCTCAAACCAGGACTCAAGACGGTTCCCCTACTCGAGTACGGTTAGCTTCTCTAGGTGGTATTTGATTAATAGTCCGATCTCAGCTGAAGCCCTCTATTAAACAAATTACTCTAATCTATGATATTATGCCTCACTCACTTAAGTTGACGTATCCAAGTATCAGTTTGTCGTGTGACGTCACTTACGTAAGTTGACATAACCAAGTAGCAGTTTGACAGCTGTTGACAATCCTCGCCCCGGCTGAGACACTTTTCTTGAGCTAGGTGCTCAAGTAATGTCTATTAATTCGAACGTCATCTCAAATGCTGTCTTGAGTTTGACGTTTTGGTTGAGATTTCTTTATTAATACGGGCCTTAGATATTATTGGGCTGAACATGAAATTTTATTGGGCTGATCATGAGATTTTATTGGGCTGATCATGATTCTTCTCGTTTCAGAGGCGGAGTGCGACTGCGGCGAGGATGAGGGGCGCAGTATCGGGGAGCTGCTGTTGCCCCAGTACGCCCTGGCCACCGGGGGCCTGGCACGCGACAGTCGCCCCCTCATCACGTTCCCTGACCACAACAACTTCCACGCGTTATCTGCCCCTGAGTACCGCCGACTGCTTCTGTACCTCACCTCCATACCGTCGTGAGTATCTTGAACTTGGGCCATATCCGTTACTGGATGATGCAGTTCTCCGAACAATGTAACAACTTTTTAAATAGTGTGGTATAAGCATGGCTTGGAATAGGCGACTTAAAAAAATTGTTAGGTTTTAATAGTAGGGGAGCCGAAGAGGGGATTTTTGTAGTAACTCGAGCGCGTCAGATTAAGATAGTATATGTGTCCCACATGCTTTTGGTAATCTAGGCATGATCTTTTAAAATTTGATTGGAGGGGTTAAAAAACTTTTAAAAGGTATCAAATATTTTATTCGATACGTCAGATTAAGCTAGGAGATGTTAAGTAGGTATCAAAGAAGCTCCAACCGAAAGCACTGATGATATAAAAGTCAGGTAAGCTCATAGGGACTTATATAAAATTTAAAAAGTTACTCAATATTTTCAAATAATTGAGTTTCTCAAATATTTTATATTGTAATCAGCGTATTACTCTTGTCATACTTGTCGATTCTAACGATAAATAAACTATATTAAAATACAATTTCATTACAATTTTGTTATTTCAAAGTTCCAATAGGGCTGTTTCCGCTCATTCCACTACTAAAATAAAAAACTATCATATGTTTTTTTCCTCCTAACATCTTATCACCAAAACCTATTAGGTCTCCGCAACGCTCGAGTAACTACACGTTTTGCATCATGGGCTCCCCTACTGTAAGGTTGCCAGCAGGTTTGGAGAACTTACACTGACCACCGCGCGACACAGGTCGTGCCGTGGGGTTTGTTTAGTGCTCCAAATAAAATCATACTGGTCTTACTAAGCATTCCGCGGCCCTGATTTTGTCAGTTAAAAATATTTGCAAATTTTGTGTCAAATATTTTTGTGTAATTTTTTACACGTCGTGTTCCTATACTCACCGGTCGGCGCGATATCACTTTCTCGCTATAGGTATAAATCAGCCGTTATACAGAGGCAAATAATGCCAAAAAAATACGACACATGTTTGTAAATTAAAACCTGATAGTAATGCAAAGAGCATTAGCGCTACAATATAATATAGGTATTCCTTTCTCGTTCCGTTCCGATTGTTGCCGGACATTATGTGATTATTATCAACTTATAATTCTTATGGCGTCCAATAAACTAGTACGGTTACTTTTTATGGGCTTAGACAGAGAAATATTACTTAGTTCTACCTATAACACTAGAAAACCTGGTTTTACGGCAAAAAATGAGAAAGGTAGTAATCAGCTGATTGATAATCTCCTACTTTTCGTACTGGAACGCAGGTTATTACTGTTCATTTATATGCGTTTCTCGAAAAAAAGGAATAATTTAAATTAGCGACATATTTGTTGTAAAACCATTTTAATTTTACGAAAACCGGTTAAAGTACTATTCAGAATTTACTGATTTTTGTACATTTAATCGTGATAACACATTGTAAAATGGCAATAAAACATCTGTGTTGTATCTATGTGCTTCCACATCTAGTTAATTTTATATTTTTTTATTTAAATATACTTAGAGCGTTTTACGCGTTACTGTTAGTATTAGCTAAGTCACGCCACGTCAATCGAGGACGATCCTATATGCAAGCAATTTGATTTAAAACATTTAAGAAGTTTCTAGTAGGATTCACAAAAATGATCAAATTAAGTATAGATATACGAAATTGTTACATTGTATGAAATACTATGCTCATAAAGCCCACACAAAGGATTGAGTTAAACTTCTCACTTCTTACATCGACCACACTTGACTCATGGATACCTGCTTCACTGAGATCTGTTCGTGAGATTCCTGGGTTACTCTGTACTCGAGTCGAGACCTAAGTTCAAGGAGTTCCATCATTATCTTAAGGCGTTAAACTAACTATTAAAATAGTTTTTATAAAGTTTTTATTTTCTCTCCTTCTTTTAGCCTCACTCACCGATTTCGGTGTCGGTAGACGATTTCATTGTAACCAGGCCAGCTAAGCAGGAGTTATTATATACCGGCCAAATCCGATTTAAGGACAAACTAGTTTTGCCTAGGCTCAACTACTTCATCCTATACGCGATAGGATTAACCAGTATAGCGTAGTCCAAACAAATTTGTCCTAAGCCCGATAGGATAAACCAGTTTAGACTAGGCCAAACTAGTTTATTTTTATTAACCAGAATAGCCTAGTCGGCTATTCTGGTATCCGCTACTAGCGCCACTCTTTAAAATAAATTTTACAACGACACAAAGATCTTATTAAAAAAAGTAATCGGTTCAAACTTTAAGTAAATAGTTAAACTAATTTATTGGCATTTAATTACAGCTCTAAATCCAATACTGTATTTAATCTCGTAAGTAATAACTAAAACTGCCGTTTTAGTTATTACTTACGAGATATAATATATGATATTAGTTTAACTATTATATATTACTATAATAAATTAGTTCAACTATTTACTTAAAGTTTGAACCGATTACTTTTTTTAAAAGATCTTTGTGCCATTGTAAAATTTATTTTAAAACTAGCTGTGCCCGCGACTTCGTACGCGTGGAAAAGTGATTTAGGACACTTTTATATTTTTAAATATATTTTTAGTTTATTGGTGCAACCGCTGACAACTTTCGCCAATAGGTACTTCCCAGTGTATCCCAGTGTTGATCCCGATCCAGCAAGTCACGTACCCGGCAAGGCTCTTGGTATGCAGGGTATAATATAGTACCATCCTTTCGGAGCTCGGCAAAAGAAGTAGGCCTTCGAACAATATGTAGAAGTCAGCAAAGGTATTCGAAGTTAGGATAATATTATTCGAATGCACCGTATAGACCCAGCCAATTTTTCACGTTAATTTAGTAAATTATTTAACTTCGATGTCCGTCTGTCTATCTGTCTGGTTGTCAAAACTTTAACACGTGTAGGTATCAAGCTAACAATCCTATTAAACACTCAGGATCTTCTGTCCCTTCTGGCTTTGAAAAAAACAGACTCCTTAGCCACATCTACCCAAAGATTCAGCCGTTTATCTCTCTAATTTTCGACACTCCAAAGGGAACCAAAACCTAAATTTGATACGAAGCAACGTCTTAATAGTGCCGACATAGGATAAATTGCGAAACCATAAAATTATTTTCAATTTTTTTGAACTTACTACCGTTTTTGTCATTAATATTTTGAGATATTAAATTGAAACATATATTGCAATTATTAAGGTATTTAAAACGAAACTCTCGGTTAGACATGGGCGCAGCGGCACGCCCCGTCGAGGATCCAGCAGGCTTACTCTCGACACAACCGAGAATCGAATCAGTTCGATCTCAACGGATTTGGTGTTTTATTTGGTAGATTACTTTGGAACTAATTAGGATAAAGAAAACCTTTGGAACGTAACTTTTTGTACACCCGACGATATCAATCGACATAGAACAAAAATAAACAAACGTCAATTTATTCGGGAGTATGCGGCACGATCGAATCTGAATCAAAATCGAATCAGTTTGGGGAGTTAGGCCCCAGCTCGGCGCGCCGATCGGTTTTAGTAGCGTTTTTTATTAACCTACCCTAAGTATAACAATAATATAAATAAATAAAATTTAGTTTTAAAGAAAATATTAAATAAAAAAAGATTAAATTTGAATGTTTGCAGCGCGGTTCCTGCCGCGCTTCATCATACAAACGTCCAGCATTTTTTTTAATTGTCATAAGTTTTTTATTTATGAACCGATTGAGATGAAATAAATGTTAAGTCAAGATTACTACAAATATGATTGAACCACATCTAAATCGGATAAGCCGTTTCTGAGATTAGCGTGCACAAATGCACCGACAAACAGACAAAAATAATAAAAAAATATTGTTTTGGGTACTATTGCATAAATAAAAGTCTCCTATAATAACACAGGCACAGTTAGCACATTTTAATAGTATTTTTTACCCAGCAGTCTACACTACACCAGCCCGGCTCGGACGTAAGACGTCAAGCAGCAGAATGCATTACAACGCGAAACGATTTTAATTTTGCTATATTTCCTAAACTACTCATTATATTTGCATGGTATAAAGGGCAAATATTATAGTCTTCATGGAATGCTTAAGCCAACTAACGTATTAAAAATGATAAGAATTAATACCGTGATGGTATAAATAGCTTTCCAAAAACCGCTTAATTGCCCGTTTTTTAGTTTATCGCGAAAGGCTTTCTTTTAATTATACAGTTAATTAAGTTGATTTTATACAATAAATGATAATTTATTTCAATTTGTGAAGCAAGTTCAAAAATACAATTTTTATATTATTATGACACTGTGAAAACACTGTTTTCCCAGAAAAAAAATCCTGATAGTTAGGTACTTATTTGATGTTCTAATCTACTTTTGTGCCACGTTCTATTGCTTCGCGTCAAATCGCGTCACTGTGTAAGCGATCCCCTCGCGCCCCCCGCACGAACCGTTCGACCGCAGGCCGCGCGCGCGAAATTCATCCGACTTGCTTCAAATTTATCGTCACTGCTCGGCTCCTATGTATCGTAGCGTTATGTTATATAGCCTATAACCTGCCCAGGAATATGGGCTACAATCGTACCAAGTTTGGTTAAAATCCCTTCAGTAGTTTTTGTTTCCATCGTGCACATACAGACAGACAGACAGACAGACAAAAATTTTACTAATTGCATTTTTGGCATCAGTATCGATCGCCAATCATCCTCCAATATGTATTTTGAAAAAATATTCAATGTACAGAATTGACCTCTCTACAGTTTTATTATAAGTATAGATAGAAGAGTAGCGCTAGTTGCGGTTATTCCTCGCCTTCATGACATTATTCTCAATCTCCGGTTTTCTGTGAGTTCGTTAATTTTCTTCATTGCTATTATAATGGCACTCCATAAGTTACATTAATTTTTTAAACATGACTACTCGTTTCAAATATAAGCTAACTGCTAACGTACATAGTCGTGTAACAAAGTACATAGTACATACGTAGGTATGTACTCTACATAATGGGTATCCTACTAATGCCAATATTCAAATGACAAAGTTTGTTAGTATAAAGTGATAAATGTTTGTGAAGGGACAGTCCAAACTGATTCGATTTTGATTCAGATTCGATCGCACGCACACTCCAGAATAAATTGACTTTTATTTTCGATTGAAATGGCCGGAAGTACAAAAAGTTACGATCTAACGATTTTCTTTATCCTGGTTAGTATCAAAGTAATCCATCAAATAAAATAGCAAAAGCCGTTGAGATCGAACTGATTTGATTCTCGATTGTGCCGGAAGTAAGCCTGTTGGATTAACGCATAGGCAACTTTATCGCGGCACATCTTGCCGCGATAATAATGAGTATTAATAATAATAAGTAAATAACCGTTCCCGTGAGGTATCAAAGTCAATGTAGCTTTTAGTACAATATCTATACTTACAATATGTCCTAGATTGGCTAACCGCACCACATTCTGTCTGCGGCTGAAATTGCGGCGAACCATATTCTCAAGAATGAAGGGTATTTCGCTCGTATGCTCATATTATTTCCTCATATACCTGACTAGTTGTGCCCGCGACTACATCCGCGTAAAATCTATATAAAAATTAACGCAAAATACTAAGATAATAATCTACATTGTGTCCGCGTAAAATAGTGAAATTTAAAAACACTCTAAACTAAAATACTGTCCAAACGGATTCGATTTTGATTCAGAATCGATCTTGCCGCGTACTACCTAATAAATTGACGTTGGTTTATTTTGATTCGGAGGTATTGATTTTCTTTATCCTGGTTAGTTTCAATTCCACCAAATAAAATACCAAAAGCCGTTGAGATCGAACTGATTCGATTCTCGATTGTGTCGGGGACAAGCCTGCTGCTCTTATTGATCTTAGCGTGATGATATTCTATACATCCTTCCTCGATAAATGAGCTATCCAAGTAGTAAGGATACGCCGGTTCTGGCTCAAGAGCCAGAACCGGCGTATCTACAGGGGTTGGTCGGCCAACTACAGGGGTTGGTCGGCTAAAAAAAAAAAAAAAAAAGTTTGGTGTCAAAATAGGGGTTTTCCGCTACGCCCGATCGATAGCAAGCATTCCCATGGCGCTATCTCTCGCCGTTCCTGACTTACGATATGATCTAATAAACTCATTAGTATTTATCTACTCCACTAATGACATTCCTCATTCATTACTATTGTCCTATTGTTCTATGTCAAGCCCTTGTTCACTGAGTATTGGGCAGGTTATTTGAATGATTTCATTAAATAAAAAACTTATAATTTTATTGCAATTGTTTTATTTTATGTATAACTTTCTTAATAATACACAGTGTTAATTACACAACAATCCAACGTGATGTTCATATTTCAAAAACAAGACTGAAACATCATATGCAATAACATATCATTTTTCAAAGTATCTCTACTATTAAAATCGCTTATAAAATCTATCAACGACTTCTTATTAAACTTATATAACAAATATGGGCAGGTTATTTGAATGATTTCATTAAATAAAAAACTTATAATTTTATTGCAATTGTTTTATTTTATGTATAACTTTCTTAATAATACACAGTGTTAATTACACAACAATCCAACGTGATGTTCATATTTCAAAAACAAGACTGAAACATCATATGCAATAACATATCATTTTTCAAAGTATCTCTACTATTAAATTCGCTTATAAAATCTATCAACGACTTCTTATTAAACTTATATAACAAGTACATTAAACAATACTCTCCACAAACTGAAGTGAAATCGTTTTGCACCTGGTACGGACTAAAATTCCAATATTTCGAATTCCGATTCATGAACTTTCTGTGATGACC
Source organism: Celastrina argiolus (assembly GCA_905187575.2). NCBI lineage: Eukaryota > Metazoa > Arthropoda > Insecta > Lepidoptera > Lycaenidae > Celastrina > Celastrina argiolus. The sequence continues at coordinate 16,054,148 of LR994585.1, forward strand.
CGTGGGTGCTCTTCCATATGTGTCAAAAAATTGTCCAATACCGTGAATGTCTATGTGTATAGCTATCCAATGAGAACCTGGTTGTGTGTCCAAATCCAAATTGCTTATAATGTATGCAGGGAGTTGAAAATGTATGGGTAATCTGTTTGCTGCATATACATTGTATTGTAAGCTCGGGTGTATTTTTCCCAAATTTTTTTGAATTTCAATAGTATTCATTTTGACATACAGAAGTAGTACATTACTTAGTCAATGGCTTTATTACATGAGAGTGAAAAGACGCGGGTAAGACATCCACATTTTATGGATATTTATATTAGAAGTGGTAAGTAGTATAAATAAAAGATATGTATAATATATACCAATGTTTTATTTAAATCATAAACCTATTTGATACAAAATTTGTTATCCCTAGCTACTATAATCTACAGTTACATTTCTATTCTTATCTATTTCAATTACATTATCAAACTCCGCATACACAACGCAGTTTATTGTTTCAGTAAGAGTCGATTCGAAACGCACCTCTAATCTTACACTACCATGTTTTATAAGATTCCAATGATTGGATGAGTTGGCTGACAAGTCTGGGGTAAGATCAAATGCTAACAAACAATAACCATTTGAATATTTATCGCGGGATATTCCATTACCTTCATTTAGAAAATGTATACCAGTTCCTGAGAATAGTGTATGATAAGTTGAAGTAAACATATTACTTTCAAATGATGGTTGTAAGGCTTTTGATGGTATTTGTTGACCATCTATGTACAAACAAAATGAACTCATATCGTAGTTTTCAAAGTTAAATGGATTTTTAGTGAGAATACCATTAAAGGCTGCGTTATTAACAAATCCAATAATACACATTTATTTTTGCTCTCCTTACAATGAGAGTTGCATCTGTTAACTTTTAATAACTAAATTTAATAACAACTTTAAATTTCGAAACAAAAAACCTCGCTAGTACAGTTTAGGATGCGTAACACAAAGAATGTAAACCTTTGTTTTCTAATCTATACCATTACCATTAGTGGAACAATTAGTTATCTTTATGAGTATTTGAAAACATTGGTATATAAGCCCGCAAAGATTTTTTGTAAGACACAGTGTTGTAGAATTCTTGTTAAGTGAGTTATAAGTTTGTGAAGTGTTCCTTAACAAAATGCAGGTAATAACATATTTTTCATAAATTATTGTTAAAAATATTTTAATTAATGTGAAATATTCATTGGGTTTATTTATATTGTTACAGGACTCAATCAATCTATTAAACGGTGACAACACCTTTAAAGATTATAATGCATCACCTACTGACTCTGAAACGGAGGATTTAGAAGTAACCCAACCTACATCCTTAAAACGGGAACATATAAACGAAACAAAGCAATTAGATGTAAAATTTAAAGAATGTAGAGTTTAGGATGCGTAACATAAATAATTTGTGTTACGCATTCTAAACTGTGTCCTTTGTATTCTTATCTATGCCATTACCATTAGTCAAACAAGTTATCTTAATGAATATTTGAAAATATTAGTATATAAGGCCCCAAATATTTTTTGTAAGTCACAGTGTGTTGTAGAATTCTTGTTAAGTGAGTTATAAGTTTGTGAAGTGTTCCTAAACAAAATGCAGGTAATAAAATGTTTTTATTAATTATTTATGTTATAAATGTTTAGATTAATGTGAAATATTAATTAGATTTATTTATATTGTTACAGAACTCATTCAATCTATTGAACGGTGATAACACCTTTAAAGATTATTATAATGCATCACATACTGATTCTGAAACACAAGATTTAGAAATATTGCCGACCCAACCTACATCGTTGAAAAGGAAACATACAAACGAAACAAAGCAATTAGATGAATTATTTAAAATTACATCTAAGAACAAGAAAAAGAAACAATCGAGTTCGGTGTCTAGAACTCAAGAAGGAGGCACTGGATTTATTTCTTCAAACTCAGATGATGCTAGTAATGCAACTCATTATATCAAGATAGAAATTTTTGATTTAAAAAAGATATCTAAGTTACCACCATCAGAACATTGGAAACACACTGAAATGCGTGTAAAATTATACACGCAAAACAACAGTGCTAACTATGAAAACATTCAAAAATTAATATGTAATATCACAAAAGATATTTCAAGTGACAATAATTGTAAGAAATACTATTTTCAAAATATTGTTTAATATATAATTTATAACAATAGCTTCCTTAAATAAGTTCATCTATTTCATTTTTGTCGATACACTAGTTAATTAGTTGTAAAAATAGATTGTTAAAACAGCATTATCAAAACAACGCTAATGATTTCTTATTGTGTACTCATAGAAGTACTCGAAAAACATTGAGTTTGTAACCAACTCGAAATCATTATTCGTGTCATAGCTTTGACTATTTGGGGACTCAATACCCAAAATGGATTCCAATACATGTGAAAGCGCCTTCTTCTGTTCTCAAGTTGACGAAATTCTCGATAGTGAAATGATCCAGATTTGCGAAGAAGTTGAGAGATGTGAATTGTATAATTCATGTTTTGACGAGGAGTTTGTGTGTGCTTCTGTTGAAAATTACATTAAGTGAGTGTTTTTTTTTAATTATTATATATTTTTTTTTTCATAACATTATAAATCAAATGTATAACTTTTTTATTATTTGTTCCAGTCAACCACTTCAAGAAGGGGGATCACTCAAAAGGTCTTTAGTTCACGATGATTTGAAAACTTCAGATCACCAAGCAAAACGTCAAATAACTGAAGAGACACCGTCAACTTCTTCTAGGATATCAGGACCCCACACAGGTAATCACTCAGATAAAGTAGAATGTGATGCTTGTAGAATTACAGTTAGTAGAAGATATTTTGTGAATCATTTAAAAAGTAAGACACATAAAAACAACTCCTTAAAATTACATCAAAAATTTGATAACGTATCAGTTATTGAAACAGCTTTTGGTCAAAGAATTATAACGTACAATATTTGCACTAAATCAAACCCATCTCTAGAATCAACATTGCAAACTCCTGAATCTTTTTTGAATTCAATTAAAGATAATTTATTATTTTTAATTGAAGAGTCTATTGTAAATCATACTATTTTTAAAGTTAATTTTATATTACATGCAGATTTTATTCAACAAAGTAAAAATGATATGACAAATTCATTTGATTTCCAAACTAGTAACTTTATAATTTTTCGTGGAGATGATTTTGATATATTTTTTACATCTTTATCAAACACATTAACAAATAAAATAAGTACGTTTGAGAAAAAAGATAGCGGTTGGAGTCTTAAAAATATAAAAAGTATCGATATGAATATCAATAAATTTAATCCTCTTCGTGGTACTTCATTTATTGATTTACCAAAGGACATTGCTACAAAAAAGGCTGTCATTAATGTTAAGAATACCGACTATTTGTGTTTTAAATGGGCTTTACTCTCTGCTCTATATCCTGTTTGTAAAAATGCTGAACGCGTATTCTCATACTCTAAATATTCTAACAAATTAAACTTTACAAATGTGACATTCCCTGTTAAATTAACCGATATTCCTAGAGTTGAAAAATTAAATAATATTAGCATAAACGTTTTTGGTTTAGAATTTGATAAACGAACTAAACGAAATAATGTGATTGGTCCATTATATTTTACAAAAAGTCGTAAGAATAGTCATATAAATTTGTTGTATTTGAGTAATGGTACATACAACCATTATTGTTTTATCAAAAATTTATCTCGTTTAGTTAGCAAACAACTTTCAAGTAGAGATCATTCTGTTTATATATGTGATGGATGTCTATTACATTTTTCAACTGGCGATCGATTATCAAATCATCAACAACAAGATTGTTCCCACGTAGTAACTGAATTACCTACTAGTAATCTCATATTTAAAAATTGGTTTGGAGAGCCCACATCTAACGATAGCGTTATGTTTAATAATTTTGAACGAAAACTGAAGGTTCCTTTTGTCATATACGCAGATTTTGAAGCGTTTCTAAATCCTATCCATTCATGTTCTAATAATCCATCTAAATCATATACAGATAACATTCAAAAACATGAACCTTATAGTTTCGGATATTATGTGAAGTGTTCTTATGATGACAATTTATCGAAATATGTGTCTTATTGTGGGGTTAATTGTACACAACAGTTTATGAATAGTTTGTACGAACAGTTGAAAATAATTTATAGCAAAAATAATTTTCAAAAATGTCCAAAATCGTTGAGTGTAGAACATAAAAACATTATAAGTGAATGTACAATTTGTCATATTTGTGAGACTAATTTAAATGATGAAAAATATTTAGATTTTGATTGGTATACGGGTGATTTTATAGGTGTTGCTCATGAAGTATGTACAAAAAAGAAAAAAACTGTACATTTTATACCAATATTTCTCCATAATTTAAGTCACTATGATTCACATTTCATTGTTCATGCTCTTAATTTTAAAGATGGCCCAGTAGAAATAATTCCACAAAACAAGGAAAAATACATATCCTTTTCAAAAATATTAAATATAAATAACCAAAGAATAAATTTAAGATTTATAGATTCACTAAAGTTTTTACCATGCAGTCTTGATCAGTTAGCTAAAAATCTTAAAGATAATCAATTTCACACTCTTAAAAAGAGTTTTCCTAAAAATGATGATTTTATACGTCTTAGGAAAAAAGGTATTTTCCCATACGAGTTTATGACTTCTTCTAATAGTTTAAAGGTGCCATTTTTACCTAGTCAAAAAGAGTTTTACAGTACTTTAACAAATTCAAACATATCCGAGGATGATTATAGGCATGCCCAAGATGTTTGGAATCACTTTAAATGTATAAATATGCAGGACTATTCTAATTTATATCAAAAAACAGATGTTTTACTATTAACAGACATATTTGAAAATTTTAGAGACCTTTGTATTGCTACTTATAATCTTGATCCTGCACACTACTATACAGCACCAGGTTTAAGTTGGGATGCGATGTTAAAATATACCAAAATACAGTTAGAACTATTGACTGACTTTGACAAAATTGCTTTTATAAGGAATGGTATTCGTGGTGGTGTATCTCAATGTAGTAACAGGTATGCAAAGGCTAATAATGAATATCTAAACAATTATGATAACACGAAAACGAAATCTTATCTCGCATATTTCGATGCAAATAATTTATACGGTTGGGCTATGTCTCAATATCTCCCCGTAGGAGGATTTGAATGGGTTGCTCCTACAACCTATTTCAATGTGCCAGACAATTCAGAAAATGGATTCATTTTAGAAGTAGATTTAATGTATCCTGATGAACTTCATGACCAACATTCTGATTTTCCTCTTTGCCCCGAAAACATTTGTGTAGGCGATTCTAAAGATGTAAAATTAATATCAAACCTTAATAATAAAACAAAATATGTAATTCACTATAGAAATCTAAAACAATGTCTTAAATTAGGTATGAAATTGCAAAAAATTCATAGAATATTAAAATTTAATCAAAAGCCCTGGTTGCAAAAATATATAGATTTAAATAATAATTTGAGGACGAAGGCAATGTCAGATTTTGAAAAGGACTTCTATAAGCTGATGAACAACTCAGTTTTTGGTAAAACGATGGAAAACGTAGAGAAGAGAGTAAATGTTAAGCTTTTAACCCATTGGGAAAATTGTGGTAAATCTTTAGGTGCACAAGACTTAATCGCACGACCAGAATTTCATAGTCTTACAATATTCTCGGAAAACTTAGTTGCCGTCCAATTGCGCAAAACAAAAGTTATTCATAATAAACCCATTTATCTAGGATTTTGTATTTTAGATATTTCTAAGACTCTTATGTATGAATTTCATTATGATTATATGTTAAAAAAGTTTAATGATAACACCAAACTGTTGTATACCGATACTGACAGTTTTATTTATCAAATATTCACCAATAATTTTTATGAAGAACTCAGACCTGATTTAGCTACACGGTTTGATACGTCCGACTATCCAACTGATAATATTTTTAATTACCCCAAAATAAATAAAAAAAGGTTAGGATTTTTCAAAGATGAAAATAATGGTAAAATTTTAGAAGAATTTGTTGGATTACGATCAAAAATGTATGCATATAATGTAGGTAACCAACTTATAGCAAAAGCTAAGGGTGTAAATAAAAGCACTACTAAAAAATTAAATGTTGAAAATTACAAATCATGTCTTTTTAATCAAAATGTTCAGTACCAGAGTATGCATAGATTTAAATCAATTAAACACACAATATTCACCCAAAAAATTAATAAAACTTCTTTGTCATATAATGATACTAAGCGTTACATTTTACCTAATCTCATTGATACATTAGCGTGGGGTCATTATTCATTAAGATAAAGTGTTGTTGTTATTTACTTTTACATAATTATATTGTTTATTTTTACTTTACTAGATAAGCTATGTATACATATATGTTTTTGATATTAATGTGTAAATAAATTTATATGTGCCTAACATTTAAGAAAGTTTGTAAATGAAAATGATTTTATGTTTTATTTAATTGTCCTATAAATTATTTATGTTATATTTTATTGTGTCTTTACAAATAAGAAGTTAATAAATATAATGTTTTAAACTACAATTGTTTACTTTATTCCTTGATTTCACATTAATCACACGTAAACGACATGAATCATTTTATCCACCCTTTTAGTGCAATAATTGCTGGGCCTAGTGGATGTGGAAAGTCACATTTTGTAACTGACTTTATCAAACATAGAAATCAGATGTGTAACATTATTTTTTCTCAAATAACTTGGTGTTTTGATGAAATGCAGCCATTATATAACCTTAAAAACGTTAACTATTTTCAAGGATTACCAGATCTGAATATGTTTGATGGTAAAGAGCCTAATCTTATTATAATAGATGATCTCATGAGGGAATCAGATGGACGTATAGTTGACATCTTCACTAAAGGAAGCCATCACAGGAATTTGAGTGTTTTTTATATAACTCAAAATTTGTTCCATCAAGGAAAAGGACAGCGGGACATTTCTTTAAATTCAAGTTACATAATATTTTTTAAAAACCCTCGTGATAAAACACAGATTCGCTATTTAGCACGTCAAGTAGTACCGGAAAATACTAAGTTTGTTGAAGAAGCGTACAAGGAGGCAACCTTGGATGCTCATGGATATTTAATGATAGATCTTAAACAAAATACTAATGATTTATGTCGTATTAAATCAAAAATATTCCCCGACGATGGGTTTTGTTCTATTTATGTACCAAAAAAAGGGTTTAAATACGACATTAATCAACAAATTTCTGTCATTTACAAATAATGGATCGAAGATTGAAGACGCATAAAGATTTACTCCTTGCATTGCACACGTTAAATCCAAAATATCAAAAAGCTTTATTAAAATCGTGTGATGAAGATGAAATAAATTGTATTTGTGAATGTATTCACAACGTTCTACAAGGTAAAGTTCCATTGGAAGAAAAAGAGAAAAAATCTCTCAAAAAATATAAATCCTTGCTTCGTAAGCTTGTACGCAAAACAACAAACAAAGTAAGAAAAAATATAATAGTACAAAAAGGTGGTTCATTTCTACCTATTATATTGGGTTCAATACTAAGTGGATTAGTTAGTGGTTTAGTTTAAAATGGAACATGCTAAAAGGATGATCCTTGTTGAACCGAGTTTCATAGACAAAATAACCCAAAAGGGGTCTTCTGATGATCCAAAATCAAGATTGGATATTGAAATGCAAAATATTTTAAAAGGCAAAGAAGATGATAGAAAGAAATGGATTTTGTATTTACAAGTTTTGCAAAGGTACTTACACTTTACTGGAGAAGATCGCCAAACGTATGAACTACCAATAATAACATCAAATGATTTACCTGAAACATTACCAAAAAAAGAACATATTAATAAAAATGTTGAAACAGTTTCTAAAGATTCAGTTATCAATAAGGCGTTTAATGAAGAAGATATCAACCTGAACAGTAACATTACACAGAGAGAACCTGTTTATTCAGTTAAACAAATTTTAAGTTTGATACCAAAGACATATTCAAAAAAGGGTGAGCAGTTATTGAACTTGTTATCGATTAACAAAAATAAAATAAATTGGGATGAAGAGGGTACAGTATTCATTAATAACAAAAAGGAAACTGGGAGCAATATAATAGATTTAATAAACGATGTATTGAGACCACTAAAAAATAGTGATCCAATAGGGTGGGAAAATTTTGCAAGGACTTTAAAAGATTTGAAAATACCACTTACCTATATTGGTAATCCTAGAAGAAGTCAGTTTATAAATCAAATAGAGTTTAAAGATTCCGAAGAGGTAGTATTTTCTACACCTACATCGAGTCCAAAAAAAATATATGATAAAACAGATTTTGGTGAGAGATCATTTTCTACACCTAATCAAAAACATATTAAAAAAATTCGAAATAAAATCGATTGGGAAAAATGGACCCCTTACTAGATATTAATAATATTTATTATGATCCATCGAACCCTGCTGGTTTTAGTAGTATCGATAAACTTACAAATGCCATGAAAGGTAAAATGTCTAAAAAAGAAGTTAAGGAATGGTTGCAGTCACAAGAAACGTATACACTTCATAAACCAGTACAGAAGAAATTTTCTCGAAATAAATATATTTTATCTAATTTAAATGAACTTTGGCAAGTAGATTTAAGCGATATGAGAACTTATAGTAAATATAATAATGGTTTTAATTATATACTGTGTGTAATTGATGTATTTAGTAAGTGTGCCTACGCCAGACCTCTAAAACGTAAAAATTCTGAAACAGTAAAACGATGTTTTGAAAGCATATTCAGTGAAGCAAATACAACCCCAACCCATATACAATCAGATAAAGGAACTGAGTTTGTTTCGAAAGATGTTAAAAAATATTTTAAGTCTAAGAAAATAAATTATTACACTACGAACAATCCAGATATCAAAGCAAGTGTTGTCGAAAGATTTCAAAGAACATTGAAAACCAAAATGTGGCGATATTTTACACATAAAAATACTTACAAATACATTGATATTTTACAAGATTTAATGTATTCCTATAATCATAGTTATCATTCAAGCATTAAAATGACACCATGTGATGTAAATTCCGGTAATATTATGACGGTTTGGAATAATTTATATGATAGAAAAACATTAAAGGTACCTAAAAATATTCCATTGCCTAAGTTTCATGTTGGTGATCATGTTAGAATAACCAAATATAAACATATATTCCAAAAAGGGTATGAGTCTAACTGGAGTGATGAAATATTTGTGATAACTTCAGTTATTGAGAGATCACCTTGGGTAGTCTACACATTGAAAGATTTAAAAGATGAGGAGATTGAAGGGACTTTTTATGAAAAAGAACTACAACAAGTAAATTACAACCCAACATCTATTTATAAAATTGATAAAATACTAGGTTTTCGTTATTCAGGCTCCAGAAAGCAGGTGTTAGTGAAGTGGAAAGGTTATCCTGATAAGTTCAATAGTTGGATACAAGCTTCGAATTTGGAAACAATATGATAAAACATAATTTTTACATAACATTACCAAGCAATAGTTCGATGGAATACTTTCCTCAAAATAGGACAACAATGTTTTCTACTAAACTACCCAAAGCAATAAAATTAGAGGGAGAATGGGTCGTTGGTCTGGTTGAATTTCAATATCCATGCACTATGTTCACTGTTCAGGAAGGCGAAAATATTATATATATAACTAAACATATGTTAATGCCCAACGAAAACACTCCTTCAGTGGTTCACTATAAGGCCCACATTCCAGCCACAAATTATGATGATATAAAACATATTTTAACGGCATTAAATAATATAAGGGAAAAAGTGAGATTTCGCTATGATGAAATATCAAAATTTGTTTCCGTGACAGTTAGTGATGAATCAATTGTATCATTAACGTTGTCACCAAAGTTAGGTCTTCAATTAGGATATGAACCCAATAGAAATCTTGTAGAGAAAGGTTTGGGTAAATGTCCTGCAAATTTACATTTAGGGTTACCATCCCAACTTTTCGTTTATTGTGATATCGTAGAACCCCAAATTGTAGGTGATGTAATTACACCACTGTTAAGAATTATTCCTTTGGACCCCGCTAAGTATATATATGGTGCTAATAAAATGCATGTATTTTCACCCCCACACTACATACCTGTAATGCGAAGAGAATTCGATACTATTGAAATAGATATAAGATCAAGCACAGGTAAAAAAATACCATTTCAATTTGGGACGGTGTGTGTTAAACTACACTTCAAAAAAATATAATGTATCCCCGAGATCATCCAAATTGCCCATATGAAAATTACTACACTCATCAGGCTGGTTCAGGAATGGGAGTAATATATAAGGGAGCACCTTATCAACGTGGGCATGGTATTGGTAGCTTTTTGGGAGGGCTATTTCGTTCAGTTTTACCAATATTTTCAAGTGGTGCAAAGGCTGTAGGAAAAGAAGCTTTAAGTGCTGGTGTAGGGTTGTTATCAGACATGGTTAGAGCTCGACCAATGGAAGAGTCTATCAAAAGTAGACTCAAAGAAGCTAGTTCTAATTTAAAAAGGAAAGCCGATGATAAAATTGATAAAATAATGTCTGGTTCAGGATATATAACAAAGAGAAAACTAATATCATCATTCATTCCACCGTCAACTGTTAAAGTGAAAGGAATAAACAAACGAAGAAATAAAGCTCCTCGAAAGATCAAAGATATTTTTTCATAAATCAAAATGTCCTTTTTACATAATAATTCTTGTGAGTGTATTAAATCGGAATTGGATTTATTTGCTTTACCATCAACACAAACTAGTATAGAAAGCGGAACATGGGTACACTACAAACCCATATCTTCACTAGGTGATGATGGCCCTATAGAATTTCAAGTACCCGGAACTGGAGATGATTATGTTGATTTGTCCCATACTTTGTTACATTTAAAAGTGAAAATATTAAATGAAGACTCAACAAAATTAAGTGCAGCTACTGTAGTAGCCCCTGTAAATAATTGGCTACATACACTATTTAGTCAGTTAGATGTTTATTTAAATCAAAAATTAGTTTCACCTCCTAATAATACATATGCATATCGCGCCTATATGGAAACTCTCTTAAACTATGCTCCAGCAGCAAAAGAATCTCATTTAACATGCAGTCTTTGGTATGAAGATACTGAGGGGAAAATGAATTCAACTGATGACAAAAATGTTGGTTTTACTAAAAGACAACAATTAGTATCTGAAAGTAAAGAAATAGAAATGATCGGACATCTTCATGGTGATATATTTAATCAAGAAAAGTTCTTACTCAATGGTGTTGAAATGAGTGTAAAGATGGTTAGATCTCGTGAATCTTTCAATCTTATGGCACCATCAAATGTTTCGAAATTTAAAGTTAGCATAACAGATGCAACTCTCATTGTAAGGAGAGCAAAAATAAATCCAAGTATTTTACTTGCACATCAAAAAGTTCTCTCGTCCACTACAGCAAAATATCCTATAACTCGAGCTGAAGTAAAAGTTTTAACAATACCATCGGGAGTTCAAGGAAAAACACTCGATAATATTTTTCTAGGACAAGTTCCTAAAAGGTGTATTATTGGATTTGTTAATAACGCAGCCTTTAATGGTATTCTCACTAAAAATCCATTTAACTTTGAAAACTACGATATGAGTTCATTTTGTTTGTACATAGATGGTCAACAAATACCATCAAAAGCCTTACAACCATCATTTGAAAGTAATATGTTTACTTCAACTTATCATACACTATTCTCAGGAACTGGTATACATTTTCTAAATGAAGGTAATGGAATATCCCGCGATAAATATTCAAATGGTTATTGTTTGTTAGCATTTGATCTTACCCCAGACTTGTCAGCCAACTCATCCAATCATTGGAATCTTATAAAACATGGTAGTGTAAGATTAGAGGTGCGTTTCGAATCGACTCTTACTGAAACAATAAACTGCGTTGTGTATGCGGAGTTTGATAATGTAATTGAAATAGATAAGAATAGAAATGTAACTGTAGATTATAGTAGCTAGGGATAACAAATTTTGTATCAAATAGGTTTATGATTTAAATAAAACATTGGTATATATTATACATATCTTTTATTTATACTACTTACCACTTCTAATATAAATATCCATAAAATGTGGATGTCTTACCCGCGTCTTTTCACTCTCATGTAATAAAGCCATTGACTAAGTAATGTACTACTTCTGTATGTCAAAATGAATACTATTGAAATTCAAAAAAATTTGGGAAAAATACACCCGAGCTTACAATACAATGTATATGCAGCAAACAGATTACCCATACATTTTCAACTCCCTGCATACATTATAAGCAATTTGGATTTGGACACACAACCAGGTTCTCATTGGATAGCTATACACATAGACATTCACGGTATTGGACAATTTTTTGACACATATGGAAGAGCACCCACGGGTCATCACAGAAAGTTCATGAATCGGAATTCGAAATATTGGAATTTTAGTCCGTACCAGGTGCAAAACGATTTCACTTCAGTTTGTGGAGAGTATTGTTTAATGTACTTGTTATATAAGTTTAATAAGAAGTCGTTGATAGATTTTATAAGCGAATTTAATAGTAGAGATACTTTGAAAAATGATATGTTATTGCATATGATGTTTCAGTCTTGTTTTTGAAATATGAACATCACGTTGGATTGTTGTGTAATTAACACTGTGTATTATTAAGAAAGTTATACATAAAATAAAACAATTGCAATAAAATTATAAGTTTTTTATTTAATGAAATCATTCAAATAACCTGCCCATATTTGTTATATAAGTTTAATAAGAAGTCGTTGATAGATTTTATAAGCGATTTTAATAGTAGAGATACTTTGAAAAATGATATGTTATTGCATATGATGTTTCAGTCTTGTTTTTGAAATATGAACATCACGTTGGATTGTTGTGTAATTAACACTGTGTATTATTAAGAAAGTTATACATAAAATAAAACAATTGCAATAAAATTATAAGTTTTTTATTTAATGAAATCATTCAAATAACCTGCCCAATACTCAGTGAACAAGGGCTTGACATAGAACAATAGGACAATAGTAATGAATGAGGAATGTCATTAGTGGAGTAGATAAATACTAATGAGTTTATTAGATCATATCGTAAGTCAGGAACGGCGAGAGATAGCGCCATGGGAATGCTTGCTATCGATCGGGCGTAGCGGAAAACCCCTATTTTGACACCAAACTTTTTTTTTTTTTTTTTTAGCCGACCAACCCCTGTAGTTGGCCGACCAACCCCTGTAGATACGCCGGTTCTGGCTCTTGAGCCAGAACCGGCGTATCCTTACTACTTATCCAACAAAAATATTTTTTCAAATCGGAAACAGACTCTACCAGTATAGATTTAAAATTTTTCCACCCCAAGCAAATTCAAACATTTTGGTCTCTTGTTTTCAGATTACTGGAAGCAGAAATGGGGTTTCATTTAATAATAGACCGACGGAAAGACCGGTGGAATTCTGTCAAAGCAGCTTTACTTAGAATATCTGTGAGTACTTCTGCATTATGACTTTTCAATAATAAAACTTAGCAGACATCAACACATTCGTCGTAACATCAAATACTCTTTGTTTCTAAATTGTGCTTTAGCAGAATCAAGCCAGCACCGATGCATGCCTGATGCGATTTACTATAGACGCATGCTACGTCCTAGATGTTGATGTCAATATAAACACTTCCTTAAACCCCTTCCAGGAGTTCTTCCCGGGCATAATCCACACGGTGTTCGTGTTGCGACCGGCGAGTTTCCTCCAGAAAGCGCTGTCTGAAGTAAGCAACAAGTTCTTCAAGGAGGAGTTTCGGTTCCGCGTGGTGGTGTGTTCCGCGGTCGAGGAGTTGAGTGAACACTTCGACAGGTCGCAGCTCACGCCGGATCTGGGGGGTGACATGCAATACTCGCACTCGGAGTGGATACAGCAGCGGATAGTAAGTATCTGGAATGTACGATTAGCTATGGAACATCTAAGTAGCAAATGTTGTGTGATTTCGAGAAATAATAATAATAGTAATGCCTGCCACACCAATTTCGGTGACGGTGGCCGGTTTCATTGAAACCAGGCCAGCGGCGCAGGAGTCATTGTATTTTGCCCAAGTGTTTGCGCAATAAACAAGCACTCTCTCCTCCTTCACTCTCGTAGCCCAGTGGGACGGAAAACCGAAACGACTGGGGGAAGATCAGGCGCAGGCCCGACTTTTTACATGCCCATCCGACGCATGGATCATCTTTCTTGTCAGACAATCGGGTGATCAGCCTGAATTGTACTAACCAAAGTTGAAAACAACATTTTTTGTTGCTCCAACGCGGGAATCGAACCAAGACCTCCGGGTCGAGAGCGAAGCTCTAAACCTAGTGACCATGGAGGCGATTAAGATAAGAAGAGATAAAGATTAAGAGAAATATAAAATTATAATATGTGGGTATAGAAGTTACAAGTTACAGTAGGTACAAGAAGTTTAAATACGAGTACACTATTCAACGCTTAACACATTGCAAAGCCATCTTTTAAGATTATATCGATATCTGATGTTATAGATAAATATATTAGTATCTTTGCAGCTGGACAATACAGGTTTCATATCTTGAAAATGTTATCATAAATCATAATATTACTAACTTCATAGATATAATTTCCTGGCTATTCAGGATATCCCCAAAGTAACTAATTTCACTGCAGCTCTACAAACAAAATTGTGCAAAAATTGAATACTTGGTATATGGGGTCTCTGAATACGGAAACATACATTTTTGGGCATTTTACTAAAGTAAATACCTGTTATATTATGTCACTCCCGGTCCTCAGTCACCCGATCACTTCCAGTAGACGTACATTTAAAATATGCCATAACTAACTATAAAAATACGAGTTAAGTTTCAGTTTTAGGTAAAGGATCCAGTGAGTGAAAAACTATGTCATGTAGAATGCCTATGTTTGTTGACTTTCCGACAAAAGATTATTCAGATTCAATAAAATATAGTAAATTTAGATTTTTTTATTCAAATTTTTCATGATGACACCCTTGCGCTCTGAATCCTAAATGTGGATCAAACGGATCTTTCGTACACGCTGATCGCTGTATGAAAGCCTGATTTTCACCCCAACTATGCACTTCATACAAAATAACGTACATTTTTCAACCAATATTCATACTTTTTCAGGCCTTGGAGAAGTTTTCGACGCTGATGAAAGAAATATCTGTGAAGCTGGACAACTTTATGCACGAGATAGTGGATTGTGATATGGGCAATGATCCAACTCAAACCAAAGATTTATTGAACTGTCAAGAAACTAGGTTTGTATGTTTTTAATAATATTAACCTACATATTTGTGAGGAAAAATGTATCTAAATTTGTCGCATAGAATTTCAAAATTGTTTTAATATCGACAAAAATACTTGCTAGTTTGACGAATAATGTTTTTCGTGATAAAGTTTGGAAATGAAACGTCTATATTTAAACCCATTTATTTGGTAAATAGAAGGTTAAACGGAAAAGCTTTATGAAGAAAGCCCAAAAGAAATCACGCAACCAACTCATTAATCGTAGTTTGTAATAATGGTCTATGAGTTATTTTTGGACTTTATCGAGTTTTGAGCTGAAGGTGCGATATTTATTAATTTGGTAAAAGCAAAACCGCAACAAAATTTGTTTTTGCAATTTGATTCACTAAGAATTCAAATTTTAATTGCAATACCGGCACAAACCGCCACTAGTCTCATGTTAAGCAGTTGAATATACCTAATTTATATAGTTTTAAAATTGGTTACGTTAAAATTTACTTTTTTATTTTTAAAATAAGTACTAACATGGAATACTTACAGCTAGGAACAATATTTAAAATAAAAACAGAATGCATAATTATAGATCCAATTAAAAGTTTTTCGCTGGTAGATTTTCCGATTATTTATTAATATAAGATATTTTAATATTTGTTTCAGTTATAATGCTTTAAAAAGTGAACTGTCGTTAGCGACGAGTCAGGGCGAGGAGCTGCTGACGCAAGTGAGGAAACCAAATCTAACCTGTAATATTATTAGTCATGTGGCCGCTGTAGAACGGTAAGTGATTTATATAATTGTTTATTTTTTATATTAGTAGGGCTGCTAAAAGAAATTTCTTGTTAGAAATATGCAGTACCTTTGTGCCTTTCTCTGTAAATTTTTATTCTGTCCGATAAATTGTCAAATAAATAATTCTTTACTTCTATTTAATATCACAGTACTTTATAATAAAATACTCCAACCAGACTATGAAAATAATAGAGGTGTCAAAAGATTCCATATAGAGCCTATGTTATTACGAATTTCATAATGGGACCAGTAGTTTCGGTGCCATCCGTGAGTAATATTGTTCTGTGTTCGGCGCTATGGTGGAACAACATACATACTAACGGTTTCTAAAAGGCTATTCAAATGTATGATCAACTAACACGACATTCAAGTTAACAACCCATATTGAATGCTGATTGGTGCAGCATTTAAGAAAGAGAAAGTGAGGGACATATTATATTATTTAATTATATCCCCCTCGCACTCGCAAGGCTTGTTAAAATACCACAGATAGGGTTGATTCAAATCGTGTCAACTAGGTACCATTTAGTGAATTAAAATGTTTTTTTTTAACGTATAGTTTTCCAACAACAAGTTTGAGCCAATTGTGAATATAGATTATATATGTCGCAGTCATCTGATTGAATCTGCTTTTTAATTGAATCACTAGGCGGTTATATACCTACTGGCGTCAAACAGCTCGTACAGATAGCAATTTGTTGATATATTTTTTGATTAATTTACTTTAATAAACGTTATAATAGTACACATTCGGAAATTTTTAACTTTAGTAATAAAATATTAATTGGTTGTCTTAGTCTCGGATTCATTCACTTTGTTGGTAAAAATAGAATCTTTCGCAGCTCAGCTTACCCTGTGAAAAAGTAACTTTTTCACAGGGTAAGCTGTGTAGGCTCGTCTTGACAGCATTTTTACATGAAAATGGTTTTGGTGGGATTTCATTTATTTTTGTAAGGTGGTTAATGGACTTTTTTTAATTTGAAGATAACCTATTTTGACCCCGGGCCTTTACTTGCGGAAAATAGAACAGTCAGCGCCTTAGCCTAGTGACGCCTAGTGACGCCTAGTGACGTCGACTGATGTCACCGTCAATATTATACCGTGTATAAACTTTCACCGCAATTTTTAAGAGGTAGAGGCCGATTTTCAAATAAAATATGTCTCGTCCATATTTTTTTATTTGTTATATTATTATATTATAATTATATTATAAATTATAAAATATACATTATTTTATTGCTGGAGTGAAACTTCTTATTTGGATATCCTAGGATGCCACTAGTATAAATTCAACACTAATAATTCGAGAATTACTTATATATACGAGGGAGATTGCCATTAATAAAGCATGTTGATACTTATTAAAATAATACAGTAAGTCTATAATAATATCGTAGATATATAGACGACGGTCACCGCCATCTGTTGGTCACTAGAGGTACTAATTCTTGTACGGCTCTTATAAACTTATGCTAAGTGCAACTTAGCATTTTTGAAGGAAAAAAAAATGTATTTATTTTTATTTTTGTAAAATAGCTTGAAGGTTTTCTTTTGATTATGGCCATCTTTAAACGTCATGACGTGACGTGTTAAAAATCATAATATTATTATGTTAATAGTCATAAGCATAGATTAATAATTGGTCGCTTTGACTAGATACCGTCCAGCGTATTGAAAAATGCGGCAACAAATAATACGCCGAATTCGGCGTACCCGCGCCAGTCGCGCTACAAGCGTAAAGTGAAGTAGACGTCTCGATAATTTGTCAAAGATTTGTGTGAGAGCGAAGCAAAATGCCGATTTGCATAGTCAAACTATGTAAAAATAATACTACATGAAACAAGAAAAATACTGGCATCACATACCATTAGTAAGTATTGTATAAATCTTCTAAAACACAGTCAAATAATATAATCCTAAAATCTCCGATCGGAGTACCGCTTTGTGTTCAATGTTGCCTTGTATTCAAAAATGTTTAACCATATTTAGTATCAGATTACCCGTGTTTGCCACGTCATGTCATGAAACATATTGTTTACGACTTGACAGGCAAATCAAAAATGTTCAAATATTATTTCAATGATGCGAAACGGAACGTAAACTTTATGCTTTAGTACAGTTTTCAAATTTAATTATGTGAAAAGGTGAAACGAAACGCAACTCGCCATCTCGGATGGAGGATATTATCAGCTAATGTCTAATTTGTGCGTTATTCCTCTGCTTCCGAGTATAATATAACATAATATATAATATAATACCTATATTATGTTGGTATACTCGGAAGTATATTTCGTTCGTATCGACTTCTGCCCGATTCACTTTAGTTAAGGAAAATAGGTGATTGAACTAGAATAAACAACACACTTTTCCAGCGCATTTTGCGTGGCAAATAAAACTTCGAAATTTATATGTCAAAAACTGAAGGATTCGCGGAGGGAAAGAGGCGGGTGGGGGGGGGGGGGGGCTATATTTGACTAGTAGATAGGACATGACTTTTAAGGCCTTATTAAAATTTTGAATCATGAACGTTTCCTTGATATAATATATAACATTCTTAGTAAAAATGTTGTCACAGCGGATTTGTTTCATAATATATACAAAAAGCATAAAAACGAAAAGAAAATTATACCGAAATATTATAAGAAACTTAAAAAAATCTGTTTGACTTTAAACTTCTATTCCCCATCGGCATATAATTACGCAAGGAGTAAATTTGTCATCATCGATGGCGCTCCAGGATTTACTGAAGAAGCGTTTACTTTATTAATAGTTTTAGTAAAGTAAACGCTCCTTCTTAATGTGATAAATGTAATGTTGTTTGCGCGCTATTTTCAGATGAAATGGCCATACGCCAGAAAAGTATGTGGGACCAAAATCAAACTCGTATATTGACATGGGCACTTGTGTAAATGACACTTCTGTGTTAGCTTCAGAGGCATATGTCCTCCTATTAGTTTGTTTAACTGAGCACTGGAAACTGCCTATAGGATACTTTTTAGTGCATGGCCTAACAGGGTTCTATATATATATATATATATAGAAATATGTCAACGGCCAAGTCACACAACATTAACTATAATTATATATATATATATATATACTATAATTATATATATATATATATAATTATAGTTAATGTTGTGTGACTTGGCCGTTGACAGATGGATTTCTAATTATTGACAGATTTTATAGCTTATTGGATGACCAAAATTTCTGCGTTCTGGTCTTATCCGGAGGTTCTCAAATAGGGGCTTGAGAATGCGACAAAATGGTGCCTGAAAAGGATGGTACGGCAGTGTTTGCTTCGCGCTCGACTTGGCGGGGAAACTGCCGTGCTCCCAGATACTAAAATAAAAACTCTTTTTGAAAATTATGCCTAATAATTATTTAAGATTAAGAACAAGAACCTTCATAAAAATGATTATGATTTCATGTTAAAGATTTTTTTTATTTATTAATATTGATAAATTACCACACCACAGCGACGAAATATTTTCCCTATTGATCGGGCACTAGTCAAGTAGCTGGCAACACAATTATAGATGCACACTACAATCTTTGCGCATTGTTTTACACACACTACAATAAGAAGTTGCCGCATTCAGGAATCTGTCATTTCTTGACATCGCTCTATCTAGTCGAAGGCGCTGAGACCAATTAATAATCTAAGGTCATAAGATTAAACACTAAAATTATTTATACATTGATCGTGTAATATTTTCGTTAATTGTTATCATTATAACGTTACCGACTGTTAAATGTATTGGTAAATGTGTGTTTAGATGTTTCACAGTTCCAAACATAGATTGCGCTGTAAGCTACCTACATCGCGCTATCAAAGTGTCGAACGGTTTTTACATAAGATTCCCTCTAAATTCAACAATTACGACATTGTAATATCAGCGGGAGCTTTTGCCGGACCGATTTCAAGTGATCGACGTAATATTTTGATTTGTATATGTTATGGTAAATCTGATTAATTGAAAATTATTAATATTTTAACAAAATTATTAAAAATAAACACATGTTTTGGTAAATGTGAATAAACGATCGAAATTTATTACTTTTTTATAATAAATAGTGAATTATTAATAATTAAATAATTATTAATAATTCACGACACATATAATTGAAAATTATTAATATTTTAACAAAATTATTAAAAATAAACACATGTTTTGGTAAATGTGAATAAACGATCGAAATTTATTACTTTTTTATAATAAATAGTGAATTATTAATAATTAAATAATTATTAATAATTCACGACACATATTGGTAAAAGTTATTCTGTATATTTAAAATTCGTATTTTTGTATGAAGATTCGACTACTATTGAGGTAATTTTGACAGCTTTTTTTTACTATAGGCCTTTAAAGTCATGCCATAACTAATAGTCAAATAATATACGATTTTGAGAAGTTTCTATTTTAGTTAAATTACTTATTTTCTCTGAAAAAGAGTTAAGCGGGGAGAATTCGCTTCTGGCACTCGCCGGCCGCTACCGCGGCACGCTTCGCTCGGCTCGTGCGCAATCTTAAATGTCTCACCTAACCTAACCTAGCCATTTTTATTCTAGTTCAATCACCTATTTTCCGTAACTAGAGTGAGTCGGGCAGAATTCGCTTCTGGCACTCGCCGGCCGCTGCCGCGGCACGCTTCGCTCGGCTCGTGCGCAATCTTAAATGTCTCACCTAACCTAACCTAGCCATTTTTATTCTAGTTTAATCACCTATTTTCCGTAACTAGAGTGAGTCGGGCAGAATTCGCTTCTGGCAATGAATTAAATAGAATATTTTTGCATTTCAGCAACAACAAATAACGTGCGCGTGCTTTTAAAACAATAACACCGAGCCCCCCCCCCCCGCACCTCTCGCACGTCGCACACACCGCCCCGCCCCGCAACCCTTGGCCACTTATTACATTTATCACTACTAGGGTTAAATTATTAATAAAAACCGACAAATGTGATTAATTTATCACTTTAACCTCGACTTTCGGTAATTATTAATAATAATA
Organism: Celastrina argiolus; assembly: GCA_905187575.2. Classification (NCBI taxonomy): domain Eukaryota; kingdom Metazoa; phylum Arthropoda; class Insecta; order Lepidoptera; family Lycaenidae; genus Celastrina; species Celastrina argiolus. The sequence continues at coordinate 16,075,356 of LR994585.1, forward strand.
GATAATTATTAATAATCTTCAATTATTCACTCTTACCGTAACATATTATACACAAACGTAGTGATTATATTCTCTTTGAAGTTTGATATACACTGACAACATATTACTACTTGCTGCCTGTTAATTCTTACCCAATTTTTAAATACCAAATATATTATAATACCTAATTTTAAATAAGTGGATAAAAAACTAATTTTCTCATAGATATATTTTTTATTTACAAAAAGTTGGTCACCGATTAATAATCGGAATAAAATAAAACATACTGATTGCAGTAGTGCAACGCACTCAAATAATTAAAGTGGGATAGAAATAATATGGAGCAAAAATCTGACCGATTATCGGTCCTACAAAAAGTAGGTCTTATTTTTTTATGTACTTGTATAATATTGTATAATATAATATTTCTTTTATGTATTAAAGATGATATCCGTATAATTATAAACATATTAAACATCCATTTTGTACCGTCCACCATATTGGATTCAAAATGGCGGCATTTATATTTTAATAATTTTTTTGTTGGTTTTGTAGCAATAACAGCTTACATAAATAATATCAGATTACTAGGACGTCAGGAAGTAGGTACCTTATGAATTTTAATGATCTATAAATGAGTCAGTGACGAAATCTGGGGTTTTTAGACATTGATAAAATCTAAAGTATGATAGCTACAACATTCAAACTTTGTATGTTTTATGTATTTACTGGTGTCATTATATGTTGAAATTTTCAACTATGTAGCATCATCCAAAGCAAAGTTATGAGAGTTCAAAATACGACGAAACCTTTAGAGAAAAGGTAGGTAGTGCCCTTGCGCTTCGCTTGGCTCGTCTTGAAGGGGGCACTTCCGTGCCCCCAGATTCAATGAACGCGCTAGTCATTCAATTAAATAGCGGATTCAATCAGATGACTGCGACATATATACCAAATTTAGTGGGAATGTGCCAAAAGTGGTGAAAATGTGCAATAAGTATATTCCAAACTACCACTTACCAAATCTACTCGTTTATTAACTGATGTCTAATAATGCCCCTCTATTTCCAGGCTTCTAGTGCAACTTGAAGAGACTGAAAAACAATTTGATAATTTTTGGCAAAAACATTCCACGAAATTAAATCACTGGTTGAAGTTTAGAACATTTTTATTGAATTTTAAACAGATGCAGGTAATTACACTTAATACATACAAAACTAATCATGCTTTAGTTGTCGCTAGGATTTTAATGGTCTAAATTGAAAACTTTGCTTCCTTTTGGAACGAAAATCGAAAATTGGCGTCTTGGGCGAGAATATTTGACGGGAGTCTTCGTTGTCTCTCATTGGCTTAAAAACAAACTCACTAGAAGCTGCCCTTTGACCAACCAAGTCTGAAATATCCATGCATTGAGCAGGGTTATCATTTTTACTAATGCTCTGACCGTGTATATCCCTTCGCTTGTGGGAGTCAAGCTGAAACGCTAATTTCTGTATTTTTCTCGTCTTTTCCTCTAACAAAGCAGTCAGTTCTTCCGACTGCTTCTTTTTCTTTTTAAATTCCTCCTGCAAGGAAGCTATTTTTCTTTTAGCGGTATCTAATTCTGCTTTCAGTTTTTGTGCGTTCAGCGTATTTATTTCTTCCAAGCATTGAAGTTTTTCTTTTGAATGATTTGCTAAGCTCTCTTGATATAACGTTTCTTGTTCGATTTGATACGACCAAAACGATATCGCTCTCATAGCGACGTCCATAATGGTGTCTGGTTTTAAACCGGCTAAAACGATAGATTTAAATGTCTCACTTGGTTTAAGATCAGCTTGGATGACGTCGAATTTGTCTCGCAGTTCACTATTGCAGGCCGGGCAGATTAGTGAATTGTCAATGTGTCTTTTAAATTCACGCTTGCCATGGTCAACACAAAATGCATGCGAACACGTTGTGACCCATGCTTGGCTTGTTAAAGATTTTCTGCACTTGTGAAAATTACAAACTATATCTAAAGTCATTATTGTCTTGTTTTAATTTACTTAATTCTTGTTAAATAATGTCACTTTCGGTGTGTAATCATTTGCAAACAAAATGAAAAACGGTTTTTCAATAATTAAAACAAACAAATCAAATGACAAATGTGTTGACGTTTATTTTTTTAAACGGTTTTGTTTATAATTATTTTTTAATGTAAGCGGCCAGTATTTTTTTTAGCAAAACTTAACGGCACCGATATCGAATGCTAATCCATGTTTTTTTTCAGGCTACTTTAGATAACCATTTAAAGACAGCTTGTGATATGACTGAAGTCGGCGAAACAGTAAACAGGGTTGAATGTTTAATACAAGAGGCTAAAGATTTTGAAAAACTAAGCAACTCTGACCTTGATGCAGCATCAGCTGTTATTGACGAAGGTGTTTAATTATGAATTTGAATTGTTAACTTTTTTTTAAAAGACATGTACCTAATTTTTTACATATTATGTAATGAGATTAAATCATGGCTTTATTTACAGGGGAAATATTAATGAAGGACCCACTTAGTTCTGTAGATCACATAGAGTCAAAATGTGAAGAGCTAAGAAGAACAAGTTCACTTCTAATCGAGAAAATTCAAAAAAGAAATGCGCTATTAGTAAAAGCGAGAGAATTAATGGACAGAATTGACAAGGTATTCTTTATTTAATACATAATTATAATATGTAGGACTACGTTGATAATGATCGTCGGCAATCTTAGTTTTTTTATGAAAATCATAGACAATGTATGAAAAACTACGATTCTCGAAATAGGTTCTTTAGAAACGTGATTTTTATTGTTACTTGTAAGTTATTATAATAATAATTAGTTTTTTTTTTATTATTTTTTTATTATTTTATTTTATTCAGATAACAACAACCTTAATTCTAAATTATTCTAAATTAAACAACATATATATTATGTTATCCCTCTAATAATTATCCTTTTGTATCCAAATATCCAAATATCATAAGAATATTATTTATTTATCCAGGCAAACGACTGGTGCGCGACCGGCGTAGAGATATTAGCAGCGGAGGGTGGTTTAGCAGCTGTCGATAAACTTCTAGAAGACGCTAAATCCTTCGAGCTGACTGCGCCCGAGGAGTTCCGAGAGATGCTGATGCAGTCCGCGACGCAGGAGACCCGGGCGCTAGTTACGCAGGTGCGGGATAGATGGCGTTGGCTGGTGCTGTGTTCGAATTTAAATATTTGAATATGACGGCTGAACTTTTTTTGTCAAATGGGATAGTGGGCTTTAACTTTTAAGACTTATTATGTTCTATTTGATACTAGAAACATGATTTAAAGTACCTAGATTCCAAATTTGAGCAAAATGTCAGTGTCAAATTTGACAACTCGATAATCGTGTGTTTGATTTTCGACTCTATTCTATGAACTCTGCGTTCTATTTTCGGTTATCGGACGCTTTAGATAGGGAAATACAGAATAATAATATTAACCCATTACCCAGCCCTATTTTTAGGGATGTCTGTTTGTACGCTCTCATGGTCTCGTCAGGATCACAACGTATGCTGGTTGCATACGTATATTTGTTAAATTTCGTAGCGGGTCTCAAGAAACACTGTTCACAGGAGTTGCAATGGTGGAAATGCAAGGTTATCCAATAACCGTTTTTAAACGCATGCGACTATTGGGTTATGGTTAATAATTTATAAGAAATGCCAAAACATAAAATGCTCTACGAGTCCTTCTCTTCACACTATATTCGGCTTATGTGAACCAAGAGACACGCGGTATAACAGTTTACATTACATGTATATTCCGTTCCGGTTGTGTGACCCAAATGTAGTCAAAGCTCAGTATGGTCGGCTAATTCAGGGCTTGAATAACCGAAAAATATCGGTAAAAACGGTTAACGGTATGACGTCATACCTTAAAATTATGGTAACCTTATATAACGGTACCGCTATTATTTTGGTACCGCAAAATTATGGTATCAAAATTTTTTCAGATACCCAAATTTGTAAAATAACGGTTTTATTAGTAGGTACTAATAAAACCCGCCACAGTCACGCCGATTGCTTTGGTCGTAGAATCTTGAGTGTTAAAAATTACTGACAGTCGTGCGGAGTGCCCTGCCTGTAACGCAGCGTACTGCGTAGGTACTTAGTTAATAGTAAATTGCTAAATAGTTTTTAGTAAATAGTTAATAGTAAATTACTAAATAGTTTTTATTTAGACAGTTTTAGTTATAAAACTTGGGAAACAGTTAAGTTAAGGATACCATTAAATTACCTATATAACTACCTACTTATTTAAAAAAAAATCATAGTGCGTAGCAATTATGTTTTATAATGTTTAATTATGTTTAATTGGTGCGTTAAGAGCGTGCATTCAATTTACGACGATGTTTCAGTTTTTCGGTGTTTTTGACTGCCCCTGACATGCATAAAATAACCAAATTAAATAAAACAATTAGAAATATATAAAGATAAACTCTTTATTTTTGGAATAGTTTTATAAAATTAAAGTTTTATGTAGTATATTTGAGTAAATTTTTAAGATTTTGGAACGCCGAATCGCAAAAATGCCGATTTTAGCTCACTTTGATAAAGAAAATAACAATTGAATCGATTTAATATAGTTTAATTTCTATTTTCATAAAAGAGATTATAAAGTCCTTAAATGAAAAGTTAAAAATAAAAATTAAAAATATATGTATTGTTTACTGCATAAAAAATCTTTTAAAAATGTCATAATTTACGTTTTTCAGTGCAGTATTTCTACTGGAAAACTAAATTTCTTCGATGATATTATTTTTATAATTAATAATCATACTGTTGGTAACCTGACACTATTTTTTATTTAATTAAAATTCGATGTTTATCCCATTATTCAATTTTTTAAAAATTACTTGTTTTCAACCAAGCGCACGCGTCATGTAAATCGTTATCTATTTAGTACCCGCTGAGAATTCGTGAGGGGAGGACGTGTCGCTCTGCGCTGGACCGTCAACGTATAAAGGTTCACCGACCTGGTCCGCTCATAGACATGTAGTGCGACTAAGCAGAATTGACGCTTTGACGAGCATTAATATTTTTATGAGAAATGGGGAAAATTTACAGAGATTATATTATGTCGATTACAAAGTTCATAATATATAGAAAAAAAAACATTAAGAGGTTACCACAAAAAAGGTGTGTAATGTGTTCAGAGTTTATTTATAAAATTTATATAATAATCATCATCAGCCCCTGTGTGTCTGTCTCTCATATCGTAGCTCCTAAATGCATTACAAATTTTGATGCGGTTTTCTTTAGCAGAAAGCTGGTGTGGTTTATATATTTAAAAATTATACTAATCATCATCAGCCCCTGTGTGTCTGTCTGTAATATCACAGCCCCTAAATTAATCAAAAGATTTTGATGTCAATTTCTTTAGTTGATAGCTGATCTGGTTTTTATATTAAAAAATAATACTAATCATCATCAGCCCCTGTGTGTCTGTCTGTAATATCACAGCCCCTAAATTTATCAAAAGATTTTGATGTCAATTTCTTTTGTTGAAAGCTGATGTGGTTTTTATATATAAAAATTATACTAATCATCATCAGCCTCTGTGTGTCTGTTTGTTATATCGCAGTTCCTAAATGATCGACGAATTTTGATGCGATTTTCTTTAGTTAAAAGGTGGTGTGGTTTATATATTTAAAAATTATACTAATCATCATCAGCCCCTGTGTGTATGTCTGCTTTAATGTAACTGTCATCAATATAACTGAGTATCTGGGGGCATGGCAGTGCTTCTGTCAACTTGAGCATGGCCGTACCATCAATTTCTCGAAGCAGTTTAGGCCACTTTCAACTCCCTATAACTTTGTTGTAGATTAAAAGAAGCCTGCATTTTTAGTTACTAGGAAAGCATTGTATAAACATACATAGTATATTTCAAATGTTATTCAATTTGAAACAGAAGTTAAATAATTATAACTTGTCAAACTTCTTAGTTTTGTCACTGACTCAATCACTCACTGACCGATCATCAAAAGTATTAGGCACTTCTAGCAGACATAGAAGCTTCAAATTTGGAATACAAGAAGTGTTTAGTGTATAAATAAAGGAAAAACCTAAAAAAAATATTTCTGAAGAATTATCTAGACCAACTAACTGCATAATTAACTTTGTAATGTCATATAAATGTATAGGATTACAAAGCTATATTTGCCCTTTACACAAAAACACGCGTTTAGTAAATCTTCTACAAAAACAACTGAGATCCCATCAAAAACATGCCAAGTCTCGCTACTTAGTTCTTCTTCAGTAAAAACTTGTGAGATACATGTTATGCCAAGTAGGTGTTAGTCGGTCGGTCTAACAACATCAATATTATTTTGAAAAGGATTGGCACTTTTTACAAGTTTTTTTATATAGGTTAACCTTTTCATTTCCAATAACAAAATATAGCATGCGCACTGTCTTTCTTGAAATGGTCAGACTTCAAACAGCTGCTATGCTCTGTCCTGTTCTATTGCAGGGGATGGTTGGTTGGGACCTCTCAGTCGCACACAAGTTGCACCAATATTTTATTTTTCAAATTTCGCAGGTAATCCTAAACCACCGTGTTTTTAATAAAATAATCTTTAATTTTATTTAATTTCCATTCAATAATCAGACGGTTGCAAAATGCTAGTATAGCTTACCTGTTTGTGCCTGGCTACCTAATAGTTGTGACAGGAAAAAAGCATGTTCATCCCGACTACCCACTAAAATTAGTATTTTAGTACATTTTAGTCGGTAGTCGGAAGTGGGTCAATAAAATATTTAGGGACAAACATTTCTGGACATCAAAGATGAAAAATAAATAACTTGGTATATTTTTATAAAAATTAGGTTGTTGAATTTTTCATTCTCATCACTTACTTATCCTAAATTATAAATGTTGTCTAAATTATGAAAGTTAGTTTGTTTGTTCGTGTGTTTGTTTGTTACTTCTTCACGTCTCATCTACTGAACCAACCACCATGAAACTCTTTTCACACAATCATCGCGCGAAAGTTGTTCCCGACGGTTCGACAGTAACGTGGACTGAGCCGCGGGCGATTACTAGCATGTCGAGTATGTATAATTTGTATTTTATAACTTAAATACCATTTAATTTCATAGAATTATTGAAATGGTAGGTAATATTAAATATAATTAATTATAGGTAATTCATTAGGATTAAAGTATCAATATTACTTGCACGCTCTACCTACGCTCGACCTAGCGTTAACCCACACATGCGTGTTGTTTTGCGTCTGTGTGAGTCGATATCGGCTCCCGCGGCGATTTCGAGTTGATGAATTTTGATGAGTTGAAATTTGATTGCGCGCTCTTAAAATACTATCTACGTTAGTTAGTAGACGACTTGTAACATGTACCTTAACATTTGTTTCACAACTAGGAAATAAACATTTGGAATATTTAGTTTCTTTATCATACGCAAAGTATGACTCTAAGGACTCAAAAGTTCTGTTCAGTACTTTAGGTCCAGGATATGGTGCAAAATCTTACTATTTGGTAACATATGCTTGGGCCACTTCAGACAACATCAAAATCAATATATGTTTCCATATAAATTTTGAGGAGTTCCCTCGATTCCTCACGGATCCCATCATCAGGTCACCACTTTGGTGACAATGGGACCAAACGGGAAGCACCACCTTTCAAATAAAAAAAATCATCTAAATCGGTTCACCCGGGCGAAAGTTCTGAGGTAACAAACATAAAAAAAAAAAAAAAAAAAAAACATACAGACGAATTGAGAACCTCCTCCTTTTTTGGAAGTCAGTTAAAAATAAGTTAGCAACGTAACACGATGTGTAAACTGCAACGAAATTAGCGAGCGAATGAAAGATCAAGGAATAGCAAATTGCAACGAATACCACTAATCCCTATATTGTGCAAGTCTTGACAAAAGCTTCGAATTGACAACGCCGCGCCGCGCCGCGTCAGTGCGTGCGACGTTGCCGCGTTGCTCTGAAAATTTTTTCGGTACCGAAATGATTTCGGTTACGGTAGTGATAAAATATAATGATAATGAGGTATAACCATACCGTAAAATAATAAAGGTATATACCGTTATTTTGCGATACCGCAATGGTGAATTTCAACCGTTTTGACCAAACCTTTAAATTATAGCGATATCGTAATTTAGTACCGGTATAATACCTTTATATCGGTACCGCTTTCAAGCCCTGGCGGCTATAATGCTACCAATGAACCGCGCAATAAAGAATTACATTTGCACATTAATTTGGTCGAATTTTATTTTGTTTACATTGAATCGGAACGGTATCACCTACGCCGAACCTGTAAGGGCTGTTCATGAATGTGTGATCTCGCTAGGTGTCACAACGCGTGGAGGACGTGTGGCTGATGGTGACGGTGAAGCGCGCGACGCTGCAGCGCGCCGCCGCCCGCCCTGCCCGCCCAGTGCACGCCGTCCCGCCCAACTCCGCCGCCCTGCCGCAGCAGGTCAGTGCTACAATAATTATAATTTCTCCCACACCGATTTCGGTGACGATGGCGGGTTTCATTGAAAACAAACCAGCTACGCAGGAGTTATATAAACGCAGAGTTTATGGTGCCCAAGTGTGTACGCAACACATAGAAGCACTATCTTCCTTCACTCTCGTAGCCCAGTAGGACTGATAAAAGAAATAGAAAGTGAGAATCTCGCTATAGGTTCACTTTACTTAAGTATAAAGAGCCGTACTCGGATTAGTTCCACAAGTGACCAACAGATGGCGTTGATTGCCAGGTATCAGTGAAACCGTCCACCGACACCGAAATCGACGTGGGAGCTTACCCAACACCTTGAATGGAGAGACAGATCGCTTGTACGAAGTTACTGGGGTTTACAAACCTCTGGTCTCTGCTACACTGAACTATTAGCAAGGCGAGTTATTTCATACTCGTTTTCTGCGAAGGAGTGGTATCATTCGTATTATCATGGACCAATTATGTATTATGTATAATTTTATCGAAATTCATAGTCTTCGTATCGTAGGTCAATTTAGGTTCAATAAAATAGATGTACCTAATTCCTTATTCGAGGCTCGTACTTAACTGAAAGCAAACCGCGTCACCGTTTTTTGTGTATTTCTTCAAGGATGTGTTAAGCCGCCTATACACGTTGGCCGAGCGTAGGCCAACGCGAGCGTCGGCAAATAGGTACAAGGCGAGTGCTATCGTCCACAAATTCGGCAAATGCGTCGAACTCCAATAAAGTGGCCAATGTAGACGAGTGTTTTTAGAGCTGCGTTGGCCAGAGGCTGACAGCGATAAATGTCACGTAATATAATGGCGTTTTCGCCGTCGTAAAAAAAGTTAATTAAATAATAAGTGAGACGAGTGGTCGCGAGTGGTCACAAGCGACGGCGAGCGTAAACAAGTGAGGCCAAATAAGCCCTACATACGTTGGCGCTCAACTTTACTCGGTTTGCTAAGCCGGCGATACCGAGTGATGACAAGGCAAGGCAAATAGACTGTCTACAATCTACATGTTGGCGTTGGCAGCCGCTCGGCAACACTCGGCCAATATGTAATAGGTATATGTAATAGGTATAGGCGGCATTTAAGAAGATAAAATATATTATGGCATTTTACACAAACTATTGTAGGTAGTAGGCATATCTACGTTTAGTATCAAAATATCAAGGTATATGTAAGTACTTATTACTTGCCATCGCGTGAATGATAATAATCATATTATAATTATTGCATCAAACTATTATTAGAAGGGCCATCAAAACACCACCGGCCATGGCACACACTGACCTCAACTAAATGAGTCTCAACTAATGTCAAATATAAGTTATGAAATAGAAGTTCATCAATAAAACTCGGCGCAAAAAAAGTTCGAAAACCAAATGTATAGGATTGGACATAAGGTTCGCTAATTGACAAGCGAATTCGTATGTCACTTAGCGAAGTTTTGTGTCAAATACCATACATTAGCATATCACATAGCGATTTTGCATCAGGACTCTGGCTACGCAGTTGCAATGGTGGAAAGTTGGTGGACCATTTATCTGTAAAAAAATCTACGTTAACCTTCTGTATTTCAGGTGGGGTATGACATACCCCAGCGGTAAAAAAATCGTTATAATTTCTAAACGAAAAAAATTGTTAGGGTTTAATACTAGTTATATTGTAGGCTTATAAATTTAAAATACTGCGATTCTAATACTATGTCTATTAGATTTTCTTGAGTACTACTCAAGAAAAGGTTTAATAGATTATAGTTTAAAGAAAAAGTTCATATTTTGTAATTTTATTACTAAAAGTCTATTGAAAAGTAAAAATTCAATTTGTTTTACTTAATCCAATTCATTATTAGATATAAAAAAAAAAAATATTTAACAATCTTAATTATGTGAATTTTACTACCTTTTATATTTGGGGTATATCAATTATCAAACCCCACCTAGTATAGTATGATGAGATTAGTCACCTCGTATACGGAAGGTTAAGTCTCCCGATTGGGCTGAGTCTGTAGCTTATGATAATATGTGTCCATCTGCTATTATTTGATTCTCATATCTTGTTATTACAAACTAAATAAACTGACGTGTTTACTTTTGTGTAAACGTTTCCATCGATTGGTTTAGTTACCAACCACAAAGTAGATAATGAATTACCAACCAATTTTTATTCGATTTACATAAAAGTTTGCATTTATGTAAATATTCATTTCATTATACATTTCCTTAGTTACTAAACCAATATTTAATAATCAAATTAGTTATTAGTTGTATAAAGTACCTATAAAAGCTATGGTATTGTATTTATAGGTGTTAAATATTTAACTCTAATGTAACTTTAGTAATCAGGATAGTAGCTAACTAAAGTAATTAATTTAAAAATATAAAAACTAAAAATTTGTTTGAGCTATGTTCCTATATTTTGAATGTTTAAACATCTGGATTTTATTTGTTTTTTAAATAAATAAATAAAAAACGTTTTATTTCCAAATGAAACTTAACAAGCTATTTTCGGAAAGTCAACAAGAAAAACAAGCTACCACCGGTTCAACCCTAACCCGCCGAGAAGAAACTCGGTTTTTATACGTCTTTTAATAATTAATTAAAAAAAAAGGAAAAATAGGGACGAACTAATAGTATAGACTCCTATTTCTGTATGGATAAACGGCCGTTGTGTTTCCTCAACCTACATACTTACCATGAGGACCAGATTAAATGGTGTTAAAGCTATAAAAATCGAACGAGGATCTTGCGAGAAGTCATCAAGGAACAAACTTTCTTGCGCGCACTGCGCATTACAATTGAATGCTCAAGGGACCGCGCAACGCATACGAAGTACCGACGTGTGGACTGCGGTGTTGCATGCTAAGTTTGTAAACAATGCGTGGAGACGAGAAGGAAAAAATCTACCGCGGTCGGAACCCCATCGCCGGTTTTATTACGTCAAAGGAAAATGGAACAAAAATGTTTATCTGGGGCCTTACTCTCCAAACTGATTTGATTTTGATTCTGATACGATCATGTCGCGTACTTCCTTATAAATTGACATTTGTTTATTTTGATTCTCAGTCGATTGATATGATCGGAAGTACAAAAAGTTACGATCTAACAATTTTCTTTCGAACGGATTCGGTTCTCGATTGTGTCGGGAGTAAGCCCGCTGGGCTTTTTTAATGGGAATGCCAGCCCATAAGGCATATTTCCGACCCTACTGGGTCCCCAGGAAGCTACGGACCGAACCGTAACCGTCGCCCTCCTTTTACATCTTGCTGCTATCAAAATGCTACGTTCCTGTATCACACCCATGATGTGTATTAGATATGTGTGTGTTGAACATATTTGTATAATAAATGTCGTATACAGGGTGTAAAATAAGTGTGTGTATGGGTCCCGTATATAGAGTTTACTGTGAAAGTACCAGCGCTGAAAGAGGTATTTAAAAAAAAAGTTGTAAGGGAAAATTTATTGTTGTGGCATTTCTCATCCAAACATGAATGTCAGAAGTAAGTCTTTCAGCGCTGGTACTAGGAGGCAAATACACATTACACACTCGAAAGTATTATCTCTCACTTATTTTACACCTAGTATATGGTTAGACAAAAATCTGGGCGATTGCTTTAGAGGATTTGTGATATTTTAGGATGGCGAGCTATTGTAATTTGTAGCCTTCACTTTTCGAATGTCTCCACCACTGTCTATTTATTAATAGCAACAATTTTATTAATAATTGTTTTAAATAACACTTTAAAACTATTATCAATACTTTAAAACTATTATTAATTAAATTATTCAACTTTCTTATACTATATGATATGACAGTGCTTTCTAAACACTTAGGGCTCACCCTCGGTTTGTCCGTTTGTGTCGTGCATTTTAAGTGCCTATGTAGTTCCTGTTTATTCATTTACCTACTTATGGTCCTGTTTCTATAGCCGCTTTCGAAAATTAATAACAGATTTACATACCTAAGTGGGTATAGGTATGGCTGCTTGGATGTTATGAGAATCCTCTGTTTATGGATCGAGTTTGTATGCAATTAAACGTGTACAATCAATATACTTCTCATTACAAATCTCAGTACAAATTGATATACTTCTCATTCTGAAACCCAATTCTCTTAATTATTTTCGATATAATCTCGGTTCTATCAGCGCAGACTCATTCTCGTACTCGCCAATGGTGCGAGCGTTTTCATTCATTGTCATCATCTTCTTTCTCTTTCTTCTTCCTATATATAAAAATGAATTGCTGTTCGTTTGTCTCGCTAAAACTCGAGAACGGCTGAACCGACTCGGCTATTTTTAGTCTTGAAATATTCGTGAAAGTCCCGGGAAGGTTTAAACGGTTTCTATGCTCAACGAAGTGGGCACGGGTCAGCTAGTTAATTAATAATTTTCTATTTTTAACCGCCGACAAAAGCCAAGGGGTATTATAAGTTTCACGTGTCTGTCTGTAGCTATATATAGCTGCCAAACTTATTTTGACCTAATTTTGAAGTTTAAAAGCTGACATGATCCAAACTCCAAAACGTTCTTAGCTATCTGTCATCAGCTAGCTCACGTTGACGGGAATTTCTTAATTGTTTAATATTTTTATAAGTAATAATTAATTAATTAATACATTGTAAACTAAATCATTGCTTACAAGAAATAATTCAATGGAAATATTTACGTACTTTTATGTCATTAGTCTCAAGTCTGAACATAGTAACAGTATAAAATAACTCATCTTTTCGAGTCACTGAGTATGTAGGCTGTTTAAAATATATATTTAGAACATTTATATTAAAGGTTTTTGACACTACAGTTATTCGTAATTCGGTAGCACTCAATATTATTAACGTAAGCATATTTTGCAAGCTTGCAACATATTGCAGTTAATTAAATAACTAAATAAATATATTATGTAAAAAATTATTACTTGCATAAATTATGATTAATTCACAATATTGCCTCATGTTTATTATTATATTATAAAAGGGTGTTGGGTAAAAAATGAGGAAATACCAACGTACGTATAATCCTCGTTATTTTTCTGCCATGGCCGACATGCGTTCTATATTTAAATTGAAGGCGATAAATAAATTGCGATTATTTTGGCGAAAATTAAATAGAATATTTCTAGTTTATTCGTCAAAATGAAGCTGATTTCCTTTTGTCAGCTGGAAATTCTCAATTGGGTTGTGAATGTAGATAGAGACTCTGGAAGAAGAATATAGAAACAGACAGCACCCAAACCAACGTCAAATAACCTTCGTTCTAGTCTAATTTCCAAAATCAATTTACGATAAATATTTATATTTATTTTTTTACTCAATTTACAAATAAAGGGTTAGACGTTTTTGATATTGTAGATATGGAGACAATGCATAGATTCATACTCAACAACAAGATTTTTAAATGTCTTTTCAACTTTTACTATGTAGTTTATTCAACGATAAAGATAATCCAGGCAGGTAGCGAAAAAAGTAGCAATTCAGCCTAAGTTCCCTTTCCGTAAACACGTTTCATTTCCTCGGATCACAAATATGTGTGGTGAAACTTGGCTTGTTCAAATATTTTTAATTACGCAACTAAATAACTTTAATTTCCAGTAGAAATTATAGTTAACCATAACATAATTAATCTTTCCTTACATTCCGTAAACGTAGATATAATAAAGACCGGCGCACACATCATACAAACTTATGTGCGTTCCGATTTAATGTGATAAATAATATTATGTAAACTAAAAATTAAAATCGATTGTATTAATATGTCATTCTCTTCTTCTTTTCTGTATAAGTGACATATTCCTTTGTGTATAAGTGACATTTAAATCCAAAGCATTAAAGCCGTCCATAATTAGCTTTGTTTACATTTAAAAAATCACATTGAAACGAAACTGAGTATGTGCTATCAAATCATCAAATGGTGTGATAATTCAGATTGTTTGCTGTACATGGGGACGTCGGTGGTATTTGAACAAAATTTCTATGTTTCATATCTACGAGTAGGTACAGGCGATTTGGCATTCTCACACATTATACAAACTTATTTTGTTTTGTTAGCACAAGCAGGAGTTACCTCATTATTACATATAATTAAGTTCTGTGTAGACCTTCATAAGCGGAATGACTTATAAGTAACTTTGGTCTTACTTTTTTTGCGTTTCGATAAAGCCGCTAAACGCTTCCGCTCCATTACCATTGAAAGTATTACGTATTTGGTGGTATATATCGTCATAATAGGACAGCACGTGACAGCACGCTTCATAGACCAGTGGCGTATGGTGGGTGAAAGTGAAAAAGTATAGGCCCATCCGCGACGAGGAAGGCTAGCGAAAATTATATTGTGTAATAACCATGCCTGCTAGTTTGTGAGGATATCCGTACCAATAGGGTACCAACTGGTTAGTGCCTTACACACGTATAGTTCAGGGGCCTTACTCTCCAAGCTGATTCGATTTTGATTCAGATTCGATCGTGCCGCGTACTTCCCAAAATTAACGTTTGTCTAATCGATGCTGAGTCGATTGATAAGGTCGGGAGTACAAAAGTTACGATTTAACGATTTTCTTTATACTGGTTACTTTCAAAGCAATCCACCAAATAAAATACCAAAAGACGTTGAGATCGAAATGATTCGATTCTGGATTGTGTACGGGAGTAATCCTGCAGATTGCGTTCCAAACCGCAACGGGATGTGTGGGATGTGACTTTCGTGCAAATTCGTCGTTTCAGCGACATGACGTACATTGCTGGAGATAAGCCTCCTATTTCATGAGGGGTGGTTATAATAATAATATAATAATTATATTTATGGACGCTTCACACTACGTCAATCTGGCCCCGTGATAAGTATCCGAAGAACTTATGTTACAGGTACCAGACAACGGAAATATATTTAATACTTTAATACTATACACAAATTGAATACACGTCCATGACCCAGGAACATTAATATTTTTTTGATCCCTCGGATTCGAACCCGCGACCTCTCGATAGAGCACCAACGCGCTCAACCACTGCGCTACGGAGGTTGTCTTTACCCTGATGATTGGTCGGCGAGCACGAAAACGCACGAAGGAAAACTACTGTTTACGAGCAATTTTCGTGCAAATTACGCTATTAAAAACCGACTCGCGCTTGGCGGTTTTATTTTTATTTTCCGGAAGCCAATGTATGTTAATGGAAATTGCATAATACTCGTATTATTTAATTTCTCAGTAATCTCACGGTAAGCTTAATTCGATTGTTCGATTGTTTTATATGGTATAAAATCAATTACAGATCCTCATACATTTAGAAAATACTAGCTGACCCGTGCCCACTTCGTTGAGCATAAAAAAAACCGTTTAAACATTCCCTGGACTTCCACGAATATTTTAAGACCAAAAAGGCCAAATCGGTTCAGCCGTTCTCGAGTTTTAGCGAGACTAACGAACAGCAATTCATTTTATATATAAGATTAAAATTCCCTTTTTTGTCAAGTTCAAGTTGGTTAAAGTTATTTTAAAATCGCCAAGCTTAGCTGTAAAAGCTTACTAACAGTTTTCTCATTCGTCGGAATTTACTGATGTATAAAATTTGAAAGGAAATTTGAAACATTTATTTCCTTTCAATCGGATGAATTTTCTTTAGCTAACCAAACGTAAAGATATCGATAATCGAAAGGTTATTTGCGTTTTGCGCATTCCGCCTTCAAATCTCCTTTGGTTATTACTTCTCCAATTAAGACGGTGAATTATTTTTTTGTCGTGCAATGAACGACAATTGAGTCGGGCTCGGGGCGTTGAGTTGAATTTGATTTGGAGAGGGCATGACCCTCGTCTGTCGGGAGCAGACGCCTCACGCCTCTGATGTTAAAAGACCCTAGCAGGGTTGTCACAACAATGCAATCCGAAGAATTGAGACAGTTTTTGAATGGTTTCAAATCATACTTATGATTATAAATACTGAGGATAACTAAAAATATAAGATTTGACAAACGCAAGATTTGCCAAATTTGATAATGAAATGCAGATTTTAAAAAGTCGTTGTAGTATTTTAAGACAACGTTTTACCTATTCCTTTCGACCTAGGAGGTACTAGAAAATGGTATCACCCTAATACTGGCAATACGACTGGCTATTTTTGTTTTCTTCGATTTCCAATTGATAAATGGTGAAGGCACATTCGGCCATCTAGAGCCACTATTAAAAAATACTAATTTCGTTTCGTATCGTCTTCTTAATTAAGGAGTCGAATTTAGCTTAATGTGATGATATGCTTAAAATATGCTTATCTTTATTTTAATGTCAATATTTGTACTTAATTCGGCATATTTACATTTTATAATAATTTACAAACGTTAATAGTAGTGACATCTATTGCATTTTTTTTGTATTAAAGATTGATTGTATGGGATGGTGTGAACTAACAAAACCGTAGGGTTGTCACTTAAGGTGTCTTACTGTTTACTTCCACTTGATGTGTAAATAGGGTTGACGATTCCTAAATTCGTTTCTAGAGTTGGTTGATTTGTTCGTTGACGCTTCTTTAAGTGTTTATTTACTTTTGCGAAGAGGGTTGACATTTTTAAAAGTGTTTACCCTTTTTCTTTGTTGTGTAAATACGACTTATACGATAGGGTTGTACAAATTAGAGAATCACAGAGATCCTTCATATTCTATTCCCAAAAGTATCATAATTTTAGTTCAGTTAAACATTATGGATGCTTAGTATACAGAGTATACTCTACCATCAAACCAAATAATAATTATATTGCCTCCCACACCGATTTTGGTGACGGTGGCCGGTTTCATTGCAACCAGGCCAGCTACTCTATGCTACTAGGAGTTATTATATAGTGCCCAAGTATGTGCGCAATACACAGAAACACTCTCTCTTGTCTCTCGACACGACTGCGTCAGACCCAGGTCCGACTTTTTACATGCCCATCCGATGGATCATTTTTCTTGTCAGACAATCAGGTGATCAGCCTGCATTGTCCTAAATAAACTTGAAAACAAAAATCCTTGCTGTTCTAACGCGGGAATCGAAGCCGAAGACCTCCGGGTCGAGAGCGAAGCTTTGAACCACTAGACCACGGAGGCGTTGCGGTGGCGTTTTTTTCAAACCAAATACCAAAGTAAAGACATAGGTTAGTCAAACTAAGGCCGTGTTTCACCAAGTAATATTAAAGTTAACGCCATGTTAAAATACCATCCCTTTTCATTCATTGACAGGAAATACGATAGGGATAATATGATATTTAACGTGGCGTTAACTTTAACATTGCTTGATGGAACACGCCCTTAGACTGGTTTTTATGCACCAGTGCGCGTGTACGAGTAATTTAGCGCTACATGTACAAAAATACAAAACCATACACTGGCGCAGTTTCTTTGTGTACGTGACACCCTGTATTATCGTATGGAGGAGTAATTTAGTACAGCCTAAACATGTAGTTCAGAGAACACTTCACTATTTTACTGGGCCTGGGACATTTTTTTTTTATTTAGTCATTAACAACCTTAATTCCAATTTATTCTAAATTAAGTTTAAAATATATAATATTAACATAAAGATCAATTATAGTTATCAACAAATTATTAGATAAAAATTTACAGATTAAAAAAAAATACAAAAATATGCGGTACTTAGTTCAAAAATTATTAGTTGCTAGCCATAGTTGCAAATGATAAACGGTGTCTACAATTTATCTCAAGGTTTACAAAGGCATTTAAACGAACCGGTACTATCCTTTCTCATGTAACTAAGCTACATTAGCATTTATGACATAATGGACAAATTCTTCGAGTAGAGGAAAAACTGGCTAAGTGCTACTAAATTTAAGTGTGGTAAAAACGCCTATGTTCCATTCGGCCCACGTGGCCACGTATACAGGGCGATTTGCGAATTTATAGCGTTTGAGTAAGCTACGCATTACACAATTTGTTCGAGGATTTTATATAAGGATATTGGAAACAGTTAGGATATTGCTTAATATTGGGTTAGTTAGTATTGTTAATTTTAGATGGCGTTTACCCATTAAATGCGACACAAATGTGAACAAAAGCACCTAAAATGCTATCAATTTACATGACGCCCATTCACCGCACGATGGCAGTTGGCACATAGGTAAATTTGGTCGATTGTAAATTTTGTTTAAATCACTATAAATAAGAATGGAATATGTAATACAAGTTTCGGTGGGTTAGGTTAAAACTTTCACAAAGTGCCAAATTCCATGAAGAATTGGTCAAAAATGCACATATGGAATTTAAGTTATTAATATTCTAGACCACCTTATTTCCGGGTGCAAAAGAATGTGTCCAAGGTAAGTGGGTTCGTGCCCGTCGGTTAAAAGTCATTACAATTGTTCTGTATGCGTAGGCGCAGACTTAGCGAATGTTGCTTCTAAATCATTTCGGATTTACGTTCAAATACTAAATTGAAAGCCTGCAGTGTAGACTGTAGATACTTTTAATCTTAATGAATTAGAAAAAAAAACTAATTTGATATAATATATTTAGTACGAATTAACACAACATTAATTTGATATAATATATTTAGTACGAAAAAACCAGCACAAAATTGTAAAAATTTGCAGTGGATTAATTATATCAAAATCTTTTTTACATATTTTTTTTTCTATTATGATTCAAAATATAGATTACCATTTATAGATTTGTTATAGTTTATTATTTTTTTAATTTACCAACTTAAAATAACATCCGATTTTTGTATTTAGCTCTACCTACGAGTTACACAGTCCACAATCTACTAATAAACATAAATACTTAATTAACTGTGCTAGGTATTCATACAGATCGTTAATTTTTTGCGTACGTAATCTTACATAAACGTAGGTAGGTACCGTATTTAATTAGTTATTCGAAAGTATACTACGCATCATAAGTCATAACTCGTAAGTCACAAAGTCATAACCTATGTAAAGTAAGCTTGACATATTAATCTCCTTGTCGAAACTGTGCCAACCGACATAACTAGACAAATAGGAAAATACTAGGCTTACATAATATTTTGATTAAATAATTCACAGTATAAAACAAAAGCGCGTTAGTTCACAGTCCTCACTTATTGTAATTAATGCCCATAGCTATTCTAACAATATCCTCTACCTATCCAGGAATTAATAAATTTTGGATGGAGATTTTAGATAAGCTGGAAAACCAAGCCGCACGGTTTAGTTGTAATTACTTTTTGAGTTAGTTGCCCTTACTCGTTGAGTTAGACGTATTTTGTATAATAAACAATACAGGTAAGTACAGTATCCAAAAGTCAAATGTTGAATAGATCTCTTTACTATACTCTTTTTTCTTTGAGAATCTTATGTGTTTGTTGATTTAGCATTCCATCGCACAGACTCAAGAGACAGCGCCGTGTATAGGGGGCTTCTTTCATAGAAATGACTAGACGTAGTGTTTTGTATAAAAAAAACTTGTATTCGATTGTTATAAGGTAATGTAAACACTTGAAGCATCAATTCATGTTTTTGAATGCCATATTATTTAGGTTAACGTTGTTACCGATTTTGACCCGATTTCCACTGGACTTGCATATATTATGTTAATTACAATTGTTCACAAAGGCTGGCGTAATTAATTCATATTTTAATAGAAAATGTTTTGCTCGTGCTACTGAATGTCCTTTGAGATGTACGTGTTTACTTTCTAGTTTTCTACACGTACCTGGGTACATTAAAAGTAATATTTTTATTATTCATGAATCTATTTTTAGGTGTAAAGTTTTTTTTTAAATTATTATTACCTACTGTTTTTTAAATCAGTTCCTACTTGTATCTTGATTACGAAAATTATGACAATATGCAATAAATAAAACTACTTGCTTATAGTTTGATAATTACCAGAAGAACTAATAATAATTGTCGTTACAATAACAATAAAATAACTTTAACCAAAGTTAATGCGATACAAATGTTTTAAGCTCTAAAAGTCTTAATTTCTTTGAATGTTTTAAGAAACGTTCAAAGAAATTGTTAAGGCTTAGATAAATCTAATACATGGGAATAATTTGAAGAGATTTACGAGGCTTAGGGCGTGTTTCACCAAGCAAAGTTAAAGTTAATCCTTCGTTAAATATCATGTTGTTCCTCTCGTAATTCCTATCAATGAATGAGAAGCTATTTTAACAAGCCGTTAACACTACATGCGTTGGTGAAATCGGGACTTATTCCTCAAAAGTAAAGATTAACACATCTTCACGTAAACATTTAACAAATAACACGTAAAAGCTATCCATTCTACGGCCAATATTTATAAATAGTGGCCTTCAATCTCCATTGATTTTAAAAAGGTATTGTTCCGAACATCCGCAAAATAGTCCGAACATATTGTCCCGTCCGCAAAAATAGTCCGAAACACAAGTTTTTGCGGACTATTGTAGAGCACAAAGGCCTTAGTCCTGTCTGGTTCCGCTTCGATTGATGAGAAAGTACACCCGTGAGAAAACACCTCAACTCATATTGGTAGTGCTCTTCTATGTACTATGTACAATGTACAATACGTACATTTTCTATTCAGACCTACGGATTCTTTGAAGACCTTTTTCTTAGGATGTCGATCTAGAGTCTAGACTTTAGAATTTCTGGAACAACGAGTACCTCCTTTATCTTTTACTTCCTATTGAATCTAACATTGCAAGATCACTCGCAAAAAAATAACCATATTTTTATAGCTCTACTACTACGGCGTGCCAAAAGGATAAAAAGGATTTAGACAATCTCGCTATGTTTGTTCCACTTTAGCGCTCATGTTTTTCATTAAACCGATGTTAATGATGGATGTGTGGATTCGTGATATATATTGTTACGCCCGGGTAAATTAAAGTAGGTATATATAAAATATAAAATTTTCGTAATAAGGTTGCAGTTCTTTATAGAAATGTTGGTAATATTTTCTTTGTTTCTAAGTATAAATTGATCACGAAAAAAACGCGTTAATGCAAAGTTATGCTCACTAAAATAAATTGAAAAAGTTTTTATTTATTTCCCTTGTACCAGGCGAGCATGAGCTTATTAAAGGTCAATAATTCTTTGTTTGCGTTACGCGGCTGACGCGTTTAGCCAATTGTGATAAAACTTTATCATCCAATTTACTTATGGATTGATTACGTACTTGTTCCTACAAGGGGCCTTCCATAAATTCCGTCACACGAATTTTATGATTTTTTACCCCTTTCTCCCCCTTGTCACACTTTGACGACCCCTTTAATGTGTCGTAATTTATGGATGAACCGACCCTAAGTCAACAATTACATCTTTTGTCTTAGGGCCCACCCAAAAAACATTTTATATCAACAAACTCATATCAGACAGACTATTTAATTTTTATATTCATTTTAATGTATGAATCTATAAGTGACCTTTTGCATCACCCGAAGGTAGAAAATACTCAAAGGCATTAAAACGCCTTCGTACTGTAGCACTTACAATCTTAGTAACATTGACCACAAATGACAAATGACTAAGTTCCGATTTCACCAACGCATGTTAGTGTTAATGGCTTGTTAAAATACCATGCCTTCTCATTCATTGATAGGAATTACGAGAGGAACAATATGATATTTAACGAAGGGTTACCTTTAACATTGCTTGGTGAAACACGCCTTTAAAGTACTTTAAACAACTAGTTTAATGCACTTCTCTAGCAAACTGTTATTAACTGTATTAGTTTAACTAGATAGGCCCGTTTAACAATCTTAGTGACGAATACAACGTCATAGGCTGTCTGATACTGTGACTTAACAGTAAACACCACATTAAAAAAACCATCGTTCGGCCATTAAATAAGTTTTGTGTTAATGTTGTTTTCGCAACTACCTACTACAAGGTATCATCTATGTCAGGAATGTACTGGTTCTACACATTTGGTAACATGTCCAAAGAGGAGCGCCCACATACGAGCCGCTGACCCTGAATGCCTCGAATTCAGTTCAACAAACCTTGTAGTTGTATTTACGATGCAGAATTTCAGAGGAAATTGACCAACGTCCTGTTTTGATAGTGCAAATCGGCTTTATAATCGACAATCGCGAGTTTGACGAATCCTATGTAGCTTATCTTTTTAGTATTGTGAGTTTACAAGTCGTTCTAGGATTTTTTTTACCATAGGTAAAAAAAATATAAAAAAACGACGCTTCACACCTCGTCAATGTGGCCCCGTGCTAAGTATCCGAAGAACTTGTGTTACAGGTACCAGACAACGGAAATATATTTAATACTTTTATACTATACACATATTTAAGATTTTTATTATATTATACACAAATTTAATACCCATCAATGACCCAGGAACATTGAAAACTTTTTGTTCAATCGGCGGGATTCGAACCCGCGACCTCTCGTTCGAGCACCAACGTGCTCAACCACTGCGTTACGGAGGTCGGCAAAAATTTCATAATTCAAAGTAAAAATACGAAAACGCAAATTATCTCTAAAGGCTGTAATATAAATGAGTGATAATACTTTAGGATGTGTATGGGTCCCTTATATAGAGTTTACTTCGAAAGTAAACACACTCTAAAGTATAAATTATAACTAATTTATGTTATACCTAAAAGATATATCTACCTAATGTAAAAGCAAACATTGGAAAAAAACGTTACTCAAATTTCACATTTAAGAATATCATAAACAAATGGCTTAAAGAAAAGACGTATGACGAAATAGAAAAATGGTACTTACCAGCTTCTTGTTAGGATTCTCTTTATTAAGAGTGACACACACCCTAGTGGTACTTACCGATCCCAAGACTTGTCGTAGGGCTAGGCACACTTTTTCATACAGTATACTCTGTCTTCCACACACATACATTCACCCTATCATGTACTCACACATATGTTCACACGCACACATTCATTCACACACAACCACAAAAACAAGTACATAATTATACATTCAGATACACTCTCACGCACATAATATGTACTCGTTTTATAATAAACCTTAACTTAATGTTATTCTAGACCTACATGTTGCTGGTCTTGGATCAGCATTAATATATTGTAAACTTACAGCAGTAATTTTTTTTTTCCTACTAAATTTTTTTCCCTACTAAATAAGACAAAAGATGTACCTTTATGTATATACCTACCTCAATTGTCTTCCATTTTATCAATTGTCTTCCAATTTTATTTATCTTCCATCATATCTTGGATCTGTTAAAATGTGTGTAAATTCCTAAACTTAATGACTAATAATAGTCACTTTTTTCTTTTTCACCTTTTATTTATTGGTTAATTTACAAAACTGTATAGCATAATACCTATAATGTACCTAATTAATATGGGCGAAGACACTGGCCTCTGCAATACAGTTGTCACTAGTGCAGGGGTCAGGGGCTTCATAACACTAATGTTGTAAATTTTTTTTTTTGGTGTCAATAAAGAATTTTTAATAAAAAAAAAAAAAAAAAAAATGTTACCAATCTTACCCGAGCCATTATTAGGTACGAATCATTTGATACCGACTGTGTCAGAAGGGTTATGTTTTTCGTGAGTATGTTTGTATAATTGTCACGCTCTATAGCCTGAACGGTATAGACTAGAGATGAAACGGATAGTAGTTTGGCCGGATACCGGATATTCGGCAAGCTACTAGGCCGGAGCGCCGGATATCCGGCCTTTTTGATAACATACAGTGTGTAAAAAGAGCAACTATAACTTTGAGACACGATTATACTACCTTTCCTCATTTTGGAAATGTTTTTTTCAAAAACTAAAAAAATTTTTTTTTTACTTTTCACCATTTCTTCTTTTTTTGTCGCAAATATTACAATAAATCAAAAAAAAAATTTTTTTGACATTTTTGTAAAAATAAAATCATTTCTAGAATGAGAAAAGGTAGTATAACCATATCCCAAAGTTATGGTGACTGCTCTTTTTACACCCTTTATAATATGTAATAAGTTTGATTTGAATATTGGCGCGGTGAACGAGATCGGAAATATTCAGGCGCATTCGGGTCGCACGTAACCGTAGATCGGGTCGATTCGGGGGCGTTCGAGTGTTATCGCGTAAAATTTGGTATTTATTCATCACAATTTGCCACTTGTTAATAAAACAAACATTTTTGATGTGCTATTATAAAAATAAACGGTGTCCACAACCTATTGGAGTATGATTTGCCTTTATAAAATAATAAGATTTTTTTAAATTTTACTATCCGGTATCCGGCCGGATACTGTATCACTATCCGGTATCCGGCCGGATAGTGAAAACAAGGCCGGATAGACCGGATACCGGATAGTTACCGGATATCCGTTACATCTCTAGTATAGACCATGACAATTATACCAATATACTTTATATTTTCAGTGTCGTTGGATTCGTATTAACTGTGAGAGTGACATCAGATATATCAAAATAAAAAAAACACAACCGTAAAAAAAAATCGCTTTTTATTTCTTGTCATTAATCGGATCGGACCGGCGCGGTGGTAGGTATCATGTAGGACAATTCTATAAGTGTTATTTAATAACCTATAAGGAATTAAAAATTTTGAATTTTTATCAGTACCTATATAAGGCGCTACGATGGATAAAACATACATATACTGCCAAAATGTGATATTAAACAATGCTCAATACAGGTTATGCTCCAATTTAAACGTCACTTAATCACCGCGTTTTAAAGAAAAACAACAGATTAGTTAAGTCGAATTTCCATTTTTGTATACATTCCTATTACACATACAAAATATCTATCACTTTAATCAGAACAGGGTAATATTATTTTAGTTGAAATCTTCACGGCCTCAAACGCGGAACACGATATAACGTTATCTATAAGTAAATACATAATATGTAAATCAAATATTATGTAGCTAATTACTTTGACCCCGAAATAAAAGAAACTGTAGGTATTCGGTGGAATATTCAAACAATATACTTACACAAGGCACGCATTGCTCAATCTAACTAGGTGTTATGAAATTTGTTGGTTTGTGCAACGTAATATTGTAATTTGTAAATATTGACAAAGTACGTGGCGAAGTCGAATAAACGTTATAATATAACTAAATTATGGCGAGTTCTATGTGTAGCAAAGGAAACCATTCAGGTTTCATACAATCTTGGGCCAAAATGTTAAAACTCTTTTACTAGCACAAAAACCAATTTATACGGAAATTATAAATTACTTTTCCTGAAATTGGCCTTAAAACATATCTACTGGCTAGCAGATAGATATAATATTGCAATTATTTATGGAATCACTAGCTTTACTAAATTCATATTTTTTTTATAAAAATTTCAATCGAATTAAGCGTATTATTTGCATTATATAATTTAGTATACGATTTACCTATGTTTTTAATAAAACAAGAGGTATAATTTCATTGCGATTTGCGAAGTGGGTCTAACTGTCTAACAGTAGGTGTGCTTAAGGAAATTAATCTCGGAAACCTCGGCCAACGGAACTTCGACATCATAAATGTCAGATCGATCTTCAACTGATCTATAGATCATTTACTTGATAGCAGATTTCTTGGATTAGCTCGTAATGTGTTGCTTTCTACCCGACTTCGGCGAAGATTAAAGGATGGATTTTTTTGCAAATGTAAGTATTTCCATCGTAGCGCCTAAACTACTAGTCCAATTTTAATAGATGAGGTGACTATATACACTACACTATATTATTATAAAGAGGAAAGATTTGTTTTTTTGTATGTAACGAATAAACTCAAAAAGTACTGGACCGATTTTAATCATTCTTTTTTCATTAGAAAGCTACATTATCACTGAGTAACATAGGCTATATAAAAATGCTGTTCGTTAGTCTCGCTAAAACTCGAAATCAGCTAAACTGATTCGGCTATTTTTGGTCTTGAAATATTCGTGGATGTCCCGAGAAGCTTTACACGGTTTCGATGCTCAACAAATTGGGCACGGGTCAGCTAGTTCGTAATAAAATAAAAAGCAACATAGGTCATAGACTATAAAGTTTAAGTAACCGGAGTTATATTATTGCACAAAAATTATACTTAGATACAATAGTACCTGTACACTAGAACCTCAGAACATATGGTACAATAGAACCTCAACTCACTCAAAACAGGTGACAGGGGATATTTTCCTTTCTCGCGAGTCTGTCTCATTTACTCGTTTGCTATTTTATTTTAACAAGTAATTAGCTAATCAATATGAATGTCAAGTTCAAAATCGAAATACTGAAATCAAAAGTAAGGCATAAGAGAAATGAAAAAGCAAAATGGCTACCCAGCCTTTTACCACAGTCTAATCTTTCATTCAAACTTCACTTACTCTAGACGTGAAATCATTAAATATCAATAAATAATGTTCATGACCATTTCGACCTAATAATTTGTTTTGATAAATCATCAAAGACCAAGTTCAAGCAACAATAATGGGAAAGATGATGCAGCGTTTTGTGAGCCACAAGTTACGGGTAGTTGCCATTTCGACAAGTGATAAAACGTCACTTGTTTGGAAATCAATACATAAATAGTTAAATGTCGCCCACATTAAATTGCAATAAATTTGTGTAATTGCTATTTGGTCATTTATATTTATCTACAGTGTAATTATGTGCTATTTGGTCATTTGTATTTACGCTAATTAAAATTGTTATAATAAGTATGTTATGTCATTTGATGTTATATTGCTAATTCGTGGGACTACTTTCAAAGTATAGACATGCAAAGAAGCAAATAAATTAGAAAATAGTGTTCATTAGTTCTGCTCTTTGAAGTGACCGAATGACAACAACCTTAAGCTACCGTCTACGGGTCAGCAGCCAACACTTTCAATTTCAATTATTATTGTAATAGCAACAATGATTGAGTCTCTATATTAAAGATTGTATATAAATACGTCAACAATATTATGATAGCTTTTGCCATAGAGTGATCTTCTCTTACCCAGAACAATAATTTTACAACAGTAATATAAAAAAACCGGCAATAGTAAAAAGTTGAGTCAAGCTCATAAAGAGTTCTACGTAAAATTAATCAAAATACTTTTCTGTCGGTTAACTGTGTGTTCGACTTATACGGAGTAATAAAGCAACTGTACTTTTGCACAACCGGTAAGGGTGGCTGATGTAAGACGACTATATTTAGAAGTACATAGACTTTCATTGCCGCATTCTCAGCAAAAACGTCAATAAACAATGTGTTAGACTATGTAGACCATACAGCTACGTTATACAATGTAAGGTAGTTTATGAATTGTGATTTGAGTATCAGTGAATAAAAACCGTAGAAGACGCCAGAGGAACTGACAAAATAATATAAGTACTTGTTGGTGTTGAATTTCGATTACCGGCAAAGGATATTGTTTCTCGTACAACAAAAGTCAAATGCGAATTAATTAACGTATTGATTTTTTTGTCATGACAAAAATACTTCCACGGCAATATAATTGCATGGCAAGTAGCCATTTCATGAAAGAATGAACTTTACGTTCATTATTTCATTAAATGGCTACCAAAGTGGCTTTTTGGTCCTGCCGAAGTAGTATTATCAATTATGCGCCTACTCTTGAACAAAATTAACATTGGAATTGCAATTTAATTTGACAGTTCGTCACGACACTGGAACCAAATTTTTAACTGAGTGTCGATTTTAGCATTAAGCATCCAAGAAATGGAAAAAAAAGTTTCGAAGGAGGAAATACGAATAAAACTAAGCTTTTAGTTAGTGGCGGGTAAATTATGACAATTATTATAAATATTTCAAATTATTACAAAAAATAAACAAGATAAGTGCAAGTAAAGCAAAGGCGAAAGCCCAGCCAAAGGAGGCCTTTGCCAAATATGGGCAAGACAAAGTTGTTGGTGTCATCGACTCAGCAGTCGTAACTTTATGATTATTAAAAAAAATAAAGGCTTTTGTTATTATTTAATAAAGAATGTACTAATGACTAGGCAGTATGGTCTACGACCTTAGCCTGTTCATCATGAACGAACTTAAAAAAATATATTATATATAATATAGAATGTAGATTTTATGGTACTATTCAAATTCAATATTATCCGTATTGTTTTCGAGAGTAGCACATGACTTGAGATTATTGGAATCGGATTGTTCTTGGTTCGGAATTGAAATTAGTTTCGAGAGTAAGCCCAGGATTGCGTTATTGCTTTGCAGCATAGTATATTTTATGCGATCAGATATCGCTATGCCCTGTTCTAGGTCTGTGGGAGTATTGTCTGACTTATTCGCTGCTGATAAGCGTTACATTGAACCGAGCAGGGGCCATAATCTCCAAACTGATTCGATTTTGATTCAGATTCTATCGTGCCGCGTACTCCCGAATAAATTGACTTTTATTTCTTTTCATTCTCGGTCGATTTATATGGTCGGGTACAAAAAGTTACGATCTAACGATTTTATTTATCCTGGTTAGTTTTAAAGTAATCCACCAAATAAAATAGCAAAAGCCGTTGAGATCGAACTGATTTGATTCTCAATTGTGTCGGGAGTAAGCCTGCAGATTAATATACTTCTGTATTTTTTCTTGTTGTACTTCCCGGATAGGAACATGCTAAACATTTAAATTAATCCATTGCGCAGTGAAACAGCATTTAACTTTCTTCTATATTTTGTTTGTTAACTGTCTATCACTGGTCAAAAATGGCGTCTATTAGCTGTCACTTCAACCCATTTACGGAGCAATTTTCACTTTTTACCGCGTACTTAATAATACATTTTAATGAAGTTTGGAGGTTGAGTGGGTGATGTGAGAAATAAATGTTGAGCAATTATTTCGTCTTCTAAGCAGGCATGACATTAGCCCTAGCACAAATCACAATACACCTTGATAAGCGAGGGAGAGTCGAGAAGGTGTTAAAAAGCGACGTAATAAGTCGTGCACCTCATTATGCCTAATGTAAAATGTGTTTCGTCTACACGAGAATAGAAATACTGATTGTATGGGCAAAATTAAATATTTCCTTTAATAAAATAACAATTCGTTATTTTGTCTAGATACACTGTACCTTAGATATAAATCAATTCTACGGATGCTTATGCGTCATGTCTACAAACTTGTCCTAATATTTATATTTTCATAAGTAGATATTATTAAGTTTCATTTCAATCTATATACTAATATTATAAAGCGGAAGAGTTTGTTTGTTTGTTTGTTTGTTTAAACGCGCTAATCTCAGGAACTACTAGTCCCATTTGAAAAATATTTTTTTTGATGGATAGTCCATTTATAAAGGAAGGCTTTAGGCTATATAACATTACGCTGCGACCAATAGGAGCGAAGCGTCAGTGAGAAATGTTGAAAAACGGGGAAAATTATTCACATAGTCGCGGGCACAGCTAGTAATTAGTAAAATTGCAATTCGCAACGCGTCGTTGACAAAATGTTAAGACGTTTTTTGACGCTTTAGTTGCTTTATTTCATAACCTCCAAATAGTAAGTTTAAGAGTTATTTTGCCTCGCAGTTTCGATAAAAGTGATCCTTATCTCGTTGACATAAAGGTCCTGTGAGGGGTACAACAACTGCGAACGGAGTGTAAACGTGTGCTGTATTACTAATCTCTGTTTTGTCGCGTATCCGACGAAGCACGTACGGTCGACCTAAAACACTGAAAGTGGAAAAAAACAGATCCGCGGATGCATCACGGAAACGTTCCACTAATGTGCGATTTCTCTGTCATTTGCAAGCGGATTTTTAAAAGGGTCGCTGAGTGATAATAGATTTGTGGTAGGGGTAATCTGTAGTAATATTTGAACATGCTTATTTCAAAATTATTTCAGTGTTGATATCCTATTTATTGAGGAAGCCTAAAGACTATATCGTGTCACGTTAAGACTAATAAGCAGTACATTATTACAAAATTATATAATTTAAATATTAGTGTAATAAAAATATGTAGGTTAAAAAATAGTATCCCATATCGGTGGCAAGACTCTACGTAGTAGCGTATGGCTCTACATATGATTCCATCATATAGAGCATCAATGTTGTTTTTAACCGGCTTCCAAAAAAGGGTTCTCAATTCGGCCTTTTTATGTATGACCACGGATACACTCTGAGGTTAATGATCCGATTTCCGTGATTCTTTTTTTATTCGACGCAGAATAGCTGCCATTTGGTCCCCTAAAAAGCAAAGCAAAAAGCAGAGCAAATGTTGGATACAAATGCGCAAAATATTTAGTGTGAGACATCATACCTTCTTTCTCTTTTTTTTTCTTCTGATTAATTTCGTTTAGTGTCCCAAGACAGATTTAGCTTGTCCCTCGGGCACCCCTGAGATATCAAAGGGTTTGTCGTGGTTGGTTACCTCTGTCGATCGAAAAAGGAGGAGGTTTCTCAATTCGACCGTATATACATATGTTTTTTTGTAGATGAACCTTGCTATTAATTTTTTTTATATTCCTGTATGATTATAATATCTATCGGATTAATTCAAACACATACAGGTCGTGTAAAATAAGCCTAATCACAGGTTGATGGTGTCGCGACATGACGTCGGGTCGCGACTTGCGACTCGCTCCGAAGCGATTATTGTAATTATCTGTGGCTAAATTACAAATGTCATTAGCACTTGCCGTCATTCTTGGCGCCCGATACGATGATACGATGATGTCACTAAAAAAACTTTGTGTTCGAATTTTTGACGGAAATACTTTAAAATTCGAACACCGATTTTTTCAGTAAGGAATTATTCGTTTTCTTTTTAATTCTAAACGGCCGGAAGTGAAATAAAATTTAAACCTCAACTTAATTTTTTAAAGTGTCATCACCGTAAGCTGGTTTATTCCCACACGCATCAAATCCAGTGTGTGGGAGAGTGACAGCATGCTTTGACACTGGAACCAAACTTTTAATTTAATAATAATAATTACGAGAACTGTCTCCGTTTTAGGATTCTGTTACATTTTCATTGCATTGCTAGAAGTAAAACAACTAGTACAAGGTAGGGCAACGTATATGATATCCATTTTGAGAACAGTATGACCTCATGTCTGTGAGTAAAGTCCACTATCATCGCTCGATTATTAGCAAATTCCTTAGTTAAAATTTAATTTAAGCAAAGCCATTCTATATTAAATTGGCTACTCTGAGATTGCTAAAGGGCTTAAACATGGTCCTTAATTCTTTAGTTACTTGGAAGTGCTTCAGTAAATCATGTAATTTTTGGTACCTTTATGATGTATGCGTTTATTATGTCGGATTTAAATTCGAAGCATGAATAATATTTTACTATGTACTTACTAATAAAAATATTTTGACAAGGGATAAGTTTTTAAATTTTTCTGTCTTTAAGAAACATTGAATATCTTATATAATTTAATTATTAGTGTAATAAAAATATGTAGGTTAAAAATAGTATCCCATATTTACCCCCACGTCGGTGGCAACACTCTACAAAGTAGCGATTGGCTCTACTTATGATTCCATCAAAAGATTTTCGCGTCACAACATTCTGAAGAACATTGTCAAATGTCAACAGAACAGCATGACCATTATACACCGAGCAATTATTTTAAGTATCATTTAAGTCTCGAGGATTTCAAGTTAGTGGGTGAGCGTATTGCGGCACGCAGCAGTCTGCTCGATGACTCGAACTGCGGCGCACTGCCGCTCCGCGCGCTCGCCTCCTCTGTGACTCTGCGCTCCTGGTACTTTTGTTTTGTGCGGCTCATTTTTGGTGACAGTTTTTGGGGTTTTGGGAGTTTTTGGTGACAATTTTTTTGGTGCTGTGAAGTGATGTTCTGACTTATGGCTCTACTGAAGCGAGCTACATGGGTGGACGTGGAATCGGGCGGCCGGCTGGGCTGCAACGGTGAAATATTTTGGAGCGAATGCAACGAGTGCGACTGCTCGTACTGCAATCCCAATTATATTTGCGTATGCAGTGACAAGGTATGGAACACGTTTTTTTCTAGGAAGCAAAAACATCGCTAAAAATTTCACTTTTAATGTGTAACATATAAACCGGTATCGAGCGTAACTTTCAGATGATAAAATGTTATCTTCGCTGTCGTTTGTTTACTGATGACACAATATGTATTTTAAACTTGAAAAAATGATATTAGAAGTGTGAGTTTACAAGTACACGTAAATCATACTTCTGTTTTGCGTACATTTAATTTGGCACTAAAATACTATAAAAGTATTTAATTAAACCCTTCAAAAACTCTTCATACTCTACATTTTAAAACTCGTGAGTTTTGTTTTAGATACATACTTTGAACTATACACTAATATACCAAAAAAGTTTGTTGATATGAAATAAAGACAGAAATTAGGACAATGTACAAACAAAGAAAACAATGCTTGCAAATTTTGAGGAGTTCGTTGAATATTCTACATAAATAATATAATCACAGCTTTTTTGCTCTACTGTAACAAAAGAAAATACAACATGTATTTTTGCAAACCACAAGTGTTAACTTTCAATAAATAATTACATGACCTAGAAATCGACAGAAATCGCAATTTTTTTGTGGGAACCATTTTATTGTAATTACCAATGATGGAGAAAGGCTACCCACTAATGACATGGGTACTGCTCAATGTTGACGGTTTTTTAGATCAGACGATTTTTTTCAATGACTGTACTTTCTTTGAGAGGGATTAACGGTGATTGGACACTGAATGAGCAATTTAGAAGCTTGAAAACACTCGAAAGAAATAAAAGGTCTAGTTATAAATTGTTGCTTGCAATTTTATGTACGATTGGATTTTTAATCAAGTTTCGATTTATTTTAGAAAATTCAATTTAGATAAGTACGTTCTAAATTCAATTTAGATATCATATTCAATAACACCGTCATAGAAATGGGCTATAGGCTATTACTACATAGATATTTTATATGAATAAAACATTATTTACAATAGGCACTTTAAAAATTACATAATAAATTCAAAACTAGTTAAAGTAAATTATTATCTAAACTATAAACTAAACAAAGAATAAAACCATTTAAGTAAAAAACTAAATCTAAATCGTAGGCCGCTGGTAATGTACCTGAAAGGTTGGCAGTATTACCTCGCTGTATGGCCAAACCTTGGCCGAGCTATTTTTTTATTTTGATTTATTTTTTATAAGCAATAGCAGTAAAGAATTTGTATACTACGTTCCGGTTTAATGTAATCTAAAAGCAAACGAAAAATTAAAATTCGACTAAATTAATGTGTCGTTATTTTTCTTTATTTAAATTGGAAGCATTATATCCACTTGTAAAGTTCAGTTTTTTTATATTAAAATTTAGTTCACGTTGAATCGAAATGTAGTAGGTAAGTATTTACAAAATGTTGTACAAATCTACAAATTATAAAGTTCATAGTTTAGGTACGTCTTAGACAATTTAACTTTAATTAGTTTTTATGTAATTTTTAAAGTAAGGACCTATTGTAAATAAAGTTTTCTGCTTAAAAAATTAAATAAAATATATGTAGTGATTTTATCGTTTATTCCCGAATCGGTGGTATTTTTTTTATTCATGTAGAAACGACTTTCAGAAAACATTTTCGTAAAATTCATTCTGAATTTAAAAAAATGTGTTTGACTTTAACTATAAAGAGTAGCTTACATAAATTCAACACTGTTGGTGACACCTAAATAATGTTATATTAGAATATTCTGGTACAAATGCAAAAAAAAACCTGTTGGTGTTATGATGACTTAATACAAAAAGTTCAAAGTTTTTCCTTGAAAACTCTATAAGTGTTGAACATGTGAATCGGCGCATATTTCATTAACATAGTCCTAAAATAGGAGATTATTGATACTTCATTTGAATATTTATTGAATTAATACTTATACGGGTATTCCTACAATCTGCATGCCTTGGATTAGGTACAAATATAAATTCTTGATTTTCAATATTTAGTTCAGAAACAACGTTGCTGCATAAGCCCTGAACTAGGTACTGACTACTGACTTACAAATGTTTGTGCTGAAATGATAGTAAAATAAAATACGGTATTTAAAAAAAAACTAAAAATCTCAATTGTTTTTTTTTTATTATGTCACACTCACAGTAAACAGTCTTAACACAAATCTAACGACACATCTCAAGCTAAAATCCGTCGAGCCATTCAGGCTGCACCGTGTATCTAAATAAACATACATTATACTCTTAAAAACATATTAATCAGAAGTCTATCATTTCACACTCGGTAGTCACATGTTGTTCTTGCCATTCCACCGAGAAGTGACAGTGACATCCTATGAAAATAAGGACTCCTAAGTTTAGGTAGCGTTACAGTATTCGTAAGTTATTAAATGTTAAAACCATTACTCTTCCGGCTAACCGAGACCTAATGCTGTATGCTCATATTATGTAGCTACTTGACCGATATAAAAACAAGAACCTAACCTATTTCGTATCCAAATAGAAGTATGAACTCTCTTTATTTCCAACGGGAATAACGACCCTCTATCATTGTTCAAACGGAAAATAGTTTTTAATGAGCGAGTTTGTTGCAGTTGAGTCAGGTATGTGATGAATAGTTAGTTAATCGTTCAGACTTCAGTCTCTAGAGGAATGTAGATATTTAGCTATCTAATGTGCGCGACTTCGCCCGCATTGTATCCAGTTTTTCTTGATAAAGGCGGATATAACTCAAGATAATACTGTCTTAAAATATATTCGGAGATCTCGAGATACATAAGCGCCTCTAGCGGCAAATTCCCACGCGCTAGTCTTCAGTAAATAAACAGTATGTCGAACCTTAGCCAGAATACTGTCTATCAGACTTTTGCTACTACAATTATGTAATTTTTTAATTATTTATTTATATACCAACTACAATTATCATCATAGGTACTTAACCTAATACATCATACAGCATTGAGTATAGTATATTATCTAGACTTAAGGCTGAATAATGAAAAACCATCATTAAATGTAACTCAAATTCATGTATGACAAGGGTGACTTTAACAGACAGAGACAGTAATATTCAGGGAGCTATTACAAGCAGTATTTTCTTTAAGGCCGTTAATACTTAATAAGTTTGTCAAGACTCAAGGGTGTATGGATAGTTAACAAGCAGTTAAGTGCTACAAAAGGGTGTTCAAAGAGCACGTAGGAACACTCGATATTAAGAAATTCCCTCAGCAACGCTGTGCGTGAGGTCGCTTTTTTATTTTTTGATGTTGAAATTGTCTGTGATACACGTGTGTTTAGGAATCTAAATTGTGTAAAAAATATATTACATTTTAAAACCCGTAACTAATAGTTATTATATTACAAATAACGAGTACTCGTAAGTATTTAACAATTTTACAGCCTACTATGTGATTTTAAAAACAATAGCAAATCCAGGCTGCGAACACAAATCCATTGCACCGTTCGTAAATGACACAATAAAAAAACACAAAACCCTACACCTCCCGCTGACATCCGTTGCGAGCGCAACAAAAGCGGTTATTTCCCGCCACTTCTACCGTCTGAAAGCCCAGAAGTGCCAAGCTACCCGCATAATTTTTCTTTTGATGCTTTTGTATTTCTTATTTCACGAGAACGAATCAAAGTTTGACATTTAGATATAGTTAGGCACATTTGGGAACTGGACAACTGGGATTTGGGAAGGTACCCTTATCATCTTGGCATGTGTTCTCCATTGTTATTTGGCAACAATGCTTTTGTAATTTCCCAAATTTTTCAGTACGACAGTTTGCGTTCGACTTACGGACTTTTTAAGTACCTTTAAGGTGAGGAGTAACCGCAACTAGCGCCACTCTTTTGAAAATAAATTTTACAATGACACAAAGATCTTATTAAAAAAAGTAATCGGTTCAAACTTTAAGTAAATAGTTGAGTCATTGTAAAATTTATTTTAAAAAGAGTGGCGCTAGTTGCGGTTATTCCTCGCCTTAAGAGAAAACACCACGGTTGTGAGAAATACAAAATAGGTATTTATAAAATCTATTGCTGTCTCGCAGTGCCTTAGCTAGCCAGCACTAGCGCGATAGAGACAACTGCAACTTGGACTGAAATTACCTATTAAAAGTACCAGAAATCGACGTTTAGGGGATTCCTGTTTCCTCCTCCAAAACTTAACCGATTTTAATATTTTTTTCTGTATTAGCTAAAACAAGAATTGAGCTAGGTTCCTATTTTTTGCTTTTGTTGTTCATTGTAGTCAAATCTGTTTCCTAGATATTTAAACATAGCGGAGAGTCTGGCCATTTTTTTAGGTTTTTAAACGTCCATATCTCTTTAAATAATTAATTTATTAAAAAAAGGAAAAAATACGGACGTACAAACAATATCCATAAATATTCAGGAAAAAAATTGTTTCTCTAGAGGTGTTATCCAGGGAGGAAATAGAAATCCCCTAGACCCCTATTTTTGTATGGAAAAAATTTCGTGGTGTTTCCTCTTAAAGGGATTGCGGATGCAATACGAATGATAACAAAATCGGGGGATACAATTTAGTATTTGCAGCATATTATTCCTATCCAAATTTCAATTATAGCGTTAGGATAAGGAATAAGGACCGTATTCATCTACAAGGAACGGCCTTATCCATAACACCTCTTTTTAGTAAATTTTCCGATAAGCCACCTCTTTTCCACCAGTGCTAATATTATACACAAAATATAAAAACAAGCGCGATAGAGCATCCGCTAGAAGCCGAATTTCCGTTTTCTAATGGCCAAATTAACATATTCGGCCTTTCACGCTCAGTTGGGCAACTCGTTAGTAATGTGGTATAACATCAGTTGCTATATTATGTCAAACAGCGCAGAAGACATTAACACAGTTGTTGGAAAGGTCGCGAAGGGTGCCTATTTTGCCGATGCGGAAGTTTTACTTCCCGCGTAAAACTTGCGGACACAAACAAATTCGTTCGTTTCGTTTTTTAAATTTAAATCGTAACTTTTTTCGGTTGTCTAGACTGTCTGTATTTTTTTAACGATGGCTTAGAAATTATTACTGAAAGACTATGAAACATACATATAATATACATATGGTTAAAACCTCAAATGAATAACTAAGGTTAACAGTTAAAATAAGTAGATGCGATTGTTATTTACGTACGAGGCGTTATGAAAACATATTTTAATACCTACCTATTAAATGTAAATTTAGTGGGTAAGGAGGTATTTTCCAAGTAGCTTTAGGAAATAATTAAGAGTATGTATTTTATTACTAACAATTATTTTTCTAAATATATAAATATGACCGTGATGATGATAACCTTTATCATTATTTAGTGTATTAAAAATAAGTAATTTGAAGTTAATTATTGTATCATTCTTGTTCCTTATTAAAAAAAATTGATTTCTACGTACCAGATAATATTGGGTCCTTATTTTCGTGAAATTACGTCATTTTTAGGGTTCTATACCCAAAGGGTAAAAAACGGGACCATGTTACTCCGCTGTCTGTCTGTCCGTTCATCTGCCACAAGGCTGTGTGTCTCATAAACCGTAATATTTGACATTTTCACAGATTATGTATTTCTGTCGATGGCCAAAATCATTACCTACCCCTCATTTTAGCTTCGCCATAATCGGGTAAAAGGAGACATGTCACCCTAATTGGGTAACATTAATTGGCAATCTTTTTCACAAAATTTTGGCATGATTATAATGTATGTGACTTGTATCTGCGGATTGATTTATGTATTGCTTCGTGTTTTTGACTTATGAACTGAAACACTGAATGTCTGCAACGAGAACATTTATTATGAAAAATATAGGTATCTAATTAACTTTTAATTTGGACTTATAATTTGTTCACATTTCACCGTAAGCGAAGTTATTGCGAGATGCTGGCGTTGTTTTAAAGCCGTCATTACACGATGAGGCCGATCTCGTCGGATAGAACTGAAGTCAGTTCGGCCTGAACGGACGCGAGCACGTACACGGAATTACAGCTTGAGCACACTTTCCCCGGTTTCTGAAAGGCTGCTGAAATCGTCGATCAGCCAACATTTGAGTTTACAAGCCATTCTGAACGTTCATTGGTGAACATCACTCGCGACAACTTCTCTCATCCACTACGTTCACCAATAAGCGTTCAGAATGACTTGCTAACTCAAATGTTAGCTGATCGATCTGATTAGTCTTTAGGAAACCGGGTCGAATGCGATTTTTTGTCACTCATTGCCGAGAAAAAGTAAATAGCATCAAAACAACATCCCCTACTCTCTAGGTCCCTACTCCCTAGTGACAAACAATGATTACTAATTCGATGTCATAAGAATTTAAGTTCACTTCTTCATATTGGGCAGTGACAAAAACTCGCACTCAGCATGCTGGAGGTATATACGACCGACCGTGTTGTATAGGGTAATACTGGGTTTATTTGTTGCTATACAATTGTAATGACCTAATCCAATTAAAACCGATAAACCAACATTAGGCAAACACAGGATACGCCTGTCAAAAGTTATTACAGTGCACTAGATTTATACTGTGTTGGTATTGTTACCCTATAACTGAAAAATTATTAGAAGCAGTCAACTCTTTAGCCTAAGTTTATCAACGAATACACTTGTTAGCAAAAAAACGGGCACCTACGCAAATTATTTCAAAAAATGTAGAGAATAACCACTACTATAATGATATATCATATATGTACCTATATATAGTATCTTTCTCTATATTTTTGTTTTTGTTCTGTTTTACAGATACTATTCTAATACAAAACACGGTGTCAGAAACCCCCGTAATGTTTGTACCCAGGAGTATACATTATTATCATAAAAAGCTCGAAATAATAATAACTAATCGAACTATTTATACGACATACTAAGTATATAACACTTAATGATCAATGATCATATACAAGTTGTCCCGGCGAACTTCATACCTTAGAATTAAGTTACTAGCCACAATAAATACACTTAAGCCTTCCTCAAGAACCACTCTATCAATATAACTATCCATTGGTGAAAACAGCATGAAAATCGGTGCAGTAGTCTTTGAGTTTATCGTAAACAGACACGCGGCGAAGGCCTTTTATGATATGTGGATTTAAAATAACATTATGTCAATAAATCGTCATTATGTCCCACTGTTAATATGTTCCAGTTAAGTTTTAAGGAAAGTAATGTACTTAATTGATACCATTTACTGTCAACAGTTTAGTTTTCCTCCGACCTGCGTGGTTATAAGTGCAGTTAGTTGAACAGTTAAATAGTTATCTTGTGAAATTAGTGTACAAAGTTATAATAGTTCTATATAAGGACAGGCCATACGTAACCTAAATTTACTTTATACAAAAACAAAGTGTTGCTATCAGTTGACAATCGGAATACGTAGTGAGCGATCGAATTAAGGCTTCTAATGGTGTAATATATGAACCGGGTTTGAATTTTCAACTATTTTGTACCTTATGTACCTTACATAGTACAGTAAATGTGTTTATTAAGTCCATAAATGTGGTAAATATTTCATATGAGTATTACGAGTTAATTTACAAATATTAATTTCAAAGTAATCTTATAATAACTGAGTATTAACTTCCTTTCGGTCGCTAGTCTGTCCCGCTTGCACGCGCGCTTTTACACGTGCATGAGAGGGACAGACTGAGATTCGAAACGAAGTTCAAGTGGTTCAAGGCTCCAGAATCGGAGCCCTGAGTTTTAATAATCGTTTCACCATACAAATATGACCGATTTTATGACCTACTTTTTGTGTGATGTGTGCATTGCACTATTCTGCCGTGGCAATTAATAGACCAGTAATTCAGAAAAGGTAGTTTCGAGAAAATGGCACTTAAAGATAAAGTTTTAAATGTCATGTTCTCAAAATCGCCTTTTCTGACTTACTGCTATATTAATTACCAGGGCAGTATTGTAATCAGGATGTTCCATTTTTATTTTTTAACCTACATAATGTTAAAAAACAGTATGCCCTTGTCAGGCACGCTTATATACTCAACTTATTCCAAATACTAGCTAGATATATGTTCTAATTCTAGTACATAATTCTAAGCTTAGGTTTGAAAATGCGTCACTAGTAGAAAGTGTTCTCTTTACAACTAAACAATATAGACATACCTGACACCAGTCCTAAATTGTTCTCAAACACCTTCACTGCTAGTGTGACGTCTGACGATGACGTCATTTAGAACTGTTTATTGTGACGTCATAGTGTCATATTCCGTTCTTACGGAACTCCGTAACCGTAACCGAAACTATCGGATATCCGATATAAAATATTATCCGTAACCGTAACCGAATCCTACCTACTGTAAAAAGGAAAAAATTAAATCCTAAATTTAATATCCGTAACCGAAATTATTCGAAACAAACGGATAATCCGAAATAATTTAATATCCCTTTCATCCCTGCTCCAAACTGAAACTAATATACATTTCTGATATGACAAACGCATAGAAGAATAAAATTTATAATGAGTTTTGCCGTCGACTTCGCGCAGACACAAAATCAGTCCGCGCAATCACAGGAAACAGGAGCTCTACCTTTTTCCTGGTTAAAAACCCAGTGTTGCCCATGTTTTATCCTATATGTGTCATGTGTGCTATAAAAGTTAAACGCATTTAAGATTCAACAGTTAAACACACCGGCTATTTTTCCAGAAAGAAATAGTGGTCTACGCGACCTATGTTTAAACCTGGAACATCCCGCGGATAAGCACGTGGTGTTTCCTTTTTGTGGCTAAAAGCAGTTATTATGAACAGGCTAAAATAATCTCTCTAATGTTACTTACTTACTCGTTCCCACAACTGCAACTCCTTTTTTTTATGTGGCAAGGAAAATGCATTACGCATCCCTCAGGAAGGGTCATTAATAACCCTTTTTTTTATGGACGCTTCACACCACGTCAATCTGGCCCTGTGCTAAGTATCCGAAGAACCTGTGTTACAGGTACCAGACAACGAAAATATATTTAATACTTTTATACTATACACATATTTAAGATTTTTATTATATTATACACAAATTTAATACACATCCATGACCCAGGAACATTGAACTTTTTGTTCCCTCGGCGGGATTCGCTACGGAGGTCGTCAAATATGATCGAAGAAAGACGGTTGATAATTTAATCTGTTACTAGGGTTGTGGACCGGAGGTCACAAACTTTCTCATTATTGAGTTTTTTTTTGTAGGACGACAACTATTTTTTTTTTCTTGAAATAACATTCGTGTTTGCTAAAAACATTACCTGGTAAAGAAAACGCTAATAGTGTCATTGTCACAAAATTAATGGGCAAAATTGACATCCATAATTCATGAAGCTAACGGACCAAACAATCGAAGAAAGAAATAATTACTACCGGTGCACGTTTAGTGTCCATTTATATTTTACTCATTACAGTGCTAAAGCGGCACATTATTGTATATTACATATTGATTTGAGTTTTAGTCAAAGTCAAAGTCAAAATAATTTATTCAGTATTTAAGGGCGTGTTTCACCAAGTTAATCCTTCGTTAAATATCATGTTATCCCTCTCGTATTTCCTGTCAATGAATGAGAATGCATGGTTTCAACAAGGCGTTAACTTTAACATTGCTTGGTGAAACACGCCCTTAATGTTACAAAAATGTTTTCTGAACGTCGTTTCTATTATCTATATGATACCATCCGTTAAATTTTTCAATTAATCGGATTTATGGTTCATATTATTCGGAGAAAATCAGCGTATCTGTTCTATTTTCAGCTAAGAGGCCTTACTCTCCAGACTGATCCGATTTTGATTCAGATTCGATCGTACCGCATACTTCCAAATAAATTGACGTTTGTATATTTTGATTCTCAGTCAATTGATATGGTCGACAGTACAAAAAGTTACGATCTAACGATTTTTTTTATCCTAGTTAGTTTCAATGTAATGTGCAATCCACCAAATAAAATACAAAAGCCGTTGAGATCGAACTGACTCGATTTTCGATTATGTCAAGAGTGAGCCTGCTGTTTTATTATACACACAAATTCTCTCTTACTCTCATGTTTTGCATACAGTTCTCGCGGTCTTCCTAGTTCAGGTTCATTATTTGTCCAACCTTTGAAAGAATTAAGAACGTCTTGTTGCGTGAAAAAACTTGTTTTTTACACTCAAACGCAATAGAAAAAATAAGAATACTCCAAAAATATGCTTTAGTTTAAATCTTCTTTCGTACATTTTATCCTATAGAACTGTACTGTATAGGCTTCATTAAGTTGGTTGCATCACAACAACGCTAAATATTTTTCACTTCAAAAGCAAAGGAGAAAGCCCATTTCAGGCCCAGA
This sequence comes from Celastrina argiolus, assembly GCA_905187575.2. Classification (NCBI taxonomy): domain Eukaryota; kingdom Metazoa; phylum Arthropoda; class Insecta; order Lepidoptera; family Lycaenidae; genus Celastrina; species Celastrina argiolus. The sequence goes on from LR994585.1 coordinate 16,117,985, forward strand.
GCGGACAGCCGTCTTAAGAAGACTTAATTTCTCCAGAAATGTACCATAAAGAGACATGATTTTTGATAACATTCAAATAACCGCCACTATAATCAGTAATGTTCCAATAAAAAAAGGAATTTTATTGGATTATTTGGAACCTAAGTAGAACGTTGAGGTGAAATGTTACCTGATGATAAAACTCTAATCATTCAATCCGAATATCGATTTATAAACAAATAAAATAAACTCATGTAAAATACAAATAACCTGTCACTGTTGGTAATTCGGTAAAGAATTAATCAAAAGAAAACCTTTATCTTAAAACCAATGTTTACGTTTGTTACTATAAACGATAAATATTAATAAAAATTCATATTATATCGATTATTTTTTACGTAATCGATTTATCGATTTCATTTTTTTGCGACAAGCGGCAACACTGATGACTGAAATGTCATTTTTCAAACGAATGATCTCGACCGTTCGCTTGTTGCTCAAAGATGCGTTTTGTTTTTTTTCGATTTTTTTCACCGCAATGTGGCTTTCTCGCCTGAACTTGTTTCGCCTTTTCACGTACGACTTTGGCATTGTTTTACTAGTTTTGTTCTCTCCTTCTACGATTACTTAGCCCTGGATTAAAGGATTACGCTATTTGATTGTGCATACCAAAATGTCTGAAGAACATTGTATATGTTGTGGTAATAATGTTACCGAGAACCGTATTTTAGAGCCCAAAGAATTAAGTGTCATACAGCAGTGGGTTGCACGGCAGCAGGTAATCATAATATTATAATAAAATGTTTCTATTATTTCTTTCATTATGGTTTAATAGTTAAATCTTTTACGGTTGAAAATATTTATCATTAATGTTAATATGTTTTAGGTGTCAGGCGATAATCTTGTTTTTCTCGATTGCTGGGTAGCAATAACTGAAAGTCTTGCACTACAACAAGGGCTATCTTATTATATCTTACTATTATAAATTATTGAAAAGTCGGAAAAGGCCTTGAAAATAAAATAGACAAAAATTAAAAAAAAAATATTTCTACAATAATGGCGGCATTTTAAGTTTTTTTCTCAGATATCTAATACTATTAACATTTTAGAACACTAATTTTTAATGCGATTTTTTGATGTCCACATTGGGCCTGAGACACTATGGAGAGTGGGCTTTCTCCTTTTGTGCGCAATTTTAACACCTGAAAGTGTTAAACGTTTGTTTGGCGAACGTAGCTCATTAGTGTACACTGTACGAATAACATCGCTACCGATATACTACACCTAGGGCTGGCAACCGATGTATAAATGGTGAAGGTTGGTTTTCTTTCAGAGGGAAGCCCTAGCGTTTATAGATTAAGAGGGAACACCACGAAATTTTTTCCATACAAAAATAGGGGTCTAGGGGATTTCTATTTCCTCCCTGGATAACACCTCTAGAGTAACAATTTTTTTCCTGAATATTTATGGATATTGTTTGTACGTCCCTATTTTTTCCTTTTTTAAATAACTTAATTATTTAAAGAGATATGGACGTTTAAAAACCTGAAAAAAATGGCCAGACTCTCCGCTATGTTTAAATATCTAGGAAACAGATTTGACTACAATAAACAACATATGTAAAAAATAGGAACCTAGCTCAATTCTTTTTTTAGCTAATAAAGAAAAAAATATTTAAATCGGTTAAGTTTTGGAGGAGGAAACAGAAATCCCCTAAACGTCGATTTCTGGTACTTTTAATGGGTAATTTCAGTCCAAGTTGCAGTTGTCTCTATCGCGCTAATGCTGGCTAGCTAAGGCACTGCGAGACAGCAATAGATTTTATAAATACCTATTTTGTATTTCTCTCAACCGTGGTGTTTCCTCTTAAGTGGCTTCAAAAGGTAAGGTGTAAGTGAAGCCGATAGGAATGGAGTGTATTATATATAATTACTAGCTGTTCCCGCGACTTCGTTCGCGTGGTTTTTGAGTGACTTAGGACATTTATGCAGCGCACGCAATGAAAGTCCCCAAATGTAATTAATTTTCCCCGTTTTTGCAACATATCTCACTGACGCTTCGCTCCTATTGGTAAAGTTATATAGCCGCGTAAAGTTATATAGCCTAAATCCTTCCTCTATAAATGGACTATCCAACAAAAAAAGGACTTTTCAAATCGGACCAGTAGCTCCTGAGATTAGCGCGTTTAAACAAACAAACAAACCAACTCTTCCGCTTTTTATAATAAAGCGGAAGAGTTGGTTTGTAGTATAGATGTAATATACAAATCCATAGATAACACTAAGTTGTACTTTTGGGCCCAGTGGTTACCACTTGCTAGAGTAGAGAGCTCAACTCGGAAGTTTAGGGTTTTATGCCCGCGTTGGGAAAAAATAATAAAAATATTGCTTTCAAGTATAGGTAGGGCAAATCAGGCTGATCACTAGATTATCTGGCAAGAAAGATAATCAGTCACGACGATCGGATAGGAAGGAAGAAAAAATATTTCTTCAATAACTGGCAACCCTAACTACGCTATTACTAACTACACCATTGTCAATGACAGCTCATAATAGCAGACGGTCTGTGTTATGGTTAATGCTTATGTCAGAATTACCATTACCTGTCGTGTAGGTTTAACTCACAGCTGTAAGATCGTCAAATAGGTTCTCAAGTGAGATTGGGCTTGAGACTTCTTTATTAATACGGGCCTTAGCGTGTTTTAGACTGGTAATGTATTTATTAATAGTATCATATTATCTATACTATAATATTTTAAATCTAAAGCTAAATAGTTTGTTTGAATGCGCTACTCTCAGAAACTACAGCAGGCTCACTCCCGACACAATTGAGAATCGAATCAGTTCGATCTCAACGGATTTTGGTGTTTTATTTGGTGGATTGCTTTGGAACTAACCAGGATAAAGAAAATCGTTAGATCGTAACTTTTGTACTCCCGACCATATCAATCGACAGAACAGAAAAAAAACGTCAATTTATTGGGAAGTCCGCGGCACGATCGATTCTGAATCAAAATCGAATCAATTTGGAGAGGCCCCTGGTCCGATTTGAAATATTCCTTCAGTGTTGGATAGCCAATTTATCGGACGAAGTGGAAACAACTACATATTGATAGAAAACACCGGTAGACATAATTATTGAACTTGTATGTTCATTCAAAAACTAGAGCTGGTAGACAAAACCTGACTACACATTATGAATTTTATATAATACACATTTTGAATCAGCGTGGCAAAATCATACAAAATCGGATAAGAAACTTCATAATACAAAACGATTGTTTCCCAGTATAAAAATTACTTAAAACTATTTCATAGCTTATCTCATAAATTTAAAATAACTAAAAACTCTTTCAAAGCTTATCTTATTAATTTAAAGTAACTTAAACCTCTTTGATAGGTTATCTTATCAATGTATAGTAACTTAAATCTCTTTCAAAGCCTATCTTAGAATCCTAATGGCTCTATCCTTATCGACGTTAGTGCAAGCTCAGCGTTGACTTAGATAACTCGGTCAGTGACCTACCCTTATGAGTCCACTAATCTCTGACCTGAACTCAAATGTGTCAACAGTCAACCTTAATAGAAGATGTTTTAGAAGCAATTTATATAGATAAAAAATATGCTCTACAACGGGTGCGAAAACAACAGTCAATATAACTTCGGGATATGATTACCTATACGACATTTTCTCATTCTAGAAATGTATTTTTTTTTTATTTTCCTATATTTTAGCGACAAAAAATGAGAAATGGTAAAAAGAAAAAAATATATATTTTTTTAATTTTTGGCAAAAAAATATAAAAAAATTACATTTCCAAAATGAGTAAAGGTAGTAAGTATAATAGTATATTCTCAAAGTTATAGTGATTGTTCTTTTTACATCCTGTATACAGACTGTAATATTAATTAGTTATTATACTTTAATGTATGTATGGGTCCCGTATGTAGAGTTTACTGTAAAATTACCAGCGCTGAAAGTGTTACTTTTTTTTAATTATTGTATGAGCAAATTTATGATGTTGGGGCATTTCTCATAGAAACATGGAAGTCAAAAGTAAGTCTTTTAGCGCTGGTACTTTCACAGTTAACTCTACATCGGTGGCACATACACACCCTAAAGTATTATCACTCAATCCTTGTATACCTACTGTAATATTTGTAGAGTCATTAAAGCAAGAAAGGGTTTTTTTTAACTACTAGTATGTACTAGGGATGTTGTTTTTTAAAGTGTCGTTTTCATTATAAATTCAGTTATCGAAATTCGCCTATAATAATAATTTATTAATGTTTAAATTCTACCTTTTACTAGGGTTCCGTTGCTAAGAACTAAGGGAGTTCTTACATGATAGAAAATGTGTGTAAATTGTATGAAACGCATTACTCACGGTTCATCAGTTTATGTATGGTCTATTTCTAAGCGTTAATGAAAATAATATTAGCTCTATGCACACGTAACTCCACGTTACCTTACATTCTAAATTACACAATTCTCCGTTCGAACAATTTTCGTAGAACAGGAGCACGATTCTCGGGCAGTGGAAAAAAGTTCGAATATTAGTATATCCCGCTCACACGCGCGCTAAATCTCATTTGCATGAACGGGACAGACCGATAGTAAAAACTGCCCGAGAATCGTGCTCCAGGGCGGCGATTCTCAGGCCTCGAACTTAGTTCCGAATATTAGTACATATATCCCGCTCGCACGCGCGGTAAATCTCATTTGCATGAGCGGGACAGACCGATAGTAAGTTCGAGGCCTGAGAATTAGGGCCCTGGGCGCAAAGGTTTTGCCTCGTGTATTAATATACATATATTTGTAATTTTTATTTTTAAAATACATTGAAAACTAACAGCTAGCAATATAATTAAAACATAATGCATAATTATTATGAAGCCAATTAAAAGTTTCGCTGGTAATAATAGTTAGTGGTAATAATAATAATCTGGAAGAAATTGCTGTAAGACCGCCTTTTATACAGTTCCTTCTATTGATCTATTGTTTTTATGTATTTTGCAATGTGTATCTATACTAATATTATAAAGCGGAAGAGTTCTGGTCCGGTTTTTAAAATTCTTTTTTGTTGGTTAGTCCATTTATAGGTGAAGGCATTCGGCTATATAACATTACGCTGCGACCAATAGGAGCGAAGCGTCAGTGAGAAATGTTGCAAAAACGGGGAAAATTATTCACATTTGGGGACTTTCGTTGCGTGCGCTGCATAAACGGTTTAAGTCACTCAAAAAACCACGCGAATGAAGTCGCGGGCACAGCTTGTGTGGATATAAAGCGTTTTCTATTCTATTCTGATATCTATAGTGTATACTGTATACGTGAAGCAAAAACTTTAATATCTAATAATGTTGTTATTACGATATTAGAAAGTGACAAAACCTATAACTTAATAAGGCGGTTTGATTTTACAAACTTACTGGGCGTCTATTATAGTCCCTACTCCATATTATCGGTAAATAAGCAATCTACGGTTTACGTCATATAATTTAGATTACCTACCTTATTTATTATCATTATCTTTCATCAACACTTTCCTATTTCTGGTTGTTTTGTGATTTCACTTCCCTCTTTCCTTTGCGTTAACGTAATGATCGTTAAGCTTTTTTTTAGCTGATACTTATTTACTTGACACTTAGGCCCGTATCAATAAACAAGTTTCAAACTCGGTCTCGAGAATTGCAATCGCAAGGTCTACTTTAGAACCTATTTGACTGATAACACAACGTTTCGTTTCACTGTTAAAAATGAACAACTTTACTTTTTTATGTTTAAGCATAGACCAATGTATAATTGGTCCATGGTTTTAGTTCATAAACATAAAAATTGTTGTTCGAACGCGGGAAACGAACCCACGACTCCACGACTCCGGGTAAAGAACGATGCTCTGAACCACTAGACCACGGAGGCGTCAGGACGTATATATATGTCGCAGTCATCTGATTGAATCCGCTATTTAATTGAATGACTAGCGCGTTCATTGAATTCTATTTTTACCAACAACTTCAATGAATCCGAGACTAGGACAGCCATTTAATATTTTATTTTTAAACTTCAAAATTTCCGAATGTGTACTATTATAACGTATATTAAAGAAAATTAATCAAAAAATATATCAACACATTCCTATCAGTACGAGCTGTTTGACGCCATTATTAAACCGCCTAGTGATTCAATTAAAAAGCAGATTCAATCAGATGACTGCGACATAATATATATGTCGCGTTATACGTACGTACGTTATAATAGTACACATTCGGAAATTTCGAAGTTTAAAACTAAAATATTAAATGACTGTCCTAGTCTCGGATTCTAAAATTTGTTGGTAAAAACAGGATTCAGTGAAAGCGCTAGTCATTCAATTAAATAGCGGATTCAATCAGATGACTGCGACATATATATTATGTCGCATATATATATTATGTCGCATTGACGCCCGGTTTCTGAAAGGCTGATCAAATCAGCTAATCTGAACGCTCATTGGTGAAAACAGTGACTGCGAAGTGACGTTCATTGAATCTCCCGGTTATTTAATGGCGTCAAACAGCTCGTACTCGATAGCCATGTGTTGATATATTTTTTCATTAATTTATTTTAATGTGCGATATAATAGTAAACATTCGGAAATTTTGAAGTTTAAAAATAAAATATTAAGTAGCTAACCTAGTCTCGGATTCATTGAATTTGTTGGTACAAACAGAATTCAATGAACGCGCTAGTCATTTGATGCTCCTCATAATTTGATCGCACTAAAATGACGTGCTGTCGTCACTCGCTTATCATCGGGAAATACAACCATGGCTAATTTTAGAAGCGTTTCAAATAATGAATAACAATTGTTCCGTAACATTTTAAAAAATGTGCTAATCATCTAACTTAACATAGCGTTGCTTTATCTACACAACCTCGTATCTATAAAACTACAACTTTTCAGTAGAGTCAAAAAACTTATTAATTTTTGATTTTATTATGACATGGATTTTGGATGTATACTGTACTTATCTGAACCTCATTTAAAACAAAATCCACGTCATTTTAAAATCTAAAATTATTAACTTTTTTGACTCTACTGAAAAGTTGTAGTTTTATAGATACGAGGTTTAGAAGGTGAAGCGACGAATTAGGTATAGTATAATAAGTATAGTTTTTGATATTGAAATTTTAGGAAAGTAGGATAATTTTAGGTAGTTAGGTAGATAGCCAACCTACCTAAGGTTGGCGGGTATTAGATAGGTAGATATAGATGTTGTTGTAGGAGTACCTACCTACTTTACCTAGATAAGTAAAGTAGGTATAGATATAAATGTAGATGTTGGTAGGTAGATTGTAGTTATTCAATTATTGCAGTTCATAGTTAAGAAAAACAACGTGCGTCGGCACGATAACTAATTAATATTAATTAAAATAAATAGTAATATCTAGGGACGCTTCACTCCACGTCAATCTGACCCCGTGATGAGTATCCAATGATCTTGTGCTACGGGCAGAACAACAAAGATTTTTATTATATTAATACACATTCAAGGAGCACAAAAAACTTTTGTTCCTTCGGCGGAATTCCAACTCGTAATCTCTTGAGCACCGACGCGGTCAACCACTGCGCTACAGAGGTCGTCAATAAAATATAACATTTCTTACCCAAAAACTGTATTTTAATGTTTTTGTAAGTATCGTAAAGGCGATAAATATTAACAGTGCTGTATACGGTACATAGAGAAATCTAAAGCTAAAATGTGGAGCACACCGTAAGCAAATTAAACTCGAGAACGACCTCCGTAATTGCGCTTCAAATCCCCATAGGTAATGTAACCTAAGTCCAACTTTCACAGTTGGACTTAGGTTATTCTGGCTATTAGGTTTCCCAGGCGAGGATCTCATTTGCATCATGAAGGGCTTAGATAGAGAAGGCGCGCGAATGCCGAGTATGTGTATTTAGTCATACCAAATGAGCTTTATCGACTACAGCATAACGTTCTAGAATGTAATTGTTAAGACGTGGTCTAGACAAGGTATGAAATAAATGAGTGATAATACTTTAGGGTCTGTAATCTGTATGTGCCTCCTATGTGAAGTATACTGTGAAAGTACCAGCGCTTTCGCTCGTCATTTAGCGTAGCGAAGCTTATGTCAAATTTATGATATTATCTTGGGGGGTGTCCAGGGGACATGTCTTGGTCCCACAACCAAAAAAGGAGAAAGAAGGATAAATAGAGAAAATTGATATTTATAGACGAAACGTAATACCTAATGGCTCTAGTGGTTGGCTCTAGACACGGAGGCTGTGGATTCGATTCCCGCGTTGAAACACCAAAAAATGTCGTTTCAAGTTTGGTTAGGAGGATGCTTGCGTCAGATCATCAGATGGACATCTAAAACGTCGGCCCTGCACCTGATCTCCTGCCTGTCCGGTTATACTTTCCACCAGGGATGAAATGGATATAAAATGTCGGTTACGGATACGGATCCGGATATAAAATGATTTCGGATTATCCGTTTGTTTCGGATAATTTCGGTTACGGATATTAACCCTTTGACAGTAGTAGACTAACCTAACCTAACCTTTGACAGTAGAAAAAGTTTTATGTATTTCGGATTCGGTTACGGTTACGGATATTTTTTATATCGGATATCCGATAGTTTCGGTTACGGTTGCGGAGCTCCCTAACATGCCTTCTTTCCACTGGTTTATGGAAGAAGAGAAAGAGAGAGTTCACTTGTTTACCATACTTGGACACTGTAATAATGACTACGTAGCTTGCATGGTCTCAACGAAACCGGTCATATTCATAGACGAAACGCAAACGCACCACGGAAGCGAATGCATTCGTCAACTTTATGACAATATGGCAGTCAATTTGTCGGGACTGACTCGGCCTGACGAGGGTGGCCACAAGGTCAAATGTCGTGGGACCCGGGAGTGAGTCACCGTGACTCATGACTGATTGAGAGTTTATTGAGATGCATATCGCTTATGGTGTTCCCACTTCACTGTGAATGGTGATCCTGGCACAGGAGTTGCAGTGGTGGGAAAATGGTGGTCCTTATATTCCAGTGTACCTACGCTCAATACTATAGACACTACAGAGTCTATAGATATCGCCTCCGTGGTCTAGTGGTTCAGAGCTTCGCTCTCGACCCGGAGGACAATGCAGGCTGATCACCTGATTGACTGACAAGAAAGATGCGTCGGATGAGCATGTGAAAAGTTGGTCCTGCGCCTGTTCTCTCGCCAGTCGTGTCGGTTTACCGTCCCACTGGGTTATGAGAGTAAAAGGAAGAGAGAGAGTGTCTTTGTGTATTGCGCACACACTTGGACACTATAAAATAACTCCTGCGTAGCTGGCCTGGTTTCAATGTAATCGGCTTCCGACACCGAAATCGGTGAGAGGAGCTATTATTATTATATAGATATACGAGTATAGTATAGACCTATAGACTCTAGTGTCTAATGGAAGGGAATAAAGAGAATAACCACTTTTTATTTATTTATTGTTGTAGTTACCTACACGTGCATTATTTATTCATTATAATATAATACTTAAAAACACGCTTAATTGCATTAATATAAAAAAACAATTGTCATTGGTCCATAGTACGTATGCAAATTTTAAATTGATCAGACTCTGGAAATTGGTGAAAATTATGCTCACAGATTCCGTACATAAAACTCAAGCTTATTAAAACTTATCAAAAACCGACATCCATTATTGTTTGATATAGTTCTGTCATCACTTTTTATTTAGGAGCGCGAAAGTTGAATATTAAATAGTCCTGTGACAGACGCGTAGCCGAGAACTATAGGAAAAGTTTTCAAATACCTGCCGGTAACTGACAAGAGATACGTACGGGAAAAGGCAACAATACCAGCCGCCTCTCACGCGCTATTGTCGACGTTTCGCTACCTTTCTTAATATATAGGAATGTCATGGCTATAATATTTATATTATAACTAGCTGATCTGTGCCCACTTTGTTGAGCATAGAAACCGTTTAAACCTTCCCTGGACTTCCACGAATATTTCAAGACTAAAAATAGCAGAATCGGTTCAGCCGTCTCGAGTTTAGTGAGACTAATCAAACAATCAACTAGCTGTTGCTCAAGACTTCGAGTGCTCTAAAGATCCGTACATATTTTTCACAATAAAAATAAACCTGCCCCTTCGACGTATACTCGTCTAGTTTCGGAGACTATAAACAAAACTCTTTAGAACATTGGTATAGATTTACAAACAAACAGATTTCCGATTTCCATGTTACAAACTTTTAAAACAGCTACAGCGCCCTCTAGGGACTTAAGGTAAAAAAGATAATAATGGAAGAGCTTTGTAAACACATTTCAATTATGTAAATATTAGTTTAATAGTTGTTCCTCGCGGCTTCGCTTGCACCTGATAATTGCAAGAATTTATTGCATCGTGTTATTAATAGTCGGGTTTTACTTTTGAAACTTTATCTTGTTTAAAATTCTATTTAACGTCTATATGTACATATATAAAAATAAGAGATTATTTTTAATATATACTAATTAATTATTATAAATATTTATAATTTATTAATATTATATCTTAATCCCTCAAATACATTAATCATGTAACCTCATTACTCGTTTACAAACGTAATTAGTTTTATGAATCAAAGTGAATATATTTGTGTTCGTCACAGAAAATTAATTAGAATGATGAGTTTGTCTACGTTTTACCACATACAGTTAAATTAAGCTTATTGTCGTTTTCCTGATGCACTGACGAACATTGGTAACACCGAATAAATATAAATAATAATTGGCTACCACCGATTGATAAAATCCCGACTAATAAAATAAATTCAAATATATTTTTAGCTTTAATAACTGTTAAATAACATATGTTATTGAATGTACTGTAGGTTCTTGATGGAAATACATGATATATAATAGTAATAATACTTTTTTTTAATACAAATATATTAAAAAGACAAATTACTAAAATAACTTATAAAGTGGGAAAAATTGCAAGTAATTAGTGTATTATTACTGTTATACTCGTATTAGTAACTGAAGCTGTTGTCCCAAAGGTTTTGTAAAGAAGTTAAACAAAAAAGTAAACATTTTTCGAGGTTTCAGATGACTTATTAGTAAAATAATAGCGACATATCCAGCAACCATTACTTTTTTCAATGTGAAGACTACCACCATATTTTGGTTTTGAAAGTTCGTTAACCTATACGTATTACAACATGTAGATCTCATTTGAATGTTAACATAATATCACGTCTCAGTTAACAACAGAGCCACAATAACTTAATGTTAATCTCCATAACTATTATAACTGTTAAATCATTTTAATTCGCTGCGTAGTTTTGCGTTTTTATTCGTAGCATAATGGATCGAGACCTCAAGACCGCTAGACTTCTACATATTATAAAAAAAGATTAGCTTTTAAATATTTTAATTATTTTTGTAAAAAGAACACAAGCGGTAAATATTAACAGTATTTAATGCCTCGTAAAAATAACACCCGAAAACTAAAATGCTAACTAAAGTTAAGAATCCTCCTGTTTAGGCTGTCACTGCCACTGCTTGGCGGATTGACAAGGACAGCTCGCGACTTGAGTGCCATTTAATCTAAAAATAATTTCATAATCAGGTTAATCAATTTTCTAACTAACCTATGACATTTTAAACATTCTGAATGATAGGTGTTGCTATCACTGCTTTGCGGAATAATAAGGACAGCATTGGGTGTCACTTCATTTTACTATATCTCAAAATTAGCTTAATATACTTTAACCTACCTATGACATAATATAATTCTGAACGATACTCATATGATCCACAAACATTTATTTTTTTTGGTGTAATTTATTCTAACAAACGCAATGATGCTTCTATTATATAATTTTATTGCCGCCGGAATTGAACTGGCGACCTCTGGTAGTCGTTTACACTTTCTCTGAAGTAGGAATGTAGATTGTAGCTGGTTTGTAATATCCACACTGTTTTACATAAAATACGCTCTAGTGACGTAGAGAAATCTTATTTAGACGTAGGCGGTTGCCAAGGAGCTTTGGAGTATGGGTCAAGTTTACTTTAAAAGTTAGTATCGTATCGTGGTTAGGACCAATCACCTCTACATAAGTACAGCTGTTAGGACCTATCACCTCTTATGTAGAGGTGATAGATCCTAACTCCTAACGTCGGTACTTATGTAGCGGTGATAGTTCCTAATACCTCTACTTATGTATCGTTGCAGTGGACCTGCTAGGAGGTATACATAAGTACAGATGTTAGGACCTATCACCTCTACATAAGTACACATGTTACACATGTTAGGACCTATCACCTTTACTCGTACATAAGTACAGATGTTAGGACCTATCACCGCTACATAAGTAGGTACAGGTTTTAGGACCTATCACCGCTACATAAGTTCTTACATTATTCAATGCCAATATATCTTTCCTTTTACGACCTTTTACTATATATGAATAGTCAAAAACATATATTTTCAGTGAAATATCAGGCAAACGAATGCCGTGTTTTAGCGCGCAGAAGATGTAAAATTTCAGCAGGCAATTAGTGTAAAGTTTTTTACATGTTTATAAATATACGATACGTTAATTATTTTACGATGCAGTCTCAAATCCATTCCATAACCCGCTTTAACAGAACTTAAACGCTTACGTTCGTCGAGTACCGTGCCCTGTCCTTACAGAGTACCTAAATAAGGCCAAACAAAAAATATAATTGCCAATACACCGGTGACTTGTTGATCACAATTTCGGAAGGTCGACGATGAGCGTGGGTTTCTACTGTCCGGTGTCCCACTTCCGCGCGGACCGGTTCAGAATATGTAGAGGGTTATATTGATAGGGCTGCTACCTTCCTTTTGTATATGGCTTTTAGAAATTGCATATAGTTTGTCTACAAGTCAGAAGGTTCCCTGCCGTGTGTCAAACTCGGCAGAGCTACCAAGTACCTGAAGACTTTTCGAAGACGACGCAGCCTGCGCTGTGATCGCGAGACGCCCACCCAACGAAAAACGGGAATTACTGAGATCGAATGTTTATTATTTACGGTTTATTCCTACAAATATTATTAATCACTGACCAATATATCTAGACAGTTCACTAATTGCCGCAGGACTTCTTTTATTGACCTTCTCTTTTATAGTTGACGTTTGAATAATAATGTGTTGACAACCCTAATTGCTCAGTCGGAATCATCAAGTCTAATTGAAGCATACGATTCGTGCGATACTGAGCGTGTTCGATCACATTTCGCGTGGAAATTGATTAAGCAGCCGTTATGGTTGTTATGGGAGAGCATATCTATGATCATAAACACCTATTGCTATATATCAGGGGGCTGATACAAGATGCCATCGCTAATTATCGCTTACAAAGTTCGATACCAAAATGTATGGGATTTGATGATAGCTTAATATGTCAAATCCCATACATTTTGTTATCGAACTTTGTAAGCGATTTTAGCGATGGCATCTTCTTGTGATGGCATGAATTTCATAGTGGTTAACCAAACTATAGGCATATTTTCCAATGGTTTTTAAGAAGGAAGTTACTTTACAAAACTGAAAACTTTTTCATGAAGAAGTTTAAATGTAATTAAGGTATTCAAAATAGACAGTTATCAACATTCAATAGTATGACCACAATAGAATGGTTTATATAATGGAAGAATAGACAAAATATTAGATCGATATAGAAATATGTCATTGTCCCGACAATCTGACATTTCTACTCCAGTGTAGACGAATGGCACATATGTATGGTGGCCATGCTAAGGGCGTGTTCCTTTAGGCGCTCTTTTTACTCTGAACGCACAGATCATTCATAAGCTAGTGGAACGACTGACAGATGTCAAAATTTAATATTTCCTTTAAATCCCATAAATTCTATTTATATTTTAAATTAACAATAATAACTACATTAAAAAAGAATCTAGAATAAATTTGCTCGATCCATAATTTAAAAATCACATCGAGATCAGTGAAATCTCTGAAATCTAAGTAAACGTCAAAAACAAGATGGGTAAAAATATGCAAAATGGCGTGATCATTCTGTGCGTTTTGAACAGTTTTTGACAGCTGACAGCTGCATCTGGAACACGGGGTAAGCGTTTTGAGTTGCTGACAATTTTTTTATTTCTCGCAGCCGAATAAGGCAAAATATCATATTGTATGCCTTACTATTTTATTATAAGTTCTGTAGTCTACTACAATATTTAGCTAACAACAAAATGGCGGAACGCCCTTTGGTTGGTTTAATTAGTTAACCTCATTTATGGACTAAATAAACACTACATAATCTAATACAAACAATAATTAAATACACTTACAGCAGTAAAGTGACTACTAACTAGAGACTTGTGTGTGACAAACATTATATTAAGTATTATTACGAATCTTTTGACACAACATTAATTAAAATAGGATAGCTTAGGCGCAAAGTGAAACAAACATATAGGAGTACCTACTATATACACTGCCAAGCGTCAAAATGAGTAAAGAAAAGAAAGAAAAGCAGAAAGACTCCAAAGAAGAGGTGACTGTGAGGAAGAAAGAAGCTTGTTTGGATATACCACAGCCTGTGAAAGAAAGGAAAAGTTTCCAAATGGTATGGGCGCAGGTGTATGAAGAGATGAAGTGGACGTTACAGTCAAAATGTAAAGTAAGTATAAAGTACACGTAAAGTAAGTCTAAAGTAAGTAAACAAAATTAAAAATGCAAGTACCCCCGAATTTACGAGCAGTGAGCGAACCGATAATGATGAATTATAACTGAGAACATCCGCGATTATGTGCTTTCAAACAAAAGTTAGATCGACATCGGTTCATTTGTTTCGGAGAAACATGCCACAGACAGACACACACACAGAGACGTCGGGGGTTCAAAATATAGAAAGTGAAATTCGACACAGTGCTGAGTGCGTATTTTATCACTCGACGTGAAAAAGTTACTTCAAATTTGTAGGACAAAGAAATTGAAATAAATTAACTTTACACATCGAGTAGTGACAAAAACTTGCGCTCAGCACTAAGAATTCTCTTAACTAATTTCAATTTTAAAGTTAAGAGATCTCAATTCTTGAGATTGTTTTATTAATACGGGCCTTAGGGCGTGTTTCACTAAGCAATGTTAAAGTTAACGCCATGTAAAATATCATGTTATCCCTCTCGTATTTCCTGTCAACAAATGAGATGGCATGGTATTTTAACATGGCGTTAACTTTAACATTGCTTGGTGAAACACGGCCTTAATGTTATACGATAAAAGAGTAACACACTTTTCACGGATCTTTACCGATAACCCTATGGTATCAATACCCATCAGTTTTATTACCACAATATCAGGAAAGTATTTATCATTTCGTCATAGTAAGTGACACGCATCTTACACCCATAACACGCATCTTACTTGCCAGTCACTGGCATGCGAGTTTGCATGCAAATCTGAAAGTTTCTGCAACATATCATCAACTACCACTTACCACTAATTATTATTTATCAATAGATGTTTCCCACTATTTAGTACGCGGGAAATAAAATACCGCACGAATCGTACATTTCATTGCTGTAAAACGTAGCCTATGTGTTAATCCAGTATGTAAACTACTACCATACCAAATTTCATCAATATCCGTTCAGTAGTTTTTGCGTGAAGAAGTAACAAACATACACACTCACGAATCTTCGCCTTGACATTATTATGTGATAGTATGATTAGTGCTGACTGTTGCAACAGTCTCTGCAATGTGATAAAGATTATGTATTGTTGGCCACCGAGGTCCTTACTCTAGAAACTTATATTAATGCCGATCTAAAACTAATCCAATTCTAATATTGCCCTGTCATGAGCTACTCTTGAAAACAATACTTTTTTTGACAGTTCGTCACGACACTAGCGCCAAATTGGTTTGAAACTGAGTGTCGTTTTTATGGAACTAAAAGCAATTTGGCGCTAGTGTGTGACGTGAAAAATGTATACTGTGTGTGTGCAAGAATTTGAGAGAGTGTTTAATTACAAATATAATTCGTTTAATAAAAAAACATGATAAATTATCATAAAAATTATACGGTTGCAAAGAGGCTGCAAACTTAAACAGCAACAACACATATTCAATAAAAAAAAAGTGTCGTGAGAAACTGTCAAAGAATAGGTAAGTATGCGACTCCACCGTCCATTTTATTCAAGAGTACAGCATACTAATTATTACCTATACAATTTTAACTGACTTCCAAAAATACGGTGAAAAAGTATCTCTACCTTTATACCATACAGTAATAGAAAGCTGAAACTTTTACAATTTACATAGGCCGAGTCACCACATGGTTAGCAGCTCTATAATTTATAGCTTTAAGTTAATTGTGGTTTGTAATTAAAATTAATTAGCAAGTACATGTCATTTCTTCTTTTGTCACAATTTACCGCTTAATACCTGGCATTTGTTAACATGTTTTAACGTCTATATCTTGAACCTTTTATTATTAACGACATTTTCAATCATTTTCTGTTTTGATATACACAGGCAGTTGTCAATACATAGCCAAAAGCTAGTTATAAAATAATAAATAATAGATTAAAAAAAACTAAAAATCATGCTTTATATAAAATTCTACTAAAAAATAGAAAATAAATTTTAATTAATAAAAATATAGTAAAAGAAAAATATTTTATTGTAATAAAAACTTGAGGGCCATGGTGTCAAAAGTTATAAATATTTTTCTGACAGATATGAGTATAAGAATTATTATTATTTTAATAATATCTTAATAAGCACCCCACGCTTTTTTATCGGCATTTTTACATCAGCAAAGTTTGAATGAAATCTGGCCGTTTAAAGTGGGTCCAAATCGCGCCCAAAGGGGTCGGTTACAAACATACAAGTGAAGTTAATGTAAAGCGTGTAAAAACGCGCTTAATTGTCCTTGTTTTTTTGTTTGCGTATGCAATATTTCAAATTAATCATGTGTTTTCACCAATTTCCATAATTGGTGAAAATAATGCTTGCCAAACCCAAGTTTATTAAAGCGTGTTAGTTACCGCTTAAGCCCTATGTCAGCTGAGCCAAATACTTTGCCTAGCCAAATACTTTTTGAATCTCACGATCGCATTAAGCCAATTTGCTCTTATAGCGCATACATTGATTGCCATAACTTATGAGGTCTATTACTGTAACGGCGGTTACTAACGGTGACGCAACGGTTACACGACCTTATGGTTAATTCAATGAACGGTTCATAGTTCATTTGCGGTTCTATATAGATATATCATCAGGAAAATGTAGGCATTGTTTTCTTATAACGAGTTCTATAAATAGGTCTTATTTGCATTATATGGGCATTGTAGAAGATGGCGTCCGGGTGACTGCTGAAAGTACGTTAGTTATACTTGTATCTAGTCTAGTCTTCTATGTCTAGTCTATGAAACGTCCTATTTTTACTTCTCTGAATTTCCCAAAATTATTATAATATTTCAGTTTTTGGGATTACTGCCTTTCTTTAAAAAAGTTGGCAACCCTCATTTCTTATGACTAGGAAAGAAAAATAAAGTCCCATGTAACCTTGCACTTTACATGATTTGTTTACTATACGTGCTGCCCTTGTCATTCCGCAAAGCAGTGACAGTAATAGCATGGGAGTAGGATCCTTATTTTAATTAGTTTATGTTAAAATATTCGGCTATAAATGCATCGTTTTATATTTTTTCTCACTCAAGTTCGATATTGTGACTAGTACTATGGTGTTGTGTATGCAAGCAGTGGTTACCATCAGTCAACACCATAAAAACTTGTGAATGGGTTGCGCTGTGAATGATGAAACTGCACTGACGTAAAGTGTGTGTCGGTTCCCACATCTCTCGGAGTTTCCTCACAGCGGCGTGCCGTATCTCACGGTGCTTCAGATGTTTTGGTAACCTTCGAGTTGATGACATCTTGAAAAACACGTCCAACCTTCAAACGTTAAATTCTTTTTATTATTATTATATATATATCTAATACTAGCTGACCCGTGCCCACTTCGTTGAGCATGGAAACCGTGTAAACCTTCCCGGGACTTCCACGAATATTTCAAGACCAAAAATAGCCGAATCAGTTCAACTGATCTCGAGCTTTAGCGAGACTAATGAACACCAATTGATTTTTATATTATAACCTATGTTACTCAGTGATAATGTAGCTTTCTAATGAAAAAATAATTATTAAAATCGGTCCAGTACTTTTTGAGTTAAGTCGTTAGGTACATACAAAATACAAATCATTCCTCTTTATAATATTAGTGTAGATATAAAATTCTCGTGTCACAGTGTTGGTAACCATACCCATCCGAAACAGCTTGACCGATTTTTATGAATTTTTATATGCATAATATCCAGTAGGTTTGAGAATCGGCTTCCATCTATTTTTCATACCCCTAACTGATAAGGATTCCTCCATTTATTCCAACCCTAACATTTTTTAAAATTTTTGGACAGATTTATATTTTTTATAACCGCGAAGTGGGCATGGGTCAGCTAGTAATTATTAAAATATTTATACTGATATGAATGACAATTTTAATATAGTTGTACCCTTTTTTGCATAAAAACTTAGGACGTACTGCGTAAGTGCGTGTCACTGCGTAAAATCCAATTAGTAATATCACCAAGGGTGCTGTTATGATGACAAGATGTAGTTTTCACGTCGATTAGTGACAAAAATTTGCAGTTAGCACACCAGGTATCAAAGTTCGTGTGAAACTACAAAAAATTAGTCCAGACGCGAGCTGTTTTCAAAGGGCAGATAAATATAATATATCTCTTTTAGTATTTTGCTCTATATTGTATGTATGGAAAACACTTTGGCGGCTGGCCCCATATAGATATCCTAGAAGGGTGGCGAAATAGACTATAAAAATAGGGTCTTCCAACAGGCACTTCAAGCTATGTCCCAGGGGGATGCAGGATGCAGGTTGCGACTTTGAATATTTGATTTCCATAAAATATTGATTATCTTCGTATATACTAGGGTAGGTGCTCCAAACTCTAAACTAGTATATACCTACACCTTGGAGTAGAAAGGAAGAAAAAACCAAAGCCCTGTTTTTCAGGAGAAGATAAAAACAATAGCTTTCATCAACTATTAAGTGACTATGACTTTTTTGCCTACTACCTAGTTAATCCTTCATTAAATATAATGTTATCACTCTCCTATTTCCTGTCAATGAATGAGAAGGAATGGTATTTAAAAACAAACCGTTCATACTAACAAGCGTTGGTGAAATCGAGACTTGGCTTTACTTTATGGAAAATAATAAAATGTATAATTAATAGTTGTAATAACATTTATATGATAATTATCTTTTCCTAGCCCGCTACTCTGCGCGCATAAAACATAAAACCACTACTTTTCCTACTTATTAAAAATGGCGGATTTTATCAAAATTGGTCCAGGCACTTGCACGTGAATAAGTAACTAACATACACATACACTTACACACAAACTTTCCTTCATAATGTTAGTGTAGTCAGCATTTAACTGAGATCACACTTCACTCTTAACTTGTTCATCTCTACAAGTCGAGAACACGTTTAAAGTAAACCGAAATAGTGTGGAATGTTTGTCATTAAAGTTTCATAACAACTTTCTTATGGCAGTAGGCTCGAGCTCGACCCCAGTTTTTATGGCCAAAGGGAAGTCACGTGTTGGGATGAAGCGGGAACTTCTCGGCAGGTGTGCTCCGTTTACGTTCACACACTCGTACACAATTTTCCTATACACAGGCATTTAGGCTGAGCGTACACGGGACGACGCGACTATCTGTCGCTAATACTTGAACAAAAAAAAAATGCTGAAGCTCACAAATATTATATTATACTTATTACTGATGGATTTATAGTATACTTAAAAAAAGGCCTACTTTGTAACAAGCGTTATCAATTAAAAAAAAAGACTCTCCTCTGTTATTAATACATTTACGGATTTTTCCAACTAGTGTTGAGAAAAAAAGGTTTCAAAGTACTCCAATTGTCACCTTATCGCGCGCACGCAGCATCTACGGTTGTTCGTTTGAGACGAGCCTTATCTCATTTCGTATTACACCCGTACGTGCCTGTGTGTGTAACAAACACATGCGCACACAATAATAAATAGTTTGCCGCACGTACGCATATGCATGAGCCTGCAGGATGCTCTACTTGCCCTACTTCCCGCGCGGAGGCTTGGACACGTCTTGTTCTGAAGGGTTTTAGTTTAAATTACGTAAAAATAGCTTTAAATATTTCAGAATGTTTTTTTTAAAGCTTATTCTTTACTTAATATTAAAAAAAAGTAAATCAACGCCAAATAAACTATCAGTGCCTCTCAGTAATCTCTTGTCAAGTTTGAATTTAATGCGACAACTGATAAGAGACTTAAACACTGATTAGTTGATTTGCCTTTCAGAGACCGAAGGTATGTGTATTAAGTTAAAGGTAAAAGATTTGATGTTTAAATAAGTAACAATTTATAAACTAGATCTACTTTTCCGTTGACACGAGTTAAAATATTTACGGAAAATAAAATGTGAATAACATTGTACAATGCAAATTTTGGTTTGTGTTCGCGACTTTTTCAAAAAGCTGGTAAAAGTCCCATTCTCTTTATAACAATACTTCCTTAAGAAATGTAACATTTACATATAATTTCGTCTATTTAAAAAGAATAATGAAGTTGTGACGTCACAAACTTGACAATCAGGTAGAGCATGTTCCGTACAGCTGCCGGCAACTTTTTACATCACCCCTGCGCCTGCGCCCCTAGTCCTTATTCTTACACAAACTGCTGACAAGCCATGTGCTCCGTATACTGTACACATTTATTTGTTTATCGAGAATACAGCGTAAATGAATATTAAAGTTTTTAGTGGAAAGTGTTTGAAGAAACTGAACGAATCTTTTGAGAATACCTACTGTGTTCAGTTACATATATTTTTTTAAGTTATGCGTTTTTACTGTGAGTGCAGTGTGAACAAATGATACAAGATACAACATGGATAAAATAAACGTGGTTTTAAAGACTGGGTACAAAATAGTGAAGGAATTGTCGGAGCCGCACAAAAATGTGAGTAAATGATAGAGTACGTTGTTGAATTACGGACCGTTAAAATAACTTATCTATCTTTATTAAATATGTTCTATCGTTGTACAGAGTAAAAGATAGATAGGTAAAACGTTAATCTATATCATAGGTTGGTATCACAGCGAGGGCTCGGGAGTCAGGACTCATTCTTTTTAGTAGATCAAATATTAATAACATTCTTTAGGTGTTCTGACCTTGTCGAGAAACAAATTTAAAAGCTCTGAAATATATTTTAAAAATTATTGCATTTGTAGAAAGATCTACACATTTAGACAATATTTAAAAGATTTTCGTTTTCTTATCAAATTGCTCTACATGATAAGAGTGTAACGAACTTTTTGAATTTTTGACATTTGTAACAACTGTTTGTACGTGTCGTTGACCTTAAGTTTTGACCTTTAAAAACGTATGTTAGGTACATTAATAATGTAAATATATATAACAATACAAGTAAAAGAGTTATAGTGTCTACATATTTAATGACTCAAAATTTCGCACGCTTAGACCGTAGTTGTAACTCGGTTGTAATATGTATTACAGAACATATTAATCACTTTATGCAATAAAAAATACACGTGAATTAAGTAGGTTTTATATTTTAATATCACAATAATATTATAAAGGTTTAAGTTAGTGAGTGTATTGTTTGTACTAACGGGTAGACTAATTTTTGGTTCGAAGCTGACACCCTCGATTAACTCCAGCTACTTTTTACGCAAAACTACAATACCTACTCTTGTAGGTTATTGTAACTCACGCGGGAGCAGCCTAGCAATAGCTAGATTCAAATAACGACAAAGAAGTTTCTTTTACGCCTTTGCAATTTACACCTACACCTAAAAATAACCTAAAATGTGCAAGACAAGATGCAAAAACTTCTTCTATAGGATATCTCTACATAAAAGCTGTTCTGGGAAGTGTCTTTTGTGTTTTTGCGGAGTTTTGCCGAAGCTTTCTATTTTTATAACGCTTTTGTTTATTCCGGTCAGCTGGCCAGATTCTACCAAAGTCATACATGCGGAGAAATTGGAGTAGGTACACTTTTAATTCGTCGTACTAAAAATTAAGGCAGTGACAAGCTTATTTCAAACATCAAAAAGTTTAACTACCCAGTACATCAATCAAGTACATGATTAAGTTGTTTGTCTTTCATAAGAGAATATAGTAATAATGAGACTGCAATATATTGCAAACTGTGCTACGTAGAATTTAAAGTTTATGCGATTGACAGAATTTCGAATGATGCCAGTTTGCACGTGTTACTAGAGTATGCGGGAACACACTACTTTTTCGGGAAAAAAGTATACAAGGTGTAAAATAAGTCAGTGATAATACTTTAGTTTGTGTATGTGCCACTATGTAGAGTTTACTGTGAAAGTACCAGCGCTGAAAGACTTATTTTTGACTTTCATGTCTGTATGAAAAATGCCCCAACATCATAAATTTGCCCATACAATAATTTAAAAAAAAGTAACTGTTTCAGCGCTGGTACTTCCACAGTGTATATATGGGACCATACACATTCTAAAGTATTATCACTTATTAATATTACAGCATCCTTTCAAATTTCAATAGTTTTCGCGTAGAAGAGTCACAAACGTTAATATTTACATCCTCACAAACTTTCACGTTTATAATAATAGGATATAAATTACAAAGTATAATTGTATATAATTATATTCGAAGAATATTTTATGCCGGCAACGGATATTCCACTTACGAGGATACAAAAAAAGTATCCCACACTTCGACCGGTTACACAAAAACTATCACTCCAAAAATCGGCTAACCAACCGCATTCCACAATTAAATTGTATATTTATTATATAATATATTTTAAACAATATTCCGTGTGAACAATGTTGACCCAGTGCATTCGGTATTGCGTATCAGCATCAGGAAACCTGACACAGAAACTGTTTTCTACAATTTAACGCATTTGTCGCGGAAGCCAATCACACTACCTACAGATTATTTTATATAATACCCATAATCTAGTGTTGCAAGATGCGATTATTTGATTGCAGTTAGTTTTAAATTGTTTAATCTGTTAAGTTACGATCAAATTGGCCATTGGTTTAATTACATTTAACCTACTGGCCCAGAGAAAATAAAGACGACGAAATAAAATAACTGGCACTTTTACTATGTTGGTAATTTAACATAGTTTTCCTATTTTTTGTTGACTTTTGGTAAACTTTTAAGGATAATGTCCTCTTAAATCCTAAGCATCGGAAACACGCACGAGGGCCAAGAGTCGGATTAAATCTGCCCCGTAAGGACTTAATGTCGCCTATACTCTTATTTGCTATTATTCTACGTACATGTTATTTAGTCGTAAGAAACGGAGCTATCGAGTTTTGGCCCAAAGTTGTATGGGACTTGACATTCGTTCCGCAAAATGTAAGTGAATTCGTACGTCAATTAGCGAAGCTTATGTCAAATCCCATAGATTTTGTTTTCTAACTTCATTAGTGATAATAGCGATGACATCTTGAATTAGGGCCCAGTATGTTCTGTGTCCCAGTCCCTGTCCCTGTCTCTGGCCCAGTACGTGCTCTGACGAAATGAATACTAAACTCTGTCTATCTTCTTTGCAGATGGAAACATCTGGTGGGTCGGAGAGCTCCGGCGGCGAGGACGCGGAGGCCCGGCGGTCACGGCGCGGCCACGTGCTGGCCGAGCTGCTGCAGACCGAGCGGGTCTACGTGCAGGAGCTCGGCTCTATACTAAGTGTAAGTAAACAGACCTCTAAAGGTCATCGACAATAAATGTGTTAATCAGGATTGTACGAAGGTGAAAAAGGTGGTCCCAAAAGTGACCAGCCCTTAGTTCAACCTTCTTACCAATACGCGTGGAGCCGTCTGCCAAGGACATCAATAGAGACGGATCAAGCCCTTTAGGTTTAAGGACCTCCAAAAACACTTCCTTCTCACATTGTTATCTGTAAAACTTAATTACTGAAAGTGAATCTGATAATGATTACGAAAATAGCAAAAAATGTTGCTAATGGCGTAGAAAATTTATAAACTGCTAAAGGAAGTAACACTATGATTAGTGTCGTTAACATGCATGAAATAATACCAGAAGAATATGGAAGAGTAAATAGAGCACTTGAACACAATAATAGCAGCCTACTTGTACATACCAAAAAAAGTACCTAATATATAAATGACCATAAATGCAAAACGTTGCCAAACAGGTCTGATTAAATGACAAAGTAATATCGCATTACGCACCTCATCAACTGTGAAATCAATAAAGGTTTGTGATGCAACAAAAATTTACGAGACAACTTAAAGACAAGCAATAACAAACGAGTTGAATGAATCTTTAATTTATACTGTGTTCAAACAAATCTACACAGGCCATTAACTCTATTATAAATCGATATCTCTTTAGAGTTACGCGCTCTGAAAATTATATATGCCAATATTATAAGTAAGGCGGTGTTTACTGCAGTCACGGACCATCTGACAGAAGACATCATGCATTCGTTGTGCTGCACGCCAACTTGCTCCCGAAGGCAGACAGCGGAACGCAATGCATTCTGCACACTTGAACATTCGCCAGCGCAGGTGATACGCCGATACTGCCCCACGATGAAGTATGGAAAATACAACCTCAACAAATCCTCCGCGAATCTCAGCATCGGAACCTCCTACTCGTGGTACTACAGAAAAAGTGATCGCAAAGAGAAAAACCTGTTACGCGCCACGTCAGATTCAACTTTGTTTAGTGATTACACAAACCAAATTAGACTGTTTGAGAAAGACGACAAATCAAACAAGAAAAAGTGTAAAAAACAACCGAGTGATGTTAGCAAACACCGTGTTAAGTGCCCGACGCGGAACATCAAGCCAGTGCGTATGGAACCGTTCATCGGTAACTTCTTTTACGGTAAATCTCTCCCTGGTTACGACAATGCCGACAAAACGGAAGAAAAGATAACGTATTTACCAGATTCTGATATTATAACTGTATCTGAGGACACGAATGGATCTGTGATATCCGCACCAACAGTCATAGGAGGTGAAATACCAGATCTGGTTAAGAATCCAATTTATGGTTGTCTAGAGACAGAAGTGCGAATCATGACACCTTCCGAACCCGATGACCGCTTGAGTGACTCCAGCATGTCAAGAGATACACAATTACAAAGCAATAGTTGCACTGAATTGCAAAAAACTGTGGAAAGTAATACAGAAACGGAAGATATATTGGGAAATATACTAAACGATTATAAAAAAATAATGAAAGAATGGAATAAAAGTATCGAAGAGCATTTTTCGGACACGCGGTCTTCTAAAACATCAACAGCTTGTACAATAAGTAATGCAGATAGTTACGTTAAAAGTTTGCACTCAACGTTATCATTTAGAAAGAAAAAATATTACAAATATACGGGAAAAATGGACTACAAATTTTTATATGCCCAAAAAAATAGACGGAGGCAGTCCATTGAATCAAAAAGTCGAAGCAGCAAGAGTAGCAAACCTAGAATAAAATATGATGTTAACAAATGGAAGTCGACCTTAAATAATTTGAAGAGGAAATTGGACATAAGTAGCAGTTTGTCTCCTTCAGAATGTGAATGTTTGGAGGCTGTGTACGAGGATTACGATAGGCGGCTCCAACAATGGTGTGACACGATTAGTCAATGCTCATCCAAATCGGTACTTAACTATTTAATTACCGTTACTTAATATATACTATTTATATCTTAAGTAACGGTATTACTATTTTATATGCTTTCTTCAGATTTTGCCATTATTATTATTTATTGCAAGCCTACAAAAAGTAGATACTAGGTTTACAGTCATTGTAGGTAATAAACACGTCGTAAAGGTTGCAATTTCCTTTCATGACCAACGGTTGTCATTAACCTACTGAGAATATGTGGCAGTAGGGAATGAAGGAAAATACTGTTTTTCAATCTACGATTTACTAGTTTAATTATTGTGGCAATGTTGCGACTGGAGTAGGTTAAAAGCGAAATGTTTTTATAATGACATACGTATGGGTATAATAAGATCTTTATTGTGAAACAAACGATTAGTCTATCATATAAACTTACAACAGAGATACTATTTACATAAACAAGCATCATTTAAAAAAATTATTTAATAAAATGTTACATTCTTAATATTAATAAATAAAATAAAAAGCCGACATTAACACAATATTTGTGCTGCAGAAGCGAGCAATACGTTCCATTTACAAGATGTCCTCATTTGAATCTCTGAGAGATAAGTTTAAAGAAATAGGAATACTAACCGTTGCATCTCAATACATTTTGGACAATTTATTATATGTAAGGAAAAAATTAAATAATTTTAAAACAAAAAGTGACAATCATTGTAGGAACACTAGAAATAAGCACAAGCTCGATATACCTATGATCAGGCTTAGCAAAGTAAGTAAATCTTTTAAAGGGCAATGTATACGCCTATACAATAAAATCCCAGAAAACGTTCAAAATTTTTCTATTAATAAATTTAAAAAAGTAGTCAAAGAACGTTTGTGTGCTAAAGCTTATTATAAGATAATTGATTTTGTTAATGATGGCACACCCTGGGAATAAGGTGGCCAACCATGATGGCTGCTTATATTTATTTACTATATGTACTCTAACTTTTATAATATTAATATGTGTAGGCTATAGATTAAGTTACATTGTAAAAAATATATACTGTTAAAAAGATCAATTTTCCATCTTTTTGCTAAAAGTTGGCCCCGTCCGAGTTTCTTACACCGGTTCTTCTCGGCGGGTTAGGGTTGAACCGGTGGTAGCTTGTATTTCTTGTTGACTTTCCGAAAATAACTTTGTAAGTTTCATTTGGAAATAAAACGATTTTTATTATTATTTATTTATTTATTAATATTAATGAATACTTTTTTTAGGGTTACAAGGAAGAAATCGAAAAACCTGAAAACCAGCACGTCCTGCCGGCTGCGCTAATTGGCCAGGCGGACGTGTTGTTTGGCAACCTGCACGAACTGTTCACATTCCACCAGGAAATCTTCCTCAAGGATCTGGAAAGATCCATCTCGGCGACCGAACTTGTGGCCTTGTGTTTTGTTGAAAAGGTAAGTTAAAACTATTTAAGTACTGTATATTGATAATGATACTTAATTAATATAAATGATTTTAGGAAATTTATGATTTTAGGAAATCCTCACAAAATGTCATTACAAATATGTTATACAGCAATAGAGCCATAGTACAGCTGTAAAATGAGTAAAGTTCATAAATGTACATACATTTTAAATTTATAGTTTTTCTTATGAATGAATGGATATAACCTCGAATATTTAGAACAAATTGCCCGTTCAACAAGATGACATTTCGATATGAATACCATCTTGATTCGCACGCAATGTCGGTCAAGGTTGACCCATCCAAATTTTTCTGAGTTTGGTCATGCCCTTGCGTACTCGTTCATTAAAATATTCCGCGGGAAACTAGATCTAATCAAAATATTATTATGGGCTTGCCATATCTATCATCATTATTAATACTTTGATTAAATCTGACAGTACATATAAGGGAATTACGTATCGCACTGCTAATTGGACCATAGTTAATTAAGTCGTCTATTTTATTATGGATTTTAGAAACTACTAGCTGACCCGTGTCCATTTCGTTGAGAATAGAAACAGTTTGTGATGAACCATTCAAACCTTCCCGGGACTTCCACGAATATTTCAAGACTAAAAATAGCCGAATCGGTTAAGCCGTTCTCGAGTTTTAGCGAGACTAACGAGCAGTAATAAACTTATATATGTCGCAGTCATCTGGTTAAATCTACTTATTTCATTGAATGACTAGCACGGCCATTTAATGGCGTCAAACAGCTCGTACAGATAGCAATGTGGTGATATATTTTTAATGTGCGTTATTCCCGAGTTTTAGCGAGACTAACGAACAGAAATTCATTTTTATAAATATAGCCAAGGTATCGCATTGAAAAGATACTAATCTAAGCGAGTGAAAAATATACAAATAATTAAACGTTAAGCGTAGTAGTCCTGGAAATAAAAAAAACTTTATGATAGTAGATCCGATTAAAAAAGTGACCTTCTAAACTATTCCTCCTGTTCTAGAGGGAGACGTTCTTCCGCCTCTACAGCTACTACTGCCAGAACATCCCGCGGTCGGAGCGGCTGCGGGAGACCCTGGTGGACACGCACCTGTTCCTGCAGGCCTGCCAGCAGAGACTAGGACATAAGCTGCCCCTGGCCGCGTACCTCCTCAAACCCGTGCAGAGAATTACCAAATACCAGCTACTGCTAAAGGTACCTTTTTTAATTATAATAATGATAATCCTTCCCACACCGTGACGGTGGTTGGTTTCATTGAAACCAGGCCAGCTACGCAGGAGTTAATTTATTGTGCCTAAACGTGACAGACTGATACACAGAGGCACTCTCTCTTCCTTCACTTGTCCAATGGGACGGATAACGGCAGGACCGACTTTTTACATGTCCATTCGACAGATGGATCTTCTTTCATGTCAGACAATCAGTTGATCAGTTTTTGTTGTTCCAACGCGGGAATCGAACCCACGACCTCCGGGCGATAATTAAATGAGACCAAAAGCGTGGTCTGATTTTATAAATGAACACTACTCTAAAATGATAATGTAAAAAGTCGGTCCTGCGCTTAAACTGTTTCTACTCGTTAAGTACTCACTTATTGAGTAGAAACAGTACTTATAGTGAAAAAATCAACATTTTGAAAAGGTACAACGATTTTAACCTAACCTTTGAAAAAGTTGATTTCGTGAAGTTGATGAAAAAGAAGTTCTACACGCCGCTGTGATAGTAGCCTATATAGGCTAGGTTTATTTAACACCACACTAGGAATAGTAATATTCAACCCGGAAAAGGAAAAGTAAAAGCTAGTAATTACTAATTTCAGTTGTGTTTATTTACGGGGTATTCCTACAAATAGTTAAAAAACGACCCCAAATATAAAAATCGTAGCTGGAGATCGTTCACGGAATGGACCACTGATTCGTGACCCGGGGAGAAGAATCGCCTGATGCTAAAACCTACCTGATACTGGGGGTAACTTTCAAAGTTATCAACAGTAACAGGTATCTCAAATTGCTTGTGGTATCCAACACTTATTATACCAGTTAAATTTTTCGGCCCAAACTACAGCTAGTTTTCCTCGAGGCCGTTGCATCTCTCGAGTTCCATTTGTGCCGAAACCTGGTCCCACGGTACAAATATAAGTAACTAAGTGACCCTACATATTTTTCATAGTTGTACCTTTCGCCTCGCACTCCAAACCAGTTAGTGTTGCCAAACACCTGTTATTACTAAAGCTATATAAAACAGAGGGTCAAATAAGTACTTAGTATAGGTTTAAAGACCTAAAGGACACGTAGCGTTATCCTTTATACAATTAAAGCTATTTAAAAGCAATAGCATTTTCAAAAGTGACAAAGAAAGTGTTCCAATCATTCAGTACTACTTTAACTTGACTGAGGCTCAGCTATATAACTCTGGGTTAAAGTGTTAAATAGTTAACTCCAGAATAGGAACTGACCCAGACCCAAACTGGTGCAAGTGGTCTTAAGGACTGTAAGGTAATTGACATAAAGAATCGCTTTTCGGTTTTTTTATCTCATATGATGCTTATTTTTTTTTTACTAAACAATGAACCCAGGGTAAGCGCATTAATATAAAAGGGGAATCGTAAGCTTTTAACAAAGGGCCTGAGGATAAAATATTTAGACCTTTAGATTTGAGTTGAATGAAAATGCTCTACAAATAAAGTACTTTCATCTCTGGAAATAATGGGTTTATTACTAAGTATCCTACCAATGTAAGTAGTACCAATATTGTTACAAACCTGTTAATTATATATTTCTTATACCAAAAATAATAGGTTTATTTCTAAATATCCTACTAATTTAAGTTGTACCATGGACCAATTATACATGTAATTGGTCTATGGTAGTACCAATATTGTTACAAACTTATTAATCATATGTTTCTTATACCAAACTTGTTGTCTTTCTAGGATCTCCTAAGGTACAGCGAGTGCGGCCCCATGAGTACGGGTATACAAGAGGCCTTGGACTGCATGCTGGTCGTGCTCAAATGGGTCAACGACTCCATGCACCAGATA
Source organism: Celastrina argiolus (assembly GCA_905187575.2). Classification (NCBI taxonomy): domain Eukaryota; kingdom Metazoa; phylum Arthropoda; class Insecta; order Lepidoptera; family Lycaenidae; genus Celastrina; species Celastrina argiolus. The sequence continues at coordinate 16,148,213 of LR994585.1, forward strand.
GCCATCACCGGCGTACCTGTAAGTACAACGGGCAGACAGTTGGCTTAGCAGAAACAATTGGCAACTAAGTATTCGTAACGACGTGGAAAGAGAATATGAAAATGGTGACAGCGCCCAAACAATTGCCATTCGATAATGTTACGAATACGCAGTTATTAATTGTTCTTGCTAGCTTCAGTCTTCTGATAATAAGCAAGCGTTATCAACGCAACGCGTTTTTTGGTATTTGCTAAAATGTAAGCAATAAGTATAGCGAGGTATTTTGACCGACTTTCAAAAGCAAGTGGTTGTCAATACGTCGGAACTCGGAATGTATGTGAATGCTCGCACTAATACGATCTGCATTTAAAAAAACTATCTCCTTCTTATTTAAATGAGCCTTATTTAAAAGGCATGCACTACTTAAATTTGATTTTTTTTTCATAACGGTTCCATTGCATTCAGACTCCAGTGAAAGTACATGACAAACTAGAAAAGTTAAAAAAAATGTCTTATCTGTTGATAAACTTATCTCTATCAGTGCGCGCAAGTATTTAGGGCACTCGCCGTAGAGATTTAATTAAACGTGATTATGTGATTAGTAAACCGAGATCGAGTTTCGAGGCTCACACGCAATTAACGTTAAACTGTCTATTAAATTAAATATTGAACTGATAATTTGTTTTTAATCGATATAATCTTGTAATTAGATCAGTTAAATAGAAAAATGTTGTTAATTGTTTAGCTATAATATCTGTTTGATTTAAAAAAGTATGACGGGTTAATTAGCGCCATAATCCTTAAACACGCTATCGAAGTTTTTACAGACGCTATAAGATTATAATTTATATTATACAACATTTGAAAATTACTAAATAAAACAGCAGAATTCTACATCTCACTCGGTCGGAAATGTTGCTTTTACTTCTGTCTGTCTTCCGCTGCGTCTGTATCGCGTTGTGAGATATGTTCGCGATAAAAAGTGAGTTGTTATTTCATTTAGTTTGCTTGGAATACTACCAACACCAACACGTGTCACAATGCCATAATGTAATTAAAAAAATAATAGTGAATTAATTAAATAAAAAAGCGGCTGTCTGTGCAGAACTCCTGGTTCTCAAAACGCGCATTGACAAAGCGTGCGTTTGAGTATGTACAGAGTACACTGTCTGTGCAGAACTCCTGGTTCTCAAAACGCGCATTGACAAACTGCGCGTTTGAGTATGTACAGAGTACACTGTCTGTGCAGAACTCCTGGTTCTCAAAACGCGCGTTCACAAAGCGCGCGTTTGAAAGCGCCTAATGTGTACCCGCTTTAAATCACTAAATCAACTTTGAAATGTTTGAAAACTTTTGTCTCAGTTCGTTTAGTTGGATAGTGATTCTCGAGTCTCATTAATAAGACCTGGTAGTTGGTGCTGCTGTCAGTGCGTTAAGAAGGCAATACGAAGCTAACCGAGACAGCTAGTTCTTCATAATTTTGTTTGTACAATATAGACTTGGTCTGGAATAAACGATGTTTATTGATAATTCTCCAGGTGGACCTCAGCCAGCAGGGCGAGCTGCTGCTGCAGAGCTCGTTCCTGGTGGTGTCGGAGAACAAGCGCGACCTGCGTCTGCGCCTGCGCCCGCGCCGCCGCCACGTGTTCCTGTACGAGAAGGCCATGCTGTTCTGCAAACCCGCCGCCAAAAACAGCCACAACAAGGCCACGTATCACTTCAAACATGATCTCCAGGTAGGATACAGACAATAAATATAAAACTACTCATTTAAATGTGTCCTATGATTCATATGCGAATCCGAATATAGTGTGAAGAGAATGACGCGTAGAGCATTTTTTATTTTGGCACCTCATATAAATTACTTACTACGCGCGACAAATCTCGATTAAATACCTCCATAAAAGCCGCTCAGTTCTCTTATAATGGCAGTTAATTTGATGGGCTGTCAAAAACATTACCCTTCATTTTGGCTTTGCCCTAGTCGAGGTAAATGGGAATAAAATTTTCCATTACAATATTTTATTGATGCTTACGGCCATCTTGTTGAAATATTTTCTACCGTATATTTTTAACTTCCGACGAAAATAGAGGAGAGGAGTTTAACGTATCGGTTTGTGTGGCTGTGTGTGTGCGTAATGCGTATCTGTCCTTGACATCGTACCTAACAATAATTTATACATTTTGATCTAGATTCTTCTTGTTTGAAATCTGATGTGGTCGAAAGTGTCCTCAGCTATAATTCAACATCTGTTCTGTCAATTCTGAGGTTACAATTTTATTTTCAATTTTGTACAATTCCTTCTCGTTTTAGATGTCCCAGATCGGCCTCACTGAATCAGTGAAGGGGGACGCGCGTAAATTTGAAGTATGGCGGCAAGGGCGGAGCGAGGTGCATACGCTCACCGCACCCAGCGCGGAGGTCAAGCGCGCCTGGGTCGAGCGCATCAAGCGAGTGCTGCTGGACCAGCTCAAGGAGTTGAAGGGGGAGCGCGTGCGGCAGTACGCGGCTAACCACAAGTAAATATTGACAATGAAGTAAGGAAGCCATACAGGCTAGTCAATAGTTATGCAACTCTATATAGATAGTAATGCAACTCTTGCTCACGAAACAACTGCAAAAATTAAAAAAAGTTTATAGCTAATGGAATCATGCGTTACTTTGAAAAAATCCATAGCATAAAATTTAAATATATTAATATAGATCTAGCAATATCCCGCGAATAAATTTTAACCACAACCTGCAAGCAAATGGGTGAGTGTACGCATAGGCATGCGTTTGATGCACCTCCCTCCTTCCCACACTGCTCATGCGTACACTAACAAGCAAAAACGTGAAAACACCACCACCACACAAGCAACAATGTTAACACGATCGTGCATAGCCCAAACCACCATGCAGGTTGCACAACTCGACGCGCGCTTCGCTCCGACCCCGGAGCATCCTCAGGATGTAGACTCTGCGAACAATGTTCGTTTCTTAACGGCATTGTTCGCAGAGTCTGACATCTTTGTCAATGTTGAATTTCACTTCTTCATCCTGATCCAAGTTGTTATTACAATTTATTGCGGGATATTGCTATATATAATATATTTAAATTTTAAAACGTTTATAATAAATAGTGACAAAGCTACAACCATAATCATTGTTTAGTCTAGCTTTTACTACATAAACGCATATCTTATAGGGCACTCATTCAAGCTAATTCGTGGGACTCGAGCGGTGGCGCCGCAGTGCCGCCCGCGAAGATTCGTGCTGGATCCTGCGACGCGCACGACGAGCCCTGCTGGTCCACCGACCCGAGCGACGACGATGATGAGGAGCCCGACCACGCGCCGGTAACGCACGCACACACCTATGTACACGCACACATAAATACGACCTTGCGTATAAACACGCACTACACTTGCGTACGTACACGCTTACAATGTGTACGCACATAACACGCAAGCAATAATACTACATGCGTACACACTTACTTTTTTTACCGTTGACATAAAAGACGCACTCGCACGCAACACTAAACGAATAACGCGAACTCAATTTATCATCGGATCCGGCAAATTCTAACAAACATGTTATACAAAATACAATTTAATCTGAAGTAGGTATATTTTAAGATTTATTAGTTATACCAGACAGTCAGTACTATACAAAAACATTTGAAAATAATATCATCCTAAACTAGATTTAGTTTTTGTCAATGTTTTCACACTTTATTAATAAAAATCTTCTTACTGATGACAATTATACTTTTTTTTATATCAGTAGTAACAGATGAAAAATTTGAAACAAAATAACCATAGTATGTACATAATGATTACTAAATTTACGTTATTTTACTATAAAAGCTATGTAGAAATGGGTATAAGGTACTAACTAACTGTCGAATTGCTTCACTGGGTATAGATATTAACTACTAATTTTGGGTTTTACAGTTGTGAGTGAAGTGAAAAACCACTCGATGTAAGTTTGATTGTATATTACACGGAATGGGCTAGGCACTAGGCACCGAATAGCGCATGTCATGGCGCGTACGCACCTAACGCTTCTCATGAAGGTGCTTGGAATAACTATGGGCCTAGGAAAATAAACTTAGTAAAGTCTAGCCGTCCCTTAGATATAGACATAATCAGATAGCAAGATAGAGTTAAAACCACCGCGCATCATATCACAGTCATCGCTTAAATAGGCACTCACCGTTATCACATCCAAATTCACATAGCTTTTCATGACAGCGCCGCCATTTTGTGACGTATTTAAAATGGCCGCCGATTGTTGTATTGTCAGGCAGACACATCATTAATATCAAAATTCATCGAAATGCTTATGTAATGTCAGTTTGACAGCGCCGCCATTTTGTGAAGTGAACAAGATGGCCGCCATGCTATAAGTTGTGTTGTTCAACAGGTGCCGGAGGCCGGTCTGAACGGTACCATACACAGAATGGTCCAGTTCTTTTCAGTTTCGGGCTCGACACAGGCCAACTCCACGTTTTACGTGTCGCAATACTAGCTTGCCCACCCGGCATTGTATATAAGACTGATTTTTAAAGCTTTTAAACCAAAGACATCGACGTGGATTTATCGGTTTACCGTTGTGTAAGTTTTGTTGTTTGTCACTCATTGTTCGTGTGCTTATCGTTTAGTAATGCGCTTTGCTTCGATCGAACTATTATGTGTATTTTATGAGTGCATTATTATGTATACCTACAACATGACAACTATAATATAGATGTACGTTCTATCCCTTCTGAACAATACTTGAGGACTTCTCTATCGGCACAGAGCACATCCTATCGACTCTCTCACTTGGCACTGCTTTACAAGCGTATTAGAAACAATTTTGTAAGTAAAAATTCACACAAAGTTGACGAAAATAGGAATAACCGCTATGATAGTGTCTCTCTTCCGCCTGACAACCCACTTTTGCAAATGCTGGGATTAGGTACCTACTTACTTACCTGCCAATTATTTATGTATAATCCAGTATAGTCTATCAAATAATTCTTTTTTTAGGTATATAAGTGGTATATTTTATGTGTATTTAAACTTTATAATAATGTACAAGGCTAGGCATCAAATAAGTTAATTATACATTTATGTAAATTAATCATATGGGGTATAATATTATTGACAACGCAAAGCTTATAAAAATCTAACATTAACTACTTTTGAACTTATTGGCTGTACTCGCTAGACAATTAGTTAAAGAACCAACTCCCTTTACACACTGTATAAGCTATACAATGTTTTCTGATTGTGTGATTTTGAAGTGATTTTTCTAACTTAGGTATCTAACGTTAGAAAAATCACTTGATATATAAGGACAAAACAATGTATGCTTATCCAGTGTGTCAATGTTTTTATTAGTGAGGGGGTAGGTATGTATTTTTTTATTGAAAGTATAAGTGACCTATAAGTCTAGTTATTACAGCCACAAGAAAGTTATGAACTGAATACTAACTGCAATATTGCATGCCGTCGATCGATTAGGGGTGTGACAAGTTGACACGCATGTATCGATGCTCCATATCGATATCGACAATGTTTGCATGTCAATTGATGTTAGCGCTGCAACTAATAACAATCTTCTAGATATATCTGCCGTTTAATCGATAGCTTTTTATGTGTAGAAGTTAAATGATAACATGTTTTATGGAATTTCATTAACACAAATATGATGAGAACGTTGTTTTTTAAGGTTTTTTTAATTATTGAAAATTTGTGTAAAATGCGTGTGTAGGTTTCAATTTCAAATTGTTTAACAGCATGTACGGACTTTTTTAATTGCAAAAATTATGATTTTCAGATTGTAATCATAGAGTGGTCACAATCTAGAATTTTAAATTTGCATTGAAAAAAAACTTAATGTTAACTACATAGCTATAAATCTGCGTACGGGCTATTCTAAATAATTGGTGAACATGAATTTAGTAACATTAAAAAATGGACCTGTCTATCAGGGGCCGTACTCTCCTAACTGATTCGATTTTGATTTAGATTCGATCGTGCTGCGTACTCCCGAATAAATTGACGTTTGTTTATTTTGATTAATTAATTATTAGTCGACTGACATGGTCGGGAGTACAAAAAGTATCAAAGTAATTCACCAAATAAAATACCTACTCAAAACCGTTGAGATCGAACTTATTTGATTCTCGATTGTGTCGGGAGTGAGTCTGCAGGATTCAGGGTTTAAGTACGTTTACTAAGTTACAGATGTACGTTGCATTTTTAACCTATATCTATTCTTATCCACCACTATTATTAATACCTGCGAGACGGCTCAAATTTCATAATTGACATATTCTAATTATCTTATCACGTGATGTGTAGACGGTGGGGTGCGGTCTGGTGGCGCTGGCGGAGTACACGGCCGTGGGTGGGAGCGAGGTGTCGCTGCGGGAGGGCCAGCACGCCGAGCTGCTCAAGGTGGGCTGCGCCGGCTGGTGGTACGTCCGCATCGCGGGTAAGTGATGATACTCACATAATAACACTTTTTGGCGGTTTGGATACTTGACACTTGCACCCTGCAAGTACTTACTCACCAAACTGATTTTGATTCAGATTCGATCGTGCCGTGTACTCCCGAATAAATTTACTTGTTTATTTTGATTCTGAGTCGATTGATATGGTCGGGAGTTACGATCTAACGATTTTCTTTGTCCGGTTAGATTCACAGTAGGTTGAGATCGAACTGATTCGATTCTCGATTGTGTCGGGAGTAAGCCTGCAGGTACGATTCCCAGGCTGTGGCGAGTACCAATGAGGCTTTTTCAGATCTCAACTGAATTACTCAATTTTGTATACATATTTGGACCATGTGAAGCCGGCACGGAGTTTTATCTAGTCAAGTTTTTATGGTGTTTTTATTTTTTATTTTCAGGAGGTCAGGGTGAAGGCTGGGCGCCGGCGGCGTACCTCGACCAGCGCAAGACCTCGCGCTCTTCCAGCCGCGACCACGGACGCCTGCACGACCACTGAACACAGCGTCCGTTTGACGAGAGTCTAAATTTTAAACAGTTAACAAAAACACTAGGACAGCTAACAAATATGTCTTTGGTAAAACCGGACAGACGGTGGACACATAAGTATAGTACAACTGTGTATGTCCGACTAGTGTAGTCCAACCGAATGGTACGACATTACAATTGACACTGGATAGCTGGTCTGTAGACCCCGATTCAAAAGGCTATCACTATTAAACACTTACAAAGAAAAACAAAATGGATTTGACATAAGCTTCGCTAAGTGTCATATTATATTTCTTTGTCATTTAGTGAACCTTATGTCAAATCCCATACATTTTTGTTTTCTTGCTGCTTAGTATTACGCATTTTGAATCAGGGCTCTGATTCAAAATGCGTAATACTAAGATTCTAGAACTGGAAAGGGCTTGCCGCGTTTAGCGTTAACCAATAACCGCACGGCAAGTTTTTGAATGGAAATAAAACGTTGCAAATGCGTCAAATTCAAGATGGCCGTCCTTGGACTCTAGCATTAGTAGCAACAAGTTATTATTAATGGGCATTGAATATATCCAATAATTACCGTGCAATTAGCAGTGTAATTTTCTCACTATTAAAGGAGGAAATGCTTTTTCGTCCGTCCACCATCTTAAATTATATGATGACACATGGCTAACGCAAAACTAACCACCTAAGACGTTGATGTCTTCCTCAAATATACAAAATATACTGACAAAGCTATCCAGTTGATGTTGTAGATATTAGTGCTTTATCCTTTACCTGATCAGTTATTTTTTGTTTACCAAATTAAATGAAGGAAGGTCGGTTGACATTTTAAATTCCATATCGGTTCGTTACTGAAAACCCCAATCGCGATTGGCTAAAAGAAATTTCGAACGGATACTGAATTCGAATCGAATAGAATATTAAATATTTGTGAGGTAAATTACCCAATTTATTATGTCACACAGAAATTACTGACATCTTTCAAATATCGATTTGTCAATGATTGGGTGATTTACCTTTATGTTTGTAGATTGTTGTCGAATATGCGTAGGCTTTTGTTCGCAGGTAAAGGTTTTGAATACAGTGCCTATTATTTTGAATATTCAAGTTTTGAATAGAATTAGTAGGTTACGTTTTTGTATGTAACTATTTTAAACGTTGTGAATTGTTTACCTAGTTATATTTTATAATTTTGGCGCGCAAACAGTTAACGGAATCCATGAAGAAGGATTGAAAATGTATTATTTCAATTGTGTAGCTTGCAACGACACTAGGCTGATCACTGAAAATGTAGTAAGATTTATTACTTTCTATTTTTGTTCTAATGAACATACAATATCCCGCTATATTTCTTGACTAAGAATAACTTTAGAAAACGTGCAGTCAAAGCTGGTCATTGCCCATTTTGTTTTGTTCATTCAATCTGCGATAAAGTGACAATAATCTACATTTTAAAACAGTACACGAATCTACTAGTCATTCTTTCTCATTAAACTAATTATATAGAAAAGATAAGTTTCAAAATAGATTTAATGTTTAAAAATATATAGATGTACTTATTTGTTAAGACGAGCAATAAAATTTGTGACTTAAATCTTTATCAGCCTAGTGTCGACTAGGAAGGTCTATTATGTTTTATTTGAACGCGTTGTACATAATATTTTTACTCTGGGATAAATTCTGTTTTACCGATGTAGCGCATAGTTTTTCCGCAAGATGGCGCTAGTCTGCACTGTGGTACACTGCGTTCAAATAAATCTCAATAGGTGGCGCTATTGTCGTATTAAAGTGTTGTTATTGTAAATGATGATAAAAGCTTTATTGTAAAGTAGTAGGTTTAGTTGTAGATCGTGAGCGTTACGATTATCCAAAGCTAAGTAAGTAGCGTAGAACGTTGTTAGAGCGGCCGATGCCGGGCGTGTTGTAAATATCGTTTTTTATAGTTTTAGTTATTTATTTTTATTCGTCGCATCTCCGACATGACAAGTGATTCTATATAAACAGAACCAATTAAATTTGCACACAATTATTTATAACTAGCTGTGCCCGCGACTTCGTACGCGTGGAAAAGTGATTTAGGGCAGTGTTAGAATAAATCTGTTTTAAAAATATTTTTAGTTATAAAAACTGTCGTTGAGGTATTTAAAAAACTACTTTATGTTGACAATTCCTACTACCAGCTTGACAAACGACCGTGTACAATTACTATAATGCGAACGGGACTACTTGATAGTACGCTCACATACACGACGAACATCTAGTACTAAGATATGTATGGATTTTGCGCCGCAGCGACTGCAGACGATGATCGTTTCCACGCCGACGCTGCTGGTGTGGCGACAATGATATTAAGACAGCGCGCCGCAAAATTTTGCGGTCTTTTCGGTGCGTAAGTCCGACTCGCACTTGCCCGGTTTTTTATTTATTAATAACCAAACATGTAGGTACTGATTATAAATCACTTCACTGTTAAAGTACTAACTGATTTTATACAGAAAAGTAGCAAAATATAGAAAGTCCCAAAAGAAAGAAAACAAACCTAAGTTGTACCTAACATAAAAACCATTCGGTCCATGATAAAAACTAAGAAATAAAAATATGAAGAAAAATATAAATCTAACTTATATTGACATAACTTTTTTAGTTTAACTGTAAACACAATACTTATGTTAATCAAAATTCTATATATTATGCAGTTATCGAATACATAATTTGGACAAAGAATACTATAAAAATGTACAGTAATAGTAGGCTGTAGTATGAATATCAACGGACGGAATGAGAACTATAATATACTTAGAATACAATATAATATTATACATTGCTAATGATGCACGCTGAGTATAACTCTCGGATAACGTATTGTATAAATGTAGGTACCTACTCAACTTTGCTATAATTGTATTAAAAGTACGGCTTTTGGCGTATATATAGATTTGTATAAGAGAATACTCTATCAATATTATGATATTTGACAAAAAAAACCCATAATAATCACACTGTTAACACATAGATAGCTGCGTACCACTTTTCAAAAAACACAAAATATTGCCACTGCCTTGCCTGTATATTCTCGAAATAAGTATTTTTGTAAAAAAACACCCACAATATTTTGAAACGTTTAGTGATAATCCTAATAGCCGATCTAGACATAAAAATAGACTACGCCTACCTAAGATAAAATTAGAAATATATAAGCAAAACGTTTATTGTATGTGTATTATAATATTTAATAATTTACCTTCAAATATTATACAATTACCTTTGACATTATTTAAAAAACGATTATATGAGTTACTATTGAGCAAATGTTATTACAGTATTAGACATTTTCTAGAAGATAATATAAAACAATTTAATTAGATAAATAATATTATAGTAAATAATAATTTATTGACGATCGTATGTGATGCTATTTATATTCTAGTAAAATAATTTAAATTTATGACTTATGTAATTTTAATTTATGTTAAATTTATCTAAAAAATATTTGCACGCCACAAGTGGCAGAATATGTTTGTGACTTGGATTAATAATAATTATTGTTTAACACCGTTTGTACCATGTTCTTGCAAATAAACGATTTGATTTGATTTGATTTGACATATCCAGGGCAGGCCGCAAAAGGCTAGAATTTCAAAAGGTATCTCGATTGGAATCGAGTTGTATCAACAGTTTTCCCTTGTAACACAGTTTAGTAACTATCGAGATGTTTTTAACGTCTATCTTATTAAATAGAAAAAACAAAAAAAAGAGCAATATATTTCTGAAAATCTTAAAACTGTTTTTAAGATTCCGTACCTCAAAAGGAAAAAACGAAACACATATTATAAGATCATTTCCATGTCCGTCTGTCTGTCAAGACCCTTTTACTCAGAAACGCGTGTTGTGATGAAAATTATATAAAATACTCAGGAACTACTGTTCCTTGAAGCAGTGAAAAAATCAGACTTCTTAGCCAATGCAATCAAAAGCAGTCGCTTATGTCGCTAAATTTCATCATTTTCGACACTCGTAAGGGAATCAAAACCTAAAGGGTACTTCCCGTGAACTCAAAAAATTTGAAACCAAGCAACGTCTAAAACCATACGTTTTTAGTAACATTATATAGATAGTAAAAATATTTAGATTTTTTTAAACTTAGTACCTACCGTTTGTCATGAATGTGTTTAATTGAAACTTATAACGAATACTTAGGTCTCTAATAAATATATTCAAGCTGTAACCAAATCAAAATTCTATGTCAATCAGGTTTGTATGGAACTCTCGGTGTGCAAGTCCAACTCGCACTTGGCCGGTTTTTATTTATTTACTTATTACTAACCTACGCTAACAAATATGTATACAGTACCTACTTATCACAAAGGACTGTACAGTAAAAGTACTAACTATTTTTATACAAATAACTTTCGTAATAAACTCAAGAAAAAAAATCTTAGATTGTTCCTACCTAGCAAGCCTAAAACTAACAAATAAAAGTCACCCCCGCGGCCCCGGTGCGTTTGCTGCTAATACAATTTGAAGAGGCGCGCGCGCGCGGCGGCGCGCGGCTCCCGAGCCCGGCGCGGCGCGCGCTTCCTACAAACGTCCAGCAAAAACGACATGATCTTTTAATATTGTCATAACTTTTTTATTTATGAACCGATTTACATAAAACAAACACTAAATGTTAAGTGAAGCTTGCCGCAATATATTAGTGAAAAGTACATCTTAATCGGATAAGCCATTTCTGAGATTAGCGTGCACAAACCCACAGACAAACAGACAAACAGACAAACAGACAAACAGACAAACAGACAAAAATTTCAAAAATCATAGTTTTGGGTACTATTGCGTAAATAAAGGTCCCCTATCATATTTTTTTTCAAATATCTTCAATGTACAGACACGACTCCTCTACAGATTTATTATATGTATAGATTTATACCAATTTCAACTCATTCAATCTATTTCATCATCAATCCTGTACTCATATACTGTAAGCGCAGGCGCTTGTTAAAAATATTATGTATTGGATTCTTTTGTACTTATCAATATTAATAATTGTTACGAAGATAACAGAGATAGTAAGTGTTTTGAATAAGATAGACAAAAAGCAAACATACCATTTTTATCTCTTTTATAATTATCACAAAAAATATTTGTCAAATTGTTTTATATAAAAAAATCACCTCAACTGGGCAAGCGCCATCTATATTTTTTCTAGAACACTCTTTGAATCATGTTTTTTTCGATAAATTTATATTTGTTATGTGCACTGCGGGTATCCAAAAGGAATTTTAAAAGAAATATTTCACTATATTGTATAATAGCAATGATATTTTTTATAAATAAGCGATAAAAGTACCTAAGTGGGAGATTTAATAAATACAAAAGTATAAGTTGACTAAAATAAATTCAAATTTACTTATTGAAGATAAACGATAGATTTTAGTTAAAACTGATAGGTACGCAGTGCACATAATAAAGTTTGGGGTAACATTTTTCATATCAAGTAGCTCCGATTGCGGCATATCGTAATTCGATTAAGATATCATTGTATGCTTGTTTTCTTATCTTTAATACTAGTCGATGTTATTTTGTATGTCTATTAACATTAACGTTTTAAAACGTACTTTTAGCAGAAATTAATATAAAGGTTTGTTGTTTCACGACCACAAATTACTTATCAAATAGAAAACCATTTTATATAAAATATTTAAAACGTGATATTCTTAGCAACAATCGTTTGATTCGTTATATAATAACAGTATCATTCAATTACATATCATAAATGATTTCTCATTTCAAAACATCTGTCGTAATTTTGTACCTGTTCATGCCTCTCCAGAATATATCACAAAATGAGTATCCAGAATATATGAATAAATCTCTGTATCACACATTAAATCCAAATACATACATTTGTCTATTTCTTTGTTTTATTTTTCTTTTGCCATCTATTAATCATATATTTCTTCTCTATGTACCTGTAGTATTTCGTCATTTCATAGTTCATACCCCACTTTAATAAAAGTTGTGTATAATTTGTTTGTGTATATTTTGCTAATTGACAAGACGCTATAGTTGAAATCTATCTATACATATAATAAATCTGTAGAGGAGTCGTGTCTGTACATTGAAGATATTTGAAAAAAAATATGATAGGGGACCTTTATTTACGCAATAGTACCCAAAACTATGATTTTTGAAATTTTTGTCTGTTTGTCTGTTTGTCTGTTTGTCTGTTTGTCTGTTTGTCTGTGGGTTTGTGCACGCTAATCTTAGAAACGGCTTATCCGATTAAGATGTACTTTTCACTAATATATTGCGGCAAGCTTCACTTAACATTTAGTGTTTGTTTTATGTAAATCGGTTCATAAATAAAAAAGTTATGACAATTTTAAAAGATCATGTCGTTTTTGCTGGACGTTTGTAGGAAGCGCGCGGCGGGCCCGGGAGCCGCGCGCCGCCGCGCCGCGCCGCTTCAAATTGTATTCGCAGCAAACGCACCGTGGCCGCGGGGCCCCGCGGGGGTGACTTTTATTTGTTAGTTTTAGGCTTGCTAGGTAGGGACAATCTAAGATTTTTTTTCTTGAGTTTGTTACGAAAGTTATTTGTATAAAATCAGTTAGTACTTTTACTGTAAAGTCCTTTGTGATAAGTAGGTACTGTATACATATTTGTTAGCGTAGGTTAGGTAGTAATAAGTAAATAAATATAAACCGGCCAAGTGCGAGTTGGACTTGCGCCCCGAGAGCTCCATACAAACCTGATTGACATAGAATTTTGATTTGGTTACAGCTCGAATATATTAGAGACCTAAGTATTTGTTATAAGTTTCAATTATACACATTCATGACAAACGGTACTAAGTTTAAAAAAATATTTTTACTATCTAGGTATATAATGTTACTAAAAACGTATGGTTTTAGACGTTGCTTGGTTTCAAATTTTATGATTTCGAGTTCACGGGAAGTACCCTTTAGGTTTTGATTCCCTTACGAGTGTCGAAAATGACGAAATTTAGCGACATACCTAAGCAACTGCTTTTGGATGCATTGGCTAAGAGGTCTGATTTTTTCACTGCTTCAAGGAACAGTAGGTATCCTGAGTATTTTATATAATTTTCATCTTGATACCTACACGCGTTTCTGAGTAAAAGGGTCTTGACAGACAGACGGACATGGAAATGATCTTATAATATGTGTTTCGTTTTTTTCCTTTTGAGGTACGGAATTTTAAAAACAGTTTTAAGATTTTCATAAATATATTGCTCTTTATTTTGTTTTTTCTATTTTATAATATATACATACGTTAAAAAACATCTTGATAGTTACTAAGCTGTGTTACAGGGGAAAACTGTTGATACAACTCGATTCCAATCGAGATACCTTTTGAAATTCTAGCCTTTTGCGGCCTGTCCTGGATATGTGTTAACAGATTATTATGGGTTTTTTTGCCAAATATCATAATATTGATAGAGTATTCTCATATTACAAATCTATCTTACAAGCGATAGCGCGATGCAGAGCAGACCATAATAGCGACATCTATACGCCAAATGCCGTACTTTTAATACAATTATAGCAAAGTTGAGTACTGTACCTACATTTATACAATACGTTATCCGAGAGTTATACTCAGCGTGCATCATTAGCAATGTATAATATTATTTTGCATTGTATATTATAGTTCTCATTCCGTCCGTTAAAATTCATACTACAGCCTACTATTACTGTACATTTTATAGTCTTCTTTGTCCAAATTATGTATTCGATAACTGCATAATACATAGAATTTTGATTAACATAAGTATTGTGTTTACAGTTAAACTAAAAAAGTTATGTCAATATAAGTTAGATTTATGTTTTTCTTGATATTTTTATTTCTTAGTTTTTATTATGGACCGAATGGTTTTTATGTTAGGTACAACTTAGGTTTGTTTTCTTTCTTTTGGTACTTTCTATATTTTGCTACTTTTCTGTATAAAATCAGTACTTTAACAGTGAAGTGATTTATAATCAGTACCTACATGTTTGGTTATTAATAAATAAAAAACCGGGCAAGAGTCGGACTTACGCACCTAAAGGCTAAAATACCGCAAAATTTTGCGGCGCTCTGTCTTAATATCATTGTCGCCACACCAGCAGCGTCGGCGTGGAAACGATCATCGTCTGCAGTCGCTGCGGCGCTACTAGATGTTCGTCGTGTATGTGAGCGTACTATCAAGTAGTCCCGTTCGCATTATAGTAATTATACACGGTCGTTTGTCAAGCTGGTAGTAGGAATTGTCAATATAAAGTAGTTTTTTAAATACCTCGACGACAGTTTTTATAACTAAAAATATTTTTAAAACAGATTTATTATAACACTGCCCTAAATTACTTTTCCACGCGTACGGAGTCGCGGGCACAGCTAGTACTTATAATAAAACTGTAGAGAGGTCAATTCTGTACATTGAATATTTTTTCAAAATACATATTGGAGGATGATTGGCGATCGATACTGATGCCAAAAATGCAATTAGTAAAATTTTTGTCTGTCTGTCTGTCTGTCTGTCTGTCTGTCTGTCTGTCTGTATGTGCGCGATAGGAACAAAAACTACTGAAGGGATTTTAACCAAACTTGGTACGATTGTAGCCCATATTCCTGGGCAGGTTATAGGCTATATAACATAACGCTACGATACATAGGAGCCGAGCAGTGACGATAAATTGGAAGCAAGTCGGAGGAATTTCGCGCGCGCGGGCTGCGGACGAACGGTTCATGCGGGGGGCGCGGGGGGATCGCTTACACAGTGACGCGAAGCAATAGAATGTGGCACTAAAGTAGATTAGAACTTGAAATAAGTACCTAACAGATTTTTTTTTCTGAGAAGAGTGTTTCCACAGTGTCATAATAATATAAAAATTGTATTTTTGAACTTGCTTCACAAATTGAAATAAATTATCATTTATTGTATAAATCAACTTAATTAACTGTATTATTAAAAGAAAGCCTTTCGCGATAATCTAAAAAAACGGGCAGTTAAGCGGTTTTTGGTAAACTATTTATACCATCACGGTATTAATCCTCATCATTTTTAATACGTTAGTTGGCTTAAGAATTTCATGAAGACTATATTTGCCCTTTATACCTAGCAAGTATAATTAATAGTTTAGGAGATAATATAGCAAAATTAAAATCGTTTCGCCGTGATTCGACCGCCGCGCCGCGCGATACAGGCTGATGCGTGACGTCTTACATCCGAGTCGGGGTGTAGTGTAGGTATCAGATGCTGGTAGGTAGGAATTTTGGCGAAGGTCAACCAAAGGAACTCCACCCCACTGCTGGGTAAAAAATACTATTAAAATGTGCTAACAGGCAGTACCGGTAGTATGAATTTATATAGATGTCGCTTTGATTTGAAGATATATGACAATAAAAAAAATACTGGACGTTTGTATGAAGCGCGGCGGGAACCGCGCTGCTTCAAGCATTCAAATTTATTCTTTTTTTATTTTATATTTTGTTTAAAACAAAATTTCATTTATTTATATTATTATTATTTTTAATCTTAGGGTAGGTTATAAAAAACGCTACTAAAGCCGATCGGCGCGGCGCGCCGAGCTGGGGCCTAACTCTCCAAACTGATTCGATTTTAATTCAGAGTCGATCGTGCCGCATACTCCCGAAGAAATTGACGTTTGTTTATTTTTATTCTCTGTCGATTGATATGGTCTGGTGTACAAAAAGTTACGTTCTAACGGTTTTCTTTAACCTAATTAATTTCAAAGTAATCTACCAAATAAAACACCAAAAACCGTTAAGATCGAACTGATTCGATTCTCAGTTGTGTCGAGAGTAAGCCTGCTGGATCCTCGGCGGGGCGTGCCGCTGCGCCCATGTCTAACCGAGAGTTCCGTTTTGAAGACCTTAGTAATTGCAATATAAGTTTAAATTTAATAATACTTCAAAACATTAATGACAAAAACGGTAATAAGTTGAAAAAATTGAAAATATTTTTATGGTTTCGCAATTTATCCTATGTCGTTTAAATTTGATATGAAGCAACATTTTAATAGTGCATTAAGATGTTGCTTCATATCAAATTTCTATTCCCGGGAAGTACCCTTTAGGTTTTGGTTCCCTTTGGCGTGTCGAAAATTGCGAAAATTAGCGATATAAAGTATAAACGGCTGAATCTTTGGGTAGATGTGGCCAAGATGCCTGTTTCTTTTCACAGCCAGAAGGGACAGTAGAGCTGAGTTTTTAATATGATTTTTAGCTTGATACCTACACGTGTTAAAGTTTTGACACCCAGACAGACAGACGGACATCGAAGTTAAATACTTTACTAAATTAACGTGAAAAATTGTCTGGGTCTATACGGTGCATTCGAATAATATTATCCTAACTTCGAATACCTTTGCTGACTTCTACATATTGTTCGAAGGCCTACTTCTTTTGCCGAGCTCCGAAAGGATAGTAATATATTATTATTATACCCTGCATACCAAGAGGCTTGCCGGGTACGTGTCTTGCTGGATCGGGATCAACACTGGGATGCACTGGGAAGTACCTATTAGCGAAAGTTCTCAGCGGTTGCGCCAATAAACTAAAAATATATTTAAAAATACTAAAGTGCCCTAAATCACTTTTCCACGCGTACGAAGTCGCGGGCACAGCTAGTAATTAATATGACACATGTAGAAAACGAGATAAGGTAGACGTTTTAATAGCAATATTTATGTTTTAGCTGGAGTACCTACATGTGATGGGTAGTTAGTAATTTTTGTACGGCAAGCAAATGTTAACCTTATAGGTTTTCTTGTAAAATCGCCTATTTAAGAAAAGCGACACGGCGCGAGCCATTAAAACTTATGATCTTAAATCATTACTAGAATAAGGTTTCTGTTGCAGTCAGTCAGTAGCAAAATATTTATTTGTTTTTAGCCATAGTAGGTATTGGTATTAACAATAATATTAATAATTTGATATCTACATATTAACCCCGTCTGTAAGTTTTACATTTTGGGTTTTGCTGACCTTTTTAATCATTTTTCAAAATCGAGGTTGTATTATTATGCTTGGTTTAACAACACTAGATTAGTAACTTTGAATTATTCATCCGGCGCTTGCCCACGCCTGCACTTTTAACGGACACATAAAATCCTTTTTGGCAATTCCTTAATCGTTTTCGTAAATTTATTTGTGTAGCCAAGGTCACTTAAAGTATTTACTCACCATAATCATCATAATTGAAGAATGTATCGGCATGTTAGAGCCTTAAGAATGATCCTCAATGAATCTTATGTTATAGGCTGTGAAATAAGTGTTTAAGAATTTACTAGCGACCTCTTCCGATAATAATAGACAAGCCAGTTATAATTTGAAGATAGGATTAAAAACTAGGTAATTACCTAAACTTAGGTATTTACCTAAAAGTTTATATAACTCGTATAAACAAAGCGATGGACAGACACAAAAGAAATGGGTCAACAGACTCGTGATGAAGTTCAGACTTTATTGGTTTCAATATCTCTCTACTTAATCAAGTTAAATAAATATTTACATTCCTATCTTTAAATTAAAACTTTGAAATATGGGTTTTTGTAGCTAATTTACAATGTAGTTAATTGAAATATTTTAGAAGAACCTTATATTATATTCCACAATAAACTATAAGAATAGCAGCTAGACGTATTATAAGCAATCATTACATGTGCTTTTAAGTTTTCGAATATACCAATAATAAGCAATTTTAACATTCAAACAAACGATATGCGGTTGCCTTAATTGAGCTTCTATATTACTCAATATTCCTTCTATCTCTCTAATAAAATTATACCATATTATTAAAGTTTTAAATCTATTATGTTGTATCATTCACATCCTGTTCTTAATTTGAGAATCCGTTTTATCATTCAGATTTTAGAGCCCAGGACTATGTTTAACATATGATGCATCTGTAACTCTGAGATTTATTTGCATGGATATTTAAATTAAAAAATAAAGTTCAGTTATTCCACTTTATTTATACACAGTTTCAAAAATATCTAGTTAAAATGTTTACCTGTATAACCACATGATAGTTTGATATTGACAGTGTTGGATAAATTTGTACAAAACAAGCTTAACTTAATAATAAATCAATCAAAAATTGAGCGTCTAGTTCTACTGGCAATTCTTGTTTTAAATATTGTGTCGATTCTACTGAAAACATCTTCTGCGGCCTTGGAAGCATCCACACGGTAATGAAGACCTTTCCTCATGTAGTAGTCTACGAGCGGTACAGTTTGCTGATGGTACGTAGCCAACCTTTTCTTGAGGGCATCAACATTGTCATCCGACCGACGCACCAAAGGTTCTCCGGTGACATCATCAGTCATTGCCTTCCTGGGTGGGTGAAATTCCTCATGGTAGCTCCGTCCACTTGAAGGATGTATCAATCTTCCAGTAATCCTTCTCACTAGCAAACTGTCCTGGATACCAAACTCAATAACAGAATCTAGACCAGTTTTTCTTTTGGCAAGCAGATCATCCAGCTGAAATTGAAAGTAAAACTTAATTTGCAACAAATTTGTTGATAATAAATGTTAAAAAGTATTTACCATAATATGTAGAAACCAAACAAGTGCATCTGGATAATTTGTATAACAATAATCCAAATATTTAATAACACAACTTCACTTTAGAACCAATCAAAGATTTGTAAGAAATGTATAATTTTTAAATGCGGGGTGGACAGTTTTTATTTTAACACAACATATTAACAATAGATAACTGTATAATTACATAAACTTACAGATAACTGAGTACAAATAATTATTGAAACTCAAGAACTGTTGTAACTTGTATTCTGACACCTTAATATGTTTTGGCTAAAGGTCATTAAAGATCATGTTTGAGACTGGACTGTTGTTACTCAGTTACATAAACACTATGTCAACAAACTACTTGAATGTACCTACTTATCATCACAATATTGAAGTACAGTAGAACGCCGATTATCCGAACATCGATTAACC
This sequence comes from Celastrina argiolus, assembly GCA_905187575.2. Taxonomy (NCBI): domain Eukaryota; kingdom Metazoa; phylum Arthropoda; class Insecta; order Lepidoptera; family Lycaenidae; genus Celastrina; species Celastrina argiolus. The sequence goes on from LR994585.1 coordinate 16,168,161, forward strand.
GAATTGCCAATTATCCGAATCGGCCCTAAGCTTAATATAAAAAATGAAAACCAAGTAATTTTTGTTTTGTATTGTTGTAACAAGTTGAAACACGCTTGAGTCCAGATATATTTCAACTGTTATGGTTGAAAGCTAGATGCAAGTTTTTATATAAAGTTTATTCTATGTGTGACAGTTCGTTTTTTTTTTATTACCAGACTATGTCCGATTATCCGAATCGACCCCGGTCCCAATTAATTCGGATAATCGGCGTTCTACTGTACATAAATATGTAAAAGAAGGTATTTTATGAATACCCCATATAGATTGAATGTGATATTATATGTTAACATAGATATGCCGGCTAAATTCCTCCAATTTAAATTCAATATGTGGCATTGCACCATAAAGACTTTTCACTGTTTACATTTAGACCACATTAAATATTAAACTGTGTATTATAGTATCTGCTAAAATACATACAATAGAATTTGATGTTGAAGATAATATTTATGGTTCACAACAGATACCTTTTCAGCCTGTGGTACAGTTCTTGGGAAGCCATCAAGTAGGAACCCGTTTTTGCACTCAGGCTGGTCAAGATTCTTATCAATCATGTCCACGACCATCTCATCAGAAACTAGTTTTCCTTCATCCATTACTTTTTTGAGCTTTTTCCCTAGCTCTGAACCGGATGATACTTCTGCACGTAACATATCTCCTGTTGATAGATGGCATACACAATATTTTTCCTTCAGTTTCGGAGCCTAAAAACAGGGGTAACTTTATAAATAAATAAATTAGAACTTTTTTATGATAACCAAAATTAATCAAACTGTATTTTCTTGTTGAAAACGATAGGTTGTATTTGTTATTAACCGGGAACCTATAAATAAGTTCGTATTCTGTACTGGGTTTTATCGACTGATTTTACTCACTTGTGTGCCTTTTCCAGACCCTGGTGGACCCAGTAATACTGCTCGAATTCCAATAGGCTCATTATCCGGCTTAGGTTGCACGGCGGCGGCTGCTGGTGCCATTATTCTGAAGTTAAAAGTGAAAGATGCTGAGTATCAAGGTGAAGATACATAGGTCACTTAAGACTTTACATAACGTTACGTACCTGGATTGGAAGATATCTATTAATCTATTTAAATGATAATTGACATGTGGCAGCGATCCGCGACCGAATTCCAATGGAATAAAAATTAAAAGTCAAAGGCCAAAGGACGGCAACACGGCGTGCCAACAGCCAACTTTTGAAAGCCAGTTGACAGCAGACACTGACAAGTAACATTGACACATTTTTTTTTATCTCTAAACTCATGAAAGGCAAAGAGATATTAAACTTATGACCATCTTTCACTCGCATTCTCCGAAACTCCGGATATCAAGGAGAGAAAAACTGCTCTAATGTTATAGATGTCGCATGATCGAGCGTGCGATATCAGAACTTTTGAGTGAATCTCATATCAAGCATGTTTTATATTGATCATTTAAATCGAAAATTATTAAATCAATTCTAAAGATCCAAGTTCTACTTCAAAGTTCATTCGGATATTTCAAAGAAAATGATTTTTTCGGGAAAAGAAATTACACATGTGAGCGAATCAAGTTTCTATAGTCTCACACACAACACCAAATACTGTTTCAGTAAGTCAACTTGCAAAATACATAAACATATTTGAAAACTCTTTTCGAATTTAAAGCTAAGGTTATATTTTGTTGCTCTCTCACTATAAAGGTATATCTTTTTTTTTAAACAAGAATTAAATTGCAACTACAGATTTGAAACATAGTAAGCAAGGTAAAGACGCTTGAAGCGCCACCTACAATAGCTTTTAGTTTTTCTCTCCATTGAGAGATTGTTGAGATTTCTCTCAACTGATGACCTTAGGCTTATACCTAATGTATAAGCCTAAGGTCATCAGTTCACTTCATTTAATTTTTCTTAGTAGTTAAATCCGTATTATTTTGTATAAGTTATGTATGTGTAAATATTTACAAAAGGTTTTGTCAGGTAAAAATAAAAATTAACATTGCACACAATATATATGTGTCAAAATAACAATTTACTTAGATAATACATGCATTCACAATTCAGTTTGACAAACATAAAGGAACAAAATGGACATAAAATGGAAGTAATCCTCATCATTATTAATCTGGACCTCCGTTAAAATAGAATAATCAGACTCTTCTATCGCATAATCTTCATCTTCGCGGGTCGTTTCGGCCCAGGAAACCCGCTTGGAGACTCGAGGCCCTTTTTTATCGGACGCTGGTGTTGAATGTGATACGGGCGAAGGGGGTTTGGTTGGGGTTTGGGCGCAGCGGTCGAGGTAGTGTTTGCGCAATAGGAGCTCGCGCATCGACTCGTGGGCGCCGTGTGCTGCGCGCTTCGGCGGCGGCGGCGGCGCCGGCTCCGCGAGCTCGTCGCGACGCACCTGTTACAAAACGACGTTAATAATAAAATAGTTTATTCGTTCTTATTTTAAATACATATTAAGGCAAAACACAGTTTAGACAGATTTATGTGCGCAAACCCTACACTAAGAACCTCTTGTGCTTTAGGGGCTGCTCTTCAGTGAGCTTACTAATTATAGGCTACATTATAGGCATCGACAGAAACAGGTATTATGAAAATAAAAATATTACGTATAACGGGTACTGTGTATGTACATACCAGCTGCAGCGCGAGCAGCTCGGCGGGGTGCGGGCGGAGCGGCGCGGGGGCGTGCTTGTGGCGGGCGGGGTGCGGGCGGAGCGGCGCGCACACGATGCGGCGCCGCACGAGCTCGTGGTACTCGGGGAGTAGTGCTGGGCATTGTGTGCATGTACATACCAGCTGCAGCGCGAGCAGCTCGGCGGGGTGCGGGCGGAGCGGCGCGGGGGCGTGCTTGTGGCGGGCGAGGTAGGGCCGCGCGTGAGCCGCGCACACGATGCAGCGCCGCACGAGCTCGTGGTACTCGGGGAGTAGTGCCGGGCATTGTGTTCATGTACATACCAGCTGCAGCGCGAGCAGCTCGGCGGGGTGCGTGCGGAGCGGCGCGGGGGCGTGCTTGTGGCGGGCGAGGTAGGGCCGCACGTGCGCCGCGCACACGATGCGGCGCCGCACGAACTCGTGGTACACGGGCAGCTCGGACGCCAGCTCCCGGCGGACGAGTTGCTTGTGCCGGGCGGGGACGGACGCGTCGCGGATGATCAGCAGGGTCTGTGGAAATATATATAAATAAATATTCACTAGACGTACATTACATCCTTTGGCCACTTTTAATTTATACGTAAAAAAAGTTATAACCATGACGTAGCAATATTCTTTATAGCAATATGCTTTATTAGTTTATTATGTTTAAAAGGGAGAGATATTGAATACGGAATCAGTTTATTTTTTATGATTGGTAGCCAATAATTAGGATAGGTTCTAACTAACTTTGAAACTTCATCTATGGAATTCTAGAATCTGTACGTACCTGCTGCGCCAGTAGCGTAGTCGCGGCGTGCGCGGCGGCGGCCAGCAGGCGCGGGTTCGGCGCCGGCAGCGACGCCGCCGACGAGACGCTGCCTACAGACTCGCGGCCACCTACAACATTGATAAAAGTATTCAGTACATTATCTAGTAGCCTTGAGGCCTTGTTATAATACAAATTATTCTACCTAACGTCCATCAATATAAATTAAATTGTTGAAGTGATAACATATTATTGGAGGATAGACCATTTCTACGAAACGGCACGAGTCTGTCTGGTGCCGTCTCTCTCACGCATACGGCAGTGGCAGGCAGACTCCTCTCTCACTCTAACGTACAGCTCTAGACGTATTATGTTATCACTTCTTTCGGGTGTTGACGCAGACGCACACGTTTTTATGTGTTCGATTCTCCTTAGCCTATTAATACGTGAAGCAAGCACTAGTAAAATTTTACGTGAAATTTGTGAACATTGGTAGATAAAATGTAGTACATATAACTGTTATGTCAACAAAGTGTACAGAATGCTAATATTTATTTTATTAACGATATACGATAAATAAATAAATCAGCTGTGACTATTATGCTAAACCTACTGTTATTACATCATGATTTGTATAATAACAATAGTAACATAATCAACACATTTCCAATAGACTAGTCAATGTAACGAAATAATCTTTTTTTTCAGCTTCCAAAACAAAAATTATATAATTTTATAGTCAGAGATAAGATGCAAAAGTTTAAAAAATTGAAACTTATTAAATAAAAATTTAAATTTACTAAAAGTAACGGCTCGATGATTTCAAACAAGATCAAGCTTGATGACTTCAAGATCAAACAAGGCATTCTGAACGCTCATTGGTGTAAGTAGTGAGTGAGCGAAGTTGTTGCGAGTGATGTTCACCACTGAGCGAAGTTGTCGCGAGTGATGTTCACCAGTGAGTGTTCAGAATGGCTTGTTAACTCAAATGTAAGCTGATCGACCATTTGATCAGCCTTTCAAAAACCGGGGGTTAGTCTTTTACCTGGCGTGCCCACGGACTCGCGGCCGGTGCCGGAGCCCGGCGTCCCGGGGGAGCCGCAGGAGCACGCGCGCCGCCTCCGCGGGGAGCGCCCCCCGCTGCCAGTCACCACGCCCCCGGCAGACACCTCCTCCGAGTGGTACGTCTGAAAGTAATAATAATAATGCCTCCCACACTGATTTCGGTGACAGTGGCCGGTTTCATTTAATACCAGGCCAGCTACGCAGGAGTTAGTTTATAGTGCCCAAGTGTGTGCGCAATACACAGAAGCACTCTTTCTTTCTTCTCTCTCTTGTAGTGGGACGGATAACTGACACGACTGGCGGGAGGTCAGGCGCAGGACCGACTTTTTACATGCCCATCCGACGTTCAGACAATCAGGTGATCAGCCTACATTGTTCCAACGCAGGAATCGAACCCACGACCTCCGAGTCGAGAGTTCGTCTCTGACCCATTAGACCACGGACGCGTTCTGAAAGTGGTATAACTTATTGAAATCAAGATAGAGAATAAATCCAAATCTTTGCATATTATAAAACAAAGTACTCCGCGGCGTCTATCTGCCCGCGATAAACTCAGAGACTATATACTGCGCCGATCTTCATGTTGTTTTGAACAATGGATAGAGTGGTTCTCGAGGAAGGTTTTAGTGTATTATTTGAAACCGGTAGGTGGCGCTGTCTATGTATATAATAGTGTTTTATTTAAAACGCACCAGATAGTTTAAATAATTTCAAGATGAATCTATACTAATATTATAAAGCGGAAGAGTTTGTGGGAGTACGAGTGGAAGCCCCAAAGGGAGATCTCCGACCGAGCGAGATGGTATGCTCGGTCAGGCCGAAGCCCACTGTACTAGTTTTTCAGATGTCGTATATATAGCGCCGGACTTAGAAAACTTCGATAGCGCGATGCAGGATGTGGCGCTAGTAGTACTGCTACATCACTCCCCCCCGAAGACCGGAGGTCGAAACTTGAGTCGTCTTGTGCTAGAGTCGCCAGTGCCAGTGAGTCCCAGTGAGTCGGAACTGTGCTGCTGCTGCACGGGCTCCAGTGAGTCGGAGTGCTGCCGTGCGGGCCGATGCTACGTGCTGAACCAGGAGAGATGTGCTCTGCTTGCTGACCGGTCGTGTAGTGAGAGTGCCCGTTGAAGCCGATGAGGGTTCGACCAGGCCGCGCTGCGTTGCGGCTAGTGGACGAAGTACCCGAAGTGGCTGAAGCTGGCTGGCGTGGTGCGGAGGGGCGGGGAATGATGATGATGAAGGAGGCGTGTTCTGTCGTGGGTCACCAATTGTAGGAGATCACGTCGGGGTCACCAATGTGGGAGTACGAGTGGAAGCCCCAAAGGGAGATCTCCGACCGAGCGAGATGGTATGCTCGGTCAGGCCGAAGCCCACTGTACTAGTTTTCAGATGTCGTATATATAGCGCCGGACTTAGAAAACTTCGATAGCGCGATGCAGGATGTGGCGCTAGTAGTACCACTACAAGTTTGTTTGTTTGTTTAAACGCGCTAATCTCAGGAACTACTGGTCCGATTTAAAAAAATATTTTTTTGTTGGATAGTCCATTTATAGGGGAAGGCTTTAGGCTATATAACATTACGCTGCGACCAATAGGAGCGAAGCGTCAGTGATAAATGTTGCAAAAACGGGGAAAATTAATTACATTTGGGGACTTTCATTGCGTGCGGTAAGCCACTCAAAAACCACGCGAACGAAGTCGCGGGAACAGCTAGTATTAGATAATTCCCAATTACAATTAATCAATATTGAATGACTTATGAAAACCTGCAAGCTTACATGATTGAGCGACTTGATGAGCAGACATATGGCTGACAAAATCGTGCCGAATGTCAGTTGCGGGAATGGCTCGTATGACAGTTTTGGCGCTCCGAAGTGTAACTCCACTATTGGCTGCCAGCGTTCCAAGTCCAACGCCGGGTCCGCGAGTAGAGAGAGGAGATCCGGACCGAATTTCAACAGACACAGGAAAGCCATGTGTAGAATTTCCAGTAACCTGAAAAATAATTGAAATTAGGCCTATTTGCCTCAATTATAGTCAGCGTTCCCCCATACATTGTTTTCAATATTGATTAGTATCAAGCAAATTTTTCGTGAGTACCTTTCATTTTGATGAGTCGCCCAAGAATTTCTTGGACGGAACTCTTGTTTGTGGTAGCTAACAGAGATACCAAGCATAAAGTTTGTGGATTTTGTGATTTAAAAAAAAATTTTTTTTATGATCTTAATTATCCGAAAAAATATTTGTCCTACAAAATCTATGGTTTGATCAAAGAGTTCCCTCTTGCCAACTTGTATCGATAACGAGGTCATCTTAAATTATTAGAAACCAGCTGAATTTGTTTTTATTACTTTGTTAATATGAATGTAATTCAACAGACACAATTGTCCTACAAATTGCGTGGTACATTATCCCGGTCCGACGCTCGAAAGTTAAGATTTTTTTTTATCGTTGCTAACTCTTAGCTACCACAATTGAGAGTTCCGTCAAAGAAAATATTGGACGTCTCATCAAAATGAAGCTACTCAAGAAAAATTAGCTTATCTCTACATATTATTATAATTTAAGTGTGTTTCTACAATATAAGTTAATTGAATCGGTCAAGTCAAAAGACTTTCAATTCGAATTGCCAATTGCAATTTAATTTAAAAAGTGTAGTCTGTAGTCTATACAGGGGCATTACTCTCCAAACTGAATCGATTTTGATTCAGATATCATGCCGCATACTTCCGAATAAATTAATAAACGTTTGTTTATTTTAATTCTCAATCGATTGATATGGTCCGATCTTTTCATTCGACTGAGAATTAAAAAAAAGTACAAAAAGTGAATATTTAACGATTTTCTTTATCCTGGTTAGTTTCAAAGTAATCCACCAAATAAAATACCAAAAGCCGCTGAGATCGAACTGATTCGATTCTCGATTGTGTTGGCAGTAAGCCTGCTGTTGAACGAATCAGTGTGCGCGCGTATGAACGTGCTTGCGTGTGTATACCTGTGCAGCGCTGCGGGTTCCTCAGCCGTGCCCGGCTCCGGGCGACGCGAGCGCAACAACTGCGTGACACACTGGTATGCGCTAGCACTGACACTGCGCTGTAATAAAAAATTCAGTGAATTAATAATAAGAAACTATATTTTTATTTCACACTTACTATCTGGCTATCTCCAGACGGTATCTCCTTATTCCTGATAGCTAACAGTTGAAAGATTTACAGATGATGTATTTCTGTTGCCACTATAACAACAAATAAATATATATATTTAAAAATAAAAAAATAAGACAAATATTTAAGGCTGTGAATTTTTGAGTTTAGTACGGAATTTTAATGACGTTAAAATGATGAATCACGATGATAATATATACCATGACGATGTGCACACACTGCATGTTGGCCGCCCGCCAGCGCGGCTCGTACTGCAGCAGCTGCACGCACAGCGCGAGCGCCGCGCCGCACGCGTCCAGCGCCGCGCCCGCACCGCCGCCGCGCACGGACAGCACCGCCTCCGATATCTATTCACAGATTAAATAATAAATAAAACTATATATTAACACGTAAAACAACTATAGGTACAGTGTTACAATAATTATTATATATTTTTGTAAAATATATTTTGGTAAATAAAAATCGATCTACCTATTATGCAATAATAATTTACCGGAACCCACCTGTTCAACATGCACGCACATGAACGTGATAGCACTATCGGCAAAAAAGTCCCCGTGTTTAATCATCATCATCGTTATAAAGTCCATCGCGTGCGCGTAAACCTTCCACCATTCTTGCGGCTTCCATCGCAGCTCGGTGGAATTATTGTTGGTCTCAAACTTCGGAGGCAGCAGTTGCAGCCATAGGAACTGATCTACGTCACACATCAAAAGATCACGGGAAAATGGACCGCGGGCATACGCCGTGAGACAGCGCAAAGCGGCCATAGAGGTATCCATATGAGCTCTACTTTGTAGGCACATTTGAAGGCAGCACAGCAACTTATTGACAAACTTAGTCGCTTGAAACCACTGTGCTAGGCCCGCAAACATTACGTCGTACAACTCCAAACACTGCTCGAGCATAGCTAGAGACAGAACTATAGAGGATATCTCACTCCTTCCGTTCGGTTTCTTGTCTATTTTCTTAACGTCCTTCACACTGTCTAGTAGTTTCTCGAGTTCCAAGCTATTGATGTTCGTAACAGACCGTATAATGCTTTGGGATAGCTCAGCGTTCGCTTTGATCTCGTAGTCCAAACTACTTATAGCCACAGTACATATCGATAGTATAGCATGTATCGCTCTCGGGTGTAAGTCATCATACACTATTGCAGTGTTGGTCAGTAAATTGTCGATTTGCTTTGCACTCGATTTGCGGTTATCAAAGCAGTCATCCTTCCAATTAGACAGCATGATCACATAAAGCTCTGCTAAAATAACGACCAATCTCCCATCCTTTAACTCATCCAACTCGGTCAGGAGAGCCGACATGCACGGTGCCACCATTTTGGATTTGTGTGCTATGTTCAGACTTATGGGTAGACATTTGCAGGAGATAGTTGTGAAGTCCTTCCAAGATGTGAGCAGCGCTAGCCAAACCGGTATTTGGTCTATAGCCTCCGCATTGCTTCTGCCTTCAAACGAGAACACATAGTTTATCCAATTATCTAAATACTTTTTGTTGACATCAAATAATTGATCCAGCATTACTTGTAGACTAGGATCTAGTTTGCCTCTGGACACGAACATCTCTATGCCGAGGACGTTGAATATCTGTCCATAAGTACGTAGCCCGGGTTGGATCTCACTAAACAATGGACTGGTCATGTACTCCCAGAACTTTGAGTGTTCTCTCAACTTCTTAACAAGTATCTGCATGTTGTTCTTCCATAGAGCATGGAACAGTGCCATTATACTGCCCAATATAGAACTGTGTAGTAGTTTTGCGTCCTAAAACAAATTAAATGCAGCTATAAAATTTGTAGCTAAAAAAGTATTAATTAACTTTTTTTATAACAATGTGCTGGCAGCAAAAAGCAAATTGTCAATTTCTAAAATTATCATGTATTTTTTTTAAACCTTTTTTTTGTATTTCAAGGAACAGAACTTACAGTCTTTACAAATCCCAGATAATCCGCCATGTATCCAAGAATACCTTCAAATGTATCATCTGCTTCAGATTTCTCTTTTTTATCGCCACTTTTTTCATCGGCTTTAGCCTTCTCGTGGTTCATCATGAAAAATGCCTCCGTCAGCCCCGGCTGTTTGCCAATACATGTGGTAACAAACTCGAGTATAGCGTTTTTGAGTGCCACAGTTTCGTTTTCGTCTCGCAAACGTTCTAGAAACATCATCCGTACTTGATACGCCGTCATGTCCAGAGACGAAAAGAGAGACATTTGGAAGCCCTAGAAATAAATTTGTAATTAGACAGACACAAATGGAGACGAAATAATAGAGTCCAGTTGAATTTAAAATGGAGACGAAATAATGGAGTCCAGTCGAATTTAAAATGGACTCCAGTCCCTGATTCAGTAAAAGAAGTCTTCACAGCGCCACATTGACACGTATAGACGTGTCAATGTGGCGCTGTGATCGTGCGAATGTCAAACCTTATAAGATCTCAAAGAGAAAAGGGTGAAATGTAGAATTTACTGAGTTCGAGTGTTTATTTACGGGTTATTCCTACCAAGACTATCTATATAAAACAAGCAAGGAGCTAGGTAATATGCTCATATCTAGTTTAGAATCGCAGTTAACGACGAGATGCGACAACGAAATGTACGCAGTACGTCGCGTACGTGCCTTAACAATTTAACCTTAACGTAAACAAACCAAAAATACCGACGCATTGTCATATTTCACCCATTCAGTTTTCTCAACACTTTCATCAGAATATTAAAGGATACTTCATTATCCAATCCTTTTTATAACAATTAAAAAATAATTAATATATCTAAACAACCAATCTTACAGTAAAAAGTAAAACCCATTTTGACACTGCCAACTGTAAAATGAATGTCCGAGATAAATTTAACCTAAACGTAAACAAAGCCGTCTATGACACAGCCATAGATTAGTCAGCCAATTGGCTAATATTAATAAAATGATTATATTCTACAATCGGCAGTGTCAAAATGGCGTATTTTTTCTGTGAAAGATTTCCATTTGATTCAACTTATTAATTATTTAATATACCTGTGAAAGTGTTGATAAGTGTGCACAATAAGTGAATATGTAAAAATTTCGATGTTTTCGGTTTGTTTATTTACATTTAGGTTAAATTTATCAGAGTCGAACTATAGTCTATAGTCTATGGATTCATAGACGCGAACAATACTCATTGTATTTTATTGGCCAATTGGCATTACCGATGATGAGCTGATGACTAGTCTATGGTTGTGTCATAGACATACTATACCAGCTTTGCGTCTGAGATAGATTGATCTTAAACGAACTTTTTGGAGAAACTTGAAGAATCTATTTATACAATAACTTACACCAGCAAACTTCTTCAGCAATCTACAGCTTAGCACAGACAGGCTTTTACTAAACGCATTATTGATATAACTGGTCACTCTCGGCACCACCCGAAGCGTATCTTTTTGTTTGTTCTGAGCAAACACTAGCATTTCCAACGGCGTCATTTCCTCTGCATCTCCAGTTTGGCCTTTCTGCTTGAGTATGAACATAACTATCGCTATACAGTGTTGGACGTTTGTACAGTAATAGTTCGAGCCAGATGTCCAATCACTCTCGTTTTGTATCAATTTCTCCAAGCCATCTTTACCTAAAATAATGTTATTTAATTAAATTTTCGCAAAGATTTAAAATATTCGTTGCTACAGTTTAACAGATTCGTCTTGTATAAATTTTTTCAAGTCTTGTATACTTAAAATAATGTTTTAACAGGTAACACATTTAAGTCAATAAATTAATTTTTGCAAACATTTCAGTTGAAATATAAACTTAAAAATAGCTATTTCAAACATAAAAGATGTTTGAAAATTGAATGTTTTAAGTATTTTTTTATCCAAAACTAGTGTGGTTTCTCAAACATAATAACTTACCAATAGCTGTTATTTTTAACAGCTCCAGAGCATTTTCAGTATGTAACAGACTGTATACACAAGTTTTTCTCAACAACACTGAATGTTCCTTCTTCTTATTCTCTTCTAGAATTAGCGTGAGGAACTTAGTGCACCTCTGTATTAAGTTTTTGCGTTCGGTTATGTTATTATATCTCCAGCTACCAACGTTTGGGAATATTTCTCTTAATAACAATATCAGCCCCGGCAGAAGTATTTCCATTGTGATACGTTCGTCGTCAGAGGCCTGTGAAAAATCATTCATATAGGGTTTTTTAAATATTCTAGAATTGTCATTTAACTGTATGTGACTTTGTGTGCAGTTAGCCAGGTGAAAATGATAGTCAAAGATGTTTAATTTTTTACAATTACAACTAACACACTGAAACGACATGAATAATTATATCATCGATACAAAAAATTACAAGTTTTGTCGTTAAAAATGTTGGTGAAATATGTGCATAAAATAAAAACTAAAGCACCAAACAATGTAATTCTGCGTCGAATAAAAAAAGAATCCCAAAAATCGGATCCTTAGAGTAATCGGTGTACATACATAAAAAAAAAGACCGAATCGAGAACCCCCTCCTTTTTTTGGAAGTATAATGAGTTCTTTAGAAATCATTATACTTCAAATTTACAGCTGAAGGTTGTCAATATTATTATAATAGTTGAAGAGTACTTATATTACCATATAGAAAGCGCACAACAAATCTATATACGCGGCTAGGAAGCTATATGTTCCTTGCGTCTGCTCTATAGTGACTAGATATGAGCCAACTGTAGCGGAGTCTAGTGAGGCACCGTTGGCATATTCCACGTGAGTTCGGTGACAGTTGATGAGACGTGGCAGTAGACCGGTGTTCACTAATCTGAGAAAACAAGAAAACTGTTACTACAAAAACTAAAAATAGTGCATTGCATAAAATAATTTAAATATGAAAAATTAAGAATAAATATTACACAAAACATTAAAATAACTTTAAATGTTACTTCGAATACCTTCAAGAATACGTGTACAAAGTTTCATAATGATCAGTCAAGCAAAGCAAATCAGAGCGAAGTTCTAATTTAAAATATGAAGGTTTGTAAAACTGTTTTAAGATATTGTTAATGGAATCAGGCGTTACTTTGCGGAAATCCATAGCATAAAATTTAAATATATTATATCTAGCAATATCCCGCGAAACAATTATAACCACAACCTGCAAGCAGATGAGTGAGTGTACGCATAGGCATGCGTTTAATGCACCTCCCTCCTCCCACACTGCCTATGCGTACACTCGCAAGCAAAAAAAAACGTGAAAACACCACCACCACGCAAGCAATAATGTTAACACGATCGTGCAAAGTCCCACCACCATGCAGGTTGCAAAACTCGACGCGCGTTTCGCTCCGACCCCGGAGCATCCTCAGGATGTTGACTCTGCGAACAATGTTCGTTAAGTGATGCCGCCCGCCAAAACACCGCCTTATATTCCCTACAGCTACTACCCCTACCAACTAGTACCCCCACCAAACAAGTTAATAAGAGGTGACGAAGTAAGGTTAGTTTGGTCATTCAACAATGCAATTCTATTGTTGTTCTTTACTTTAATTATTTCTAACTGTTCCAACACGCTCAGTCGAAAGCCTTTGTCACATTTATGTAATATCTTATAGGAATGACCATCTGGTATACTGTGACTACTATCTAAAAGATGTTTGGCAAAATGTGATTTATCATGATGACCATTTCTATAAGCCGCGATATGTTCTTTATACCGAGTCTCAAAGTTACGTCCAGTCTGACCTACGTATACACTGTCGCATTCAGGACAATCGATTCTGTATACACCTGATTGATACTTTAAATCAATCCGGTCTTTATTATTACATAATTGATTTTTTAAAGTATTATTCGTCCTAAATGCGACATGCATATCGTTATTTTTCATTATTTTGGATAAACGTGCAGATACCTCACCCATGTAGGTCAAACTGGACTTATATCTAACTACTTCCTTATCAGAGGTCCCTGCGTACAAAATCTTAACCAATTCTTTTTTATTTTTAATATTTAACATATTATCAAAAATTTTGGGATTGTACCCATTTGCCTTAGCAATTTGATAAATTATGTTTAACTCTTTTTGATAATTTACTCTACTAAGAGGGACAGAAAATAATCTGTGAAAAATCTTAATAAAAAACATATTAAAATAAAATTTACACTAGAATGTGAAGATAATAATACTCTCAATTTTCTAGATTTATCTATCACTAGAGTTGATAATAAACACAGTTTTGGGATCTTTCGCAAACCGACGTATACTAATACTACTATTCATGCATCCTCATGTCATCCTTGGCAACACAAACACGCGGCTTTTCATAGTTATATTCACAGATTATTTTCTGTCCCTCTTAGTAGAGTAAATTATCAAAAAGAGTTAAACATAATTTATCAAATTGCTAAGGCAAATGGGTACAATCCCAAAATTTTTGATAATATGTTAAATATTAAAAATAAAAAAGAATTGGTTAAGATTTTGTACGCAGGGACCTCTGATAAGGAAGTAGTTAGATATAAGTCCAGTTTGACCTACATGGGTGAGGTATCTGCACGTTTATCCAAAATAATGAAAAATAACGATATGCATGTCGCATTTAGGACGAATAATACTTTAAAAAATCAATTATGTAATAATAAAGACCGGATTGTTTTAAAGTATCAATCAGGTGTATACAGAATCGATTGTCCTGAATGCGACAGTGTATACGTAGGTCAGACTGGACGTAACTTTGAGACTCGGTATAAAGAACATATCGCGGCTTATAGAAATGGTCATCATGATAAATCACATTTTGCCAAACATCTTTTAGATAGTAGTCACAGTATACCAGATGGTCATTCCTATAAGATATTACATAAATGTGACAAAGGCTTTCGACTGAGCGTGTTGGAACAGTTAGAAATAATTAAAGTAAAGAACAACAATAGAATTGCATTGTTGAATGACCAAACTAACCTTACTTCGTCACCTCTTATTAACTTGTTTGGTGGGGGTACTAGTTGGTAGGGGTAGTAGCTGTAGGGAATATAAGGCGGTGTTTTGGCGGGCGGCATCACTTAACGAACATTGTTCGCAGAGTCAACATCCTGAGGATGCTCCGGGGTCGGAGCGAAACGCGCGTCGAGTTTTGCAACCTGCATGGTGGTGGGACTTTGCACGATCGTGTTAACATTATTGCTTGCGTGGTGGTGGTGTTTTCACGTTTTTTTTTTTTTTTTTTGCTTGCGAGTGTACGCATAGGCAGTGTGGGAGGAGGGAGGTGCATTAAACGCATGCCTATGCGTACACTCACTCATCTGCTTGCAGGTTGTGGTTATAATTGTTTCGCGGGATATTGCTAGATATAATATATTTAAGTTTTAAGATATTCCAAAATGTTTTCTAACATACCTCAAATGTATTTCCTTTGCAAACAAAGGTATGAGAGCTGTGCATATGTTCAGGCATTCCACAAGCAGCAGTAGGGGGGGAGATTCGGCACGCATGAACCGAATCAACACATCAAATACCCCCTCACTAGGCGCCACCAAAGTCTTGGGAATCTCACTCTTGCTACTCTCCACTAAACTCATCAAAACTGCTTTCAAAACTCTACTTCCCTCGTACACTCTTTGTACGGTCACATGCAAATGCTGATACACTTGTCGTCTATCCAACGTCTTTTCTATTTCACTATTCAGTATTGTCCAATAGGAGTATGGTGTTCTAAAATGTATCATAGTACCCTCCTTTCTCTCCATGACTGAGGCTTTGGAGCCAGCTTCTATTTTGTACGCCGGTCCTATTGGGCAATACTCCCGTCCGATGATAGCGTCGTCCCCACGTAGCGTCATAAGTGGGACCGCATTTGGATTGTATATCTCAGTGTACACTGGTAAATTTTTCAGTTCACCTAGTAGCTGTAAAATTTTATAGTGATAAAGTGTCCTCGTGTAGCTGCATAAAAACTTTTGATTAATTCATACAGCTTTAAAGCTATTTGTAAAGGCTTCGACTCTAGATAAAAATATTAAGCCAATAATAAAATTACTGAAAGTTTTCTGTAAGTTTCTAAAAATATAATAAACCTTCCATTAGTCCAAGTCCTCTGCATGCTTTAATTTTCCCCCCTTAGTTATATAATACAATATAAAAAATAGTTTGAAATTAGTCTTACATTTCTCACACTGCTTGTCCCAGCTTGAGCCAAACCGGCTGCCAGCACAGACAAAGCATTAAAGTTATATGGAAAGAATTCCAAGGCCGTATTCCATAATGACACCACACCATAATTCTCTTCCTTTTGATGCAAGGACCAGAACTGAGCAGCAATAGCTTCGTCTTGGAGTAACTCTGAACATAACTGCATGATGCCTGGCTGGTTACTTATAGTGCCATCTCCATCAAATTTATCACACAAGTCATTGAGAAGACCGAATATTCTTTGCCTGACGATTTTTGAACACTGTGACTTGTCCTAAAACAAAATGTCTTTAAGTTATTATAGACTGTAAGTGTTATGTTTAAATTCATGTTTTACAATAATAATTCATGCACTTTTTCTATTTAATTATGTATTACTATACTAGTTTTGAGTTGTAGTCATATAATTACTGTGATAGAATAATGTAATCTGCCCATAACATAAATTAGGAAAAAGGGTCCACAGTCCACTCATACTAAAACAAGATGTCATGCTACATTTTTAAGAAAACCATTCAAAATAAATATTTGTTTACTAGACAATAGATACAAATCTTATTTTGGAGGAACTGACCTTTAGGTTTTATGACTTGAATAGTTATAGAACCTAAGGGTCAGTTCAGATGTTGATGTTCAATTCGAATATAAACACTTACCGAAAAAACAGTGCTTGTAATCATTTGGTTTGTGAATTCAAATACTCTTAGTCTTAATGCAGTAGCTCCGTAATGTTGGTATTGGCTTTCAAACAGTCTTGCATGTGTTACACTCTGAAAAACAAAAGAAAATCACCATCAACTACTTTACTGTTAACCATTTAGTGCCTAGTTTACTATTTAACTATTACTTTAAAATCAGTAATTTTAAACAGCAATAGTTGTATGAATATCAGCTGTATGTTATATAGAAAAAAAATATGTTTTTCGCGAAATGCGTTGGCAACATATAGAGGCCATAATACTAGTATAGTATTATTTAATTTAATAGACAATAATGATCATTACCTGCAAAGTTAGCATCATCCATGCCAACAACATAATACTGCAATCTGAATTTGGCTCTAGTCTTGTCAATTCAAACTCCACTATTTCCTTTGTATTATTAATCCAAGATGATAAATCATTTCTGAAAAAATTTAAATGTTAGAGGTTTCTTCAACAACCATCTAATAATTGTTAAATAGCTTATTATAGGCATTGAACTTATTAGGTATATTCAATTCTTCTTAAAGATTGATGATGTTATTGAAAATTAAAAATACTAAAACTGTTGTTACAATATGCAGACACTTACATTTTATTTCTATTTAGTATAATCAGAATCAGTCCCAACTCCATATACATAATTCTATAGCAGGTCGCTTTGTGCCTTTCTTCTAACAATTCGCCATAGCTTTGATTTTTTCCAAAATTATGTTTGCGGAACAATTTCAAGAGGCTATTGAAGTCCGTTTCAGGGCATGATTCCTCATGATTAATCATTATAAGTAGCTGGAGTATAGCCAGCTGTTCTCTTATGTTGGATTCAGCCCACTCTTGTCTTACAGTATCATTACCAAAGTCTGTGTGAATTCTCCGAGGTGGGGGCGCTAGGGATAAAACCTTCTCAAACTGGGATATGAGTGATGTCCTTAAATTCTTCATCTGTATCTCGGATATTATCTTTTTAAAACACTCATTGTATTTATTATTGTTATCTGATTTGCATTGTACAATGTACTGCAGAAGTTTGAGAAGAAACAATCTTTCCGAATAATAAAAATTCCATGCGTTTGGTAAGAGGAATGATGGTCTGGTGTCCACAAAAGCAACATTTTTTAACGCATTGTCTGGTGTACCATAGTAAATATCACATAAGTAATGTTTAAGGATATCCCACACTTGAAAACTGTCCACATCCTGAAATTGTATAATTTATGTCAAGTGTGCCATATTATTTATTTTTTCCTAATTTTCAAATCTAAAACCAGTTGCCAAACTAATATAAGACATTGTCATTTAATACAAATGGTGTTTAACAGGAAAGTAATCAGTGCTTTAGTTTCACAATATGCGGATTCGAAGTAAATAAATGCATATGTATATAAAGGTGTTTTAATATTACAGTCTGAACTACTGTCAGACTACTAATCATTTTTTAATCCACATCACTATTAAAATTTACAAAATATAAAATCTCTTACAATATAGGTCTGTAATGTTTGTACAACACTTAAAAGCCTTGTTTGATCTGGATACTTTGACTGCAGCTGCAAGAACAGCTCAGGCTTGAGTGGCTTATAGCTGTTAAGTCCTTGCCGCAATGACTCCACTACATTCTTATTTAAAACATTTAATAACTCTTGCTCGGTCAAGCTCTGAGAAGTTATCCACCGCCACATGCATTTCCAATAACTGAAATATTAATTATTAATCAAACAATATATAATGTGATCTAAATATAAACAAAAAATAAAATTCAACTTAATTAGTGTGTTATTGTTTAATATAATTAACAAATAAATAAATCTTTATTTCATATTGAATAAGACACATTTAAATTGATAGCATTTAAACTGCATACTGAGCTATGTTTAAGTAAAGATCACATTGAATCAGAATGCAGTACCTACTAATAACAAAATATCATTAGGTTTACATATTATATTATTATATAACAAAAAGTATTATTATATACAAACTTACCAGGTATTTGATGTCGTCATTCTTAACTTTATAATAAATCAACCAGACACTGTAATTAACAATGTTATTAACATTATTTAAGACTTTTATACAAAGTGCCGCCTTTGCATCATATAGGTTAGAAATGAACTGATTGAATAGTATAATAGTATAATATAGAAGTGTGAATAAGGCTATCGTTACAAATCTATATTTGCCTAATCTTATTATGACTTTGTAATTTATTTACTAAAAAATTTAATGGAAATCATGATCTAACTCAGAAATACAACCGAAAACAAAAAATTTACTTGCAAGTTTCAACTGTCATTTTTGTACAACAGTGAAACGCTTCTTCTTCTTCTTACTATTTCCTTCTTTGCAACGTTAATTGCATTCAGTTCGCACCATTCTAGGTTATTTCTCTTCTTAATTTGTATTGAATAGGGGTTTTTTCACCTCTGTTCACTCTTTTTTATACGTCTTGACCCTCTTTTGAGGAATTTAAAATTAGAGATGAAACGTGAGACATTAAAAATCAATGCTTTTCCATGATTCTTTCAAAAGTTTTTCCTAAATCTTCAACTGTAAAAATTTTGAAAAAACTAACCTATACATAAACATATCTAGTATTTACTAAGCGTTGTACTTCAGAGCTACTTCAGTAGCGTTATTTGGTAGGTACTGTACGCGTAGTGATCCGCCACAACCTTCATTATACGCACACCGTGTGAATGGTAGTGTGTGGTGGGCCTAAGTTAGTTTTTTTAGTTAATGGCAACTCTGTTTACGAAATCGTTAATGACGTTAATGCTGGCAACATTCATTAACATGGCCGCATGTTGAACGAAACGATTTTCTTTACTGTTAGCCCAAAATATTTGTATTTGCATGATTTGTGAGCGGATATAAGTCGATCGTGTAGCCGGAAAATTTATTAATTTGTGGGACAAATTAACGGTAATATTAAATACCTCCCTCTACGCATATTACACCCGTCCTACTTAGTGTTTGTTTGGGGGAATGATTTCATAGAAATTGTTTCTTGTCAGGCTGCGATCACGAGAATGATGCATCACCCGAACATGCATCATCAGCCGATGTCCGGGCATCCTCAGCACCTGCCGGGCCACCAAGGAATGCCCGGCCATCATCAAATGCCGCCGCAGATGCACAGAGAGAACAGGCACGTAACACTAACTAGGTAATGTCCGGCTTTTTATTATTACATTATTATTTACTCATTACGATTCCAATATTCATACAACTAGTTTAAAGACTTAGTATAGTTCATAAATTAAGAAACTGCTTTATTTATGCTTACAAAATTTAGTTTATAATGCAGTAGTAGTGCAGCAAATAATATGTCCTAGCTCTTTGCTACACTTTCGAGTTGACAGACACTCTTATTAGAACATACACAATTATCACATAATTATTTGTGGCTCAGTCCAAATATATTCTCTGTTCCAATTAAATGTAAACAAAAAAAAAAACAAGTTAATGTGTCATTGTTTTCTATATGTACTGTGTGAAATTAATTATATTTAAATTATCAGCATTAATGGCTTATATAGATCTCTTTGTTTATGTTTAATATTCAATAAAAAAATAATTAGTAAGATAATGTATCCTTTGACTATGTTCATTTTCTGTTAGTCCATACATTGCTTATGCATAATATAACACCACCACCACAAGTAACAATGTTAACAAGACAGTGAAAAGCCTCTCACCACCATGCAGGTTGCAAAAATTTGCATTTTGCTCCAACCAAGAGCATCTTCAGGGATGTAGACTCTGTTACGATTAATATAATATTTTAATTTAATGCAATGGATTTCAGCAAAGTAACACCTGATTCCATTAACTAAAACTGAATAATATTGGCAGAGGAACTAGTACTCTTTGAAATAAAATATAGGTTTTTAAGTAGTTGCCTAATAAATATTAGGTGACTACTTAAAAACATCTTTTAAAAACATAATGCTAAAAATAATAAATAACTAGTGAGTGACCTCTTGTTCAGATAAACTCCTGGAAGTTTTTGTGGCAAGATCACTCATGTATAAGGAAATTTTGTTTTTGTAACTTATTATGAACAATAAATAAAAAAATACACTTTCTATACAAAAAGGATAGTGACAGATCATATTTAATTGGCGAACTGCATAACCCCTATCTTCATATTGATAATTTTATTTTAAATTTATTTTCTTGATATCTGATTTTTATTTTGGACCAACCTAAATATGTTGGATTAGAGCTTGGACCAATCAAATGTTTTACATTTACTTGGTTGATTTGACATTAGTTTCATGTGTAAAAAATAAGAATACCATTTAGCTGTTTTAAGTAACTACCTAATTGTAACTCTATTAGTAGAATTTAATTAGCAGAGTTGTCCTACAGGTATAAAATTAATATTAAATAAATCATATTATGAAACATCAAAAATTTTACTTTACTGAACAATTTATTTGTGGAAAGGACATGGATTTTACTCTATACAAGTTTAGGCCATAAACTCAAGTAGCTGGGCAATGAAAAAAATTGTAATAGCAATAATTTTCTAGGACCACTTTTTCGAATTTGTTTCTTATAATAGCAGCATTTACAAACATTGCAATAGTACTGGGTGTGTTAATTTGAAATCAAGGGGTTTGATTCCCTACTGAAAATCAGCATTGCCAGACTTTTTTGCCTAGCCATATTTTTTGAAATTTTCGTGTTTCTTCTAAGCAGGATTCTTTCTTCGGAAACGGGATATAGGTAGTAAAAAACTCAAGTCAAGTGCGAGTCGAACAAGAACAACATAAATATCAATTGTCAAGCGGGCAGCTATTCCACATGTCTTGTCTCCGCCAATCATGAGTAATATAATTGTTCTGTGGTGCTACACGTCCGCGTTTACTCAGCGCTTTTCACGCACGGTCGAGCTGTCCCAAAGGAACACTTAATTTTGATCTAAAAATCTGAACTTCTGGCAATCCTGCTGAAGAATAAATTTTTTTCGTAAAGTTAATATTAGGTTGGGAAAAAAGTTTCTTCGCATTTTATACAAAAATTGAAAAGATTTTTTATAAACTTTATTTTTAGCAGACTAAGTATATACGTGCCATTTTTTTCGATAACTTTTTGCCATCTTGTTGGTAGGGACATGATCCCATTGCTATAAAAATTTTGGGGCTTCTGATGAAAAAACTGCGACAAGTGGTTTGGGCAGTCTTTTTGTGATGTCAACCTAATACTGCCTAAAGAATTCTGCAGCGATCGAAACAGATGGAAATCTTAAGCAAGGCAAGGTCAGGACTAGGCGGATGCAACACCTCCCAGCCAAACTCCCGTAATTTTTGCTGAGTGGCTAAAGATGTGTGGGGTTTAGCGTTATCATGGTCAAAAACCACACCCTTTCTTGATTAATTCCGGCCGCTTTCTCTCAACTTCTTGCTTTAATCTCATCAGTTGTTCGCAGTACAGTTCAGAATCGATGGTCCTGCCTGGCGGTAACAGCTAATAATGAATAATGCCCTTCCATTCCCACCACACACACAGCATCACCTTGTTGCGGGTTTTGCCACAGTCTGTGAAGCCTGACCGGCCTTTGACCACGATCTTTTTTGCAAGTCCTTGTCGTACGTGATCTACTTTTCATCACCAGCTTCTTAAAAAATGATTTGGTTTCATTACGTCGTAATAAAGAATCACAAATGAGTAGGTACACGGTTCATTAGGTTACTAACAGTGAGCTCATGAGGCACCCAAATATCGAGCTTCTTTATGTACGCAGTTTATTTAAATGCGCCAAAACCGTTTTGTGATCAATCCCCAGTTCTTCAGCTATATCGTAACTACCAATATGCCGATCTTGCTCAACTTTTTCAAAAATGGCATCAGTTTTGTCCGTAACAATGCGACCAGAGCGACGTGCGTGCATCTTTGATATAAAATTTTCCGGATTAAAAACTCTTAAACCAATTTTGCGCTACTCTCACAGATACATTTATACACAGGTATTAGGTCCATAAACATAAAAAAAAATTCGCGGCTTGTGTTGCGTTTTTACATTTTTTGTAATAAAATTTTAAAATGTATCGAATTTCTTTATTAGAATCATTCATTTTAAAAATTGAGATTGAGACTTAATGCTATTTGTTTCGTCTATTTTTACTGTCATTGTAGTCTTGTAAGACTCAAAAATATACATAGGCATTGACCCTAGGAACTAATATAAACCATTTACCCCTTAATCTAAAATCTGAGTTTTAAGAATTTTGGACCCTTACAACCAGACTATTTGACAATGGGAGTGTGCATGGCAAGTAAAAGGATTAAGTCTTTAAATGGTATCGCAAGAAATACGAAAGTGAAATGGACAGAATTTCAAAATAGAATTAAAAAGTTGTTTTTTTTCCTTTACATTTCGAAGTGAACAAGAGTCTCAAGGAAAGTAACACTTTTGTTATAATAATAAGGTCCGGATTATGGTCATTCAAACATTGACACTATTAAATAAAAAGTCTATGTTTCACTCGCCGTGTATGGGCTGGCCGCTTTTATATGCTAATATTGTGTAATTTGTTGATACGTCGAGGGTCCTTTGCGGCTCTCTTTGTTCGGGAACTGGTCTTGAATGGCCCACATGACGGGTCCTTTGATTCGAGGCAATCTAGTAATGAATATGATGTCTTTTTTCGACCAGACCGATACATCATGGGCCTTTGAATACGGCACAGTTGAAATAACAGTCTAGCTAGTAACTACCCGCCGGGCGGTCGGATAGTCTGTAGAGTTTCTCACGAATGTGTTTTCATGCATTATCCTGATATTCAAAGTCACTTTTCGCTGTCAAGAAATGTAGTTTACGATTATGTGAGGAATATTATGTGTCTATATCGGGTCGAAGTGTAACAGGTGAGAATAATCAGAACATTCCAAGTTTTATGTTCATTCATTCATTCATTCAAATCTTAATAGCTAGGCTCTTGTCGGTGGAGTAATCGCCATGGTTCTCTGTCCTGTGCTTTACTTTTGACCTCTTGATACGACCCAACGTTTATCTTCTCCTTTATTTGTTCTATGTAACTTCTCCTAGGTCTTCCTCTTCCTCTTCTCCCCTCTACTTTTCCTTTTATAATATTCTTAAGAAATTCGTTGTGTCGTATCAAGTGCCCAACCATCTTTCCTCTTCTGTTAACATTGGCAATTTACATCGCAAAATATAATGTTGCTTACATAAGTAGGCTGCTAGAATTTAGAAGGCTTATTCACATTATTCAACTGTGTAGCAGTAAAACTAGTTGTGTGAAGGTATGGTAACTGGAAATCAAACATCCAAATACAAAATGTAAGGGTTATTATCTACTTTAATGTGCCTGTCATACTACGTCTCTGCCTCCTTTACTCGCTATACACTACCCATACCACTCGTCGTGTGTGGCAGGCGCATGTGACTCAATTACGAATCATTAGATTACGCGCAACGATGGAACAAACATACATACATATATAGACTGCCATAATATAATAAAAATAACCCCTTCCCTTCGTTTGGCTTGTAGTCGGGAAAAAATACATAAATATAATTATCGATTTGGGTTATGTATTTTTGACGTTGCGAGATCTTGTGTCCCATTTTTCATGTAGAAATCACCTTTCCATTTCCTACTCAAACTGCATTTTTCTGATTAATTTCGTTGCGGGTCCCAAGACAGATCTAGCATTTCCCTCGGGCACCCTGAGATCATATCAGAGGGTTTTCGAGATTTGCTATCACGGTCAATCCTCTTTCGCTGGCGTTGCATTGGTTCGGAATGTTTTGGGCCATTTGCCCATAAAAAATTCAAAATTTTTTGTGCAGTAATAAATGTCTATTTTGTATATTTGTATTACACAGTAAATTAACGATCAGTGTTACGTTCCAGAGTGCCGCTGGGCGGGTCCGGGGCGGGCGGCATGGGCGGGCACGCGCTCGGCATGAACATGGTGCACCCCGCCCGGCCGCCGCACCCCGTGCGCGCGATGCACCACCCGCCGCAGCAGCACCATAACGTCCCCGTAAGAATTCATTTTAAACACACTAACGTTTGGTATAAACTTACTAACCTTCGGTTTCCCGTATGCTATTCAAATGAATGATCAACTAACATGGCATTTAAATCAACGACCCATATTTAACGCTGATTGGAAGAATATTATCAGACAGAAAGGAACGGTCAGATATTTTATAATTACATCACGCTCGCACTTACAAGTTTTGTTAAAATTCCACAGATAAGATTAATGGCGTGTTTCTGGTTTCACCAAGCGATGTTAAAGTTAATCTTTCGTAAAATATCATGCATCTCGTAATTCCTATCAATGAATGAGAAGGGATGGTAATTTAACAAGCCGATAACACTAACACGCTTTGGAGAAATCGGTACTAAAGGTCACCAACGACACCGATTAGTTGACATACGATTTGAATCAGCGAGCGAGCGTGATGTAATTATAAAATATATGTCCGTCCCTTTCTGTCCGATAATAATCCATCAATCGGCGTTCAATATGGGTTGTTGATTTGAATGCCATGTTAGTTGATCATTCATTGGAACAGCGTACGGGAAACCGGAGGTTAGCATATAGCCTGCCTCGATACTCGGCTTTCCGACACACAAATAATCATTCATATCGGACCAGTAGTTCCTGAGATTAACGCGTTCAAAGAAACAACACTTTAGTAAACCATCATCAAATTATTGTATTCAGAATAAATTTTGCATAAATGGGAACTAGCCTAGCAAAAAAAAACCGACGAATGAAATGAATTGACATTTTTTACCAAAGCAATGGAATATAAATATTATTATCAACTGTGTTGTCTAGTGAATTAGAGCATGGTTCCTGGCTCGGATGTCACGGGTTCGGATTCCGCGTTGGAAAACTTTTATGTTGTTTTTAATTATGGTCAGAAATAGACAGACGCGTCGGTGGTCTAAATTTATATGTAAGCATACACAGGATGATTAATGGTTAATATGTCAAGCCAAATAAAGCGTGAAGAGAAGGACGCGAGAAGGAAAAAATGATCTTTTTTTGCTTTGGCACCTCATACAAATTACTTACCGTAACGCGAAAAAAGGCCGATTAAAGATCTCCATAAAAGTCACAAAACAGATGAGTTTCAAACCTTGTCAGGACTTAGATCAACGACCAGTGCGTTCGTGTGTACACATGTTATCCGGCAAATTTTAAGAAAAATGGGAATTTTTATTTAAAAAAATATTTTATTGCTCTGCCCAAAAGATGATGGACAATATTATGTATAATGCCCGATAGAAATGAACTTTTGAAAAAAATTAAATTGCACTCTCATATTGGAAATTTTTCATAATGACCGGGCATTATGTATAATGCTCAATTTATAACTTGGTCCATAAAATATAGACTAGGAGCTAGCGAGCCCCAGCGCCCCCAGCAAAGTAAGCCTCACTCCTTTTGATAATTTTATATCTTTGAATTTTTTATTGTTATATTTATAATATGTCACATTGTCTCGGCAGCAACAGCAACGCCTGCGGCGGCCGTACACGGTGGGCGGGGGCTACGCGCCGGGCGTGCTGCCGCCGCCGTACGCGCCGCCGCCGCCCCTGCCGCCGCCGGCCACGCAGCAGAGCCACACAGGTACCCCACTCCCCACGTCACATTATATCGTCCCTACGCCGAGTCGAACGGGAGTTGTGAATAACCCCTAGGTGCTGTCCTATTATAACGGGTGTAAAAAGAACAGTCTTTGGGATATGCCTATACTAGGGATGAAATGGATATGATATTTCGGATACGGATATGGATCTTTTTATATCGGGTATCCGATAGTTTCGGTTACGGTTACGGAGGTCCCTAACATGCCCGGTCTATACTACCTTTTCTCATTCTAGAAAATATCTATTTTATTTACAAAAATAAAATAAAGAATGGTTTTTCGTTATTCTTGCGAGAGAAAATAGGAAATGGTAAAAAGTTAAAAAAATAATTGACAAGAAATATTTCCAAAATGAGGAAAGGTAGTATAATCGTATCTGAAAGTTATAGTGACTGTTATTTTTACACCCGGTATACACCCAGTGACGACTGATAATTAATTGCATTTTGACGTATGAACATTTTAAAATACAATTTGATAATTTTGACGATTTCCGTAGCGCAGTGGTAGAGCGCGCTGGTGTTTGAGCGGTAGGTCGCAGGTTCAAATCTTGTCGAATACCTGTAACACAAGTTCTTCGAATTCTTAACAAGGGACCAGACTAACGTGCTGCAAAACGTGTATATATATATTTGTTTTTTAGCCGTATATTATTTTTGTATATTGACGGATTACTCCGCCGTACGATGCTAAGTGCCAACACTAATTGTTAAACTTAATAAATATCGTGTTATCCCTCTCGTATTTCCTGTCAACGAATGAGATGGCGTGGTATTTTAACAACCCGTTAACAGTAACAAGCTTTGATGAAATCGGGACTAATGATGTTTAAACTATGTTAATAGGTCTGGGCAGGCCGTCGTCGCCAAAAATAACAACTCAAGTTAAAATAAATACTGAGTTTGGTCAGTATACAGTTAAAAGTTTATGTGTAATTTAGATTTATAGTATGTCCGAGATAAATTTAACCCAATCGTGAACAAACCCGTCTATGACACAACCATAGACTAGTTGCCAATTGACCAATACATATTAATACAATGATTATTGCTACTATAGACTATAGGCTTATATTCTACAATCGGCAGTGTCAAAATGGCGTATTTTTTCTGTGAAAGATTTTCATTTGATGTTTAAACATATTAATTATAGTTTAATTGTTATAAAATAACTAAATTAAATAAAATAACTTCTTTAATTAAGCTAATTGATGTATCAGCGCTACAAAGTTCTATGTTACATGTTTATACATATTAATCTTGTTAAATAGTGGATGTCTTCTATATCTAATTATATGCGTACCTAATTTTGTTGTGTTATCACAAGTGCCAAGTTTGCGTTATCTCCTTTTTAATTTTTTGCTATAAGTGAGAACCTGTAATTGGCTTTTCTCTTTCTATACATAATAAGCATATCTGTAATTAATAAGCTGTTGGTTTTCTAAATTAATAAAATAAAATAAAAATAAAATAAAAATGTATTGGATATGAAGTTTATTCTTTAAAATTCAGGTGAAGTGTTTATAAGTATGCACAACAAGTAAATAAGTGAAAATTTCGGAGTTTTTGGTTTGTTTACGTTTAGATTAAATTTACCTCGGACGTACTATAGTTCAAGTATTATGTACGGTAGAATTATTTTTGTTGTTAGTAATTTGTAAATTATTACTAGTAGTAGATAGAATGTAGGGTAGATAATTATATTTTTTCAGTTTTGTTTATTTACCTCTATTCATAAAAATATTAATAATAGTTGTATTAATATTTTTATGAAAACTTTGTATGTGCAAGCTTTGTATGTCAACAGAAGATATTAATTAATAGCAGCCCAGTTGTGTAAATATTTTTAGTAATAAAGGGGTTAGGTTTTAGTTTGTGCCTAGACATGTTTTATGTTAATAATAATGGCAAATACGTCGAATGATAATGCAATGTTAGCTGTGAAATGTATCGCATACAACCAGAGGTCTCATTCTTTTTTTTTTCATTAGGTGTAACAACAGCGCAACCGAACATCGCAACCACCACAGAGAGTAAAGAGGAGAACGGGGCAAACGGGGCGAACGGGGCGAGTGGGGCGGAGAGCGAGGGGGCGGGCGACGAGGCGGCCCGCTCCCCCGCGGCCAACAGTAAAGAGAAGACTCCCATGTGCCTGGTCAATGAACTGGCCAGGTACAACAAGGTAAATACCAATAAAGTACTTTATTTATCATCACACAATACATAAAGGCAATAAACTAAATAAAAAAAACCCCTCAACAAAAAAAATTCAAACCTAACAAACGACCTGATGACCTTGAAGACATTGACCGATTTCCACCACAAAGTAGCTGATATATATATAACAGAGACACGACCTAGTACTAGAAAATGGTATCGTGGGAGTACGAGTGGAAGCCCCAAAGGGAGATCTCCGACCGAGCGAGATGGTATGCTCGGTCAGGCCGAAGCCCACTGCACTAGTTTTCAGATGACATACCTATATATAGCGACGTACTTAGAAAACTTTGATAGCGCGATCCAGGATTGTGGCGTTAGTAGTACCGCCACATCATCACACAATACATACATTATCATCACACAATAGACAAAGGGAAATAAATTAAAAAAAAACCGTGTAACATTCCTATCACACCTAACAAACGACCTGATGACTTTGAAGCCTGACCTGAACCGATTTCCACCAAACAGCTAAGAACACTCGACTGATATACCTTTAAAAAAAAACGCATGAAAATCGGATCATCCGTTTGGGACTACGATGCCACAGACACCTTAAACTTATAACACCCCGTTTCGACGATTCAACGATTCGCCACGGAATCAATAAAATGACATTCGATTGGTCGAAATTTTTTGTTTACATTTATATCATATTGAACCGAAACGGAGTGAAATTTAAGTAACTAGATGTTTCCTGCTACTTTGTACGTGCAAAATGAAATCCCACAGAACTCGTTCATTTTGCTGACTTAAAAAGTAGTCTATGTATTTGTCCCGTATGTTAACCACTACCATACCGAAATCCGTTTAGTAGTTTTGCGTGAAATAGTAAACGTAAAAGTAGGATTTGAAAATAATTCTTATATAGTATTTTTTTTTCTTTATATTTATTCAATCATCTTTCAGATAAAACACCAATATCGCCTCACATCAGAAACGGGGCCCGCTCACAAAAAAGTATTTACGGTCACACTTCGCTTAGGTGATACCGAAGAATACACAGCTGAGGTAAGGAAAAATCTTTACTACTTCTGACAGAAAATTTCCTACGTTGCAGCTATGAAGTCCATTGCTGGATATATCACAACTCAAAAGTGTTTCAAGTTCACTCGCCACGCTTGGCAGGCGGGTTGGCATTTCTCGATATATATTCCCTCTGCTGATTTATCGACATTCACGGGAAATATGGTTGACGGGGAGGCGCTATTCTTACTTGCGCGATGACCTATTGACTAAAGGCATTATCACCAACGAAGTTCCAAAAAAACAATTGACATAAGCTTCGCTAAGTGACACACGAATTCGTAAGACAGTATGTCAAATCCGATACATTTTGGTATCGAACTAAATAAGTGACAGTAGCGATGGCATCTTGAATTAGGGCCCTGAATGCTTAACATACACTAACTTAAATAAGAACTTTATACTTCAAAAATGTATAATATGTGCAGGGGTCATCGATAAAGCGAGCGCAACACGCGGCGGCGTCCGCGGCGCTGACGGGCACGAGCTTCCCGCCGCCGCCGCCGCGCGCGCCCGCGCACGCCAACCACCACCACCATCGACACGCCGGTACGTACACGCACTGCGTACGCGACACACGCATTTACGTATATTCTACGTTATGTCTCTACCAGACTACGCTAACTACGTCATTAAAAACAATTGTATTTGTAATGTCGGTTTGCTAAATGACATTACGTTGGGATTGGTTAGGCATATACTTAGATCCGTCCTATCTCTTTCGCAATGGCCGATGGCTAACCCTAGGTAAACGGAAGGTGCAACGCCTTTCTCCTGCAACAGTCACAGACATACATTATTAAAAAGATACGGTCGATTCAGTTTGTTGGAAAGGAACAGCAAAGGCTTTGCCTATAATATTGCATAAACGGCTTTTTGTATTCGGATTCAACATTATCTAAATGTAAACAAAGTTCAGTATGAGCGGCATAATGCTTCCAATTTAAACGTTGTGAAGAAAAATAATGACACATTCATTTGGTGGATTTAATTATTTTTTTTACATTGAATAGGAACGGAGTATAATAATGTTGTGTCTCGCTTCAGGTGCCGTGATGCCGACGGTGGAACTGAACGCGCTGGCGATGAAGCTCTGCCAGCCGGCGGTGTACACGTCGGTGCCGGCGGTGGCGGCGCGCCCTCGGCCGCGGATGCCGTACCGCCTGCCCGCGCCCTTCGCGCCGCCCTACCCGCACCCCGCGCACCCCCGCCTGCTCGAGCCCGGGCCCGCGCTGCTGTACAGGTGGGACGTCAGCACTGATCAACGTAGAGTAATAATAACGATTTTGGCGAATCGAAGTTGCTGAATCGTTGAAATTTTATTCTACTAGCCACCTAAGTAAGTCATTTTTATAGTGTCCAAGTGTTTGGGCAATACACAAGGAGAATTTCTTTGCATTTTACTCGCATAAACCAGTGGGACAGTATACTGATACGACTGGCGAGAGATCAGGTGGTGAACCGACTTTTTACGTCCATCCGACGCATGGGTCTTTCATGGTTCCAACGCGGGGATCTAATCGGCGACTTCCGAGTGGAGTGCCAAGCTCTATACCAATAGCCGAGCCGCAGCGAATCTTCTTTCGTGGCCCAAGATTTAAAGTTATGTTGTTGAAATAATTGAAATATGACTACAACGTTTTACAATTCGTTCCAGGGTCCGCGTGTGCGTCGGCGGGCGGTCGTGGGTGGGCGAGGGCAATACGCCGCAGGCCGCGCGACACGACGCGGCGGCGCGCGCGCTGCACGAGCTACGCCCGCCGCACGCCGACGCCGAGCCGGGGGAGCAGCAGCCAATAGGTAACACCTTTAGAGTGTTGATAACTATAAACAAAATTAAACATTTTAATTAACCACCCACTTTGTAAGTAATTTGAAATATTCATTCACGTTCATTCAATTACACGGTTTTTTAGCAGGAGACGCAAACTCGGACATCATGAACAGTGAAGTGAAGTCTCCGGTGTCGTTAGTACACGAGTTGGCGTTAAAGAGGAATCTCTCCGTGCAGTTTACCGTCAAATCTGAACGGGGGCCTCCACATATGAGGGTACGTTTGCCACCTCATATGAGGATAGTTTTACTATGGTATAGTTATAATATGCTAGTAAGACATAGAAATTTCTCTATGTATGGGTGACGGTCTTACAAAAAAGTAAAACCGGGTAAAGTAAAAGTGCGAATCGGACTCCCGCACGCTGGATTCCGTACAAAACGATACAATATTATTTGTGAAAATTTCAACTGTCTAGCTGTCATAGTTAAGTAGATACACAGATACAGTGCCGTTTCTACCCAATGTTCTCAATACAAAAAATTGGTTTTACATCAAAATCGTACGCGAAAGCATTACAGTATAAAAATACAAACGTGTTTCAGGTATTCGTGACACTTTGTACGGTCGGCGACATGGAGACGGAGGGCGAGGGCAACGGCAAGAAGGTGTCCAAGCGTCGCGCCGCGGAACACATGCTGGAGGAGATGCGGCGCCGCTGGCCGCCCGCGCTGCTGCGGCCGCGGACGGCCGACAAGCGGCGCCCGCAGCCCGCTAAGAAGAAACCGAGGAATCTCATCAAGGTATATCATCATCATCATCACTTACATAAGCCTCCCGCAAAGTATTTCATAGGGGGAGGGGTGGTGCTAGTTGCATATAGGCAGGCAGGTTGGCGAGGGCACTTTTCAGATAATAACAATGTCCTTTATGATGTGCTTTTCACTCTGCGACACCCCACAGATATCAAAGTATATCTGTGGGGTGTAGATCAAATAAATAAATTATAGTATAGTTATTTTCGTGCTGCAGACCCTCTCCGCCTTTTCTTAATTCCTACAAAAAAAAGTTAAATACTGACCTCCAGTATAGCTAGATAAAATTTAGTTCCACTAATTGACGTGGGAATTCTTAAACGAAAATGACTATACTTGTCTTAAAGAAATAAGTTAGGTTAAAGTTTAAACTATCATTTCAGGAGGGTCTGGCGGGCTCGGCGGCAGGCGGCGAGGGCGGCGCGGACAACCCGATCTCGCGGCTGGCTGTCGCGCGGCACGCGGCGCGCGCGCGCTCCCCGCAGTACCGCGTGCTGGAGGAGCGCGGCGCGGCGCGGCGGCGTGAGTTCCTCGTGCAGTGCGACGCTCCCCCCCACTCCGCGACTGGCCTCGGGCCCAACAAGAAGACGGCCAAGCGCCGCGCCGCACACAGTACGTCACATCCACATATATTATGAAACAGAATCATCTAGCGCATATAATCTGCCTGTATCATGCTTCTTGCATTGCATTGCATCTTTTCGTGATAAATTTCAAGACTACTGCACCGCTTTTAAAACTGTTTTCACCTATATCCTTACATATTACAAAGCAAAGCCCTCCATTGTGTCTGTCTGTCTGTTCGCGATAAACTCAAATACTACTGAACCGATATTTATGCTCTTCACCAATGGATAACGTAATTTTCGAGGAAGGTTTTAATGTATTAATTGGACCTGAAGTTCGCCGAAAACTAGTCTATTTATAATTAGATACCTATATCGTGTTTTTGTGTACAACTTACGATGAGACGTTTCTATAAGATCGAGAATGCGAGACGTCAGCGAACGTTCTACTTCTTGGACCTTTTCGTGTCTAGGCAACGTTTAATTGTCAACAATTTCAGATGTACTATTAGCGATGGAGACGGGTACCAGTACCGGTGAAGTGGCACCGACCGCCGCCGCCGCAGAGCCTACTACTAACGGCACCATAGAACCGAAAACTACCAATGGAGACATTAAACGAAAGGTATTATATTAATCGATTACAATTCGATTACTCTTTCTAAAATATAACGATAAATTTGTCTGACTTTTAATTTTCTCAAAATCATAATTTTGTTACTTATGATTTTCATCCATTAATGTCTTCAATTATTAACTTGCAGGAGAGCGAGACAACAAACGGCGGTGCCAACTCCGAAGTGCGGCAGCCCGTGCCTGGCGTGCTGATGATGGACTACCAGCAGCGATCCGGACAACCGCCGCAACAGAATGGTAATTAATTTTGTCATTGTTAAGGTTTAACTGATTTAATGTACTGTTGGTTCTTTATGGAAATTCATGTTCACAATAATAACACACAACTTTTATTTACACTTTTCCACAACCGGTTTCGATTAACACCTGATGATGAATTAATCGAAACCGGTCGTGTTTTAGTAAAAACTTATTAAAACGTAATAAAAAGTGGAAAAGTGTAAATAAAAGTTGTGTGTTATTATTGTGATTTATGGTAAAAAAGATGGGTAACAGTCGAGCAGTAGTCCAGTAGAACTACTAACTGTGATAATATCATTATATACAATATTATTGTGTCGCATTGAAGCTTATTAAAGCTATGTTTACTCTGCAGGTGAGCGAGCGAGCGAGACTAGTGCTACCGGAGGCGGCGGCAACTCGCCCGGCGCGAAGGACCAACTTATGTACCTTTCACAGCTGCTAGGATTTACTGTACAGTTTTCCGATTTCCCCAAGGTACGTGCAAGCATCTTTTTAGATATTTTATAAAGTCACGTCATCACGAATGAACCGGTCTGACAAAAAACACCATGTTCTTAATCGGCTCTATGTTACGGTGCGTCGTATCTCGCCAATAGAGTGTCGATTGCATCAATTAAGTCACAATACTAAATAATAATATATTATACTAGATACTATATGATAATAATAAAACCTTATTCGATAAATATTGATTTTACATATAAAGTTAAACAACTTTTATTTGAGCAGTATATAAATAGCTTTTGTATCCTCAGCGCAACCACGGCGAGTACTTATCTCTGGTGTCGCTGAGCACGGAGCCGCCGGTAATGTGCCACGGCGGCGGCGCGTCCACCGCACACTCGCACGAGCAGTGCGCGCGCGCGGCTCTTCGGGCACTCGCGCTTATGGGACTAGACGCGCCCGCGCCGGGGTGAGTACGCACACGTACAGCACGCACGCCATTAAACGACCTGCGACGCAATGTCGCACGCCATCGATCAAGAATAAATATATGAAAGCGTGATCACAAAGCAACAGACGAAGACAGGTTGCAGTTTTTTTGTCTTTTCGTCATTATCATTTCATGTCATTGATATGACGTACACAACTGCACATAAGCCTAGTCCAAAGTATTTCATGAGGGGTACAGTGTCAAAAATGTCCATGGAAGCGCTGATGTCAATTTCCGGATATTATGTAATCCCTGTGTCGCTTTTTACGACAACTATGGGATAGATATATATATGGGATAGATAGAGGTTGAGCCGTATGGTCGAGCTGTAGCAAGATAAGCACTTCCCTAAGGTGCACCCCACGGATCACGGACGTGCATACGAAAGCCTAAAAACGCGCCGCTACGAGATAAAGAATTAATATATCGATGCGTGATATGTATATAGTGTCTTCTGCAGTTGTGAGAGGAAAATATAACTTTATCGATGTGAAAGAAATTTATAATTTATTTATTTATTTATTAGATACACCAACAAGGAACAAACATCATTAAAAGATAAAATTACATTAAAACATTGTTTATAACTAAACGTTGCCTTAATTATAGGTGTAATACAGCATGCAATATCTATGAAGTACTTAAACTTATTAAATAATTACGGAAAATTAACTATGTTATTATTATGATGTTATTAAGAGGAAACCACACGGACGAGAGAAATGAAAAATAGGTATTTGAAAAGTTTGTTGCCGTCTCCAATTTGCCTTGATCTAGTGGTTCACGCCCGCAAATCGATGTGTGAGTGTGATCGTCTATGTGTGCGTGACATCCGCGCCCCGCCCGCAACGGGCCTCTCGCTACGTATAATGCTTAAAGTAAATCGGACTATATTTTATGATTATGACAAGAAATGGAATCTTCGTTAGACACTTTTTAGTTTTTACCTCGACTAGGTACCTAGTGCCAGAAATGGTCGATGCTCGTATACAATAACTAGTGAAGTCCATAGTTTCATAATATTATGGTGTTCATTCTACATACTATGATTAAAGTATGTGGCTCATTCAATCCGAAATTGTCTAGATCATTGTGCTACTTCGGCACACAATTAAATTAGCCCATTAAAAAATCTAAAAGTTTTATATATTCAAACACCTTCAAAAAATAATGTTTGGTTTATAGGCTATTGTTCGATAACTATAAATATTTACGAAATTTGAAAAAAATATCCTGAAAGAGGAGTAAATTTACCAAAAAAATGTTACACTCCGGGAATTGTACCTCCATTATTTATATTTTTAAATTAACGCTGAAAATAGCCCTCCGCGCCATTGTTGCATGCAGACGGCCTCTTAGGCGTCAGTTAATATTTTTAAAGTAGGTACCTAAGTACTTAGAGTTAAATGAAAAATATAAAAATATGTAAAGTATAATCTAAATACTCACAAGAATTGATTTCTGTCCGATTTTTTCATATAAAAATTATATTTCAATAATTATGCTAGACAATGATTTTTTCAAACATCCGTTATCGTTCTAAACTAAAAAATAATTAAATAATGTCCGTTTATAGAATAAATAACTACAAACCAAACACTGTTTTTGAAGATGTTAATTGTTTATAACTTTTGAATCTTTTTGGGCAAATTTCATTGTGATCATTACGATCATTATGATTATCAAATGGTCAATATGATCTAAATATCATCGGATCGAATAAGCTAACCACATATTATGTAATTTTAATCGCAGTATTTTAAACATTTTAAACTTATAGAAGTTTAAAATGTTTTTTATTCTACATACTAGGTAGTCTAGTCTACCACGAAAGGATATGGATCATGCTCCATATAAGTCTAGGCCATAAATTCAAGTAACCAGCCAATGAAAACAAATATGCTATGCTCACACACAGCTATGTATAGTGAGTCAAACTGAAAATTTTCAGTTAAGTAACTAAGTATTAAGTATTCTCTAGGAACACAGAAAAAAATATTTATAAGCATTATTCGGCGAGCGGTCATAATTGTGCTAAATTGTTTAGCGCCAACGCAAAATTACTTTTCCATATTTATATATTGCATTTGTTAGTTTTTGAACATAGGGTACATTTGTTTAAAATTTTTATTAAAAAAAGCTTAAAAAAAGTTTTTCCCAGTTTTTTTAACGGTTTATTTTTTTATTAAAAATATATTAAGTATCTCAGACTTGCTGTAACACTTATGACCGTATTAATAAAGAAGTGTAAAACTAGGACTCTCTTGGTTGATACAAACTCATACTAAGATCATCTTCTTCATTTGATTAATAGTTTGATTTCAAGGACATATCAGGTGAACCGGGTTTAGGAACGCTGTCTCAACTAAGATCTAACCTTTCAAAACTGCGTTTTAATGTGTGACTAGTAAAATAACGTTTCGTTATACTTTTAAAAGTAGCAGATTTATTAGTTTTATAACAAATATAATATTTATCAAAATTTCTGTAAATGAATGTAACAAAATTTTGTAGTATAAATATCAAAAAGAGACTTTAATCTTAATTATTACATTCAAAACCAGTTTTTCATTAATATTTTGGTAGAAATAAAATATTCCATCACAAAGAAGGTTCATATTCGGAACTAGAAATAGGTAAAACGGAATGAGATAGTGACATAAGCCTCAAAACAATTCTCAAATCACTGTTTACTTTCCAAAGCTCATCTACTCATGTAGCAGTTTGACAGCTGTTGATAACGCTCATACTCAGTTGAGACACCGTCTTTAAGTTAAGTGCTTAAATACTATTTATTAATTCGACTGTCATCTCAAATACTGACTTAAGGTTGAGGTTGAGATCGTTTTATTTATATGTATGTAGTATGTATTACTTGATTCAAAATTCACAATATTTTATTTAGAAATGAAACTTTACAAGCTATTTTCGGAAAGTCAACAAAAAGGCTACAACACCAGAAATGAGCTCGTGCTTATTTATTATTAAAAGAAATCCTTGCCTGTCAATGAATTAAAAAAATGTTATGTTGATTTATAAATTTGTAGAGCAAGTTATAGATTTGGAGCATCAATAATATTATGTATAATTTTGAATAAGTATAATAAGTCAAAATATAAGAGTCTGTTTTCAATAGAATGAGTTTTATAGTATATAAGTCAATCGTAGTAATTTAAATTTGAACGGCCGGGGGAAATTAATTAGTTGACGATAATAAACAATTTTAAAGAATTTATTTCAGTATATATTCATAAACACAAAGAAAAACTAATATTGGTCCACAGACGCTGGAGTATGTTCAACGATATAGAAAAAAGTATTTAAAAAATATATTTACTTTAAAATAACAATATTATAACTCACAAACAAGCGAAATCTTAATAATTATTTTAACAAAAAATTAAAATGTATAATGTAATCTAAATTATTCAAAACACTTCAAACACCAACTGGGGTCCATTCATAAGATATTATTTCTCCAAAAATAAAATAGGATTTTAGTTAAGATTTATACAAATCGAGCTAAAAATTATTTTGGACACTTTTTACTAACATTTTTAGAGTATTCTTGCTGTAATTATTCAGCTCGTAAAGGCAACCTTTACAACATTATAATATAATACGTTTTGGCCGACCGGGTATTTGACGTTATGGCCCAATACGATCCTCGTTATTTGGCAGTAAGCATGAGAGAATGATGGACGCATAATAGTTTTTTATGTTTTTTGAGTATAATTTAATTAGATTTATATAATTAAAGTTAGTGTAATATAATAATTTAATAATAAATATGAAAAAAGCTATAGACTTCACGAAAAAGATGTAAGAAACTAGAAATGTCGATATCAATAAACAACACTAGTTTATCGATATCATTATCGACTACGTGTCACATCACGCGTGTGTGTACGTATTTGTCCGCGTCCCCCTACCTCAAGCCTCGCCCCTCATAGTGCGATAGGGACAACTGCAGCTAGAACTGAAATTACCTATTAAAAGTACCAGAAATCGACGTTTAGGGGATTTCTGTTTCCTCCTCCAAAACTTAACCGATTTAGATAATTGTTTCTTTATTAGCTAAAAAAAGAAATTAACTAGGTTCCTATTTTTTGATTTTGTTGCATAATGTAGTCAAATCTGTTTCCTAGATGTTTAAACACGGCGCAGAGTCTGGCGGTTTTTTTTAGGTTTTTGAACGTCCATATCTCTTTAAGTAATTAGTTTATTAAAAAAAGGAAAAAATAGGGACGTACAAATATTATTCATAGATATTCATGAAAAAAATAGTTACTCTAGACTAATTATCCAGGGAGGAAATAGAAATCCCCTAGACCTCTATTTTTGTATGGAAAAAAATTCGTGGTGTTTCCTCTTAAGATATTTTTATGAAAATATTTTAGATACAAATTTGACAAAATTATATGAATAGTGGGCAACAAAGGCTAATATACCAAAAAGGATATTTAAACTAAATAATATTTGTTGATAATGGATTAATTTGTATAATCTAATGGATATTTGAAACGTGTTTGCAGGATACCAAGTGTACCCAGCGGCGGCGTGAAGCCGGCAGCCATCAGCAACGGGATCAGCGAGTGAGGCCACAACTGCAATACACGAGTGAATATCTCACGGCGCGAAATAAATTGTTCGGGAACCTCACACACAGAGTTTATTTCGTCACTTCACAGCTATGACGTATTCACAAAACTATAATGATCTCGGCTCCTGCGACAAGTCTTAGTTTATTTGTTCAAAACGTTTTTTTTATTATAAAATAGAAATGTATATTTTTTTGTTATACTATACGATCTGTATTTATATTAAATCTGTTTTTTGTTTCATCGAATTTCGCTCAGCTTTTGTCTTACGAAACGACTATCTCGAACGTTGTATAAGTATTGTGTTAACCCTTCGAAATGAGATTGTAAACGAGTAGTTGAAACGAAAAGGCTGTGAAGCCAAACCAAATCATTGGGGCCGCGCGGACGAAACTTTCTGGCGCGCTTTTGTATTCATATCGTAGATATAATTAGAATTGTGGTGCCGCGAGTTTTTACGTCGTTACTGTCAAGTTTCTATTGTTTGACGCGTGATTTGTTTCTTGTACAATAAACGTATAGAATGTGAATAAAAATAAAAGCAACGAAATTTGAGATACATGTTTGTTCTTGAGTTATCTGGATACATTATTTTATTCAGGATTTTTTGGGTCTATATTTTAGGCTGGAACAAAAA
Organism: Celastrina argiolus; assembly: GCA_905187575.2. Lineage (NCBI taxonomy): Eukaryota > Metazoa > Arthropoda > Insecta > Lepidoptera > Lycaenidae > Celastrina > Celastrina argiolus. The sequence goes on from LR994585.1 coordinate 16,207,770, forward strand.
AAGGCATACTGTATCCGACATGAAGTAACGCGAAACACGCGATCAATGTATACTGCTGTATACAAATTGCTTGTGCCTATAAATGTCATGTTCAAACATAGTTATCGTACTATGTTTGAACTGTACTGTAGATATGTAACAAATTGATAACTTGATTGTAGCTGATTGTTTAGCTCGTAGTATTATACATATTCTTCTCTCTCTGATGTTCCCTTTGATGTAAGCTTATTCAACATGTTCACCAATGGATTCCTCGCAATATTTAAAAATGTTGAAAGCAGCATTGTGAGCTTTTGGTTGCGAGCGTTTTACGGATTGAGGTTTAATGAATTAAACACAAACTAATTATCTCATTTGTAAACCGGTTACAGCGAGATTTCGGCGGTGTGTTTAGAGCACGCGTCCATGATGCTCGTAAACTGCTCTAGTGTTACGGATTTTGTAAAATTGAGACGAATCCCCCCGAGTTGTGATTATTGCGTGCGCGTCAGAAAATGTTCGCCGCCCCAATGCGAGATCAAGTTACATCATGCGGCCATGGTGTCACTTAGGTTTAGCTGTACAACTCAGTAGATAAAGAAGGGGACTGAGACAAGTAAACATGTTATTTGTCTCAGTCCCTTTCTTATTGCGAGTTGTACGCGGTAACCGCCGCAGGCCGCGCGCGCCGCCCGCCGCCTGCGCGGCTTGCGGCGATTATATTGGCCTCGATTTTTAAGCTCCCTCGAGCGTACGTTTACGATTTTTGGGCGACCCTGAGCTATGAAATGTGTAATTTTAGTTTAGTCCACGTCTTTACATACGATTTATACATACCCGCTTAGGATAGGTGCGCTTGTCTAGCCTGTAACCTGTGTACTCATATAGATCTAACTTTTCCCCGTATTCGATGTTTAATATATTGTGATCGGTCGCGAGCCGCACACTGCGACGATTGTACGTTTCATTGTAATGGGTCCGACGTATTTATTCGATTACTTAGCGGTAATAGTATAACGGACTTTACTTGTAGGAAGTAAAGTCGATTGCTCTTACTATTAAGTAAATAGAAGTAGTGTTTGTATTGTGCAAATCAGCGTAATTTGATGTTACAAGTACATCTATCTATTCATTAGAAACGATTGTCTTACTGCCGTATTTAGTAATAGCTTGAATCGATGCTTATTGACATTATTCATAATTAGTTTTAAACCAAGTTATTATAAATGCGGTGGGTAGATTTACAATGCATGCATGTGAAAGTTTTAAATCAAGATTGGAAATGGCACGTTTCTACTTTGAAAAAAAAAGTAGTATTTTAAATTTTTTTACCAAGAGTACGATCGCATGTTTTAATATGAAAAATGACTATTTTTTTGTCAAAATTTCATATTCGTAGATGTGGCATAATATTTGGCGTGGTACGCTGGTTTGCATGAGTTAGCGTTATTTACCCCTAAGGTAGGTAAGGCACAATTAAACGATTTTAAATCGAGGCCATTGGTAGAATTTCTTGATGTTGTTGCACAGTAGCACACGCATTGAGAAATTAATCAATTCATAGCCACAATGGCGTTAAGAAGTGTTCTATTTATTTTGTTTTAAGTAATCAATATTTTATATTATTATATGGGTACACGTCCCATTCGAACTTAGTGCTGTTAGAGTTGTGTAAGAATAAAAAGATTAAACTCAACGGTTTGTTTCATTTCAAGGTCGAATTAGACGTATTATTTATTATAAGAGTACGCGGCGCGATCGAATCTGAATCAAAATCGAATCAGTTTGGAGTAAGGCCCCCGTTATCGGGTGAGAGTGGACTGTAAATATGATAATAAGGGCGTGTTTCACCATACAACATTAAAGTTAATCCTTCGTTAAACATCATGTTGTTCCTCTCGTAATTCCTATCAATGAATGTCAAGGCATGGTATTTTTAACAAGCCGTTAAAACTACGGCGACTAACGGCGTTATTTGATTATACATGGATTATTTGTACTATAATTAAGGATCAATGGTACTGAAGAGACGAGGAATTCGTAACACAGTGTTTGTTATACTATTAATATCTCCATTCTTCATCCAACAAATCAAAAAATAAAACAGTCTGATTATAATAAAAACAATTTTTTATTTTATAAAAATGGTAGTAATGCGTAACAATATCACCAACCTCCATACGGAGGCACGAGGTAATCGGCTGTGCTTGTTTATATTTACATAATACTATTCTTGATTTCCGTCAGTAATACTTATTCGATTGTATAAATATGGCAGTTCACTTCACGTATTTCAGTCCGAGCGCCTGAGTCATGAAGCACAAGATGTCTGTGTGTTCCTCAATCTGAAATTAAAAAAGTACTATTAAAATAGGGCCAATCAACAAATACAATGAACTGCCAAATGAAAAAGTAAAGTGAATCTTTAATATTCCTTTTATCCTTCTCCCTCAGAGATACCAAATCTTCCGTCGTGTTAAATATTAAACGCTTCTCTCTATCTACTCAACTACTATCTCTACAACCATCTCTTTTTCAAATGAAACTAATACTGAAGGTCGATTCAGCTAATTAAATGTCGCAAATAAGAGTTTGAAGCAGTTGCGATATATTGTAACAGTGAAAACAGCAAAATTGTATTTTTCATAAACATCAAACAGTTTATTATACGGGGACTAACTCATAATTCCCAAGTCTCCTTCACTGATAACTGTAGTAATTGGGGTTATATTTTAATTTCAACAGTTTATGATATAATTTCCCAGTGGTTCACTCTAATTAGGGTTGTTTTTATATCAACGTGTCTACTTACAATCTTAGCAGTCGGCTTGCCACCGCCGTGTCCCGCTTTGGTATCCACCCTGGCGAGCAGCGGGCGCCGCTGAGGCGTGCCGGCGGCCGCGTGCTGCAGCGCCGCGATGAACTTCAGCGAGTGCAGCGGCACCACGCGGTCGTCGTGGTCCGCGGTCAGCACCAACGTCGCCGGGTACTCCGCACGGCTCACTAGGACATGTATTTATTAGTCTTTGCTCTAGCAGCAGGGAAGTAAATAAACATTGCATATTTAAAAAACTTTCTGCCTAAATGACTTTGGGATAAATGCATAGTTTACTTAGATGTGAGTAACTTTATTAGAATATACAGTATGATAATCAATCAGCGACTTCATAATGATTTTAAGTAATTTTTGGTGTCAATAAAGATTTATTATTATTTAATATTGTCAAAGACGACAAAAAATAGCAAGTCTCGTAAAAACGCTTGATACAAAAACGGCATTAACTATGACGTGACGCCTATGTTAAAGCGTATGAAATAAAGGGCCGTAGGAACTATATTCGCAAATATCTCCTCCGCACCGCGCGCAGTTCTATATGAATTCATACGAAGCAAACCAAAATGCGTCGCGTGTCACGCGTGCGGTGCATACGGCGCGGGCCAATCGCCGCGCGCCTTATATATTCCCATTAGTAATTACCGTTGTCAGGCGCCTGTATGTTGTGCAGCGGCGAGTACTTGAGCAGGTACTGGAACTGCGCGGGGTCGTCCGAGCTGCCGTAGTCTGACACCCACGCGTGCCCGATCGTGAACTTCTGGAAGCGCAGCATGTCCAGCACACTGACGAATAATAATATTATATTTTTTAATTATATAATAAAAAAAATATATAACGCCCGAGATCAAACAAAATGGAACAAAATCGGTTCATCCATTTTGTTTATTTATTTAAAAAAATATATATATAGTATAATAATATTATGTCAAAGGTACAACATTCTATTGCCTCGGGGTTATAACACGGAAGTTTAGAAATTTAATTACTGGGGATGGCGACACATCACATAATTCGCAATATGTAGTAAACGAATTCGTAATGTTTTACGAATTACTTAAAGAAGCCTACTTTAGTGCACTAAAATCTGGCTACATAATATCATATTATGCATGGTCTATGCCTCATTTGGGTGAAATGAGACTAGTTTCTGTTATGTTAAAAGTGCCAATAAAAGAGTGAATGAAGGTAAAAGCTTTCTAAGCTAAGCTTTCTTCTGTCAACTACTTATGATTTGAGTGATTTCTGATTAGTGAGGTAAAATGATTTTAAATATTATGTAAAAGCTGATGACGATAAGGCAAATAAGTCGTGTACGTGTAATTTCAGAAGCGCACTCACCCTACTTGCACAATAGCGGCTCCGAACAGATCCGGCCGTTGGTTGATGCACGCCGCCACCAGTAGACCGCCGTTGGAGCCGCCCTGTATGGTGATGAGCGAGGGTTTCGTGTACTTCTCCTTGACCAGATACTCGGCGGCGGCTTGGAAATCGTCGAACACGTTCTGTTTGTTGAGCAGCCGCCCGGCGTTGTGCCATTTCTCGCCGTACTCGCTGGAAAAATAACATAGAATTCAAATTTGAGAGAAAATTTTTAAAGAAAATTTGACTTCCTCTACAAAGTTGTTATAATTTTTTTTTCGTTGGCTAGCTACTTGGCTTTACCAGTTACCACAATTTAAGAAGTAAATCTAAAATACCGAGATGCGCTAAAAATGTGCCGACCTGTCAACTAAAAGTTGTCAGTTCTTTTCATCTTGATATAATTCCCTAAGATATTTTGGAACGAAGTTCCATATCGCGCGTTGCGGAAAAAATTAGGAAAGTTGTAACTACACTTTTTACTATAGTTGTGCGGCGTGCGTTTGTTTCACTGTCTGTCTCTCTCTCTCTCTTATAGAAAGCAAGCCAGTTATTTTATAAAAATTGCGCATACTCATTAAATTTATATCACATTATATTTATTAATTATTATAAGTATAGATAATAAAAAATATATATTATAACTTAAAAAAACCTACTAACTAATCGAAAGAAACTTCGTTCCATCCGGGACACCTCTCTAGTTTTTTTTCACTCGAACGTTTTGATCGTTTGTACTCTATAGGATATTCGAAGTCTATTGAGGCTGACGTCACTCACCCGCCCCCGCGGATGTTGGGCACGGCGACCGCGCCGTTGAAGTGCTGCATGAACACGAGCCGCGTGACGCTGAAGCTGGGCTGCACGTTGATGTTGAAGCCGCCGTACCCGTACAGCAGCACGGGCGAGTTGCCCTCGCGGGGGAGGTCCTGAAAAGTTAGTCAAATTGTTAAAAACGTCCGAGATTCGATGGTCCATCCATCCACCATCGAATCTTCTCACTATCCCAACATATAACCTTTGTTGTATGAGACAACTAAATATTTTCTATATTATTTTTCGAAATTTAACTATTTCGAAAGCAAAGTTATGAGATTTCAAAGTGTCCTTGCGCTCCGCTTGGCTCGTCTTGACGGGGGCACTTCTGTTTTTTTATGATTTCTGATTTTTTTATGAACAACAACAAATCACGTAACGAAGCGGTTTACCCATTAGTTATCAAAGTTATCACTTTAAAAAGTAGTGATGGGGTTAATTTAATTTGTCATGCCTACAAGAGTTATGTCCATACTCCAACAAACAAGACAACACAATAAATCAGTGTTAAAAAAAGATTACATCGTGTTTCAACGCGCAAGTGTTGGTTTCGTAGACTAATAATAAAGTACATTTTTAAACGTTCTGGAGTAAGAATATATACTTGCAATTAAATTGTGTCTGTAAAAATTAAATGGAACGGTTTTTAATTTACAAAATATTTTGAAAACGAATTTGATATACTGTGAATATAAGTTAAACTAAAACGAATTTCTCACTTTTTTGGATATAATAAACATAGGAACTTGTGTGCCGTCTTTGCTCGGGTAGAACACTTGCTTGGCTTCGTACAGCGACGCGTCGAAACCTTTTACTTTTGTTTCTCTAAATATCTGAAAAGTATTACAACACAATTTGAATAGCATTATAATTTAAATAGTATTAAGTAGCTGAAGTATTTTCTTTACTTGTCTCAACAAAAGAAAGTACTTGTTGGGACAAGTTAATACACCAGGAATCATAACACAGTGAGACGGATGACCGACACGACTTTTAAATGCTCATCTGACGCATAAGAGATGTTTTCTCGTCAAATGAGGTCTTGATATTTAGTGTAAAGATCCGTATCTGCGGATACGGATCTTTATTTTCTTATTTTTATAGTTATTTCAGTGTTATAAAAGTGATATTTTATCTTTCTTTCAATATAAATATCTATCTATCTAAATGTTTGCAATATAAAGGTGCCAGATTTATAAGAAATAAAAATAATCTGAATGGAATTTTACAGTTTTTTATTTAATATTTCTTACTTAATCAGCTGAAAAAGATCCGCTGAAGATCCATATATCCGGATACGGATTTATCTTTTACCTCGGATATCCGAGGATACGGATACGGATATTCGGAACATCACTAATAATAACGTGTACTCACAGTGGGCGTATAAGGTTTGTCGTTAAAGTCCACCCTGTATATGATGCCGGGCGAGAGGAACGACACGAAGTGGTAAAATATCTCGGACTGGTCGCGCTTCCCCGAGAACCCACCCACCGAGCCCACTCCCAGCTCGAACGTCTGAATATACTCGCCCGAGTTGAGCTCGTGCAGTTGTAGGACACTCTGGAAATTATAAATGACGAGCACACCGTAAAAAAATTTGCGAAATCGATCCAACAGTTGTCGAAATGTAAGAAATTTTGAGGTCGTTTTTTTACACTTTGGGCTACATTTTTCGGGCTTTAGTAAGGAACCCTTTCTTTTAATATAATATAGCCTATGTTCAGCGTAGACCGTAGTGTAGCTTTCCAACGGCGAAAGAATGTTTCATATTGGTTCAGTGGTTCCAGAGCCTATTCCATTCAAACAAACAAACAATCAAATGTTTCCTCTTTATAATATTAGTATAGATAAAACTGTGTGATTTCCGTGGTTCCTATGTATTTATTTCTACGGTGTTACTTTGTCCTAATCCGGGCTAACGGAACGGATACTATACGCAATATAAATGTCACAGTCATCTGGCTGAATCTGCTATTTAATTGAATGACTAGCGCGTTCATTGAATCCTGTTTTTATTAACAAATTTTAAAATCCGAGACTAGGACAGCCATTTAATATTTTATTTTTAAACTTCAAAATTTCCGAATGAGTACTATTATAACGCTCATTAAAGTAAATTAATCAAAAAATACATCAACACATCGCTATTAGTACGAGCTGTTTAACGCCATTAAGTAACCGCGCTAGTCATTCAATTAAATAAGTAGATTCAATCAGATGACTGCGACATATATATCGCGTATAGTATTATCGATAATACTACTACGTGACGGAATCCTGACTAACTATTTAATCCGCTCTCGGAATCCCTGTATTAATAAATAATAAATTAAAGATCTAAGAACCCCAGTATTGTTGTAAATTTTCCTTAGAAGGCTGTAGTTTAAGCCTAGTATGATATGTTAACACAATGTTTCTAATATAACTAGACATTTTGAAACTTGTGTATAGTATCTTACCTTAACATCTCTAACATAGTGTATGACTAGTTTATCATTATCTACGGCTGTCGCCCAATCTAGCACGTCCTTGGGATGCTCCTGAAAAGTACATCATTTATAATTTAGTGGGTATGATTGAAAAGTAATTACTTTTGTAATTTCTTCTAAAATAACTCTGGCTTGTGGTAAATATATAAAAGTTAGTCTAGAAAATTCTGATCATACACAACAGAAACATTATATCACACTTTGCATTATTACATTTCTTAATTTATAATAATATGGCTCTAGATGGCCTGATGTAAGTTTGGGTGCTGCATAATATAATTCTACAAACGAATTGCTTATCTTTATTTTTTAATTACATTTACTGATTTAAAATAATAATTTATATTAAATATAAATTACATGCTTCTCTCACGAATTAGGTTATGGTTTTTTAAGTTCATTTTAAGATAGATTTTAAGTTTTTGAGAGCAAATTAATGAAAAATATGTACATGGATGGACCGGCCCCTACTGACCTGTATAAGAGTTTCCCAGTTCTCCTCAGCGGGGTTGAGGAGGTCAATTTTGATGAGCCGGTAGTTCGGCGCGTTCTTGTTGGTGCGGAATATGCACACAGAGTCATCGTTTGTGATGTACTGGAAATTACAATTTAGAATTGATAACTTTATACATAACTCGAATGAACGATAATAACATAATAGCGCCAAGTTTTTTTTGTTGATCGTAAACTGTGTGTGTGTGTTTATATTATATTAAATAGTTTTTCAAGTTGTCTATAAAATCTGCCTTTATGTTGTACACGATATGCGTGATGACGTCACACAAAGCAATCAGATTACTTTGGCCAGTACAGTTTCACATCTCAAAAATCTCGACGGCGATGACGTCATCCGCCTCCTGTCACCGCTGCACCAAACTGTTTCAACTGACCTCGTAATCGGCCTCGAATTTGTGCACGATCTGCGTGAGCGGCAGCAGGCCAGTGATCTGCGGGTGCTTGGTGAGGTCCGCGAAGTACAGCAGGTTGTCGCGGCAGTCGCGCACCGGCGACACGAGCAGCCAGCGGCCGTCCCACGACACCTCCGCGCCGCTGCACATAAAGAAATCAATGATTTAAAAAACACATCTGCATTTCTGTGTATTTAAAAAAAAACATTTTAATTTAGCGCCAAAAATCTATATTATACCCAGTGTCACTGGCATACTCATTCTAAAATCCATTGAGCCGTTGCGACTGATGTGTGAGCCATCAATTACATAACATAAAAGTTGACCTCATTTAATCTCATACTGTGACTTATGTTCGATTTTGTTCATCCCCAGCCCAGGGCCTTAATCTCCAAACTGATTCGATTTTGATTCAGCTTCTATAGTGCCGCGTACGTTCCAATAAATTGACGTTTGTTTATTTTGATTCTCAGTCGATTGATACGGTCGGGAGTACAAAAAGTTACGATCTAACGATGTTCTTTATCCTGGGGGCTGATTCAAGCTGCCATCGCTACACTAAATGATCGCGATTTGGTATGTCATTTAGCGTAGCTTATGTCAAATCCCATACATATTGTTATCGAACTTTGCAAGCGATAATTAGCGATGGCATCTTGAATCAGCCCCCTGGCTAGTTTCAAAGTAATCCACAAAATAAAATACCAAAAGCCGTTGAGATCGAACGGTTTCGATTCCCGATTGTGTAGTGCAGCCTGCAGTACTCACATCCTCCACAACGGCTCCTCGGGGAACTCGACGGCGATGACGTCATCAGCCTGCGGCGTGTCGAGGCGGTGGTAGCACAGCTTCTGGTCCCTATTCACCTCGGTCTCGGAGCCGTCCGTCTTGCCCTCCTGGTCGGGGTAACGCTGAAAACCACAAAAGACAAATAAATGACGCGTTTCAATTAGGGATGTTAGTGAGTTCCGTAAACGTAACCGAAACTATCGGATATCCGATATAAAAAGTTATCCGTAACCGAAACCGAAATAAAAGGTTGTCTGTAAAAATGAAACAAAATATAACATCCGTAACCGAAATTATCCGAAAGTAACGGATAATCCGAAATCATTTAATATCCATATCCGTATCTGTATACGAAATTTCATATCCATTTCATCCCTGGTTTCAATTACCGATCTAGTGGCGGTCCGCTGTCCAATTTGTTGGCCATAAAGTCCAGGCACATTCCGGAAACCGCCATCTAGCGCCACTATTGGAAAATCTTAATTACTAAATTTGTTTTGTATCTTCTTCTTAATTAAGGGGTTGAATTTAGCTTAATGTGATGTTATAATTAAAAATATCCTTATCATTATTTTAATATCAATATTTATACTGAATTCAGCATATTTACATTTTATAATTTACAAACGTTAATAGTAGTGACATCTATTGCAAATTTTTGTAAAACATATATGTAGAGGATGGTAGGCCATGACACAATGGAACAATAAAACTAGTGTCACAATGATGTATTAAATTACTAGACGGGTAATAACAAACAAATGTAAAATGCTATAAAATATTGGATAAGCAATAAATGTCACTACAATACACGTAAACTTTTATCCTCATCATAGACCTTGACAAAGGACGTAGGTAAAGTACTTCATTTGCATGTCAAGGTGTTCCTATTGATGCGTGTTGTTTTATTCATATTGGATTAAATGTGAAATTAATCCTTATATAAAACAAAGTCATTTGCCGCGTTTGCGAGTGGTTCTCGAGAAAGGTTTATATGTATTAATTAGACCCGGTAGGTGGCCCTGCTGTCAGTGTGTTCTCAGATCAGACTCGAAGTACGAAGTTTGCCGCTAGTTTTAAATAATACTTACAGAATAGAACAATCCCTTATTGTCTTTGGTCCACGCCATAGACGCAAACTTGACTTTTTTTAAAACCTCCGGGTAGTCTTCGCCTGAAAACAAAATTTTTAGCTTATTATCGAAACTAATATTTAAAAAAGATTTATTTCTGTTTGCATTGAATAGCTTGCTACTACTAGAACCATTTTGTTGAAATCACACAGATATAGTTTAAACCAAAGGAAATAGCTTTCTCTCACTCCAAAAAATCTTAACTACTCTAATCTAAACTAGTAAATAGTGAGATTAACATTTAAGTTACACTTAATATAAAGTAAGGTATACCCCAAACTGATCTAGCAGTTTGTAGACGCTTCGCCAAGTTTATTACCGTGTGCCTATGCACTTAAATGCTTAGTTGACAAAATATTATGCAAATGTTGCCATGCTACACTTACATCTAATTTCATTATTCATACATCATCATTATACATTCATCATTATCTTATATATAAACATTAATTTCCTTTCGTTAGTCTCGCTAAAACTAGAGAACGGCTGAACAAATTCGGCTATTTATAGTCTTGAAATATTTGTGGAAGTCCAGGGAAGGTTTAAACTGTTCTTCACGGACTGTTTCTATGCACAACGAAGTGGGCATGGGTCAGCTTGTCTTATATATAAAAATGAATTGCTGTTCGTTAGCCTCGCTAAAACTCAAGAAAGGCTGAACCGATTCGGGTATTTTTAGTCTTGAAATGTTCGTGGAAGTCCCGGGAAGGTTTAAACGGTTTGTATGCTCAGTGCTCACTTGGCACGGGTCAGCCAGTCTTATATATAAAATTGAATTGCTGTTCGTTAGTCTCGCTAAAAATTGAAAAAACGGCTGAACCGATTCGGCTATTTTTAGTCTTGAAATATTCGTGGAAGTCCAGGGAATTTTTTAACGGTTTTTTTATGCTCAACGAAGTGGGCACGGGTCAGATAGTCTTATATATAAATATGAATCGTAGTTCGTTAGTCTCGCTAAAACTCAAGAAAGGCTGAACCGATTCGGCTATTTTTAGTCTTGAAATATTTGTGGAAGTCCAGGGAAGGTTTAAACGGTTTCTATGCTCAACGAAGTGGGCACGGGATATTACCTGTAGCCACATCCTTCAGGTGTATAGTGATCCAGTCGGAGCCACTGGCTGAGAGACCGTAGGCGAAGGTGGCGCCGTCTTCCGTGAAGCGACTGCCGGACAACGCCACGGTGCCGTCGGCCGACAGCGTGTTGGGGTCGATGAACACTCGCGGCTCCGAGGTGAGGGTGTCTTGCACGTAGAGGACACTGAAAACAATTAACCATTGTATATTTTTTTACTTTATGCAGAATGTACAATAGCGACATTATTACAGAGAAAAAAAGTTAAAAAGCCGAAGGAATACAAGCAGTGTATAGTGTATGATCATTCATTATTTTCATAAGAAAGACATTTTGGAAATTCTGTCTAGTTATCTATACGCGAACTGCTGAAATAACTTTGTAATTTCATATAAATGTATTGGATTACAAAGTTATGTTTGCACTTCCAGACAAAAAATAAAAAAGCAAAAGATTGTTATGGACGAATTTGACTACAAAGCGACCTCTAGTAGAATAGGCAGTATATTTTGACAACTCGACACTCGTGTGTTCGCTCTTCAGTAGTATTGTATTATCCCATAGATTTTTTTAGTGCTCTGAATTTACTCCAGGCTTTCGGATTCCAGATATGCCCCAATTCCGCCGAAGGAACAAAACGTTTTCAATATTCCCGGGTCATGGATGTGTATTAAATTTGTGTATAATATAATAAAAATCTTAAATATGTGTATAGTATAAAAGTATTAAATATATTTCCGTTTTCTGGTACCTGTGACACAAGTTCTTCGGATACGCGACCAGATCGGCGTGGTGTAAAGCGTCCATAGATATTATTATTATTAAACAATTAAAAGCCTCCATATACTCACTTCTGATTCTGCAAGCCAGTGTTCTTGTAGAAAAAGTATCTGTCCCCTCGTTTGAAGGGGCAGGAGTATTTGGGGTAGTTCCACAGCTCCGTCAGACGTTCGCTGACGTCTGCCTTCACGGGACAGGAGTCGAGGTAGGGCCGCGTGATCTTATTCTCGGCGTCTATGAAGGCTGCCGTCTCATTGGAGTCAGGGTCCTCGAGCCATCGGTATGGGTCTGCTATCTGCGAAACATAAAAAATAGAGTACTTGTTTTGTTTTAGCAGGTAGGCGCAACGGCGTACAGTTTAAGGTCCACTGACGCGGAGCGGGGCGGAGAGGAGCTCGCGGTGCCCGAGTTGACCAATCACTATGCTCGAAATCTCCGCTAAAAAAACGATTCGTTTCAATTTTAAAAGTGAACAACTTTATTGATGTTACATAGTACTTTAATTTCTTTTCTTTTTATACCGTAATATTCATATTATACAGGGTGTAAAAAGAGCAGTCACTATAACTTTGGGATATGATTAAAGGACCTTTTCTCATTCTAAAAATATATTTTTTTCATTGTTTATTTTTTGAAAAAGAAATATTTTTTTTGCAATTTATTATTTTTGGTCGCAAGGCTGAACTGTTTGGAACAACGTTCTGCATTAAATTCTTAAATTTTATAATTTTTGCCCTAGTACGTAATGAACGTCTTACGCGTGCTATTGACCTCTCAGCGTAATCAGCTGATCGCTGTGTTGTGCACGTTGTACATTGCCTATTGAAAATTTTAAAATTTTTAAAATAGTGGAATAAATGCAAATGACTAGTACCAATAGATATATCTCTTGCCTGATTATTACCCCATGAAGTTATAGTGACTGCTCTTTTTACACCCCGTATATTACAGAAAAACATTAAAATAAGTATAATATAATTAATATATATATTTATACGTTTTGAAAAAGAAATATTATGTAAAGTTTCTCATTTTAAAAGTGAAACGGAAACGTTTTTTTATCTGTCAAATACGGGCTTTGATAACAAGCCAAGCCAGTACTCAGTAAAAAAGTCCGTTAGTTCGCCTTGAATTTTCGAACATAATTTTATTTGGAGTTCCATCTCTTACTACGTACGTAGAAAAGGCTGGCATTCAGTACTATAACTTTAATCGCCATAATTTATGGCGGCGATTTATGACGTCATATATATTCCTAATGTAACCACGCTGGCAGTTCACAATGGAATTAATTAATAATTTTCCAGCAGTGATAACACTGAGCAGTGTTGGCAGTGCATTGAAACGTAAATTATATCTTCTGCAAGTATTGTTTAATTGCAAACGCAGTCATTATATTGTCATGAGCAAAAGTTAGCGTCAAAAGACAACGTTTTTTAAAGCTAGTGAAGGATGTTGTAAACGGGTGTTCTATTTTAACTATTATCTCCCGAAGATAAGATTGGCAAAAACTCCTGGTGGTGTTGACAGTCGGAACTATAAAACCTTTTTCAATTACGTTTCATCCTGATTAGAATTATATTTTAATAGAATAAATACATGGTTTCAATGGCACGCCAATGAAGTTTTTATTTTCATCTGTCAACGCCACCAATTTTTTTTGCCAAGCTAAGTTTTTATACATTTAGAAAGAAGAAGAATAAGTTTTTAAATACACCAAGTGGTCGAAAGCTGTCAAATTTAAAAAAAAAATATTATTTATCGCGTGTTTTATCGCCCTTAGACAGCCGGGTAAACAACCTTAGGCTCATTTGTATTCTGTATAGAAACTTGTTTGTTGCCATTATTGTGGCCAACTCAATTGACCTTGGTGTGCTATCAGACAATTTCAAGGAAAATCTGTTTTTTGCATATCAACATAAGCCCATGACCGTACACTAAAAAGATTCAACTTTTTTGTGTACTTTTATTCAAGCATAAAATTGCAAATCAATAAAACTGGATTAGTACAAGTTTATTTTGTCTGCCTTATATTTAGAATTTATTGTTTGTTTATAAACTTATTAGTGTATAAAATTTAAATATATTATATCTAGCAATATCCCGCGAAAAATTTATAACCACAACCTGCAAGCAAATGAGTGAGTGTACACATAACATGCGTTTGAAGCTCCTCCCACGTTCCCACACTGCTTAAAAGACTACACTCACAAGCAAAAACGTGAAAACACCACCACGACACAAGCAATAATGTTAACACGTACAAAGCCCCTACACCTCCATGCAGGTTGCAAAACTCGACGCGCGTCTCACTCCGACCCCGGAGCATCCTAAGGACGTAGACTCTAAGAACAATGTTCGTAAGTGATGGATGCCGCCCGCCACACAACCACATTATATTCCCTACTGCTACTACCCCTTCCACAATTTTTTTTTTATTTATATTATTATAATATTTAATTATTATTGTAAACAAAGGAGTGCATCGCAATAGTGTTATTGTATATTAAATTGCTCCTGCCCTTATTGCTCTTATTATAACCCAAGCTAGTACAACTATGCATCGTAACGTATACGTATCAATAACTGTAGCCCAAGCAGGAACATTTGAAAGTTCCATAAAGTAAAGTAATCGAATGTCAATAGTGTTGGCGCTATCTTGCTTTTCATACTAAATAGTCTTATTCAATTCAACACACTCTGACACTGGCAAATCACCAAGGAGCCACTCCAAAAAAAGAAGTAGAAGAAGACTTTCCTTTACTTTACGGATATTTTTAATGTTGAACGCCTCCGTGGTCTAGTGGTTCAGAGCTTTGCTCTCGACCCGGAGGTCGTGGGTTCCATTCCCGCGTTGGAACAACAAAAAAATTTCACCTGATTGTCTGACAAAAAAGATGATCCATGCGTCGGATGGGCATGTAAAAAGTCGGTCCTGCGCCTGTTCTCTCGCCAGTCGTGTCGGACTACCGTCCCACTGGGTTATAGGAGTAAAAGGATCAGACAGTGTCTTTGTGTATTGCGCACACACTTGGACACTATAAAACAACTTCTGCGTAGCTGGCCTGGTTTCAACGAAATCGAAATCGGGGAGGGAAGCTATTATTATTATACTAGCTGTGCCCGCGACTCCGTACGCGTGGAAAAGTAATTTAGGGCAGTATTATAATATTTTGACAGCGCGCCGCAAAATTTTGCGGTATTTTAGCCTTTAGGTGCGTAAGGTACTGATTATAAATCACTTCACTGTTAAAGTACTGATTTTATACAGAAAAGTAGCAAAATATAGAAAGTACCAAAAGAAAGAAAACAAACCTAAGTTGTACCTAACATAAAAACCATTCGGTCCATAATAAAAACTAAGAAATAAAAATATGAATAATGAAGAAAAACATAAATCTAACTTATGTTGACATAACTTTTTTAGTTTAACTGTAAACACAATACTTATGTTAATCAAAATTCTATTTATTATGCAGTTATCGAATACATAATTTGGACAAAGAAGACTATAAAATGTACAGTAATAGTAGGCTGTAGTATGAATTTTAACGGACGGAATGAGAACTATAATATACAATGCAAAATAATATTATACATTGCTAATGATGCACGCTGAGTTTAACTCTCGGATAACGTATTGTATAAATACTACCTACCTAAACCTACTCAACTTTGCTATAATTGTATTAAAAGTACGGCATTTGGCGTATAGATGTCGCTATTATGGTCTGCTCTGCATCGCGCTATCGCTTGTAAGATAGATTTGTATAAGAGAATACTCTATCAATATTATGATTTTTTGCAAAAAAACCCATAATAATCTGTTAACACAGATCCAGGACAGGCCGCAAAAGGCTAGAATTTCAAAAGGTATCTCGATTGGAATCGAGTTGTATCAACAGTTTTCCCCTGTAACACAGTTTAGTAACTATCAAGATGTTTTTTAACGTATGTATTATATTATAAAATAGAAAAAACAAAATAAAGAGCAATATATTTATGAAAATCTTAAAACTGTTTTTAAAATTCCGTACCACAAAAGGAAAAAACGAAACACATATTATAAGATCATTTCCGTCTGTCTGTCAAGACCCTTTTACTCAGAAACGCGTGTAGGTATCAAGATGAAAATTATATAAAATACTCAGGATACCTACTGTTCCTTGAAGCAGTGAAAAAATCTGACCTCTTAGCCAATGCAACCAAAAGCAGTTGCTTTTTTTAGGTATGTCGCTAAATTTCGTCATTTTCGACACTCGTAAGGGAATCAAAACCTAAAGGGTACTTCCCGTGAACTCAAAATCATAAAATTTGAAACCAAGCAACGTCTAAAACCATACGTTTTTAGTAACATTATATAGATAGTAAAAATATTTTGATTTTTTTTAACTTAGTACCGTTTGTCATGAATGTGTATAATTGAAACTTATAACAAATATTTAGGTCTCTAATATATTCGAGCTGTAACCAAATCAAAATTCTATGTCAATCAGGTTTGTATGGAGCTCTCGGTGCGCAAGTCCAACTCGCACTTGGCCGGTTTTTATTTATTTACTTATTACTAACCTACGCTAACAAATATGTATACAGTACCTACTTATCACAAAGGACTTTACAGTAAAAGTACTAATTGATTTTATACAAATAACTTTCGTAATAAACTCAAGAAAAAAAATCTTAGATTGTCCCTACCTAGCAAGCCTAAAACTAACAAATAAAAGTCACCCCCGCGGCCCCGGTGCGTTTGCTGAGAATAGGTACAATTTGAAGCGGCGCGGCGCGGCGGCGCGCGGCTCCAAGGCCCGCCGCGCGCTTCCTACAAATGTCCAGCAAAAACGACATGATCTTTTAAAATGGTCATAACTTTTTTATTTATGAACCGATTTACATAAAACAAACACTAAATGTTAAGTGAAGCTTGCCGCAATATATTAGTGAAAAGTACATCTTAATCGGATAAGCCGTTTCTGAGATTAGCGTGCACAAACCCACAGACAAACAGACAAACAGACAAACAGACAAAAATTTCAAAAATCATAGTTTTGGGTACTATTGCGTAAATAAAGGTCCCCTATCATATTTTTTTTCAAATATCTTCAATGTACAGACACGACTCCTCTACAGATTTATTATATGTATTATTTAATGTTCACGCTTGGCCTGCTATTCCTTCTAATCCTACACATCTGATTGTAACATATGTGTCTATGTATGTTTGTTCCGCCGTAGCGCTTAAACTACTGATGCGTTGTTTCTGCAAATTAAAACTAGCACATATACCCCGCCAAAATCAATAACCTTCCTTTTAGCTTCGTCGTCGGGCATTACATGGTTATCTGTTCTTAACGCTACGCGCTTCGATTCACACTACTTATCTATAATTCACTTCTATTATCACTGATCACATAATCAGAGCATTATCTAACACTCAACGGATGAATCGCACGTACCTATCTCTCCTATAATAAGTTGAAATTACAACGAAAACACGTTCCTAGAATTGTTATCTTATTTCGAGATGAAATAAGATAACAATTCTAGGAATACTAGATAACAATGCTTAAAAAAACTTAGATTGGTAGTTCCAAAAACCGACCAAATGCAAGTCGGACACGCGCACGGAGGGTTCTGTAAAATGAAAAATTTCCAAATAGCTTAGAAACTAACACTTTTAAAATTGTCCTACATGATGACCTACCACCGGTTCGGGGACTAACCCAGCGAGTAGAACCGGCGTAAGAAACTTGCGCGGGGCCACCTTATAGCAAAAAGTTGGGAAAATTATGAAGTATATATGTAATAAAGTACCTATAAAACGGCAAAACGTTTATTGTATTGGCGCCCTCCTAAATGAGATAAAAAGTAAAGTGAATACTTTTCTTTGTTTTTAGTAATTACAGCGGCAACGGAAATACATCATTTGTGAAAATTTCAACTGTCTAGCTGTCGCGGTTCTCGATATACAGTATGATTCATGGTTCATATATTAAGCCGATACACTTCACACTATATTCGGCGAACATATTAAGCCGAATATAGTGTGAAGAGTCGTTCTCTCGAGAACGACGCATGGCATTTTTTGTTTTGCTACTTCATCTGGGAAATGTAGTTTCAAAATTATTCCCAGGAAATGAACGCATAGTTTTTTTTTTCTCCATTTACGCGAAGCAAGAAATAATTGTCTTACTATACTAGATACTGTAGAAAAATTATTCAGAAGGTCGTGGATTCTGTAGATCAGCAGATTCTATAGATTCCGTAGAAGACATCCACTTTCCGGACGTTTAGTGATATGCGTCTCTACTTTCCGGACGACTACAGTTAGTAGTAGTAAACACGGAAATATTGTTTCGATGCGGAAATCGGACGAAAGACAGACATAACTCGATCGGTTACGTCTATTGCGGTAAGAGATTACTAAGTTATATTACGCCCCCATGGTCTAGCAGAGCTTGGCTCTTGACCCGGAGTATGGATGTGTATTAAATTTGTGTATACTTATTATAATAAAAATCTTAAATATGTGTACTTATAGTATAAAAGTATTAAATATATTTCCTTTATCTGGTACCTGTAACACAAGTTCATCGGATACTTAGCACGAGACCAGATTGACGTGGTGTGAAGCGTCCATAGATATTATTATAATTATTATTATATACAAGGTGTAAAATATATGAGTGATAATACTTTAGGTGCGTATTTGCCTCCTATGTAGAGTATACTGTGAAAGTACCAGCAATGAAAGACTTACTTTTGACTTTCATGTTTGTATGAGGAATGCCCCACCATCATAAATGTTCCCATACAATAATTTAAAAAAAATACATCAGCGCTGGTATTTTCTCAGTAATACGGGATTATTATAACGCCTCCGTGGTCTAGCGGTTCAGAGCTTCGCTCTCTACCCGCAGGTCGTGGGTTCGATTCCCGCGTTGGAACAACAAAAAATGTTGTTTTCAGGTTTGGTTAGGACAATGCAGGCTGATCACCTGATTGTCTGACAAGAAAGATGATCCATGCGTCGGATGGGCATGTTAAAAGTCGGTCCTGCGCCTGTTCTCTCGCCAGTCGTGTCGGTTTACCGTCCCACTGGGTTATGAGAGTAAAAGGAAGAGAGAGTGCTTCTGTGTATTGCGCACACACTTGGGCACTATAAAATAACTCCTGCGTAGCTGGCCTGGTTTCAATGAAATCGGCTACCGACACCGAAATCGGTGAGGGGAGCTATAATTATTATAAACGGGACCCGTACACACCCTAGAGTATAATCACTTATTAATATTGTAGCCTGTATAGCTTACACAGAGTTTTTTTTATTAGTAAGGGGAATAGGTAGGTTGACTATGGGCAATGGCCAGCAACGCACTTGTGATTCCTCTGGTATTGCGACTGCCCATGGGCGATTGTAACATATTATAGTACTTGAAATACCAGATACTATGGATTTGGTAGATATAATATGACCTGAATATAATGAGGTAATTCATTGATTACCAAAATATGCTTCCAGCATAATAAGGGGCATTCTTTAATGACGCGACACGATGTTACGAATGTTTTTAAATCATATTTGATAACAATATTTTTGCTATATTTTACATATAGCTAGGGCTGAACCGGTGGTAGCCTTTTTGTGGACTAAATGGCATGACTGTTAAAATATTTAGATTTGATTGATTGATTGTGTACCTTGACAATAATTAATTAGTACCAAGTACTAAGATGATACAAAATTTAAACAATAAAATGTTTTTATTTTTCTCGATCCACTGAAATTTAATTCGATTGACTTTAAAGTTCGTACACAGTTTGTAATTTATAAATCAGAGTCAACTTTCTATTGTCAAATTCTAGTTGTTAAAAGTTTTGTGCTAGTTGAAACTTCAGTGACAGATGATAATTAATTTATCTAAAATTGTGCCGATTGAATATTTAATTCAAATAGCAGCATAATTAAATAAACTAATTTATGCATTCTATAGCGGGAATATCATACTTTTTTAGAATTTATTGAAAATCATAAAAGCGGATATTAAATAGAACACGAAAACGGTAATTTAAAAATACCAAAAAACCTGACCGCGTTTGTTTTACCGTTATGTTTTTTATTTTGAAATATCCAGTCACTCTCACAGTAAACAAGATCTAACGATACATCTCAAGCTGAATCCATAGATAAGCGTACAACATACATATTCTCCAAAATTGAACGCCTCCGTGGTCTGGTGGTTCCGAGCTTCGCTCTCGACCCGGAGGTCGTGGGTTCGATTTCCGCGTTAGAACAACAAAAAATTTTTTTTTTTCAAGTTTGGTTAGGACAATGCAGGCTGATCACCTGTTTGTCTGACAAGAAAGATGATCCATGCGTAAAAGTCGGTCCTGCGCCTGTTCTCTCGCCAGTCGTGTCGGTTTACCGTCCCAGTGGGTTATGAGAGTAAAACGAAGAGAGTGTATTTGTGTATTGCGCACACACTTGGGCACTATAAAATAACTCCTGCGTAGCTGGCGTGGTTTCAATGAAATCGGCTACCGACACCGAAATCGGTGAGAGGAGCTATTATTATTCTCCAAAAACCTAACCCTCCCTCCTATTTATCGCTTACAAGTTCGAAACCAAAATGTATAGGGTAGGCCCTGGGCCCCGATTCTGGAGCCTCTGATTTCGTTTCGACTATATGTCTGTCCCGCTCCAGCACGCATGATTTGACGCACGTGCGAGCGGGACCGACTGATATTAGAAAAGAAATTAGAGGCTCCAGAATCGGACCCTGGCGCAGTCTTATCCGACGGATAAAGGTTTGTAGCTGAGTTATGAACACAGTCGTTTGGTGTACGTAAATACGGTCCTGATTGAATAATTGATTGCACTACGGCAATGAATTATTTGTTTCTTTACCGATCCAGAGTAGTCGAAATTAGTATGAGGATGATAGACAACTGGCTGTATCCCCTGATTTTGTTATTATTAATTGTTTTACGTCCCTAAAGCAATTTTAAATTCATTAATTCAAAATGGAGGCAATAATTATCCTTATTTAGATTATACAGTATACACATTCTGTGGTATATAGTTTACCACGAGCTAATTAACAATGTAGATTAATTAATAATAATAATAATAATAAATCATACAATTAACACGTGTCCCTATTTATGCTCCGACAATAACATAACCACAAACATGACATAAACAGAAAATAGAGACGTAAAACAGTGTTAAGTTCACAGAATGTTAGGTCAAGTGGCTCCTTCACTGCTGAAATGCTTTCTGATGCTTTTCGTACCGTTTTTGTAGCACTTTGGCTAGGATTCTTAAACTTCGAAAAATGGATATTAAAATAAAATATTTGTATATACTAAATCTTTGCGACCGCGGTGTGTGAAGCACGTGCACCAACTAAATTAATATTGTTTAATAATATCGTATATTATACAATGTATACTAATACCGGAAGAGCATGTTTGTTTAAACGCGCTTATCTCAGGAACTACTGGTCCGATTTGAAAAAATCTTTATTTGTTGGATAGTCCATTTATAGAAGAAGGCTTTAGGCTATATAACATAACGCTGCGACTAATAGGAGCGAAGCGTCAGTGAGAAATGTTGCAAAAACGGGGAAAATTATTCACATTTGGGGACTTTCGTTGCGTGTGCTGCATAAACGGTTTAAGTCACTCAAAAACCACGCGAACGAAGTCGCGGGCACAGCTAGTTATCTAATATGTATGTGCCGATAAGAGATCTTCAGATTCGATACGATTCGATTTGATACGATTCGATTCGATAGATCAGGCGCCGCGGTTTTTAAACATGTGAGTGGGCAATGCACAACTGAATTCTAATCTATACAATCTATACATTTAGGTAAATTTTTTTTCAATGTAGGTATAATATTTTTATTTTGGCTGTGTTTTTTGCCATCGACTTAACAGTAAGTTATCGGCTACGATTAAAATAAACCTTTTGAAATAGCCGTCTTATACCCGTGTAGGTGAAACTTTCTAATACATGCTTTTAAATAGGAAGGACGTATAAAATTACGCTATGTATAAATGAAAAACACAGTAACCTAGTCAGGAATTTAAAAAGTAGGGTTGTTTCGCCAGTTCGCGTCCATTTAGTGCAGTTGGCAGGTTTGACGGCGATTATAAAAAAGCTCCAGCACTAATTTCTATAAAAAATTAGTGTAATGTATTCGATAAATAGTCTATTTTAAGATAAACTTTCAATTTTGTTCGAAACATCTTGAGTTTTCTTTTAAAATAGATAAATTTCGGAATTAGGCGTTTTACCCAGTTTGCGTCCACAAAATCCAATTTGCGTCCACCCGTGGACCAGTTTGCGTCCAGCAGCTTAAAAAAGGATATGACCCCTTAAATTTTTAAAAAAGGATGATATATTTAAGAATTTGTAAAGAACGATTGTATTTTAACAATTTCTATATATAAGAATATTTCAATATTAAAAAATCAAAATTATTATAAGTAATTAAATAAATTACTTACTATAAAAAAATAATTCTTCTTAATATTGGTTTAGCTTTAAAATTAAGTAATTATAGGCAAGTAGGTATTGATTGCAACTTTAAAGATGAACAGTAATCAGTTCTGTATACAAACTTTACACTAAAATTACAAGGTAATGATTATAATTATTGCAAAATATTTGTCTAATTATATAACTAAAAGAATTATTGAATACATAAATTATCATATTATAAACATAGCAAGTATTAAGCATATATGTTTATAATATATATATATTATAGCCTTACACCCGGTTTCTGAAAGGCTAATCAAATTGAGCAATTGATCAAATCACCTAATCTGAACGCTCATTGGTGAAAACAGTGACTGCGAAGTGATGTTCACCAATCAGCGTTCAGATTAGCTAATTTGATCAATTGATCAATTTGATCAGCCTTTCAGAAACCGGGCGTTAGAATTTCAATTAATAAGACTAGTCACATTCAAATGACTGTCTTTGGCCAAAACAAATTGCGTGCATTTTAGTTGACACTATCTAATAGGTCAGAGCCTATGTTTTCTCATCATCGTCTTCTACATCTGAATTTAATATGTCGTCACATTTAACAGAACATTTCACTCGTCATAGAATTAAAAACCCGTCGTCTTAGTAAAAAAAATGTATAATTAGGTATTATAATAAACATATTGTTTATTTTCAAATTATTTTTACAAACAATTGTTTAAAAAATAGTGGACGCAATATGGTTTATTTATATCCAATATCGGTATAGTTTGCGTCCAATGCGGACGCAAAGTGGAAGTTTTGTAAAATTCGATGTAGTAATTCGCGTCCACCTTATTTTATTAGTTAAATATAAAAAACATAAGAAAATTCATAAGTAATATTATTCCTTGTTTCAGTATAAACGTGTAGAAACTGTTATGTATCCAAAAATTCACATAAAACATTAAAAAACTTACTATCAAACGCGCCTCTGCACACTATTTTTTATCTAAAAATCCGCGCATATGCGCTTCCTAATTGAACGTCCGAGATTGACATATTTTTCTAAATTGATTGGTTTGACGCACAGAACTTTTATATATGCGTGCGTGTCACTTACACATTTAAGTATAATCGGTAATGACTTTTCGTTTGATAAGTGTGTTAGTTGACTTATTTTAGAGGATTTTTATAGGGCGCTCCGCAAAATGGACGCGAATAGGGCGATGGACGCGAACAGGCGAACTTACCCTAATAGTTAAAAAAACAAGCTTAATTGCATTGTCAATTTAGTCGTATACGTATGCAAAGTTTGAAATTAATCAGCCTTCTAGATATTGGTGAAAATTATGCTCAAAGATTCCGTTACATACAACCTAAGCATAAAAAAGCGTGTCAAAATGCTATAAGTTTTATGCTATTCTAGTCATAGTACTTCAACGTAAATTATAAATTCAAAAACAAGTCCTAGACCTTTAGGGTCGATTAAAAAACTCACTCCGAACCAACAGAATTTGTGTAAAAACATCGCAAACTAACTTGATATTATTTTCGTATCTCTTCTCTCTCCCAACTTAAATAATATTGTAAACATGTTATTATCAAGTTTGTTTTTTTTTTCAAGTTCTTCTACACTTATCCGTTATGTAGCTTACATTCCTCGTAGTGAATTCTGGATACTATTTTTATCACTCGCTAAAACGGCTAAAAGACTCCGTCATTAACCATTTTATCGAAACATAAAGTCAAAGTAATTTTTTTTTTATTCAGAATCAATTTTACAGAAATGTTTTCTGAACGAACTGAGTTTCTATAAGATGCCTACCACCGGTTCGGGAACTAGCCCAGCGAGAAGAACCGGCCTAAGTAAATAAAAATACTACATCGGTATTAATTTAACAAAATAAAAAGGGTTAGCTACTCCGTACAAACTTTGATGTCAATTCCACCATTTTAAGGGTTAATTGAGTGAAAATCCTTTTTGCCGATAATCGTCTTTTACTCATCATGATCATCACTGCCGTAGTCTCGACAATCTCCGTTCCGATACACAAACAAAAACTTGAAATTCGAAATGTGTGTCATTTTTTTGCGCGGTGAATTCAAGTGACACTTAAATTGGATGGAGCTATCACATTGAATGGTACTGGCTCTCTTACCTTAGTTCCATGGTAGTCATCGACCACTGTTTCATCTCTCCTCGCCTCTGGGTACACAAAGCTCATATTCTGCGCTGTCGACGCGAGGACGCACTGCAACACACAAGCGAGCAACACATAGTGGAACATTATCACGCTGCTGACGCGCGGACACTGGTCGCGGACCGTCGATCAGTGCCTTTATATGTACGATCGCCGACATTCCACGTACCAATTTTAGACCTTATTCCCATTGCAATAACGGGGTGCTCCGCTATTGAAGGTGACCGTACCCCAAACGGGACCCAAAAAGATATGGCAATACTGGTTTTTTTAAAAAAATATAATTTATACACCAAAGGATGACAAAATACACGTCTTACTTTTTATTTTATTTTTACTGAGGGTAATTTTTTCAGGGAAGCCTTCGCATATAAGCAGGTGAGTTTATTTTTTAAAAGCAAGCAACAGATAATTTCTATGTTAATTAATTTTTATGGAAGCTACTTGTGAAGACTATATACAATTTACCTTAATATTCTATTATAATAAATGGACTACAAAAAGGAATGATTTATTTTAGTACTGTGTATAAATTGACTTTGCTGGTCTCTATAGATATTATGTTGAGATCATAACAATAAGTATTGATAGTTTCAAAACAATCCCCCAGTTTCTGTGTGTGAAGATTCACAATGGCTTGTTAACTCCCAATGTACGCTGATCGACAATTTTAACAGCCTTTCAGAAACTGGGTGTTAGTCAACCTGCCATTAGTCACAATAAACTTAAGACTCCGCTACACTCAGTTGGAGTTATTTTACATGTAAAAGGACCTTTACATTGAAGATGTTTTACTCGCATTATATCATAGAAAATAAGAAGTAAAATAGCTCATAATATTACACTGCATAATATTATTATGGTACTAATTATATAATTTAGTAAGTTACTTGTGATAAAATGTTGTTTTTGCCTTTACTTTTAGACTATTATCTTGTATAAGTATTGACCTTTTAGAGTTCCATAACACTACCAAAATTCCCTCTAGTTTTGCTGTCTGTCTGTCTGTCTAACTGGACCGGTTGACTTGTGATTGTGGATGTGAATATCTCGTTAAGGGATGGTTGTAGATTTTACTATTGGCCTTAACAATTACAATTAAAACAATAACTTAACTTAGTTAGCAATTTAATAAAACATAAATAAATAATTAAGACCTTTATTTACTGATTATGTTAAAGTGCTGAACTTAAGGGTGTGTTTCACCAAGCAATGTTAAAGTTAATCTTTTGTTAAATATCATGTTGTTCCTCTCGTAATTCCTATCAATGAATGAAAAGGCATGGTATTTTAACATCCCGTTAATACTAACATGCGTTGGAGAAATCGGGACTTAACTACTTAATATGCTATGTAGACCAAAACATAAATATAATTTTATTATATTTATGATTTTTGCTTTCACTTAGAAAAAAAAACAATTATATTCAAGCAGCCTTTCTATAAGCTAAAGTCTGGCATCCAGCAAAGGCTAACCGCAGACTTGAAAGGATAACAAAAATAAGAAGTAAAGAAAGAAAATGAAAGGAGTACAACATCATATTATTAATTTTATTGAATGTTTGTTTCTTTACAGAAATTTTGCATGTAATTCATTAATTATTGAGGTTTTAAATGTTTGAGTAAAACATACAAAAACACATTCAATAATTTAGATAAGAGATAAAAAATATTATGTATTTTGCATGTGACGGTGTAAGATTTTGTCTTATATAGTTAGATAAAATATGACCTTTTGGTAATTACAATATTTTTCATATTTACCTTGCATTGCAAATTCATACTTTCAAGCCCTTTAAACCTACATTACTTTATGTTTTTCTTCATGAGAAAATAGTACATGATTTAAAGATATGATAATTTTAAGTATAGTTTATAGTAATGCTGGAATATACCATAAGCTCTCTAATAACGGACACTTGTGATAAATCTTATCACAAGTGTCCTGAATGTGTTTGTTTATAAACTGATAAGAAAGCCTCTGTTATGTACAAATTTATATGTTATATAAAAGGCAAAGTGATTGACTGTCAACAAATAGGCCAAACCATTAAGAAGACAGAGGCACAATGGATTTTTATTTTTCAAAACTCAACCCCTAAGGAGATGAAATTAAATAATATAGCCGCAGGAAAAATGCTCGTTTAATTTGATATTAATGGATACATATTCCTACGTGTAATACATATTACAAAGGATATATTTTAATATACAATATAAACAGAGACCTATCAGTTTCTAACTTTGTTTAGGTTAAAAAATATTGATTAAATGGAAATCATCGATATTATATTAATTTCTTTAAGACATGTTGCCACATAATCAACATTTATTAATTAAGGCGGTCAGTAATTTAAAAAGCTGTGGTAAGTGCAGGAAACGTTCCAACTTTCAAACATCTTTCATCATAAAATCTTTAAATTTCTTACCAATTTATGTTCCGGTGGGAAATATATTGGTTCTAATTTTTTCTTACAGAGTACTGTACGATGTTTACAATTAAAACCTACAAAATCTGCAGAAAATCGGCAATGATTGGCAAAAAAGCGACGCATAAACGGACGCAACACAACGTACTTTGACATTTCAATTTTTTTATAAATAATAGAACTCCTTCTTCCTCCATTTTGTTTTTTTTTTAATATTACGGTAGTATAGTACGTATAGCATTAAATCCACGGAATAAAAAACTAAAACTTTACAAGTCCGACTTAAAGGCGAGATTTTTTTTTGTTTTCAACATCGTTCTTCTAAATCAAGTTCTCTTTGATCAAGATTAAATAAATCGTCACTGCTTGGTCAATGCAGTCAATGAATATAACATATTTTTTAATAATACTATCTATTGACGCTTTACACCAACGTCAGTCTGGTCTCGTGCTAAATATTCAAAGAACTTGTGTTACAGGTACCAAACAACGGAAATATATTTAATACTTTTATACTATACCTACACATATTTAAGATTTTTATTATATTAATACACAAATTAAATACACATCCATGACCCGGAAACATTTTGTTCCTTCGGCGGGATTCAAGCCCTACGGGGATTCGAAACCTTCCGCTTGAGAACTAACGCGCTCCACCACTGCTCTACTGAGGTCGTCGTAATTGGTTGAGCGCGTAGCCTCGGAGCTCTATTTTAACAAATAGATTTACGTAGTAACTAATACTTAATCTGTGAAATAGATTTCTGCGTTGCTAAGTCATAGCTGTGTATTTTTGTGTTTGATTAACAATATAATAAAATACGACATTTTGTCATGCCGATTGTATATAAACTTAAAAAGAATATAGTCTATGGATTCATGTCAAAAAATAATCATTGTATTATTAGTGGCCAATGAGCGGTTTTTATTTTGACAGTTCTACTAGTTTCAGAAAACTGCTGATAGATGGCATTAAACGTAAGTAATATGTCAAGTCCTGTGTAAAATGTCAATTTCCGCTTTGTTTTTTGTTTGTTTACCTTTCAACTTTCTTTCTTTTACTTGCAATAGTTTATTATTTATTAATTGTGCCCTGAGAACTAAACTAAACATGAATAGTCCATGCGCAGTACAATTTTGTAAAAATATAGGTAACCACCGCTTTCCCTAAGATGAAACTCGGAGATTAAGATGGATAGAGGCTATCAAACATATAAAAACAGGATTAACTATAAGAAAAAAATCCTTCATATTATGTTAAACTCACTTTACGCCAGCAGATTTCATCTCTCCGTCATCACATTTGGCAAGAGCCCCAAGAGGTAAAATATTTATCTTAGCGTTGAGTCGAAAATACTCGGCAGCAGGCTGAAATTTGGCATGTATATTTCTAAGAACCTAAGTATAGAGGAGTACTAAACAAGAACTTCCCGAAATCCCTACGGAAACGGGAGAAAAGTGTGATTAATTATTTGTTTCAAAAATCAAAGATATCGAAGCCAGAGAGCTATAATGTATGTAGGTTTCCTCGGAAGTGTAGGAGATCATTATGAAAGGAATTTGAAAGGATTATTTTTGTGTATGAAACAGCATCTGGCAACTATTAACCACTTTTTTGACATATTACATTATGCAAGCGCCATCTTACGGTAATCTCTGTACCTAAAACTGACACTTCGAAAACCCCTCATTGGCATCACTGACTAGTCTATGGTTGTGTCATAGACGGGTTTGTTAGGGTTTGTTCACGTTTGGTTTAAATTTATTTCGGACATAATAAACAAAGAGAACTAATATAATATGTATAAATCAATCTTTGAGTACTAAATAATATAATAATATAGTAAAAGCATTTAATAGGTACAACAGTAAATAAGAAATAAAAACAGGTAGAATTAGGAGCTATTATGTATATTGCAACTATTAAAAAAAAAAATTTACACAAAATATTAATGTAAAACCAAATCCAGAAATAATTTACTTGAAGTTAATACTACGTTTCTATATAAATTATTATTAGCGTTTCACAGCTTTGACCAGTCTCTTTTCTAATAAGATCAATTTCTCATTTTAAATTATCTCTTCAATGTTCAGTGTGTTGGACAGTAATCGTATTTAACCAGCGTAAATATTTACACAAGTGAGTTAATATTACATTTATATTTCGTATTGACTCGACACATTTTTCTTTTCAATTTAAAATACAATTTTGTCTTACTCAGCAGGACACATTATTTTATTAAAACAATCATCATAACATTTTTCGTTTATAATTATCTTTTAAAGTGCAATAGGGTAATGGTAGGTAATCTTACACATTTATGATTGATTTAAGGCCTCTGTGCTACTACTTTAAGCTTGTCTAATTTTCTCTTACTATCTCTTTCACACACTCAATTTGTTATTTTTACGCACAAATGCTACGTTTTACAATGAAAATCTCACTCTTGAATTACAGAAATAATCATTTGAAGAATTATAAAATAGGAATTTATTATTATATAGTAAAATAAATCAGACTTTTGTATATACCAACCAACGAAGGAACATTTTGTTGACAAAAATATTGTGGGCTTGAATTTTAATTTAACATTACTTAATAAATATCTCTGACTTGAACCCAACGTAGATATGTTACAAATTGTCAATGATATTTATGTAAGCACTAGGTATGTAAACTTAGGCCCGTACAAATATAACTAAATCGCAACCTCTACTTGAGAACCTATTTGACAGATAAAATAACGTTTCGTTTCACTTTTAAACTAAACAACTTTATTATTGTTACATACTTTAATTTCTTTTTGAACCGTAATATTCATAATATAGACTATAGGAAAACATCAAAATAAGTATACCTAATCTATATTAAAGAAAAAAGGAAAGTAGGTATGTAACAAGTGAAGTTCTTCTTTTTTAAAAGTGAAACGAAACGTTTTTTTATCTGTCAAATAGGTTCTCAAGTAGAGTTCGAGATTTGATTCGATTGAGATTGTTTTATTTACACGGGCTTAATGATACTGGTAACCAAGTATGCTTCTTCTCTCTTTTTACACCAATAAAAGTAAGGGTGACAAAACATTGTATAGCCTCTTATGGAATTGCAGCAATTCTATGAATAAAAATAAGTAGGTGTTTTTATAATTTTTCTGGCTTGGCTGTAAATTTTATAAATAAGCTTGTGTTTCGTTATTCACTGCCAACGCTGCTTTAAACGTTGTTGTCTCTCTCACGATTATTAAACAAAAAGAGATAACTACTACCTAGTGTGGCAAATTTAGAAAATAGCTGACACGTGCATATAAATATTGAAATATAGTGGAGTCAAATTTAAAATAGTGCTTCTAGCCTCTTTAAAAGTTACAATACAATAATAAGATATAGACAAAATTGAATTACTTAAAATTTAAGAGTTATAAATTACTGTCAAATTTATAATGATAATGAAATGTGATCTTAAGTTCTATCATAATATTATGCAGGCGGAATAAAACATATCACAATTTAGATGAAAATAAGTCTCAAAACAATAGTTCTAACAATTTCTATAATAATTATAAAAACCTAATGGTGTTTGTAGTAATTTTTTTAGCTAATATAAGATTCGAAGAACAATTTTCAAAAGCTATTTTTATTACGCAGACAATAGGGATGTTGACAAATTTTTGAAATTTATTTAAGTTTATTATTATATACTTAATAGGCACGTAAATTAACGAAAAATTATATTTCAATTGTTAATAAAATATTTAAAAAAACGACATTAATTATTTTTGTATTTAAAAACTCGCGACTAAACGCCCCTGGCTGTCACGTGGCCTTTGTGACGAAACAGTATCATAAACAATCAAAATAAACGAGTGATAACGTTTCTATGGTTCTTCATACATTGTGACGTAACGCGCTTCGATGGCTGTTTGTAGGTATTTTTTTTCATCTATTGATTATGCATATATTTATACTAACAAAAATATTTTTCAGTATTCTAATAAAAAATATTTATAACTAGCTGACCCGTGCCCGTACGGTCTCTCAGCCAGTGGCTCCGACTGGATCACTATACACCTGAAGGATGTGGCTACAGGTAATATCCCGTGCCCACTTCGTTGAGCATAGAAACCGTTTAAACCTTCCCTGGAATTCCACAAATATTTCAAGACTAAAAATAGCCGAATCGGTTCAGCCTTTCTTGAGTTTTAGCGAGACTAACGAACAGCAATTCAATTTTATATATAAGACTGGCTGACCCGTGCCAAGTGAGCATACGAACCGTTTAAACGTTTCCGGGACTTCCACATGGGAAATATTCGTGGAAGTCCCGAAAAGGTTTTTTTGTTTTCAAGACTAAAAATAGTCGAATCGGTTCAGCCGTCTTCGAGTTTTAGCGAGACTAACGAATAGCAATTAAAATTTTTTACGTACCATATTTTGCAGTCGTTATAGACGTATGTATAATAAAACAAAAATAAGATATAAGAAGATTAATATAAACCAATGTCAACATCCCTATTCAAGTACATATTTTTTTTAGCAATGTTTTAGTTTAACGTTATATCAGAAGCAGATTTTATATCATTTAGTTCAATTCCTTCTCACCCCAACATTTGACTAGCTATATTGACTTTTTAATACTGAATACTTATGGGTTTTCTCAACACTACTGCAGACGATAAAAAAATATAATTTATGCACCTACTTATTAAAAATCTACATTGGTCATTAGATTTCTCTAGCTTATGTAATGATATAAAGGCCAGGGCTACCGAGGGTATAAGGGTCTTCCCACACGTACCACACCCACACCACTTGGTCAAACGATATTCGTATGGATAACGAATAACATATACACTCGAAGAGTCCCCGACAAATCTGGTTTACCATTTTTGGACCTTATCGGTATAGTAATAGAGCCGTAAAGTGGTAAATCGAATCTATCGGCGACAGTACCATATTTTGCAGTCGTTCTCGACCACTTGTATCGCCGACCACATCGCAAGTATCGTACGTATAACGGAACAAAAATCGATGTTTTATTTGAACGATGCAACTGCAAAAAACCGCAGCGGCACATACTGCAGTTATACCATATTTTGTTACGTTGGTACGTGTGGGTTTTTTTTTGTGTCTATGCTTAGATTGTCTATGAAACAAGCGACGAAAATGTTCGAAATTTTTAAAGCACGTTAGCCCTCCAAATGTAAGCAAATCTAAGCATTTTTTCCTCATTATTCATTCCTCAGTATCCTTGACCAGTTACAGACTAAAATTCCCGATTTACACTTTCCCTGAAACGAGCAGATATTATTAAAAGAAAACTTCTGTCAACTTAAATATAAGTAATTTGACATAAGCTTCTCCAAGTGACATACAAATTCGCTTGACATTTAGCGAGCCTTATGTCAAATCCCATACATTTTGTTTTCGAATTTCGCAAGTGAAAATAACAATAGCATTTTGAATCAGGGTCCTGTACTCGCGTGAAAGTGTAAACGAAAAACACTTAAAGCCAAATTCTAAAGATCATGTGTAACATAAAGCTATCGTATCTAAATTCGACTTTTCTACCAACTATGGATATCTAAGACAGAATTATTCTATTATTCTAACTTGGCAAGTACAATTTCATAAGAATACCCCAATGGATTTTCATTCCATGTTTTTCAACGTGCATGCGTTATTAAAACTAACATGGCATATTACAATCTCTGTAGACTGACAAATATTTATTGAGATCATTATTTGTTACAACACCGCTGGAATATTAAAACTTTTATCCCCTGAGTAATAAAAACATTTACACAAGTTTTATTAGTAAGGGGACATTATTACGAATAAGCTGTAATTTATCAAGAGAATTTAAAGAAGTTTATCATGTAGATCACTTTAATTTTTTTTTCTTAGATACCATTAAAAGCTAAATTTTATTATTGCATCTTACCACTTTTATAGGACACAAAAAGTTAAAAGTGGTTACATCGTAGTTACCGGATATTTTATAGCGGGTAGTTAGCGCTCAATGCTCATCATTAATACTGTGGGTAGTTAGTAGATACGCTGTCCTGCTCGCACACAGTGGTTACGAGAAGCATTCCTGCTCGCACACAGCGGTTACGAGAAGCTGTCCTGCTCGCACACAGCGGTTACGAGAAGCTGTCCTGCTCGCACATAGCGGTTACGAGAAGCTGTCCTGCTCGCACTCGTCCCAGCTGTCGCAGTCGTAGGGCTCGGCGTCATAGTCGATGTCGCACGCGGCGTGACCGGTCGCGTCAGAGCTAATGTCCGTCAAAGCGGCCTCTGACACTGGCTTAGATGAAATATCTAGGATCTGGAAGAGAATATATAAAATTATTATTTCTAACGGCTGTGCTGAGAATTTATTGCACAAATCATGTGTTACTAGGTATTCAGTTTCGTATAGAACTGTTGCCCTAGTACAATTTTTATCTATTTGAATCGACTAGTTTTTGTTTCATTGATGAATACCACGAATTAATTATAATATGTTATTGTACCTACTAGTGTGTTAGACACTAGTTTTAATTTCATAGTTATTTCACTGGTTCAGCCGATGTGCAACCAGACTTTTATACACCCAGAAATGCTTTTAAGCATTCTGCGCGTGTTTCCATTCGCAGATCAGATATGTAGGACTCGCTGCGTCCGAAAGATAGTAAATGCAGCCTTACCCACTAAAGCAGGGTATTAATAAAACAACCCCAAACTGGGTCTCAAGACTCGTGATCGCAACTTCCACTTAAGAACCTATTTGACAGAAAAAACAATGCTTCACAGGGACTACAAAACATCCGTGACAGCCGATGTGCGATCTATTATACTATGAGAATATTGCTGACTATAAAATATGGCCAGTGCCAACCCACCTCTCTTTTTTTTTGTTTCGCCGAGAAAGGCTCGTGGTAGACGAGGATTCCTACCACGGTAAGTGGACGTAGCCATACCCACTAAAACTCGACGGTACGCGAAATGTCAAAACGAAAAAAACCCACGCGAAATACAATACAACCGCGATAGCCCTTCCTACAGTACATTGTAAGGGTATGACAGTTCTTTTCTCCCGATCATCCATTGTAAATATTATACTCACATCGGCAGACGAGCGCAGACTGCAGTTGTCCGAGGGCGGCGCGCGGCGCAGCTCGGAGCGCGACGCCGCCTTGCCGTCCGACCGCACCGCCTCTGATGCGTTCCAGCGCTCTGCAACATCACACTAATATTATAAATAAAAGCGCCTCCGTGGTCTAGTGGTTCAGAGCTTACTCAAAAGTTGGTAGCACTCCTTAAAATGAATTAGCGTAAGTACCAAGTACACCAACGCATGTCAAAGTTAATAGTTCAATATACAGTGTGTAAAAAGAGCAGTCACTATAACTTTGAGATACGATTATACTACCTTTCCTCATTTTGGAAATGTATTTTTTAAATATAAAAACTTAAATTTTTTTTTTACTTTTCACCATTTCCTATTTTTTTGTCGCAAAAATTACATTAAAGCAAAAAAAAAAAAAAAAACTTAATATTAGAAAAAAAAAATTAAACAAAAATACATTTCTAGAATGAGAAAAGGTAGTAACATCATATCTCAAAGTTATAGTGACTGCTCTTTTTACACCCGTTATATTATCTCTCTCGTTCTTCGTATGAATGAAAGAGAATGCAGTATAGACAACCGACTAACAGGCATTGGTGAAATTGGGGTTAAGTAAAAAGTTACCCTTAGCGAGTGGATCGGCAGTCGATACGGGCGAGCCGCTGCGGGGCGAACCCAGGCTGCCGCTGTAGTACATCTCCGGGTTGGCCTCGTGGCGGTCTACAACAAGCGTACATTCTACATAGCACATACTATACAGCTGACAGTGCACACTACACGCCGAGCTAAAGGTAGAATTGTATCTCAGGATACACGATTTTAGTAGAACTTGTATTTTGTTTTGGATAATATGCGTGTCTCCTGTTCATGTCTTTTCGAAATATTACACATAGGGGCGTGGCTACGTGTGATACAAATATAAGCTTACACAATGTTTTTACCTTTCTAGTGAAAAACATTGTGATGTTTCAAGCAGGAGTCATTACTTTAGGGTTCTAGCTATAGAATAATAGATTGTCTTATTTTAGGTAGATATTATACATATCTTGTCCGTGTGGAGTAAGAATAGCTTTCCATCAACCAAAAGGCGACATAGGGAATATATATCCGGCAGGCTGATTAATATGTATCTTGCAACAGCAATTCGACAGGCGTAATTTGTACAATTTTATTGTTTACAATATCGCTGTCAAACGTATACACCTGAGAGCGATATTGTATACAATTGTACAATTCACGCCTGTCGAATTGGTGTTGCGAGATATATAATCAGCCCGCCGAAATGCCCATTTCCAGCAAAATTTTCGCGGTCATTGTTATTACGTGGTAAGTATCGACAACAACCCCTAAATAATTTGCGGGAGTCTTATATTCCAGCAGTGGACATTCACTAAGGACAATAATTAAGCAAAATGGCGCTAAGTTGTTTTGTACCGCAGTCTACGATTTCCTGGAACACGTAGTTGGCGATCGCAATGGGCTGCCGTATCCACGGGTGCTGCATCAGCTGCGGCACGGTGCAGCGCTGGTTCGGATCCTTGCACAGCATCCACCGTAGAAGTTGCTCTAAATCTGAAATGAAATTTCGGATGCGGATTTCGGATTTTATTAAATTATTTCGGATTATCCATTTGTTTCGGATAATTTCGGTTACGGATATAAAAAATTGGTTTCCTTTTTACAGTAGCATAACACTAATTTCGGATTCGGTTATGGATATTTTTTTATATCGGATATACGATAGTTTCGGTTAAGGTTACGAAGCTCCCTCACATCCCTGAATATAATATGTATCATGTCACTCTATAACCGCACTTCCATAAAAAAGAAGTCACTGTATTATGGATACGTACATGAAGTACGTAAATACGAACTATGTTGAAAACTTTATGATAAATTCTTTGTTTCTTTAGCTATTCAGTGGCGTAATTAAAATTTGGACAGGTAGAGCTTGGTTTGGTTGACGAATACCAAGATACACAGTTATAATACACAATTTCCTTGCACTTTTTCTACTTTAGTCTAGTTACTTAACATCAAATTTAAGTCGTCATCATCAGGCGATGATTAAGACGAAACCGGTCGTGTACTTTAATAAATTTGATATATCGCCCTCGTGGAGTAAATATTATCCTGTTACTTCTAATATCTCCAAGAATCTACGTACAAAGTTTCACGATGATCGGTCAAGTAGTCGCGTGAAAGCGTAACAAACGGACAATCATATTATATGTAATACTAGCTGTTGACGCGACTTCGTTCGCGTGGTTTTTTAGTGACTTAAACCGTTTACGCAGCGCACGCAACGAAAGTTCCGAAATGTGAATAATTTTCCACGTTTTTGCACTGACGCTTCGTATTGGTCGCAGCGTAATGTTATATAAAGCCTTCCTGCAGCAAATGGACTATCCAACAAAAAATGATTTTTTCAAATCAGACCGGTAGTTCCTTAGATAAGCGCGTTTAAACAAACAAACAAACTCTTCCGCTTCCTTGCTAACTCTGTTAGCCACCACAATCGAGAGTTCCGTCCAAGAAATTATTGGACGTCTCATCAAAATGAAGCTACTCAAGAAAAATTTGCTTGATTCTAATCAAGTGAAAACAGTGTATGGGGGAACCCTGACTATTATAGGAAAACATTAATTGTTTTATTTCTACGGGCCTAAATTATCGGTAACTTACCTTCAGAAACCACCTGCGGTAAGCTCAAGGGCCCCTGTATGGTGTCCTCGATGTCGGAGAACGGGTTCACGTAGAACGTCAACACGTATAGGGTGATGCCCATCGACCACATCTCGAGCTCCGGACCGGCGTACCTGTAATTGTACATATACATGATTATACTAAATACGAAAGTTATATTATACCGTATAAAGTAGGCATAAATGCAATAATCTTCTTCTTCTTTTGGCATAATATGCTCCGCTTCAATATGAATTGCTAACGTCAGAGTGTAGAAAGAATGGGAGAAGTTGAAGAAGATTAAAAATGGACGTTTCCCGGCATACAGCAACCTATCATTTGCACATTTCATACCTACTTACAATAATTCATACTTGCCCGCGGCTCCGTCCGCGTAGAATAGTATTTCGTAATAAAAAGTATCCAGGATGAAAACTTGCCAAATTTTGGCGTGAAGAAGTAACAATCATTCACACACAAACTTTCGCCTTTAGTGCCAATTTTACCACCACATGTCAAAGTTAATCCTTCGTTAAATATCATGTTCTTCCTCTCGTATTTTTAATCAATGAATGAGAAGGCATGGTATTTTGACAAGCTGATAACATTAATAAGCGTTAGGGATATAGGGACTCAAAATATTAGTGTGACATACTTATTCCCAGCCAACACTTCAGGGCTGCAGTATTCGGTGGTCCCGTAGAACGTGGAGAATAACGTGTCCTTGCTCATGAACGTCGCCGAGCCGAAGTCTATGAGCTTCACGTGAAACTTGTTGTCGATGATTACGTTCTCGTCCTTGATGTCCCGATGCAGGATGTTGAGGGAGTGAAGATATTCCACGGCTTGGCCGATCTGGAAACCAAAAAGAAAAAACTTTAAGTTATATTTTTAGGTTGGCGGGATATAATTTTAAGTATAATAATTTTAGCACTTGTATTTTTGTTATGAATAATACCCATTTATTATTCAACTTACAACAAACACTCAAAAAAATAGATTTTGACATTCTATAAAAATCGCCTGTGATTTTGTATTTCGAAATTGAACTTCAATCTATTGCATGCGAAGCAGATCCCAAACC
This sequence comes from Celastrina argiolus, assembly GCA_905187575.2. NCBI lineage: Eukaryota > Metazoa > Arthropoda > Insecta > Lepidoptera > Lycaenidae > Celastrina > Celastrina argiolus. The sequence continues at coordinate 16,245,924 of LR994585.1, forward strand.
TGATACATCGTGAGTTCTGAAATATAATATGACCTGAATATACAACTGACACGCCTATACAACATCATGAAGCTGAAGAGTTTGTCACTTGCTTGAACGAGGTAACCTCAGCAAGCACGAGCCTAGCAGGAAGATTAAATAAACTCCATAAAAGTAACGCTATCGAATAACTATTGTATGAAAAGCTTGACAGTGCCAATGCAATTGACATTCGGTAACGTTACTTTTACGAAGCTTTGAAATGTAAAAAGTGGCTCACTGCTTTGATTTAAAACAAAACTTCTAGTGTATCGTATATAGTCACACTAAAACCAATAGGGGAGCGGAACACCAATTAAATAAGTTTCAAAATCGGTTGTTTTATTTTCTTATGCGGACCAAGTCGCGGGCACAGCTAGTCTTAGTTCCTAAATCGCGCTTAAAACTCTTCTAGATTCTCTCTCGCTCTCTCATACAAAGCTAGAACGCGACAGACAAATCGACAGCCAGATGGTTAAACGCGTTGGTGTAATTTGGACTGAAACAACCCACCTGTCTGAATATATAGCTGAGCAGCGGCTCGTCGAGGCGCGGCCGGCGCTCGATGAACTCGAACAGGTCCATGCCGGCGCCGTGCTTCTCCATCACCATTTGGAAGTACTTCTCGTTCTCGAACACGTCGATGACTGACACCTGAAATCAATATATCAATAGCTCTCACACCGATTTCGATATCGGTGGCCGGTTTTTCGTTGAAACCAGGAGTCAATTTCATAGAACCGAACTTCTAATTTTATAGTAGGTTAAGTATATCTATTGGTCCTTACAACATCGTGATATCTAATCGCCCGTCTACTTAAAAATTGAGATAAACTTAGTTCCTAGTATACATACACCAAAAATAACAATATTTACACACTATATAAGCTATACGTTAACTTACACAGGGGAGTCATTGAACGGGCATTTATTTATCCTATGGATTAAATATTTTTTATACATAGTGCGCATGAATGTCTAAAGCGGTCGCGGCGTCGCGGCGATCGTCTATTCAATTGCGTCAAGCCATCGCAGCACCAGCGCCGGCGCCTTCGCTGAGTGCAAGTCGTCGCACATACACACGTCGCACAAAACGAGATTTTAGAAGAAAGTTATTGTTATTTACATAGTAAATAAAGAAAAATCTTGTTTGTGTTTATTGTCATTGCTTACGTTATAGTGAATCCCATCGTTAGTTTAAATATGTTCAATGAAAAATTACACATGTAATGTTTTCTCCTTGTCCAATAGTCATCACGTCACTTGACAGACAAGGGGGCATATTACAAGCTCTTAATTCCAGACAGTTTACGCCATACAACATGGCTGCCTGGAATTTTTAGATGACAGCTAGTCAGCGGAGACGTGACACTTGACTTGCTTCCGAATATCACTTTCAGACTACCAAACTAGGGTGGATCCATTCAGAATAACATGTCGCTGTAATATGAAAAAGAACAAGGCAGTTTAAGGCCCAATTATTGAATTGCCTGGAACCAGGCTGGTATTATAAAAGATCATAATACGGCCCAAGGTTATAACTTAGAACAGTTTATTTAGTGTAAATATTTTTATTAAAGGGTCCGACCTCCTAATACTCACAATATTGGTGTGACTGAGCATCATGAGCAGCGACAGTTCGAGCGGCAGCCGTCTCCCGTCGGGCGCGTCCACCCAGAAGTGAGCGCCCACTTTCTCCTTTAGTACAAACTTGGCCACGCACAGCATTCTGTCCGAACGACGGTACGCCATCTTTACGCACCCGTACGCGCCTTTACCTGTGCGGGCGAGATAGATATATGTTTGGATATTTCTCTATATAATTATCCATACATATTATAACTTAAAGTGATCCGCCGCGTCTGTCTGTTTATCTAATCGCGATAAACTCAAAGACCAATGCACGGATCCTTATGCTATTTCTGGTCTGCTCACCAGCAACAATCGTTTGAAATGTTTATTGTTCAGAGGTTCTGGTGCCTGTAATACAGGGCATGTTCAATTTACTCACCAGTCTCCCATAAAGTCTGAACTATGTGATTTGGTGAGAAAATAAATTATTTTTATTATTATTATTTTCACTATTGGATAGGTTCTCGAGGATAGTTTTAGTGTATTACTTGGATCCAATAGGTGGTGCGGCAAAATACAAAGTTCGCCACAAAGGGACTGGACTGCTCGTTTGTAGACAGTGGTGTATAAAAGTAGCTTGGCCAGAAAGATGGTACGCCATGTGACGTATACGCGCGCACGGAGCGTACAGAACGAGACGGATATGTTTTAGGGCGAAAAGCCTAATAGAATTTCTTACCAATTTGTTTGAGCGTGACATAGTTCTTATTGTATTCCCCGCACACCTGCTCCTCACCACACTGGCTCATCAGAGACATCGATTGCGGTCGGCTGCTTGTTGATTTATTACCCTGTATCAGACGGAACACAAGTTGTGATTATTCAAAGTTATAGTGAAATTAAGATGTTAATATTTTTGTTTTGTAAGTAAAGCGTTCATAATACAAGATCAATAATTGTTTTTCATCTTTTTAATTGGGATTAGATACGTAATAGTCTTATTATTACGAGGTATTACAAGGATATTAAAACAAAATGGGGAATATTTCAAAAACGCTCATAATGACAAGTTCCTAATGATCTGGCCGCCGCCACCCTCTTTTTAATGGATTGACTATGTTCATCATCCTGTATATGGCGCAGTCATCTAATTGAATCAGCAGTTGTTTTGGTGACTACTAGCGCTACTGCGGGAAAAAATAAACGAAATCTCAATCACCTATCTGATTTTACGTCCGCTCAATTTAAAGGGCTTTGTTACAGTCCGCTAACTAGTTGGACGTGGAGTGACGCTTGTTCAATCAAAGTTCGGCCTAGTCAATCAATTGAATGTCGTCATTCAATAAACGCGCTAGATATTAACTGACCAGCACCAGCGAGTTGTCGGCGGTGGAGGCGAGGCTGGAGGCGAGCGTGGCGTGGCGCGGCGCGTCCTCGAGCCGCACGCCGAGCCACACGCACCGCACCGAGCGCCCGCGAGCCAGCTGCATGCTCGACACCGTGTACACCACGTCTGTTATACGTATACATAAGAATAATAATAATTTTATCTGGGGGCACGGTCGTGCCCCACCGAGACGAGCCAATCGGAACGCAAGGGCACTACCTACCTTTTCTCGAAACGTTTTGTCGTTTTTTTAACTCTCATAACTCTGCTTTGGATGATGGTAAATAGTTGAAAATTACAAGATATAATGACACCAGTAAAAACATGAAACCTACAAAGTTTGAATGTAGTAGCTTTTATAAAAGTAGAAAAATCCCCGAAAGTAGAAAAATGTTGGTGATCTGCAGGCCTGTCCTGCAGATCACCAACATTTTTTATATTGTTATAAACAAAAAAACATAATAAAGCTAAGTTTAGTAAAGTATTTAAAATTAACAGCTATATAACAGCATTAGTAATTTCGCATTTGAAAAAATACATGACCGGTTTGTACTTAGTCATCACCAGATGTCATCATGACTAAGTCATAACCGGTTGTGTATTTTACAAATAATTATTATATAACATGAATTTCTATGAAAAACCTACAGTACATTCAGTACATAATATGTGAACTTAAGTATCGAAAACGGTTATAACCAATACACGCTACTCACTGAGCTCGGTGCCGTCGTTGTGCACGACGACGCCGCGGTACGTGCCGTCGCGCACGCGCACGTCGTCCGCGCGCCGCGCCGGCGTCGACGTGCTGAGCAGCGTGCGCGCTCGCAGCGCCGCGGCCTCCTCTGTCATTGAATATAATTGAAGACATGAATGGATGAAGGTGTCGCAAAAAGTTTTTACCCAGATTTTTTTTAACTGTTACTAAAACATTTTAGGAAATGTACTAATATGTATCTCTGTAGTATGTATCTATGTAGTAACGTATTAAGTACGTTGATTCTAGAGAAGGATCCTTAGATTAACGAATTTAATACGTTACGACGTATTCTAAAATGTTTAAGAGACAGTTTGAACTAAATTTTCTCAAAATTAGAATTTTGCTACATATCACCTTCATCCATTAATGTCTTTAATTCATTGTTTTAGCGGTGGCGGACCAATTAGGGTCACAATCCGTCACGCTATCAAAGTTTTCTAAGTTCTGCGCTATACAGAAAGTATAGTATGTCCCTTTTAAATTTAACCTAAGCGTAAACAAACTAAAATCTACAAAATTTTCACATATTCACATAATGTGAATACTTATATCACTTTCATCGGAATATTAAAGGATCATACATCATTATCCAATACATTTTATAACAATTAAACTATAATCAATATATTGAAATATCAAATTAAAAACTTTCAAAGTAAAAATACGCCATTTTGACACTGCCGACTGTAGAATATAGTCTATGGTTCATATTATACATTATTCATAGTCGCGAACAATAGTCATTGTATTGTATTGGCCAATTGGCATAGGATGCCAGATATATAGATAGTCAGTGGACTAGTTTATGGTTGTGTCATAGACGAGTTTGTTTACGTTTGGTTTAAAATTGAACATCACTATACAACATGTACAACGCTATGTTTTATTTACGCGTGTATGAATAAGTCTATTCTATTTAAAACACAAACTTACCATCATATTTTCTTCTCGGCGCCGACTCAGTTTGCGTTTCCAAATCAATGTCGTTACTGAGGCTCTCTATACTCTCGTTGCCGTTGTGATGAGGCAGCTCCTCTATCTCGCACCCCGGCGGTGGCATTTCATTTATAGGTGTCAGAAAGTCCGCGCTTGTCTCGTTGGAGTCGCAGTAATCTAGCGATAGGCTACTCTTATCCTTGAAAGATTTGTATTTACCGGAGTCAAACGACAGCCTAAGCGATGGATCGTTTAGTCTGACCCTCGCTGAACTACCAGTGGGGGTCACTTCTTGAGAGTGTTGGGACGTATAGTATATGGAGTCAGATTTCTCAACTTTTGGAGTCGCTTGCTTCACCGGATTGCTGTGTTCCGACCGGAGTATATTCTCTGAACGTGATTTCGATATGCTGCTGGGATAGTTTTCATCGTCTATGGATATCCCTGACATGCCAGAAGTTATGTCTGGTAACGCCGATGTGTCGTTCCTCTGCTCCGTGGTACTGATACTGGAGACCATGTCTTGAGTGGGTGTCGGTGTGTGAGTGACCAGGCTGCACGATTTGTCGAGACACAAAGCGCTCGATGACTTCTCTCTGGTAGCGGAGAGTAGAGATTGCTGAACGTTGAGCGACATGCATGCCGATTTTTGACTACCATTGAAAGCACCACACGAATCTTCATCAGTTTCTGAAGCTACAAAAAATACTATCATTAATCCCAGTTTTATGATGGAATATTACAATTACCTTTGACGCGTTCGTAGTCTATTGGTTTAGAGCTAGGCTCTCCATTCCGGCGTTCGTGGGCTCAATTCCCACGTTAAATTATAGTTTTCAAGTCTGGTTATGACAATGCAGGCTGATAACTTAATTATCTGCTAAGAAAGATGATCAATACATCGGATGAGCATGTAAAAAGTCGGTGAGCCTGATCTATGCCAGTGTCGTGTAGGTCACATAAATTCTGCATGGCTGGGTATAATAAAACCGTTACCGAAATCGGTGTCGGGGAGGTATATACAGGTTGATTAATTAATCATATAGGAAGACGAATATAGTGTGAAGAGAATGAAGCATAGGGCATATGTATTACAAAAAAAACAAAGGTCTAAAATGATCACAAGGAATGAATCTTACTATGCTGGGGCGCGAAGGCTCCTAGTCTATGCACACGAACGCACTGGTCGTATACCTTACCAGTATTAAAACTTATCTGTTTTGTGACTTATATGGAGATCTTTAGTCATGGTAAGGAATTGATATGAGGTGCCAAAACAAAAAATGCTCTACGCGTACGCTACACGCTGATCTTTACACTATATTCAAATAGGAGCCGTGAATCTTCCTGTATACATATATGTATATTTTTTAACTTCTACACAATTACCTGAATCATCATTATCATTGTGAACGGGCGACAGCGTCATATCCCGGTTCTCCTGCATCTTAACTCTGTCCGCCTCTCTGCAGAAGTTCTGTATGACATCCTCTATGTGGTGCCCGATGACTTCGGTCTGTGGTTTGCCAAACGTCAGCATGGAGAAGTGCTGGTTGCACGCTGTTATCACACCATTCTCGTCGACAACTAGGAGACCACTCACATTGAATGTTACCTGTAAAACAATAATTAACTAACATGGTTTTTGATTTTGAGATGGTTTAAACACTTGCCGACAAGTAAATAACATGGTGTAGTAATTATTTTTTAACTGTAGCCCAAACAATCCAAAACACCGAAATATTCACATACCCTCTTACTGTGTCTCATATTTAAAAAGTGGTTCCTTCGCGCTACGACTGTATAAATCATCCAATAACAGATGCAGAGGCCTATTAGTTAAGTTAAGTATATTTTTTATTCTTAATTGTTACGCATAAATCGTTAGCACCATAGATTTTATCTTGTATGATTTCTAGTAACCTGTGGCCAGTGCTACACTATTATTATTATTGATTTTATACACGATGACTCATTGTTCATATATTAAGCCGAATTTAGTGTTAAGAGAATGACGCGTATAGCATTTTTTGATATGGCACCTCATATAAATTGCTTATCATGCGACAATCACGACTAAAGATTTTCATAAAAGTCACAAAACAGATAAGTTTAAATCCTGATCAGGTCTTAGATAAACGACCAGTGCGTTCGTGTTTATAGACTAGGAGCCAGCGAGCCCCAGCATAGTAAGATTCACTCTTGTGGTCATTTCAGATCTTTGATTTTTTCAGAGTTATATTAAGTAATTTATATGAGGTGCCAAAATAAAAATGCTCTACGCTTCATTCTCTTTACACTATATTCGGCTCAATATATAAACCACAAATCACCCTGTATATTTAAATTTTGTTGCTTGCTGTTCCTTTTTGAATAAAAATAAAACGACGCGCTTAACTACTGAGCTAGAGGTCGTCAACTAATAATTTATTTATAACATAAAACGTATTTACTTACCCTGACATTAACAATAAACATAGGCTTTTCTTTGTTAGCTATGACCGTGGCGCGCGGAGAATGCTCCACGTTTGTGGGCTTGGAGATCCAGAGGCACAGCGGAAACGAACCTCCGTCTAATGTTCTACCTGTTGCAACGAAAAAAAAAACAGGCGCTGTTTATTTCAATCAGGTAGTAAAATTATATATTTTTTAAAGCAGACCCTAAATACTATGTAGCGGTACTACTAGCGCCACAATCCTGCATCGCGCTATCGAAGTTTTCTAAGTTCGGCGCTATATATACGACATCTGAAAAACTAGTACAGTGGGCTTCGGCCTGACCGAGCATACCACCTCGCTCGGTCGGAGATCTCCCTTTGGGGCTTCCACTCGTACTCCCACAACTATATAAGTATACATAATAATAATAATGCCTCCCACACCGATTTCGTTGACGGTGGCCGGAGTTTTTTATAGTGCCCAAGTGTGTGCGCAATACACAGAAGCACTCTCCCTTCCTTCATTCTCGTAGCCCAGTGGGACGTATAACCGACACGACTGGCGGGAGATCAGGCGCAGGACCGACTTTTTACATGCCCATCCGACGCAAGGATCATCTTTCTTATCAGACAATCAGGTGATCAGCCTGCATAGTTCTAACCAAACATGGAAGCAACATTTTTTGTTGCTCCAACGCGGGGATCGAACCCACGATCTCCGGGTCGAGAGTTAGGCTCTGAAGTCTGAAGTCTGAACCACTAGACCACGGAGGCGTACAATACAAAGTACTCGTCTCGTCAAAATACGAATCAAACTCGATGAGGTCCTGTTTTATTGCTGAGTTCCACCAGAGAGACCACCTCCCTAGCTTGAACTTGAGCATCAGATTGCATTGTCACATACAAATGATGTGTCGAACCAGGGAACCATGCTAATTTGCAAGAATTCCTTACACTCATGATGACAAGTGAATATAAATAAAAGCTTGTAATCCGTGTAATGCATGAATATTCACATTTTACATCACCAAGTCCGCCATTGTACATTGTACATAGTGCATAAAATAAAATATTGTAACATCATTATTTGCTACAATAATTTTCTCGGAGACTGGCCCACCTGTAGCTTTTTGCTTAGAAAGGTTCTTCGGGATTACAGCATCATACGGAGGCAGCTGTATCGAAGGTATGAGGGAAGCTATCGGTAGCCCCACCAGCTTGTCAGCCGTTTCCGCCTGGAACAGCAGTGCGGCATCGATTCCTTCACATGATATCACTAGACTACTCTCAGCGTCCACTGTTAGCTGGAAAGACAATTTCTAATATAAGGAAGTATAATTAGAAAGTTTGAATTAATCGAATCTTTATCTGTATATTGTATAATAGTGTAACCCTCCAACGATTTCGGCAACAGTGAATGGTTTAATTGAAATGTTTCTTGTATAAATAAATCTTTATTTTCAGACTAATTTGGCCCAGCTTATTAAGTTAAGTTGTTCGTTAAGTAAAGGAGCACAATTTTATAGCAAATTGATCTCTGATATTAAAAATGTAAGCTCATTTAACAAAGCAAAAATAATTAAATATATATTGGAAATATATGACTTGATTGATTTATTACATATTTATTTCAATGTTATCTATTATAATAATTGCATATTATATATAATATTTTCTATTTAGTGTATCAATAATTGATATGTTAAAAGAGCAAAAATTAAAATCATAGTGCTTATTCATATAAAGCATAAATTATCATCAATGTTATGCAAATTACTATTAGAAACTTTAAAATGTTATTTAACTACTGTTCTCAAATAAGTGACTTTGTATATCATTTTGAAAATAAATTCTTTAAATCTATGTTCCCCAAGTGTGTACACTATATGAACACTTTCTGCTTCTTTAAGTCTCGTAAACCAGACGTAAACGTAAACCATACGGCTGACGGGAGAACCGATTTTTTTACATCAGAAAACAACACCTCGTTTTTAATTAATACAAACAAACTGATTGATAGATGTTACTCAACATTGTTTATCATCATATTTTATGAATCTGTGATTTATAATTTACCCGCGGTATCGCCTGGAATCTAGAATAACAAGTTTTCTATGTTACTTCTAATACCTTCAAGGATATGTTTCCAGGTTTCATGATGTTCCATTAAGTAATTTAGCGTGAAAACGGTCACAAAGAAACGGATTTATAATTTTAGGTACTTGAAATATATATTTATTCTCAAGTTATTTTAAATAAAATATGTAGGTAGTTCTTACCACCACATTCTTGCAGCTAACAGGCTCAGCGACAACTAAACATGGTCCGTCTGAATCCAGCTGTCTAATCCAAAGAGACACTTGCACTAATCCTCCTTCCTTTGTTATCAATTCCACAACCTGTAAATTTTAAAGCAAAACACACATTTATATGATCTAATTGATTTTGATCATATTTCAAATCTGACAAAAAAATGAAAGGATGAATTTGAATTTTTCAAAACCTTAATTAATTATTTATATAGAAGTGTAAAAAGCAAAAGTATGAAAAGTCCTGTTGAAATATTTGCAACATTTTAGTTAAATATCCAAAGGACTCAATTTATTGTGGCTCTACCAAATTGAGTAAGTTTATTTATTTATTTATTTAAGGACATGGAAAACATAATAACTCTATAGCACCTAATAATTCTAGTCAACTGCAAACACTTTTTGCAGTTGCAGCATAATGCATCTATGAGTGTTGCTGTGAGTATGCAGGGTCGCGCTGCCCCTATATGCGAAGTGTGCGGTGCACACAGGCGCTAAAACACCGAGGTTCTAAAACAATAATTTAGATGATCTGTGCACCTAAATTACTACATAAAACATACATGAAACATGAAGATTCGTGAAAATAAAAGGCGCTTCGCACACCGGCGCTGCAGGGGGTCGGCGCGGCCCTGTGAGTATGAATACTACTTCTGACTTACACCAACACTCAAAAGACATTAATTGCTTACTTAAGGGACTACTTAATTTCTACTAAAAGTTTTTCAGAAAATGAACTTTCTACTAAATTGCTGTTTAAGTATGTAACTGATTTTGAGTATGGCTGTTAAATTCTCAAACCACAAATACCTTTCCACTAAGTAACACAACAGTTCCTTCTTCAGAAGTTTCACAATCTTCATGTTCATTAAGGCTAAACAGTTTACGGTTTCTGTTGCGGATGATCTCCCAGAACCTCAGATCACAGAGCTCACCGGAGGAGTAGCCCAGCAGTGAACAAGCTTTGCTATTGACTATCAAGATCTGAAAATAGATTTACAATATAATATTAGACTTAAAAAAGAATAATTATACTCTAAGCTATACAATGTTTTGTCCTTGGGTGTGTTTTATCTAATGTATCAAATAAGGAAAAAAAAAAGAGAAAATATTTACATTGTATATAACAATTATCATACACACATATAATGTGGTATAATTGTACTCATATGCTGTACATTTTTAATAAGTAATGAGCTTAGAATGTTATCTCTTAGATTTGCCTAATATTTATGTAGATTTCTAGTATAAAATAATCACAATGGTAAGTGAATCTTTGCAAGTAGAAAAAAAATAGCTGAAAATGAAAGAACAACATATTTGAGGACCATAAACAATTACTGACTGCAGGTTATTGCAGAGGTATGATTTGACAACCTGCAGTGGTTGATTGACATTTTACTTTCTTTGTTCAAAAGTGGCAAAATTATAAAGATTATGACCTGACCTTTAAAATACAGTTGACCAACTGTTTAAATTTTCTCATGATAATGAACTTAAAAGTACTTTACCTTGGATGTATTGGGCTCTATTGTAAACACAGCCTTGCTAGGGTTAATAGTCTGTTGCAAACGATCAGATTGAGACTGAGCTGGAGAGCCGGGTATTTCGCCAGTTGCCAGGGAAGTATTAAATCGAAGTCCATTTGGTCCATCCACTGAAATAAATTAAAATCTATATTAGTAATTTATATAAAGTTATAGTTTGTTTATAACTAAAACTTATCACACTACATTTATACTTTCCTATCTAAGGTTTAAATTTTTATGTGCATTTTTTTTCTAAAATCATGTTAAGATTTATATAATCTATCCTTCCTCTTTTATAATATGTATTAGTTAAAATTTAGTATGTTATTGATCAGCGATTGAATCTAGGCTTGCTTCTTGCTTTACTTAGTTATGTTAAGACAGTAAAACAACATACCTCTAACCAAATCCACTGGTGGTTTTGTTTTTGAAGGTGTTTCCAGTTCCATTTTTATTGGCCTAACTCTACGAGTCAGCCGTGGAAAACTTTGGTTGCCTTCAAATGAACAATTCCCCCAACCATTTTGAAATTTGGTGTGTGCTTTGACTGTCCTGTGTATCATATTTTATAAATAGGTTTACTGAGTAACATTTTAAAAGAGGAATACACTAGTACAAAACCTATTAAGCAAACGGTTTAGAAATAGGACTACTTAGTATAATATTTAATTTTGTCATGGTGAAATAATAATCTTTACCTGCACTTATTACTTTCATCAAAACATGGCTCAGGTGTAACTGGCAGGCGTTTATCATTTGTTATTTCATATAAGTTATTGTTAGGTTTCTGTAAAGTATAAAACTCCAATTATATTACGAAAAATACATCGAACGAATGAAATTACATATAAACATACCGGTTTTGGTGTCAAATTTAGGTGTTCTGGGGAGTAAACATCGAAAAACTTGCCCAACCGTGGTTTAATTGGTGTGAATCCTGAAGTATCAGCTATGTCACCTCTGTTATGAAAGAAAACTATAAATAAACGCGATATGTCGACACAAGGGTCATATTTAAAGAAAATGTATAACGAGAGAAAGGTTAAGTGTTAGCTTTATGATTTATTTACATTCTACCAAGTTATTTTTATGAAAAATCAATACATTACCGCGCGCAAGTTCAAACTATGCAAGAAAAGTTTTATGTACATTTTTGCTTATATTTTTAACGTACCTGTTTAGATTTAGATAATTTGCAGCTTCCATCGTAGCTTTTAAATACTTATCTTTATTTCCGATATAAAACTTTATTATATTTCTTCGTTTTTGTCGTTATTTTCAATTTTGAACAATAATGTCAAAATTGTCAAATATTCAATAGACGTCAAATTCAACAGATGATTTGTCTGACAGATGTCAACCTCCGACTGTATTTGCCGGTTATTTGCATTTTTTTAAAATACAGAACTAATTTAATATTATTTTATTTCTTTCTTAGTTTTACATAAATATCTAAAAAGTTATATTTATGTCTAAAATGGTATATTTTTTACAAAAAGTTTTTTCAGTAAAACACTTAAGAACTTTATTTTGCTTCACTTTGCGAACTACAATCTAACCTAAAAGTTTGCCGCGGAAAAAGTTTTACAATTTCCGTTGTCTGGACCGTCACGTCACGGCGCCAAGTTAGCGTGGTGTGAGTTATGCAGGTTGGATGGTCAAATTCAGATTTAATTTAGGTTGAAAGTTTATCTTCCGTCCACGTCGGGTCACGGTCGGGTAAATTAAAAAGTATGTTTTATTTAAAACATTTTATTTCTATCGATTGCAACGCAAATAATGCAGGTATTATCACAGGTAGGTACCTTATATTTGGCTATTATGCTGTATCCACGTCTTATATTATATAAGATGTTCTTCCTTTAAGTTATACTTAAACCATTACACTACATAATATTAACATTTTAATTTAGTGCTCGTGTAGTTCGTCCCTGACAAATTTAACATAAAGGTAAACAAACGAAAACATCGAAATTTTTACATATTCACTTATTGTGCACACTTTCACAGGTATATTAAAGGATCATACTTCATTATGCAATACATTTTATAACAATTAAACAATAATTAATAATATGTTTAAACATCAAATTAAAATATTTCACAGAAAAAATACGTCATTTTGACACTGCCGATTGTAGTCATAAGCCTATAATCTATGGATTCATAGCAAACATTAATCATTTTATTAATATTGACCAATTGGCATCACTGACTAATTTATGACTGTGTCATCGACGGCTTTGTTTACGTTTTGGTTCAATTTAACTCGGACGTACTATAATTTCATACTCCAGGCAAACAATGCAGATGCGTAAATATGATTGAACTAGATAATTAGATAAAGTAGTCTAGTCAAGTAGTAGGTAGTAGTAGACAGGATACATAGTTAACTATTCCGGTTATTGTAAAGTTCAGACGCCAAGGTCTCTCCTTTCGTTCACCACCCAGTTAAGTAGTTAATTACACCATTGTCCTACGTTTTGTAAACGTATTGTTTGATCCTAATAATAATTGTTCTTAGCATGTGTCAAATTCGAATTAGAACAAGGGTCCGTTTACACTGAGTCGCGTCATAGCGCGGTATTTTTAGTGTAGCGAATAGTGATTTAAAATTGAACTTTATTCACTGCACAAGAATATAGATACACTTTTCTTTCCAGCTGCGACGAGTTGCACAGAGCAATGCAGCCCTAAATTCGGACTCTTGAAATGAAACGTACCTATCTACACTTTATTGTGTACTACTAGTGAATTTAAAAGTTAGACTTTAAATCGTTATTTCGAAAAAAATGCAAAAATGTTATACTTTTGAGAGACAAATGGGTGCTCCACGAACTCAATGATCGCCAGCGCGACGTACGCGTGAGTAAGACGTGCCTTGTACTGCTCAACAGACACACAAATTAAGGAATTTTGATTTTTTACCTGATGAGATTGATTACCTGCGCTGAAAAATGGATTTTGTTTGATAACCGCAAGCGCTCAGAAAGTTAGTTGAATCCTGTTTCAGCACTTAAACAATGCCCTAATCGAAAACTTACCCCTAGAAAAGTGATCGTCATGTTTGGTGATTTAGCGGCGGTGTGATTCATCACAACTTCTTATCAAACGGGGTGAGCATTACTGCAGATGTTTACTGTAAAGAAATAAACACAATTATGGAGAAGCTGGCACATTTCTAACCAGCATTGGTTGGCGCGACCTCATACTGCACAGCAGACGGTTTCCAAATTGCAAGAACTGAGGTTGGAAGCTCTCCGTCATCCGATCTGCTAATCAGATCTTGCACCCACTGGCTACTAGATACTTTTTCCAGAATTTGGATAACTTCTTGGCGGGAAAAAATTCAATACCCGTGAGGCATTAGAAAATGCTTTTGAAGATTTGTTACCTCAAGCTAATTTCTTTAAGAAATCAATAAACTGCTTGTGTTGGTTAAGATGCAATAATTGCATCGGTGATAAATACGATTAATACAATTAAAAATACATGAAATAAAATCGATTAATTTTTTTTTCATACAAAACGGCAATTATTGTGACCATTTTATAGGTATAGACCTAATAAAATGGTCACAATAATTCATACATCTTCTTCTCTTCTCTCTTATATATAAAAATTTCACTCTTAGGTATATATCAAAATCTCTTATATATAAAGAATTGCTGTTCGTTAGTGTCGCTAAAACTCGAGAACGGCTGAACCGATTATTCGTGGAAGTCCAGGAAAGGTTTAAACGGTTTGTATGCTCAACGAAGTCGGCACGGGTAGTATCATATAAAAATCATGTTATTATAATCAATTATTACTCAGGTCATCGTGTATTATAATGTTGCTATGCTTGTTTTTTATAATATTACACGTTCATTTCATAAATCATAATAAACAGGACAATAATAACAGCTTCTAGCTGAGCAGTTCAAGTTTTTATAATTGTTTCAGAGAGTCCTGCGGTGAATGGCAACCTTTGGTTTGACATTACGTTCACTGCAAGACAAGTCTAAATTGGAGATTTTATGACCATAGAACCTTGTCACATTACACTATAGTAGCTTATGTAGTTAATAATTGTTTTCTGTATTTTACCATCGGACAGCAATTTCTACGAAAGTTGTGCAATCGGAGGTGTTTGAAATTACTTACCCACCCACTTATCGCCTTCGTGGTCTAGTGGTTCAGTTCAGGCTTCGCTCTCGACCCGCGTTGGAATAGCAAAAAATTTTCTTTTCAAGTTTGGTTAGGACAATGCAGAGGGATCACTTGATTGTCTGGTAAGAAAGATGATCCATGCGTCGGATGGGTATGTAAGAAGTCGGTTAATATTATTAAAATCGGTTAATATAAAATAACTCCTGCGTAGCCTGGCTGGCCTGGCTTTAATGAAAGCGGCCACCGTCACCGAAATCGGTGTGGGAGGCATTATCTATACTAATATTATTATAAAGCAGAACAGTTTGTTTGTTTGTTTGTTTAAACGCGCTTATCTCAGGAACTACTAGTCCGATTTGAAAAATTATTTTTCTATTGGATAGCCCATTTATAGAGGAAGGCTTTAGGCTATATAACATTACGCTGCGACCAATAAGAGCGAAGCGTCATTGAGGAATGTTGCAAAAACGGGAAAAATTAATTACATTTGGGGACTTTCATTGCGTGCGCTGCATAAACGGCTTAAGTCACTCAAAAACCACGCGAACGAAGTCGCGGGAACAGCTAGTTATTATTATATTAAAGAAAGAGTGCAGAATACTAATCGTTCAATTACACTTAGGGCGACCTCTTGTAATTATAATTATGTAAGGCTAACTTAATTTTGTTCTTAACATTTTTAAAGGAACCGCTGATTTTGTAAAAGCATTAACCGCTCTACTAACCCCACTAATTGTCTTTTGTTGCGTTCGACTCCATCGGTTTATTTGCGAAAGGTACTAAGTTATATAATTATTAATTACTCGTTTAGTAGGCTGGTAACTGGTACTTTTACTGCCAGATGCAAATTTTGCGTAACTTAATTTAATCTAGATTTAAGAACTAATTTGGTATTTTTGCCCTAACACGGCGTAGCTAAAAGGCTATAATGATTTTGGTATGTATGTTTGTTTTAGCGTAGCTCCTGCACAACTGATCCGATTTTAATAAAAGAGGTGTCGTATAGATTCGAAACAATAGCATAGCGATTGTGATCCGGCATTAATATGTTCTATCTTAAATTTAGATGCAGCTGATTTATAATGTCTTATCTTGATTATCTAATTAAAATTATTCAGACAGAAGAATATCGGGTTAATATTTTAATAAATAAACTTAAATTTTTATAAAATAAAAAAATAATTAAAGTCAATATTTTTTTATTTTATAAAAATTTAAGCGTTTGTAATAATAGAATAAGTACTTAGTTACGTTTTTTTCTGTTTCCTGAAAAGTCTTATAAAATTAGATAGGATAGTTTGCCAGTTTACAGCCGATAGGCTACATAAGTTATTACAGAAATGAGTGATAAAATTTACATCCTTAAATATTTTATTTCCCAGACCTCATGTATGTAAATATCTTTTTTTGTTTCCCCTCTTTCATATTTTGTTGTTTTTCTTTTATTATTGTCTCTGTACTTTGTTTTATGTCTTGGTCTATGTAATAATAACATTATGTTTTTTTCTGATTGTGTAGTGTAATGATTGATGAAATAACATTTTATTGATTTATAGTTTACTTTACACGTTGTTTTGATAATTCAAGTGGTTATATTTGTAATGCAGAATCATCTGCACTTTTGTATTTGGTTAGAGCCCATGCTTACTTAGCTGGACTTTATTATCTACTATGTAGCTGGACCCAGCTGAGCTTAGCTGATATGAGTTTATGATCAACATGACTATCAGACTTGTGAGACTAATGTTTTATATAAAACACTGTTCCTTACACAATATCACCGATTGTGTACTTAGTTAAATAACAGCTCGTAAGTCATATAATCAGATCGCCGGAGCTGCCGTGACATTATTATAGTCCATTAGAAAGTATAACGCCTGCTGGACATAACAATTAAATACACATATAGTTGCTGCAGGTACCAAGGTGTTAGTATAGAGCAGCTGTATGTGCTACGAAGGTTCTCCTTCAAATAGAATGGGTATAGGAATTTGGATGAGTGGCTACACAAGGTGTAAAAAAATTAGTGATAATACTTTAGGGTGTGTATGTTCCTCATAATATGAAGAGTATAGTTTTTTATATATATTTTTTATTATTATTAAATACTTCGCCCCTATCAGAGACTGGGCTCGTTCATTTCTTTTTTAATTTTATTTATCTTTTCTTTCCTTTTTTACAATTTTAAAAATGAATACAAGAACAATTATTACAAGAATCAGTTACAATATTTTACAATTTTCTTAATCCTTACTTAAGAGGAAACACCATGGTTGAGAGAAATACAAAATAGGTATTTATAAAATCTATTGCTGTCTCGCAGTGCCTTAGCTAGCCAGCACTAGCGCGATAGAGACAACTGCAACTTGGACTGAAATTACCTATTAAAAGTACCAGAAATCGACGTTTAGGGGATTCCTGTTTCCTCCTGCAAAAGTTAACCGATTTAAATATTTTTTTCTGTATTAGCTAAAAAAAGAATTGAGCTAGGTTCCTATTTTTTGCTTTTGTTGTTTATTGTAGTCAAATCTGTTTCCTAGATATTTAAACACAGCGGAGAGTCTGGCCATTTTTAGGTTTTTAAACGTCCATATCTCTTTAAATAATTAATTTATTAAAAAAAGGAAAAAATAGGGACGTACAAACAATATCCATAAATATTCAGGAAAAAAATTGTTACTCTAGAGGTGTTATCCAGGGAGGAAATAGAAATACCCTAGACCCCTATTTTTGTATGGAAAAAATTTCGTGGTGTTTCCTCTTAACCGTAAGGATTGAGTTTCATTTATAAGTCATATAAACGCGCCCTTAGAGATTGACGAAGTCGCGGGTAGCCACCGTAGTATTGTCATGTTTTGAAATACTATTAAGCAGTTGTAGATAGATTAATTAACAAATGTAACTGCGGTCTGTTAAAAATAATTAATGTTGTATCACACCGTGTCGGATAATGTTTTTAATTAGGAAATAAAATTAATAGTCGCAGATAATTATCGAGATAGTTACACCACTTACACCATGAATGTGGGTCATTTTTGTATGCCCTTGTGTAAAAATGTATTGATTTCGTTATAGTCTTGTAGAATTTTATTATGTCACTTTTTGCGAGTGGTCGATTGTATATAAGGTCACAGATAAATATCAAATTCATGAAATTACAATTTTATTCGCGCAATAATGGACAACGAGGTAATTGAATTGACCGCAAGTCACAATTACTTCTTTAAAATCGTAGCAGGTTAGCTGTGACGGTGCAGCAGACATACCAGTAGCGAAGGCTAGTCTATGGTTGTGTCTTAGACGGGGTTGTTTTCGTGTAGGCATGGCCTACCATCCCATACAATCTATCTTTAATAAAAAAAAATTGCAATAGATGTCACTACATTAACGTTTGTAAATAAAAAAATGTAAATATGCCGAATTAAGTACAAATATTGACATTAAAATAAAGATAAGCATATTTTTTAAGCATAACATCACATTAAGCTAAATTTAACTCCTTATAGTAGGGGAGCCCATGATGCTAAACGTGTAGTCACTCGAGCGTCATGGAGACCTAGTAGGTTTTTTACATTAGATAAAACTGATAAAAAAAAAATAAGAGCGTTTTTTATTTTAGCGGTGGGTTCAGAAACTGCGGCCATTTTAAAGTTTTGGAAAAGAAAATATATTTAGAAAATTGCTTATTTCGGTCAGTTATTATTATATTTTAGACAACAAGGACTAAATCATTTAGTTTAGTGCAAAATAAAATATCTGCCAAACTTAGTTAGGAAAATATGAAGCTTTATATTTTTATATTTAAAAATGTCCCTACAGGCTTACCTAACCTTTGAATCGTCAGTGCTTTTTATGGAAGCTTCTTTGGGGTATACTAAACAGCCCCTCTCTTAATCTGACAGATTGGATGACATTTCAATACTCAAAAAAAAATTTTTTTTAACCCACCACGTTCGAAATCTGATTTCTATACCATGATAACTAGACACAAGTCGGAAGCCTATACTATCTTAATCTGACGCGCTCGAGCTACTACAAAAATCCCCTCTTCGGCTCCCCTACTATTAATTAAGAAGAAGATACGAAACGAAATTAGTACTTAATTAGTATTTTCCAATAGTGGCACTAGATGGCGGTTTCCGGAATTTCTAAGGACTTCACCCTTTGCCAGCCGCATTGAAAACACATTTTTTATTGCTTGCGAGTGTAAGCATAAGCAGTGTGGGAAGGAGGGAGGTGCTTTAAACTCATGCCTATGAGTACACTCACTCATTTACATGCAGATTGTGGTTATTATTTTTCGCGGGATATTGCTAGATATCGTATAAATTTATGCTATGGATTTCCGCGAAGTAACGCCTGATTCCAATAATTCAAAATAATTACCGTTCCTTTTGGCATGACCGTGGTTGGGTAAAATCAATATCGAAGGCTATTTTCTGATACACTTTTACACAATACCATTCTTCTAGATAGTACGATCTATATACGTGATAAACGCGTGCCGTTCAGTAATTAGTTGTTTGACCTCATAGCCAGAGGTCACTGCATGTCCTCGCCCAGTGTGTTGCACGTCAGTGGAAGAGTGATGGGGGTCACCCAGGCGTGGTGATTGTTGATAAGCTATTGTTACTGACCCTTTGTTTTATCACCTAAATGGACCTCTGATCTTGAAGGTATTCATCATCATCAGCGAATCCAAAGTGGTATTTGGCTTGGGCGTTTTTGCCAGCTTTTAAAGGATTACCAACTAAAATACTATTAGATTGTATAAGTATTTATTCACATCCAGCTTTTCCATGGATGTTTTTTCTTACCGCTTTGGTCGTCTTCATACTGTAGAAACTTCCTAAATTAGAAAAACCTTATTGATGACATCAGACCCTCAAATAGAACCTGTATACTGCCGTATGCAATCCAAACGATTTGTTGGCTGGGGTTATACGTCTTATTATCCAGAATCGGATTTAAAAATGCTCTAATTGACAAAATTTGACTTCTTTGCACTCAAATGTCGACTTCAAACTTTATTACATTAGCACAGAATTTTTTCAATACTCTGAATTGTCTCATTACTTTCGAGTTCCGCAGCATAATATTGTAGTTCCAACCAAGATTACACGCCATTACAGAATAAAACCGTTATGTTTTAAAATCGTTTCTGCAATAAAAGTTTGCGGTCGACTGAGGCTTTATTACTTATTGTGCATTTTTGGCGGCAAGTAATTATGAAATTAATCTCTGTTAATTGTTATGTACACAATTATCGCACGTAACTCCATGGCTGTTAGGTAAGAGATCGCGCGGCGCGGATACCCACAGTACAGTTGTAGACTAAGATCTTGTGAGTCTATACAGTGATAAAAACAGCCACTATAACTTTAAGATACGATTATACCTATCCTCATTTTGGAAATGTATTTTTTTAAATTTTTTGTCTAAGACTAATTTTTTTTTCTTTTTACCCTATCTTTTCTTTTATTTTTGTTAGTATAGTATTCCGAAGTCATAGTGACTGTTCTTTTTACACCCGTTATATGATACAAAAATTAATTGCTGTTCGTTAGTATCGCTAAAACTCGAGAACAACTGTACAGTTTCGGCTATATTTAGTTTTGAAATATTCGTGGAAGTTCATAATACCTATCTCACAAGTGAAACAATATATTACCTAAATCAGATTGTTTAGTACAATAAACAAAGAATAATATTTGCGTGAACATACGAAATCACGGAATAAATACGAAATCAATAAATTAAAGTCTTAAAAATTTTTAAGGGCTGATATCAGTAGCTTGCTGTAACGGGGAGACCCTATAACTACATTGCTATAGGATTCACTTTCTTCTTACCTTTTGAAAACTCACATCCAAATTTCTACATAATTATACAGGCTTCCCTCTGCCAGTGCTAGTAGCCTTTGCCATCGGTATCTAGATGTTGCAACTTACTAGCACTACAGTCCTGGATAAAGATTTTGTCTTGACTGATCCTTAAGGAAAGTTGCCATCGCTAATTACGACGACGAAGTTCGAAAACAAAAGTGCATGGGATTCGTACTTGCAGTCTGCATCGTTAATACGTCTTGTCTAAAGGCTTTCGACGTAGCGTCCACGGGCTCCTACACTATAACGCAATGACATTGCATCAAACGAAACAATTAAACATTCTAAATGGTCTAATGAACTTATTTCGCCGATTGCCGACAGTCGCCGACAGTTGCCGACATATTATCTATATAGAGAGCTGTAGCCTTGTGATTCATTTTGCGAACATTAGGCTGGTTATACACTAACCAATATTTTAATACTTTAATAAGTAGCGGTTTGGGTACCTGAAAACCTTCAATAAAGAGCTTATTCCCTCAACTATAAGGCCGTCAACGCGTTTTGAGAATCGAGATGGTAATCGCTTCACATCAATCAATTTGTTTGCTCGATTGTTGTTTTTAAAAACACTATGTTTGATATTCAGTTATGCCAAATATGTTTCATTGGAACGACTATTTTCCGTATCTTTAATAAGGCAATAATTCATTATCCTATCTATCTAAGATGTTTATCGATAAGAAAATATAGATTTTATGGCGATTATTGTAAATTTTGTAATGAGATTAAAACGTCTCATATAAAGTAACCCAAGTTCTAACTAAAGCAAACTAGCTGATGATGATGGATTTTATAGGTCCAAATAAGGTGCGTTCCGTTGGGTGCAAGGAAATAACGTTTTGAACGAAATATTGAATCACATTCCTGTTCCTTTCGACCTAAGTTCATACATAAAATAAAAGTTAAGAAAAGCTATAATCCGACTTCGCAAAAAAGGGGTCTAAAAAGGCTGAAACAAGAAAATAGATATTCAGATATGTACAAAACTGGTCAAGGTAGAGCCGTGGTCGCTCTCGCTATTGGCATTTGGCATCGAATATTGCAACAGCAGGCGCATATTATGCTTTTTCAAATTCAATTTTTTCTACTGTGTTACGTGCGACGAAAAGATTTTGATTATCACTATCATCGATATCATTACCACCCTGTATGACTCCAAAATCATTACCCTTTCTTTTGGCTTCGCTGAAGTCGGATAAAAAGAATGTAACAAAAAAAATCGTTTAAAACGTTATTTCCTTGCAACTGGAACACACCTATACTATCCTGGCAGAGTACGAGGTATGTGAGACATGCGAACGTAAAACGTCCAAAATCAAAATTACGACAGTTACGAGTTTCCCCATCAGCGAGTAACAAAAGT
Source organism: Celastrina argiolus (assembly GCA_905187575.2). NCBI lineage: Eukaryota > Metazoa > Arthropoda > Insecta > Lepidoptera > Lycaenidae > Celastrina > Celastrina argiolus. Next base: position 16,268,276 of record LR994585.1, read on the forward strand.
TGCTCGATCTAAATTAATTATCTACTAATAGTTTGCAGTCGCCAAAACGAATTGATATCGAACATGACTGCGATCGTGACGAGAACGACATTGTGCATTGTCTCTAGCCATATTGCCCCGGATTTGAATTTCGAACTAATTTCTCAGTTGATTATGAAAAAAAACCAAGGTCTATGGTATAAGTCACGACAGTTCTATTGCTGGACCGATTGAACCAACTCTTTGTCATCAGATTATAATAGTTTTAAAAGGGATGTAAATTGTTATACGCAACGTGTAAGATAAATGAGTGATAATATTTGAAGATATTATTCCCCTTGTATAGAGTTCATTGTGAAAGCAGCAAGTAAAACAAACAAAGAAACATAAAAATCTAGTCAGAGAAATGCCGCCAAGCAAGTGGTCAATTATCTATTTTTCTGATTGCAGTGTAAATCAAAATGGCGACGAACTAGTCAAACGAAAATAGCGAAACTAGCCACGTGTAGTGTACACAGTACGGCTACGGCGGTGATTAAAATATTTTAAGCCATATTTCAAATTCACTTTTTTCAGATATAAGTAGATTTACAAATATTTGCAATAATTTGAATAAAACTTATGAATTAAGCCAGTAAATTTTATTACTAATTTATATAACACGTTGTATATATCAGTTCTACATTTAAACATTCACAAAATATTATATTTACAGCTTTCAAAAAAATATTCTAGATGCTCAGTGTTTCAATCATCTATGGTATTAGTTAACACCTAAATCAAAAACTGCGTACCTTTTTAGGAAAACTCTGCAGACGGACGAAATTTTCAACACTTTTATGTATAGAGAAGGAATGTAGAGAAGGAATAAAGAATTCTAACATTAATACTTAAATATATATTTTTTAAGTTCGTTCATGATGAACAGGCTAAAGTCATAGACCATACTGCCTAATTAAAATTATTTATAAAATAACAACAACATATTTCTAATAGATTCCATAGACAACATAAACTTTTTTATGCGTATCTAAGAAGCAAAAGAACCCTAATAAAATTTAAAATATGAATTATGGTCGAATTTCGACCACAAGCCGACCTCTAGTATAATTAATTGAATCATGTACTATTCCATACAATTTGTGCATTTTATTTAACCGATTGTTGACTTCATTTAAATTAATTTAATTTAAAGTACGTATGTCGCCACAACAATGCCGGCGCAACATACGCGTTATTTCTACATTTCGCCCGTTTCGAGTACTCCAATTACCCCTATGTCACAACTTCAACGCAATGTCACACTTATCCTTACATTTCGTTTAAAAATAAATCTTATCGTTCGCATTCTTTAAATAATAATTCGGTCGAGCTTGCATATTTTTTTGAATAAGTGCTGTAACAGTTTAAAAACCTTTAATTTTAGTTATCTGTCAATTTTATTTCAAGAATTTTTAATTTATCGTTTATTTAACTACAACATGTACTAAAACTTTGAAGTAACCCACGGACATTCTCAGCCTTTTATAATAAACCACAAGGTACCTTAGGGGTATATGGGACCAAAAAAGATACCTACCTCACGCCTGTTAAAAAGGTGTATAACATAATCCTGATTATGAAGAAGCAATCAACATATTAATAACATATGTAATATGGTATTGAATGTACTGTAAGGTTCTTGGTTGAAATTCATGTTATATGTAATAATACACAAACTAATTGCACTTTTTTCTACTTTAATTGTTATTTTACATTAATTATTAATTTGTTAAAATAGACGACCGGTGTCGACTAAGTCATAATCAGGTGTGTTAGTCAGACTTAGTACTATGTACCACTAGATATGTGACTTAAGTAAACGAGTACTATAACTCTAAAGGTCACAGGTCAAGAGTGATAGAAATTAGAGTCACAGTGACAAAGTCAGGGGTGCGAATAGTGTTTTGCAATCAACCTTATGTTGGATAATTTGTTTAGAGTGTGTTACGAGTGTTATGTGTCTCCAATAATTGACCTGACCTCTGATATACAAGGTCACTTTTGTTTTTAGACCTAGACCTGTATAATTGTTATGTTTTTTGTTATAAAATTGTATAATAGGCAAAGATCGATGACAACTTTTTATACTTTTATATACTTAGATCGATCGAATTTTGACGCCCTATGTAGCTCAGTGGGTAGCGCATCGGAACTCAAGTCCAAGGTTCATGGATAATTTTATGTTTGAGGAGGATTTTTTTTTATATATGGACGCTTCACACCACGTCAATCTGGCCCCGTGCTATTTATCCGAATAACTTGTGTTACAGGTACCAGACAACGGAAATATATTTAATACTTATGAAAATGAAAATGAATCATCTTTTATTTCCAAATCGGTTAGTTACTAACACTTAAATTAATCATATTATAACAATATAGAAATAAAGATTATTTATTATTGGGCCCAATTTTTTTGTTTACAACAATATCAAATTGTATCTAAAGATTACATTAAATATTAGCTTTAAAGTGTTTTATTTGGCAATAAAGGTAGGTACTAAGAGTCGTTTTATCGTGAAATACATTAAAACTAAAAATTTAAATGACAGGCATGCGTCTGCTATTACTCAAACTGCCAACTTCAGAGTGTTGGGCAAAAACTATTAGTCCCCATCCGCATATCAGCGTGTTTTTGTGATTTTGATACTTTGGGGCCGTCCATAAATTACGTCGAACGTTAAGGTTGACCTTACTCTTGACTTGACTCAACACTTCCCTTCCGGAGGGGGTCGGTGTGATATTGTTGGACAAGAGGATAGAGGATAAAGCTCGTAACGTCACATTTAAATACTATCAACGGAAATGCCCAAAAATATTGCAAAATATGTGACGTCATGACTAGGGGTCTCACAAAATTAGCTGTGACAAGGGAGGGGTCAAAAATCATGAAATTCGTGTGGCGTAATTTATGGATGGTCCCTTTTACAATTTCTTACAAAATAATTGAGAAACAATATTTTTTATGTTCGCAATGAAACGGCCGTTTAGGTAAATAAATGACTCGCTCCGTGTTCTGAATTGCGAAAGTACGTGTTTTACGCAAAAATGTTTTATAACTTACATGTCGCCTTACAGCCTACAAGGGATTTTACATATATTTTACCCCGTAAGCGAAGTTTTTATGTATTCAATAGCAGATCGTGCGATACGAGGTATTAATTGTACAACGTATGAAATAAATGAGTCATAATATTTAAGGGTATGCCGTATACAGGCTATAACATTAATAATACTTTAGGGTGTATAATACTGTAGGTCCCGTATATAAAGTTTACTGTGAAAGTACCAGCGCTGAAAGAGGTACTTTTTTTTAAATTATTGTTTGGGAAAATTTATGATGTTGTGGCATTTCTCATAGAAACATGAAAGTCAAAAGTAAGTCTTTCAGCCCTGGTACTTTCACAGTATACTCTACATACATACACCCTATATAGAGTTTACTGTGAAAGTACCAGCACTATAAGAGGTTCTTTTTTAAAAATATTGTTTAGGAAAATTTATGATGTTGTGGCATTTCTCATAGAAACATGAAAGTCAAAAGTAAGTCCTTCAGCCCTGGTACTTTTACAGTATACTCTACATACATACACCCTAAAGTATTATTTTACGCCTTGTATATCTTATTGTGAAAGTAGCAACGCTGAATACTTTTGTTTACGCATGCCGCCGGATTGTCGGAGGCTAGGTCAGAGACATGCTGCCAACAAATAGTTTCATTATCTACCTATTTTTCTGATTGATACAAGTTTTCTAATAGGAACTACTTGAATGAAAGTCCACGGGTTTAAAAAAAAACAATATTTCTAAATTGATTTCCAAAAAATGTTTGCATCTACTTTTCGTATAAAACGTAAATCAATAATTACGCCAATAAATTATTATCACAAATTTCTGTTGCACATTTAAGAAAAAACTGCCAAATCTGCTTAATAGACGCGTTATAATTTTATACTATCTCCTTTTTCTGGAACTCAACTCCACGTAGTTGTAAAATTCCATGCCAATTTCATTCAAAAACCGATCTGTGGTTAAAACGTGATGAGATAACAGACAGTTAGGCAGACATACTTTGGTAATAAATACCAAATCAAATATAACATGACTTTGACAGATTTTGAACCGACTTCCAAAAAGAGGAGGAAGTTCTCAATTCGGCCTGTTTATGTATTTTTTTATATGTACACCGATTACTCCAAAATTTATGATCCGATTTGAGTGATTCTTTTTTGTTTCATGCATGTTTTATGCCATTTAATTCCATCAAAATATTACATACTTGGGTCGAGTAGTTTTTTTTATGGACATTTTTGTGTTTGTTTTATAGGTGGACGGTGTAATTTTAGTTTGAAAACGGCTAATTTTGTATGAAACAAATGTTAAAGTCTCATGTTTATTCGACATTAAAAGTTATCTGGCGATTGAAAATTCAGCTCTTAATATGAAATCCTTGTTACAATATAGCAATTACAAAGAATAATGTTGGCATTTACAAATCAACATTGAATTGAGATATACCTAGTGATATTTACAGAAGCAATAACTCACAGCTTCTGATATTCAACAGCGGAAGTTTTGTGTCCAATTACATAAACTCATTTCGATTTTCAATTCGTCACGACTCACGAGGACACGCTTCTGTTCAATATTTTGGCGGTTTTTTTATTTTAAAATTTACACACAATAAATTTACAAACAAAAAATGCAAAAATATACAATTTTAATCAAACACATTGCCAATATATCACTTCGCAAAAAAGGGTCTAAAAACTTTGCAACAAGAAAATAATTCAAAAATCGTCAATCGCCATTGTACGGCATAAATGAGCCGTGGTCGAAGACGGAGCCGGTAACATTAACGGCAGATTTGATTTACGATTTTCTTAGATACATACATCGACTGCCAAAAAATTACCCTTCCTCTTGGCTTCGCCGAAGTCGGTTAAAAACAATAGCGCGCTATCATGCAACTAATTTAAAAGTCACTTATTCACAGTGCAATAAAGAAATAAAATAACACATGATTTAGGTTGTATTGTTTTTGTTTACGTTTATATTAAATTAAATCCGAACAGTTAACGTTATCGAATGTCAATTGTCCATACAATTGACTTTTGATAATTGTATCAAAATTATGTAGAGTCCACACTCTATCATAATTTTCATACAAGTGTCTATTCAAAATCAAACAAAATCCTTGTACTGACAATGATACGAATACTGAAATGATACAGCTGTCATTTGTTCCTGCTTGGGCTACAACCACATTATAAGCTACAGAGGTCTAAAGAAAAGTATAGTAAATACAAAAACATAACTTGTAAAAAATTCCAAGTAATGCTACTCAGTGCGACTGCCAAGTTAGTCAACAAAATTTATTAATCCATAAAATTTGATTAAACCAAATCATCAAAATTATAGAAATGTTAGCGTATTTGAACACTGATGGTTTTCACGACATCATTAGGAAGAAGGTCGCATGATTTCACGGGGAATGCCTCAAAAATACATAAATTAATAATATTAAATAACATTAGCCTTAAGTTTTATATTGTTAACTTACAAAATTTGAGTCTAAGTTGTTCAAAATAAAAACATTATATTATTATAGTCAGTTGCCTAGAAATGCCTTATACTTTTGATGATCGATCAGTGAGTGAGTTAGTGAGTCAGTGACAAAATTAAGAAATTTTAAATAGTTTTAAAATAGTTAAAATAGTAGTTAGTTCTTAAAATATTGGTTCAAATTTAACGAAATTTCAAATGTATCGTGTTTATACAATGAATGCATATTTTCTGTAATAATGTAGATTTCTAGTTTTATCCACAACGAAGTTATAGGGAGTCGAGAATGTCCGGAACTATTTGACTATTTCGATAAAAGGATAATGCGGCCGTGCTCAACTTGGCGGGGACTCTGCCGTGCCCCCAGATTCTGCCTATGTATGACGCAAACAATCATAGGTAGGGGTTACTGTCAATTTTATCGATGAAAATAATAAGTGTGTAAAATTTTTTTGTTTTTATCACAAGTGATAATAATAGTGCTTAGTCTGCACACGCAAATAATTGTACTAATCAAATATAATGCATATCAACCTTTGATAAGAGATATTGTTTTTTCTTCTATTTAGTAATCAGTAGCCAAAGGGATTAATTACCCTTTGGCTACTAATTCGAGGCTTACTTAAAACAATTAATTTTGTTTATAGTTATTAAACTATAAACAAAATTAATTGTTTTAAGTAAGCCTCGAATTGTCAAGAAATTAGCAAATCGATGATGATAAATTGGACCTACTTTTGCAATAGGGAACCAATCCACACACTGATAGTTTTGAGAAAAAGCTATTTTTGTTTAAATTTTGTATAGAAAAAAATGTGTTGTTATTTTGGTAAAGGTCTTTTATTTATATTATAAAATATGTTTTGTTTTATACATTCACGTACTATTTTAATGAAAAAAAATATTAAATTACATAACAATTAAACAAAAACATTGATGGTTCCTTTTAGCAAAACTACTTGCGTGTGGGTTGGTTCCTTGTTAATTTATTACGTTGGCATAATTTAATGGGATAAATAAAATAATACTATATATTTATTTATATTTTTTAAGTCCAATAAAAATATTAAAGCAGAAAGTGTAGTAAATAAACTTTAGGTAGTAAGGAAGTAGCTAGTTTGTTCTTAAAATAATAATAATAGTAGTTAACTTGTCTACTTAATTAAATAATTAAATTCCACTTCAAAATACTATGTACCTACTCGCATTGTATTTGTCTTTTTACAATTTTCCATATCCCGGATTTAATCATCTGGTATACACAAGGAGTTACATAAATGAGTGATAATACTTTAGGGTGTGTATGTGCCTCTTATGTAGACTATACTGTGAAAGTTGGCGCTGAAAGACTTACTTTTGATTTTTATTTTCAGCACTGTTACTTTCACAGTAAACTCTACATACGGGACCCATACACACCCTAAAGTATTATCACTCATTTATTTTACACCTTGTAGAGCCTCCGTTGACGTTTTAAGGCACATTTAATTTTCGCAAAATCAGAATCGTTAGAAAGAAAGCTATGTCCCGATTCAAGGAATTTTAAATTTGTTTGTATTAAATGTGACTGCTGAGCAGACAACATGTTTTTAAGCATTATTGTTCATTTTATATTACGGTTCTGCCCGACGAATCAGACCATAGAATGTTAACGTTCTTAACATGGCTGTCGAGTCGTTCTGTAAAATGCTTAATGAGATATGAAACCTCTGTCCTTTTTTTTCTCCCTCTACCCACACATTTCAATGAGCTTTTTTCTTTTTAAACTTTGTGAAAAACAATTGATGAACTTTTGCAGCAGATAATATTGCCACCCCTGCGATTTCGCTTCATCAGTGTATAGTTATCTATAGTAATAATATAAAGCGGAAGAGTTTGTTTGTTTGCTTAAACGCGCTTATCTCAGGAACTACTGTCCTATTTTGAAAAATATTTTTTTTGTTAGATTCCATGTTTTTTTGTTAGATGTTAGTCCATTTAAAGAGGAAGGCTTTAGGCTACATAACATTAGGCTGCGACCAATTGGAGCGAAGCGTCAGTGAGAAATGTTGCAAAAACGGGGAAAATTATTCACATTTGAGGACTTTCGTTGCGTGCGCTGCATAAACGATTTAAGTTACTCAAAAAATAATTATGTATGAAATAATTATTCCTTTTAAATAATCATAATAACAAAAACCAACGTGAGCAATCTAAAGATAATCGCGGTAGTGTTTCCGACAACCACGCGAACGAAGTCGCGGGCACAGCTAATAAAAATATATAAATATAATTACATAAGTATTTTAAACAAGGTGTAAAATAAATCAATGATACTTAATACTTTAGAGTGTGTATGTGCCTCCTATGCCACTGTGAAAGTACCAGCGCTGAAAGACATACTTTTGAATTTCATGTTTGGACGAGAAATGCCACAACATCATAAATATTTCCATACAATATTTTTTTTTTAAAGTACCTCCGTTATTGCAGGTACTTTCTCAGTAAACTCTATATAATATACGGGACCTATACACACCCTAAAGTATTATCACTCATTAATATTAAAGCCTGAATAAATTATAGTGTATAGTTATTACAAAAATTGTATGAATAAATTTATTAAACAACACAGGTTCAAAGGACATGATTACTGAGATGTTATAAAATAATTATTTTAACAAGGAACCAAGCAGTGGGAGCCACTGTAAAAATATAGAATTATTTTGTTTTCAAAACGCAACAAGGAACCAACCCGCTTGGTTCTATTTGTTATTTTAAATTTTAAAATAATACAAGGAACTATGCGGTTTGGTTCTTTATGAAAAAATAAAAACTTGTAAACCTTTTAGGATTTTGGATTACCATGGGACATGGGTCTTGTTTGTTTATTATGACTTTGGTATTTTGTGGATTGGTAACTTTGTGATGAAAATGTTTTATTGTGTAAATGTTGTCATATCATTATGATTCTTACTGGGTTGACAGAAGGTGCATTTTGAAAGCCTTCTGCATACTTAAGTCAATTTTGGTATGTTTGTGGGTTGGTTCCCTATTGCAAAAGTAGGTCAAATTATAGCTAAGAACACCCTCGATCATATTATCAGCTTCCAGACGAAAGAAATTCTATTCATATTTGGTAGCCACAGACACACTTAGACATGTCAAACTTTTATCCTCTCTGTTTTCGAAATTAATTTTTTATTTTTGTAAAAAAAATACATTTCTAGAATGAAAAAATGAAGTTTAATCATATCCCAAAGTTGTGACTGTTTTTTTACAACCTTTATATAATATTTTTTTGATTTTTGAAGAAGAACAGTATTGAGAAAAAAAGTCTTGAAAGTGCTCAAATTTTAAGCTTATCGCGCGCGCAGTTTTAATGAGTACAGCGCAGCTATGTGTAGGTACTGGCGCACCCAATTTTTTATAGATTTCGTATAGATTCGTTTAATATTTCAAAAGAATTAGTTTTTTCCTCGTTTGTAGAATGAGGCCTAAATCACATTCTTTGGGTTAACAAAGTGAAGGCTACGAACGTTTTTACAAAACAGTTTCGTCTCTAGGCCAAGGCGAGAATTTACATAATATACGGATTTTATTAGGTGTATTATTATTAAAGGTAACTTAAATATTACAATAATAACTGGTGGGAAAAGAGTTTTGTTTAACATCTATCGTAGTTTGCAGAAAACATTTAAGCATCTACTAAATCAGCGGACATTAAGTTATGTGCTTAGCGCAAACGACAACGAAAATTGATAACAACGTATTCAATAGTAATACTTGTTACCAATTGTTCGTGCTAAGCTCACTGTCTTCAAGTTATTTGTATTTCAAAACTAATAAAAAAAAATTAATGTCACCCGGTTTCTAAAATACAATTCAACGCCAAATCAACTAATCAGTGTTCAAATCTCGTGTCAAGTTTAAATTTAGTATAGAATTGGACAACTATCAAGATACTTCGAATGATTAGTTGGTTAGGCTTTCAGAAACCGGGAGTATGCGATTATTTTTTTTTCTTAGTTTTCAAACTAAGTTAGAACTGGTTTCACTATGTGGGTTTAGTTATGTGTAGGTCTAGGTTGCCACACATGGAGGTACATGTGTGCGCTTCGTAGACGTAAGTATGTATTGATGCCACACATGGAGGTAGATGTGTGCGCTTCGTAGACGTAAGTATATATTGATGCCACGTATGGAGGTAGATGTGTGCGCTTCGTAGACCTAAGTATATATTGATGCCACGTATGGAGGTAGATGTGTGCGCTTTGTAGACGTAAGTATATATTGATGCCACATCTCTTTTGCAAAGGAGTAAATTTTTGTATGTCCTTTTTTGATATGTCTAATCGGAAATGATTATGAAACGGTTAATTAGACCTCTTTGTTAAATTTAATTCAAGATAGTGACTAACCCAGCAGATATTATATTTTCATGTACCTTGCAGTCTAATCTTAAATTGTCAATTTAAACGTGAGCCACCTTTCTAGAAGGTTCTAACTTCACTCACGATCTACGTTAACTGGTCGTGTTTGCACCGGCTGTTCCCACAGTCCATATTAAAATAGCTACACCCACGGAGGTCATTGGATTTGGGGTTGCCATGTCCGTAAAGACCCTAGATCTGGGGACTCGCAGCATTAATATTGGTTAACATTTAGCTTTTGTAGGCAAAATGATTTTCGTTAAAATCTTTATTTAAAGGCTTTACATCATATGGATTATGTTAGCCTAACTTTGGAATGGAATGTGGCCTTGATGATGGTACTCTGGACCATATTTTCTTTTTCTGTCTAAAAAATCAATCCTCTCTATATGATTCTCTCCCCCCTATAATTCCTCGCCCTACCAATTTTAAATCTGTTTTGTGTTTTGTTAATACTCCTTTTATTGAAATTTTATGCAGATATATTCTCACCAACAAAATAAAACTGTATGTTATGTGGTAGCCCTAAATGTTTGTGTTTGTTCCAGGATATAGAACCTTTAACAATCTATACATATAATAAATCTGTAGAGGGGTCATGTCTGTACATTAAGAATATTTAAGTGAAAATTAAAAAAAGGGGGTCTATATAAGCCACAGAACCTAAAAATAACATTTTTGAAAAAAATGTCTGTCTGTCTGTCTGTCTGTCTGTCCATATGGGAATGTTTGTCGTCGCATCACGCTAAAACCACTGTATGGAATGAAATGAAATTTGGCAGGCAGGTAGCTTACGACCTGAAGAGCATTATTGGAAATTATTATCCCGAAAAACGAAAGGGTTCCCGTGGGATCTTCAAAAAATTGTAGCTACCTATTTGACGGTATTTCAGCCATACTACTCAACGTATTTAAATGAAATTTGGCTGGCAGGTAGCTTATGATCTGAAAAGGATTACTGGAAATTATTATCCCGAAAAACGAAAGGGTTCCCGTGGGATCATCAAAAAATTGTAGCTACCTATTTGACGGTATTTCAGCCAAACTACTCAACGTATTTAAATGAAATTTGGCAGGCAGGTAGCTTATGACCTGAAGAGCATTACTGAAAATTATTATCCCGAAAAACGAAAGGGTTCCCGTGGGAACTTCAAAAAATTGTAGTTACCTATTTGACGGTATTTCAGCCAAACTACTCAACGTATTTAAATGAAATTTGGCAGGCAGGTAGCTTATAATCTGAAGAGCATTATTGGAAATTGTTATCCCGAAAAACGAAAGGGTTCCCGTGGGATCTTCAAAAAATTGTAGCTACCTATTTGACGGTATTTCAGCCAAACTACTCAACGTATTTAAATGAAATTCGGCAGGCAGGTAGCTTATGACCTGAAGAGCATTATTGGAAATTGTTATCCCGAAAACGTAAGGGTTCCCGTGGGATCTTCAAAAAATTGTAGCTACCTATTTGACGGTATTTCAGCCAAACTACTCAACGTATTTAAATGAAACTTGGCACAAAGGTAGATTGTAACATGAAATAACCAACATAATATTTTTAACCGACTTACAAAAAAGGAGGAGGTTTCTCAATTCGTAAATATATGTTTGTTTTTTATGTTTCTTCGCGGATATTTTCATCGTTTCTGAAACGATTTTCATTTTTTTTATGTTGTGTAGGGTATAATTTAAATTTGGTCCCATTGTCACCAAAATGGTGATCTGATGATGGGATCCGTGAGGAATCGAAGGAAATCCTCAAAATTTATGTGGAATAATTGGATTTTGATTTTTTCTGAAGTAGTCTAAGCATATGTTACCAAACAGTAAGGTTTTGCACCATATCCTGGATCTATAATATCAAAAAATTTCGCGTTTCAGTAAACTATTATATATATATATTGAAAAATTTCGGTACACTATATATACAATATACATAATATATATATATATATATATATATATGTTAAAAAAAATTGCGCCGCTCTGGCTTACGCCAGGCTAGGCTAGGTAGACTTTTTCTCTTTCTACAATTTTTTTTTATCTAATCGTTTTTGTTTTTCATTTTCCGTCCTCAAATAATCGTCGTCTGATCATTCGAGAATTATCCCTACTCAGTCTATACTCATCACTAAAAATCTGAAAATTAAATAATTTGAAACAAAAAAAAACGACTTCAAAAGGTAAACTAAAAGGAACAATTAAATTTGTGCGAAGTAATTTATTATTATACTTAGGTTTTGCAAATACGATTAATAAAGTATAGGCGTAGGATAGTTTGTTTTCAAGATATGAATGAGATGTCATAGGTACATTTAAATTAGAAAAGTTATGTCAATATAAGTAAGATTTATGTTTTTCATGATATTTTTATTTATTAGTTTTCATGCTAGGTACGGCTTGGGTTTTTTCTTTCTTTTGGACTTTTGTTATTTTGTCGTCTAAAGGAAGTTAGTACTTTAACCGTAAAGTCCCTAAGTAGGCTACATGTTTGTTAGCGTAGGTAATTAATAAATAAAAAACCGGGCAAGTCCGAGTTGGAATTGCGCATCGAGAGTAGACTTTTAAAAAATTTGGCGCTCGGCGCCAGCAGCGCAGCGTCGGTGTGAAAACGATCATCGTCTGCAGTCGCTGCGGCGTAAAGTCCATACAAATCTCAGTACAGAGATCTTCGTCGCGTATATGAGCGTACTATCAAGTAGTCCCGTTCGCATAAAAGAAAAAAAAATATTATACATACAGACGAATTGAGAACCTCCTCCTTTTTTTGAAGTCGGTTAATAATACACGGTCATTTTTCGAGCTGGTAGTAGGAATTGTTAGTAGTGCATTTTCATAGAAAAAATACCTCAAAACATTTACGACAAAAACGGCCATTATTTGACAGTAAACTATTATTATTACTCCATCGGCCTACTTCTTTTGCCTATGCACGTCTAATACCGTGTATAAAGAAGCATTACTATAAATTAGTGATTTTAAATATCCAAACGACAGTGTTCATAAACTAAAAATGTATTTGAACTGCTGCCCTAAATCACTTTTCCACGCGTACGAAGTCGCGGGCACAGCTAGTCTTTTATAAGTTTACCGTACTTTTGTTTTTTCATAAAACCTACTCATAAAGCAGAGTCTTTGCCAACATACTCTGACATTGGCGACTCACTAAGGGGCCATTTTTGAAGAAAAAGAAGAAGAACTTTGCAATGAACAATTAATTTACTAAATCTTAAGTGCAAAAAGTGAATTACATACATATCTTCCACTAAATTCGGTTTTCAAATTTGAATACAGAAATACATTTCCAGATGTATACCCTTTGTCGCCTTTTAGGATACCGACGGGAAATATGGTGGGGAGGTTAGGTTAGTTAGGTTTTTTTACGATTCCCACATCTCACGGAATATATTCCATCTTACAGAAACTATATTTGTGTATATAGTTTCTGTAGGATGGTATATACTTTCCGTGAGATGTGGGAATCGTAGAAAAATGGAGTACATACAAGAATATACTACATCTTACTCCAGGTAGAGTCGCGTGCACTAACATGGATACATCTACAAATTTGCAAAAATATGTCTACGTTTAATTTTTCAAAAATATCGTCACCTTATTGCATTCAAAGCGATGTAACAAGCAAACAGATGAACACACATAAATAAACGTCAAACTTATATCATAGTGTAAGTATAGTTTGCAGACACGCAAGCTAACATTTTGTATGATAAACAAATATCATAGATAGACCCTCAAAGGGTAGAAGTAAAAACCTAACAAAAATAGTTTCTGAAATATATGTTTAGGTAACATTTCTGATCGACTGTAATAAATTTGATAATTATTTTCTTTTTGTGTTTTTTCTAGTCATAAAAGTAAAACTATTTTTTAAGTAACACTCGAATTGTTCAGCTGTAAGCAAATTGATTTTGTTGAATCATTGCTTTAGTGCTTTAACACGACCACGTCAGCTTTCAAACAAAAAAAACTATATCAAAATCGGTTCATCCGTTTGGGAGCTACGATGCCACAGACAGACATACAGACAGACTCGAAAAATCCCTCTGTTTTTGTCGGAGTTGCAAAAAAGGATTTTTTACGAATTCAGTAGTCCAAATTTCATGTTTCTACCATTTGTAGTTACGGCTGTGCGAAAAGAAAAAGAAAAAATGAATGTATACATCTTATTGGAACATACCCCGAGTTCATTTTTGTGGCAATTAAAACATATTTACAGAAAAGTGAAAAATGCTAAAATTTTATAAGTGTATCCATTATTGATACAATTATTGTTTACATTGTAATGAAGTAAACAGTGTTTACATATTATTGAAATTTGTCGTGTGTTCATAATAATTATGAATTTAAGTGTGTATACTATTCACTGAAATACTGCTGTTTACTTCATTATGAAAATAATGTACAGTGAAACTTGGTTAAGTGGGACCTGGATAAGTGAGAAACCTCCCTAACTGGAACTCATGTTGAGGTCCCAACACTTTGGCACTGAATTACCTCTATTAGTGGGACGAGGTAACCCTCTATAACTGGGATGTGTTCTTTCGATTTATCATCATAGTTACCTCTATAACTGAGACAGCGAGTAAATTTTCTATGCATAAACCTCTGTAACTGAGATAACATTGTTTGTTTACTCATTCTTATTCTACCCACAAATTCCACACGTAATTCCAAGTACGTAAGTACAAATTTTGATTACATTTGTATGATTTCCTTTATGTACTTTTTTTTTATTAAAACTCATTTACATACATAACACGTTATTTTATTTAATTATCGCACCTGTATAACTGAAATAACCTGTATTCTCACCTCTATTAATGGAACCCTCTGTAAATGAGACAGATATTTATTTATACCTGTATATCTGAGACACTGGGTAAGTGGAATACCTCTATAAGTGAAACGACATTGCAGGTCCCTTGATGTCTCACTTAACCAGGTTTCACTGTATTTATATTTTTGAAACACTTTGCTGGTTACATCGCTTTGAATACAATATGGTGACAATATTTTTGAAAAATTAAACGTAGACATATTTTTGCAAATTTGTAGATGTATCCATGTTAGTGCACGTGAGTAAAATATTTTATCATGATATTATCACTTTTAATCGCACACATGGCAACCCTCGTTCCAATTGCTTCTAGAAATAAATGGGAGTGATTTATTTAATATCAATTATATTCATGACGTTGGAATAAGATTATGAACCAAGTGCAAGATAAGCTAAATAACCTTTAATAAACACTTATTACTAACTAGATTACATTCTTACACATACATTAATTGTAGTCATTTATAATCTAATGAGATCGATTTAGCTTTAGTCACCAAGGCATGTTAGTGTTAACGGCTTGTTAAAATACCATGCCTTCTCATTCATTGATAGGAATTACGAGAGGAACAACATGATATTTAACGAAGGATTAACTTTAACATTGCTTGGTGAAACACGCCCTATGTCTTTAAAATAAAATTAGTTAGGTACTACAATAATTTATTTATATTAAACACATAATCACTAAAATAATTATTCACAATGTTTATTTTCACCCCCTTAGGACGTGTTTCACCAAGCAATGTTAAAGTTAATCCTTAAATATCATGTTCCTCTCGTAATTCATATCAATGAATGAGAAGACATGTATCAAGCAAATTTTTCGTGAGAACCTTAATTTTGATGAGTCGCCCAAGCATTTCTTGGACGGGACTCTTGTTCGTGGTAGCTAACAGAGAAAGCAAGAATAAAGTTTGTGGATTTGTTGATTCCAAAACATTTTTTTTTTGATAAATTTCAAGATAATGATCTAAATTATCCGAAAAAATATGTGTCCTACAAAATCTATGGTTTGATCAAAGAGTTCCCTCTTGCCAACTTGTATCGATAACGAAGTCATCTGAAATTATTACTAACCAGCTGATTTTGTTTTTATTACTTAGTTAATATTAATGTAATTCAGCAGACACAATTGTCCTACAAATTGCGTGATATGTTATCCCGGTTCTACGCTCAAAAGATTTTTTTTATCCTTGCTAACTCTGTTAGCTACCACAATCGAGAGTTCCGTCCAAGAAATTATTGGACGGCTCATCAAAATGAAGCTACTCAAGAAAAATTTGCTTGATGCTATTCAAGTGAAAACAATGTACGGGGGAACCCTGACTATTCAATTATTCCTGTAATAATGTTGTCTTCTTCCTCTTCTGTTCTTGATGGTTTTTAATATCTCCTCTTTTCATTACCTAATTCCAAAACTACTTCATTACTTTTCTTTTCAGTACAACTTACTCTTTTCTTTCGTCGCCAACGCGTCATAAAGTAAACCATCTAATTTATCTACCCGTCTGCCTTAATTCCTTTTTGTACGCCAAAAAGGTTTGCAAAACTTCGAGACATTTGGATAATATTTGTATTACTATACCTATAGACTAATATAAGTTTTGTCCTTCGATTAACTTAATTAGCAACTGTTATCAGTATGCTTAAAATTGCAAATACTTTTAAAACACGAATTTAAATAGGTCAAATATATTTTGAACATATCTAATATTAATAAAATTTGATTTCAATTTGCTACACAGAGGTATATGATTTACATTTATAACTTCCGTTTAAGTATAACCATAACTATATAGACTAGTTAATGAATCATTTCCTACTTAATATTAATTAACAGAACTTGATAAGCAAGTGTAGAATTCATAAGGACTTCTAGATTTACGTGTTCGCAAGCAGAAACACATGACAACTGCGCATTCGTAACTAATCGAGTGTCAATTGTACGGGCTCTGTTCTAATTTTCATAATATTCTCTTTCGACAACCCTACGAATACGTAGACGCAAATTGCTCCTGCTAACCCCAGTGAACTATTGGCAAAAAGCCTTAAAGTATCTACGTCATTACAATTTCCTGTCACATTCGCAAAGATTATACGCAAAAAGTGACTTTGGGTTTGGTTTTAATTCTTATTATAAAATTTAAACTTTACACGTCTGGCTTCGGGATTCCCTCCCAAAGTTGTTTTATTCGATCCCAAAAGTTTTTCCGCTTTCCCGAAAAAGAAGTAAATTATCACAAGTTTATATATGTTAGTCTATAGGGTGTTTACATGGGCCAGCCTGAAAGAAAGGATATTTAATATAATGATTATAGTGATTATCTATTTGTAGAGCTACAGTCGATTTTTAAATGTTTACTGACATTGTGTACAAAATGTACCATGGGGTACCGGAGTAAGAACAGCACCCCCTATTAGCCATCTTCCCAGTGATGCTGTAAATGGACACAAGGAATGTATATCCCGAAACGAGCAGCAGCGTTTCCATGGATATTAAACAGAATGATTCATGGTTCATATATCAATATAGCGTAGCCGAATATAATGTGAAGAGAAGGGCGCGTAGAGCATATTCTGTTTTGGCAACTCATATAACTTACCATAACGCGACAAATTACGATTAAAGATCTCCACAGAAGTCACAAAACAGATGAGTTTCAATCCCAGTCAGGTCTTAGGTCAACAACTAGTTTGTGTATAGACTAGGAGCCCGCGAGCCCTAGCATATTATTTAGTAAGAATCACTCCTTGTGGTCATTTTAGAACTATGATTTAAAAAAATATATATTAAGTAACTTATATGAGCTGCCAAAACAAATGAAGTCGGTTAAAAATGCTCTTCGCATCATTCTCTTCACATCATTCTCTTCACACTATAAAATAAATAAATAAATAAATAAAGCTTTATTGATTCCATTTCAAAAAATACATTTTTAGTTTTACAATACCTACTAATAATAATAATAATTTTCAATACATTATTTAAATTAGAGAATGTTACAGTTGCATAAAAATTAATAGTTCAAAAATAAAATTTAATTAATAAAATCTAATAGTTACTATACAAAATTGCAATATTCAATCAATATTATTATTATTGTTATTATTATTATTTCATTTTAGTTTATTTGTATGGACCCCCTGAGGGTAAAAGCCTCCTCCAAGGTGCACCACGTCTCTCTTTCTTTGGCAATGTTTAGCCAATCTCGTCCTGCCGTTGCTGCAATTTCGTCCGCCCATCTAGCATGCGGGCGGCCTCTGGATCTTTTTCCTTGCGGGCCAGCCCGCTCCGTCAATCTCCGAGTCCATCTATCATCGTCGTACCTCGCTACGTGACCTGCCCACTTCCATTTTCTTTGTAGCGCGTAAGTTAGAGCGTCTGTAACTTTGGTCTTTTTACGGATGTCGGTGTTTTTAACTTTATCTTTGAGTTTTAAGCCCATGATGCTCCTTTCCATTCGCCTTTGAGTGGTCTGGATTTTGTTTCTTGTTTTGCTATCAAATATCCACGTTTGGCACCCGTAACTTAGACATGGTAATAGAGCTGTATCCATTACTATTTTTTTAGTAGGTAGCGGTAATTGCGATTTGAATATCTCTCTGTGGGCCCAATATTTTTTCCAAGTTATTGCTACTCTCCGGTCTATTTCTTCTGTATTTCTGTCCTTTTCAAATAATATTTGTTTGCCCAAGTAAATATATTTTTCTAAAAATTCTAGCGGTGAGTTGTTTACTTTGATTGGCGACTTACGATGGTTTGTCATTACTTTTGTTGTCTCTAAATTCATCTCTAGTCCCACTTTTGAGCTGGCGGTTTAAATCGTTTATCATAACATTTAGTTGTCCTGGGCCATCGGAAAATAATATTATGTCGTCGGCGAATCCGTTTGGACCATGGAAGACTCTTCATTACTTGTTGCTTCACACTATAGCGGCTTAATATATGAACCATGAATTCACCCTGTATAACTGAAAACTGCGCTCTCCAACCCGCCTGCCACGCGTGGCGAGTATAGGACTCCATGAGTACTTTTTGTGTGCAACTACTCTGTACTTTGTGTGAGTGAGTGAGTACTTTGGGAAGGAGGCTTATGTCCAGTATAATTGGACGTCATACTTCTTGAACTGCTTAATTTTTGAACTACGTAATTATAATCTCACTGTTAATATAAACACATGGCAAACATAAGACATGTGCAATATGCTCATTACAGCACAGTCAGTACATTGTATAATTACATACGCAATGTATTGTTACTGTGCATTTCATAAGGGCGTATTATCATAATGAGTAATGCTGCTACATGGATAGGCGTTTAAAACCGCGATCTTATTTTAATGGATATTGAAAAAGCGGATTTAAATGGCAATAAAAGAAAAATATGGCTTTTCAAATGGAAAAAAAGCGTAAAATCTGAATACAAAAAAAAATATGGGTTTTCAAATGGAAAAAGCGTAAAATCTAAATACGATTTGTGCTAAATATAAGCATTTTATATGCAAACAAAAAAGCACGGTATTTTACAGTTTAATGACCTTCACCGCTGTATCACAAACGTAATAAGCTGACATCGAATAGGCTTAGGAATAAAAACCTTTGGAAAACATTCGACGACAAAAAACTTCTCAAAGTTCATTAATTTTCAATAAACTCTAAAGATTGACCATTTAACCGTTGCAGCACTTGTGTACGGATTAATATAACCATTAATGTTACTGCTTAGCATAAGCGTTACAAAACACTCCGTGCGCGCATCGCGATCAACCATTAACGCCCCTGCTTTGATGTAGCGTTACGCTCCACGTCTGCGTATGCGCATCGCACTCAGACTACCGTTGAGTGTATGTTGATGAATCTTATCAACCATTAACGCCCCTGGTTAGCTGAAGCGATACAAAACAGCCCGCGCCTGCGTGTGCGCAGCCGCAAATGATTCCCTGCGCGTGTGTTGATTGATTGCGAACGCCTTCCGATTTGTTTTTCCTCTATTGTCTGGCATGTTGTAATTTGTATTGTTTTATCGGTTTTAAAGCACCCAGTGTTTAGTTATATGTAAAATTATTTAGCTATAATACCTAAATATTATTTTAAGCTGTCTTGATGCTGAGTTATTTAATGCGGTTTCGATGCAAGAAAGGGATTCCTCAAAATAATATAAATGAACCAAAAACTTTGTACCGGTTTGGATGGATCATATAATGCAGATACTCGTAATGATTGGATTGAGAATGCTCTCATACGCCTTCGTATTTTAATGAAATAGGTTAAAAAAGAAGGTCGGTTTGCAAAAATTGTTATGCATGAAAAAGTTAAATAACTGTAACAGTTTTGTAATAATTTAGCATAATTATTTGCAACGTTATTGCAAGCCTCGTACGTGGATGATCTTGTGTTTTAACGAGCTGAGGTCAATGTTGTGTCAAAAGTCATTATCCGGGTGAGCAAAACCAGTTGTTTAGTCGTAACATTATTATTACTCGCATAATTAATTGATATTAACATAAATAATATCAACAATGTTATTTGGCTTCCGTATGTGGATTTTTGTGGATAATGTTGATGTCAGATTTTTTTTTATTTGTGACAGGGGGTTTTAGGTACAGGCCATGGGTCTATCCCTGCATTATAAAAACAAAATATTATGTTGTTGTCAATTTTGTTTAGGACAAAGCAGGCTGATCAACTTATTGTCTGACAAGAAAGATGATCCATGTGTCGGATAGCTTTCTTATCAGTTATATGACATCAAAAACATAACTTGTAAAAAGTGTCAAGTCTCACTCAGATCTTCTACGTTAAAATGCTGTGAAATCCATTGATGCCAAGTCGGAGTTCGTCGGTCGATCTGACAACAACTTAACATAGATCAATATGAAAAATCTTTCATGCTTTTTACAAATAGTAGAATGACTTGGCAATCGCATGAAAACATAGACAGATAGTCCATTATCGGATTACATCTAAAAATCCAACGAAAGGTAGGTCAGGTTTTTTTGAATTTCTTAATTACTTTTAAAGAATGTTCAATGTGGTACTTACAATGTATGTACGGTAACTTGGCAAACGGTAGTTTCCCCGCCAAGTTAAGCACGGCAGTACCATTGTTTAATGCGATTGCTAAGACTTATTTATTTGAAACACGAAAGATTTTTAAAAATAATGATGATCACTTTATTATGTTGTTAGACCGACCGACTTATCCCAGCTTGGCACCACATGGGTCTCACAACTTTTTACGGCAAAACAACTAAGTAGCGAGACTTGGCTCTTTTTACATATTACGTTTTGATGGGATTGTTCTTACTTAAAAGTAAGCATCAGGGAAGCTAAAATAGCTTGCATCGCAAAAAAGCTAGTTTTTCGGATTATTCAAGTAACCCGGACCTGACATTCACTTCAGTTAATCTTGACGTTAAATCTGATAATATTTGTCTCTAAATACTAACATAATGTACATTATGACTTGAATATAACTTTGCATAGTACTTAACCTTTAAAGTGATTATAAATAACGCAATAAAGAATAATAATTACATTTTTAACTTTAGAAAAATTAGTTTTCACTTCTATGTTTGCCGTATTTGTGAAAATAACCGTTTTAAGTGCCAAATTAAAACTTTCTTTTCTAATTTATAAGTTTAAAGTTAAACACATTTACATTAAAATCTACAATTTTCTCATACACAAAGTTGCAATCTTATATTACCCCCCAGCACCCCACATAGAGGTAGTTAATAGTTATGTAGATCAGTAGTACCATTCACCAACCTAAGTTAAATGGTATTATATTTGAATACCTTACAGTGGCGAAGACAGGTTCCCCTTTAGACCTGACCAGGATTGAAACTCATCTGTTTTGTGACTTTTATGGAGATCTTTAACCGTGATTTGTTGCGTTATGGTCAGTAATTTATATGAGGTGCCAAAACAAAAAAATATGCTCTTCGGCTATTCGGCTATTTTTAGTCTTGAAATATTCATGGAAGTCCCGGGAAGGTTTAAACGGTTCATACTGTTTCTATGCTCAAGGAAGTGGGGACGGATGAGCTAGTATAATTATTATATATTAGATACTGAAACAGCGAAGGTTGGACCGCCTGTAGCCTGTGCCTTGGGATTTGGATAAGGTTCAACTCACATTGTCACAGAGTTCTGAGAGAGAAGCGTCTGGTGTTTTCATGTCTATCCCCAATCCCCATATCATATTCATATCTATTTTCTAATTATCATTAAAGTACAAATTATGCTTATACAACACAGTATGTAGCAATCGCGAGCGGTGCGTCGCAAATCGAATAGAAAAAAAAAAAACAGGCCTAATTGAGAACTTAATTTTATTGGAAGTCAATTAAAAATGACACGTGTGATGCTTTAACTTTGTTGGTTTTAATCCTAAGGTTTCAGAAGATAAGGGCTAAGTAAGTGTAGTTGTACACCTAGATACATAAGTAGTTTGTCAATTTAATGATCTATCAAAATGGCGTAACAATGAAGGCCGATTTGCAGCTTTTCCAATCCCACATCGGATTTCCTGTAATCTAATTAAGACATTAGTGGGAACTGTCGCAATTCAATCGTGGAAAATAATGTATCCGATAGTTCTAAGCATAAGAATGCTTACGTATTCACAAATATAACTTTAGTCGTCTGCAAAATTACTTGTTGGTCATACTATTAATTTTGTCGATTTAACTTGTAATAAAAAGTTTTTATTTTATTTTTTCTTTATTATTCTAGGGTCTAGTAGCGATAATCGGGTTTCCTTCAAGGATAATCATCAAGCAATTATGCAAATCAAATCTAAAAAAATATCAAATGGTATTGGGAACCGATAGAAATGGAGTAATTTATACATCATACAACTGGGTGTGAACTGTGAATTAGACGATCTCTGTAGCGCAGTGTTAGCGTCGGTGCTTAAGCTAAACGTCACGGGTTCGAATCCCGCTGAAGGCACAAAAAGTTTTCTGTGTTCCTGGATCATGATTGTGTATTCAATTCATGTATAAAAGGCAATAAGTCTATTTCTGTTATTTGGCACCTGTAACAGACCTCTATAGCGCAGTGATTGAGAGCCTCGGCGTTTAAGCTAAACGTCGCGGGTTTGAATGCCGCTGAAGGCACAAAAAGTTTTCTGTGTTCCTGGATCATGGATGTGTATGAAATTTGATACAATTATTATTATCTAGCTGACCTGCGCACACTTTGTTTAGCATGCAAACCTTTTAAGCGAATATTTCAAGACTAAATATACCCGAATCGGTTCAGCAGTTCTGGAGTTTTAGCGAGACTAAAGAACAGAAATTAATTTTTATTATAATTAATTTTGGTAACCTTAATTTCTGGCGAAAATGTCTCTTTCAAGAAATGGTAGTTTTTATGTTTTTTATGCTAGTTTTTGTTTGATGACCTCCATAGCCCAGTGGTTCAGAGCGTTGGTGCTCGAGCGAGAGGTCGCGGGTTCGAATCCCGCCGATGAAACAAAAATTTTTCAATGTTAACGGATGTATATTTTTGTATATATGTGATAATATAATTAAAATCTTAAATATCTGTATAGTATAAAAAAGTATTAAATATATTTCCGTTATCTGGTACCTGTAACACAAGTTCTTCGGATACTTACGACAATTATTATTATTATATTATTACTTCTCGGCGAGGCGTTGACTGCTGATGATGATTGGCCGCCTCTTACTCCGCGCAACGTATCTAGCGCTAATTCAAGGCGACTGTACATAATACGTATTGTGTTGAAACACGGTTTTTATCACGTTGTCGTTCCGGTCGTCAGGGTACGTGGAAATTGAGACTAATAGGAGTGTGTTTGTCAATTGTCACCATATCTAATAATATTATCTGTTATGTCTATTACTTAGGCCTTATAATATACGGAACGTACCATTTGGCCCCTTTTAAATTGAACCTTAAGAAACCAAAGACACCGAATTCTTCACATATTCACTTATTGTGAACACTTTCACCGTAATATTAAAGGATTATCCATTCATTAATTTATTCTTCATCATTCAATACATTTTATAAAAAATAAAACAATAATTATAATTAATATATTTAAACATGAAATAAAAAAACTTTCACAGTCAAAATACGCCAATTTGAAAATTTTAGTCTATAGCATAGAAATAGGATATGCTTTAGTTATTAATCTGAGGTCTATAGTCTATATTATAGTCGCAAACAATAATACCTATATAAAAACTATTGTATTCGCATCACCAACTAGTCTATGGTTGTCATAGGGTTTGTTTAAGTTTTTGGGGGGGCGTGGCCTGTGTGTTGAAA
Source organism: Celastrina argiolus (assembly GCA_905187575.2). Classification (NCBI taxonomy): domain Eukaryota; kingdom Metazoa; phylum Arthropoda; class Insecta; order Lepidoptera; family Lycaenidae; genus Celastrina; species Celastrina argiolus. The sequence goes on from LR994585.1 coordinate 16,292,442, forward strand.
GATCCAGGGCACTCCCCATCTCAACGGCTGATGGCAATCCGCAAGTGGTTTCAGTGGGTAAATCGGCCGTATTGAGCCTGGAGCCCCACATACCCCTGGGGGACCCTCCCTGGGGGATGCGTAATACATTTCTCTTGCGACATCAAAAAAAAAAAAAGGGTTTGTTTAAGTTTGGGCTACGATTAAACGGTACTTACCTAAACGTATTAACTACTAAAACCTTTCTATTAAAAAATCCCGGGCAATTAGTGGAACTAATGGCCAAATACTGAAATGATAGTTCAATTTAACTTACTTAAGCGACCTTTAAATCAAATGCTGCTATTGTCATTCCTCCTATAAGATCCAGTGACAGCCTGTGAATAGAAGGGCTGCTAATTTTAATTAGCGTTTCAGTATACATTCGTTGAACTAAATACATTCGAGTTCAGTATTGCAACCCGTCTTAAAGTTTTCAGTCAGATTTTGCCCTTTTTCCAAAATTTGGCACATAGCAGTCTAGTGTATGCGGATCCCATTTCATTATTATCTTTTTGTTATTCTACCTTTTCTTTGAGCTGAAGGCTGGCCTAGTCAGACCCTGCTGTCACTGCGACGCTTTTGGATTTATCGTGACTCCTTCGCTACGAGTACCTTCCCCAGTCCTATGTTACTAATGAATTATCTTTTTGTATGTTCTACCATTTTTTTTGAGCTAAAGGCTGGCCTAGTCAGACCCTGCTGTCACTGCGACGCTTTTGGATTTATCGTGACTCCTTCGCTACGAGTACCTTCCCCAGTCCTATGTTACTAATGAATTATCTTTTTGTATGTTCTACCATTTTTTTGAGCTGAAGGCTGGCCTAGTCAGACCCTGCTGTCACTGCGACGCTTTTGGATTTATCGTGACTCCTTCGCTACGAGTACCTTCCCCAGTCCTATGTTACTCATGAAACGAACGATATTATGGAGGGGGGAATATTCTACCATGTTCGCCTGTAACAAGTGAGCAACTATTAAATATAACGAACAAGACTCGTTATTTCAATTTCACCTAGTTTTACAAGGCTGACATTTTGTCACACTCAACAAGCACTGCATTGCCTAACTTCCCCCATTATGTAAGCAATTAAGGATATACCTTTGTCAGAACTGTAGAAGGAGTCTTTTCGCATTATCTTGTACAGTTCCTTAGCACATTAAGGACATCAAGTTTGACAATTTACTAGGATTTCCGCACAGACCATTATTATCTGTTGTGAATGCGTAATCACTTTATATTTTTTATTCCTCTTAACTTATGTTAATTAAAATTACCAATCGCGCTATAATTAAATTTATTTGTGTGTATGAGTTATTAAAGACTTAACTCTCACTAATTGTCCCTGATCGCTAATTTTCTATCTGCAGTTTCGACCTACAGAAAGGCAAATTTAACGTGTTAATATAAGATACTCCTTATCTCCTGCAGATATACATTTAGAAAATAATATACTTTGCATAGGATATGCTGCTGTGAACCTGTGCTGTTGTATTCAAAATGCGTCCATAGAGATTTAAAAAAAGTACTATATCTAAAAAAAAAATTATACCGCTTTGGTTATTGAGGCCCTTTGTAGTAAAATTCTCCATATTCTATTTAGTGTGGTCAAAGAAAGTGAAACAAGGCTTTTCTCCGTCAGAGCAAAAGTGAAAAATGGCCACAAATTCTGCATACATAATCGATTGCTTTAGAAACTAATAATTTATCTACATCCCGAGATACTTGATGTCAATAGCACAAAGATTTGCGTTCGCCATGGTTGCACAACGCATGTGAAATATTTCAAGGCGCGTATGACAGGCGCGAAATTATTTTATTAATGCAAGTATCAGAATTGCCCTTATTATTTTCTATTTATGATCATTATTTTCGACGCGATTTGCTGTTTTGTTTAAGTTTACTTAGCCAATTGGAAGTGCTATATTCTAACAAAAACCTTAGTTCAAAATTCATTTATTATCTACGTCTATATCTTCTTCTTATATATAAAAATGAATTGCTGTTCGTTAGTCTTTCTAAAACTCGAGAACGGCTGAACCGATTTGGCTATTTTTAGTCTTGAAATATTCGTGGAAGTCCCGGGAAGGTTTAAACGGTTTGTACGCTTAACGAAGTGGGCACGAGTCAGCTAGTTGTGTGTAATTTTAATATTGTAATGGAGACTATGTACCTACCACAGGCAGAGTGGATTTTGATGGATATTACAAAATAATAACATTTTTTAAACATCACTGCGCCTACTACCAACCTACTACATTAATTACCAAAGGCTATCGTTATGTCTGCCGGAGTGACAAGGACATTTAAAAAACGTAAAACATTACATACATCTTTATGTCTTTACCTGGTTGTCTCTAGGTATAATAATTGGATAAAAGATTACACTCATTATGTTCGTGTCCTAAAAGTAATGATTTTTAGAAATGTCAATTACTTTTCAGTGGGAAGTAAGTGGGCGCAATAAATATTATCTGTGGCATTATAAAATGTAATAATGGCGACAAAATGGCCGAAAGTAGACGATATATTTGGCGCCAAATTAAATTCCAAGGCCGATGCTATTTTTTAAAGATCCAATTAAAATGACATAAAAGTCAGATTAAGTAAATACAGCATTTGAATAATGGTTATTGAAACCATCAAGTAAAAAATCATTCTGAGTAATATTGGTTAAGTAGGTCCTTAAAACTAACAGTTTACTGTGTAAGTGCATAAGGTGTTTTGAATAGTTTTTAGGAATATTTTGTAAAATTATACTATTTCGTTATGATTAAATGTAAAGAGATATCATGGGCTGATATAATGCTCCCAATTTAGATGTCATTTATTAACCGCACAATAAAGAAAAACAACACTTTAATTTGGTAAAATTATGATTCACCATTTACATTTATATCTAACTAGCTGACCCGTGCCCACTTCGTTGAGCATGGAACGAGCATGGAGCGTTGGTTTAAACCTTCCCGGGACTTCCAAGAATATTTCAAGACCAAAAATAGCCGAATCAGTTCAGCTGATCTCGAGTTTTAGCGAGACTAACGAACAGCAATTGATTTTTATATAGCCTTTGTTACTCAGTAATAATGTATCGTTCTAATGAAAAAAGAATTATTATAATCGGTCCAGTACTTTTTGAGTTAAGTCGTTACATACAAAAATACAAATCTTTCCTTTTTATAATATGAGTGTAGATTGAATCGGGAAGGAGTATCATAATAACGCGGTACTGTAAACAGTGAATCAAAAAGGAATAGCCTAACGCGTAAACCACAAAATTCTAATCTAGCTCAAAATTAGCTGAATTTAGCCTTAAACCGTTTTCTAATCTCCAAGGCGCCTTACAAGGTGTTGCGGTTTGGGAACCGTCGGCTTTGTTAAATCTAATTGCTACTTAAACGTAATGGCGGCTCGAGATGGAAATTCGTTTCTAAATTGCGTATTTTATTGGGGGGTTCTCACGAGAACACTGCGGAGAGGAATCAGCCATTTGCTTAGTCTGGGCCCTGATTTGAGATTCGAAAAAAAATCCGTACGTTGTGTTTTTTTAACACTGCAGAGAGGCATCAGCCATTGCTTAGTCTTTTTTTTTAATCCATCACCCCTAACGTAGTCAGGGCTCATTCATTTTGTTTTTTATCTTTTTTGCCATTTTGTTTCCTTTTATTTTTTATATTCATATTAATTTGTTTCTTTTCACAATCAACATCTTTTATTTCTTTTACATCTTATTGGTATACATTTTCTTATTTCTATCTTACAGTGTTATAATAGTTTCTGATAATATTTCTTTCCATTTTTCAATTTCCATTTCACTATTACAATATACATTTTTGTTTCTATAAGTAGTAATTTACATAAACTATTTCCTAAGCCTAATATTTGTGCACACAATGATATTCAATTGAACTCAGTCAAAATAATAAACAATGTCAATTGATAATATTAAAGAAAAATTAAAAAACAATTTAAAAACACAGTTTACAATAATTCTAATACATAATTCAAATATCCAATACAAATTTGCCATTGCTTAGTCTGGGCCCTGATTCAAGATGCCATCGCTATTACCACTTATGAAGCTCGAAAACAAAATACCATACATTTTATTTTCTTTTGAACTTTGAAGCTCCACTTGTCATTTAGCGAATGTTGCGTCAAAAACCCGACATTTTTGTTTTCGAACTTTGGAAGTTATAATAGCGATGACATTTTGAATAAGAGCCCAGGGCCCTGATTCAAGATGCTATCGATATTATCGTAAATAAAATGTATAGCATATGACACAAGAAAATGTATAGGAAGTGACATACGAATTCGCTTGTCATTTAGCGAACCTTAGGTATGTCAAATGCCAGACATTTTTGTTTTCGAACTTCGGAAGTTATATACATCTTCAATCAGGGCCCTGATGTCTTATACGCGAACATCATAGCTCTAAAATTTATGAACCGTTTTAGATCTAGTTTTTTTTTAAAGCTGACGTGATCGAAAGTGTTCTTAGCTATATCTATGCAGTACGCAGTGACCGAACTGATGATGATGACTTATCAATGAGTTCGGTAAAACAAACTACCAAAATGTCTAACATTACAATGATAAAAATATCCTGTGTTCTCAATCCAGGATATCTTCAGTTACAACCATATATAAATGTAAATGCTTATTGCGGACGGAAAAGTATTCACATGTATGTAATTTGGAGATATTTGCGGCAAGTTTACAATAAAAACTGACAGTTTGACAGCTCGTAAATACGAGTAGGTACTTATCATAAAGCAAGCGATACACAACGGCTTAACGAGAAGGGTACTAGTTTAGGTAATTTTTTCAGATAGACCGCAACGTATGTAGGAACTGTTTTAGCTTTCGGCTGGCACGTGCAGGTAAATCTGTAGAATCCTTTCCTGATTTGATTCTCATTAATTCTCATAGCATTTGATTCTCTCGACGCGGTGCTGTGATCGCACCGAATGTTAACTAAACCTATCGGAATTACGAGAGGAACAACATGATATTTAACGTAGGATAAGCCGTAGCTTTGTGTCGTATTTCCATGTAAATTGTTATGTTAAAAATGTTCCTGTGTACAATAACAAAAAAAAAAGGATTAACGTTAACAATGCTTGGTAAAACCCACCTTTAAAATGTTCCTGCTTAGGTTACGGGAGTTTATTTACGGTCTGTTCCTACGAATTGTTAAATGCTGAACCACTGATATATCTAGACAAGTATAGTTCCACTAATTTCCGCAGGATGGCTCTCATGGAAAGGACTCAACAAGTTACTCTCAGGTAGACGCCGGTGTGTATGGCTTACCTTTAGTCACTCATATCTTGAAAGTGTACTGTTATTATAAAAACTTAAGACGCTCTTAAAATCTGAAATATTATTCATACAAAGGCAATATAAAGGTCACGACTTGAGGAACACGACGAGGAATTTCTTTATGGAGCAGTCATAAGCTAAATATTATAAGTACTGACAACCGTTTAATCTTCAGGAAGCTATCTTAACAATTGTGGATGACATTTAAAAATATAATAATTTCACAAGAGCATATAGGTAATGTGACAAACTTGTGAAACATTATTTTAATCGATAATTATTTTTTTATTATTTATTTTAAAAGATAACAAGGTATTCAAAATCGTAAAAAAAGTTGTTGTCTTGAGCTTGTATCTATACGATTACACAAATCTATACTTATAATATTATAAAGCGAAAGAGTTTGTTTGTTTGTTTAAACGTGCTAATCTCAGGAACTACTGGTCCGATTTAAAAAATTCTTTGTTGGATAGTCCATTTAGAGAGGAAGGCTTTAGGCTATATAACATTACGCTCCGAAAAACGGGAAAATTATTCACATTTGGGGACTTTCGTTGCGTGCGCTGCATAAACGGTTTAAGTTACTCAAAAACCACGCGAACGAAGTCGCGAGAACAGCTAGTTATAAAATATAATATGTCCGTTCCTTTCTGTCCGATAATATTCCACCAATCGGCGTTCAATATGGGTTGTTGATTTGAATGCCATGTTAGTTGACCATTCATTTGAATAGCGTACGGGAAACCATAGGTAAATATATAATATAACCTTAACTATAGATATATAGATAGTATAGGTAGAGAAAGGAACAAACCCAGAGTTTGGAGGGAGCAGCTTAAATAAATAAAAAATCTTTACATTTACTTCATAACAAAATTTAGTTATATTTTAGCAAAATAGGCTTAAAACTGTTTATTTTCCTATCACAGATAGACTACACAATACATAATTTTCTTCACGGGACCCTAAAGATATGAAACATATATTTATGGTATCACTTAAAAATTTCATACCAAGAAATTATACATAATTTCCTTTATTAAACAGGACATGGAGTAGGAATTGTGTCGCGGAAGTAGTTGTGCGTAGTTGATTGTATGTTGTATGGTATGTGTGATACGGTTTACATTCGTGTCTGAACCACTTCGGCGGTGATAGTAGGTTCAACGGTTCGCGTGGAGGCCGTTCGCAAGGCTGCAGTGTGTCCGCGCTTAGAGCGCGTTGGGGTTCCGTAATAATAGCTCACCGATTTCGATGTCGGTAGCCGATTTCATTGAAACCAGGAGGAGTTATTTATAGTGCCCAAGTGTGTGCGCAATACACAAATATACTCTTCCTTTTAGGCCCGTATAAACAGAACAGTCTCAAACCCAACCTCACTTGAGAACCTATTTAAAAGATAAAAAAAAACGTTTCTTTTCACTTTTTAAATGAAGAACTTTACTTATGTTACATATTTGTTTTTTTTTCTTTTTTGAAACGTAAAGATGAAGACTATGAAAATATAGATTATACTTAATTTAATGTTTCCTATAATCTATATTATGAATACTACGCTTAAAAAAGAAATTAAAGTTATATGTAACATAAAAAAGTTGTTCACTTTTAAAAGTAAAACGAAACATTGTTCCGATCTGTCAAATAGGTTCTCAAGTGAGGTTGGGTTTGAGATTGTTTTATTTATACTCAGACAATCAGGTGATCGGACTGCATTGTCCTAATCAAACTTGAAAACAATTTTTTTGTTGTACCAACGCGGGAATCGAACCCACGTTTCCGAACTCATAAGATTAAATAATTAAAAAAAAATGCAATCAAGCTATGTAGCTTCTAGTTCTAGCTAGGACAAGAGAGTGCACTCTAACCATTATGGCTCATCATTGACAAAGCTATTTTCATCCCCTTGAAGAAATGTAAACAATCCACCTCTTTGTCTCACTGTGGAAATATGTGTACGGAACTCCATATAATATAACATTTTTATATTTCCTTCTTCAACGTGGGATTAGTAAAAGAGGCGTAAGGTGTACTAGTTTTTAAATTTTCGTTATTGAAACTGAACACACGGAAATCATGTTTAGTGATGAATAGCATTTACAATAGGTTCAGCTCACATCGAGACGCGACGTAACGCAGCACAGCGCGATGTAGACTATTCAATTGCGATTCAACCTTTAGTAGCTAAAGGTTATTTATTTCCAGTGGACGAAATAGCATGTCGTCCACTGGAAATAAGCCTCCCCAAAGTAATTCATGAAATGTCTATGCTCGCCACACTTGGTGAGCGCTCTTTTAAGTTAAAGTTCCGGTTATACAGTGTGACTGGTGAGACATGAGCAATACTTGTGGACGTGATATTTGGCTATTATAAGAGACTAGCTGACCCTTGCCCACTTCGTTGAGCATAAAAACAGTTTATGATGAAATTCAACTAAAAAAAACAACCCCTAACTCGGGAACGCGGAACCCGCAATGCGGGAACCCGAAACCCGCAGCATGGGAACCTGAAACCCGCAACCCGCAACGCGGGAACGCGGAACCCGCAGCATGGGAACCCGAAACCCGCAACGCGGGAACCCGGAACCCGCAACGCGGGAACCCGCATCCCGCAACGCGGGAACCCGGAACCCGCAACGCGGGAACGCGGAACCCGCAACGCGGGAACCCGGAACCCGCAACGCGGGAACCCGGAAACCGCAGCATGGGAACCCGGAACTCGCAACGCGGGAACCCGGAACCCACAACGCGGGAACCCGGAACCCGCAACGCGGGAACGCGGAACCTGCAACGCGGAACCCGCAACGCGGAAAACGCAACGCGGAACCCGCAACGCGGGAACGCGGAACCCGCAACGCGGGAACCCGGAACCCGCAACGCGGGAACGCGGAACCCGCAACGCGGGAACCCGGAATCTGCACCATGGGAACCCGAAACCCGCAACGCGGAACCCGAAACCCGCAACGCGGAACCCGCAGCATCGGAACCCGAAACCCGCAACGCGGGAACCCGGAACCCGCAACGCGGGAACCCGGAACCCGTAACGCGGGAACCAGGAACCCGCAACGCGGGAACCCGGAACCCGCAACGCGGGGACCCGGAACCCGCAACGCGGGAACCCGGAACCCGCAACGCGGGAACCCGGAACCCGCAACGCGGGAACCCGGAACCCGCAACGCGGGAACCCGGAACCCGCAACGCGGGAACCCGGAACCCGCAACGCGGGAACCCGGAACCCGCAACGCGGGAACGCGGAACCCGCAACGCGGAACCCGCTACGCGGGAACCCGGAACCCACAACGCGGGGACCCGGAACCCGCAACGCGGGAACCCGGAACCCGCAACGCGGAACCCGCAGCATGGGAACCCGAAACCCGCAACGTGGAACCCGGAACTTGCAACACGGGAACCCTGAACCCGCGACGCGGAACCCGGAACCCGCAACACCCTTCCGTGAACGTTGCTGGTTCTGCGCTGTCAAATGGAATAAATAGTACCCTATGTCCGTCTACTGGCTCTAAGTTACTTCCTCACCAATTTTCAACCATATCGATAAAGCCGTTCTTGAGTTATAAATAATTTAACTAACACGACTTACTTTAATACAAATAGCTGATGTATAGATGGAACTAACATAAGCTAACGCCCGGTGAATGCTCCCGTCACAGTCGGTCCAGCCGATTCGGTGATCATTAGTTAGATAACGATGATGATGATGAAAAGAAGCCTAAATTAATCCTTATAACTTTAGCTATCTACCAGTGAAAGTCTCGTTAAAATCGGTCCAGCCGTTCCAGAGATTAGCCGGAGCAAAGAGACACGCTCAGACAGACAGACTTTTTTTTTAAATTGCATTTTCGTTTTCAGTAGCAAGAAAAAAAAAGACAGAACTGACAGACGTTAACTTCGCACAAAGACAAATGACGACAAAAGACATAGTGGCGTCTTATCATGACGTTTTCGATTTTTTTTTCGTTCGTGAATATGACCATGGATCTAACTCCATTGATCTGATTTTTAAATTAACATTTATAATATATTCTTATTACAACTTATAAGTTAAGTACTTTTTTTAAATAGGTATATTTATAGTTGTTAAAAGATTAATCGATTTTTTGAGTAAGTCTCTAGTGTTTAATAAGAAAAAGTGTTAACTGACGTAACATTATCACGACGTTTATTTCATTAAATCATAATTTGTATATTATATTTAAGATCGTTTATCAGTGAAAGCAAATCGTAAAAAAACTCATATTGGTTATGTTGACAATAAATATCTAATAATTATTAAATAAAGTTTAGTAAATTCTGCAGTTTTAACAAAAAGAAAATATTTATTTTATTATGTCGTCGTTACAACGTTACGTCGCTCATTTTTGATAAACTGTCAAATGTTACCTATTAAAATGACCCGACTATTTATTAGTGGTGGACAAAAAGTTTAATGAATCCAAATAGTTTAAGTTTATGTTAATACGTTATTTATAGCATTTCATAATTTTTATTTTCCATTTGTAAACAATGTCGTTACCATGACACCCGTGTCATATAAACTGGCAACGACGTGAATCGATTGAGCCCAGGTTCAAACCCCGCGTGACCATCACGTATTTTCTTCTTTTTTCTAATTTTCTGCTTATTTTTTTCAACATTTTCTTTCGTAACAATAACGAACATACCGTAAAAAAAAATTGCGAAATTGGTCAAGCCGTTGTCGAAGCGCACACGACGTAACAAATTTTGGAGGTCGTTTTTTTACACTTTGGGCTACATTTTTGGGGTTTTAGTAAGGAACCCTACTTTTTTTAAACATATAATATAGCCTATGTTCAGCGCTAGGAATGTAGCTTTCCAACGGTGAAAGAATTTTTCGTATTGGTTCAGTGGTTTCAGAGCCTATTCCATTCAAACAAACAAACAAACAATCAAACGTTACCTCTTTATAATATTAGTATAGATGAAAAAATTAATATCTATACTTATAATAAAACTGTAGAGAGGTCAATTCTGTACATTGAATATTTTTTCAAAATACATATTGGAGGATGATTGGCGATCGATACTGATGCCAAAAATGCAATTAGTAAAATTTTTGTCTGTCTGTCTGTCTGTCTGTCTGTCTGTCTGTCTGTATGTGCGCGATGAGAACAAAAACTACTGAAGGGATTTTAACCAAACTTGGTACGATTGTAGCCCATATTCCTGGGCAGGTTATAGGCTATATAACATAACGCTACGATACATAGGAGCCGAGCAGTGACGATAAATTGGAAGCAAGTCGGAGGAATTTCGCGCGCGCGGGCTGCGGACGAACGGTTCATGCGGGGGGTGCGGGGGGATCGCTTACACAGTGACGCGAAGCAATAGAATGTGGCACTAAAGTAGATTAGAACTTGAAATAAGTACCTAACTAACAGATTTTTTTTTCTGAGAAGAGTGTTTCCACAGTGTCATAATAATATAAAAATTGTATTTTTGAACTTGCTTCACAAATTGAAATAAATTATCATTTATTGTATAAATCAACTTAATTAACTGTATTATTAAAAGAAAGCCTTTCGCGATAATCTAAAAAAACGGGCAATTAAGCGGTTTTTGGTAAACTATTTATACCATCACGGTATTAATCCTTATCATTTTTAATACTTTAGTTGGCTTAAGCATTTCATGAAGACTATATTTGCCCTTTATACCTAGCAAGTATAATTAATAGTTTAGGAGATAATATAGCAAAATTAAAATCGTTTCGCCGTGATTCGACCGCCGCATCGCGGCGCCGCGCGATACAGGCTGATGCGTGACGTCTTACATCCGAGTCGGGGTGTAGTGTAGGTATCAGATGCTGGTAGGTAGGAATTTTGGCGAAGGTCAACCAAAGGAACTCCACCCCACTGCTGGGTAAAAAATACTATTAAAATGTGCTAACAGTGCAGTATGAATTTAACCACGCACAGCCGCTAACTGTGCCCCCAGTAATAATCGTGTTAAAAGTACGGCGTATGGCGTATAGATGTCGCTTTGATTTGAAGATATATGACAATAAAAAAAATACTGGACGTTTGTATGAAGCGCGGCGGGAACCGCGCTGCTTCAAACATTCAAATTTATTCTTTTTTTATTTTATATTTTGTTTAAAACAAAATTTCTTTTATTTATATTATTATTATTATACTTAGGGTAGGTTATAAAAAACGCTACTAAAGCCGATCGGCGCGGCGCGCCGAGCTGGGGCCTAACTCTCCAAACTGATTCGATTTTAATTCAGATTCGATCGTGCCGCATACTCCCGAAGAAATTGACGTTTGTTTATTTTTATTCTCTGTCGATTGATATGGTCTGGTGTACAAAAAGTTACGTTCTAACGGTTTTCTTTATCCTAATTAATTTGAAAGTAATCTACCAAATAAAACACCAAAAACCGTTAAGATCGAACTGATTCGATTCTCAGTTGTGTCGAGAGTAAGCCTGCTGGATCCTCGGCGGGGCGTGCCGCTGCGCCCATGTCTAACCGAGAGTTCCGTTTTAAAGACCTTAGTAATTGCAATATAAGTTTAAATTTAATAATACTTCAAAACATTAATGACAAAAACGGTAATAAGTTGAAAAAATTGAAAATATTTTTATGGTTTCGCAATTTATCCTATGTCGTTTAAATTTGATATGAAGCAACATTTTAATAGTGCATTAAGATGTTGCTTCATATCAAATTTCTATTCCCGGGAAGTACCCTATAGGTTTTGGTTCCCTTTGGTGTGTCGAAAATTACGAAAATTAGCGATATAAACGGCTGAATCTTTGGGTAGATGTGGCCAAGATGCCTGTTTCTTTTCACAGCCAAAAGGGACAGTAGAACTGAGTTTTTAATATGATTTTTAGCTTGATACCTACACGTGGTTAAGTTTTGACACCCAGACAGACAGACGGACATCGAAGTTAAATACTTTACTAAATTAACGTGAAAAATTGTCTGGGTCTATACGGTGCATTCGAATAATATTATCCTAACTTCGAATACCTTTGCTGACTTCTACATATTGTTCGAAGGCCTACTTCTTTTGCCGAGCTCCGAAAGGATAGTAATATATTATTATTATACCCTGCAAGAGGCTTGCCGGGTACGTGACTTGCTGGATCGGGATCAACACTGGGATGCACTGGGAAGTACCTATTAGCGAAAGTTCTCAGCGGTTGCGCCAATAAACTAAAAATATATTTAAAAATACTAAAGTGCCCTAAATCACTGTTCCACGCGTACGAAGTCGCGGGCACAGCTAGTATAAAAATAATATCAATTAATCACTGAGTAAATGTATCTTAAACTTGAATAAAATATTTTAGGGTGTGTATGGGTCCCGTATTATAGATTTTACTGTAAAAGTACTAGCGCTGAAGAACTACTTTAAAAAATATATTGTATGGGAGAATTTATGATGTTGGGGCATTTCTCATACAAGCATGAAAGTCAAAAGTAAATCTTTTAGCTCTGGTTCTATCACAGTATACTCTACATAGGAGCACATACACTCCGTAAAGTATTATCACTCATTTATTTTGCACCTTGTATATTCCCACTGTCTCCATTTATTAAACTCACGGGATCTTTCCAGTTTTTTTGATGAGGAGGTGCTACTCAGATCAAATATAACCTCTATAATGTAAACACTGGAATAATAAAGCGCCACGATGAAATACCAAAAAAATACGACACATCTATTTTTTCATGGTTCATATTATTGTTATTTATCTTTTATGTAACTATTCTTATACATAAAAATTAATTGCTGTTCGTTAGTCTATTTTTAGTCTGGAAATATTGGCGGAAGTTCAGGGAAGATTTAAACGGTTTGTATGCTCAATGAAGAGGGCGCGGGTCAGCTACTTTTATTTATATTTAGTTTATATTGGATATAAACAGGATATATACAGCTTAAATAGCACTGGAGAGGGACAAACATACTAGGCTAAATTCATTACCCTTCTTTTTAGCTTCACCTGGTCGTCGGGTAAAAACTTATATAACCTTCAGGTACGAAATGACTAACCAATCTAACCTCTTAGAGCATTCAATACATATTATGTACCTAATTTAAGATATCTTTTGATATGACATGTTATATAATACAGTGAATTGGCTTATTGAATATACGTCTAGTATGTTGATTGTTGATGAACTATTGTTAGTAAAAATCCACCGCAAAATGTATACATAAAAAAGTCTTGAACAACAATACGATAAGAACCCTGAAAAATATATACCCTAAAATATTGAATGAGGTACGGCGTGAAAATTAGATTCACATACGATTCATGAAGTTTAGTTAACTTCAATAGTACTTAAAAAGTACATTTCCATCCTATTAAATTAGTTGAACCTTTTTTGGCCATTAAAATCTTATTAACATCTTACATGTATAAACATTCTGGCAAATAAATGATTATGATTATGAAAAATCGAACGGTCGAAATCGCTCAGAAATAAAATCTGTTGTGTGCGATTAAAATTAAATATTACAATAGGTACTAAAATTTATTCAAATATTAAAAATTAAAAACTACAAAGTAATAAATACAAGCGTATTATAATTGACGACGTCCGTAGCGCAGAAGGTCGCGGGTTCGAATCCTGCCGAAGGAACAAAACGTTTTCTGTGTTCCTGGGTCATGGATGTGTATTAATATACTAAAAATCTTAAATATAAATGTATAGTATAAAAGTATTAAATATATTTCCGTTGTCTTGTACCTGTAATACAAGTTCAATATATACTGTTATTATTATTATAATTTATTTATCTAAGTTATAACTTTTATGGACATATGCACCCATGCAATATAAATATACTCGTAGAGCCATATAATTATACTGTTAAATTCACGGTACACTTAGTACAGTTCAACATTTCATGTTTATGTCATCTAGATCAGTTATCCTCAACTAGAGGCAAAATATACTAGGAAATGAATATGAAACTTACTGTAAGTCAATTAGACACTGTTAAGCTAATTAAAAACCGAACAACAATAAAAACTGATTCTCGAATGGTAAGACGGTGAGTGAATTAAAAATTATGAACTACAGCTAAGAACAATTTCGATCGCGTCAGCATTCTAAAAAAAATTTAAAAAAGGTTGCTCGATGGTTTGCGATACGACGGAGCACAGATACGTCAAACTTATAACACCAAGGAGAGTTATTCGTATCTGTGCTCCGACGTCATCGTCGGGGGTTGAACTACCTCTCACTAGGTGGACGATCTGAAAAAGGTCACTAAAATCGGTGGGTGCATTGCGAGCGATCGGTCTGGAAGAAAAAAGGCTTATGTCCAGCAGTAGACGTCCCAGCTGAAACAACAAAAAGTGTTCAGTATCGATGTTGAAAGTCGATGGTCAGTCGATGATGAAAAAAATGTTTTGGTTACATCTTTTCGTTGTGCGAAAAATGTTGCTCACCCCTGATCAGATGAAGCGTGGATCTAGCGATGAAATCGCGGGTCACGACGGTTCGTGAGCCCTGCCACAGTTCCGCATAGCTGTTCCATTGTTTTTCGGCACCAACATACAGAATTTGCATGACAAATATGTTTATTTGTAACATAAATGTCAAGATGAACACATGGAATTTGGTTTAAGTCAGCAGGCTTACTTCCGACAGAATCGAGAATTGAATCAGTTCGATCTCAACTGCTTGTGGTATTGTATTTGCTACATTACTTTGAAACTAACCAGAATAAAGAAAATCGATCGTAACTTTTTGTACTCCCGACCATATCAATCGGCTGAGAATCAAAAAAACAGACTTAAATTTTACGGTAGTATGTGGCACAATCGAATCTGAATCTGATCGAAAATCGAATAAATTTGAAGAGTAGGGCCAAGGCCCAGGTCACTTTTGGTGATTAAAAACTATAGATAATAATAGTTATTATGAAGACCTCGCAAGTGTTATGTTTCTTCTGTTATTCACTTATGAAAATTAAATATATTTTGAAACACAGAATCCCATGCGTACCGTTTTTTTACATTTTACTATACAGTTTTTTTTTAATTTTATATAGGTACAGTTTACATTTTACCGCGATAAAGTAGCCTATGTGCCACGTGGTCTAATCTATTTCTGTACTAAATATCATAAAAATTTATCCACTAGTTTCGGAGCGTAATCTATATCTATACATATAATAAATCTGTAGAGGGGTCATGTCTGTACATTAAGAATATTTAAGTGAAAATTAAAAAAAGGGGGTCTATATAAGCCACAGAACCTAAAAATAACATTTTTGAAAAAAATGTCTGTCTGTCTGTCTGTCTGTCTGTCTGTCTGTCTGTCTGTCTGTCTGTCCATATGGGAATGTTTGTCGTCGCATCACGCTAAAACCACTGTATGGAATGAAACGAAATTTGGCAGGCAGGTAGCTTACGACCTGAAGAGCATTATAGGAAATTATTATCCCGAAAAACGAAAGGGTTCCCGTGGGATCTTCAAAAAATTGTAGCTACCTATTTGACGGTATTTCAGCCAAACTACTCAACGTATTTAAATGAAATTTGGCAGGCAGGTAGCTTATGATCTGAAGAGCATTATTGGAAATTGTTATCCCGAAAAACGAAAGGGTTCCCGTAGGATCTTCAAAAAATTGTAGCTACCTATTTGACGGTATTTCAGCCATACTACTCAACGTATTTAAATGCAATTTGGCAGGCAGGTAGCTTATAATCTGAAGAGCATTATTATAAATTTTTTATCCCGAAAAACGAAAGGGTTCCCGTGGGATCTTCAAAAAATTGTAGCTACCTATTTGACGGTATTTCAGCCAAACTACTCAACGTATTTAAATGAAATTTGGCAGGCTGGTAGCTTATGATCTGAAAAGCATTACTAGAAAATTATTATCCCGAAAAACGAAAGGGTTCCCGTGGGATCTTCAAAAAATTTTAGCTACCTATTTGAAGGTATTTCAGCCAAACTACTCAACGTATTTAAATGAAATTTGGCAGGCAGGTAGCTTATGATCTGAAAAGGATTACTGGAAATTATTATCCCGAAAAACGAAAGGGTTCCCGTGGGATCTTCAAAAAATTGTAGCTACCTATTTGACGGTATTTCAGCCAAACTACTCAACGTATTTAAATGCAATTTGGCAGGCAGGTAGCTTATAATATGAAGAGCATTATTGGAAATTGTTATCCCGAAAAACGAAAGGGTTCCCGTGGGATCTTCAAAAAATTGTAGCTACCTATTTGACGGTATTTTAGCCAAACTACTCAACGTATTTAAATGAAACTTGGCACAAAGGTAGATTGTAACATGAAATAACCAACATAATATTTTTAACCGACTTACAAAAAAGGAGGAGGTTTCTCAATTCGTAAATATATGTTTGTTTTTTATGTTTCTTCGCGGATATCTTCATCGTTTCTGAAACGATTTTAATATTTTTTTATGTTGTGTAGGGTATAATTTATATTTGGTCCCATTGTCACCAAAATGGTGACCTGATGATGGGATCCGTGAGGAATCGAAGGAAATCCTCAAAATTTATGTGGAATAATATATTGATTTTGATTTTTTCTGAAGTAGTCTAAGCATATGTTACCAAACAGTAAGGTTTTGCACCATATCTTGGATCTATAATATCAAAAAATTTCGCGTTTCAGTAAACTATATATATATATATATTTATATATTGAAAAATTTATTATTATAAAACTATATATATATATATATATATATAGTTTACCGCTGCTCTGGCTTACGCCAGAGCAGCGGTAAACTATATATACAATATACATAATATATATATATATATATATATTAAAAAAAATTGCGCCGCTCTGGCTTACGCAAGGCTAGGCTAGGTAGACTTTTTCTCTTTCTACTATTTTTTTTTATCTAATCGTTTTTGTTTTTCATTTTCCGTCCTCAAATAATCGTCGTCTGATCATTCGATAATTATCCCTACTCATACTATACCCATCACAAAAAATCTAAAAATCTAAAAAACGACTTCAAAAGGTAAACTAAAAGGAACAATTAAATTTACTTCGCACAAAGTAATACTTATTTTCCAGTACAAGTGAAAATAATTATTACTTTGTGCGAAGTAATTTATTATTATACTTAGGTTTTGCAAATACGATTAATAAAGTATAGGCGTAGGATAGTTTGTTTTCAATATATGAGATGTCATAGGTACATTTAAATTAGAAAAGTTATGTCAATATAAGTAAGATTTATGTTTTTCATTATATTTTAATTTATTAGTTTTAATGCTACGACTTGGGTTTTTTCTTTCCTTTGGACTTTTGTTATTTTGTCGTCTAAAGGAAGTTAGTACTTTAACCGTAAAGTCCCAAAGTAGGCTACATGTTTGTTAGCGTAGGTAATTAATAAATAAAAAACCGGGCAAGTCCGAGTTGGAATTGCGCACCGAGAGTAGACTTTTAAAAAATTTGGCGCTCGGCGCCAGCAGCGCAGCGTCGTCGGTGTGAAAACGATCATCGTCTGCAGTCGCTGCGGCGTAAAGTCTCAGTACAGAGATCTTCGTCGCGTTTATGAGCGTAGTATCAAGTAGTCCCGTTCGCATAAAAGAAAAAAAAAATATTATACATACAGACGAATTGAGAACCTCCTCCTTTTTTTGAAGTCTAGAAGAATACACGGTCATTTTTCGAGCTGGTAGTAGGAATTGTTAGCATTTTCATAGAAAAAATACCTCAAAACATTTACGACAAAAAACGGCCATTATTTGACAGTAAACTATTATTATTACTCCATCGGCCTACTTCTTTTGCCTATGCACGTCTAATACCGTGTATAAAGAAGCATTACTATAAATTAGTGATTTTAAATATCCAAACGACAGTGTTCATTAACTAAAAATGTATTTGAACTGCTGCCCTAAATCACTTTTCCACGCGTACGAAGTCGCGGGCACAGCTAGTAAACAAATATTTGTAATGAATACGCCTTAATATTGTCTAATATTTAGATTAAAGTATTTTTAAATACATCATAGTGTTTTGTGTTATGTTATTCACTACTAATACAAAGAATATAATACTATAAATAAGCATCACGTATTACGTACGTAATAATATTTGACTGTAGAATACAAACACATTGTATTAAAACTTTGATCTCAAGATAAATGTTACATTACATTCATTCATTACAATAATATTTGAATACTGTAGAGAATTGTGGTGCAAACAATACATAATAATGTGTTAAACATAATATTATAGTATTAACTAAGTAGTTTGTGAAACAAAAGTATTTCTGGGCGGTGCTTGGTCATTTTGACCTTCTATGTCGTTCCCACGGCTAACATAGTTAATTGAAAAGGTTTCTCGTTCACTTTGAATGAATTCGGACTTTATGACTCAAATATATCTCTGTCTAGTGCTTACTTATGTACACTAGACAAGATAGATAGTTTATTGTGTGTATAGTTACAAAATTAACTGTCTACTGTCTATTTAATGGACTAGTCATGACTATATAGGTATATAGTTTGTCCCTGATAAATTTAACCTAAAGGTAAACAAACCGAAAACATCGAAAGTTTTCCCTTATTCACTTATTGTGCACACTTATCAACACTTTCACAGGTATATTAAAGGATTACACTTCATTATCCAATTCATTTTATAACAATTAAACAATAATTAATATGTTTAAATATCCAATGAAAATCTTTCACAGAAAAAATACGCTATTTTGACACTGCCGATTGTAGAATATAAGCCTATAGTCATGGATGGATTCATAGCAAACAAAAATCATTGTATTCTCGGACGTACTATAGCTGTTTATCGACGTTAAACGTACACTTCTACATATCTACACTTACTATTATAAAAAGGAAAGATTAGTATTTTTGTGTGTATATTTGTATAGAAATAAACTTAAAAAATACTGAGCCAATACCATTTCTAAAATCAATGTCACCGTCAAAACTGCTCACTTCTAGAAAAGGCATAGATTATAAGCTAATTATTGACAGGCAATTAAAAATACACGTATTCCTGAAAAAAAGGGATTTTAAACTTTTTTAAGAGGTAATTAAATAGACACATTCCACTAGGAGCAAGGTTGTTCGTGCATCTCTCCACCCACGCGGTAAGTAATGCGTGCCGAGACTAATAAATTGGTCCGACTCTACCTGTGCATCGAAGTGCAAATATATTATTTTGTTATAGGCTGAGCGCTGGGCGCGTCTTACACGTCTGATAGAGTACGATTAAAATTTAATTCTGTTTCACAAAAATTAATTTGATTCTACTATATTCATAGAGTTTCATACGAAAACTTAATGACAAATATAAGCAAAATCAATAAAATTAAGTAGTCTAGGTAAGTAGTCCCCGAGTCGTCAAGGAGTGAGCAAACGTCCATGATAATAGATTATATTTGCTAATATTTTCCCAGTGTTGCCAAAACGTACCAAATAGTGCTTTTCTGTACTTTGTCATACAACCGTACCACTACCGTACCTCACCGTACCATTTTCGTGCCTTATAAATTATACTAGTCATTCATGTTTAAATAGATACTATAAAACGGTTACCTCGCGTAGACTATAGCATTTCAATGTTTTGGAATAATTTAAAATCCGTACTTTTTCAGAGATCCCGTCGTACTTTTTTGGGAAATCATACTGGCAATTTTCCGTTATTTTTCAAACAGCAAAAACTATATTAAAATCGGTTCATCCGTTTGGAAGCGTTGTCATAGACACCACACCCTTCTTCACCCCATTTTCGTTGGGGAATAAAAATATATCAAATCTTAAAAAGTGATGAAAAGTTGAAAATCTACAAAGTGTATATTATTCAGGTACGATTAATTAGTCCAAAGAGTTATATAGTCCACTTTGCGGTAGGAATGCGTAAGTACACCTACTTTAAAGTAATGAGAGGTTAAATGAGTTGCGTGAGCACACCATGGCTTGAATATTAAAAAACACTAGCGCAATTTGAGGAAAACTACACAAGTATGATGTAAGGGAAATTAGCATACGCTGACCAACGTAGCCTAGAATTTTTCGCTTGTTTATTTAGTTTGATATACGATGTATGTTATTCCTCATATTATTTAGTATTGGATTTGAATAAATACCCCCAGGGCGCTGATTCAAGATCGCTATTATCACTAACAAATAAAAAAAAAAGGGTGCTATTTGACATAAACTTCGCTAAGTGACGTACGAATTTGATTATCATTTAGCAAACCTTATATCAAATCCCAAACATGTTTGTTTTCGAACTTCGTTAGTGATAATAGCGATGTCATCTCGTATAAGAGTCCAGATATGTTGGTAGAGTTTTGTCATCTTTTTTTTTGTAGCCAAATATTTCATCATCGAGTATTGTTATTGGAATTTTCTTAGAGTTCTAGAATGTTCTGGAACATTCTATCAATCGAGTAGGCTGTGGATGATGACATCCATCTCTTGATCTATGGATAATATCTATGGACGCTTTACACCACGTCAATCTGGCCCCGTGCTATGTATCCGAAGAACTTGTGTTACATGTACCCGACAACAGAAATATATTTAATAATTTTTATACTATACACATATTTAAGATTTTATTATATTATACACAAAATTAATACACATCCCATGACTAAGAAACTTGAAAATTTTTTGTTCCCTCGGTGGGATTCGAACCCGCGACCATTAACGCGCTCAACCACTACGACACGGAGGTCGTCGAATTTAACATCTTCATAGGTATGTGATGGTGAAGAGAGAGCGAAGAGCACATGAATTTTATGAAAATGGTATCAATAGTACCTAACGAGCAAAATAGCGAAAAAAAAGTATATGGGGTGCCAAAACAAAAAATGCTCTACGCCTAATTATCTTCAAACTATATTCGGCTTAATATATAAACCATGAAACAACCTGCATACTGAAATAATGCACCACATAGGCTACAAGTTTTCAGACCATCTTCTGAGTAACGCCTGTTTACTGTTCTATAGGTAGGTCATTGCTATACAAATGCAAAGATAGTCGAGGGAAGGAGAATGTAAGAAGACACTGCACTACAACTATCTTCTTAATGCAATTTTATATTATATACACCTAATGTATATATCTATATTAATATTACAAAGCGGAAGAGTTTGTTTGTTTGTTTAAACGCGCTAATCATAGGAACTATTGGTCCGATTTGAAAAATTCTTTTTTTGGTCCATTTATACATTACGCTGCGGCCAATAGGAGCGAAGTGTCAGTGAGAAATGTTGCAAAAACGGGGAAAATTATTCACATTTGGAGACTTTCGTTGCGGGCACTGCATAAACGGTTTAAGTCACTCACAAACCACTCGAACGAAGTCGCGGCTACAGCTAGTATATAGATAAATACGTATAATTTGTAATCTGAATCTTCTATTAAAAATAACACAACATAATAAAAAATGCAGTCACCTCCTGGCCTTTATTATTTAACAGATTTATCAAACGCCTACGGTAACAACTTTGTAAAAATGATTTATTTTGGAATGTTTTTACACCACACTTGTTAAATGGACATCTACGCGGCGTGTTGTCAGTTGGCACCAACTTTTAATGGTCAGCTTGACATTGACCCATGGGTACAAAACATTTTGCCAGCGATTATGTAGCGTCCTCGTATGATAAATAAAGTGTATAAGATACTTTTATGCTGAATGATGCAAAAAATAAATGTTAGTATAATATTGAAGCAATTTAATTATCACTTTTCATCCGCATCAAGATTTGTCTATATCACTATAGCTAAAGCATCAAATAATTCATTACGCTAATTGAGTACTGTGTACTGTGACTGTTCCACTTGCTGTTTTGACTTATAGGTATTAATAATACGTCGCTAACCATCAGACAAACTATCTCTTTATTAATGGCTAATATTTTCATGATTAACTTAGCCAATATTTGAATTAATAAGAATAATAAAATCTAAATTTAAATCATGAATAAATAATGTATTTCTGTACAACCTGAAATAATATTATCTCTATTGTATAATGTAATCTTAAATTAATATTTTTTTGTTATAATTATGTTTAAATAATTTCATGAATTGTAATGACATGTTAATTGATTATATTATTATTTCCTATAATTTATTGTAAGATGAATGCATCAATAAGTGAGAATTATTATTATTAAAAGTAAAAGGAAGAAATTATATTTTAAATTGTAAATTAATAGATATTATTGTTGATATTATTATTGTTTCTTTTCAACCGACTTCCAAAAAGGAGGAGGTTTCTCAATTCGACCGTATAATATATGTTTTTTATATTTTGTACCTGCACTGTTGTCTGTTACTATACCTAATGAATAACAATAAAGATTACAAAAAATCCAAGCATATCTAAGGAGGGTTCTGTAACTATCAACGCCCAATACTTTTTTAATTGAAGACATGAATAGGTGAAGGTGATAATATGTTGCAAAATTATGATTTCGAGAAAATTGAGTTCGAACTGTCACTTAAACATTTTAGAATACATCTTAAAGTATTAAGTACATTAATATACAGATCCATCTCTAGAATCAATGTACTTAATACGGTACTACATATCCCTAAATGTTTAAGTGACAGTTTAATCTTAATTTTGTGGGTAATTTTTTTTGTGACATATCCCTTTATCCTTCATCGATTCATGTCTTCAATTATTCTAAAACTGCGCTCGCCTACCAAGCGTGACGAGTATAGGCAACTACCCCCCCTACCTACTAGGAGGGTTCTGTAACTATCAACGCCCAATACTTTTTTAATTGAAGACATGAATAGGTGAAGGTGATAATATGTTGCAAAATTATGATTTCGAGAAAATTGAGTTCGAACTGTCACTTAAACATTTTAGAATACATCTTAAAGTATTAAGTACATTAATATACAGATCCATCTCTAGAATCAATGTACTTAATACGGTACTACATATACCTAAATGTTTAAGTGACAGTTTAATCTTAATTTTGTGGGTAATTTTTTTTGTGACATATCCCTTCATCCTTCATCGATTCATGTCTTCAATTATTCTAAAACTGCGCTCGCCTACCAAGCGTGACGAGTATAGGCAACTACCCTCCCTACCTACCTAGCTGAAACTACGACGAATATTACTAAAGATCTATCATCAGAAAAATAAGCTAAGAAACCACATGCAAGCAATTTTGTTAGTTCCATTGGAAAAATTAGATTTCATAGTCTACATAAAATCGAAATTACTCAACTAAAGTTAGTTGTTGTTAATTTTGTAACTCTTGCCAGTTTAATTTAGATTACAAAAGTAGGTGCTATGTAAATTAGATACAGTAATGTAATGTACTTAATTGTACACAAAATTATTAGGTTTATAAAAGTCTGTTTAAACACAGAGAGTATATACTAAAGTGTACTCTATGTTTAATAGTTAAAGTACACGAATTACAAGCATATCGTGCTAGTGTAATAGAGGCTTAAGGATGAAGCGGCGAAGGTAATGAACAAGATGGTTGCATTTGATAAGAAATTGCTTAATTGTTAGTACAATAGTAATGCTTTAGCTAATGCCTGTATACATTAAAGCAAGCCTTTGTTGTTTTTTTAATTAAATTGTGCTACTGCCAAGATTTATTTATCTATGTTTTGATTACTATTTGAGTGTTACTAAAATGCATTGTAGTTAAATTATATACACCTAAACTTCGTTTCTACTTATCAGTGAAAGTGTGTGACATTTGAACACAGTCTAACATGCATAAATAAAGTGGTGTTAAACATGCAAGAAGTGCTAAAATCTAAGCCGTAATCAGCTATCTGTCTCACAAAACGTCGAATCCAAAGACCCATCACATTAAAACAAAACCCATGTATTGCTTTTCATCATTTGCTAAGGTTGTCCCGGCTTTGGAGTCCAACTGGAATGACGTTGCAATAACGATTGATATATCTCTATGCAGCGTTGTCGGAGCTCCGCTTCGAAGACGTACAGGGGCCGTACTCTCCAAACTGATTTGATTTTGATTCAGATACGATCATACTAAATTGACATTTGTTTATTTTGATTCTCAGTCGATTGAAATGGTCGGGAGTACAAAAAGTTACGATCTAACAATTTTCTTTATCCTGATTAGTTTCAGAGTAATTCACCAAAAAAAGTACGAAAACCCACTGATAACGAACGGATTCGGTTCTCGATTGTGTCGGGAGTCAGCCCCCTGGTTTGCATCCATTGCGAAAACTGAACTGAGACACAGCTGCGACACCGCTGCTTCTACGCTGCGACAACGCAACGCACTAATACTCGTACAGCTTCGCTCTAATTATTCACATGAGCGTTTTAATTTTTCTACGTATTCACCAGAAAACATAACGCACGTTGCGATGGAACGCTCGCTACCTACCAGGAGCAAAGTCAAGACCCTAATTTAAGATGCCATTGCTATTTATCGCTTACGAAGTTCGAAACCAAAATGTGTGGGATTTGACATAAGCTTCGCTAAGTTACGAGCGAATTCGTATGTTCGACTCGACTGATATACCTAGACGATATACCTTTCAAACATAAAACCGCATTAAAATCGGATCATCCGTTTGAGAGCACAGACAGACACATACACAGTTACACATACAAATTTACACAGACACGTCAAGCTTATGACACCCCGTCGTTTTTGCGTCGGGGGTTCAAAATGGAGATGCTATGGGGAAAACACGAAAAAACGCGACTGCCACTGCTGACTCTCACTGTGAGTTGAGCCTAAATGTAAACGTGTGGATATTGTTGTAAGATGAGTTAGCTTATCTACGTCCAGGACTGCAAGATATTGCAAGATAAAAAAGACATACGGTTTTTGTTTAGTAAAGAATTCGCTGGGTCTTCGATCAATGTCAAGTTATTGAACCGATTAATAAACGAAACGGTTTGTAGACATGACATCAGTGTTTGTTAGTTTATATTTAAAACTTATAAGTAATAATATTATTGAATAGAAATACATACATACATACATAGAGTCTATGTTTCAATGAGTCGCCACTACCACTTAATTATTTTTGGCTTCGTCGAAGTCGGGTTAAAAGGCGTGTCATCTTATTGAACATAATATACTATATTAATTAAATACTTGCATACATTTCAATTTGTGTGTAGTTTTGTCTTTTTTTATAACTCCTAATTAGCGAGTCTTTTTCAATTATGTTAATATAAAAGACGTATCTAAACAAA
Source organism: Celastrina argiolus (assembly GCA_905187575.2). Taxonomy (NCBI): domain Eukaryota; kingdom Metazoa; phylum Arthropoda; class Insecta; order Lepidoptera; family Lycaenidae; genus Celastrina; species Celastrina argiolus. The sequence continues at coordinate 16,318,006 of LR994585.1, forward strand.
ATACATAATTATAAGGCATTAAAAATGACGATATCGTAAAAAAGAAAATTTAAGGGAAAACATTCTTCTTTTGAATTCCGGGATTTTCCTGTCTTTTTTGTACACGAAAAATCTGAGTGCATAACTATGTACTCAGGGTTTCCCGGTTCCAAATTATATGTAATTAGTAATTCCTAAGATCATACAATTAATTAATTAAGCATCGCTATGGCACTTAGCTATGAAAATTCCATACACTTTTGTTTTCCCGATGTAGTTGACGAACCTTTTGGCATAAATCATGGATGGGACTAAGGCTCATCTCACTTTGTAATAGATATACGAAGTGTCGAGACGTGCCATTGTTCTACGTATTATCTAGACAAATAAAATGTGCGTAGCTCCACGCTTAAATCAGGTGCATTCAAATTACAAGGAAATAACGTTTAAATAATGAAATTTAATACATACTGTTTTAATGTATGAACTTAGACCGAAAGGAGCAGGAATGTGATTGAAAATTTAGTTTTATTATAAGCATAATCATTTTTTGTATCTTTATAATTGGAAAATAAAGAATGAACATGTTATGGGCAGAACACGAAAAAACGCGACGCTTCGACTTTGTGTATAATGATTGCTGTTTAACAATTAAAACAACGGCTATATTAAGTTTGTTTTAGGTGACTGATTTCGGCCAAGTGTAACAAGTAGGTAACATAATATTAAAACTTAATGTGCGTCGTGTTGCACCACATACGGCCGTATTTATATAACGTATTTTATATTGCTGTAACTAATGCAATATATTATATCAAGTGTATTTTATTATAAGTACTTAATGTATTGTAATAAATTGTAGATTATTATTACTCAATGTCTATTAAAATCGAGAAGTTCGTTTCGCGTATTTTGTTCAAATTGGCTGGTTTTAAATTATTTTAATCGATTAAAAAAATTCCTACTAGAAAAGCTGTGTCACTTAGCGAATCTTATGTCAAATCCCATACATCTTGGTTTCGAACTTCGTAAGCGATAAACAGCGATGGCATATTGAATCAGGGCCCAGTTATTAAGAGGAAACACCACGGTTGAGAGAAATACAAAATAGGTATTTATAAAATCTATTGCTGTCTCGCAGTGCCTTAGCTAGCCAGCACTAGCGCGATAGAGACAACTGCAACTTGGACTGAAATTTCCTATTAAAAGTACCAGAAATCGACGTTTAGGGGATTCCTGTTTCCTCCTCCAAAACTTAACCGATTTAAATATTTTTTTCTGTGTTAGCTAAAAAAAGAATTAAGCTAAGTTCCTATTTTTTGCTTTTGTTGTTTATTGAAGTCAAATCTGTTTCCTAGATATTTAAACACAGCGGAGAGTCTGGCCATTTTTTTTAGGTTTTTAAACGTCCATATTTCTTTAAATAATTAATTTATTAAAAAAAGGAAAAAATAGGGACGTACAAACAATATCCATAAATATTCAGGAAAAAAATTGTTACTCTAGACGTGTTATCCAGGGAGGAAATAGAAATCCCCTAGACCCTTATTTTTGTATGGAAAAAAATTCGTGGTGTTTCCTCTTAAAAACAAAATATTCACACATTTCTTTTGCTGACTGCACATGTATGGTTATAGAGTGTTTCTGCTGGCTGTACCTTAAGATCTAATATCAGTAGGCCACAGTAGGCACAATGTCAGGCCTCACGTCGTTATCGTGTGCAGCGTCTTAATTTTGGGCAACCGAAGCGGCACTGCTTTCACTAGCGTTACATAACACAACAAACAGTTATTGTAACAAGTGGGTCAATTATTGGATATAATGTGTCAGCAATGCGGGCACTTGGCCGAATACGATTTGGCAACCGATATGCGGTAGCGAATACCGAATAGTAATCGCACTTAGGATCCTTTAATCATTACTATTCATTTGATCGTAATACATATTTTTACGCTTTTTATTACTAGCTTTTCCCCGCAGTTTTGCCTGCTTAAAAGAGATTTTACCTCAATGAGATTGGATTAAAAAAAATATTCCTTATTGGATGCCTACGACATAAAAGGAATGCGTGTGCTAAATTTCAGTTTTCTAGCCCTAAAGCTTTACCTGTGCGTTGACATTATGTATAAGGTATCCTGGTAGATAAAATATAGCCTATATCAAAAGACATAATGTAGCATTCTAATGGTGAAATAACAGACAATGACAAAACATTTTATAGCTTATCTGGAAAGTAAATATTTTTATGAGTAAGTGGATAATGTAACGCTTCATAAAAAATTAAGTTTTAAACATAACGCCAATTAATTATTATTGAATATAAAAATCTAGTTTCATTAATTATAAAAAAATGATTTTTTTTATAATTAATGAAACTAGATTTGAAAATTGGCCGGATAAAATTCATACATTTGTCGCATAATCGAATAAATATTTCGCATGTGTCCCATCCCTAGTTTTGAGTATTATACAACAGTGCATGGATGCGTCGCGGAGTGGCGAAATTTTAATATGCAGCAAATCACATTTAGTGACGCGACCCTTTTAAGGATCAGGTCAAAAGCCTTACGTCCTTTGAATTATTATGGGATGTTTAAAGAGGATTCAATTTCGTGATTGAGAAATTTGAAGATCCAGTGACGAAGGCCGGTTCATCTTTAGAAGGAAATTGTAGCCTATACAGGCATTAGTAGGAATTTGAATGAGAGTCGTCTAAAAGGTTAAGCGAGTGATAGGAATGAAGCAATGGAATTATAGGACCCTAATACTGGTGTTATTACTGGTGTATAATATGATGGGATTGACATAGTCACAATATGTGCCTAAATTTATTGAGAATATATATTTATCTATATATATATATATATATATATATACAATTAATTTTGATAAATTACATAAATAATTAAAAACTAGTTTAAGTATAATAGAAAAAAGCTTAAATGATATATAAGTAATAAAAGTATATACATATATTTTTATAATATACACATATATATGATTTATTATATTATACACAAATTAAATACACATTCATGACCCAGGAGCATTGAAAACTTTTCGTTCCCTCGGCAGGATTCGACCCGGCGACCTCTTGGTTCGGAGCGCGCTCAACCACTGCGCTACGGAGGTCGACATACTGTCTGTATTGTCCTACTAAGATAATAATAAATGGTAACTGTGATATTTGTCTGAGTTATTTAAGACAAAAAAACTTTTACAAGACTTGAAAGTTCGAAAGTTATCAAAGTTATTATAATTACTCATATCATACGTATTACGTGTGTAATAATCAAAAATTTAGAAAGCTCTACAGTATGCAGTGCTCATTAAGACAGATCTCCGTGGTCTAGTGGTTTAGAGCCAAGCTCCCGACTCAGAGGCGGTGGGTTTGATTCCCGTGTTGGAACAACAAAAAAAATTTGTTTTCAAGTTTGGTTAGGACAATGCAGGCTGATCACCTGATTGTCTGACAAGAATGATGATTCATGCGTCGGATGGGCGAGTAAAAAGTCGGTCCTGTGCCTGATCTCCCCCGAGTCGTGTCGGTTATCCGTCCCACTGGGCTACGAGAGTGAAGGAAGAGAGAGTGCTTCTGTGTAATGCGCACACACTTGGGCACTATAAAATAATTCCTGCGTAGCTGGCCTGGTTTCAATTTAATTTATGTATTTTATTAATTTTCACAATAAATATCTAAACGAGATAAATTAAAATATCTGAGAAATAAAACAACATAATATTATATTATTAGGCATTTTATGCTACTCGTATCAATACTATCTAGGCCGCCCGTGGTGGATGGAGTACCAGGGATACAGGTTAGGACTATGGGATATTAATAACGATAAACTCTTCGTAACCAAACCCCTATTCAAGATATAATGCTATTATTACTTACGAAGTTCCAAAACAAAATTGTGTGTATTTGACATAAGGTTCTCTAAATGACAAGCGAATTTGTACGTCACATAGCGAAGCTAATGTCAAATAACTTTTGAATTTCATTTTTGTAAGTGGTAATAGCGAAGGCAACTTGAATCAGGGCCCAGTAACTTAGTATAAAAGTGTCGGCAAATCCAAAAAAATAATATCAATAAGCCGATGTCTTATTATTATATCCGTAAATAAATATTTTTTTAAAATACGTAAACATATATTCGAAATGTATTGTGTATACACATAAAGTCGGCTCCACACTACTCGCGGAGTTACTTGACGAAGTACGGCGAAGTACTAGTAAAGTTTGACGAGGTAAGCCGAAGTGCATCTCTACACTATCCTATTCGTCTAACTTCGTTCAACTTCGCGAGTAGTGTGGAGCCGGGGTAAGGTATACTTACTTATTATACCTTATGTGTATACACAATTGAAGACATGAATGGATGAAGGTGATATGTAGCATTCTGACTTCGAGAAAATTATGTCCAAACTGCCACTTAAACATATTAGAATACGTCGTAATGTATTAAGTACATTAATCTAAACATCCGTCCCTAGAATCAATGTACTTAATACGTTACTAAATATCCTTAAATGTTTAAGGGACAGTTGAAAATCAATTTTGTGGGCAAAAAAATTTACAACATATCACCTTCATCCATTCATGTGTTCCATTTTACCCCGATATCTATACAAATATTATAAAGCGGAAGAGTTTGTCTGTTTTTTTAAACGAGCTAATTTCAGGAACTACTTGACCGATTTGAAAAAATGTTTTTGTTGGATAGTCCATTTATAGAGAAAGGCTTTAGGCTATATAACACTACGTTGCGACTAATAGGAGCGAAGCGTCAGTGAGAAATGTTGCAAAAACGGGGAAAATTATACACATTTGGAGACTTTCGTTGCGTGTGCTGCATAAACGGTTTAAGTTACTCAAAAACCACCCGAACGAAGTCGCGGGCACAGATAGTAAACAATAAAACATAACCTCGTTGAGTTATGAATTGTTTTGATGTATTAACTACTACTCTACTATCTACTTGTCCGTAACAATGAAGATGTATGTATGTATAATAAGTATGTAGGTGTCTATTGTACCTCCTCAGATAAATCACATAACAATACCACAATTATACATTTAAATCTTTTACAGACTAATTTATTGGCTATTTTGTATTTTATTTGTTTAGTAGAGCTAAACAATGATTGTGGATGTTTTCGAAGACGTATCAAACGCAAATCAAAGATTTTCACTACCGTTTTAGAAGAGACCTCTTCTCTTGAAATTAGGTGTAGATAATAATAATAATGCCTCCCATACAGATTTCAGTAACGGTGGCCGATTTCATTGAAAGAAGAAGTTATTTTATAGTACCCAAGTGTGTCCACAATACACAGAAGCACTCTCTCTTCCTTCACTCTCGTAGCCCAATGGGACGGATAACCGACACGACTGGTGGGAGAGCAGGCGCAGGACCGACTTTTTACATGCCCATCCGATGCATGGATCATCTTTCTTGTCAGACAACCAGGTGATCAGCCTGCATTGTCCTCATCAAACTTGAAAACAACATTTTTTGTTGTTCCAACGCGGGAATGGAACCCATGACCTCCGCGAGTGAGGCTCTGAAATACTAGACTACGGAGACGGTAAGCCTGGTAGGTACGGATAAAGTTGTGGTGAAGGGTGTGCAGAAATCATTTTTATAATGCTCACAAATACATAAAATCGGTAACAACTGTTATTTTTTTTTATTTAACTTAAGAACAAAAGAGTGGATCAAAATTGGTCGACACACACATTAATAACACCTCACTTTTTTGACGGAGGTTAAAAACACCACACACACTTCAGATTGTTGTGTCACACTATCATAGATATTTATATTTTTATTCTATCTTACGAATATTAAATCTATAAATATAGTTTTTATAATATAATTCAACAGCTAATCATATATAGTAATATTATATGCTTGGACAATACGTGTACTTAGATATCACTCATAAAAGAAATAGTTGTCGACCTTCAATATATGTAATACATTTCTTACTGGCCGACTGGAATGCCCTCTGGTATTGCAAAATTTTGTATCAATCAAAATATTTTTGTACGTTATTGATTAATTTTGTAACTTGTATTTATTAAAATAGAATGAAATTAATACATTTTCTAATAATAAAAAAAAAACATATAAAAGACATCAACGCGTTTGAGATTCTCGTAGAGGTACTACGCACATTTTGATCGAGTTGCAACTCAACTGAAATTATGAATATTCATGAGTAGTAGACTTAATAAGCAGGTCATTCACCTCATGGTGAGTGATGCACCTAACATCCCTTAACTTTGAAAAAAATTAACTACCAAATAAGTATTATTAATAGAAAACTTAGAATATTTTTGTTTTGTGCAGTAACTTAATTATCTGGGTATTTAGAATGTTTATGAATGTTTACAACTTATTAATTTGTTGTTGTTTGTTTGATAAAGATTCCGATGTGTTTTGCGTATCAAATTTTATCCTTTAGTCAATATACATATTATGTTTACATTTTTTAAAACGTATGAATTACAATGTTTATCTGTAGTTATTCTTGTACAAGCTGTAAATTTTGCATTTCAATCCGCAAGTTTGAAAAACTAAAGTTTATAAAAAGTTTATAACCCCACAAAAGAAGTATATGACATATGTGGAGTACTATCAGTACGTCAGCTCTTTGTTCTAGCCACTATTCTTCGTCAACACACCCAATGTGATTCATTTAAATTTATACAGCAACGGCGGAAAGTCACAGTGTTCCCGACTGTACGCACGAACACTGCATTTGCCCAAAGACATTTTGATTTTCTTGGTGGGTACCTATATAACAAGACTAACCAGATATTAAACATATACCTATAATCTTAACAGATACCAATGTGAAAAGACCTTGTTTAATTGGCTTCATACTTTAGACTACAAGGACACAGAAAAGTTATTAGAAACAATCAAAATTTAGTAGAATGATAAAATGATAAAATGATATTATATTATATTATATTATATTATATTATATTATATTATATTATATTATATTATATTATATTATATTATATTATATTATATTATATTATATTATATTATATTATATTATATTATATTATATTATATTATATTATATTATATTATATTATATTATATTATATTATATTATATTATATTATATTATATTATATTATATTATATTATATTATATTATATTATATTATATTATATTATATTATATTATATTATATTATATTATATTATATTATATTATATTATATTATATTATATTATATTATATTATATTATATTATATTATATTATATTATATTATATTGGTTTGATTTAATTGTATTGTGTAAGGTTATCATTACGGTTATTTTTGTTATTTTTCTGCTTAAATCATTACGGTATAAAATTAAACATAGTACTTACTGAATTGTACCTGTTTGTAAAGAGGGAGCCTGGTGATTCTGTAACACAGGTTCATCCTAGCACAGACACCAGGTCTCTCACGAAGGTTATATTATGTTATTATGGGCGAAATTGTATTGTAGCTTAAATACCAAAACCTTTGTGGTGAAAGCAATAAATAAATTATTATTATTATAAAAATTAGAAGTTTATAAAGATTTAGAAAAAATGGAGAAAGATTTAATATACCTAAAGTTTAAAACAGCTTTTTCCGCAACAATTGAATACATGAATGGATGAGGGTGATATGTCGCAAAAAATTTTACCCAGAAAATTGAGTTTTTCTTTAAGCATTTTAGGATATGTAGTAACGTATTAAGTACATTGATGCTAGAGAATCGTTAGATTAATGCACTTAATACTTTACGACGTATTCTAAAATGTTGAAGTGACAGTTTGGACTCAATTTCCTTGAAATCAAAATTTTGCTACATAACACCTTCATCCATTGTCTTTAATTAATCGAAATTTAAAATCAAGTTGATTGTACTTAATACTTTACGACGAATTCTTAAATGTAAAAGTGACAGTTTGGAGACAATTTTCACGAAATCAAAATTTTGCTACATAACACCTTCATCCATTGTCTTTAATTAATCGAAATTTAAAATCAAGTTGATTGTTACAATTGGCCACTTCACGTCTGGGTTCTAGAACCCCTATCGTTTATCCCTGACATTAGCTCCCCACCACCGCTGGTGACGGTGACGGCGGCGCCGGCGGTGGTGGTGTGGTGGTGGCGTCAGTCTCCCGCGCTCGACTCCCGCGCGCAGCCGCGACATGTGGTGAAGTGTTGTGTAGTGTGTGCATCATGAAGTCTATAGCGCTCTTGCTGGTTTTCATTGCAGGTAATTGCATTTGTTGGCGTTTCGTTGCAGACGTTGCGTTTTGTTGCACCTCGAAAAATTGCAATTCTTGCAAATAATGTATGCAATGGGTGGGGGAAATTGTTATTATTTTCGCGCGCTGATTTTCTATAACTAAACGTAAATTATGAAAGAAGAAAATTGCAACATTCGAATGCTGGGGAAATGTAATTATTTACATAAACTTTTTAATTAATTAATAATTGAGGCTTTATAATTTTTTTATGCATTATTATTTTTTGCGGGATTTAATTAAATTAAAATAAAAAGTGTAAAGAATCAAACATATTAATAATTATTATTGGCTAATTCTTTCTCTGAATATTTGTAGGTAAGTAGAGCTTGAATAAAACTTTTGCAAGAAAACACGTTGAATAATCAATAATCCGATGAATTTGTAAACATTTGAAATTTAAATGACTTATGAATAAAATACGGCGCACAAGTAGGCGATATTAGCATTCGTTACGAAAAAAATTAACGAGATTTTTTCCGAAGCTTTCGCTGCAACTTTCCAAATAAATGTTTGAATGCTTAATCGAACAATTTTAACTTACTATGCGACGTGTAGTTCCGTTGTATTTACTTTCAATTTCGATAAAAAACTCTACATTGTTAGTATGGGAACAGCGTATAAACGTTCTTGGGCAACGAGTTTAAAGTATTTGGAAATTCACCAGCTAATTGTAGTGTTGCAGCGGGTAATTGTGATAGTTGCATAATCGAGTAGTTTTGATACTTGGCGCATGCTACCGTGGTCATAACTCGAGCGGAACTAGTTCTGTCGTTATACTTTTTGTACACAACTTGTTATAGTTCATCATTATTTTATTCAAAATCTGGGGACACGGCAGTGCCCCCGCCAAGTTGAGCATGGTATCCTTTTCTTCAAACAGTTCATTGATGTCAATCTCTTCTTATTTATTTAAAACATAAAAGATTTTTATTGATATGATTACTATAAAATAGTGTTAGATTGACCGACTTGGCATAACATGGATCTCAAAACTATTTACGGCAAAAGAACTAAGACTTGGCATTTTTACAATTTCATGTTTTTGATGGTATTAATTTTGCTAGTCGAACGTTAAGTAATTTAAAATTTTGATTTTGATGCTATTTCAAAGAATACAATAATATGTTATCGAATGGTTCTATTGACACTTTTACATAAAATTACATAAAAAGCATAGAAAATTAGCACTTGTGTTTTATAAAAAGTGACCTGAATGCACATTCGTACAAAGACAATAAGCATTAATTAAACATAGCAATGATAATATAATAAAAACTACAATAGAAATTAGAAACATTACTAATTGTATTGTTACATGTGTCTGTATATATTAGCACAATATTACATTTAAAATATTATTATTAAAATTAATTTGAAGTAAATTGTATAGCGAGATCATGCTCAATTGCAAAACTCTGTATGTTTAAGACTCAAATCACATATCCGTGAGGTGCCGAAGTAAGAATAGAACCTTCTTATCATAAAAGGCAACGGGGAATTTATATCCGAAAATGGACAGCAGCAAATAAATTTTTTTTTTCCAAATGAAACTTAACAAGCTATTTTCGGAAAGTCCACAATAAGGCCCGTTTATATAAAACAATCTCAAACTCAACCTCACCTTGAGATCCTATTTGACAGATAAAAAAACGTTTCGTTTGACTTTTAAAAATGAAGAATTTTACTTATGTTACATACTTAAATTTTTTTCTTTCTTAAAACGTAAAAATAAAGATTATAAAAATATACATTATACTTATTTTATTGTTTCCTGTAATCTATAATATGAATATAACGGTATAAAAAGAAAATAAATTGAAGTACTATGTAACATCAATAAAGTTGTTCATTTTTAAAAGTGAAACGAAACGTTGTTTTATCTGTCAAATAGGTTCTCAAGGTGAGGTTGGGTTTGAGATTGTTTTATTTATACGGGCCTAAGACTACCACCTATTCAACCCTAGCCCGTCGAGAAGAACCGGCGTAAGAAACTTGGATGGGGCCATCTTTTAGCAAAAAGATGGAATATTGTTGTTTTTAATAAGTGTATACCATAGCGTTTCCGCAGCCATTGTTATTTTCTTAAACTGCGCTCGTCAACCCGCCTGGCATGTCTAGTGGCGAATATAAGCAACTACCCCCTTCAAATACTTTGATAGGTGAAAAGGATGAAAAACCCTAATGAGACTAAAAAGGTCTGCTTACAGGCTATAAAATGAATAAGTGATAATAGTTTAGGGTGTGTATGGGTCACTGGACCCATAGAGTTTACTGTGAAAGTACCAGCGCTGAAAGAGGAACTTTTTTTTTACTGGGCAAATTTATAATGTTGAGGCATTTCTCATAGAAACATGAAAGTCGAAAGTAAGTCTTCCAGCACTGGTACTTTTACAGCTCTACGTAGGAGGCACTTACACAACCTAAAGTATATCACTCTTTTATTTTACATCTTGTATATTATTCTATATGTCGTTATGGATTCCTAAAATCAATACTAAAAAATGAATCATGCGTTTGGGTCACTGCAATGAATAATTTTGTAATAAATTACTACGGAATTACGATTCGTAGTAATAATAAATAATTGAAGGTCCTTCACCTACTTTACGAACTTAGAGCGATCTTATTGTGAGTTGGTATGTTTTTTCCCATCGTGTGCTTATAATTTGAGACCGACAAAGTACAGTGTTAATCTAAATCTATTATATTATAGGTGGACTGTAAAATTGCGATTGGTAGACTTGTGACGGCTAAATGAGCTTCGCAGATTTGCTGGTAAATATTTAACGAACACGAAAAACCTGGCTAAGGGCCGATTTTTCAACCGTCAGATAACTTTTATCTGTTGAATAAACATGTCACTTTGACATTTGTTCCATACAAAATCGGTCAAAGTCACATATTTATTCCTTAGATAAAAGTTATTTGACGATTGAAAAATAGGCCCATGAAATTTATGTAGTTGAAATGGTTCATAGCTATAACTTATTATCATTCGATCGCTTCCTGCTTGATAATATTGTAGACTACTTTTTTTTTAATTTTAAGGCCATTAAGTTGCGGGCACTGGTAATTTATAAAAGTCACACCAGAATACTCTGTGCGCATAATTTATTTAAATTTATTCATTCTCTAAATAATTTCTGCCGAAAACAATAACCAAAACATTTCGCAACAAGTCGTGCCGTTATTTACAAACCTCGACAATATCTGTAACACATTTTCAACAAAATCGACAAAGCCTATACAAATTATCCACGGTTTTGTTATGCAAACTATTTTCTAGTTCACACAAAAAGCGATCGTGCTCGCGGTTTTGTTAACAAATTATTGTTGAAATTTATTATCCAATTGATTAATGTGCTGAAAGTAGCCTCAATAACTCACTTATATTCAACAAGCTGATATACGAAATGCAATATAATGAAATTAATAACAATGAATTAATATGCGGTTTGTTTCAGCAGTAGAGTCGTTTTGAAACGTATTAAATGGAACGCATTCTTAATTATAACACAAATACAAATATTTTAAATTGAATAGGTTCCAAAACTCCTGGACTGATATTGATAAAATTTTAGAAATTACATAGCGTTGCTTTACCTTCACAACATAGTATCTAAAACAGTACAACTTTTCATTTGAGAAAAAAAACTTAATAATTTAAGATTTTATTAATTTTTATTCAGGAGCTTTGTCAGAAATGACATGTCGCTCCATTGGACTTATCACCAAGTTTTACATTAGTGTTAAATAACTAATTAAATATTATTATATAGTCTATAAACACGACCTCTCACTCCAATTTTGACTAAGCGGTAAGCCTCAAGATGTGAATGTGGATGTGTTCTCCAGCACTCCATAGATAAAGTTGCTATAGCTAAGCCAAAAAAAAAGATAAGATTTTTAGCAGTTTATATTTACATTATGTATGTTTGCATTACGCATGTATGTATAGGTATAATCCGATTTTAATGAACATACTCGTATATTCTCTCTTCTTTTATATAAAAATGAATTGCTGTTCGTTAGCTAAAACTCGAGAACGGCTGAACCGATTCGGCTATTTTGAGTCTTGAAATATTTGTCCAGGGATGGTTTAAACGGTTTGTTTGCTGAACGAAGTGAGGACGGGTCAGCTAGTAGGTTATATAAATTACATAGTCAAGTTTCTTTGAAAATTGCTTCATATGCGAACATTATAGAGTAAGTATTTTGAACTAAAGCTAAAAATACATGTAACATTTATTTTTTAACTGTCAACCAAAGCACAGTTACTGCGAAATCGCAACCTGAATAATTTTAAATCACAGTTCAGTTTAAGCCAATATGTACTTTGGTTTTCCTCGAAAACCCCAAAACACACATGCATTCAGTTGAATAACCCAATGTATGACATCACTAATCTTAATAAACAACCGCAAATCATAAAGCCATTATTACATCTCTACAAAGTGTTGGTCACGATACCTGTTTTAGTTGTTTTAGGTGAGCAGTTTTTAAGGAAAAAAAAATACGGATTAAAACCTAGTTGCGCAGTTTGGTAAATAATAATAAGCCATTAATACTTATATACTTATACATATAATATAGTCTATGTTCCTCAGGGTATCTATCTATTTATACCTATTTCAATAAAATGATTTGTAGTTTAGGTATGTGCATATACTGCCAAAATTCCTTATCCCTTTTTTTCAACGTAGTCGGGTAAAAACATACGAAGGCAGTCGTCGCGTGTAAAAATATACAAGCCTATGGGCGTGTTTCACCAAGCAATGTTAAAGTTAACGCCATGTATATCACGTGTATCACGTTATCCCTCTCGTATTTCCTGTCAATGAATGAGATGGCATGGTATTTTAACACGGCGTTAACATTTACATTGCTTGGTGAAACACGGCCTAAAGCCTGTATAAATAAAATAATCTCAATCGTAACCTCTACTTGACAAATCAACAGCCCATATTGAACGCTGATTGGTGGAATATTATCAGACAGAAAGGAACGGACACATGTTTTATAATTACATCACGCTCGCTCGCTGATTCAAATCGTATGTCAACTAATCGGTGTCATTGGTATTAACCTTATCAGTGGAATTTTAACAAATCTTGCAAGTGCGAGCGTAATTATTAAATATCTGTCCGTTCCTTTCTATCTGATAATATTCGACCAATCAGCGTTGACTATGGGTTATTGATTTGAATGCCATGTTAGTTGATCATTCATTTGAATAGCGTTCGGGAAACCGGGAGTAGGAGTGCGAGAGTTCTTCAATGTTGGCATATTTTACCCACCTTGTAACGCTGAAGTTAATTTAGTTATAAAATTAGAACTAGGATCACGCGTGTATACGTGAGATGAGCTCCGATAGAGCTGGCAGTTTGGCACACATATACAAGGTCTCTTGCTCAACCCATTAGCTATTCCGCACGCGGTGTCTAGGAACAAAAGAGAATTCTCACAAAAATTGTCGTTACATTGAAGCACCCTGTACAGCCATTAGACAAGTGTATGTTTTGAAATTGTAACGTTTTTGAGTCCAAGTTCATTGCGCAATGGACTTTGCATATATTATCTATGGACACTTCACACTATGTCAATCTGACCCCAGGAACAGGCTACGAGAATACATTTGAGTTTTTTATTCTAGTATACACATATCTTAAACACATCCACGATAAAGAAACATTGAAATTTTTTTGTTCTCTCGGCGGTACTCGAACGTAACACGCTCTTACCATTGAGCTACAGAGGTCTTCGTGTATTTTTTTATTTGTTCTAGAATCATGTCTGTGTAGATTTTCACTATCTTCCTGAGGGAAGATCAAGCATTAATCAAGCATTTTAAATTCAAGTAATTGTTGCCTTAAAGAAACTGCTTTTAGCAGTATTACCTACTGCCGTCAATTATATATTTATTTTTTATTTTTCTACTCTTTTCAATGTATGTGGTACCTTATGTTATTATTATTAAATCGGTAGAAACTACCCGCAAATTTAAAACAATATAGGCATAATTGATACTTTAATTACAGAATCACTTCGAGTTGCATTTATATAAGTATTACGTGCCACAACACAGTGTTGTAACAAATGCAATTTATTATTACATGTTATAATTACATTTGATTTAAGGCTCCAATGTATTTGACCGGCATTCAGGTTTTTTGCGAAAGTAATACGCTTGGTAAATAAAAAAGTTCAGTATTAGAACATACATTAAAAAATACCATGAATGTTTCCACTTAGGGCTGTGAAAAATAGCGTATATCCTATTCTAGACCAAATACACTTGCAAAGTTTAATAAAATCAACTAAGTAATTTTGGAGATAACGAAAACTGTGGCACCAGTATTTTATGTGCATTTTTTTGTTTGGTTTACATAAATTTAACGCATTGCTCGTGTACATTTCTATTATAATATACGTATCAGCGTTAGTGCTAGCATCTGAACTTCTTCTTCTTCTAACTTAAGAGCTTCGCTCTTGTCGGTGGAGTTTTCTCCATTCCTCTCTGCACTCCGCCCTTTTCTTGACCTCCTGATACGACACGACCATCACTTACTCTTTCGCCTGGTCCATAAAAGTTCTTCTCGGTCTTCCACGTATTCTTCTACCTCCTATCTTCCCTTCAATTATTCCTCTAATAAAGTTGTCGTGCCGTATCAAGTATCCTAACATCTTTCCTCTTCTGTTCTCGATGGATTTTAATATCTCTCTCTTTTCATTAACTAATTCCAAAACTTCTTCATTACTTTTCTGTACTAGCTAGCACTAAATAGGTACAGTCAATTAGTCATGTCTTTATGTGTGGTGTAGGATGCCATGACCCCACACCTACATGCTGTATCAATTATAAGCTGCAAACGGCAATTAATAAATCGCGAAGCTCATTAAGGCTCACTTACATTAGACCTTCAGTTAGTCTTGACATTTGATGAAATTATCAACATATTTAATAAAAATTGGATTTCTCTATTTATTTAGGCAAAAATCTAGCAAGAGAGAAGACTAGCGCCGTGTTAGCAAAATGTTAGTATTAAAAAATTCAAAGAAAAATAAAAATCTATTATATCGTAAAAAATAAGAGCTAATACTAATGTATGAAAATTTACATTTTGCTTCCTTATTCTGTATTCGGTGAGCGACCACAACACAATTCAGACCAAAATTAAACGCGGGATGCATCTTTAAGATTTTATGTACAAATTTCTTAAATTAACTTAATAAATCCGTGACGTATCGCGTCTCAGTGTAAGCTGACTCTAAGCATCGGGTCTACTCATATAATATTTATAGTCTACATAAAAATGGCTTAGGATTAGCCTAGGTGGTTTTCAACATTTTAACTAACTTGTTAAAGATGAAGTGTAAGGATTAGTTAAACAATCAACTTTAACATTAAATTCCTTGAACTGTTTCTTAACTCTTGACTACATCGAATATAGTATACGCCAATATCGAAATATTTGAAGCCATAAATTTTTATGATTTAACTATGAGACATTACCATAAGATACTTTTTACGTAGCAAGTTGTGTTATTAATTAACCACATTTAGGCGGTAGAATCCCTTTAGAGATGACATCTTCCGTCCCTTTCAGTTCAATGGTCTCTTGCGTAAATATTAAAAAAGATAAATTGTATCCAGAGCATCCAGTAGAATGGATATTAGTTTTTTCTGAGAATTAGATTACGAAAGCAACCCATATAACTAATTACAATTTAATTAAGCATATTTTATTGACAATTATACCGACTGGTGAAAATGTATATATTTGAATCTTTTAAACCACATAATCTAATATACATTACACTTGTAATGTAACTGTTACACTTGTAATGTGACTGTTACACTTGTAATGTAACAGTTAAAGTTGTAATTAAGAGCACAGGTTCCCGCCGCCGCGACGCACATTACCTAACCAGAACATTTTGGCGAGTCTTGCGTAATTGACGCATGGAATTTCTATATTGTTTTAGTTTGGCTTTCTATGGGCTTTCTTCTCATTGTTTATTAGTATGATATAATGCGATTATATAGTTTAGTGACGTAATTCGCTACGATCTTATGCAAATACGATTAGCATAGAAGCTGTACTTTGCAATCGTAAAAACTGAAAAATTAAATATTTTCCTTATATTGAGTAAAATTTGAATACCTTTTTACATTTTTTTCAAATTAAAATACACTAAACGAAAATATCGAAAAAAGAAAGTGCAAAATAAGATCAAGCAATTCGCTCTCAGTTATGATACTCCGTAAGCTAATATTACGATGCATAATTATTATGTGTGTGTTTGTGTGAGTGAAAACAAACACATAATAATTATATTATGTACACGATATTGTTCATGTGTTTTAAAAAAAAATATAAATAGAGATCGTACTATTCATACGAAATTGAAAAGCAATATAAATTAATATGCTTAAATGACATCATGGTAATGCATCCGTATCTTAAAATAGCTCTAGACTCTGCTTTATAAATATCGGATAAACTACTTAAAACTTATTACGTGATCATTATGAATTAATTCATAATCAGAAGTGTTACAAATTTTATAGCTCACTTTGAATAAAATTAAAATTAATTTGCGAATATTCAGCAAACACTTCCTAGGTCGCTTGCATTTTTGCAAGAAATGCATAAAATTAAGCACCAATTCGCTCGGAATTCCTTCACGGAAATAGTTTTTTTTTCTTTGTTTACCAAAAGAAAAAATACGATTTACTAATGGTATAGTATTTAAAATTACTGAGGTTTATCCAGTGCTGTGTACATTATACTTTTATTGATTTTTTACATAATAATATTAATTAGTTAAATTAAAATATAACGACATACACAAGATGTAAAATAAATGAATACTTTAGGGTGTGTATGTGCCTCCTAAGTAGAGTATACTGTGAAAGTACCAGCGTTGAAAGATTTACTTTTGACTTTCATGTTTGTATGAAGAAATGCCCCATCATATATTTTTCCATATAATATTTTTTTCAAAAGTACCTCTTTCATCGCTGGTACTTTCACAGTAAACTCTACATATGAGGCACATACAGACTCTAAGGTATTATCACTCATTTATTTTATATGGTGTAAAAAGAGCAGTCACTATAACTTTGAGATACGATTATACGACCTTTCCTTCTTTTAGAAATGTATTTTTTTTTGTCAAAAACTAAAAATATATTTTTTTTTACTTTTCACCATTTCTTATTTTTTTGTTGCCGAAAATAACAAAAAGCAAAAAATTTTTTTGAATTTTTGTTATTGATTTCTAAACATTTTAACTTAAAGCAAGCTTGTATTATAATAGATGTTGTAATATACATTCTGTAAATAAACGCTTGATATAATTGCGTTCAGAATGAAACCAAAGACACCAAATATTTGGAAATATTAGTTGATTTCTATTTTGCATTCTAAAAACAGATTTAATCATAATAATGCCTCCCACACCAATTTCGGCGACGGTGACTGGTTTCATGGAAAACAGGCTAGCTACGCAGGAGTTATTTTATAGTGCCCAAGTGTGTGCCCAGTGGGACGGATAACCGACACGACTGGCGGGAGATCAGGCGCAGGACCTACTTTTTACATGTCCATCCAACGCATGGATCATCTTTCTTATCAGACAATCAGGTGATCAGCCTGCATTATGGTAACCAAACTTGAAAACAACATTTTTTGTTGTTCCAACGCGGGAATCGAACCCACGAGCGGGTGGAGAGCAAAGCTCTGAACCACTAGACCACGGAAACTCAGACTTAACTGTCTACTTAAAAAGTATTTTGTTCCTCCATTTTATTTCAACTTTAAGGTTTTTCCTGATGATGATGGCTGACGTCACCGTTAGTCGATATTAAGTGGTAATAAGATGAGTTATGCAATCCGAAAGTCCATTTCTCCGGCACATACGAAACGGCGAAATTCGATTTCTAGCTGACTTCGCATAAGCATTATGTTTGTCATGCCCCCGAAATATATTATACGTAATTGGATGAACTAGAGATATTTTTGGGCATTACATAATTTTGGTAATAAAAAAAAAATTCCGAGGTAATAAAAAAGTTTATTTCAAAAATAACTTAGCATTCCTTCCTTATGCTAAGTTTTTTTTAAGTTTACAGAACATCTAACATAATATTTCGTAATTCTGTAATTATAAATATTTTAATTACCATTTTTACGTATTAAAATGTATACAAAATTATATATGTGAAAATTATGAAAGTTAAATATCAAAGAATCTATGTTTTTAACTAAGTATATTATTTATTAACTAAATTATATTACAATAATTTTGAAGCTAATATATAACTTTTATTGGGCGTGGATAATTTAAAACTAATAACAGAATGGTAAACTTGCTTACGGCGAAAATTGATTATCCATAAAATGCACATATTATAGACAAGTAAAACAATTTTAAGCATTGCAGAAAAACTAGGCTACACAGAGCCAATTATCAACATACTAATTCGTCTGGTTGCGTTTCTACACGAGTCCGCACATGGCGCAGTTACGCATTTCAAGACTATTATGTATAATAATTTATGTATTCACTATTACATAACAACATATTTGTCCACTTTGGTTCATTTTAGTCCATCTTCACTATTTACGTAGATTTTGATATATCGTATAGCGTATCAAATTTTAAGAAATTTTTATTCGCGAAACCACAAATTACTTAATAGATTCGTATGCGGAACAAAGAACATGCCAAACCAATCGTGCCAGATGCCGTTAAGTATACTGTAGCGATATAAAGTCACCGTATCCAAATAAATTACTATAGACGAAATATTTTCTAAGTTCTACGATGACATTGTTATATTTTCACTTTTCGGCGAAGCCAAAAGGGTAATGAATTTGGCAGTGTATGTATTTATAAATGTATGTTTGTTCTATCGTAGCACTTAAACCACTGATCCGATTTTAATGAAATATAAGAGAAGATCAGATTTGTAGTAATAGCACGGGCAACATATCCTGCATTTATTTACTCTGAATATATGTACATATAACAGAGACACGACCTATTACTAGAAAATGGTATCACCTATCAGGACTGTCTTTTCTTGTTTTCTTCGATTTCCAGGCACATTCCGGAAACCGCCATCTAGCGCTACTATTGGAAAATACTAATTATTAATTTCGTTTCGTTTCTTCTTCTTAATTAAGGAGATTAATTTAGCTTAATGTAATGTTATGCTAAAAATATGCTTATTTTAATGTCAATATTTTTACTTAATTCCGCATATTTACATTTTATAATTTACAAACGTCAATCGTAGTGACATCTATTGCATTTTTTTTGTAATAAAGATAGATTTTATGGGATGGCAGGCTATGTTCTGGTTATAGTCTTTTTAGTCTTTATACTTGATCGGGTCTGGTCTAGAGCGAAGCTCTGAACCACTAGACCACGAAGGCGACAAACATTTTACGTATGTACTATTTCTCACCTACAAAAAGTCGATCACCTATTATTGCTCGTGGGCGGGCACAGGAATCTATTACTAGTTGATTAGAATTTTGCTTATTTAACTATCCAGTTTCTGTGCTTAACAATTTCTTTTTTTGTTTCAGGTATACATTCTCACAACATTTTGAAACATCCCATGTGTTTCCCAAGCGAGGTTAATAGTTTAATTCACGTGTACATTAACTCGGGAGGTGCTATTAAGGTGAGGTTGTGCAACCACGGCCTCTGAGAAATGTGTCGTCGATCAAGCGTGTAGGGAAATTAGAATTTAAATAACTTAACAGTCTTCTATTATTATGTTTATTTTGTATTTTATAAAGTAATAGTCCCTCACGTTTTCGGTGAAAGTGGTAGGTTTCATAGAAACCAGAGTAGCACACTGAAGTTATCTTATAATGCATATTTATAATACGATCCGTTTGTTAGTTTGAGCCTATGATATCGTAAAAAACCCTCAGTCCAATTCTAACTAAAATTAAGAATATATTTCAAAACAGTATTATATTCACGATAAAATCCGATACTTCAAAGTTCAAAGGAGTTACAAGTCAATAAATAAACACGATGAACGGTATAAAATGATTTACAAAATAAATATTTTAAATTACCAATAAATCAGCGACTCTTGTAAATTTTTGTCTTTTTGTATGACGCTGTGGAGGTTACTGATCCTTACAAAGTTTAAACCAAAACAAAATGAGTAAAGAATTAGTTACAAGGAAACTGTCAAAAAACGCTAAGATTTATCGTTAAGAATAAGTATTTACTTTACAAATGGCGCAGCTCTTTGCGTTTTGTATAATTAAAAAAAATCTAAAAATTGTCATCAATGCCACGAAGCACAAGATTTTTTTAGTTGGTTATGGTTTAAAAAAATGTTTTCCTCCGGACGTGCGACAGAAACCACGACAGTGTCATGCCGTTTTCCGTCATGGCATCCGACCAATATTTTACCCGCCATGTCGCGGCAATAAAATCCTCATTGAAAAAAACATGATTTCAGTGGCTTAAAAAATTATTGCTTGGCCTCATGATGGATAGAAGTCAACGACTGGGTGGGATTTAGGCTAATAAACTATCTAACATGACATTTTTTGGGGTCATTTTGTAGATTGAAACAGTTATACGAGTAATATAATTAAATATAACTGGATCTAATGTCAGTGTCCTTTAGAATGTTCTTTTAAATTTTTTGTTTTTGTTTTATTTTGTTTATTTATGATGATATCGCCTTAAGTTTTAGATAATATTATAACAGTTTTTATTGGAAGTCGCGTCTACATCTCATTTTATTATTGTCGATTCAAATAATGTTTTGGTAAAAAGTTAATAGAAGTCTTTCATTGTTCGAAAATCGAATATGTTTTTTATTGCAGGCAATACATTATTAAAATTTTAATTAATTATGTACAAGCAATTTCTACTAGTTACTTCATTTTATGCACTTTGGAATTTAGTAGAGCATAATAATAATAAAACAAAGTTACCCATCGACAATTATAATACAGTACAGGAGATTGGAGAACCATCGACAATTTTATTATCATTAATTTGTTTAATTAAATAATGTTCTTTTCAAGAACGTTAATTAAAAAAGAGAGAAAAATTTACTGATGCCAATCTGTGAAACCCGTGATAAATATATACATTTTGTATAAATTACTGTTTTGTAATTAATTTATTCAAATACTTTTAATGTAACGGTTTAAATCCATGACTGACATAATATATTTTATGTTACGATTTACGAATTTGACAGAATATTTTAAAACTCGTCCTAGTGGGCATCCGATGTACCGTTAAGGAAACTGGACATGTTTAATGTTTATGTTTTTAATTTATTATTATTGCGTTCTTTGTTTAACAAAATCTCATAAACCTAAATCTAGCTTTATAAGATTTTATGAAGTTATATTTAATACAATATTCTTTACAAAGCCTTCTCAAAAAAAGTATTCATTTGGGGCTATGCCTATAATATTCACAGTTGGCACAGGTTGGTGAGCGCAATGATATAATATTTATTATAATAAATAATATTATATTATAATATAATATAATATCTATAGACGCTTTACACCACGTCAATCTGGCCCCGTGCTACGTATCCGAAGAACTTGTGTTACAGGTACCAGACAACGGAAATATATTTCATACTTTTATACTACACACCTTTTTTTATTATATTATACACAAATTTAATACACATCCATGACCCAGGAATATTGAAATTTCTTTTTTCCTTTGGCGGGATTCGAACCCGCGGATCCCCTAGGGGTATGAGGGACTCCCGGCTCACTGCGGCCGGTTTTCCGGTTTTCCTCACCCAACTTCTCGAGTAGACTGGAGCTAACTATCATAATATAGTACCTAATATGTAGTCAAGATTGTACCTCAAATCTCTATCGATATTATAAGATGTACCTTTAGCATTTAGTGGCATGCGCAATGACGTAAGGTCACGGTGTACACTGTAACCTTTGTACGAGTGATTTAGAAATTCTTGATTTGTTCAAGAAGCTACGTATTAGGGTTCCGTTCTATAAAATGAAAACTTGAATCACTTTTGTCTCTCTCTCTTTTGTCTTGAACCTGTATTTCGGGAACATGGTGTAGGTATCTATTTAAAGTTACCGTACTACGGTCCCTTATAGCTGTGATATTGGAGTTCTAAGTTGATATATGGTAATGAAACAATAGTCCAATATTTAATTTATGAGGCACAAAAAATTTCTTCGAATGCCAAGGCCACTGGACGTGTTAATATGTGACATCACTATGTTGACATTGCACAGCAGAAGAAGACTTGTTTTGTACGATACGGTCTAGGTATTTCTGCAGAGATTTTTGATTAGGAAATGAACAAAGCTGTCTGAGCCTTTACCAAAGTTGCCTTAGTTGATGGACGAAGAAGTTTGTACACAAAAATGTATCAGGGCGCTGATTCAAGATATTATCACTTACGAAGTTCGAAAACAAAATATATGGGATTTGACATAAGCTTCCCTAAATGACGTGACGAAGGAGCGTATTCGTAAGTCACTTAGCGAAGCGTATGTCAAATTCCATACATTTTGTTTCCGAACATCGTAAGCGATACATAGCGATGGCATCTTGAATTAGGGCTCTGGTTATTTATAAGAACTGTCAATAATTTTATTGATTTAAGAATTCAAATCCAATCCTAATATCGATCCATTGAAATTAATTTCAAGAGTAGGCCTCTCTCAGCTCATCTGACAAATGTTTTCATGTTACTATGTAGAGGTCTTTTTCTTTTCGAACTGAAATAAACAATGAGCCTTCATTTAAAATAAATAAATATCTATATGCATACCAATACTAAACATATTAAAAAAATCACTAATAGTTGTTGAAACAAAACATTATAGCAGGTGTTAATTTTATATGCACTTACGACAGATGACGAGAGGTCGTTATGTCTTGTTAGCAATGTTTACTGTCATTGATAGTAGCTAGCAATGGCTTACATCATGTGCAAATATATCCATATAGCATTAAGTTACGGAAAAAATCAAATAATATAAAATATTTTATATATTGTTCTAGTATTACCCGTGAGACGACACACGGAATTGCATGGCATTGGCCGCCAGGTCTATGAACTTCCTTGCCACATCTCATAGTTCAGAGTTCAGACTATGGTATATAGGCAACAAACATAATAATATCTATGGACATTTCACACAACGTCAATCTTGCCCCGTGCTAAGTAACCGAAGAACTTGTGGTACAGGTACCAGACAACGGAAATATATTTAATACTTTTTATACTATACACATATTTAAGAATTTTTATTATATTTATACTATTAACATATTTAATATTTTATTACATTAATACACATCCATGACACAGAAAACTTTTTGTTTCCTCGGCAGGATTCGAACCAGCGACCTCCCGCTCGAGCACTAACGCGCTCAACCACTGCGCCATTGAGGTCGTCGTGTATTTAACAGCTGAATGATAGAATTCAAACTTTTGTAGTTTTCATTTCAATTGCTTGAATTGTAAAAGACTCATGATGGTGAAAAATGTTAAAAGAAGCGAGAAAAATATTGATTTTAAATTCAACTTCCTAATTCAATCAATTTTAATAAAATCAAAAACGAACTCCGTCGCAACATTATGTTTCTGACCTTAATATAACCATAAGATAAAGGTAACCTTCAGTTTATAAGAATGTAGATTTGTTCCATATACGTTGTACAACGAGTTCATCTTTTGATCTGCAATTTAAATTACCTTAAACGTCTTATAAATATGTCTATTATCAACCTATAATATAGTGGAGTTACGTATCTTATAGGATTCTTATCTTTTTTTTGGCAATTCCCATTAAACGTCTCACTGTAACTCCTATGTAGCCAGGATCGACAGTGGTGACCAGTCTCAAAAACCCCTTGATATCGACATCAACAGCTTATACTATGCTAAGTAAATGCTATGCTATGCTATGCTAAGTAAATTTGGGAAAATCCGGTTTTATGCCAAATTGCTTAAATGTAGTATTTTATATGATATGAAAAAATCGTAAAGATATATATAAAAATGAGTTACAAATTGTGTGCTACGCTAAGCAAATGTGCTTTCTGAAATCACGCGATTTATAAAATGCTAAATATGCCTACGCCTGTAAGGTACAATTTTATAAGTTTGCGTAGTAAATTGCTGTTGTCGATATGATCTCAGGGGTGTCCGAGGGACATGCAAGATCTATCTTAGGACCCACGACGAAATTAATCAGAAGGAGGAGTAGGAAGTATTCTAGTGAGCATTCCTTTGGGTTCACTTACCCTATGCCTCTTGATGATCCTCAAGTTTCCTATTATTTAAAATTAAAAGCTATTATAGTGGTTAGCGCATCCCTTCACCTGATTGTCTGACGAGAAAGATGATGGATGGGCATGTGAAAACTCAATGTTCTTTCGCCATTTGTGTTGGTTAACTGTCCACTGGGTTATGAGAGTAAAGCAAGGGAGTATGCCTAATTGCCTAGTGCATTGCGCTCATAATCGGGCATTATAAAGAGACTACTCGACCTTGTTCTATCTAAAACAAAATCGGTGCAGGAACTTTATAAATCATTGTAACCATACGGTAAAAAAGCTGATAAATTCAGAACTAGTCGGTAAATGAATCGGTTGATAAATCCGGCGCAAGCCAGTACCATCCGGTTTCGACTACCGTGTTACTCATTGATAACTATTATAATGATATGCGACAACGCGGTAATTAAAACAGTAGCGGAAGGAACGGTGACAATGGTTCATACTTTATATGCAAAAGTGGTGTGAAACCGTCACTTTCATTATGACGTAAGATATTCTCAAGGCAAGGAAATATCATAAACAAAACGCTCAAGTGCATAGAAAGTTTTTGATGTGAAAAGGTACGTAATTAATGCCTCTTAATTTACTTAAAACTACACAAAAAAGGCCGTTTTCGTTATTCGATGACCTCTTTAAGGGCGCGTACTATGCTAGATAGTTTTATAATTAGGCGATAAATCTAAAATTAAAATGTTACAAAGTTCAGGATTAAATCTAGTGATTGTGTTATTCAAAAGCATGATTGCATAAAATCTCAAATTTGCCTCTAATTTACATAATGAATAGCTAGTATCGAAGGAACACATTAATTTATGATATTAAGTATAAGTTTACATTGGCGATTCAGATTCAATCGTACCGCGTACTACCCCCGAATTAAAGTCAATTTTGTTTATTTTGATTCTCAGTCGGTTTATAATATGGTCGGGAGTACAAAATCTTACGATCAATTAACAATTTTCTCCTGATTAGTTTCAAAGTATCCACCAAATAAAATACCAAAAAGCCGTTGAGATCGAACTGATTCGATTCTCGATTGTATCGGGAGTAAGCCTACTGGTATAAATCCAGGGCTTCTGTATACAAAATTTTATCACAATCGGTGAAGACGTAACACACACACATTTTTGCCTTTATGATATTAGTGTGATAGCAAAATATATATAACTAAATAACCAAATCTACACCTAGAGTGCGTTATAAAAGGCAATTTCTTATTTCATATTTCCGGAATTTCGCGTCGCGACGTTACGTGTGATCGCACTTTAATTGCTTATCGGTAATTGTGTGAATGTCCGCGTTAAACTTCCGTTACACTCTCCTGACTTTGTCACCATGACAGATGTTAATTTATTATCGAGCGATCGCCTATATACAGGCTATTACATTAATGAGTGATAACACTTTAGGGTGTGTATGGGTCCAGTATATAAATTTTACTGCGAAGTACCAGTAAAGAGGCACTTCTTTTTAAACTATTGTATGGGAAATTTTTGATGATGGGACATTTCTCATACAAACATGAAAGTGAAAAGTACGTCTTTCAGCGCTGGTACTTCTACAGTATACTCTACATAGGAGGCACATACTCACCCAAAAGTATTATCACCCATTTATTATACACCTTGCATAAGATAAATAATCAAATAGGCTCTAATTTGTAAGATATAATATCGATATATCGTATAATATACGAGTTTCACCAGACAAAAATAAATGTAACATGTGACTTTAATTTTTCATCATAATATTATCATATGGATTCATTTTTTTAAACATAGTGCACTTGAATGTCTAAAACGGCCGCGGCGGCGTAGCGGCGATCGACTATTCAGTTGCCTCAAAGCATGGTGGTAGGTAATCATGTAGGAAAATTCTAAAAGTTTCTCACTTTTTTGGAGATTTAAAAAAAAACATTTCATTTTCATCCCAGCATCAATGCCCGCAACAATGAGTGCAAGTCGTCGGACATAACGAATCGAGTTTTTTTTAAGAAAGTCAATCATGCTATTTACATATTAAATAAAGAAAAATCCTATTTATGCATATTGTCATTGCTTACGCTATAGTGAACCCTAACGTTAGCTTAAATAATATGTCCTATGTCAAAATTACTCCCTGTAGTTGTAATACAGCGGCGGCCGCTTGTTTAGTGGAGATATCTTAAGGCCGTGTTTCACCAAGCAATGTTAATGCTAAAATACCATGCCGTCTCATTCATTGACAGGAATTACGAGAGGGATATTTAACATGGCGTTAACTTTAACATTGCTTGGTGAAACACGTCCTTATCCCTCTCGTATTTCCTGTCAATCAATGAGATGGCATGGTATTTTAACATGGCATTAACTTTAACATTGCTTGGTGAAACTTTTTGCCGAGCGTTGCCGAGCGGCGGCGAACGCCAATGTGTGGACAGTCATTTTGCCTTGCCTTGTCATCGCTCGCCTAGCTGGCCGAGTAAAGGCGAGCGCCAACGTGTGGACGGCTCATTTTCCGACACTTGTCTAGCAAGCCGTCGCTTGTGACCACTCGCGACCACTCGCCTCACTTCGGATCGGTTTATGCACAAATCAAAGGCGCTCGCCTGCGCTCGGCCGACAGCGTCCACAAACTCTACAAACGTTCGTCTACATTTGCCACTTGTGTGCATTTGCCGAATGTGTAGACGATAGCACTCGCCTTGCACCTATTTGCCGACGCTCGCGTTGGCCTACGCTCGGCCAATATGTATAGCCGACTTTACACGTTACTGACTTAAAGCTGCGTTTCCACTGTGCCCAAATTGACCAATCACTATGCTCGTGCTGTTTCCGTGGAAACGGAGCGCAGATTTCGAGCATAGTGATTGGTCAATTCGGGCACCGCAAGCTCCTCTCCGCCCCGCTCCGCGTCAGTGGACGCAGCATAACTCATGCAATACCAAAAGGCTGTGTGTTAACGGTTTAAAAACATATCTTACGGTTTAGCTTGTTTAAAATCAAGTTTCCATTTTGCGCTTTTCTAAGTCATTCAGGAAAGGGAAAATCATATCGATCGATATCGCGTAATTATTAATAATTTTTACAATTATACCACAAACGGCGTAAGTGTAATTACTACATCATAAATATGTCCGGTTTTTGTATGTTTGATCGATTCGTCATACAAGCCGTCGACATAATATTAAGCCTTTTATCATATTATCTAATATAGACGAATAGAATTTCAGTTTATGTAAAACAAAGTTTGCAACCAAATTAACAATTAATTTAAACATTCATGCAACCATAATATAAATTGTATTTTTAACCATAGAACTACTGTACAAAATATTTTTTTTAACATAAGAAAACTAGAGTATGATATGTAAAAAAACGTGTAAATACCACCTCGATATAATAACAAAGAAGAAAAAATCTAAATCCTGACAATTCTTTACGATCTATAGGACACAGATAGACATAACACAGCCTATATTACTATACTTAGAAAATGGGTGTTGGATTTACTTATATATAATACTAGCTGACCCGTGCCCACTTCGTTGAGCATGGAAACCGTGTAAACCTTTCCGGGACTTCCACGAATATTTCAAGACCAAAAATAGCCCAATCAGTTCATCTGATCTCGAGTTTTAGCGAGACTGACGAACATCAATTGATTTTATGTAGCCTTTGTTGCTCAGTGATACTTTATAATATTAGTGTAGATGTAGATAAAAAGCTAGCTGGTATACTCTTGAACGGATATGAATATAAACAAGATATTATAAATAATTATTTGGAATTTAAGCAAAAAATATGGCGTTAATGATATAAAATGGTTCTAACGCGTGTCTAGAATATTTATATAATAAGATCTAGTCTAGTTATAAGTAATCGCGTACAGGTGTGCGTTTGCGGAAGTGTGCGTGTGTCTTGCATTTTTCTCTTCACGCTAGCAAGTGAACGTACTATAAGAACGTGAATAGCATACACACAAATACAACTCTTGTTCTCATTAGCTTAAGCGTCTAATTGGCGTGAATGTTTCAAGAATGTGGAGATCTACGGCGTAATCTATAATGACTTGTGCAGATCTCGCCCGCATTAGATTCTCGACTTTGTTTAAAGTAATTAGAGTCGAAGTTAGAGTGACAGTGTCATACAACTTTCTTTAAATATTGTTGAAAATAACGTATCGTTGACGGAAAATCATTATTGATATAAGAGTGAAAATTCTTGCCTGCTGATTAGCGGACGTGCGGATTTGCTATTTTAATACTATTATATACAGAAGTTACGTTTCTTAATGTATGTCCGAGATAAATTTAACTCAAACGTAAACAAAGCCGTCAAGATACAACCATAGATTAGTCAGTGATGCTTATTAGTCAATATTAATGCAATGATTATTATTGTTGGCTACATGAATCCATATATAGTCATATACTATATTCTACAGTTGGCAGTGTCAAAATTGCTTATATTTACTGTAAAGGTTTTTCAATGGATGTTTTATTATGTTAATTATTGTTTAATTGTTATAAAATGTATTTGGCCTGACCGAGCATTAATTATAATATTAAATATTTAGTTTAAAAGTAAATATATTTGTCAGGTGTCTCAATTCTTAGATTAGTGTGAAAGTATTAATAGATGTTTTAATAGTATTATTGCAATAATGATGAAACTGTACCTTGTACATTCAGATGATTTCTCATCAACACATAAAACTCATTCTTAACTAAACTAGGAAATAAATGCGAATAACTCCGAAGCTATGCTTGGGAAACACTCTGATACGGAGCTAGATAGCCTATGGTAACCCAGCCTAGACTATTTGAGTCGAAACAGATGCCTATGGCTATGACATATGGTCATGTTACAGCGGCAGGTTTTTCTTAAACCATACCAAAGTAAAATAAAATATTTATATGTAAGTAATGAATTGTTATGTGTGAAAAACGTATGAATATCATCTCGATATAATTTCAAATAAGAAAAGTGCCTAAATATAGACCAATTTGTTAGGAGATATATCTATACATATAATAAATCTGTAGAGGGGTCATGTCTGTACATTAAGAATATTTAAGTGAAAATTAAAAAAAGGGGGTCTATATAAGCCACAGAACCTAAAAATAGCATTTTTGAAAAAAATGTCTGTCTGTCTGTCTGTCTGTCTGTCTGTCTGTCTGTCTGTCTGTCCGTATGGGAATGTTTGTCGTCGCATCACGCTAAAACCACTATATGGAATGAAATGAAATTTGGCAGGCAGGTAGCTTACAACCTGAAGAGCATTATTGGAAATTATTATCCCGAAAAACGAAAGGGTTCCCGTGGGATCTTCAAAAAATTGTAGCTACCTATTTGAAGGTATTTCAGCCAAACTACTCAACTTATTTAAATGAAATTTGGCAGGCAGGTAGCTTATGACCTAAAGAGCATTATTGGAAATTATTATCCCGAAAAACGAAAAGGTTCCCGTGGGATCTTCAAAAAATTGTAGGTACCTATTTGACGGTGTTTCAGCCAAACTACTCAACGTATTTAAATGAAATTTGGCATGCAGGTAGCTTATGACCTAAAGAGCATTATTGGAAATTATTATCCCGAAAAACGAAAAGGTTCCCGTGGGATCTTCAAAAAATTGTAGGTACCTATTTGACGGTGTTTCAGCCAAACTACTCAACGTATTTAAATGAAATTTGGCATGCAGGTAGCTTATGACCTGAAGAGCATTATTGGAAATTATTATCCCGAAAAACGAAAGGGTTCCCGTGGGATCTTCAAAAATTGTAGCTACCTATTTGACGGTATTTCAGCCAAACTACTCAACATATTTAAATGAAATTTGGCAGACAGGTAGCTTATAATATATATATATATCTCCTATAGATAATATATATTTTATATCATAATCTAATTAGATTATGATATAAAATATATATTATCCTACAGGGTAATTACCCTGTAGGGAGTAAAGTTTAAAAATTTTGAAGGGTTTCTTTAACTATTTAAACGTAAAAAGATATTAATTAAAATAATGTGACATATTGGCAGAGATAAAACGTGTAAAGCTAACCATAGTGTGTTAATTTAAGGTTGAATGTTTAATTAAATTTGTGCTTTTTAAGAGTTAAAAAATGTAAATCTTTCTTCACTAATTTCTTTATAATATTAACTGTGTGCACCATGAAAAGATATAAAATTTATATATCATGTATTGTCCAGGACAAAATGGACAAAATATGCCCTTTTAATTTTTTTTGTTTAATTAGAGCTTTCTGTTAATTAGTTTTCTCACAAATTCCTTCATAACTCCTTCCTCCGTTTGCATCATTTTCGTAAAACTGTACACTAAGTGTTTTTGCTATTAAAGAATAAAATAATATATACAATTTTCATTCATTTTAAAAATAACTCTTGCACATATCTTAGAATCTGCCTTCATTGCATTCTGTGTGTGAACTAAACTATCTATGTATAATACTCGACTGTTAAGAAACATTATTATTGGACTCGCTGTGAAATTCTGTGAATAATAAAACCTGTGAAGAGCATTAACGCTTTTTTCTCATGACTTTAAGATGCAACGGCCACGTTACGGATTAGATGCATCATGTTGCACGTTTTATAGTCTGTAATCATTGTTTTGATGCATTACACAATGTAAATTACTATTGTACCCCTCATTAGAACCAAATTATTTGACCTTAAGCTTGTAACTGACAGGACTACAGCTGTGCTGCTTTATGTATTTTTTTATTATTAAAACTGGATAAAACTCACTTGAACAAGTATAATTATGATGAGATGAAAATTTTTATTGAAAAGTGTCAAATAATAACTTTGAACCTCTCTTTCTTTCTGATAAAAGTTTCATCAGTTAGCGTTAGTTAGCTAACAACAGTAACAACCCATATTGTAATGGGTTGTTACTGTTGTTAGCTTGAATGTCATGTTGTTGGTCGTAGATTAGAAACGTCTTTCAGAAACCGGCCCTAAGAAACATTAATTGCCAAAAACTGAAGTTAGGCTCTACTATTCGAAGACTGTTACTGCTTGGCGGAATGACAGGGTTTTACCTTGAGCGCCACTAAATGTGACTAAAGCAAACTTTCGCGTTTACATTATTAGTAATTAACTATTATACGTTCTGTACGATATCTAAATTATTAGATGTTACAACACTAATAACAGTTCGGAGAAGCTAACACTGTTTGGGCGGGAACAGATATTTTATCACTTCTGTACAACTTATAGCTGGTTGAAAATATAATTTCAATTTCCTGATGTTTTATCGTAAGTTTGAAGGGATTAATGTTTAGTAGTATTATAATCCTCTCAATTTGTTCGTATTATTATTTACAATGACTGTGTGGTAAGTGAGAGTTTTTTCTGTAAATTTTACAATTTGTATGACATCAAAACATCGCCCCAAACTGGCTCAGAAGGCTAATTAATTCGATTCCATGAAAATTGCACTTAATAAGGCTCGCACTCAGCATTCATTACGACCACGGCTTCAATGGCTTTCGACTAATTTATTTTTGTACAAAGTTAGCCTTTTCCTATATAAATACATAGGGAAATAGAATCGTGACTAATTTCACATTGTCTAGCTAATTAATTAATCAATTACTTTGAAATTCTTTTGCTCTGTGACTGAACTGACCAAAAGCTGATGATGTCATTTCGCAGGTCACTTTTAGGGTCACTCACCTGTCCCTAACCGGTATTAGGTCTTAACAGCTAAACATTTAGGGCTTTAGGAATCTGCGCAGTTTCGTTGACTTTGGCCTTGAAAAACGAATAATATAAGCTTAGGCTGTGAATATTACAGACATTCTGGAGAAAATTCGTTATTATAAATTGAATTCTATTAATACAATAGAGTTTAAAATCGAACACATACGCGTTGAGTAAATATGATGACACGCTTATTCGATTATTTAGGTATTATGTTAGACCAGCAGTGCAATTCTCTAAGCGCAAAATCCAACGGCTGTAATAACGATGATAAGCGAATTAGTAATCCCCAAGATAAGTTTATACGCTATTGACTACTATCGCAATTCGCAGCCATGTGACGGCGGTGACATTCGTGATCACAGCGACGAGCACAGCCTCAACCGGACGCTTAGACAATTGCACTGCTGAGCTGTTCTATTATAAGTGCTCTGAATTATTTCCGACTCTGGATTGTCATCCATTATCCATATAATATGAACATTTAAACCTTTTGCTTCCGTAGACGAAGTTTAAACCCAGAGTTATCGCGTTAACCAGTTTCTTTCGCCGGATTAATTACCGCATTAATTCAATTCAAAGTAGGTCATAATGGAATATGTAAGTGTTAGTTTCTAACTTTTTTTGTATTTTTTTTTCATACCACTATACCACAAAGGCCGTGTATGTTTGCCAATTGTATCGAAAAGCACAATCGTTTATGAAATGTTTTACAACTTTTACGAACAGGAATCGGCCGTGACCAAATGACACCACATTGACCATAAAATCGATGATATTGTCGACATTGAAATAGTGTTGTGAAAATTTCGTAAACCGATGTCGATAAACTCACACACCGGTTTCCCTAACTCGCTGAACCGGCTATATAAAACGCATCGAAAGTGGTCATACGCTTTCGATTTCATTTTCGCAATTATTTACGTCAGGTATTAGTGTAAGTCGTAATTGTTACGTTTTTTTGGAGCCATTTGCTGTCTGTGCATTGATGACCAATTCTTAATAGGTCTTGATATTAAGAGGGTCTGAAATGAATAAAAAATCTAGTTTTGTGGTAAATCGCTTTGAAGTTTCACATTGTTTAAAACTTCAAAATCCTTAAAAATGGAACAGTATCGGTCTTAAGGTTTTAATAATAACAATAAAGAACTAGGATGAGATACGAAATTGCAATTATTTTTATCAATCAATCAATTAATAGAATCATATAAAAAGTTACTACGTGTTTCACAAGTTATATGCTGGTACCTATATTAAATATTATATTTGTAATTTATGTGTAATAAGCGATATAAAGATAACTATTATAATACAAATTAAGTAATATTAGTGCCCACGGGTGATAATCGTTGACCGACTTTTGTAAGTGAAAAATAGAACACAGGTACAGCGATCTCAATTTTTGGTATTTTATTTGGTGGATTACTTTGAAACTAACCGGGATAAAAAAATCGTAAGATCGTAACTTTTTGTACTCCCAATCATATCACTGAGAATCAAAATAAACAAACGTCAATTTTTTCGAGAGTATGCGGTACTATCGATTATGAATCAAAATCGAATCAGTTTGGAGAGTAAGTCCCCTGATTGCAATATTGCAACGCACACGTATTCGAAAAGTCAGTCAGAAATAATATGAAGGAATGATCTGACCGATTATCGGACGTGCAAAAGTATGCCGCGGACATCATTATGAATAATATAAGTGTGCGCTGACCGCGTCATGAATGTATAATAACGTCCTAAATAAAACAGGAATTGCATATTTCCGATACCTTAGAAATTTACATGCAACTTTGTAAGAAGGAGGATATTATCATTAATATTTATGAAGTATGGTATCTTAAATTACTTAATACGAAAAATATTATAAAAAAACTGATTATTGCGCGCGATACAATATCCACAGCCTCCACAGGCACCATTCCATTTCCGTGGGGGATGAATATCGAAAAAATAATTTCATATAGGAACACTATAACAACTGCGTGCTTTCTACCCAATAAAACTTTGGACAATTAAATTTTTTACCCTTTTAGGGTGAATATAAAAAAATATACCGATTTCTTTTTATTCGTCAATAAAAAAAATTGGGTATATTTTTTTATATTCACGGAATAAATTCTGTTAAACCCTAAAACATTTATCTTACGAAACGTTATATTATATAAATTATCCACTACCTAATAGTAGAAACATGAAATTTGTACAGTAGACTTAACATAATATATTCAATACACACAATATTTAGGGTTTTTGATAAATTTGGCTGTGCGATATTAATGTGTTTCAGCCAGTGAGGATATATTTTTACTAACGGATTTCCAAAAAAGATAGCGGATGAATGTTCGTTTTTTTATTAAATTTGTAAGTTAATTTTCAAGGTGATGTGTAGTAAAAAAAAAACTATAAACAACAATAATTGTTTAATCTAGAAACTTTTGCATATTCGTAATTACCTATTCCATGTTAGTGCTGTTTCTATATGGTATAATCGATACCTATTTTATATATTGTTAATAATAACAATGATTAGTATAATTACTGAAGGCCTAAACAAGAAGATTTCTAAAATTATCTAAGAAATTTCGGATATACACAAGGCTGCAACGATCTCCTCGGCCGATTGTATAGGAACAACCTTCATGGTCGATGCACACGAGTACAGTACAAAATTAACTGTATAAAAATTTTTGAATGCAGTTAGCTGTAATAAACCCTGACGGTGAGGACTATTGTTAGTTTTTAAGTATGTTTTTGTCTAAGGCATGGACCTTTTTGACTCTGTAACTATTTTATATCTATACTAATATTATAAAGCGGAAGAGTTTGTTTGTTTTAACGCGCTAATCTCAGGAAGTACTGGTCCGATTTGAAACATTCTTTTTTTGTTGGATCGTCCATTTATAGAGGAAGGCTTTAGGCTATATAACATTACGCTGCGACCAATAGGAGCGAAGCGTCAGTGAGAAATGTTGTAAAAACGGGGAGACTTTTGTTACGTGCGCTGCATAAACGGTTTAAGTCGCTCAAAATCCACGCGAACGAAGTCGCGGGGACAGCAAGTAACAAATATGGGTATTAAATTATTTAGCAATCTGGTTCCATAGTAGTTGCCTACAATCGATCTAAATTATATTATAAAGCAAAAAAAAAAAAGATCGATTGTAACAACAACTATGGAAGCAGATTGCCAAATAATTTAATACTCATGTTTGTAGAAGAATTGCAGGAGTTGTATCTGGACAAAAAACCGACCGAATTAAGAACCTCCTCCTTTTTTGGAAGTCGGTTAGAAAGTAACTACAGGCTTGAAGTATTCGCCTTTTTAAACATCCATTAAAAATATGATAGGTTAATAAAGAATAGCGCCCTCTTGCTAATATATAATAAATATTTGGTAGTTTTTGCGGCAAGATCACTCATGTAAAAAGTATATTTTGTCACCTTATTTTGGACAATAGGCAATATAAAAGTAGTATTGGACTTTTCAGTAGATTTTGAACCCTATAAAGGCATATTTAATATATAAAAATAAAAGCTGCCAACAAAATGTATACAGCTCTGTAGATACCAAACTGACACTCTCTCTATAGAGCTATATATATTTTGTTGGTAGAGGCGACTGGTTGCGCCGCCGTGGTGTCCGAATGAAGCCGGCACGGCGACCGCGCAGCGACCGTGTACATGTGAAAAGGCACTTTAAAGTCGTCCCTTATTAGTGGTTCTTTACTGCCTAATGCTAGGAAATTTTACAACTTTTGGCAATTCGACAGTTGAAAATCGTATTATGGGCTACATAATTAAGACACAGTTCTGTTTTCATTGCTCGATTATCTCCAACCCGATTCCGGATCGAATAACACCATCATAACTCGAGTAAGAAATATATCGTTCACTTATATAAGTGGTAATAATCATCAATTAAGCTATTAGTTGTCATTACCTTATTGTTTAAGAACTGCTCTAAAACCTTCACATCCGCTCATGTAACGAAATAACGCTATAATTAATGGTCGTATTAATTTCTTATTCGCTTTTGTGCAGCCATCTTGACATGACTTGACAGATTTGTCATTCGAGTGAAAACCGATTATGTAAGCGAGATTCTCTATGGTAGATGGCTGCATTTGTTATAATAGTTTCTAAACAAGAGTAAATCTATATGTTTTGGCTCCTGGCTATCCCATTTGACTAGAAGAAGTACCATGACCTAAGGTTTAAAGGTTTAATTAAGCTACAACTTTTATCGATTTAATTTTTTTCGCAGCAATAGTAAGAGAGCGAATATTTGGTATTATTTAGGAATTGCTCATTTAAATAACCTAGATCTATCTATAATTTAAAGTTCAGCGATCCCGTGTCACATTAAATTGAAATGAAATTGAAGTTATAGAAAATAGATCGTAATGGTAGTAAATATTTTAATGTTTACAGTTCATTGTACAGTATTGTGCGTTTGATCGTAAATAATTAATGTTAATTACATATAAAGCTATTAAAATTTGCTGTTGTTAATGATTACTAAATAAATGATTGCTTAATAAGTTTCAATATAACATGTTAATATGCAACCTCTTCCTTATATGGCCACTTTGCAATGATGGAATGGCAATTTATCTTAATTTGGCATACGCTAGGCCAACGATGTGCAGGGTTTCCTCCTTTTGATGTGCAATCTCCTGTAGGAATAACACACAATTATTTAAGACGAAACTGATAGAAATTGTTATCAAATAGCCTATTTATTACCCGACTACGGTGATGCCAAAAGGGTATTGATTTTGGCAGTCGTATGTATAATGAATGTTTGTTTAAACGTAGCGACTAAACGCAAAAACAATCAAGCATTTAAGTTAACGAAAATTATGTAGAGTATGTTACCCGGGCTAACATTGCAAATCTCTTCTCTAAGGCCCATAATATAAATAAAACAATCTCAAACCCAACCTCTACTTGAGAACCTATTTGACAGATAAAACAACGTTTCGTTTCACTTTTAAAAGTGAACAACTTTATTAATGTTACATAGTACTTTATTTTTTTTCTTTTTATACCATTATATTCATATTATAGATTACTGGAAACAATGAAATAAGTAGTTTTATAATCTTTATTTTTACCTTTTAAGAAAGAAAAAAATTAAAGTATGTAACATAAGTAAAATTATTCATTTTTGAAAGTGAAAAGAAACGTTTTTTTATGTGTCAAATTGGTTCTCAAGGGTTTGAGATTGTTTTATAATATTTATACGGGCCTAAGAAATCACATACTGATGAGATCTTAAATGAGAGAGCAGAGATTTGCAATAATAGCCCGGGTTTTTTTGTAGTTATTTTAAAACTATCTGTGCACTTGGAATTAAAATATCTTAAAATAGCTAATTTTCAGGTTATAATAATTATTATTTTACGTAAAAAAAAAAATACTGGCTGGCAGGAAAAAAAACAAATTCAAATATGGAATGCCTTTTCCAGCTGGTCGCTAAAGATCTGGGCCCTAATTCTCAGTCCTCGTACTTAGTTTTTACTATCGGTCTGTCCCGCTCATGCAAATGAGATTTACCGCGCGTGCGAGCGGGATATACTAATATTCGGAAGTAAGTTCGAGGCCTCAGAATTAGGGCCCTGAATTTGAAAATGGAATGCGTTTATAAATCTCCAGTTACGATTTCAATGTCGTCAATGTTAACATCATCACCGAGTTGGATTAAAAAGTTATACAATATTTTTGACAGAGTTCTTGACCTACAATGCGGTTACTAAAGAGAAAACTTGTTTTTATTTATTAGTTGACTTACTGGCCTTAAACATTTTTTTGTCTGTTTCAGGTATGTTTCATGGGTTTCACAAGATTGGCGTTAATAACTTAAACAGAAAGTAAAGAGGTAGACATGAACATAGGGTAAGTAGCAATACAAATATAGGTAATAGGTATTAAAATATCTTTTATTGGGGCACAATTAAAAAAAGTGTGTAAAAAGTTTACTAAGTAACTTACGTACATAAAAAGTTATAATAGCTAACTTCATGGTGGTTTGTCGTGTCAGTGTCAGTCGCGCATCGTAAAAATAATCTCATAATTGTACCCTAACGATATAAAAGAATAACTTCAAATACATATAATAATACAATATAAGGATACAGCTACATATTTGTCATTTACTTAAAATTTCAATTACACCATTAGATAGCTAAAGAATTAAAAAAATATTACGGTACGGAAAGACCGCATTTACGTACCAAAAACGGCCGTCCATAATAGAGCCACACCCCTTTTGTACAACTAGCTCGTCATGTAGTGATATTATGACCTTTAGTTCACCCTGTGATCCAAATAAAAACATAAGTATATTTTTTAAGTATAATCTTCATAAAACAGAGAATACGCGGTGACAGCAGAAACTAGAACATTTTCGGGTGTATTATCATTGTCAGATTTGAATAGCATAATATTTAATTGAAATATATTATAATATAATAAATAATTATGATATTACATCATTCCAATCTAATATGGATAAAAGATAATACAATAGAATATGTTTTAGTTCCTGCTCTTACCACGTTCTTCTCTTTCTAGCTGTTCTACGCTTCAATTTAAATTACATTCGAGTTTAAATTCTAGTATTGTAGAGCATACTTTTTTCCAAGACGTGTTTAGTTTGCTCTACTTGACTTGGACTGTTAACTGATTTAGGTGACAACGTTACCTAATACGTAATTAGTTTAATTGATTTTGTGTTGCAACCGCCAACACTAGAATTACTGGTCTGCGTCTAACGGCGACTTGCAAAACAGATTATGTGATTCGTTTGTGGACTGTGTCCGAACTAAAAGTAATTACATGGTATTTAATATGCTATCAATAGCGTGAATACCATTTCTAAATAGTTCTAAATATAAAAACTTGAAAAACAATAAGATAATTTCCAGCAATCACAACAAATATATAATTTATGAAAGGCTTCTTATAAATTTTCATAAATTAGGGAGTATGGATCGAAAGCAATACTTTAAACTTTACAGTCTAGAATAATTATGATACTACACAACAAAATAAGGCAAATAATCTCTAATATCTGTTGATAAATAAGTGAGATGCGAGCGATAAAATTAATTAAATAAAAAAAATATAGTTATATCTTAGAAAACAAATCGATTTATACTAACGATTCTCAAGTCGTCTTACATGACGTTACACATCAGATCTTTGTGTAATTTGCCATTTGTTAAAGTAATACACAGTTTACGAAATAAGAAATCTATTTAAA
The DNA here is from genome assembly GCA_905187575.2 of Celastrina argiolus. NCBI lineage: Eukaryota > Metazoa > Arthropoda > Insecta > Lepidoptera > Lycaenidae > Celastrina > Celastrina argiolus. The sequence goes on from LR994585.1 coordinate 16,357,656, forward strand.
TACATAAAAATATGAGCATATTACCAATACTAGGAGAGCAGAAAAATGCTATCATTTCTTATACTTTACAGAAATCTTCACAGTGATTTAAGAGAAAGGTTAAAATGTATGCAATCTATGCATATATTATGGAAGATATTATACTGTTGAAGCCGATGGATACAAATCACCGAACAAAACAACCAGCGTTGTCAGAACGTACCAAAAATACGGTTTTCCGTACTTTTTATCACACAACCGTACCACAGTGGACCGTACTTTTTTCGTACCTTATAAATCACACTGGTAATTTATTTTTAATACAAACTATAAAAAAGGGTTCCACAATAGTATTATAAAAGTTTTGGCAAAACCGTACTTTTAAATTAAAACCCGTACTTTTTTAGAAAGCTATTTGTACTTTTTTTTTAATCATACTGGCAACACTGGAAACAATACAAGATACAATACGCCCTATAAGGCCTGATAAGATCGGGTTCCAGGGCTTCCTACTTACAACAGATCTGATAGCGATCTGGTGGCGCAACGCAATCTGGAGCAGGCTGAAACACTTGTGAAACTGTATCAGGTTATCACTTGTTATAGGGCTATCAGGTTTGTGCTGCAGGTTGCAATACTGCCGCAAACAGATATGTTGCAAATTTTTTTTTTATTATTGTATAATTTAAAGGCCTTACTAACGCCTAGGTGGTCTAGTGGTTCAGAGCTTCCCTCTACCCGAAGGTCTTTTCTTTTATTCTTCAATTCAATTCAATTCTTTATTTCCGGAAATTGGTTACATGGTTGTTACAATAGTTCGCCCCTATCATGGACGATTACATATTAATTAGCACGAGCCCTCGTTCATTGCTTTTTTTTCTCATATCATACGTATTACGTGTGTAATAATGAAAAAGTTAGAAAGCTCTACAGTATGCAGTACTCATTAAGAGGAAACACCACGGTTGAGAGAAATACAAAATAGGTATTGTTAAAATCTATTTCTGTCTCGCAGTGCCTTAGTTAGCCAGCACTAGCGCGATAGAGACAACTGCAACTTGGACTGAAATTACCTATTAAAAGTACCAGAAATCGACGTTTAGGGGATTCCTGTTTCCTCCTCCAAAACTTAACCGATTTAAATATTTTTGTCTGTATTAGCTAAAAAAAGAATTGAGCTAGGTTCCTATTTTTTGATTTTGTTGTTTATTGTAGCCAAATCTGTTTCCTAGATATTTAAATATAGCGGACAGTCTGGCCATTTTTTTTAGGTTTTTAAACGTCCATATCTCTTGAAACAATTAATTTATTAAAAAAAGGAAAAAATAGGGACGTACAAACAATATCCATAAATATTCAGGAAAAAAATAGTTACTCTAGAGGTATTATCCAGGGAGGAAATAGAAATCCCCTAGACCTCTATTTTTGTATGGCAAAAAATTCGTGGTGTTTCCTCTTAAGACACATCTCCGTGGTCTAGCGTTCAGAACCGACTCAGAAGTCGTGGTTTCGATTCACGCGTTGGAACAACAAAAAAAATGTTGTTTTTAAGTTTCGTTAGGACAATGCAGGCTGATCACCTGAAGACCATAAGAAAGATGATCCATGCGTCGGATGGGCAAAAAGTCGGTCCTCCGCCTGATACGAGAGTGAAGGATGAGAGACTGTGTATTGCGCACACACTTAAGCACTGTAAAATAGTTCCTGCGTAGCTATCTCTATAATTCATCATAATAAGTTATCTCGCTGCTCAAAAATCAATCAAAATTAAACTAACATATTTTCCTTAGAGATAATTAAATAACACTTATAGAATTGTCCTTCATGATGCCAACCACTGGTTCGGAAACCCGGTCGTCCCGGCCTGGCAAGTAAATCTATTACTTTCTTAAGGGCGTGTTTCACCAAGCGATGTTAAAGTTAACGCCATGTTAAAATACCACGCCTTCTCATTCATTAACAGGAAATACGAGAGGGATAACATGATATTTAACGTAGGATTAACTTTAACATGGCTTGGTGAAACACGCCCTAAGACCATTTCATTTAGGTAATTTCCTTGTATGTTAATACAATTTATTTTTATTTATTTATTGAATCAATAAAAGAATTACATGAAAAAAAATTATCTACACAGTGTAACATAAACCATTACTGGTTTTTCCGCACACTGCTCACTGCACGTTCGGGCAAAAGGCACCCAGTGTCAACTCTTCAACCAAAACAAAGTGACATTAAAACGTTTATAGCCGAAAAGAAGAAATAAATAAACCAAATACCACAGACAAAGTGTCGCATCGTAAATTATAATTCGTCTAAAACAAATACTAATACATTAAACAAGATATTTAAAACTAAAGATGAATCATGAGATCGATGCCACAAACGCTTCTGTTCGTAAAACCTTTATCAGAACTAGTTTATTTGTATTTTGAATGCGGATTTTCGCAACAGACGTAGCGAATTATCTTAATTTATTGTAATATATGATATAATATAATCTAATAAAACAGATGTGTCGCAAAGTAATATATGGATTAGTAAATTAAATGCTAATTTGAAAATTATTACTTTAGCCTCGACTTTCAACCGTCGCTTCTTACGTCGTGACTAAAACATCGCTAGCTGGCCGACGAACTTCGTAACTTGACGCACTGACTGCAGCGCCACCTACCGAGACCAATTATAAAAATAGCTCCACTCACCGATTTCGTTGTCGGTAGCCGATTTCATTGAAACCAGGCCAGCTAAGCAGGAGTTCTTTTATAGTGCCCAAGTGTGTGCGCAATACACAAAGACACTCTCTCTTCCTTTTACTCTCATAACCCAGTGGGACGGTAATCCGACACGACTGGCGAGAGAACAGGCGCAGGACCGACTTTTTACATGCCCATCCGACGCATGGATCATCTTTCTTGTTAGAAGATCAGGTGATCCAGGTGAAGGCTGCATTGTCCTAACCAAACTAGAAAACAACATTATTTGTTGTTCCAACGCGGTTATCGAACCCATGACCTCCGGGTCGAGAGCAAAGCTCTGAACCACTAGACCACGGAGGTCCAATTATTAATGGTATTACACTACCAACGTACTATCAGGCAATGTCCTAAGCCCGATTTCACCAATTTTTTTTAAGCTAGCTTAACGCTAAAACTGGATTCCATTTCTGTCTCTCATTCAAACATAGAATAGGACAGACATAATATTGTGAATTGTAGCTTTTATGAGTAGCGTAGCGTTAAACTTCGTTTTAATACGATGGTGAAATTGGGGATAAAAATCCATAAATATTTTATATCATATCATTTATCCATTATTTCCCGCTACATTTCACTGAGTAACCTTCGTTATATTTATGTGCGCGAACAGACATGCCGTCCTCGCCGCAGAAGGAAACTTGATTTCGGTTACATAAAGCCTAAATGTAATGCTGGCCTACATTTGGGAGTCAGGATCGGAAATAAAAGTATTGTAAACTTGTACTTTTAGATAGATACAGTACCTATATGTATAAAAATATTGTAAGTTACGACAGTATAACGCGTAGATTACATTAAAGTAATGTACTTGTTAGAAAACTTAAAAGTTCAATTGAACCATAAATGAAAGTAATCGCGATGAAATAATTAAAAACAGACAACGAAAGTTAACCTTGGTCAAAAACTAACCGTTAACTGTAAAGTAGCCGAAACGTCAAAATAAACTAAAATCTGTTAACACTAACAAAATATTTAACAGTGCTTTAATTTGCAAAATATATTGCCGTATAATATAAATGTCGACAATTTATTTTATTTTTATTACTTTTATTTTATATATTTACAATGTTCTATCAAATTATGGGTGAATAGTGAGTGCCTGAAATAAAGACTTTTTGATTTATTTAATTTATTATTTATTTTTATATAAGAAAATCCCTTGCCTACTGTACATTTTCCTACATTAAAAAGTAACCTATACGCATCAACTTACGTTACGTCTATGACAAATATTATCATAATCTGCCCAGTTTCGGTGGATTTTCATATCTTCAAAAACGTTTCCTTTGTATCATATTGGTATCGATCGATACATGTAACTGCAGCTAAAAACATCTGTGCGTATTTTGTCAGTAAATATGACAGATGATGATTGTCAATTGACGAACAGCACTGATCACCACTGATGTTGACAAATGATTACCATAAGATTGATCGCCTTCAACAAAATATTCCTGTACCACATATTTCAATAATGACTTGGCTACATTAAAATAAATTTTAATTTATAATTCAATGTTTACGACATCGAGATTCGAGAGTTGATCGATGCTTAAACAGAGTTTAAACTGAAATTGGATTTTAATAAAAATACCTGTTACTTACGACCGAAAAGTGAAACGTTTTTTTAATTAAGTGACTATCAAGTCACATGTTATCCTAGTCATTCCGCTAATAAGTGACATTGATGAATGTGAAAGAAGTGCTCTAATGTTAATTAGCATTTCAATATTCGGCCGTTACAGATTTTTGAGCTTATAACGCAAGGAAAATATCAATCTTTCAGTACTAAATCTGAAGAGATTTAAGTAGTAATTTAATAAATAAATTACTATAAATTGTTGTTAATAGCACAATAATTATAGTAGAATGCAACAATTTAAAACAAGACATGCCTACAGGTATTTATCTACACACCATTTCTTAACCAATAACTTTGCAACCGATGTTTAAACTCGGGTTAAGATTTTAATAATAATAATAATAATGCCTCCCCCACCGATTACGGTGACGGTGGATGGTTTCATTGATACCTGCGTAGTAGTTATTTTATAGTGTTCAAGTGTGTGCGCAATACATAGAAGCACTCTCTCTTCCGTCACTCTCGTAGCCCAGTGGGGCGGATAACCGACATGACAGGCGGGAGATCAGGTGCAGGACCGACTTTTTAGATGCCCATCCGACGAATGAATTATCTTTCTTGTCAAACAATCAAGTGATCAGCCTGCATTGTCCTAACCAAACTTGAAAACTAAATTTTTTATTGTCCTAACGCGGGAATCGAAGTCGAGAGCTAGGCTACCACTAGACCACGGAGGCGTTTTAAAAAGTTAATCAATAAGCAATTAGTGACGTAATTGTTTTCGCATTTTCTATTTCATTCCGGGCGTTCTGCGGCGGTCTTCCGCGACGACGTGTTACCATCTTTATGCACATAATGGGCGTAATAAACACGGATGTAGATTGTTAGAAAATTGAGTGCTGGATGCGATAACTTCTAAATAGTCCGTAAATTTTCTCGTTTTCTTCTTCATTATCTTATATTATCTTTTTAAATTTTTATAAAACAAATAGTATATAAAATCATAAGTTACTTGTATAGAAAGCATTTATTATTTGCTAAAACAAGTACTAACTTGTCTTATCTAGCTGAACCTACCAAGCTAAACGTAGCAAACAATATATTAAATATAATAATATATTGTATTATTTAAAAAATTTGAATAAAATGAAAAATATTTTGTATATACGTTTTTAAAGTTGCAACGAAATATGCAAAAACATGCACAACATAAACTTTGTGCTTTTATATTCATACTTTACTAATATTTTGTATTTTGTAACTTTTGAACAGTAATTTAAAACTACACATAACATTTAATCAAGTTGCAATACATAATTTCTGAATGTGTTAAAACTTTTTACTTATTGTCTCATACCAACTGCACGTTCTAGTCGCTCTATATCTATAAATCACTTCGCCCAAGCGAATCGATCCGCTTTCCGAGTTCCAGAGCCGGCTGGAATTTCACTGTGTATCTCGACACCACTCTTCCGTGCTGTGTGTTCGTTCTATTAAGACATTTACTACTACATAACTTAATAAAATAAAAGTTTACAAAACTGTAACCCGACTTTGCAAAAAGGAGGAGTCTAAAAAGCAAAGTTCAGAAATGCATAGGTACGCATTTCTGGATTTCAAATTGATTTTTTTTCTTGTTTCACCCTTATTAGAAAAATGGTCAAGCTAGAGCCGCACCCGATATTGGGATTGAATATTGCAACAGCAGACGAATATTATGAATATACGAATATTTTTCAAATATTTGCAAATCGGTCCAGGCGTCTTTAAGTAATCGGTGAACATACAAAAAAAAATATTCCGACGAATTGAGAACCTTATCAAAAAGAAAATATTCGTGCATGCTACAGTACGCTACAATATGTAGAACTGTACTGACCACTGCTACTTAAAATATTCATTAAAAGCAAAGCGGATTTACTGATAAATCAACACAAGCCTTTAGGGAAACTTGTATTTACTAGATTTAACGTTGATACATAATAGCTCTCTCATAATATATCATCTTCAAAGATCTTCAAAGTTGGCGTGGCGATGTCGATGCGTAGAACAGATTACAGGGAATGTCAATTATGTTATTTACGAAAATTTTCTAATGTCGAGTAAAATATATAGTTATATACAAAATATATGTTGTCTTATTTATACAACGGAAACCGAAAAGTAAGGAAAATTTTTTAAAACAAAAAGCCTCTGCTTCTTCTCTTCTCTTTTCTCGAGCCAATGCTCTTTCCCTCATAACAATTGAAGACATTTATGGACGAACGTGATAAGTCAAAAAAAAAAAATACCCAGAAAATTGAGTTTGAACTGTTACTTAAACATTTAAGGATGTTAGTAACGCATGAAATACATTAATTCTCAAGACGGATCTTAGATTACTGCACCTATTAATACATTACGACGTATTCTAAAATGTTAAAATGACAGTTTGAACTCAATTTTCTCGAAATCAGAATTTTACATATCATGATATCACCTCCATCCATTCATGTCTTCAATTACTAAAAACATTGTTGTTTGGACATTAATTTAATGGTTATCTTGCCAATTCGTTACTGCGCAGACGCATGTGTTGACATTTAGCTATGTAGGCCGTGCTCACATATTCCGCGCGCACGCCCTTGCGACAGCGGCCTTGTGTGCGCGCCTTATAGCTCCTATTACCGCGCCATAGAGGCTACATATCAATTGTTTACGCACGTAATGCTCCATCACGACAACACGACGCGGCCTTCAAATTGCCCAAAATAACGCTTAACCGAGCGCGTTGGATCAATCAGACCCTACATAATGAGGCTATTAATAGTTCTCGGTTGATAAGGGTTAAATAGAAATACCGGGAATACCGCGTCAATATAATTTCGTGGTCAGCAGCTTTGAGATACTAACGCCCAGTTTCTGAAAGGCTGATCAAATAGATCAATTGATCAAATCAGATAATCTGAACGCTGATTGGTGAACATCACTTCGCAGTCACTGTTTTGACAAATAAGCGTTCAGATTAGCTGATTTGATCAGTTGATCAATTTGATCAGACTTTCAGAAATCGGGCGTTAGTACCGATTTCACCAACGCATGTTAGTGTTAACGGCTTGTTAAAATACCATGCCTTCTCATTCTTTGATAGGAATTACGAGAGGGATAACATGATATTTAACGAAGGATTAACTTTAACATTGCTTGGTTAAAAGACACCCTTAGGCCGTGTTTCACCAAGCAATGTTAAATTAACGCCATGTTAAAATACCATGCCATCTCATTCAATGACAGGAAATACGAGAGGGATAACGTGATATTTAACATGGCGTTAACTGTAAATAGGGAATGCAATCCCGACTCGAGATTGCAATTTCGAGATCTCGCGGGATTACAAATGTCAATCCCGCGGGATCCCGGAATTTTCGGGATCCCGAGTAGTTTAAAAAAAAGTTAAATTCGGATGACTGCGCTAATATCTGCTTGTTTGTGATAATTTAAGGTTAACTAAATAACATATTACTCGAAAGAAAATAAAGACCTTTATTCTTTAATGTTACCAACTAACAAATTATCAGATTTTAACCTCTATTATCCCAAGGTATTAAAAACACAGTAAGATTTTTTTTTTACTTATTTAGATAAAAAGGGTTCTAAAACTGACAAAAATATTTTTTATAATAAATTTCAGGACCGCACCTTAAATGAGGCGTTGGGATAATATTATGCCAACGGAACTTGAATGAACAAATAACAAACAGAGTTTTTAGTTAAATACTATTTTATTAGTAAAATAACTTTTAGAACGTACTAAATGGACTACACTCATGAATATAATTAAATGTGGCCAAAAAAACTAATGAAAAGAACCATATTTAGTGGTATGAAGAGGTATGAGTATCTTGTAAAAGATAAAAAGGCACCTTTAGTTTCTCCTGTTCTCCTGAAGCTGGTGAAAGTTGATAAAGTTACCACCTCCTAAAAACCTTATTCCAATTCTATACTTGCCAAACATTTTAACCTAAGAAGTCGAAATTAACATGGGTAAATTAGGTAATCAAAACAATAAGCATTTAAAGGGAATTAGGACGTGTGTAGCGTCGCTGACCGCTGCCGCCCAATCCCGTCAATCTCGAACGGGATCTCGTCATATGAGGCGTCGGGATTGATCCCGAAAAATTACACGAGATCTCGCGAGATCGGGATCCCGCGGAATCGGGATTGCATTCCCTAACTGTAACATTGCTTGGTGAAACACGCCCTTAGTATCAATTTCACCAATGCATGGTAAAGTTAATCCTTCGTTAAATATCATGTTGTTTCTCTCGTAACTTCATTCGTAATCAATGAATAAACACTTGTTATGGGTTGGTGAAATTGGGAATAAAGGAAAGTATCAAGGGCCAATGAAAATGCAATTAGGCGTGTTTTTTAACTATTAGGTATTATAAATATTGTAAGTTTGTATCTAATGGTGATAATTTTTGTTGTTTCAGGTAAATTTGAAAAACAAGAAGCTGTTAATTAAGTGGTAGAGTATTAAAATAGTCGCCACATCAGCTATAATGATTATTCTACTAGCTTATTCCTACAGCTCCTCCCAAAAAATACGGTATTCCACGGCAGCACCATACATTTTAGGGCTAAAAGTAGCCGTTACTGTAATTTAGAGCTTAAACTACAATAAAACCCATTAATCTATAATTATAATATATAATAGCTCCCCTCACCGATTTCGGTATCGGTAGCCGATGTCGTTGAAACCAGGCCTGCTACGCAATAGTCTTTTATAGTACTCAGGTGTGTGCGCAATACGCTCATAACCCAGTGAGACAGTTTACTGACACGACTGGTGAGAGAACAGGCGACGGACCGACTTTTCACATGCCCATCCGAGGCATGGATCATCTTCCTTATCAGACAATCAGGTGATCAGACTGCATTGTCCTAAACAAACTTGAAACAACATTTTTAGTTGTTCCAACGTGGGAATCGAACCCACCCACCTCCGAGTCGAGAGCGAAGCTCTGAACCACTTCATGCATAATATACAAATATTATTATGAAGTGAAAAGTGTTTACTGTTCTATCTCCTCTGAAGGAGAGGCTCCGAAACTATTAGACTTATTTTAAACAAATTAAGTGCAGATGTAGAGTAGACCACGAGGAATAACATAGGCTACATTTCACTGTGGCAAAACGATCTTGCGGGATTTATTTTTGCGCGGATCAAGTAGTTAAAACTACCAATAAAATACCAATATTTCTCTCAAATGCAGTCCACATATTCGAACCAACATTACGAAACCTGTCAACCGATATACTTGTAAGCTGATCTATTTCGTAATTAAAGCTAAAATAGCTGGCATTATGGTCACGACTGCGGTTGGGAGTTGGGACCAATCTACGTAGAAAATATACGGTGAAAGGAGAGACCTTGAAAATTCAAGGCTATTAGGTACATTGTTTTGACATACTTCCGATATCGCAATATTAGAGGTCATTTCTTTCTTAGTTCCGCAATATATTGCATGTGGTACAGTCAGCAAAAAATACATTTTGTAATTGAAAATAGTCGAGAAGACACTTTTGTCTAGACTTCTTGACTATTTTCAGTTGCAGTCTAGAATCTAGAAGAAACAGAAAATGCTTATTCTCCTTTTATCTAGGACTAAGGCCATTTTCTGATTTCTACGTTCTTTACAGCTAGCACTTTGACTGTAATTCTGTACTAAGTTGAACAATTGAAGATATGTATGGATGAAGGTGATATGTACCAAAATTCAGATTTCCAGAAATTTGAGTTCAAACTGTTATTCAAACCTTAAACATTTAAGAATACGTCGTAACGTATTATTTTATAATTTTTTCATTAATTAATATAAAGATCCGTCTCTAGCATCATCAGGAATAATTAATGTATTTAATACAATATATATACTACTTATCCTAAAATGTTTAAGTGACAGTTTAAACTCAATTTTCAGGGTATTTTTTTGCGACACCTTTATCCATTCATGTCTATATTTAAATTGTTTATTATTGTTCAATATTATTTTTAGGAGTTTATTTTTATTTTACTGTCCTTCAGTAGAAACAATTTCTAATAAATAACATTATAGACTGTCAACTGTCATCCGAGTTTCTTACGCCGGTTCTTCTCGGCGGGCTGGGGTTGAACCAGTGGTAGCCTTTTTGTTTACTTTCCGAAAATAGCCTGTTAAGTTTCATTTTGAGATAAAATATTTTGATTTATATTTTTTGATTTTTGGGCGCTAATGCTTCTTTGTAAAAGTTACGAATACTCAGCTCTCAATTGTTCCTGCTAACAACTAGTAACGAATTTTGTTTATTCTTAATATTTAAATAGAACAGGACACTCACATGGCACTAGGACCGGTCTAAACTTTAATTAATTTTTTATCAGTATTTTTGTAGGTCTGCTCTACTTGTGGCCGGCGAGTTTTTGTGCCATATTTCCGCATGGCAACCCATAAAAGGTGTGCCCAAGGTCTACTCCATTCACTTGCAGTACAATCTGAACTATTTATCCATATTGCTTTATTATTGCAGTGCACATATAAATGTCAAGAACAATTGCATATGCAGGCTTTATCGGTGCAAGTCATGGTATGCACGATTTTCTAATTTTTCTAAGTCGACAATAGTAGCACACACCTTTTTATTTACACCAGTTATTTACTCAATAGTTTTACTAAGTAACACGACTATATTTTGTAAGAACTTTTAAAAACGTAATAAAGTGGAAAAGTGTAAAAAAAATATATATTGTGAACATGAATTTCTATAAAGAACCAACAGTATATTCAACCAGTTATATTTTGTAAGTTGTACCTAAAGATACATTAAGCCACCACAAATGAAAATATTATTTATACCTACTACTGTTTATGCTCTATGTTGCTGTCTTTGTCTGCCAAGTAAAACTTCAGCGTAAACAGCAACATTGAATATCTAATCAGTAGAATAAATTTTATTAGTGTTGAAGATTAGTTTTACAATTATTTGCTGTAAAAGTAAAGGCTTTATAAATTTCACTGCAATAAAAAATTTTGGTTTCTTCTAAGAATTTGTTGTTTTAACTTAGAAACTGACCAGTAGGTAAATCAAGTACCATTTATACACTTTGAAACCCGTCAAAGATTTCTAGATAGTTCTAAATAAAGGGCAGTTGTTAGCATTGAATGTGGACTGGCCTGGGCAAAAGGAAAACCTCACGTACGATCGCTATCAAGTCTTCCTGGTTCAGGTTGAGGCCAGGATGCGGTTGTTCAACCTAACTAGTTTTGGCCTGGGAATTTGGTTGGGTAGCTGAGTAGTACGAGTGTCATGGATGATTTTAATTCTACAATGTTTTTTTTTCTTTAAAAAAACGTTACTTTTATAAAGCCTATTTTTAGTTTATATGTACGAAATGGCCGAATAATAGGCACTGTCATGTTCTTCCGCCATAAAAATTCACCTTTAGTGACATCCTGTGTCTAATTTAGCTCTATCAGTTAGCGTTTAAATCTTCGACCGTAAGTATTATCATGAATAGCTTTAGTTTAGTGTTTTGGTGACTATGAATAAATAGAATTTGAAAATTAAAATAATCCTTAACAATCAACACTCACAACATTTTGAATGTGAACAATCTAAATCTGTAGACATTGTTGACTAGTGTAATGTTCTTGATAAGGCCGGCTTAATCTTTATGATGTAAAGCCTTAAAAAAAGATTTAAAAAAAGGCGGCAGATTTGTTAGCGTGGCGATGTGCATACTGCATAAGTAACGCGTTGCGATGCCAATGTAGTGTAGTCTAAAAATATTATTTCGATGTTTAACATCTGTCAGTGACATGTTGTTCTTTTTTCAATTACGACAGGGACAGGTATGCAATTAATATGTCAATAAAATATTCATTAAAGAAATTACCATGAGGAATGCTGCCTCCAGCTTCCTTGTAACTAATGATATTGTATCAATTATGGACGAAAAAAGTTTGCATTCTATGGGATCGAATCATTACTACTTGTACTAAAATAACTATGTAATTCAATTGCGAAATTAATGTTATTAAATATACCAATGGTTATTTAAAACATTTCTATACTAAAATATGTGATGTTCGTAACATTATTATAATATTGAAGACATGAATGGATTAAGGTGATATGTAACAAAATTATGATTTCGAGAAAATTTAGTACAAAATGTCACTTAAACTTTTTAGAATACGTCGTAAAGTATTAAGTACATTAATATAAAGATCCATCTCTAGAATCAATGTACTTAATACGTTACTACATCTCCTAAAATGTTTAAGTGACAGTTTGAACTTAATGTTTTCGAAATTATAATATTAATTTAAGTTTTTTTTCTAACTGAAGGCTGACCTTGTCAGGCCCAGATGTCACTGCGACCTTTCTAGAACTATTGTGACTTTAATTTAAGTTACTCGATTAACAATTTTGAGACATATCACCTTCATCCATTCATGTCTTCAATTAATGGTAATGACATGCGAGCGAACTGAGCGCTCCTCAAACGTCAGAATGGTAGAGCGAGCGATATTTATACAAGTGTCATGCAATATATTTTATAAGTAACTAGCTTTTCTCGCTACTTCGTTCGCGTGGTTTTTGAGTGACTTAAGCCGTTTATGCAGCGCACGCAATGAAAGTCCCCAAATGTAATTAATTTTTCCCGTTTGTGCAACATTTCTCGCTGACGCTTCGCTCCTATTAGTCGCAGCGTTTAGCTTTAGGCTATACAACATTACGCTGCGACTAATAGGAGCGAAGCGTAATGTTGTATAGCCTAAAGCTATACTATGTTGGATAGTCCATTTATAGAGGAACTATAAATGGACTATCCAACAAAAAATAATTTTTCAAATCAGACCAGTAGTTCCTAAGATTAGCGCGTTTAAACAAACAAACAAACAAACACTTCCGCTTTATAATATTAGTATAGATAGAATTTTATTATTGTTCCACGTATGTAGAACATCTGCGACCATGATCCATCATCGGAATGACATAAGCTGTACTTGATATTATACTCTAGTTAGTGTAGGACTGTAGGTCCTTTGTCAATACGCCCACATGTTTGTTTGCTCATAACATGTCTAAGTACCGACTTTATGATTTACAAAAGATAAAATGTCAAAAACTTTCCTACAATATTTTTTATATGTGTAGACCAAACAAATTCGGAACAAATCTCTCGGGTATATTGCAAACACTTATGAAAGCTACCATTTTAATATCATGCAACTCTAATTTGATTTCTGCTTTTCATAGTTGTGAACTACGATCTCTGTGTGATTAATTTTCAATCTAACGCTCCGATGATAGAGTTTATATTGCACCGATGAGACCGCCATTGCCAAGTTCAAGCAGCGAAAGTGCGACCTCCGATGACATAATTTGGAAGATGTTATTGAAAGGTGTTTAGATACAGACAAATGTGCGACTTATATAATAACTTGTTAATAAAACGGTGGTATTGAAAAGCGTTTCGCGGTTAAATTTACACCCGACTGTGGCTTAGATATTGACACCTACGGAATTGTAGCCTTTGTGCCATTTAGTTGTAAATCAATTGATGATGATTATCTTCTATTGAACATATTTTTTTTGTTTTGGTCACAATCGAGGCAGGAGACTCGAGATGGTATTTTGTAGATATTTGCCAATAATTAACAAAAATATTTTAGGTATTACCTTGTTCTAAAGTTATAAATATTAAATACAATAGTGCATACCAAAAGTTTGTCAGAAATGCAACACAACTCGCCAATTTCTCGCTCGCTCATCTCGAGTTTTTTGCCTTGATTGTGACAGTCGAAGTAAATAAGTGGAGTATTAAATAATGTGTCAAGTATAACAATTGGCAATCAATATGATCCAAATACGAAGGTTTGGCGAAAGGTCAAGCAACAATGTGGAACGGCTTAAATATTGCATCACAAAAAAGTTAACAACTCCATTAAGATCATCGATATTAAATAAAAAATTATAAATCAGACAATGTCACGGCACGATCTACTTGACCGATTGAACGTGTCTCGTGGGTCGAATGTCGATTTGTATCTTGCAGCTTTGTATACATGTTTCTTTTTTTTATATTACTAGCTTTTGCCCGCGGCTCTGCCCGCGTAAATACAGTATTCCACGAGGACACTGATTTAGTTATAAACATACCTAGCTTTATTTCTTTTTTTATTTTTGTTCCTTCATCTGTATTGTGTGATGATGACAAAAGAATTTTATTCTGATTCTTAAAAGTAGCCTGTGTGTTAATCCAGGGTGTCATCTTTATTTAGGTTTTCAACAAAACATAGTGTAGTGAATGTAGTAACGGTCTGTAGCGCACAAAAACTATTAGCTAGACGTCATAATTCCTCTCCGTTTAGATCACTTCAAATCAATGGTATCTGACAGGTTGCATAATTTAGTCCAACGCTTCAGCGAGCACAGGTAACAAGGCATTGTTTTACAGGAAATTCCTAACGCCGGTAGCCATCTTTGATTCAAAATGGCTGCTCAATCTTCGCTTCCTCCTTCGGACAGCACAAAGCTTATTGTGGCTTATCTTGTATCCAAACATCCATCCATGCCAAGGAATATGTATGAACGGGAAGCGATTGCAGATAGTCGTAATCCTTTATTCCTTAGAAATCCTTTAAAGGAATTGTGTGGGAATGAAATTGCAGATGTTAAGCGGATAATGCGTATGCGTCTGTTAAATTATATCCTGGAAAATAGATCTTGATTCTAGTACTAACATTACAAAATAATCTTGTTAGTGGATTTAATATTATTTATTGATTTATTTGTTCATTTAATTCATGTTTAAAATTTCTTAAATGGGCTTTTATTTCACTTACGTTCTGGTTTATTATCCATTAATATTTTTTTTATATACGTGGCCACCTATATAAGATTAGATAAAACAACAACTTATTCTATTATAATTATCTCATCAAAGTGATGGCTCAAATAGTTGAATAACTATAAGGCATAATAGTATAACAATTATTTTTGATCGTAATCAGCTGAATCAATAAGGATGGCAAACGAATTGATCTTTTATCGATATTGTATATTATAATTGATTTGTTTTGATTACGATACCTACAATTGATTGCTTAAATTGATTGTTTTAAAAAAAGTTCTGCTGAAACCGTCGTAGCGTCGGATCATATGCTATTTTGGACACCTATCTAATATTATGCCAAAAGGAAAGGATGAAGATATTTGCAGTATTAATTTTGTTATAACGATTGGTAATAATAGAACGGATATAAAAACTGGCTAATATAAAAATTTTGTTATGACAAATAAATAAAAATACATTTCTTAATATCGATCTTTTTACACCCTATACATTTTTCTAATTACATATATATTTTTTCCAACTCAACTAAAATCGATAAAATTATAAATATCGACACAAGCACATCCCTATGAAACAAAAAGTGCATCATTATGCTACCTAATCGTAATCTACTTTCACCCGTGCGGTGCCCGCGCTGCGGTGCAGTCAAAGGGATAGTGTTGTGCATAGATAACATCGATTGACGTAACACGTTATTACGAAATTGGTTTACGCACGTAAAAAATAGGGCCTGTGATTGACGGATCGGACTATTCGTTGATGTTGAATGAATTGAATTTGAATAAAAATGTTTACAAATCTAATTATAACTCAGCACGTCACTTTAATTTTAATTTATCGGAGTAACGTTTTATAAGTGTTTTTATCTATTTATAAATTGATCTTAATATAATGTTAAAAATCAATTAACTGGATTTTTAGGGTAACCAAAATCTTATATATGAAAATGGATCGCTGTTCGTTAGTCTCCCTAAAACTCGAGAACTGCTGAATCGATTTGGCTATTTTTGGCCTTGAAAGTCCAGGGAATGTTTAAACGGTTTTCTTTATTTTTTTATGCGCAACGAAGTCGGCACGGCTCAGCTAGTATTTAAATAAAAGTTGTCGTAATGTAATGTATTTTTTTTACTAACGATTTATAGTAATTTATTCAAATAAAAGTGTACCATAACGCGCCAAAGTATTACAAAATGTTATTATTGTTCGTTTAGTATTTCTAGTTCAAAACGAAAGTGGTACAATATCGGTCACAACCTAGACCTTGATCACTTCATACTTTCACTGTCGCTGACGCAACGAGTCGCGGGCTCATCACTAGTACAGTCAGGAGAATAGCTTTGTGAAATAAAGTACTAATAATTGAAGACATGAATGGATGAAGGTGATAAGTCGCAAATTGGGCTTAAACGGTCACTTAAACATTTTAGGATGTGTAGTAACGTATTAAGTACATAATAATAATACGGCCAACTAGTGTCACATTACATTTAAATTAGAATTGTGTAACGGGGCCTCTGCGTGTTGGCTTCGGCCCCACGCATGCCTTCCAAAGGTCCGGAATATAATTGCCCGTGAGTAAGGAAAGCTATACACAAACATAGTAATAATAATAATATCTATGGACGCTTCACACCACGTAAATCTGGCCCTGTGCTAAGTATCAGAAGAACTTGTGTGACAGGTACCAGACAACGGAAATATATTTAATACTTTTATATTACACACATATTTAAGATTTTTATTATATTATACACAAATTTAATACACATCCATGACCCAGGAACATTTCTTTTTGTTCCCTCGGCGGGATTCAAACCCGCGACCTCTCGTTCGAACACCAACGCGCTCAGCCACTGCGCTACGGAGGTCGTCTAACATTGATTCTAGAGACGGATCTTTATATTTAGAGTACTTAATACGTTACGACGTATTGTATTATGATTAATTGACAGTTTGAACTCAATTTTCTCGAAATTATATTTTTGCTACATATCACCTTCATCCATTCATGTCTTCAATTATAGTATACTATAATAAAATTAAATTTCACGACTATACTTCTGTCTTGTTGCGAGTGTCCTGTGATAATCTGCCCAGTTGAGAAGTTTCTTATCTGGACAGTTGTCTACCAGGACCAGGTAACTTCCACTGACGCGGATTAGCGGTGCCCGAATTGACCAATCACTATGCTCGTGCTGTTCCCGTTGAAGCGGAGTGGAGATTTCGAGCATAGTGATTGGTCAATTCGGGCACCGCAAGCTCTTCTCCGCCCCGGTCCGCGTCAGTGGAAACCTTAGTCAGAAACTGTCCAGTACAGTATCTGTCCAGCTGGAGAGGCCGAGTACTCAAAGACAATTTTTGATTCATTTTACTAGTTTAAACTATTTCGTTCATGATGTAAAATATTAACGCTTTTCCAGCGCTCAATTAATCAAGGAAAAAAATCATAATAATTATTGGTAATAATTGATTTGATACAGATACTTACAATAACAAGACAATCAAGTTATAGTTATGTAGTATATTAATAATAGTTAAATAATAACGTGTCAGTCTCGTTATTATAGACCTTTTTCTTTGGCGACCTTGTTCTAGTAGTTACAGGTAATGGAGTAGGGTTACCAGCTGCAAGAAATTAACTATCACACATACATTATGTCGATTCAGCTAATGCAGCACATTTTACGAGATAACAGTTTAAAGTCTTTTATATAGCAAAATGGTATTTTAAAAACGCCATCGTCAAATTGTTATTGTTTCAGACTTAAGTAAATAAATAGTTAATTTCGGTATTTGACCTTAGCTTTGACCTATTTAATACTGTAAACTTCATGTATTTAATATAATATAACACATATTGTGTCTTGAAGTTCAATAAAAACCACAATGTTATTTTTATTCTATACATATAATATTCAATTGATCAAAATTAAATTCATGTTATTTTTAACCGACTTTAAAATAAAAAGGATGTTCTCAATTCGTCTGTTTTTTTATGTTTGTTATTAAGGTGTCTCTTCTATCGCCTGCTATTGTATCCGTTGTATAGCCTGTGAGAAGCTATGACAGATCAGAGGTCATTTGACACTGCAACACCGCAGGCACACGGAATGAGAGGTTTTGCTACGAATTTCAAGACCGTCGGCCCACGGTGTATGTTTTGCTGATTAATGTGTTGAGTGCGAGTTTTTTAACCCCCGACTCAAAAACGACGGGGTGTTATAAGTTTGACATGTCTGTGTAAATGTGTACCTATGTGTCTGTCTGTGGCATCGTAGCTCCCAAACCGATGATCTGATTTTAATGCGGTTTTTTTCGTTTGAGAGGTATATCAGTGGAGAGTGTTCTTAGCTATGTTTGGTGGAAATCGGTTCAGATCTTCAAGTTCATCAGGTCGTTTGTGGGTGTGATAGGAATGTTATTTTGGCAGACAATGTTAACTACTTCGTTGCCATATCAATTGTAGTAATATTTTACGTCGAGCGTGACAAAACCTTGCACTCAGTAGGTACATAACGAATAATAATAAGAAATAGAAATTTCCCAGATTACCTTAAGCGTCAGTGCCGCGACTCGGTGTGAACTGACCTTAATATTTAGTAATTATAATATATCTTCTCTTATAAAAGTTAATTGCCGTTCGTTAGTCTCGCTAAAACTAGAGAATAGCTGAACCGATTCGGCTATTTTTAGTTTTGAAATATTTGTGGAAGTCCAGGGAAGATTTAAACGGTTTGTATGCTCAACGAAGTGGCACGGGTCAGCTAGTTAGACTATAAAAGTAGTCAGGTAATAAAAATGTGGTTATAGATTAAATTTATATCTCACATACAAACATATTATTATTTTGCGACAAATAATGAATTTGATCTACTTTGAATCTAGATATCATTTAAATGTGTCTCAAGGTCGTTATTAAGAACTTGTTCAATTAGAAAGTAAAATGAATTGACACTCGGCGACAAGGATATGGAGATATGTACATAAATTGATTTGTCATAAAATGTTATTTAATAACAAATTTAATAATTAAATAACATCAACGAAATTAATTTCGATTGTTTACTGTTGAGAGATTAAACATAATATTTTTTCTCCTATTATAGTACATACCGATTGTATAGAACCCGTCGATTGTGTGTGTGTCGCAATTGCCCGGTTCCATATTCAAATCAATCAATTGAAGTGTATAATACATCTAAACAAACAATTTGTCGGTTGCGCCAGGAACCAAACGGGCGCCATTTTTCATTAACTCTCGGTTCATTGCACTTTAGATGTGCGTGTCAGTGGTCATCCGTAATTGATATAACAAGGTAGTATAACTCATTTGTCAAATGATTCGAAAAAATATGAATATTTTTTCGCATTTGAATAATACGAATTGATTTGTAAAATATTCCGAGCATTTTTAATCTGTGTAGATATTACGTAAGGGTGATATTAGGTATACCAGGTTTCTCTGGTCTTTAGCGCTGATATTATCATCTGCGATCATTTATTTGCTTTAGCATTTCGTAATCTAATAATAAAACACAAAATGCAAAATAATAAAAAAAAAAACATTTAAAACATAATTGAGACATGAATGGATGAAGGTGATATGTAGCAAAATGCTGATTTCGAGTAAATTGAGTTCAAACTGTCCTTCAAACATTTTAGAATACGTCGTAAAGTATTAAATTCATTAATCAAAAGATCAGCAGGCCAATCGCGCTATTGTACAACGTTTTATTTGAGGTTCAACTTAGTTTCGTCTGTGTTTCAGCTGCGTTTCGTTTCCAATCCAGCTGTACATTTTTGGTCCTTTGCACAATTTAGATTCAAAAACTTAACTTATATACCTCTTCACTTTGTTCCAAACGTTCGAGCTGCGTGCGAGTTAAACTAGCTCCGTATGAAATTTTTGTTTGACAGCGTTTGAGTTACAACTATGGTCCAGCTTCGTCTCACCTAGCTGTTAAAAGGATAGCGCGATACCGAATACGTCATAAAGTCGAGTAACGTTCACGTTTCGGTTGCGTTTCAGCTAAAGTTTTTTAGCGCGATTGTCCTGCATGTCCTACATGCGTTACATTACAACATATCCTAAAATTCAGTGACAGTTTAAACTCAATTTTCTGGGATTTCTTTTTAGGTCTATATAGTCCTAAATAGATCTATACAGACTGTAAAAATAACTGTCACTATAACTTCGGGATATGATTATACTACCTTTTATCATTCTAGAAATGTATTTTTAAATATTTTTTTTTCACAAAAGTAAAAAAAAATATAATTAAAGTATTACAGATAATACTTTATTATATATTATTTAATATATATATTATACGATACATACCCTGTATATGGTTCCCGTATATAGAGTTTTGATATTCTTGCGACAAAAAATTCCAAAATGAGGAATGAGATACGATTATACTTATTACCTATTATTATTATTATTATTATATATTATTATTATACTGTCTGTATAATCGTATCTCAGAGTTATAGTGACTGTTCTTTACACGCTGTTTACATCTATTGAGGACTATATAGAGCTATATGTACTTGGGGCGGTGAACATAGTTTGCACAACCTGTCACCGTACGTGTCATACAATTGTGATTAACGTTCACTTACAAGTTGCAACACAAAAACTGTGGCGGCTATATTAGATATAAAATAGAGAAGTTTATACTGTACAGTTGACAAAATCATTGTAGTCAGGGCTCCTACATGGTTTTCTCTTGATTAGTATCAAGCAAATTTTTCGTGAGTACCTGTAGGACAATTATGTCTGTTGAATTACAATAATATTAACTAAGTAATAAAAAGAAAATCAGCTGGTTACTAATAATTTGAAAGATGACCTCGTTATCGATACCAGTTGGCCAAAGGGAACTCATTGATGAAACCATAGATTTTGTCGGACAAATATTTTTTCGAATAATTTAGATCATTTATCTTGAGATTTATTAAAAAAAAATGGAATCACCAAATCCACAAACTTTATTCTTGCTATTAGCTACCACAAGCAAGAGTTCCGTCCAAGAAATTCTTGGGCGACTCATCATAATGAAGCAACTCAAGAAAAATTAGCTTGATGCTATTCAAGTGAAAACCTTGTATGGTGGAACCCTGACTATTGGGATTTTGAACCCTGCTACGACCTCTGCAGCCAAGTGGTTGAGCGTTGAGGGTCGCGGGTTCGAATCACGTCGAAGGAACAAAAGGTTTACTGTGTTCCTGGGTCATGGGTGTGTATTAAATTTGTGTGTTAATATAATAAAAAACTTAAATAGGTAGGTATAGTATAAAAATATTAAATATATTTCCGTTGTCTGTAACACAAGTTCTTCGGATACTTAGCACAGGGCTAGATTGTCGTGGTGTAAAACGTCCAAAGATATTATTATATTATTATTATTAGTAATATGTTTGAAAACAGGCAACCGTACCAATTTTCATCAAAATCCGTCAAGTAGTTATTGCGTAAAAATGTAACAAACATATATATATATAGATCATATATCATATATATATTTCTAGCTATACTTTCACATAAATAACACATGATAGTTTAATGTAGATAGATCAAAGAATTGACATAATAAATTAATAGCAGTGTATTTTAAATTATTAAAAAATATTATTTTAAAAGGCCTACCAAAATATACTTATTCGAAATCGTTAAAAAATACTAAATATTTGAGTAGGGAAATCATTTCGCTTTTAATCGCTTTGTAAATACAATAAATAAATTAATGTTTACTTCTATGTCTATTAAAGTAATATTATTTAATGAACAATAATTACGGCTAATTTTCTAGAATAATCTAAAAGCTTTTCATGCAATATGTTTGGTAATTTCCTCCAACTTAGGATCTATAATAAACCGTCTAATTCTGTAATCTTGTTGCAATATTGAATATATCTAGTGCAATCAACTGTGAAAATGGCAGCGCAGGTTGTTTTACAT
Source organism: Celastrina argiolus (assembly GCA_905187575.2). Taxonomy (NCBI): domain Eukaryota; kingdom Metazoa; phylum Arthropoda; class Insecta; order Lepidoptera; family Lycaenidae; genus Celastrina; species Celastrina argiolus. The sequence continues at coordinate 16,379,828 of LR994585.1, forward strand.
AAATGTGAAACCTTATTTAATTGCAGATTAAATTGATTGAGTACTGATAACAATTTTCCGTTGGTGTAAGTTAAGCAGGATACAATATACGGAAATGTGCAACTTACTGGAATGTATAATATTGTTGTCTCTTACTTTTTTAGTTTATAGGCTACTACCTATTAAATTTTTATATCGTATGACATAATTAAAATTTAAAACTTTTTTACCACACCACAAAGTTGCCAAAACTTATCTATCTGCGATTGTTGCAATCTATATTAAAAAAAAAAAAAAAAAAACTTGTCAAACATTCACATAGACAAAAGAATCGGCCTGTTCTTTCAACAAAAAATGATGTAACGCACTGCTCTATATTTATATTTTCGTCATCGATAAATTGTTAATTTGCTATTGTTATGTTGAATTGTTTAGCAAACAGCGCAACGTTACTTAATATCAAGCGTGAAAGTGTACTACTTTTCCACTGGCCGGCTTTGAAGGTGAAAACAAAGTGCAGTTCCCGCTAGGTGGCGCTTTTCAAGGTCACTCGCTATCGCGTGATTTTACTTTTTAAAATTACGAAATCGCTGTAGGGTCACAGAATAAGGCCGTTTCTAAATTACTTTATTTACAGTTTCATTTGATATTAATTACTTAAGACATAAAAAAGGTATACGTACGTTATGAAAAATAACATAATAAAAAAAATAGAGATTTCGATAGCTTATTTTTATATATACTACAATATCTTCATAAAACACATAATACTATGACCGAATACTGAAATGCTAATTTATTTAGCCCTCCTATTAAAAGACTGTCACTGTCACTGTTTTGCGGAATGATAAGGTACGCGTACGTTCCAGTGTTCAGCCCTCCATCAATAGAAATACCCTGATTGATGTTTCAGTCGATCAACTTTTAAACACCTGTTTAGTCGCTTGACTCACTCACAAACGTGCCAATAAGTTGACAAGTGGCCAATAAGTTTTTATAGTACCATAAAAAGGTACAAGGCACCCAATAAATAACTTTAATCTAAAAACATTATTAGGAATGTAGGATTGAGTAAGATATCGCTCGCCCTAGAAGTTGCAATGAAAGCTTTGACCAAATGCAGCAAAAATACGTTGACCTCAAATAATTGGTAGACCTTATAAAAGGTATGTTACTTTGTAGCCTGGAAAATATCATTAACAAAATCCTCAAATTGAGTGGGTAAAACCAGTTAATCTCAGATTGTGATGATGATGATGGAGATGATAATGATAGTGACGATGATGATGATTATGATGATGATGATGCTAATGGTGATTACTGCCGAAATGTTTAAAATACTGGACCGCCCAGCTCATCCAAACCTGTCTAGAAAATATTAATGTGAGTTTTGAAAAGAGAAATTAATTCTTGGCGGGTAACTTCTCATCTTTTTTTTTATATTTACTATTCATGATTTGACCACTGCGTACGAAGGTCCGGACTTACGCAACGATATCAAGGCAACTAATCTATAATAGTACAGCCCACATTATTAATAATATGATTAATGAACGAGTTACAAAATCGTTCCGTAGCTGTGATCTAGTATTTAATAAATCAATAATAATTAGGTATTATATTTATCATAATTTTAATATAATTTGTGAGTTAGTCTTAAGCGCTAATATGGCATTTTAGAGCCTTAAGGTATATAAGCGGGAAATAGGAACCACCCCTACTTAAACTGTAACTTGACATTAAAATTATTACTGTTATATTTTTTTTCTTTATTTTCTTGTTAAAGTTACAAAGAATATTTACAATTTTACAGGAATTAATGTTCTTTGTCGGTGTGCGTACTGTCATCCCAAACGCAACAAAACAAATATAGTTTAAAAAAAAAATGGAAGTAGGAATGAATATAGTTATATGGTAGATCGTTCTTTTTTATTTATTTATTTATATTTAGTACACAAACAGTTTTTTTTAAATAAAAAAATATATAGTTATATAGTATGGTAGATCGTTCACTAAAAACAAAGCAAAAATGTACTGGTTATTGTGAAAAGTATGCAATTTTGGCTGAATCAAGCCTAACTACTCTTCCGTAATAAATAATCAACATTCCAACTCAAGTAAAAATAACGAGAATATTATGATAATATGCATTACATGCACAATAAAGTAGAAATGCTAAATCATAAAAATCTAACCAGTCGGTTCACTTTCGCCCTCGGTCAATGATATCGGAAGCAGCTATCTTATCCGACAAAAACACTGTTTATATAATATTATCTAAGTATAAAAACGTATACTTATCAAAGCAAAGTAGGCAGGATGTGGGTGTAAAACAAAAGTGACATAACGATACTGCAAACACTTTTTGGACAAATGAGGATCTCGGTTTGCAGAAATTTTAATGATCAAAATTAACGTTATAGGCCAATCTTATTATTTGTTACGATAATTATTAATTCAATCAATAGCACAAATGACTTTTTAAAAATAACATAAATAAATTGAAAACTATTTAAGGTAAATTATTATTATCTACACTATAAACTAAACAAGTAAAAAAATGACTAAGTAAAAAACTATATCTAAATCGGCGGCCACTGGTAATGTACCCAAAAGGCTGGCAGTATTACCTCATGTCTGTATCGCCAAACTGATAAGTTGGCCGAGGTAAGCCCTTTGTTTCTTTTACAATAATTATTTTTACGACTCACAAAAAAAGTAATCAGAAAAATCAGTTCACCCAATCAAAAGAACGTAACGAACATAAAACCAAAAGTCGAGAACCTCCCTCCTTCTTGATGTGAATTATAGAACAAAAGAAATAATAGTTCAACGCATTGTCCCACAAAAAACCAATATTAAAACTAACTGATATCGGTGACCAACAAAAAGTTGCCATAACCCTAAAATTAATTCTAGAATTTCCGATTACGCGAATGACTTAAGCCATGCGGTAATTATTGTATAATGCAGCCCTAGATAGGCCACTTTCAATGGTGGCACCGATACCGCTGGTAACTGGGGCGGAAAGAGTGGCATTGTGGCGGCATCAATAATTCAATAAACGGCCAAGTACGTGCCGGGTCGGATTGGTAGAGTTCCGTACTGGGTGGTTTTGTAATTGATTTTTGTTTGTAGTGGACTAGGATTGAACTGAGCAAGTGACAAAACATAATAATAAGTAGGTTTTGTAACAGACTTTTCGCAAGCAGTGTTTTTTGCGATAGGATTAAGAAGTATAATATTACATATATATTTTTGGCTCAAAGTGGCAAAATTCCGTACTAGCTTGATTTTTGTAAGTATGCAGTGGATAAAAGGACTAGTGTTTATCTGTCTGGGGTCGAAGTGGCATCAATGTTCTTCTTCTCTCTTCTCTTATATATAAAAATGAATTGCTGTTCGTTAGTCTCGCTAAAACTCAAGAACGGCTAAACCAATTCGGCTATTTTTAGTCTTGAAATATTCGTGGAAGTCCAGGGAAGATTTTTCTTTGCTCAACGAAGTGGGCACGGGTCAGCTAGTTTTTACTATAATTAGATTTTGAAATGAATTAATTTTCCCAAACAGCGTTTTTTGCGGGGGTTCTCACTGTCCCCTTAAAATAATCAGATAATAAAATGTCTTATAGTTCAGGTTAGATAGGCCGCTTTAAATTGCCAAATAAAATAGCTCTTAACATTACGTAAAGCATATCGGCAAATCTTAACAACTTTATAAATTAATATATTTCATTAGAAAGCCCGTAAAAATAGAAAACAATTATAATACGCGGCAAAACGAAATTGTAAGAAATAAGCCTTTGAGAGTCGATCAAAATCTTGAACAATCACTGAAGTACAATAATATCGAAAATTAAATCACGACAGCGTAGACAATAAAATTCTGCTTCTTACAATTTCCAAAGAGTAATAGATCTCGTGGCTTCTTTGTTAGAGATTTGCCGTTGATTAGAACTACTACTTGTAGTTTTGTTGAGAGACTGTAGTGGTTGAGAGCTTGGCTGACTGAGGTTATGGATTTGATTGCCGCGTTGGAACAACAAAAAAATTATACGAAAAAAAAGTTTTTATTTAAGGTCGATATTAAATTACTATAACCAGTTACCACCGGTTCGGAACCCTAACTTGGCGAGAAGAACCTGTTGTTTTCAAGTGTGTCTACCCGGCGCCGCGCCGGTTATAACAATGCAGGGTGATCACCTGACTGTCTGACAATAAAGATGATCCATCGATAAGGCATGTAAAACGCCTGCGCCTAATCAACAGCTGTGTCACTCCTCTGTCCATTTGGCTACGAGATCAAAAAGAAGAGAGAGTGCTCAAGTGTATATTGAAGACTTGGGCACTGCCGTAGCTGGCTTGGCTACTGTTACTGAATTATCAGTGGAAGCACCAAGAGCAATCAAGAGCAATAATAGTAAAATAAAAGTTTATTTAACAATATTAAGCATATTTTGTAGGTTTGATTTTGTGCAAATTTTTAAAGATAAAATTCTATAAATAGTCAGGGTTCCCCCTACATACATGGTTTTCACTTGATTAGTATCAAGCAAATTTTTCGTGAGTACCTTCATTTTGATGAGTCGCCCAAGAATTTCTTGGACGGAAATCTTGTTTGTGGTAGCAAGAATAAAGTTTGTGGATTTGGTGATTCCAAATTATTTTTTTTTTGATAAATCTCAAGATAATGATCTAAATTATCCGAAAAAATATCTGTCCTACAAAATCTATGGTTTCATCAATGAGTTCCCTCTTACCAACTTCTATCGATAACGAGGTCATCTTAAATTATTAATAACCAGCTGATTTTCTTTTTATTACTTAGTTAATATTAATGTAATTCAACAGACATAATTGTCCTACAAATTGCGTGGTACGTTATCCCGGTCCTACGCTCGAAAGTTAAGAATTTTTTTTATCTTTGCTAACTCTGTTAGCTACCACAAACAAGAGTTCCGTCCAAGAAATTCTTGGGCGACTCATCAAAATGAAGGTACTCACGAAAAATTAGCTTGATACTAATCAAGTGAAAACCATGTATGGGGGAACCCTGACTAAAACTGTTTAAGACATTTAGGCTGCTGCAGAAGTAGATTCACGTTAGCTCATAATATTACCTCTACAAGAAGTGATATGATTTCTGTCAATGATGATGATGCTGAACTAGAACACGTCCGAATAAGTGACTTATCCTGACTTACGCAAGTCGCCACTATCACGTATTGTCCTTCCGTCGGCTTTCTACGCGCGTGATCCATACTAACTGATTGTGTAAGTACGCCCTTAAGGGTTATATAATTACAAGGGTTATATACCGAAACGGTGAAACGCACATACTTTAGATGGAGCAAAAGTTAGAACACAGATTCCGAATTATGAACAAAACACTATACAAATATAAACAAAGTAGTTTTCGCGAAGGAGTATCGAATACTTATTCATTCATATAAGAAGTAGGATTTAAGAGATTCTTCCATTTTGTAATATCTAAGAAAAATTTACAAAATGTAATATAAAATAACTTAGGAAAAAACTATAAACCTTTTATAATCTATACTAATATTATAAAGCGGAAGAGTTTGTTAATTGTTTGTTTAAACGCGCTAATCTCAGGAACTACTGGTCCGATTTAAGAAATCCTTTTTTGTTTGGATAGTCCATTTATAGAGGAAGGCTTAAGGCTATAAAACATTACGCTGCGACCAATAGGAGCGAAGCGTCCGTGAGAAATGTTGCAAAAACGGGGAAAATTATTCACATTTGGGGACTTTTGTTGCGTGCGCTGCATAAACGGTTTAAGTCACTCAAAAACCACGCGAACGAAGTCGCCGGCACAGCTAGTCGATTTATATAGCCCTTATATCTAAGATATTATCAATGGTTGCGGGTTACATAAAGAACTAATAATTTCCTAACACTGACGATTGGTAACCAATTTCATAGTATGCAAATTCGCTCACGATCACCAGTAAATTATATACCACTCATTTACCTTATGTAATGTATACTGATTTAGTGTTATTTGTTTATTATAGCGATATTATAGCGCAGTATTGCATGTCTGATTCGTTCTTTAATCACTTTTTGTCTCCTGACAAAACAGAGGTTACAAGTTTGACGAGTGATGATACTTAAGGGTGTGTATATGCCTCCTATGTAGAGTATACTGTGAAAGTACAAGCGTTGAAAGACTTACTTCTGACTTACATGTTTGTATGAGAAAGGCCCCAATATCATACATTTTCGGTATCATAGCTCCCAAACGGATGAACCGATTTTGATCTAGTTTTTGTCTACGCTGCTTTAATCTCCGCAAGTATTTTAAATCAAGTCTTAGGTAATACTTTAGGGTGTGTATGTGCCTCCTATGTAGAATATACTGTGAAAGTACCCGCGCTGAAAGACTTACTTTTTATTTTCATGTTTCTATGAGATATGCCGCAACATAATAAGCTTGCCCAAACAAAAAAACAAGTACCCCTTTCATAGCTTGTACTTTCACAGTAAACTCTACGTAGGTGACCCATACACACCCTAAAGTATTACTACTTACTAATATTACATCCTGTATTAGTTAGTATGGTCGAAATGATAAAAAACAGTAGGTGTTTTTACATCGTAGTTTCGCGATATCGCCAATGCAGTGTAACAAATTCGCAACCAACAGGGCTCCAATTACCTACGATTATGAAACCTTTGAAAGTCCTTTCACAATATCTACGTTATCTTAAATAAGTGTGACAAGTGCTTATGAATTAGGCTGCGTTTGCGTCATACGATTTGCAGATAATTTTTTTGGTCCAGCTTACGTTCCCACTGCAAAGTTACAACTTCAGTGAGCCAGGATCGACAGTAGCAACCAACCACGATAAGATAAATCTGTCTTGGGAACTGCAACGAAAAATTCAGAAGACAAATTGGAGGAATAGAAAGTATTCCAGTTCAACTTTCTTCCAGTACAATAATGATTTGCCGATCAATGATCAATCTTATATAACGTTTGATTTAGCGTACTGATCTAGTAGTAATAATATGTTTGTAACTTATTACACAAATAACATAATATATATATAATCATGTAATATACATCGCATCAATCTAATCGCGTGATAGCTTGTGTTTTTATTTAAAAAACTATGTTTAATAATTTTAATTACTTATTCAAGAATAATGTGAATATATTTTTTAAGTTTTGATTGTTGATGTTAAATTCCAATATGGTATTCTCATAGCGTCAAAGGAAATTAAAAGTCCAAGTTAGATATTATACTGGTAAAAAAACTTTTGTCAACAGTAAGATGGGTTTTCCGTTCAGTTCCTGTAACTGTTTTATTATTATTGTGTTGTTGTGTTAAATACTTCGCACTAACCTTCCCTGGACTTCTACGAATATATCAAAACAGCCGAATCGGTTCAGCCGTTCCCGAGTTTTAGCGAGACTAACGAACAGCAATTAATTTTTATATGTAAGAAAGATATCTATAGACGCTTCACACCACGTCAATCTGGCCCTGTGCTAAGTATCCGAAGAACTTGTGTTACAGGTACTAGACAACGGAAATATATATTAATACTTTTATACTATACACATATTTAATATTTTTACTATTTTAATAGACATCCAAATGTCACACAAATTTAATACACATCCATGACCCAGGAACATTGAATACTTTTTGTTCCCACGGCGAGATTCGAACCCGCAACTCTCTGTTGAGAACCAACTCGCTGAACCACCGCCTCTACAGGGGTCGTCAAAATATTTAATTATTGGAAAATATTTAAAAAGATGGGACTTAGATACGAAAAATTGTACTACATTAACTTTCTAAACTTACATTTCCTTCTCAACTTTTATTATTAACTTGTATTATGTAAAAGTAGGCAAAAATACTGCATTCTCTTCAAACCTGGCAACATTTGACCTTACCTTATACAATTTGAACCAATTACTTCATAACCGAACATGCATATCATTAATCTGTGCCAGTTGCGAGGGTGTGGGCCTACGTTAAGTCGTGCTAGTTTTTATCTGATATAGATTATATTACGGTTTCTGTATTGTGAAAATTTTGCACCAGAATTTTAGCTTTGCCGAAACTAAATATTCAACTGTTGTGTTCTAAAAAGTTCTTAACAAGAAGTGAAGTAAAGATGAAGTCTAATAAATATAACGGGTGTAAAAAGAACATCCTTTTCTTATTCTAAAAATGTATTTTTTTTTATAAAAAAACACATTTTTGCTTTTTTTTTCTTGCGACAAAAAAATAAGAAATGGTAAAAGTAAAAAGAAATAGTTTTTGAAAAAAAATACACTTCCAAAATGAGGAAAGATAATATAATCGTATCTCAAAGTTATAGTGCCTGTTCTTTATACATCCTATAAAGAACAGGCACTATTATAACTTTACTTATATTTTTTTAATATTTTTTTTTATAAATGAAAAGAACTACCCGCCTAGGTGTAGTACGCACTCAGCACTCATCGTTTTACCCGACAGAAGAAAAGTTGTACAAACGACGATACCTGAACATTACAAAATTTACTTCGCCTAAATAACCGTTACGTTAATAAAATACAATTAGGAGTAAAATATTACTATTGTATACTAAGTTAACAAACGTAGTTGCAATCGTAAACTTGCTTAATCTCGTAAACCAGTAGTAATTTAAAGTTATAAATCGTTTGTGAGACAAAATCTTAAAAAGTTACGCAAGTAAGGATGTACGTAACAAAGTCTAGTTAAACGAGAGAATGCGATCGGTACTACTGCCTAATAAAATATACGGCGGGCGGTACAATTTACAGACTGAGCGATTTAGTAATATTTTCGACATATTATTTGTATTAAGTCGTAAATACATATTAATTATATTAAGTTATAAATACAAGGGTAATCTAGAAGAAATGTGTTCTCGAAGGACCATGAACAGAATCCCCAAAAATGTCTACTAATAAAACCACAGTTTCACTTGTAGACGAAGTGATGTGTATACAATTTCCAATTCATAAACTTAAAACCAATCTCTGCCTTATAAACAAAGTACCTGAATTTATGTAGAATTAAATATTTAAATTGAAAAAGACATAAACTTAACATAAAGAATAAAATCTTTATAAAATAGTAAAAGAGGTTTGAACGCTATCTGACCACTATCATCATTCAAAATCATCATTCAGCTATATATAGGCCTAAAGTATCACTTGATACTTTAAGCCTATATAAGTTAGGTGAAATACGTGGTATATATACTTATATATACCACGTATTTCACCTAACTTGACGTGGAAAAGCTTTTTACCTCTTTAATTTAATTTTAATATAATATTTTTAATTTTTATTTAGTATTTAATAAAATAAATTTAATGTTATTTAAATATATTAACATTTTGATTTATAGTTTAACACAGTTATTTGTTAAAAATCGCTTTCACTCATCGTTTGGAACACAGCGAAGTACAGCATGCAAGGGATTATCAGTATCACATAACGCGTGTAATGGGCTAATGGCTACCGATTTATTAAACCGTTCGCGGACTGCTCTAGTTTAATGTTATGTAACTCAAAACTTACGAGCAATACTCTACTTCTATAAATAAAAATTTAAAATAACCATGGTCGCACTTGTGTTACGGGTACCAGACAACGGAAATATGTTTAATAGTATACATTGATAATAATAATAATGCCTCTCACACCGATTTCGGTGATGGTGGCCGGTTTCATTGAAACCAGGCCAGCTACGCAGGAGTTACTTTAGAGTGCCCAAGTGTGTGCGCAATATATCGACACAAGAATATACAGTAGCACTCTCCTACCTTTACTTTCGTAGCCCAGTGGCACGGATAAACCATTTACAGGACCAGCTACGCAGGAGTTATTTTTATAGTGCCCGAGTATGTGGACAATACACAGGAGTACACTCCTTTTTACAATTGTAGCCTTAGATTTAAAGGACAAAGAATGAGACTAGCTCTTTTACTGAAGTTCCTCGTTACTAGTTAGCATACAGGAAGGGCTGTTGTAGTTACATAGTCGGTTTAATACACTTGCGCCATACAAATTACTGTAATTGAAGCATGGTTTGTTATTAGCCGTATCGCGCTTGGCCGGTTCGCCTCGCGTTACATTATTTGGATACGATTCTGTTACTGGAACATGATAATTGAGGCTCTACTAACATTTGGATCTACTTACATTACGATCTACTTACATTGGGATATACTTACATTGGGATCTACTTAAATTGGGATCTACTTACATTGGGATATACTTACATTGGAACAACACAAAATAACTTACGAGTACAATTATTGTTCATACTGCTGTTTCTCTATTTATAAAACTTTTACTCAAATATAGACCAGTAGCCACAAAGCTAGAACTTACATAATTTCAAATTGAAATATGTATTAATAAACTACTTGTAGTAATTTGCTAGGAAATACTGAAATAGCTCGATATATCTAGTAAATTGTGGCTGGAAAATATATGTTGACCGACTTAGAGGTAATTTAGTGTGATACCGTAATAAGGTTTTCAATTTGTAAAATATTACACCTTTTGATAAGCTCAATTGATAGTTGAGGCTGGATATATTTATTGATAATTTTGATACTTGATAAATGACAAATTGCCTGTTACAACGATCGCATGAAATGTACTTAAATATTATTGCATTTTGTGCAATTTTGCAGGTTTGTGGTATTCTAAATATGAATTTGAACTTTGTCCCTAGATGGTGTTTTTTTATAAAAGAAAAAGTATATTATTCTGTATTTTAATATTGTGATACCTATATAATATTTCCTCTTTATAATATTTAATACTTATATCGACACAAGAAAGCGAAAATGCTGTAAGTAGTAGCTACAATGCTTGTAGCTGAGTGCATTTTCGTTTTCTTCGGTCGATGTTATAAAAAGTAAATATTTGATTGTTTATTTGCATTCAATATGCTTTAAAACGACTTTGATGATGAATTTCGCTATTTATTTAAATGTACGATTATAGCGCAATTTTCTCGCGGGTAACATGTGAAGAAAAATTTATTTCTAACGTATAATTTTTTATTGTTTCAGGTAATACAATTTACAGATATACACATGACATTGCGGATAAGTCAACCAAGGTCTGTGGTATCTAAACAAAACACATTGAGGAACATGGTATGTAGTTCTCAGTAATTAAAACATAGTAATATAATTATAATAATTTTTTTAACAAAAATCAAAAATCCGTTTGGTAGCCACGGTCACTTCAAACTTACATCACCCTTCAGTAGGAGGTAAAAAACGACTATATCCGTCAAAGCCTACAAGGTTAAAGGAAACAAAATAATTTATCGTGCCAACAGTATTTTAACAAGATAAAATTGCTTAATTTTATCTGCGGGCATTGTCAGATCGGTATCAAGGCCCATGTGATTTATTAATGGTTTTAGAAGGTAGGTCCTGTTATAATTCGCTATTATTACTCGCTCAAATGTCAAACGTTTCGACAACGAGCGAACTATAATTTTCGACCATAGATAGCAGGTAAAGTGTAGAGCCTGTAGCTAATTTTCCATGGCTAACAATAATAAAAACTTTATTTGGACATTTTAGACAACACATTTACAGATACATAATTATAATAGAAAATAGGACACCAGATAACAAACCTATTAATAAAAATAATATTGAAAAAAAAATAACAACGAAGTTCGAAAATTAAATGTATCACTAAGTAACTTAAGCATAGCACTGTTATTCAACGATGTTAGTGTTAAATAACATATGTTTTTATGCCTAAAAATCATCGTCGTAGTTAGCGAATTCAATCTAGCTAAATTCCTAGACCAAACAGAAGAAGTAACGAATAAAGAGCAACCAAAAGCTATACGTCATAACGATAATAATTGTCGTCATCATCACAATGATCATCGTTTCTGATCTTTCATTAATATTATAAAAGGATAATATTTATTACTACATTAGCATTAATATTAAATTACTTTTGATATAATATAATACAAATTTAATTTAGTACTTTAAATGGTGAAATTGAAGGCTTTCGCGAAATATCTTCAAAACACATAATAATTCAAACTTATATATTACTAGCTGTGCCCGCGACTTCGTACGCGTGGAAAAGTGATTTAGGGCAGTGTTATAATAAATCTGTTTTAAAAATATTTTTAGTTATAAAAACTGTCGTTGAGGTATTTAAAAAACTACTTTATGTTGACAATTCCTACTACCAGCTTGACAAACGACCGTGTACAATTACTATAATGCGAACGGGACTACTTGATAGTACGCTCACATACATGACGGACATCTAGTACTAAGATTTGTATGGATTTTGCGCCGCAGCGACTACAGACGATGATCGTTTCCACGCCGACGCTGCTGGTGTGGCGACAATGATATTAAGTGAGCGCGCCCCGCTGTTTTTTTAATTTTGCGGTCTTTTCGGTGCTTAAGTCCGACTCGCACTTGCCCGGTTTTTTTATTTATTAATAACCAAACATGTAGGTACTGATTATAAATCACTTCACTGTTAAAGTACTAACTGATTTTATACAGAAAAGTAGCAAAATATAGAAAGTCCGAAAAGAAAGAAAACAAACCTAAGTTGTACCTAACATAAAAACCATTCGGTCCATGATAAAAACTAAGAAATAAAAATATCAAGACAAATATAAATCTAACTTATATTGACATAACTTTTTTAGTTTAACTGTAAACACAATACTTATGTTAATCAAAATTCTATATATTATGCAGTTATCGAATACATAATTTGGACAAAGAAAACTATAAAAATGTACAGTAATAGTAGGCTGTAGTATAAATTTAAACGGACGGAATGAGAACTATAATATAGAATGCAAAATAATATTATACATTGCTAATGATGCACGCTGAGTATAACTATCGGATAACGTATTGTATAAATGTAGGTACCTACTCAACCTTGCTATAATTGTATTAAAAGTACGGCATTTGGCGTATAGATAGATTTGTATAAGAGAATACTCTATCAATATTATGATATTTGACAAAAAAAACCCATAATAATCACACTGTTAACACTTATCCAGGGCAGGCCGCAAAAGGCTAGAATTTCAAAAGGTATCTCGATTGGAATCGAGTTGTATCAACAGTTTCCCCTGTAACACAGTTTAGTAACTATCGAGATGTTTTTAACGTCTATCTTATTAAATAGAAAAAAAGAGCAGTATATTTATGAAAATCTTAAAACTGTTTTTAAGATTCCGTACCTCAAAAGGAAAAAACGAAACACATATTATAAGATCATTTCCATGTCTGTCTGTCAAGACCCTTTTACTCAGAAACGCGTGTTGTGATGAAAATTATATAAAATACTCAGGAACTACTGTTCCTTGAAGCAGTGAAAAAATCAGACTTCTTAGCCAATGCAATCAAAAGCAGTCGCTTATGTCGCTAAATTTCGTCATTTTCGACACTCGTAAGGGAATCAAAACCTAAAGGGTACTTCCCGTGAACTCAAAATCATAAAATTTGAAACCAAGCAACGTCTAAAACCATACGTTTTTAGTAACATTATATAGATAAGTAGTAAAAATATTTTGATTTTTTTAAACTTCGTACCGTTTGTCATGAATGTGTTTAATTGAAACTTATAACAAATACTTAGGTCTCTAATATATTCAAGCTGTAACCAAATCAAAATTCTATGTCAATCAGGTTTGTATGGAACTCTCGGTGTGCAAGTCCAACTCGCACTTGGCCGGTTATTATTTATTTACTTATTACTAACCTACGCTAACAAATATGTATACAGTACCTACTTATCACAAAGGACTGTACAGTAAAAGTACTAACTATTTTTATACAAATAACTTTCGTAATAAACTCAAGAAAAAAAATCTTAGATTGTTCCTACCTAGCAAGCCTAAAACTAACAAATAAAAGTCACCCCCGCGGCCCCGGTGCGTTTGCTGCTATTATACAATTTGAAGCGGCGCGCGCGCGCGGCGGCGCACGGCTCCCGGGCCCGGCGCGCGCTTCCTAGTTCCTACAAACGTCCAGCAAAAACGACATGATCTTTTAATATTGTCATAACTTTTTTATTTATGAACCGATTTACATAAAACAAACACTAAATGTTAAGTGAAGCTTGCCGCAATATATTAGTGAAAAGTACATCTTAATCGGATAAGCCGTTTCTGAGATTAGCGTGCACAAACCCACAGACAAACAGACAAACAGACAAACAGACAAACAGACAAAAATTTCAAAAATCATAGTTTTGGGTACTATTGCGTAAATAAAGGTCCCCTATCATATTTTTTTTCAAATATCTTCAATGTACAGACACGACTCCTCTACAGATTTATTATATGTATAGATAATAGAGTACAAGTCTCTATGTACATGACCTCTATATTATTATTATGACCTGTAAATATTTCCAACACAATAAGCTACAGCAGTTTGGAACTAAATTGACAAAGAGGAAGAATAGGTGTCGAGTAAAATTACCGGCATGTGAAATAAAAGTTCAATTAAACACAATGCCGACTTACATAAAGACAAACAGTTATGTAATAATAAATATCAAGAACTAAATAAAGATTTTAAGTGATTGAAAGCGACATTTAAAAGCGTGCTTTTAGGTTACAGGTCAAACGCTTATACAATGACTATTTTTACATAGAGTTAAATGTATTCAAAATAAAGGTTCGCCTATCACAATTACTTTTCCTGTAATAGTAATTACTATATTGTTTTAAACGTATTGAGATATAAATACTTGTAAGACACATATTTCTAAACACGAAAGTATTATTATCATTGGGAATTATAATAATATTTTTGTTAAGAAATAAAAAAAATGGGTCTTAAGTATGTATCCTTGTGGTACTCCACTCAAAAGTCATTCACAACTTAATTAAAGTTAGTTACGATTGAATTCTATTCAAGATGAATCAGGAAATAAAAATTACTTATGTAAATAAACAGCGGTATGTATAAAAATCACAAATAACTTTTTTGTAATTAAGTTTTACATACTGTCGAACGCCTATGTGTAATTAGAGATACTATTACAAGATGTTATGTCATTATTATGTCATTATGACCTACGACTTACCGACCAAGTGACCTTCAATTGCACATAAAAACATCTTGTACGCGCATAATTTATCTACAAAAGGTTCTTGTACTTGTTTGAATATCTTTGTATCCGTATGTTTCGCCACTGAAGCTCTTTAAAATCTTTTGGAAGATCAAGGAGGCTTTGACCTATGAATTTTCTTTCTTAGCTTATTTGATTTCTCTTATACGTTCTACAGCGTTTCCAGTTACTTATGAAAATGGCACATAGACGTAGAAAGTTACATCTACGTGCCGTTTGACAGAACAGTTATTCTTTTTAAATATTTTTTTAAAGGAAATTTTATAGATTAAGTCACTGTAACTTTGGAGTTAACAATTATTTTAGAACAGTTCTTAGATGTGTAAGAATGTAATTTATTGGAACCAAATTTTATTGAAATTGAACCGAAGAGAGTACAATACATTTTTCAAGAATTTCTCATGCTTGATATACAACGATTCTGTTGGTCTTCTTCTGTCTCTCTTTGTCAATTTGCAAAAGCTATGTAGCCCCAACTGACAACACATGATTTCAGATGTCTTCTTTGATCCAAATAACAGGTGGTTAGCCAGGTAACTACGTAACATGTTTTGGTATCTAATTGTGTATCAATCTCGAAAGTGATACATTTCACATCGTGAACCCGATCGAGTCACGTTTAATGGCTAACCACCGGTTTCGTTCTAATTAAGATGATTACGGGCTTGTTATCTATCTTTTACAGGCTATTAAAGATTAGCTCTTCCGATCACGATTGTTGAGTAATCTGTTTTTTCTTTATCTGATTTTCTTTAAATGATTCGTTTTATTGTCTTGTTCATTCGAATTAATAACTGTTATAAGTTTTATAATCGGACCATTTTTTTGTTATTTTGTTTTGTACTCTTTCATGAAATGGAAACGTGAAAACGAAACATAACAGGTCGACAGACAACATCTATTTACGTATAGATATTGTCTGTCGACCTGTAGATATTATGCTTTTGCATTGTGTGCCATACTGAATATAATAAATCATAATCAGTAAATGTAAATACGCCAAAATTCGCCAATACTTATGTAATAGATTATTAAGGTTCATTGTATACATTATGTACCCCTCGTACGAAATTAGCTTATGTATCTAATGTTTTTGGTTTTTCTTAGCTTTAGCTAAAGGACTCTTTAGTCTTATATTCTTTAGTGTCTTTCTATTATTCAGCTTCGGAAGATTATTTGGATTTGATTCAGTAGGTAACACTGCAAAGTCGAGACCTAGCCATCTTGTCTAACGTAAAGCATGTTGCAGTTGTAAATTTCGATCTATATACACATCGTTAATATCATCGAAAGGTTCTGTAATTAATCTTCTTGATATAGATTAGTGATGTTACATCTTATTTGAGGAGATTAAAGCTATTGGTATCTGATGTATGATTATGGGAACGTCATTAATATCTTGTACGTAACCTATGTGATATTAATATGCAATTACAGGTTTAAATATCCTGTGGTCTGAAAGTTAGCTTTTCCTAGTACTTGAAGGCCGTTTTCGAACGGATAAACGTTTTGATTACCGTACCTCACAGTAAATGAACAATAAAAAAGTAAATAAATTTCAAATATATTAAACAACCTGTGATCAATGGTATGTTAAATAGGCGTCCAATAAAACCGTTACATGTTGTAAATATTTAGAGACATTTGTTACATTTAACTCAAGCTAATAATAATAATAATGCATCCCAATGGCGGCTGGTTTCATTGAAACCAGGCCAGCTACCCAGGAGTTATTTTACAGTGCCCAAGTGTGTGTGCAATAGACAGTGCATCTATCTCATCCTTTACTCTCGTAGCGCAGTGGGATGGGTAACCGACACGACTGGCGAAAGTCAGGCGCAGGACCGACTTTTTACATACCCACCCGACGCATGGATCATCTTCTTGTCAGACAATCAGGTGATCAGCCTGCATTGTTCTAACCATACTTGAAAACAACATTTTTTTGTTGTTCCAATGTGGGAATCGAACCCACGACGGAGGCGATAACTCATGCTATAGGTATTTTAAACACATCGTCTACAAGAGTTGCTGCCCGTACATCTCCTTTGTCTCCTACCTCTAGCCATAAACACTGAGCTTATACTTTACTGACTTTTTGGTAGATATATAGGAATGAAGGTATAGTTAACGTAGAGTTACAGGTGTAGGTAGAGGTGTAGATTGTAGTGGAAAATGTTGTAGGTGTATTTATTCCCGTTAATGGTTAAGACAAAACAGCTAGTAACTATTATAATAAACCGTGGTAAGCAGTTGGTCAACTCTGTTTCGACAGAGCATATCTACCTGTATAATTTCGATCTCGTTTAAACGGACATTCTCCTTATTGAGCTATTATCTCTGTTACAATTCCAGTAAGCATTGTTTAGGTTGCGCAATCACGTCGTCGGGAATCGAACCTGTGTCGCGCCCACTTGTCAACTTGCGACACCGTGCCGGCCCTATTTCTACATTTGTAGGAATGTCGAAAGACCTAGGGCATAAAGGAAACCTATCTACGGCTGTCGAAACTTCATGCTTCGACAATAATGACATAGTTTCATATTACTACGTGCATGTAAATGTGTGTGGTCCAAAATGTAGCGAATGTGAGTTTGTTGTGCTTTTGGCAACTGGGTTCTTGGCTCGTTCTTGGTTCTGGGTTCTGCCGACTGTAGAATGTAGTCTATGGATCCATGTAGCCGACAATAATTGCTTTAATATTTATTGGTCAATCACTGACTAATCTGTGGTTGTGTCATAAACGGCTTTGTTTACGTTTGGGTTAAATTTATCTCGGACTATACTACTTTTGTTAACTTTCCTATGATATAGGGCTCTGTACACTTATATAATAAGCTTAATAAACTTATAGTTACAGTCTAATAAAATATCAGTCAAGTATATGCCCTAACGGATTTAAGATGCCATCGGTATTATCACTTAAGAAGTTCGAAAACAAAAATGTTTGTGATTTGACATAATGTTCGCAAAATGATAAGCGAATTTGTATAATACTTCTCTTGACCACACATGGCCCTGGTATTTAAATGGTTTGAAGTATCACAGATAGAATATGTACCCGCAATAACATAATATACGTACCTACTAGGTTTTGATTCCAGTGAAATAATAAGAAGATATTGGTGCCAATAAATATACTATATCTATATATATAATTATGTTCCTTTCACCTTGATTCGTAAGCGTTTAATATTTTAGGCTTCTAAGGAAACTGCAAGGTAAAACAACTAAGCAATTACTCAATAGTTCGTTTTAATGTTTCCGTTTATTTTTTTATGTTACATTCACTAGAATGGATGCGATATTTTTCCACAGTTTATCGACATTGACACAAATGCATCGCTAACGGTACTTTACTATACACAAAATTAAAAATTTGAGTAACCCCCTAAATTTAAGTAACCTCCAAATTGTCAAGCAGTGAACGAACTGCTGATAAATTGTATTTCTCGATCACGTCACCTTTCAAACAACAAAAAAACTAGATCAAAATCGATTTATCCATTTGGTTTGTTTGGAAGCTACGATGCTACATATACACACACCTCAGAATTATTTCAAATTACACCCGAATTGAAATAGATATAAATATTATGTTGATGAAAAATATAACGCTTCGAATCTACGCAAAATCTTCAGCCCAATATATAATAAACATTTTTATATCGTCTTCTGGACTCTACAATAGTACCACTTACCCCCGATTACTCGAACGCTATTCAAATAAATGATCAACTAAAATGGCATTCAAATCAACAACCCATATTGATCGCTGATTTTTTTGAACAGATATTATTTTATAATTACATCACGCTAACACTTGCAAGATACCAACCTTCTAAAATTCCTCAAATATGGGTATATTGATCGCTGATTGGTGGAATATTATCAGACAGAAAGGAACGGACAGATATTTTATATTTACGTCACGCTCGCACTTGCAAGATTGGTTAAAATTCCTCAGATAAGGTTTATTCAAATCGTATGTCAACTAATCGGTGTCTTTGGTGAATTATTGTAACACTATAACAATGACTCCTGTTGGCCTGCCTGCAAAACCAGCCACCGAAATCGATGTGGGATCATTAAACAAACACGGACAAAGGCTAATTCAATATGCTAGAAGCAACAGGCCGGTTTTAATCACGACATTAACAGAACGCCCACACTTAGCCTCACCGCAATATCCGTTTCCCAAGTGATCTATTATTGCTTAAACGTGCGAAAACCGGTAAGCGCGAGAGTCGTCGGCAGAATCGGGTTCTGCACATTTTTATTTTTACACTTGCAATGGACTTTGTCAGAAATGTTTTGGCTTTATTGTTTTACTTTATGTAGAATAGTTTATATGCTGGATTAATATAATAATAGCTTCCCTCACCGATTTCGGTGTCGGTAGCCGAGTTCATTGAAACCAGGCCAGCTACGCAGGAGTTATTTTATAGTGCCCAAGTGTGTGCGCAATACACAAAGACACTCTCTCTTCCTTTTACTCTCATAACCCAGTGGGACGGTAAACCGACACGACTGGCGAGAGAACAGGCGCAGGACCGACTTTTTACATGCCCATCCGACGCATGGATCATTTTTCTTGTCAGGTAATCAGCCTGCATTGTCCTAACCAAACTTGAAAACAACATTTTTTGTTGTTCCAACGCGGGAAACGAGCCCACTAGACCACGGATGCTGGATTAACACATAGGTTACGGGAGCATAATGTACGATTTCCGCGGTATTTCATTTGCGAGTACAAACTAGTGGAAAATAACTTAGTGAGTTGATGATTAATATGTATTCCAAATGGTACGTTCCAGTTGCAAGGGAATAACGAATTTTTGATCACATTCCTGTTTTGGCCTAAATTTATACATAAAAACAAAATGTGATTGAAAATTTCGTTGATAACGTTATTACCTTGCAAGTGTTGCAACTGGAACGAACCTAAAGTTGGGCGCGTTTGGTGCGGCTAAATCTGCGTTTAACTTTTTAACCTACCTTTGTTTTACTGGTTGTTATACTGTTAATAAATAAATAATAGTTTAATAAATCTAAAAATAAACAGCCTAATTGCATTATCATTAGTATGTATGCACAATTTAAATTAATCAGACTTCTAGAAATTGGTCAAAATAATGCTTATAGATTCGGTTACATAGGTACATAGATACAACTTACTACTTATAAAAGCGTAAGCAAATTCTGTATAATGATTATATTATTAACAATTAGCCTACGATGATAATTTAACATTTATTTGCGGTTGCACAACATCTGAATGCCACGCGTAGATTTTGCAAGAAAGATTAATGATATTCATAAGGTAATTATAATTCTTTGTGTTGGGTTTTTTGGATTTCCATGAAACCAGACAATTTCATTATCATAAGTTCAAAATCGATTAGGTGAAGGTGTGGATCAGATTTATTAAAGTGATGCGTCACACTAAAATCAAAGAAAGCACAAAATATCTTCTATAATGTCTTTTAATCAATCAATCATTCGTATATTTCTAGAATTGCTTACCTACTTTTGCAAAAGTTATGCCGACACCTAGAGATTCAGGGAGTATGCATCAAAAAGTAGACTAAAATAATAAAGATGAAAGATTTGTTTATTTGCATTGACTAAGCCCCAAAACTACTGGGTTTTTATTAAATTTGGCATAAATATGTCAAATGTACTTTTGAATTTTACCTATCTATACTAATATTAATAAGCCGGAAGAGTTTGTTTGTTTGCTACAAACACGCTAATCTCGGGAACTACTTGTCCGATTTCAAAAATTCTTTTTTTGTTCGATAGTAAATTTATAGAGGAAGGCTTTAGGCTATATAACATTACGCTGCGACCAATAGGAGCGAAGCGTCAGTGAGAAATGTTGCAAAAACGGGGAAAATTATTCACATTTGGGGACTTTCGTTGCGTGCGCTACATAAACGGTTTAAGTCACTCAAAAACCACGCGAATGAAGTCGCGGGCACAGCTAGTTGCTTATAATATAGTAGCTTTTGTGCACGGTTCCATCCACGTAACATCAATTTCCTTTTTGGGATAATTATAAGCTAATCCAGTGTGATTGAAGACAAATATTGTCATCCAAATAAATTACTTATTCACAAACCTGCCTTTAGGTATAACATTTGTGTGATTTTTTCCACACGGTACCCTAAAATTCGATACATTTAATTGCTTTAACAAATGTGCTATAAAAATAATTTTCATCGATCATGGAAACATTTGTGACAACAACTTCCGTATGTACTTGACTATTTACTTGTAATAAATGCCAAGGACTACTAGTTACTGTGATCTATATACCAATATGTATTAGCCAATTATCCACTTTAATTGTTCAATGGAAAAGGCCAACTGTTTCTATGTTATAGTTAACTAGCTATACCCGAGACTTCGTCCGCAGTAAATAAAACCCTAATTCCGAAAAATGGTCTTACCCTGGTTTCGGAAAGGCTGATTAAATCTTCGATCAGCTAACATTTCTGTTAACAAGTCAATTTGAACGCTCATTGGTGAAAGTAGCGAGTGATGTTCACCAATGAGCGTTCAGAATGGCTTGTTAACGCAAATGTTGACTAATCGACAATTTGATCAGTCTTTTAGAAACCGGGGGTTAGTGTATTGAAACCTATTTAGCTCGGTGGTTGAGTGCGCCAAGCCATGCTTGTCGCGGCTTGAAATCTCTGCAAAAATAATAAATATTTTTTCTGTTTCTATATTATTGTGTGTTAAATATATTATATTATGTTCGTTGTCTGGTACCCGTAACACAGTTTCTTCGAAAACTTAGCATTGGACCTGATTGGCGTGGTGTGAAAGCGTCAATTATTATTCTTGCTTTTGTACGAACTTCCAATTCAATAACAAAAAAACCTTAGACACTATACTAAAAGTATACACATTTAAAGTAAATTAATGTTCTTAGACGTACGACGACGACGTAGACCTCTGTAGCGCAGTGGTTGAGCGCGTTGGTGCTTGAGAGGTCGCGGGTTCAAAGCCCGGCGAAGAAACAAAAAGTTTTCTGTGTTCCTGGGTAATGGGTGTGCATTAGTATAAAGTATTAAATATATTTCCGTTGCCTGGCACCTGTAACACAAGTTCCTCGGATACTTAGTACGGGCCTAGATTGACGTAGTGTTAAATGTCCGTCGATATTATTACTTACTTAACGACATTAGTGACATAATTTAGAACAAACGACGCTTGCTAATGTGCGAGTTACTCACGGAAGTTACGTTACATTGTCCATTACACGAAAATATAAAAAAGCAATATATTTTTCCGCCATCTTAATTAGCCCACATAGCACGAAGATTGGACGGTCGATGGGGCAAAAAGATCCTAGAGTGGAGGCCACGTACTGGCAAGCGCAGTGTGGGACGGCCACCTACCAGATGGACCGACGACCTGGTGAAAACTGCCGGGTCACGTTGGATGCAGGTGGCAATGGACCGGTCGCACTGGAAATGTATTGGAGAGGCCTATGTCCAGCAGTGGACAGTAAAAGGCTGAAACGACGACGACGACGACGACGATCTTAATTAACTGGAGGTTATTGTCAATAAAAGTGTTTTTGGGCATATTACGAGTGTGTAACATTAAAAATCTTACTTGGCGCTTAACTTAATCTTATTACCATATTATACCAATTATATAATTATTGATCTTTTACAGTCGTACTAAAAGTATTTTTTAAATTAAGGCCCTGAGGTGCTGTCACTGTCTCTGCTTGGCAGAATGACAAAACCCACATGTAAATTGTTGCTTGAGAACCACTTAATTTAGGAGGCTTGTAAGAATTCAGTCGCTTGTGTCACAACTACGAATCCCAAAAACAATCGTGTGGCTTTCTTGACACTTGTGCCACTCTGGGTTAAATAACAAACTAGGCGCTCGAGTTGGAGGTCGCAGGTTCGTATCCTGACAAGGGAACAAGTAGTTTTGTTATGCGGGACCAGATTTACATGGTGTGAAAGTAATATACCTGATGGATCGGACGAGATATTATTATTTTATCAACAAAACAAATATTTAATATACATAACATCATTCCGCCTAAGTACTAATTGTATTTAGGCAGAATTCGTCAAGGCATTATCTACTAGTCAAGCTTTAGAAATCACCTAAAGAGTAAGTAGATGCATTACTTGTATAGACGAAAACATGTCGCATGTGCAAATATAATACAGTGTGTAAAAAGAGCAGTCAGTATAACTTTGAGATACGATTATTCATACTACCTTTCCTCATTTCGGAAATGTATTTTTTTTATATATTTTTTTGTGAACAACTATAAAAAGATATTTTTTTTCTTTTTACCATTTCTTATTTTTTGTCGCAAAAATAATAATAAAACCAAAAAAAAAATATTTTTTTGTAAGAAAAAAAATACATTTCTAGAACGAGAAAAGGTAGTATAATAATATCCCAAAATTATAGTGACTGCTCTTTTTACACCTGTTATAGAGTAGTATAGTTACCTTGACTGGCACAAGTGGACCGTCGCGTCGTGTCGTTTTAGTGGTTTCACGCAACCTAGCCGATATTTCCCAGACCTACATCTTTTGGAATAAATTATAAATCGCGTACATTGCTCAATATTATGATATGAATGCTTATAATTGTATGGTCTTGTTCCATTGTTAATAATGGCCTATGTCCAAGGCTGGCGAATGGGCAGTAGAGATAGCTAAATGCCAACGCTCTGGCACGACTTGGCATATTTCATATGGAATTTTAGGTTTACTTAGCCCCTAGGACAGATATTAGGTAAATAGGTAATGTATGTAGTTAAAATGTTGCACAAACATTGTGTTATTAAGATGCTGGCTGCTGCTGGTTCGTTTTAATAAAGAAGACTCAAACCCACCTCACTTGAGAATCTTTTTGATAGATCAGATAAAACAACGTTTCGTTTCACATTTAAGAGGAAACACCACGGTTGAGAGAAATACAAAATAGGTATTTATAAAATCTATTGCTGTCTCGCAGTGCCTTAGGTGCCAGCACAAGCGCGATAGAGACAACTGCAACTTGGACTGAAATTACCTATTAAAAGTACCAGAAATCGACGTTTACGGGATTCCTGTTTCCTCCTCCAAAACTTAACCGATTTAGATAATTTGTTGTTTATTAGCTAAAAAAAGAAATGAACTAGGTTCCTATTTTGTTGATTGATTTTGTTGCATAATGTAGTCAAATCTATTTCCTGGATGTTTAAACATAGCGGAGAGTCTGGCGATTTTTTTTTAGGTTTTTGAACGTCCATATCTCTTAAAATAATTAGTTTATTGAAAAAAGGAAAAAATAGAGACGTATAAATATTATACATAGATATTCATGGAAAAAATAGTTACTCTAGCGGTATTATCCAGAGAGGAAACAGGAATCCCGTAGACCTCTATTTTTGTATGGAAAAAAAAATCATGGTGTTTCCTCTTAAAAGCAAACAACTTTATTAATGTTACATAGTACTTTAATTTCTTTTCGTTCTATACCGCAATATTCATATATTGAAAAATATTAAAATAAGCATAATCTACACTATTATAATCTTTATTTTAAAAAAGGAATAAAATTAAAGTATGTAACATATTACATTTGTGTAAAGTTCTTCATTTTTAAAAGTAAAACGAAATGTTTTTTATCTGTCCAATAGGTTCTCAAGTGAGGTTAAGTTGACTTCTTTATTAATACCGACCTAAGTTGCTACAAACAAAGTTTTGTGATTTAAATTTTTTTTTTGTTTTTATTTTAAAATTTCTAAAGATGTCCCTGCTTGACAGATTTGGCAAAAGGCAACAAGTACACATTCTACTTCTTTCTGTATACGTGAACTGCCGTCTTGTAAACTGCGCAAAAAATTACAATATTATGAAAAACAAACATAAATAATGTACGTTTTTCAAGAAATCGATTTTAGCAGAAAATCTTAATTATTGAATTCATTACATAAACACTCACACAATATGCATGTCACAGTCAGTTTGTAGATTCAACCCCATGACTGCGACATGCCTATTTCCTAATAAGGGTAGCCAGGGGGATGATTCAAGACGCTAATTATCGCTTTCAAAGTTTGATAACAAAATGTATGGGATTTGATATAAGCTACGCTAAATGATCGCGATTTGGTATGTCATTTAGCGTACCTTATGTCAAATCCCATACATTTTGTTATCGAACTTTGTAAGCGATAAAAAGCGATGGCATCTTGAATCAGCCCCCCGACCTCAGTGGTGTTTACATATATGGCGGTCCAGTATTTTTCAGACGCCCAATTCCCTAAACTATTTTCTACGTAATGTCGGTTCGGTGAATGCGCTGACTCATTCGCATGCATTTATTATTTAAGAATTGCTCCACTGATTCATACTAGAAAATACTCAAACCATTAACAGGTAAATACCGCAAGTGTCTGTAAGTTATAAACAATAGCTTTCATGTTGAAATCCTTATTCAAATCGTATCGCCCACGCTGAATACTTCCCAGGCTAAACTAAATACTTACTTTATCTGACTATTGCTAGACACAGTAATGCTATACTTTACAAGCTATTGATAAAATTGCGAAGATAATAAATGCCAAACTAGAACTAAATATTATTATGAATATTTGTATTCTTAGGCTTATTTTCCTTTCCTTTTATATTTTGTTCTTTATGACATTCGGATCCTTAAAGGTTGTATTGTAAAATATCAACATTTTATATTGTGTACCTTTACAAAACATTCTCTAAATGACTTAAGGTTTAATAGCAAGAGAATGTCATCAAGCTAATAGTGTGTATAACTATTACATTAACATTCAATTAATAATATTGAACATTAACATAACAATAGTAATTTATAACAATGCGCAAATGAGACTGCTACCTTCGTATAATATGGGCATAACTTGTGATTATAATATAATCTTTAGCAGTTAGCCCTTGGCCTGGTGCAAGACGATTGGACTGCACTCAGGTTGCAGGTTTGATCTCGAGTGTAGAGGCCACACATCTAGGCCCGTATTAAGAAGTCTCAAACCCAACCTCACTTGAGAATCTATTTGACAGTTAAAAAAAACATTTCGTTTCACTTTTATAGATAAAGAACTTTACTTATGTTACATACTTTAATTTTTTTCTTTTTTAAAACGTAAAAATGTTGATTATACTTATTTTAATGTTTTTCTGTAATCTATAATATGAATATTACGGTATAAAAAGAAGATAAATAGTTTTAAAAGTAAAACGAAAAGTTGTTTTATCTGTCAAATAGGTTCCCAAGTGAGGTTGGGTTTGAAAATTCTTTATTAATACGAGCCCTAATGCTTACTTAAATTACTTACTTAATTAAGTAAATGACCCACCACACGTTCCCACTGCAACTCCTGTGTATTGTTAAACAGTGGTAACCAACTTAAAAAAAACCCTTTTTTAATGGGGTGCCCGAGAGACATGCTAGATCTCTCTTGGGATGCCTTACTATGTGTAAGTAAGAATAATAAAAATACAAGTTTCTGTTTTCTATTTAGAAGCTCAAAGTATGTGCAGCCGTCTGTGTGCCAATGAAACTTTTCCAAAGTTAGTACAATCTAACACGTTCTTCTCTATCAGCAAGCTTACACCCGACACAATCGAGAATCGAATCGATCTCAACTGCTTTTGGTGTTTTATTTGGTGGACTACATTGAAACTTACCAGGATAAAGAAAATCGTAAGATCGTAACTTTTTGTACTCCCGACCATATCAATCGACTGAGAATCAAAATAAATGAAAGTCAATTTATTCAGAAGGCACGATCGTATCTTAATCGAATCAGTTTAGAGAGTATGGTATAAGTTTAATATAGTTCGATAACTTAATGAGCGTCGATGAGAGATTTCAACCACGTCACTTAATTTGTGTTTAAAACTTTGGAGCAAAGGAATGAATTAACTAAGAAATATTGGTCAAGCAGGATTTTCCTGATATCCCCTAGACATATAACAGTAGAGATCCGAGCCCAACCAGCAGGGAGGTCAGTTGTGATGATGATATTGAACTAAAGATTAGATTTTTCGTTCTTTGTTACGATTTTAGATGTATTTTACGTCTGGGAGTCTCCTTGTATTGAAGGTAAGTTCCCACCAGGTCTATCTCGACATCATAAGAACAATTAAGATAACAATATATTTTAGGGTTCCTTTTATACAAAAAAATGAGGTTCGGAAAACAATGATAAATTTAAATTGTAATATTTAAGAATATGTTGTATGTGATAGATATTGTGCAATATGTAGTGACACGTCAACTTGCCTATTACTGCTCTTGCTCAAAATTACTGATCTAGTATCTTTTTCAATTTTGTTTATTTAAAATTGTCTGTGCTTCGAAATTTATTAATAGCTGTACTTCCAACTGTTTATTAAATTATATATTATATAGGTATAACAATTATATATTGTATCCTAAAAACAATGGTCTTTTTTTACAATCTTAACATATTATCTTACCATATTCGCGAATCAGCGAAAAAGGATCTAAAACAAAATGGCTAATGAGATTCCTAAAAAGGTTTTGTTTTATAGCCTATCTCCTTGCCTGTAGGCGTTTATTTAGTCCTTATGTAAATTACAGGACATGTTACCACCTACATGTACCAGGACTACATGAGTGACTAAACATAGAAACGCAATTAGGATTTAATTCAAGGGCCGTGTCAATGAACTTGTTTATTTGTATGATTCAGAGGAATATGTTAACGTCCCACCTCTTGCGACTTGCTGTGGCTCTAGTACTTTAGATTATTTCTCTGAATATATTCACAAAGGTAACTAAGCCTAAAGAGATTTGAGGAAGTAATCATTACCTACTAATGAAAAAAAAAGTTTAGTAGCTAAGGAAAAACAGAATTATGTCATCTGTTTTAACCACAACAGAAAGAGAAGAGTGTTATAATTTTTATCTGTTTGCCTGCGTATTGTATTTGTCCGTGGCTTCTATCGGACCAATTTTGATTTAGTTTTTTTGTTTTAAATTTCACGTAATCCAGGGTGATCGTAGTTCTTATTCATCATCATCAGCTCGTTTACTGCTTTACTATTCGAGGGTTATTTATTTTTTATTAACTTTTTTAAACCTAGTATCATAGTTACCAGGCGCGGACGTTACTAAAACGAGATATTTTTTGTGTACGAAATATATGTTTTAAACTTGGTGTCATCATTAAAAGAATCTCTCCCAATTACGTACTGTCACTGTTACTGCTTAGTTTAACAGGGACAGAAGTTGACATTGAAAGTCACCTAATTAAACCATCGTTTCAGTATTCGTAAGCTTAGTTATTTTATTGTTTCTGCTAAGAAAAATATTTAATATTTAAACTCACAATTTAGTACATGGTTAACCATGTCCAAACCACTGCGAATAAACATAAATAAACTTAGAATTTGCTCATTACATACATTTGTGCAATGCGAACTACCATAGAAGTTAGAACAATACATGGTTATTACAGGTTGCCTAACCACCTACAAGGCCGCGCATTAAAATTAAGGCTCTATCATAAAGATGTATGAAGTGCTCTACATAGAGTATGGTGAAACACGTAGAGTATTATAGTGAAGCTTTGGGTTTTGTTTTAAAGTGATTAATTTGTATAATGATTAAAGAACTAAGGTGTTGCAATAGTAGGTCTTGTAGGAGGGGAGCCCAAGTGAGGATTTTCGAAGTAGCTCGAGCGCATCAGATTATAATATTATATGGGTCCCACATACCTCTGGTAATGTAATCATGAAAATTTGTTTTTATGTTTTAGGGTTAGAAAATAAAATAAAAATAAAATGCGTTTTATTTCCAAATGACATTTAACATAATATAAGCTATTTTGGGAAGTCAACAAGAAAATTAAGCTTAGGAACTTAGGAACTTAGCTAAGGAAAGGTAAAATAAAGAATAAACAATTTTATAGGTACAACGCGTGAGATTAACATAAATTATTTTAGCTACTATTTCATGACATATTCTTTTTTAGTTTAAAAAAGGCTGTTCTCGCTGATTCTACCAATACAATAAAATATTTTTGAATTTAATAAAAAACCTTTTTTAAAAGTTTTTATTTCCTCCTATCATCTAATCATCAATACTTTCTGGGTCTTCACAGCGTTCGAGTTAGTACACGTTTAGCATCCTGGGCTCCCCAACTATTTGTTTCGTCTTTGATAAATTTTGATTACATAATAATAAAATAAATTTAAATTAAGACATAATTGTTATTCTATGTTAATATAGAAATATTTGTGGAAGGTCAAAGCATAATCCCGGTTCACTGACCTCATTGTAATGAATCTCGAATGAGAGCAATAGAAACTTAACGAGCGACCTAGTATAAAAAAATATATAAAAAAAAAGTTTTTTAATTGTTATAATATGTATCTTTACTGTATTAACTATATAAGTTGTCAATGTCTTTTAGCAAATCATCGTTTTTCATTGTGAGATTGTTACGCTTTTGGTTCTTAACTTACTTAAATGGCTACAACGAGATGTCCTGTGTTCTATCTGTTTTATAATGTAAGCTTCATGGAAATAATTGGGTTATTCAATGAATATTCAAATTTATTTAATTTAGTTATTGATTGAATATAACATTTTTGAATATTAAAGTTTTAGACTCATTACGCAGAAAATTAAAAAGATGAGCAAAATCTAAAATAAAGATTTGTATAAGTTTTTTAAAACAATTAAGTTTTAAGTAATTAAACAAAATTATCTATGTGTGACCTCTCTCCATCGGTTGTACCCTTCACAATATATTTAATAGTTCAATATATCTTCATTAGTAGTACTTAAATAATTTCAGTTTTACATTATTTGTTTACCAAGGGATATGATAACATCAATATATAAAAAAAAAACATGTGGCACTCGGGGACTGCCGCGGTAAAGCTATTGCATACTTACTTACTTATTGCATATCTACTTATCCGATACAACCAATGCCACCTAGAGGGGAGTTGTTGAACTGAAGAGACAAGCGTGATATTTCAAAAAAGTCATTAAAAGTTCTGCTATTCATCGATAGATGGCAATAAAAAGTATCCGGTCGGAGTGGGGGGTGTTAGGTTATTTTCGTTACGGAATTTCTGGATTCGGTCTCCAGGCCCGCGATAGAAGCTATGCAATAGTTTAAAAACTTTCAAAAGGCTAATTGTACTGATTTGTTTTCTTATAACATCGTAAATAACATAGATCAGGGACCCTCTAAGTGCCAGGTTGCTAGATTGTATGCATGTAACATACATTTCAACACTGCATAGCAAGAGCTTTTCCGCACCGGTTGTACGAAGTGCCAGGCACATGCAGTTTGCGAAACGAAGATTGATCGCTGATGGATAGCTTCATAGAAACATCGTAAGGTTGGCGTTTAAAGAATATCCAAGGTCGGGATGGTTACCACTCATTGGTAGTGGTGCACTGCGATAGTTTAATAATGATTATGATGATGATAATTGTGACGATGTTGATGATAATTCGGGTGATAGTATTGAAATCTGAAAAACAAATATTAAATGGCATTTTTTATAATTTCTATTACGTGAAGCAAGTACTTTAAGTAGAGTTTTACAAGCACTGTGCAAAAAGAAAATATGAAAATAATAAACAATGAGAAATATGGCACAGTTAAAGTTTATGTGGAAAAAAGTATGAGACATATTTTTTTAATAATAAAAAAACAAAACACGCCTATGATTACTGACACCAGTGTGTGTCAATCGAATTGCTAGGATAAAAAAAAATCGACCTTCTGATTGATTTATAAAAAAATCTAGTATTGTACTCGGACATAATATCAATGCACGTTCGCACGTTGCAACTAAATTACACCATAACAAAGAACTATAGACAATAGTTAGCAATACTTCTAACAAAGCCTAGTGTTCGCATGGTATAAGACCTAAACTAGCACCACATGAAAATTGAAACTTATTGCTATAACACAATGGTATAAAATAGGAAATTGTCTAGTTGAAATTTCACAAGTTAGTATATTTGGCTCGTGACCATAAGAATTTATAACCAATACAAATATAGATAACAGAAATACCTAGACCTGAATATCTTAAATGTCTGAACATAATATAAAAATGTTAAGTGGAATAGCACCTGCTGGACATAGTCATTTTATAAACAGACATATCTAGTTGTGATTGAATTTCTTAAATAATCTTCATAAGTATAATCATTGTAAGTAATATTATTATAGTTGAGATCCTGTTGTCAAAGTTGGTCCGTAATAATTAATATCATATTTAAGTATGTTTTAAGGGTTCTATAAGTTTAAGAGTGTTGTTATTCCTTTTTTTAAATAAATATTTCAAGCATTTTATAATTCGTCACATTTTCATAAGGTCACAGCACACATATAAACTCGGAAAGGGATCGTCACCGTATCGCCTTACAATCCTTCGTCCTTCCGAGGCGAGGCGATTACGTTACGATTCCAATTAGTGTACGTTGCAGTAGGGAGTTTCATACAAACAATACTGAACGGCTCGAGGCGATACGGTTACGATCCCATTCCGAGTTGATATGTGTGCTGTGACCTTTAACTGTGCTAATTTTCATATTCCGCCGTTCGCACAGATCTATTTGACTGTACTGAAAGATTTGCTTCTTATATTTATATAGGAGATAATAAAGTCACGTACAACCATTCGCTACGACAGTGGAAAATTAATGAAATATTAAGTAGCGTTCCGTGCGAATGTTACGCCTAATCGCGAGACATCACCTGCCCTAGATCGCTAGATCGTGATCCAAATACGTGACAGCCAAAATGATGGAGCGATATCCTTTACCCACAGCAAGATATGAAACATGAATGATGGCAGGTATTTTACAATAGAAAACAAAAAGAAAGTTAAAAATATGAAAAGAACATATTATACGTAGAAAAGGAGAAGAGGAACCAGTTAGAAGATTTAATAATGAATGACAATCTCAACAATTATAATTATAATAGACTCTTTTGTTTTTAAATTGTATATCTGATCCGTTATAACATGTCGCATCGGATAATGTGAAACCTATCACAGGTTACAACAAAAAAAAAAACAATTTCCTTAACCGTAAACCGCGCTAAAAATTGAACCAAATGCTTTTATAAATAAAACGTACTGTTATCACCGAGGTCATTTTTGCAATTGTTCTAAGTATCATATAGCTCGCGCTCTGAATTCCTAATTTCATTACAATCTCCGCCAAAAGGCTAGTCAAGGTTGCACTCATTATTTTTTATTGTAATCTCGATACGTACTTTATGGTCGTTAGTAACCATTCTCTGCTTCATACTTATACGATACGTATTTGGAGTTGATATTGATATCTTTGAGTTTCTTTCGTAGTTCAATATTACACTATTTTTTATGTTTCTATAAGTCGTTATAGAAACATATTAGGTGTGCCTACTATTAATTTAGTATAACGATTATAATGTTTATATTTTACATTGTAAAAACATTATAATATTAATCATATCTGTGACGGAATTGACACGGTTTGAAATGTAACGTTTGGGACGCCAAATCTCGCCACTCTGGATCAAGGATATGGTAATATCCTCGCCGGTAAAAGACGATACAATAGGACAACTACACCAAGGAACAATGCGTTAGTACTCACCAGGTCTGGAAGCGAACCTGTGGGCCGTTGAAGAATGGCGTTCGCTGGATGTTCGTTGCCGAATGTGTTGTAGTTTCTTGTTTTTCTTTAGATACACTAGCCGGCCGGCTTTCACTGAGGATTAATACAGGATTCCACACGCGGTGGACGTTAGATTACATCCAAAATCGGTAATTTGAAGCTAACTCGATTAGTCTGGTTCCGCGTATAAAAGGCGAAACTCTAATGTCGTGTGTTCATTTGTTTTTCACAGCAACTCGCGCGTGGCGCCAGGCTTGTACCGTGCAATGCGATTGGTTGAGATGTCATCATTGTATGTCTAGCGGCCCAATGAGAATTGGCGCGCGATATTTAAAATATTATTTATGAAACAAAACGATATAAACTAAACATTCCGCCCACCAAAATACCAACGGAATTTTCCGAAAAGTATGAAAGAAACTATAAGTTAAGAATTACTTACGATACTAACTAAAATTACTATTTAAACGTTAATAGATAACAAAGATCATTCTAATGGAAGGGGACATAGTTTGACTAAAGGTCGTATAAGTGAATGATCCTTACGGGTTCGTATAGTTGCTACCCGAACTACTCCGTCAGGCCCAGGATGTAATGAAACCACTCGTCCTAGCGGCCAATGTAAAGGAGGTCGGTTGGTGTCCTTAATAAGAACCATAGAATTAACAGGTAACGGTTTTGAATCCTTAGTCCATTTTGCCCGCTGAGTAAGTGCATTTAAGTACTCATGTTTCCAACGCTTCCAAAACTGCTGTTGAAATAATTGAATAAGTTGCCAACGGTTTAATCGGCCAATTTTAACATTTGTGTAGTCGGTATCTGGAACCGCGGTCAAGGGTTCTAATGTTAAAAAATGACCAGGGGTTAATACGTTCAAATCGTTAGGGTCTGAGCTTAATGGACACAAGGGTCTTGAATTTAAAATCGATTCGATTTGAGTGAAAAGTGTTGAAAGTTCTTCAAAAGTTAGCGTCTGATCGCCAATAATACGGTACAAATGAGATTTGGCGGCTTTAATTTGAATTTCCCATGCTCCTCCGAAATGGGGAGCGGACGGGGGGTTACGTTTAAATGAGATGCGCTCTGCGTGCGAAGCCTCTTCAATACAGCATGCTAGTTGTGCGCTAGCACCTACGAAATTTGTTCCACAATCCGAATGGATAATGTTACAACGGCCGCGACGCGAAATAAATCGACGCAAAGCCGCGATGAAGCCGTCAGTCGATAAAGTAGATACTACCTCGAGATGTACAGCCCTTGTACTTAAACACACAAATAGACATAAATAGGCTTTATCTAGTTTGGCACCTCTATGGGAACCCAACTTGATACGAAAAGGTCCACCGAAATCCACGCCTACCTCCGAAAAGGGTTTTGCCTGATTTACACGAAAGGCAGGTAAGTCGCTCATAAACGGTTGCAGAGGTTGCGGATTAAGACGGTAACATCGTATGCATTTGGACAGTTGATGACGTATAGCACGCTTAGCCGTGAGGATCCAAAATTGTTGTAAAATCAGATAATGAGTTGTGTTTAGACCAGGATGAAAATTATTTCGATGAATCGATTCAATTACAGCGGCTGTAAGAACACACTTTCTTGGCAATAAGGCAGGATGTTTATGCTCGAATTCCAAGCCCGAGCGAGCGAGACGTCCGCCCACCCTGAGGATATCCTGATCGTCAAGGAACGGGTTTAGCTTTTGAAAACTACGGGGGAGCAATTTCTTTTGTTTTAATTTTAATATCACGTCAGAAAAGTAACGTTTTTGAAAATGTTTAACGATAGTAAAAAGGGAAATATGCCGTTCTGTTTCGGTTACGAAAGTATTATCATAGCGCGAGACAGTGCGCCGCACGCTGTTAGCAAATCTATAAATGTATGCTATAATACGACAGATTTTGTCCAAAGATGAATATTTATCAAAAAGATAATCGATAATTGACGTTTGTTGAGCGGTATCGATTCGATCGGTGACGAGAGTTACACGACGTTGCTCAGCGAGTACCTCGTCATTATTAGTATGAATTTTCGATATATCTACTGGCCACTGAGATTGTGATTGGGACAACCACTTTGGTCCCGCCCACCATAATGTGTTGTTCAGTAGATCACTAGGCATTTGGCCACGTGAACAAACGTCTCCAGGGTTTGTAGCAGACGGTACGTGCCTCCAGCACTCGGGAGGTACGATATCCTGGATATGGCTAACGCGGTTCGCCACGAAGGTCACCCAACGAGAGGAAGGCGATCTCAGCCATGCCAAGGCAATAGTGGAGTCACACCACAGATAAGTGTCATGGATACTAATCCTTAGGGTGTCTTTAACGAATTTTAAAAGATCAGCTAGTAGAACTGCTCCACATAGCTCCAGACGAGGGAGACTTTGTCTTTTGAGGGGAGCAACGCGTGCCTTAGCACAGACAAAGAAAATGCGAACTGAACCATCGGACAGAGTGACACGTAGATAAATGACTGCGCCGTAGTAACTGATTACAAATTTGCGTGGAATGTTGAGGTTTCTGACTAACGGAAGTTGATGAGAAAAATTGCTCCATTGGGATACAATTTCCGGTGGAGGAGTTTCATCCCACGATAAACCGAGAATCCACAGTTTTTGGATTAAAACTTTGGCTTTGATTGTCAACGGGGACAGAAAACCCAGAGGATCAAAGATTCTAGCGACCTCGCTCAAGATTGTTCGTTTGGTACATGGATTATTTGACGGTTGAACGTTAAAAACGAACGAATCTGAAGTCGGTTCCCATTTAAGACCTAGAACCTTGACGGTCGTGTCTTCGGCTTCGGTGAATGTGATAGCATCCGAAAGACACACTTCTGAAGGTAAATCATTCAGAAGTTCAGGATGGTTGCTAACCCATTTTCGCAGCTCAAAAGAGCCAAGAGCGAAAAGGGCGATAACCTGCGATTTAATGTCACGTGCTTCATCCAGCGAAGTACTTCCGGTTACTATGTCATCAACATAGAGATCAGAAGTTAAAACGGTTTTAGCCTTCGGGTACTTATGACCTTCATCATAGGCTAATTGCTGGATAACGCGACATGCTAGAAATGGAGCTGAAGAAACTCCATACGTTACGGTATTAAGAACATATTCTTGAAGTGGCTCATCTGGGTGAGCGCGCCAAAGAATGCGCTGATAATGATGATAATGGGGATCCATTTTTATCTGACGATACATCTGACGCACATCAGCCATGAAGACTACCTCATGTTCGCGATAGCGAAGAAGAATTTCAACAATGTTGGATTGCAACTTTGGACCAGTCAGTAGCATTTCGTTAAGAGAATTGCGGTTGGCATCCTTGGCGGATGCGTCAAAAACGACACGAAGTTTTGTAGTTGCGCTGTCCGGTCGTAGAATGCAATGGTGCGGTATGTAATACCTACCCTGACCCATTTGTTTAGCAGGCACTAAAGACATATGCCCACTGACGATATAATCGGTCATGAATTCGATATATTGTTGTTTTAAATTCGGATCACGAGACAGACGTCTTTCAATAGCATGAAAGCGTCGAAGAGCTATGTCTCGAGAACCCTCGAATATTGGCTCTGTATTTTCCTTGAATGGAAGACAGACGACATATCTACCTGTCTCATCACGATAGTGATTATGGACGAAATTATTTTCACATAATTGTTCATCTGGAGAGAAACGATAGGATTTAGGGATGTTATCGATTTGCCAGAAACGTTGCACGATATTATTTAAATTGTTATCGCCTTGAGGAGACGACACACCTAACAAACACGAAGAAGCGAGTTTGATCCTTCCAAGAAGAAGCCATCCGAAGACAGAATTAAAAGCTCTCGGTTGTGAAGTGCTGCCTTTCAAACGTTGTGTAAGCAGTGAATCAGCGAAAACATCGGCACCTAACAAGACGTCGATCGGACCAGGAATGTCAAAACCAGGATCAGCAAGCGGTAATGTCTTGACTTCCCATCCACCCGTGTTAAGTCTCGCTATTGGTTGGTCTCCGCATATTTTCGGAATAACGAACATATCGAGACGGAATTTAGTATTACAATTGACGCCGATATCGCACGTAATCACACCGTTAATTGAGGTGGAGTTACCCCCCAAGCCAAGGACGTTGACGTTAGTAGTTGAAGGCAGTATGTTCAGCTGTTGGGCTGCGTGTGCCGTTATAAAGTTATTTTGGCTTCCGGTGTCGAAGAGCGCACGAAAACTATGAAAATCACCAGATGAATTACGGATCTGTATAATGGCAGTTGCCAGTAACACTGTCGAATGAGATGGAGATAAAGATTCCTTCGCAACTAAGGCCAATGAACCAGATTTGTCAGCAGAAGACTCGCAATTACCAACCGATTGCTCCCGGTGCAGAAGAGTGTGATGTCTACGTTTACACTTTTGACAAGAAAATATTGAATTGCAATGCCGCACCGAGTGAGACGCGTTTAAACAATTATAGCACCATTTCCTTTCGGTAGCCACAGCCATGCGATCATCGGTCGATTTAGAAAGAAAAGATTTACAAGCCGATATTTGATGCTCATCCCCACAAAAGGAGCACTTACGAATGAATTTTGAAATTGATGACACCTTAGTAGGTTTTCCGTTATGTGCATGACTATTCCCGTCAACGCCATTTACATTGACATGAGAGTTCACAAGTGCATGTGCAACATTGTGTCGCTTCGATTTGAATGGGGTTGCCCGGGTTGCCGCAACCTCCTTAAAGGTTGTTGCGGGTTTGCCAGTGATGGCGGTAAAATGTGTATCTCGAATCATCGCTTCGCATTTAGAATTTAAAAATTCCCTAATTTGTTTATACTGTGGTAACTCCACATTACTATGTTTTTCTTCAAATTCACGTCTTAATTTAGTGTCGAGTTTCGCCAAAATATTATATCAAAGTACAAAGTCCCAGTGTTCAGTAGGTAATTTTAACTGTTTTAATACAGTCAAGTTTTCGTCAATCGTATCTATCGAACTTCGAAAATCTTTAGCGTTTGTAAATTTAAAATTAATATCCAAAATTTCACGCCAACAGGTAAAAGCCAGTTCGCGTTTATCTTCATATCGGGACTTGAGAGCGTCGTATGCGTGTACGTAGTGCTCCGCCGCGACGGGGAACGTTCGAATAAACGATAAGGCATCACCGTGCAAAACAGAAACTAAATAATGAAATTTCTCAATTGTAGTGAGAACAGTGGACTCGTGAATTAACGCGTTATAAGTAGCAATGAATTCGGGCCACGCCTTGATAGCACCAGAAAACGTCGGTAGTGTAATCTTCGGTAGCCGTATGTTACCGCCGAGTGTAGGTACAACCGAATCGCGTCGCGAATCAATTGTTCGATAAGACGAACTCGGTTCAAGAATACGATGTAATGCAGACGCTTGAAAATAGGCGTCGTCGAACAACTCCTGAATCTCGTTATCCCTATCATCGACGTCATCTTTCAAAAGATCTAAGATAATAAAATGGGCCTCTTGGAAATCATTAGCAATATTTTTTATTTCTTGACAATATGAAAGAAACAATTCCACTTTTGTTTCATCGGTTTGAGCCAAATTTCCGACTTCCAGGGCCTTTGACATACGATTATATGCTATAGTACGTTTACGTCGCAAGCTAGGTAAATTATTAATAGTATAAGAGACATCGATACATTTTTTTACGGAAGGTTTAGACTTACGCCTCGTTGGAAAAGACATAATTACAACTCAACTAAACAATATTCGTATTTATTGTAAACACACGAACAGTAAACAACGTTTATTAATATTTAAAAACACCGAGTTAGGTAAATGAACAACAAAAGATATTTGTTCGATCGGCGCGATGTTTATAATATAACGTCAATCGATAAGGATTGGAATGGATGCGCCACCGCGTAATACCTATTTATTTTAAAACTCGATGTAAATACCAATAAGTTTTACAAGTCAACGTTAATATGTTATATATATTATACCGCTTACTATTATAGATCGTTTGATAATGTTTACAGAATTCAATTATATTGTTCAATTGAAAATAAAGCTTTAACTTTTGTTTGTACTACGTACCTACTAACGATTGCTTTAGAATTACGACTATATGTACTTAGTTAATTTAAGTGTATTCTCAAAATAATTTTAAAACAATAACACGATATAAAAAGTTATAAACCAATCTAAATTAATACACTTTAAGGTTCAAATTAGTATACGATTAGCGCATCCAGTATTTAGTTGATTAATGCCTATAATTGACGACACGATATTACGATACGATATTATTCGTGTTATGATTAATGTAAATTATAGAAAGATAGGTAATACTGTAATACATGTATAAAATATTGTTAAACGATTACGTTCTACTAGAAACTTCGAGAATGTTCGATGTACTTATTTTTTAAAAATGGAATACGGTAGGTATGCAAAATGGATTATGGAACCAAGACTTAGAATTTATTAGCAACAACTTGTTATTAGATATATACGATTAAAGTAGTTACAATTACGAAGTAAATCGGTATTTGGCAGGCTGAATGTATCTAAAGTCCCGGGTTTCGGCACCAAAAAGATGTGACGGAATTGACACGGTTTGAAATGTAACGTTTGGGACGCCAAATCTCGCCACTCTGGATCAAGGATATGGTAATATCCTCGCCGGTAAAAGACGATACAATAGGACAACTACACCAAGGAACAATGCGTTAGTACTCACCAGGTCTGGAAGCGAACCTGTGGGCCGTTGAAGAATGGCGTTCGCTGGATGTTCGTTGCCGAATGTGTTGTAGTTTCTTGTTTTTCTTTAGATACACTAGCCGGCCGGCTTGATGTCATCATTGTATGTCTAGCGGCCCAATGAGAATTGACGCGCGATATTTAAAATATTATTTATGAAACAAAACGATATAAACTAAACAATATCCGTATTTGGGTCATCCACCCGTTTCTGCATTTTAATGGCCACTATTGTACCTATCTAGATCCCATACATTTAATATACATAAAGCTGGCTGCATATGCCGGAATAAAGAAAGAAAGAAAGTATATGAGAACCATTTCGTTTTAATTTTCAGTTTAGTTATTTTGTTTTGAATTCAATTAATTAAAATTATTTTGTTCTTTCAGAATGCTTCGGGGCACATGAACGGACAAGGCAGCGCTCCGGACCTATCCGAAGCGTGCCCGTTGTGGCCGATGTCAAAAGACAAGTGAACTTCGACTGCCCCGAGGAGTTCGGCTACTACCCGCATCCTACCGACTGCACCCTTTACTATGTGTGCGTTTTCGGTGGCGCTCTACTCGAATCCTGCACTGGTGGCCTAATGTACAGGTACGTATTTTAATACGATTAAATGTCAAGAATAATTAGGTTTACATACAATATTATATATATTATTTTCAAAAAATATTCATGTTGTTAGATTTTTCATTAATATCCTGATCAAGTCTGTGTAACTCGTAAGCAATATTTACTGCAAAAAACTTGGTTAATAAATCTATAATATACTTACTTTGGTATGGTAATGTAGCAGCGTATAACTGCTTTTTGTTATTTTATTTTGGTCCAGTTATTTATATTCGCAGAATTTACTCTACCTTTTCAGTCACGAGCTCCAAACATGTGATTGGCCGCGTAACGTGGGCTGCGATGCCACCGGCACAGCGGTTGCAGACGACCTCGAGCGGCTTAACGAGAGGGATCCCCCGCCCCCGCCCCCTCGTCGCAACCCGCCCCCTCAGCGGGTCCAACCTAACCCCGTGGTAACCTCTCGAGGTCAACCCAAATTCAATAGACAGGAGTACGAAAAAGTAAGTGAAAATGATATTTGTACAGTTTATTACTGTTCTATTAGGTAATAGCATTGGAGTTATTGTGATTTCGAAATTATGTAAATCATAATAATTATTCTAAGGCATTTTTACTTATTCACATCACAAGCTTGTGTAAGTGGAGTGTAAAATTAAGTATGTTAATTAAAATATTGCAATGGAATTTAATTAATATGATAATTAATAAAATTATGTATTGAGTTTACAAAATATACGACCGCATATTTAGTCCTATAATTTTAAATTTCAGCAGCAACAGCTATACGCTGAAGTCGAAGAAGATCTACCACCAGTCGAAGAAGTTGAAAACGATAGACAACAGAGAGTCTATAGAGGGCAACCATCTACTATTGGTCAAGTTCAAAAGGATAGAGATGGTTACGGATCGCAAGCCATATCATCTGGACGAACTTTGAACACGAATTTAATTCAATCATCCCTCAATCAAAACAGTAAGCTGGGATCTTTCTCTTTTGGTACCCAAATTGAAGAGAAATCCCAGCCTATCATTACACATGCCCCTCAATCATATAAGTAAGCAATTTGAATTTTGTCTTGAATTGTGTTGTTTATTATTTATTTATATTATTTGCTATAACTATTTCAGAGAAGACAATAGTGTAATTGTGACTGACGCAATTGACAAACATAAAACTGATGAGACTGATAGACATGACATCGATGACTATAGTGAAAATAAAATATCAAAACGACGAAAAAGAGATGTAATAAATACTGAAAGTAATGTGACTTCTGTGTATAACTCAACAGATTTTCCAGATAAAATTTCCAAAAGAGTTGACAACGACGAAGTAATGGAATATGTCGAAAACGGGGATTCTGGAGATTATTCAGAGGACACAGACGATAGAGAAAAGAGACAAGTTAGATTTTATTTAAAAAATGCATACAAAGGTCCGGGAAAAAATTGGGCGCAGTTAAAACCAGTAAAAATGACCGACGTTCAACAACACAATTACAATCCTAATGTACAAAGTTTTAGAAATCAACCCCTGTATAGTGCTACATATAATAGGCCAAATAACCAACAATATTTTGCTGGAAATTATGTATCAACAACAAGTCCCCTATATTCTCACCAACCAGAAAACAGTTATTCAGAAAGACCTTTTAAACCGAGTTTTCCAGATTTTTCTAAGCAAAATTTACATCAAATTAATATTCCTACTCAGATAATTACAAAAAGTCCTCCAATATCATCCTTAAATAATCATTACAACCCTTTCGCGGCATCTAACGGGCATTTTTACAATCAGAATAATCAAGGTCACTATTCTCAAAATGTACAATCTTCGAAACGACCCAATAGTGTTTCTTACCCAGATTCTGCTCAACTTTCAAGTTTTGTGGTAACTGATAACCCTCTTCAAATAATACCATTAAGAAATCCGACTCAATTCCCTTTAAACAAAATCAAACAAACGGTCAGCAACTCCAACCTACATACACAACAAAATATTAGAACGCCTCCCAACCAAAGACCTTTAGATGATGAAGAGGAAGAAGATGAAGATGAATACGACGATGAAGAACAAAGTGAGGAGGAAGAAGATGAAACTGATGATGATAATGAAAGCGTAGAAAATAGTAGCAAAAGACCATACAACTTTAAGCCCGATCATCAAGAGTTGCCCTTTGAATACACGCATCCTAAAAATAAATTTGCAAATATAGAAAATCCATTTGCTCGCCCTAACTTCGACTTTGACGCCTTTCTTGCAAAATTGCAGGGTAATATTTACTCAACAACATTGAAAACCCAAAATAAAATAGTCAAAGCACCAAATCAGTACCAATATACTTC
Organism: Celastrina argiolus; assembly: GCA_905187575.2. Lineage (NCBI taxonomy): Eukaryota > Metazoa > Arthropoda > Insecta > Lepidoptera > Lycaenidae > Celastrina > Celastrina argiolus. Next base: position 16,422,320 of record LR994585.1, read on the forward strand.
TTCTCCCATATCGAATTCAGGCTCAGGATCATCAACATTTAAATACGATGGAGTTAGTACACCGAAACCATTTACAGTTCCAGGTCATAATGAAAATCCTAATCAAATATTTGTTACCTCAACGCCAAAACTTGCGCCCTTTCAGCAGCAATTACAAAGGCCAGTAAGTCAATTGAACGGTAACATTCAGGAACAAGATTCATTGAGTTCAAATGGTTTTAATAGGCAACCCCAAAAAGACGCAAGCATCTCTCTGGAAGCTCTAAGACCAAAATTGCAGCCGCCTAATTTTAACGATGACAGACAGCTTCCAATTAGTTACAATTTTAAACCATTGGTAAATAATCAACCAACTACACAAAAGTTCACTCCGAACACTTTGAAACCTTATCTTAGTACCACAGGTTTATCAACTAGTCTCACACACGATAATAATAATGGAAGAATCGTAAATATACAACCACATTCTGTTGCCAGTGACAAGCCATATTTTGTATCAACTGACAATAAAAATACAATAATATTCGCGGTAACGCAATCTACTCCAACGCCTCAATCTCAGCAATCAAATGTCCAGCTTTCAACATTGCAAAATTATTGGAATAATCCAACTACAAGAATACCTATGTCAGCAGATAATAATAGACTGCAACAATTGACAAGAAACGTAAATCTTACTTATGAGACGCTAAAACCGAAACGTAAACCTATACCAAAACCATCGCCAGAAATGAGTGATTACTATTACGATGATGATGATGAGCAATTTTATTATGAACCAGCGGTGAAACCGAAATACATGCCAATTTCTGAAGTTATGCCACAAAGACCCCAAATGGCACAAAATTATCAAGAGTATGACGATATAATTCCAAAGAATAACAATTCCTCACCCCAGCGACCTAAATTTAATCCAGTCAAACCAACATTTATTCCTAAAAATCACAACGATTTATCTTTTGTTTCTAAAAATCCTTATAAGGATACTGGTAAGCCAGCCCTAGGTAAAATACCTGTGCCAGTAATGATCAATTATAACTCCGCTCAAAATAATAACATATTGCTGCCAGGTACGTCAGACAATAAATTACCAAATTCACGGAATAGAACTAGTTACAATTATAACAGAAAACCAATTCATATTGACAACGGCGCTAATACAATAAAACCACCTAAATACCTTAATCAGACTACTTTGCGGCCATACACAGTACGTCATAGATTAGCGAAACCAACAACCGTTAAGACTTCCACCATGGAAGAAAACAAGGACAGAGGTCGAGTACGTCATCACAATATCGTAGCTATGAAGTTGACTACTCCACGTGACTCTTATAAACAAGAGACTCGATTTACAAAGACTCAACACGATGACAGGACGAACAGGTAATTTGTAGAAAACTTATATAATAATTGACTTGAGACCTTTTGTAAATATTTTTTCTTGACCAATTCGTATTTGACTTAAAACTCACTGACCAAAAAATTACTAATAACATATTTGACAAAACTCGACATATTTTCAGATCGAAATTATAGGTACATAGTATATAATTTGCAAAAAAGTATAAGCTATTGTATTGTACTTATACGTAAATTATATTAGGCAGTTTTTTATATTAAATACATTAGTAAATAATTTATGAATTGTAAATAGCATGTAATTATTTCTACAGTTTGTAATATTAACATAATTATAATATCATTGTACTTTCACTCTCAACCTCTATTTACTAACCTTGTATAAATTATTTTGTAAAATATTATAAATAATTATTCATGCTGTTTCAACGTTATTTTATAACACGGTTAATTTTATAACACGAACATTTTTCAGCTTGGAACCAACGGAAAGTGTTACACCATCCTCTTACTTAGGCAGCCCAAGACCTAAAATGCTATACAACGGATCACAAGCATACAGCCCTGACCAATACGACCCATATTATGCAGTATATGACGAAGATGGTGAACTGTATAAAGATTCAGGTAAGTAATACATTTTGAGAAAATAGTAAAAAATACCAGTCGTGTAAATAATAATCATATTATAAGCATAACCCAGGAATATAATATTATTAAAATAAGTAAATATTAAAATAACAGAATATATAAAAGTGAAATTCAGAGTTAATATAATGTACATATATTTGGAATTTCTGCTTTACACGTAACATAAAACTAAAATAAACAAAATTAATAAAGCAATGTAAATAGAAAAAATGGTGTTAATATGCAAAAAAATTGACCATATTTTACAACTAAAAATACAATATCTACTCATTTAATCTTCACTGTGAATATAAACATTTTTAACTAATAATAATTATTGTGTTCATGAAAATAATAATAATATGTGTAACATTTCCCAATGGATATATTTTGGTGTCACCAAATTGGTTATGGTTTTAACCGGTGGTTGGCAATGGTGTTGGCAGATTATGGACAGCAATATAATTCAGCTTCACTCCGACCTGCAGTCCAGCAGACTTACCGAGGAACACCACCGAGTGTACCAGCCAGAAGACCTGTGGAGTATACCCAAAGCCCGGTGTCGCCTGATGATTATGATGATGCTCTTATTCAGGGACCGGTGAGTTTTGAATTGAAAAGTATTAAATATAAATATAAAAAAAGTATTAATATTGAACTACTATAGTAAAATAGGTACTTCATTTTATTCACAAAATAAACTTTGTGATCTCAAAATACAAAGTCCAACGTCATTCGAGCTCTAGCTTGATTGTCAATGTAAAACTTTTTTTTTTTACAGATAAACAATCAAAATCAGTATCAATCGGGGATCCGTCAATCAACAAGGTAACGTTTGATATTATTAACACGCATTTAAATATTAACTAAGCTAAATTTACAAAACTATCCGCTAAATGCAAGAAATTATTCAGGGGCGAAGGTAATGAATTGGGCTATGATCATAATCTGAGCGGCGTGAGGACTACAATATACGAAGCTACAACGCCTACAACCCTAAGCACGCCCCCCTCTACAACTAGCACAACTACCACCACTACTACCACTACCACTACCACAACCACACCACGTCCAACCACTGCACTGTTTACAGAAGCCCTGACCCCATCTCGATATACCCCAAGGTACTACAAAAGATTTCGTTATCTGGTCAGCGCGTGATCATCAAAGCTTTTGTCATAATTATGAGTACCATCATTCATATTCCATGACTAATTGACATTATCATGTTTATCTATTTAACCACAACTCTTGTACTGATTCTTATGCCTAATTACTAACATTGTTAATATTTTTTGGTTTTGAATTGAAATCAGTTCAATGGTTGTTAAATGTGTGTAAATATTACTTTAAAATATTATTATGTGTACACGTAGTTTGAAATTATTAAGCTTTTAAATTGCATTCCTAATAATAAACATTCCTTTTGTGGTATCTTTTGTTAGAGATCCGTAAGTCAGATTAAGATTTGTTTCAAATTTTATTTATAAAAACTTAAACGTGCTGAAAAATTTTTGAGATCTTGTTGATAATTGGAATCAAATTAGCCTTATTTCTTTGCTTTATATTCAACAGATTATCCGATGAAAATCGATCTCGCAGCCCCGTTTCCTCTACAATCAAAAACTTTATCGATGAATCTAATTCATCAAATCCTTTACCACCACCTTTACCCGTTATAAATATTTCATCCCTTGCTAAGCCCTTTAAAAAGACTGACAATGTCCCTCCGACAAGTAATGACTTACATTCGACTCAAGTATCACCGACTTATAAACCGCTAACTTTTACTCAGACTAAAACTTTGAATAGGAAAGATTCCGTTGAAATTGTTAGTGCACCATACGAGAAGAATGATAAAAAAATAATTTCACTAACAACAGGATTTTCAATCCGGAGAAATAGTGACGACGATAAAAATCCTTATACTTTGACTTACATATCTAAGCCACTTAATACTCAAAACGCATTTAACTACAATACAAATACAGCTAGCAAAAGTGAAAATCAATTTAAGGATAGTGATTATTACGACAATAGTAAGAGTATTGAACAAGTATTGGAGAAAAAAATTAGTGATACAGATGTGCTGTCACTGGACAAGCGTATAAGAAGAAAACATAATAAACATGAAAAACCTCATAACGAAGACAAGATTGCCAAAATAGAAACCACCACTGAATATACGACAACACAAGCTCCTACAAAAGCTACTAAATATTATTTGAAGATGATTCATAAGCGGCCAGCAACTACCCCATCTCCTACTTCAAATTCTAAACAAAGTGCTTTATATTATACTACTGAAAGTAACTCTCATGATTCTTATTCTACACCTGAACCTGTAATTTTACAAACAAACCAAAATAACGACTGGAATCAGTATAATGATAATGTTCACAATATTGATCCCCAAATCACAACTTACTACAAATCATCTAATAATTTAGGGAATTTCTACGACGCAGACAAAGACATCACTCCCGAAAGTTCAAGTAGCACAACAACATCTACTCTTCTGTCACCTACAAACTCACTTTTCTCTACAAGTGAGAAATCGGCTGATATAGATAAAGATAATTCTGATTATTACAAAAAACCTAAGCCTTCTTATTATCTGTATCATTTGGAGGATGATGTTCAAGCAGACAAAACAACTGAAATTTTCGGTGGAAATATTAAAAATGTTCTAAAATCTTTCCTTAACGATGTATCTAGTACGTCTTCAAATGAATTGGCAAGTACATCTTCCTCGCCTTCTTCTATAGAGTATACATCACCTAAAGAGTATATTCCAAAGGAAACAGAAAAGACGGTTCATATAGGATTCCAAAAGAAGAAAAAGGTAAAATATGCAGATGAAAAACCTATCAGAAGCCATTATAAACACCTGCAAATTATCACAGAGCCTTCAGTGAATCAATATTTAGTACCAACATTTGATCCACTTTCTTATGTTACCTCTGAAAAAAATTATGAAAAAGAACGACCTATATCATCAACGGAATTGCCTGCGGCCCAAATTGAGCCACTACCTATAAACAATAAGAACATATATCACCAAGACAGTGAAGTTGAGGCAGTTACAAAACATGACAAGTATTTGTCTAAATTCAGCGGAGTTCTTAAAACCAAACCCAAAATTACTGACTCTCGTAAATATTACAATATTGTCAATGATCACCATCAAGAACCTGTTAGAACCGACAGTTATGACTTAAACTACAATGATGATAAAAATGACTTGACTGAGAACTCTGTTGGAATTGTTGAAACTGTAAAGACATCAACAGAACCAATACAACTCCTACCTACTACAACTGTTAGTTATGACAATGAAATTACTACAACTACCGTAAAATCGACTACGACACAGAAAATTGAAAAAGAGACAAAGCCTACTAAGAGTTTGACCTTCCCGACGCGAGCCTCTCGAATTAATCCTGCCATAAAGTTAGCTGCGACAAGCTCTGGAGGTGGGCGCAGGAGTTACCAATCGTCGTCCAATTGCTCATCAGACAACAGTCTGCAAGACAATCCAAAGTGCAACGAAATCAAATACCAGAGGTACTTTACTCGCCGGCCAGTTTAATGTGATGCCTACTTCACATCTAGATGGACGGTGAAGGAACTTTCTTAAAGTCCTTACTTTCCGCATAGCAAAATAACTAGCATGTGGATAAATACTTTTTATACTTCGTTAATAGCACTCACGGCATCTCTATCGCTTAGCATACTTTTTATTTTATATTCTCATTGGGGGACTTCAAAGTCGGTTGAGTTTATTTCTGAATTGTTAACTCCTGACGTGACCATTTCCATTTCTTGCACATTGCCTATATTTGTATGCAATGTCGCTTGTAGTTGGTTATCTAGACAATATTTGGAGTAGTAAGTTCCTCAATGTTATCGCTACAATACTTTTGCACCACATCGCAACTCATTAGTTTTGAATTCGCACTCCACCATTTAGTTTTATGCACGAGTAAAATAACACTTAATTTTTTATATTTTTTTGGTTCAAAAACAGGTAATTTTATTATTATTTTTATTCGAAATCGCTTAATTAACAAGATCAAAATTCAAAATTTGTTGATTTTTTCATATTGAAGAAAACAACAATGAAATCGTGATTGCTTATAACACAGTCACGCACTGAATCATCAGCTTACAGAGAAGAGTTAATTAGTCAGAATGTTTTTACAGGCCAAGCAGTACCCGTGGACGAGGCTCTGCTCACTACTCCACTTCAGGAGCGTCAGACGTACATCCGCCTAACAGGGGAACACCACCAACGTTAGATATTTGATTATTTTCAACATTTACTTTGGTAAATGTTGATAATTATTTTCAATGTTGTTTTTCTTTTGTGTAACAGTCGCTCCCGTCCTACTCTTAAACCATCTACCGCTATCGTAACAAAGACGGCAGAGGTAGTTGATATTTACGCACACCCGCCAAGCAGATCGTCTCCTGTATACCCACAACCTACTCCAGACAAAACTGCCGCGAAGTGCAGAAAAGATGTGTGCCTTTTACCAGATTGTTTCTGCGGAGGAAAAGATATTCCTGGTATGTGTAAATCTTAAAACTAGATATTGCCCGCTCTGCACGTGTAAATATTTTTCACGGGAATAATATATTTTTTTAAGATACTCCGTAGCGTATTGTGCTAAATTTTATTAAAATCATCCCAGTAATTTCAAAACGTGTTCAATGCGAACAAATATTTTCTTTTTTATAATATTAGTTATAAACAATCTATTTTGTTACCACAAAATAAAAGTATTATATAGTATATATTCTATCAGTGGTTGAACCATTATATCTAGTAAAACCACTATTTTTAGTAGCAATAAGTAAAATAATTTAATGAATCTCAGGAAACTTACCAGTCAACGAAGTGCCGCAAATGGTACTCATAACGTTTGATGACGCTGTAAATGATCTCAATAAAATATATTATGAAGAATTGTTCGAAAGAGGTCGTACGAATCCAAATGGGTGTCCAATAACGGGTACATTTTTCGTATCCCACGAATGGACAGATTATAGTCAAGTTCAAAACCTTTATGCCGATGGCCATGAATTTGCTTCACATACCATTTCGTAAGTCAATAAGATACAGATAAACATGCTGTATACTGGGGTGGACTTCTCTGTATTAAATATATTCGTCTTTAATAATATTACCTATATTATTCTCTATGGGTGGAATATTCTATATAGCGGGATTAAACTGTGGAGGAATTCTTAAAAAGTCTTACGAGACTTACTAGGATTACTTAAATGCGGCGGATACTCTATAATAATATTTACTACTTGTTATGATTTTTTATTAATAAAATTGTATTTATTTTTTCTTTCCTTCCTACCAATCTCTATCTATTTAACATTTCTTTTCGTTATGCCTTTCTCTTTCTCTCCTTCCTGGTCCTGGCACTTCAACACTTCCAACATTCGCATGCACATTACCTACATCCCGCGACAAACAGGCGACTTACCAGTGGATAAGGTCCCACAAATCGTTTTGCTGACCTTCGATGACTCGGTCAATGACTTGAACAAACAACTTTACTCGGATCTCTTTGAGAAAGGCCGTGTCAATCCTAATGGGTGTCCCATATCGGCTACGTTTTACGTGTCACACGAGTGGACAGATTACAGCCAAGTACAAAATTTGTATGCCGCTGGACATGAAATGGCTTCACACACGGTTTCGTAAGTTTTAAGAGTTGTTACGGCACAAGATCAGAAATTGCACTGTTACATTTTGTGACGAAATAGAATCAGACTTCTAAAGACACATTAACTGAATATATAGTTACTTTTTCTTTTCCTGTATAGTATAATTTGCATGCTAAACTTCATTAACATAAGTTACTTCTATACTGTTAAACTCTTTATAATTAATACTGATTACTATAATTACTGATATTTTTAATGATTTCTTTAACAATAACTTTCTATAACTTTTTATCTACCTTCTAGCTTATTTCAAAATACTCATTACGTAATATAATTTCAGACATAGTTTTGGTGAACAGTTCTCACAAAAGAAATGGAACAGAGAGGTAGGAGGACAAAGAGAAATACTGTCAGCTTACGGTGGTGTTAAACTCGAGGACGTTAGAGGAATGAGAGCTCCATTCTTATCAGTTGGAGGAAATAAAATGTTCAAAATGTTATACGATTCTAACTTCACGTACGATTCGTCCTTACCGGTCTATGAGAACAAACCACCTAGCTGGCCTTACACATTGGATTATAAATTATTCCACGACTGTATGATTCCGCCGTGCCCCACAAAATCTTACCCAGGTAATACTCATGAAATTACTCTGAGATACGTGAGGAAATGGAAATTCTTAGTTATGATTGATGAGGAACTACGACTATATATTTATTAATGTACGGCTTTTAATAGCTTATAGATGATTCAAAATAAATGTCTCTAAAACCCAATGCCGTACTAAAGTGGTGGTGCCGGAACTCTGAGTAATTTTATGATATAGTAACAGCCTTTTAAGCATTATTCACGTTGGTTCATTTCACAGGTTAATTTTGTTCATTGGCTTATAGTGTAACATATTTCATTCAAAATATTATTTACACAATATTTGCACATTTTTTTTTTACAGGTGTTTGGGAAGTACCTATGGTCATGTGGCAAGATTTGAATGGAGGCCGCTGCTCTATGGGTGACGCGTGCGCAAATCCTTCTGACGCAGAAGGTGTATACAAGATGATTTTGAAGAACTTTGATAGACATTACACGAGCAACAGGTAAAATTATTTTAAAATATACAATGATTTGTAAATTATTTTGATGTGCTAGGAGATGATAATATTTTACAAACAGGATATTAATCAAAAGTATTTTCAATTTCAGAGCTCCGTTTGGTCTTTTCTACCACGCCGCTTGGTTCACTCAGCCTCATCACAAAGCAGGATTTATAATGTTCCTGGACTTTATCAATCAAATGCAAGACGTATGGATCGTAACGAACTGGCAAGCCCTACAATGGGTGAGAGACCCAACGCCAATCTCAAGAATGAACAGCTTCCAACCGTTCCAATGCAATTATGCTGTAAGTATTATTAAACACTTTAATTTTTTCTCTAATCTTACTAAGTGATTGTTTACTTGTAAATTTTCATGCAAAATTTCGAATTATTCGCTAACTTGAATAGCAAAGTTAGCCAGATAAAATACGCAAGAATACGAAAAGAGATATATAACTATAACGATTTAAAACTAATTTCAGGACCGACCGAAGAAATGCAATAACCCTAAGGTGTGCAACTTGTGGCACAAGTCCGGAGTCAGATACATGAGGACTTGCCAACCCTGCCCAGAGATCTACCCATGGACTGGCAAGAGTGGCATTCGATCATCACGCATAGACAATGAAGTCGACGAATAATCTAGAATAATTAAGTTATGAATTATCCAATACAAGTAGAGTAAGCCAGCGAGGCATAGTTCGTCTATGGTCCTCTGTTTTGTCACCTATGAGAGTGTGCCATTTAAAATTTGATGGTTACAAAACATTGCAATATTTCCTTTTAGGATAATTTTCTACTTCATGTTAGTTCAAATTTGTAAAGTATTGGAAACTGTGATATTTTCTGTTTTCAATAGTTTGAATGCAAGCGCTAAAATTATGAATTTAGGTTATTGTCGTACGAGTATGTTTATGCTTGAAACCTATTTCTCTTTATTTATCTATAGCTAATAAATCAATACTGCTTACATGTAAGTGAGATATAGATACTATAATTATTAAAATAATGAAAAAAACATTAAATATTCTAAAGGTTGTATCTAATTTGAATAATAACATTGTGTCGCTTCAAAAATTTAAAGATTTCATTGTATATTCGCGTGAGCCATATTTAATTAAAAGTTAGTAAATAACTTCTTATCTTGCCAGCTCGTGGTTGATACTGCCTTTATAAGAATTGTAAATATTAGGTTGTAAAGTATGATTTAGTGGTATGTTAGGATAATCTGTAATTTAAGGAAATTTTGTATTGATTGGCAAAAACGTGATTATTTTATTATTATAAATGTGAGAGATGTGGTTTGCTTTGTGTAGATGTCTGCCTACATCGTTTGACTGATGTAGCACACGTATACACGACTGCTTGAAATTGTAACATCTCAAATCAATCCCTATTTAATCATCTCATTCATTAGAGCATGTCCGATTTTTCTATACTTTAAAACTATCGCTGATACTTCTTTTCCATATAAATTATTTATGAAGTTGTATCGAATGTTTGTAAGTGTAAATATAGGTTAATATTTAAAATTACTAGTATCACTTTTAGGATTTTTGATTGAAGCAGTTTTTTGGTCTTTTCTACTACTCGGACATGACATCAGTATTGGTAGATTGTGACTGTTTTGCAGTCTTATGTATCGTCAAGGTGTGATAATTGTAGACCAATACTGATAAATAAAATTACATAAATTAAAGTGTGTTTTAATTCCTTCTCCCTAAATTAAAAGTTAAAACAAACCAACATCATTTTATTATATCATAATTATTACGTTGTTTATAAGACATGGTTTCGATCTTGTGAATTATTAGTCATTTACTAATATATATCGATAACCTTGGAACAAATATCAAAGTTATGATCGTGCACTTCAAATGAGCTAGCCTTCATAAAAAATGAAACCTTAATCACGACACCTGCTCAATTCCAATAGCAAGGTCTTTGAGGGCCTATATAAGGCATTGCTCTGCACATCCCTTTCACTCAAGACATTAACCTATGCGAAGAAATAATGAAGTATTTCTTTAGTGTTTTAATATTACTAATTTTAGTTTTTCATATCATTGATGTTTTAAGCCAGGATATTGAGTACTATCCAGGAGCTAGCGAATTCCAAAGAAATAACGAGATACTAAATAAGAATAAACGTGCTATAAATAAGGATGAAAAGTTTTTGCAAGGAATACATGTTAGAAAATTTAATACCAAAAATAAAGAAAGCAATGGAATCTTATCAAAACGATCGGCCGATCCTATATTTTATGGACATCCAAAAACTAGGGAGGAAGTATGGCATTCGAATTTTTTGAATCTAGACAGAAAAGCTGAAGAGACCGAATCGCTAATAAAACTCATTTACAACATAACGTTAACGTATTTAAACGACTGCACTTCAGTGATACTTTACGACAACCAAATAAAAGCTCAACATAGCTATTTATTTAGAGACCTCTTGCAAAATTTTCCATTAAGTTTTATACATGGGTATATAAAAGACGACTATCAATTAGCTGATCCTAACCTTCAAAATCCAGGGAAGAATTGTCTTAATTTCATTGTATTTATCACTGATGTAAAGAAGGTAGCGAAGGTGTTAGGTAAACAGTCTAGAAGTAAAATCGTTGTGGTCGCGAGGTCCTCGCAATGGGCTGTGCAGGAATTTTTGTCTGAGCCATTGTCTCGTTTTTTCGTTAATCTTCTAGTAATCGGTCAAAGTTTTCAAGATGTTGATAGTAATGTGGTGAGTATTGAGAAATAGCAACTTGAAAATGAAATGTTATCATCAATAAAATAGCCAGTTAATTCTAGTGACAATGAATTCAAAAGGTCAGCAACCAACAAAAATGTGTAAAATTGATATTTATATTTATCTAACAAGAAGATACAAATTTTAATTTCGCAGTGCTATGCTGTGTAAGAAAATCAAAATTAGATCTAATTAATTCGTTAAAAATATTTAAGGAATCAAATAGTAAAAGACCGATAGGAAAAGTTTTAAGATGTTGATTTGATGTATATTGGTCAGTAATTTTAAATATGTTAATATCTATTTAATTGCCCATAAAATATTTTGTTTGTAGGAGGCTCCTTATATACTCTACACTCATACGTTGTACGTCGATGGTTTAGGATCCAGTAAACCTGCAGTGATCTGCTCTTGGTCTCATGGAAAGTTTTCAAGAAATATGAACTTATTCCCATCAAAAATGACTCATGGTTTTTCAGGACATAGATTTTTGGTTGCCGCCTCTAACCAACCCCCGTTTGTGTTCAAAAGGTAACGCTAAACGTTATACATAGTAGATAGTAAATACTAAACATAAAGATAATGTAAACAATTAAGGTTTTTCAAATTTTAGAATACAAACTGACGATAATGGTGGAAACCCTAGCGTACAGTGGGATGGAATTGAAATGAGAGTTTTAAGACTACTGGCAGAAAAAAATAATTTCAGTATAGAAATAGTTGAAACTAATTATTTGCATCTCGGGTAAATATATTATTATGTGCCTATCAATTATTTATCACATAAAAAAACTATTTTATTACTTAATAAAATAGTTTTTTTGCTTTATATTCGTTGTATCCCTAAACTCAACATTTTATGGTTATAGTGTATAAAAAGTATTAAATATTTTATTCCACTGTCTGGTATCCGTAACAGAAGTTCTTTCGATGCTTAGGACAGGGCTGTATTGATGCGAAGCATCATAATAGTATTACAAATATAGGATTACGATTAATTCAAAGGTATTTCCCAATGATTCTTCAGTTGTAACTTTGTAAGCTTTAGCCTATCATATCAACTGCTATTTAGTTCTGGAGACGCTGTCACAAGAGACTTGACCACGGGGAAGGCTGACATGGGCATGGCCGGGGTGTACGTGACTGTGGAGAGACTGAACACCACAGATATGAGTTTCGCACACTCACACGATTGTGCTGCTTTCGCTACATTGATGTCGACAGCACTGCCAAGGTCAGTAAATAGGATGGTTTATATTTTGTTCCGGAGATGCCGTCACATGAAACCTGACCACTGGGTAGCCCCATGTCAGGGTCACGTGCAAGGCTGACATGGGCATGGCCGGAGTATACATGACTGTGGAGAAACTCAACGGCACAGACATGAGCTTTGGCACGATTGTCATGTGTTCGCCACATTGATGTCGACGGCATTGCAAAAGTTAGTAAGTAGGGTATACTTCGATTCAATGTAGATAATATTGTAAACAAAGTCAATATGGGTGGATACAATGCTTCCATTTAAAATCCAACCTATACCAACCTTCTTAAGTATCGACTGTCACCACTTAAATGTCCGAATTGGATAAATTCGGTGTATAAAATTGAATATCTTATTTCCTAAGCACTATAACTGCTCAGATTTCGCGGTCTGGTAGTTTGTAGCTTGGCTTCCAACTCCGGAGGTTTGATGATGATTCATGAACCATCACCAAACCTCCGAAGCGAAATCTGAGCAGTTATAGTGCTTAGGACATTAGAAATTCAATTTTATACACCGTATATCGGATACAAGGTGCAGGGCACTTTACAATATGACTATCCGACGAGTCATATTGTAAAGTGCCCTGCACATTATCTCTAGATGTATCGCTAGTCCGTTCCACTACTTTACGAGAGTTAAGAAAGAGAGTGATCTTATGTATGGCACACTATACAATAACTCTTGCGTTGCTAGTCTGGTACAATGACTTGACCACCGTCACCGAAACGGCCGAAACCTAATATTTATAACATGGTTATATTTCAGATATCGTGCAATTCTTGGCCCATTCCACTGGCAAGTGTGGGTAGCCCTGACATTCACGTATCTGATTGGTATATTCCCTTTGGCCTTCTCGGATAAGCACACTCTGTGGCATCTGCTTAATAATATGGGGGAAGTGGAGAACATGTTCTGGTATGTTTTTGGAACATTCACCAACTGTTTTACGTTCGTCGGCAAAAACTCCTGGAGCAAAACCACCAAGATCACCACGAGACTATTGATTGGTAAGATTATAGATCTTAATGTTAGATTTTTCGTTCAGCAGGCTTACTCCCGACAAAATCGAGAATCGAAGTTAGCCATTGGTTCAATTCCCGAGTTGGAACAGCAAAAAATTTTGTTTTCAACTTTGGTTAGGACAATGTAGGCTGATAAAAAGATGATGCGTCGGATGGGCATGTAAAACTTGGTCCTACGCTTGATCTCCCGCCAGTCGTGTCGGTTATCCATCCCACTGGACTACGAGAGTGAAGGAAGAGAGAGTGCTTCTGTGTATTGCGCACACACTTGGGCACCAAAAAATAACTCCTGCGTAGCTGGTCTGGTTTCAATGAAACCGGCCACCGTCACCAAAATCGGTGTGGGAGGCATGTATGACGAAACTACTAATCTGATTTTAATAAAAAAGGCCTTTATGGATTTGTAATAACGCATATCACATCAAAAACATAAATGTAAAAAAAGCCAAATACAAAGACAAAGAATAAGTAAAATCTAATTAATGTGTGTGCAAATTATTATGAAGGACCTCATTAGGTTTTTGCATAGTAGTTTTCGAACAAGAATTCGTTACTGATTAGCAACCAGTGAAAGCGGCCCGTATGCAGTTAACCCGGATAGTTGCGCCGATTAGTAATGTTACTTAATTTGTTTTAGGTTGGTATTGGATTTTTACAATCATCATAACCAGTTGCTATACAGGCTCTATCATTGCGTTTGTGACTTTACCGATTTACCCGGAGACGGTGGACACAATCACACAACTAATATCTGGGTTTTATAGAATTGGTACTTTAGGTAAGTTTAGATCTGTCCACCATTATAGAATTCGCGCTATGCGCGTTTTAGCGAGGTTGTTTATTTGTTTAACGGTTACTCCGTATATAAAAAAGGGGACCTATTTTACTAAAACTTTGCTGTCTGTCAATCTTTCTGTTACAGCGGTGGTAACTGGTAATTGCAAATTATTTTCAATATGACCTTCGTAAAATACATTTAATTTTTATGTTTCAGTTTTGAATAAAATCTTTTTTATTATTTCATTATTACTTGTTCAGGTTGCCTCATGATCGACGAAGTTAATATTTTCATCTACACTAATAATAATATTATAAAGAGGAAAGATTTGTATTTTTTGTATGTAACGACTAAACTCAAAAAGTACTGGACCGATTTTAATAATTCTTTTTTCATTAGAAAGCTACATTATCACTGAGTAACATAGGCTATATAAAAATCAATTGCTCTTCGTTAGTCTCGCTAAAACTGGAGATCAACTTTTTGGTCTTGAAATATTCGTGGAAGTCCCGGGAAGGTTTAAACGGTATACATGCTCAACGAACTGGGCACGGGTCAGCTAGTAGATTATGTATTTATGTGCCGCTATAAGAACAGATACTATCAACATAATAAAATAAATGTTAAGGGGGCTCAATATATATAACGAATTTTTTGCCTTTAGTGTTCGTTTATTTATCCTTTCATACATTAGGACTAATATTTGTGTATTAAAAATTGTGCGCGAGTCTAATTCCCACATGGCCGGTTCTTCGGTCTTTCATAAAATGCCCTTTCTAGATCACGGTGGGTGGGAGCGATGGTTTCTGAATTCATCTGACCCGCTAACAAACAAACTGTTGAAGAACTTAGAGTTAGTCCCTGATGTGCGGTCTGGTATCATGAACGTAACGAAGGCTTTCTTCTGGCCATATGCCTTCATTGGATCCCAGGCTGAGCTTGCATATCTTATTCAATCCAACTTTTCGAAATCTGAGTAAGTCTACTGTCATAATTTTATTTCATAATACAGGTTCATGGTTCATGTATCAAGCCGAATATAGTGTGAAGAGTAGAGCATTTTTGTTTCGGCAACTCATATTAAATTACTTACCATAACGCGACAAATCACGATTGAAGATCTCCATATAAGTCATAAAAAGGTGAGTTTAACCCGCCATTGGTGACGTCAGTTTGACTTACATCATTGGTGACGCCGGTCTCACGGACCAGGATTTTCGACCTAAGTCTTTGCCAGTAACTAATTATATATATGACATATAGTTAATTTAGTTTTAATTATATATATGTATATAGCAATAAAAACATAAAAATTTCATAAATCACAATTCGTTTATTAAGATAATATATAATTACACTAAGGACACTAAAAATCAACACGTGTATTTCCATGTGTTTTATAAAATATCAAAAATTAACAATCTTAAACATTTACGTATTAAATCAGCCTTTGTCAGTCTTATGACATTATAAAGTCTTGAAAATTAAACAAAAATAGATAATCATCTAACAAAAAAATAAAAATATACCTCGTTAAAAAACTACTCTTCTTGTACCGTCAAACAGGTACTGCAACAAGGCACTACGTGCTCAAGGCACAAATATTTCTTGCATTTGTGACATAAATATTTGCTTTTTCTATTTTTTTGCCAACCACACTCATTGCATCGACCGTTTCGTGAAGGACCAGCAATGCCAGGTACATCATTTATCTTCAAAATTTCAGATACTCTATGCCTCAATACTCTAGGCAAGTTCAACGATCTACGACGTCGACCCCGCCCTTGGTGACATTGTAAACTTACTAAACTAGACTTTCAGCTTCATCGCTATCCAATGATGTTTGTAACAGATCTTTATCGGATGGTGTGACTTCTTGTAGAAGCGCTTTGAGACGACGTTGTTCCCTTTAGTAAGACATTCTAAAACAAAAAGTAAGCAATTATTATATATTTTTGTTAAATACCACTAATTTCACAAAAAAATATATTAATTTAATGAATTGATGATGCATGATGAAAATAACAGTAAATGTAGCACTTACATTAGTTATTTTTAGAGAAAGTTAAAAAAAATATGAAAATTAATTTTGAACAATTTACTTACGTAATTAGTGACGCCGGTCTCACGGACCGGGTTAAAGGCAAAAGTCTGAAACGCGCATCCGTGGCGATGTCGCGGGGAGAACTAACCGAGGGGGACGTAAAATGAGGCAAGCTCGAAATCGCAACACGCGTCGATAGCGGGTCAAAAAGTAATTCGACTTTTTCTAATCACCCGGTCTCACAGACATACACGTCACCAATGGCGGGTTAATCCTGGTCAGGTCTTAGGTCAACGACCAGTGCGTTCGTGTGTATAGACTAGGAGCCAGGTGAGCCGTAGTAAGATTCCCTCCTTGTTATTTTAGACCTTTGAATTTTTTTCAGTTAGGTATATTATGTAATTTATATGAGGTGCCAAAACATAAAATGCTCTACGCGTCATTCTCTTCACACTTTATTATTCGGCTTAATATAATATGAACCATGAAACACCCTGTTTGTGTTTTGTGCGTTTGTCAAATTATTCTATTTAAGTATATTTGATCATGTTGAGAGAATACATAACAATATTATAAAATATAATTATTGCATTTTTAAAATTTACTTATTTTTATGCTAATAAAAAAGGTTTTTTAAAACTACAGATCAAAACGAGATCTTCTCTACATATCAAATGAGTGTTTCGCGTCATTTGGTGTATCCTTAAGCTTCCCAAAGAACTCGATATACACTGCAAAATTAAGTGCAGACATTAGAAGGATGGTACAGAGCGGGTTGATGGATAAAATAGTGGATGAGGTTCGATGGGACTTGCAGAGAAGCAGTTCGGGAAAATTGCTATCGGTAAGCTAAATTTATACTAATATTATCAAGCGGAAGAGTTTGTTTGTTTGTTTAAACGCGCTAATCTCAGGAACTACTGGTCCAATTTGGAAAATACCCTTTTTGTTGGATGGTCCAATTATAGAGGAAGGCTTCTGGCTATATCTCAATACGCTGCGACCAATAGGAGCGAAGCCTCAGTGAGAAATGTTGTAAAAACGGGGAAAATTATTCACATTTGGCGACTTTCGTTGCGTGCGCTGCATAAACGGTTTAAGTCACTCAAAAACCACGCGAACGAAGTCGCGAGCACAGCTAGTGTTAGTGTATTTCGGTAATATAGGCTGTAATATTCATGAGTGATAATACTTTAGGGACTGTGTAATGTGTATAGAGTTTACTGTGAAAGTACCAGCTCTGAAAAAGGTAGTTTCTTTTTTACTTATTGTATGGGAAAATTTATGGTGATGAGCCATATCTCATAGAAACGTTAAAGCAAAATTAAGCGGTGGTACTTTCATAGTATACGTACATAAATACTCTAAAGTATGACGACCTCCGTAGCGCAGTGTTTGAGCGCGTTGGTTCTCGAACGAGAGATCGCGGGTTCGAATCCCGCAGAAGGAACAAAAGTTTTCAATGTTCCTGGGTCATGGATGTGTATTAAATTTGTGTATAATATATTAAACATCTTAAATATGTGTATAGTATAAAAGTATTCAATATATTATATTCCCGTTGTCTGGTACCTGCAACACAAGTTCTTCGGATACTTAGCACAGGGCCAGATTGATGTGGTGTGAAGCGTCCATGGATATTATTATTATAGTATTATCACTAATTTATTTACACATTATACTTATACAACTGAAAATGAAAACGAAAATAAAACACTATAATTATATTGGGATTGATTTAGCTGTTGTTGAAAGGTTTTAAAAATTACTGTATTTTATGATATAATATTTACTAAGTTCATTTTGTAGGTCGGGTCAGATTCGTTATCATTCTCGTCTCTCGAAGAAAAAGGACTGACTCTAGAAGATACGCAAGGCATGTTTCTCTTATTAGGTGCTGGATGTCTTTGTGCAGCAGTAGCTTTGATTTCCGAATGGACAGGAGGCTTTTATAAAGGTTGTCAGAGATTAAAATCGAGAATTAATTTGTCTGAAACAAATGAGAGTTTACTGACTACACCTTCCATTGAAGTAATCGAAGACTATCCTGAACTAGATGTCTACACTGGGTCCAATAGCGTCGACGATTCTGACGATGGAAGTGGAATCATAAATATAACGAAAGACAATTTCGTTATACACTATAACAAGCACGAACAAGACTCTGACACTATGACTACGAATTCGCTTAATTTAGATAAAGAAGTAGAAGAAATATTTAAGATAGCTCAGAAGAAGGACGCTACTGAAGGAGACAACGATGTTACGTTAGAACATCTAGAAGATGAGAGAGGTGACTCTATAAATCCGTTTGGAAGTGGTGTTCATCCCTAATTATTAAAACTGCAGTGTTATTCTCTAAAAATGTTTTGCGTATTAATTTCCCATACTGTGAACATCGAAATTTGACAGTCTGTCAAGATACGCAAAACATTCTTAGAGAATAGCACTGGAAGTAGTAAGACATGTTAAGTTTTGTTCTGCTTTAGTAAAACCAGGATACCTACTTTATAAAAGGCATAATATGAAGTAGAGGAACATATTTTAAATTAGTTTACTTCTACAGGCTGTAATATTAATTACTGATAATACTTTAGGGTATGTATGGGTCCCGTTAATATAGTTTACTGTGAAAGTACCAGCGCTGAAAGAATTAGGTACTTTTTTAAATTGTTGTATGATGTTGGGTTGTTTCTCATAGAAACATGTAAGTCAATAGTAAGCCTTTCAGCGCTAGTACTTTCACAGTAAACTTTACATAGGAGGCACATAATATACATCTAAAGTATTATAACTCATTTATTGGACACCTTGAAATTTTTTACAAGTTTTTATTTAGTTTCTATAACTTACACGTTTATTATGGAACTTTCACCATGGAAATGGTTTCTTTGTACTTTGTATATATATATATTATATATTTACCTATAGAGAAAAAGACACAAGCAGTCTTTTATACAAGAAATCTACCATTTTATCCATAGAATCTGTCAGTATTTCTGTATTCTGATAATATGGTATTTATAGATTTTATTTTCGAATTAAAACATGTCCTGGGTAAAACTTAAGCGGAATGAAAAAATCACCGTTGTGTAGAATAGGTATATTTTTCTTACGCATTGTTTATAGTAAATAGGTAGAAACAATGTTTATAGGTTTTTGTTTAGTTTGTACGAATTTTGTGAAATGAATAAAACAATAAAACTTGACATCCAACTCTTTATTACCCTTCGAACAGTCATCAAAATAATTTATAACAATTTTCTAACACTGTCCATTAACATTAATCCATTCAGCCATAGAGGTGTTTTATACATTGCGACAGAGGTGCGCGCAGGCGCATATACCTAACATAATGCAGGATTCGGCCCGGCCTCAACTTAAAAATAATTATACAATATGACTTAAATCCAATGAGATACCTCAGAAAAATGGGTACACTCATTATCCGTAAAAATATCGATAAAATACAACAGATTTTGCATTTCAATTTTGTAAATTCAAACAAAAATATACCTAACAACTAGTAGCAATCTTTATTGCACGGGTGTAACCAGAAAGTGAAGTTGAGTATTCAATAAGGATATGTATAATACCTATTCTATCTGGATCGTTCACAATGCACGGCATTACAATAGCAAAGAGCCTGGCACTGATCTATTTCGAAATCAGCAAAACTTTAACTATAAACACTTACGACTACGATGCTTTAAATGCATAATAATTACGGATACTTAATTCAAGGGGTTCGTGAACCGAGTACGAGCTAAGTCGATACGGCACTCGGCACCATTACGGTTAACTCGCACGGAGAACACTACTCTTTACTATTGTAAAGCGGTTAATAATACAGGTAAAACATACACAAACGTAGATACACCTACAAAACAAACCAAGCAAACCCACGACACACGCCTTAGTTGTGCGTGTTATGAACAATAATTAATAATAATGAAATCATTTCCGACAGCAAATCTCACAACCTCGGAAATAATGCTCCCAATACCAGCTTACTGCGACTCCTTAGTCGATAAAGTTAAGTGCAACCGACTTATATAGATCTAGTGAAAGTTATGTGTTCCTCTGAAAAGTGCAAGATGTTGCACTACTGCCTACTAACGGGATATTTCTCATTAGAAAATACGACATCGTCGAAGGAAAATGTGGTATTTATTAGAGAAATCATATAACAAACGTCAAATACTGCGGCCAAATAATTTGAGCAATCAAATAAGCACTCGACGGTCAGCTAAACTATTAGGAACGAACGACCGAAAACGATCAAGAATCAACGCAAATTTAGATCTTTTAATACAAGGACTGTAACAGTGCATTGTGTATATCACAATAACAATTCTACACATATACGTACGAATATACTCCCAGTAAAGGGACAACATTTATTTACGACTCAGTATTAAAATATTAATTCGTATTCTAGTGTATAATATTTTACAATGCGAAAATACATATCGTGTTCAGACTTTTGATCGTCAAAACTGTTTATTCCCTGTACACATTTAACAAATATACATTTACAATTTTGTTATTGTGATTTGAAGGTGTAAATATGAGCATAATATCTTAGTGTGTAATATTCTAGAATAAGTTCAAGACTACCCGAGCGCGGTATACCTACAATAACACATATATTTTTTATTTTATATTCACAAAGATTATGTGATAATGACTGTATTGTCACACCAATATTTATAATAATGTATGATACAGATTAATTCTAATTATATATAACATTTTAAGACGTGAATAGTCAAGCAATCTATAAAATTTGGTAGGTATATGGTACATACAGGCACTGTGAGTAAGGCATCTACAGTGAGGCGATATAGGGTCGATAGGTAGAAATAATTGTGATCTATTCGTATAACAAGTAACAATTAAATTCATAGGAACTCTAAACAGTTTTGATACTTTTTCTCGAAAGCGAAAATATAGATTCTTTTTTCAAAAAATAAAGTACTGTAAATGGTCGTACTCTCTAAAAATAGGGTCGCTGTGATAAAGTGCATTACGAAAATATGATTTTTGTGAAAATATACATCTGTCTATGTCTAATTAGTGAATAATTTGTTATGGTAGTGCTAGCTTCAGATCACAGTAACAAAATAAATATACAACAAGCATTTTGATAACCAATCATTAGTCGCTAAATAGAATTATTCTAACACATGGGTATTTTATACAGATTTATATATGTGATATTATAAATTGACTTCAATTTTGGTCTGCAAACGTGGGTTCGCATGTTACTTTTAATTCGAAGCCGATCAAATTGAGATCAACATTATGCAAAGTATGTTGTGTAACGAGTACATCCGCGTGTTGCTGTCTCTTTCGCACAGTTAGGCTGCGCAGGCGCATAGTTTCAAGCGGGTGACGACGCGAGGGTAGGAGGGAGACGGATACACTCGTTAAGCCCCGTTTACACTCTAACGATTTGACGCGGCGTATAAAGTATACAGTGTGTCTCTATTATTATGAAGCTTGTACTTATTTTATACCGCTTTAAACCGTCGAAACGGAACTGTTGTACAATAATTAGATTGTTATACAATACAGATGTTACTTACGTGAATGCTTAGAGTGCAAGTGTTATCATAAGAATTTTAAAGCTTCGTGTGGTACTTTTACATAAACGAGTCTAGCTAACATTATCTACTTACAATACATAACATTCGTTCCTAACGGGACGTGTATACATATTATGTAAATATTATTCTTATATTGTATAAATATGTCAATAGATAAAGTACATTTCCAATACATAACTTTATTATCTTCTGTGATGACGCTACGCTTATAATTACGAAAGTTCGGATGTCACACTAAAATATTTTAAAATGGCACAAAAAACTTTTGAAACACTAACACAAGTCATCAGTTTCACTGTCCGATCTCTGCACTTCCACACCGCTGGCGCGCAGCCTGTCCCTCACTACGCCTTACTTCACTAACACTAATTGACTAACTTTAAGCTAAATAGACAATGGCACGGATTGCACATAAAGTGTCACGTATTTACAAGGAGTATGGTTGCTATAACATATAGTGTATGTGCATAATAGGTGAAACATCAAGTTGTCAACATCTAAACCACCGTTAATCTGCCCTTTTCCATGACGTAACAATGCCAATGCCATCAGCACCTTCGGAATTCAGACTTTTGTATGCACCACACGGGAAAAGAGCATAGTATCGGCTACGGCGGCTGGGCCTAGCAGTGCGGGTGTATGGGCCTCGGGTACGGACCGAAGGCCTCGTGGCCCAGCTATGTGGCCCAGCCCTCGATCCGCGGCCGCTTCGTGTGGGGCTGGTCGTAGTCGAGCGGCCCATGCCGCATGTCCTGCCCGGGCGAGCCCATGTTGCTGGAGGTCACAGAACCTGGAATTGACAACGAAGGTTATTATAATTTGTCAGTATAACTTTAGACAACATATTCCATACTCGTACATTAGATATAGTGTCAGCATAATAAATCCGTCTCATAATGAAATAACAGCTCACTTGAAAAGTGAGGTGTTATTCCATTCAGTTGGTTATAACACTGTGAACGTCCACGTGTGTCACAATGCTTGATTAGAAATCGCTATCAAAATTTTAAAAATATAAATTTAAACTCATAGTGCGGTGTTTAAATTTAAATTATTACAATAAAAAGATAAGCGATTACAAATAAATAAATCAACTTAGTAATATTTATAACTTTTGTCTCAGTTCATTAAATACCAAGACATAGTATAAAATAGGTTGGGGAAAAGGCTTTTCTCAATTTAGTATGTGTGGACTTGTCATAAAATCTCTTGGGCTATACCAACGGTATCTGGCTGATTTTGGTATCATTAATTTTAAAGAAGGTAAATGTGAGATTTTCATTTGTTTTTCTTATTGTTTGAACCATTTTTGAAGAAGCTGATAACTAGTGATGAAAAGTGGATCACGTACGACAAGAAAGTGCAAAAAAGGTCGTGGTCAAAGGCCGGTCAGGCTTCACAGACTGTGGCAAAACCCGGGTTAACTCGCAACAAGGGCATTATTTAGGACCATTATTTATTTATTTTGAACTGTACTGCGAACAATTGATGAGATTAAAGCAAGAAGTTGAGAAAAAGCGGCCGGAATTAATCAACAGAAGGGGTGTCGTTTTTTTTACCATGATAACGTTAGCGTTATTGTAACACCTCACACACCTTTAGCCCCTCAGCAAAAATTACGGGAGTTTGGCTGGGGGATGTTAATGCAACCGCCGTATAGTCCTGACCTTGCACCTTCAGATTTCCACCTGTTTCGGTCGCTGCAAATTTCCTTCAGCAGTGTCAGGTTGACATCACAAGAGGACTGCCAAAACCACTTGTCGCAGTTTTTTCATTAGAAGCCCCAAAATTTTTATAGCAATAGGACCAACAAGATGGCAAATAGTTATCGAACAAAATGGCATCTATATACTTTAGTCAATTGTAAATAAACTTGATAAAAAAAAACCTTTTGAATTTTTATAAAAAATGCGAAGAATCTTTTCCCCAACCTACTATAGCCAATATGCCAATAGAGCTTTAATTGGCATATTGGATGCTCTGATTTACCTATCACTGGACTGGACGGAGACGATGTACAATGAAAGAATCTGGTGGCCAACGTACCATCTTGCGGCAAGTGGGCGGGCGGACTTTGCATGTCGTCCGGGGGGGGAGGCGCAGTTCTTTCTTAACTACCACTGGACTGGACGATGCGCAAAGAAGATTCTTTCTTTGCACGTCTTGCCTTTGGTTGCCAACGTACCATCAATATGCGGCGGCAGGTGGGCGGGCGGCGCGGGCGGGCGGTGCAGGTCCCGCGGGGGGGACACGGGTTCGGCCTTGATCTTCACGTTGCCGGGCGACGCGGCCGGCGGCGGCGTGCCCAGCACCGGCAGGCTGCTACTGTACACGATAAGGGCTGGTTAGGAAGTACAAGTTAGTGGATTAAAACCTTATATTGTAAGATATAAAGGGTGTAAAATGAACAGTCACTATAGCTATGAGATATGATTGTACTACCTTTTCTCATTCTTGAAATGTATTTTTTTTTTATTAAAAAAAATGTTTTTTTGCTTTTTCATTATTTCTGCGAAAAAAAATAAGATATGGTAAAAAGTAAAAGAATATATTATAGTGACTGTTCTTTTAACACACTGTATAGGTATGTATGGTAGGCATTTTTGACTCTATTCTCTATTAACTTGCTAGCGAGAAGGGAGGGATTTTACAGAGCTGCTTGTCTAGAATGCGCAGATGCCGGTATTTTATTACTAAACAAACATAATATGCTTTTTAGCTAGTAGGTATGTGAACTGGTGCAGCAAGTACAAAAATATATAAATATCAAAGAGAAATAAATAAAAGCAAATTAAATTTCACTTTGAAAATATATCTGGAGTCATCGTTTTTATGCAAAACTATATTAGCTTTTGGTTGCACCCAGTTCTTCAGTGCGTTCTATCTGTCTATTGTTTTAGTCTGAATGTATTTAAAAGGTACAACCATTTACAAACGTTATTCCGTGTTACGCTATTGTACTTATATTTAGTAAAACCTTATTAGACTGACATTTAATTTATTGTGTCGCTCGCACACGACGCCTGTATATGCATTTGAGTGAAACGCAACGTGATTAAGAAGAAACACCACGGTTGAGAGAAATACAAAATAGGTATTTATAAAATCTATTGCTGTCTCGCAGTGCCTTAGCTAGCCAGCACTAGCGCGATAGAGACAACTGCAACTTGGACTGAAATTACCTATTAAAAGTACCAGAAATCGACGTTTAGATCCCCTAAACGTCGATTTCTGGTACTTTCCTGTTTCCTCCTCCAAAACTTAACCGATTTAATTTTATTTTCTTTATTAGCTAATAAAAGAAATGAGCTAGGTTCCTATTTTTTGATTTTGTTGTTTATTGTAGTCAAATCTGTTTCCTAGATGTTAAACATAGCGGAGACTCTTTAAATAATTAATTTATTAAAAAAAGTAAAAAATAGGGACGTACAAACAATATCCATGAATATTCAGGAAAAAAATTGTTACTCTAGCAGCATTATCCTGGGAGGAAACAGGAATCCCGTAGACCACTATTTTTGTATGGAAAAAATTTCGTAGTGTTTCCTCTTAAGACACGATTTTATAATTAACAATAGCAGATGGAAGAAAAAGGACGGAGGAAGGAAAAACGTCAGTGGCGACCTCTTAATTCCAAATATCCCTAATGTAAAAAAATGTGATTAAATATTTTAATTGCTGAATAAATTAATTTACAGATGCTTCTAATTTTAAGAATAATGATAATATTTACAGATGTGTTATTATTATATTATTTATTATTCTTAAGTCGAAAAGTTGTTTCTGGAAAAGGCAACGGATACCTTTATTATGAATACTAAATGAGCAGGCTCCGAAACTACTAACTAGATCAATTTTATGAAATTTAAAAAAGATTATTAGATCACAAGAAATTAGATATTTTACTTATTGTATATAGCGGTACGGCTAAGTATCGGAAAAGTCTTAATTATTGCTATTAAACATAAACTTGTCATGATATAAATGAACTGTGATAAAAAATTGACAATACAATGACTTAAATCTATATGATAGCAACACATAAAACAAAATAAAATTTTATAGCATTTTTGAATTAAAGCCTGACCAGGATAAAATAAATTTGTAGTTCTTTTTTAATATTTTTTTTGATTTACATTGCACTACAAAAACCTAGGATGTAATTTCTAAAAGAAAAAAATAGACTAACATTTAGGTAAAGTAATTTTTAAATGTGGAACGAAATGTTTGTTTTATCTGTCAAATAGGTTCTCAACGTAGGTAACATACGTTGCTATCGTTATTCTTGGGACCGAGTTTGAGATTGTTTTATAGGGGCCTTAAAAGGCCACCTTGAAAATATAGATCATGATATTCATACATATAATAAAATAGCATTCTATTAGTCAGATGAATGAATATCATAATTGAGGTATCAAAACCCACTAAAACCCACTTTTCAAAAATATCACAGGATACAAAAAACGTTTAAGCTTAATCAGATTTGGATACTGGTATGCACTGTTATAGGGGCTTTTGATTTTGAATCTATTTTTGGTGGGCAGATTTCTGTATGTTTTTGCGGGTACGAAACTATCGAAGCATTTTAAAGCAATTTTTACGATGTTTCCAACGGTGTTAGTAACTCAAATTTGGTCCAGGAGCATCATAGCAGATTTTGGTTTTATACCACTCTTCATAATTTTTTACAGTTTTCAATATAAATGCATATAAAATGGCACACTTAATAAAAGTTGCTTAGATGTCAAAAAAGAAACAGCCACTGCAAGAGCAATTTTTAAAACATTGTACGTTTGACAATATAACTTTTTTAGGGCCCCGTGGTCTAGTGGTTCAGAACTTCGCTCTCGACCCGAAGGTTATGGGTTCAATTCCCGTGTTAGAACATCAAAATCGTTGTTTTCAAGTTTGGTTAGGACAATGCAGGCTAATCACCTGATTGTCTGATAAGAAAGAGAATCCATGCGTCGGATGTTCATGTAAGAAGTCGGTCCTGCGCCTGATCTCTTGCCAGACGTGTCAGTTTACCGTCCCACTGGGTTATGAGAGTAAAAGGAAGAGAGATTGTCTTTGTGTATTGCACACACTTGGGCACTATAAAATAACTCCTACGTAGCAATGGTTTCAATGAAATCGGCCACCGACACCGAAATCGGTGAGAAGAGCTATCATAACTTTTTTAGAGGTCAGGCTTTAATGGCTATAGTCATGCATAAATAAGCGTTAATGAACATAAAAAGAAAAAAAAGGATCACAGACATGTACCTGTTGTGTTGTAATGTCTGCAGCTGGTGCGCGCCCCATGAGAGTCCGATGCCGATGTCCGAGTTCATACTGAAGTCCTGTGGTCCGAAGTTGCCGAGTCCTGAATAGCTGAGTGGTGTCTGGAAATGATAATTGATAAATTAATACGTGAAGCACAAAGTAGAGTACACAGAGACACGACCTAGTGGTGTCACCCTAATACTGGCAATTCGACTGGCTATTTTTGTTTTCTTCGATTTCCAATAGATAAAGGGTAAACTTCCGGCACATTCCGGAAACCGCCATCTAGCGCCACTATTGGAAAATACTAATTACTAATTTCGTTTCGTATCTTCTTCTTAATTAAGGAGTTTAGTCCATTGAAATGTTACATTTTTTAGGCCTTACCTTGCGTTTTTTAGAGGACGCAATTTTATTTTTTTGATGTGTAGGGGGGGTCAGTGTAAAGCTAAAACCAAGTTTGTGGGGTCGCCACCCTTGTCCCACGGCCGCCATCTTGAAAATAGGGGTTGAAATGGTATTTACGATATATCTCTTAAACTATTTATTTTATAAAAAAAAATTGTTAACATTTTTTGTTGCAAATTAAATTTTCTACAACTTTGCTCCAGTAACTTTTTGTCGTAGAACTATAAATAAAAAAGTTATAAGCGAAAATCTTCGGAAATTTGAGAAAAAAAAAAAATTTTTCGATGTAACTTTTTTTCTTCTCTTCGGCTTTGTGTTTGACGGTTACTCAGACGACCCGGATGTCGCAGGAACAAAGTCTTGGGAACGTTTGCGCCGCACGAAAAAACACCAGTCGACAGAAGTAAAATGTGACAAGAACACCATACCGACGTTATCACAAGAGAAATTTCTTGGTAATGAGAAGAACAAATCTAACTTTATTATACTTCTTAAAACTGTATTCTCGGAAATGGGTTTCACTGTTGACCAAGCAGAATCAGACGCAGACGCTCTTATCGTTCGTACTCCTTTATTTAATACCGTTACTATTGTAGCTGAAGATATTGACATACTGATATTGCTCACAGCACTTGGCAGAAAATAAGCAAATGTATTTTTTTTTAAAACCATCAAAAGGACGAACAGCAGAACAATTATATAGTGCGTCAGGTTTTATGTACGGAGATGTCATTGCGAATAACTTGCTGTTTCTTCATGCTTTTTCCGGATGTGACACAACTTCAGCTCCATACAATATCGGTAAAATGAAATTTGTGAAAACCCTGGAAAAACATTTAGAGTTT
Source organism: Celastrina argiolus (assembly GCA_905187575.2). NCBI lineage: Eukaryota > Metazoa > Arthropoda > Insecta > Lepidoptera > Lycaenidae > Celastrina > Celastrina argiolus. The sequence continues at coordinate 16,451,085 of LR994585.1, forward strand.
GCAAGTGGAACGGCTTTGTTTCTCAACAAGAGAGTTGACCCTGCTTTGCTCACTGTAATTGGTGAACGTTTTTTTATCTCTTTATACGGTGGTAATAAATCTTTATTACCACATCTTTATTACCTTTATTATCATTATCATCTGATAATTCTCTTGACAGCCTAAGATACAAACAATTCGCCAAGGCAGTGACAAAAAGTACATTTAACTTATCCTCACTTCCTCCAACACAAGACACAGCTCGCTTTCATACTTTCTGAGTCTACCATCAGGTCCAGTCGTGGCTTGGTAATTATAATGATCCTGAAGACTGGGGCTGGAAAAAATGTGGAAAATTATTGATGCCTCTAAACCTCCAGCACCCCTGAGCTTCTAAAATTGATCTTTTGCAAATGCAAAGGAAACTGTGGAGCGATGTGTGGATGCCGAAAAGCAGGAATGAAATGTTCTGCAGTGTGCTTCCATTGTTTTGGAGAGACTTGCAGCAACGTAATGGAACTCTCAGAATTAATAAATGAAGATGACTTTGATGATGAACCGCCAACATTAACACCCCTTCCTTCTCCAGTTCTCCCACTGGTATTTAATTCAGAAAGCCGATCAGAAGCTGAGCCCCAGCCTGGTCCATCGTAACGACTGAGGACGAAGTAGTTCTAATTTAGAAAATCACCGTGGATTATGCCTATTGGGGATACCACGTAAAAAAAACGCGCCTCTAGACTCTACCTCGTGGGTGGTGGGGAAAAGAGTCGATAATTAATTATTAATAATATTGCAAAATTTGTAATTAAAAAAGTTATAATAATAAAGTAAAAAAAAACAAAAAAAAAACAAACAATAACTGATGACTTATCACAGGTATAGGTATAGTTAAGAGTACTGAAAAATAGTACTCACTTCGGAGCGCTGTAAAACCTTAGCTTTTGACTTAATGAAAAAATGATGCGAATAAAAGTTGTTCCTCAAAAAACGATGTACAAAAATGGTCGAATATAATTTTTTCGTAAAATGATAAAAAAAAAGTTACATCGAAAAATATAATTTTTTTTCTCAAATTTCCGAAGATTTTCACTTATAACTTTTTTATTTATAGTTCTACGACAAAAAGTTACTGGAGCAAAGTTGTAGAAAATTTAATTTGCAACAAAAAATGTTAACAATTTTTTTTTATAAAATAAATAGTTTAAGAGATATATCGTAAATACCATTTCAACCCCTATTTTCAAGATGGCGGCCGTGGGACAAGGGTGGCGACCCCACAAACTTGGTTTTAGCTTTACACTGACCCCCCCTACACATCAAAAAAATAAAATTGCGTCCTCTAAAAAACGCAACCCAAAATGTAACTTTTCAATGGACTAGTTGAATTTAGCTTAATGTGATGTTATACTTCAAAAATATGCTTATCTTTATTTTAATGTCAATATTTGTACTGAATTCGGCATATTTACATTTTATAATTTACAAACGTTAATAGTAGTGACATCTATTGCAATTTTTTTGTATTAAATATAGATTGTATGGGATGGTAGGCCATGAGTGAAGCAAACATTTAGGTTAAAAAAAAAGTGTTGTAGTACTCAAAAGAGGACTTTTTACATGGCTTCTGACGAGTTTATCTAATATATAGAGTTTTTCCGGTAGGTATGTAATATGTTGCATGTTTAAATGAAATAATAAAATCCCCACGCCGATTTTTGTGTTGGTTGTCGGTTTCAAAGCCAGGCCGCAGGAGTCATGGTTATAGTGCCCAAAAGAGGACTTTTTACATGCCCATCTATTGCATCAACTTTCATGATGGATTTATTTTAGAGTGCCCGAGTGTGTGCGAAATACACAGAAGTACTCTCTCTTCCTTCACTCACGTAGCCCAGTGTGACGGATAACCGACACGACTGGCGGGAGATCAGGCGCAGGACCGACTTTTTACATGCCCATCCGACGCATGGATCATCTTTCTTGTCAGACAATCAGCTGATCAGCCTGCATTGACCTAACCAAACAACATTTTTTGTTTCGCGAGAATTGAACCCACGAGGTCGAGAGCGAAGCCCTGAACCACTAGACCACGGAGGCTTTAGGCGGTTCAGCTATAATAGTATAATGTGTTCCCCCCCCCCTCCGTGGTCTAGTGGTTCAGAGCTTCGCTCTCGACCTGGAGGTCATGGGTTCGATTCCCGCGTTGGAACAACAAAAATGTTGTTTTCAAGTTTGGTTAGGACAATGCAGGCTGATCATCTGATTGTCTGAGAAGAAAGACGATCCATGCGTCGGATGGGCATGTCAAAATTCGGTCCTGCGCCTGTTCTCTCGCAAGTCGTGTCGGTTTACCGTCCAACTGGTTTATGAGAGTAAAAGGAAGAGAGAGTGCTTCTGTGTATTGCGCACACACTTGGGCGCTATAAAATAACTCCTGCGTAGCTGGCCTGGTTTCAATGAAATCGGCTACCGACACCGAAATCGGTGAGGGGAGCTATTACTATTATCATGTGTTCTCACCTCTCCCGTATAAGACAGATCGTCCTGCGGCGGCGGCATGGAGGAGGGAATCACGACGCGCAGGTTGTTGTGCCGCGGCGACGGCGGCGGGTGGTGCTTGTGGCGGTGCGGGGAGGGCGCCGGCCCGGGGGACGGGGAGGGGGTGCAGCCCCCGTCCAGCGGCGAGCCGGACCCCGGGTAGCCGTTGGACATCTCGAGCATTCCGCCGCTTGGGTATACTGGAATAAGACATGTGGACATCAATGGCACTGTAGTGATCTACTTTTCATATAATCTATTTATTTTACAATCTTTTTTTTCTAATATTATTATTTACAAATTATATACATAAAGAATGTTTTCATATTATTATTATTTTATCTTCAACATACACAAAGATGTTCGACCATTTTTATTAGTAGTTAGTTTTTGCAATGCAACGTGCGATCGCAGCGATATAGAGTCCGTTGCCTAGCGACAGATAATAACTAGGAGAAAAGTGGAATGTTTAGAGCTTAGACTGGTGTTCAGACTGATATTTTCGCTTTGTTTCTTTTTCCTCTGTTACTCCTACTATTTTATTTAACTGGTGTATTTTCTGTTTCCGTGTGTATTCTCAATAAATTTTATTCATTATTTCTTGCGCACTACAGACTCTTATTTAGATAATACACCTTCCTACAGTACGAATTAGATAAGCTTGTTCTTTACAGCGGGCCTACTCCCGACACAATCGAGTACCGAATCCGTTCGATATCAGTGGTTTTTCGTATTTTATTTGGTGAATTACTTTGAAACTAATCAGGATAAAGAAAATTGTTAGATCGTAACTTTTTGTACTTCCCACCATATCAATCGACTGCGAATCAAAATAAACAAATGTCAATTTATTAGGAAGTACGCGGCATGATCATATCTGAATCAAAATCAAATCAGTTTGGAGAGTAAGGCCCCAGACTTCAAAAAAAGGAGGAGATTCTCTTTTCGGCCTGTATTTTTATGTATGTACCGATTACTCTGAGGTTAATGACTTAATGATCTGATTTGCGTGATTATTATTTTGTTCGACGCAACATAGCTGTCAAAATTACCCATAAAAATTGTACATAGTTTGGTAGTTTTTATTTCCACTAAAATTTATAACGAATCCACTAAAATCTAAACATTTTTTGCATTGATGATTTTGTCATTTAGTTTCGGTACGGCTAACTTACGAGTTTTTCACAATTACATTTATAATTGACTCTCGACACAAAAAGGAGGTGGAAAGTATAAATTTGGAGTGTGTGGTCAGTCAGTCTGTATGTAACATCGTAACCAAATCTTTTACTTTAACTTAGAGACACTAAAAAGTATAAAATAAAAAAGGATTTTTAAAAATCGGTTTTTCGTAAAGTAGTTTCTTTTTTATTTATAGCCTTTTTATTTTTTACTTTTAAGTGAGAAACTCCTAAATTTGTCGTAAACAAACTAAAATTACACCGTCCACGGCTACACGTACGAATTGAGCACAAAACGAGCATAAAAAAACTATTCGGTAAACTATGATTTTTTTAATGCGACCAAATGGCAATAATTCTGCATAAAACATAAAAAGAATTACGCAAATCGGATCATAAACCTCAGAGTATAGAAAAACACATTAACAAAATATGATTACAATAATGTAACAAAAAATTTAAACAAGAATTATAATAAAAAAACTTGTTTACTATGGGATATCTAGTATTAAACGGATTTTTTGTATAATAGCTTAGATTGTAACATGATGTCATAATTACCAGAATCGGTTTCCGAAGACGATGGCCGTGGACTGATAGAGGTGTGCATCTGAGGGCTGGCCTGCAGCAGGGACTGATCGTAGCTCCCCACAGGCACGCTCACGGGCAGATTGTAGTTGCTCCCGGTGACGCCGACGCCCACTCTGCTTCCGTTCAACTGCTGGTTCCTTTGCATCATGATTTGGAATTCCTCGTCGATTTTAGAATACTTGGCCTCGGTCCGTGGTGTGAGATTGTACTCGGGTTCCGCTTCGGGGCTGTCCGGGGACATCACTCCGTTCTTATGCTCCTTCTTCGTTAGTGCCTGAAAGTGTCAGCGAACCCAGCTCAGGTGGCTTGACGAGCCCAGTCTTTTTATACTCGCGTGTGCATGCAATTAATAACACCCTCTACACACATTAGTATAAAACTGTTACTTTTTAATCTCATTACTGGGTAGGTCACTTTTCCGTACGCAAACGTTCAATAAAATATTCAAAAGTATCAAGAGGAATTACATAATTGCAAGTATCAATAATATTAACTACAATTTTATTGGACATTTGCAAGTACGGAAGAGTACCCTATAGTGAGGGTAGATTTAAATTGACTAAGCGACTAACTACTAGTAATATACGTGAAACTTTTAGCGTACATATGTGTGTAGTGTCAAATGCAATGATACAACACTGACTATTCACATTTCGGATCAGGTATCGTGGTTAATTCAAACACAAAAATATTTATAAAAACCCATGCTGCGGGATCTGTAACGTAAATATTTGGGGGTGGGCGGTCGTAAAGTGTGGATCTGGCATGCTCGGGATAGGTGTTTATTATTATATGTGTTACAACATCAAATTACCAGTAGACGCTGAAAAGGGAGAGGATATCCATAAACATATTTATCCATAAACATATTTATCCATAAACATTTTTTTCCTTTTTGTATTCGGACATTTAGGTAAAAGGAGCAGTCAGGGGTTCTTAATTAAGGGACTTAGTAAAAGCACGCGGTTAATGGGATCAGTCAATATTGCATGGACATTGCATTGTTCACGGGCACACAGATGACGCCGTACTTTATGTACCTCGATGATGTTGCGGTTCGTCAGGGACTCGTGCGGCTCATTGTATTCCGTATACTTTAGTAGTACCTGGAAAAGTGTGGAAAATCATTAGTAAAGTCATGATTGGTCGAGAGATGTTCCAGTCGTATAAAAAAATACAAGTATCTAAGGCCCGTATTAATAAAGAAGTCTCAAACCCAACCTCACTTTAGAACCTATTTGACAGATAAAAAACGTTTCGTTTCAGATTATAAATGTGAACAACTTTATTAATGTTACATAGTACTTTAATTTCTTTTCTTTTTATACAGTAATATTTATATCATAGATTACGGAAAAACATTAAATAAGTATAATCTATATTTTCATAATCTTTATTTCTACGTTTAAAATAAAAATAAAGTATGTAACATAAGAAAAGCTGAATTATGAAATAATTGAAGTATGAATATTGCAATATAAAAAAGAAAAGAGATTTAAGTACAATGTAACATTGATAAAGTTTTTCACTTTTAAAAGTGAAACGAAATGTTTTTTTATCTGTCAAATAGGTTCTCAAATGAGGTTGAGTTTGAGACTTCTTTATTAATACGGGCGTAAGTCACGTTGAGCCAAGTATATAAAGAAGCAATCAAGTTCGACGTAACTTAATACTTGTAATTACAAACATTTTGAGGTAGCAAATTCATATATGTTTGCAAGTATGAAGTGACGTCGAGCCATGTATACATGTGTTATCTGGATTAACGTAATTTGATACATGAAATAAATTCGTAATTTTATTCTGACTGTAATATTTGAACGTTCTTAAATGTCAATCTACGGACTACTTAAAGTTGGGGTAAATGAATACGAAAAATTCTATTATAGTCATTATGTAAATTTTACGGCAATGTTGTGTAAATTATTCATGAACAATACAATCTACAATAACGGCCAGCGCGAAAACCTGTTGAAACTATTTTATATTTTTTCATAACCTACCCAAATTAAATAGATGTTAGGTGCAAAATGTATTATTACGACAAAGGGGCTAACATGTTTTTAAACAGATCATTGAAATTAGTTTTGTCTATTTTTGAAGATACAATAATAATCTTATGTATAAAATTGCTGTTCGTTAGTCTCAACTAAACTAAACTCGAGAATGGAAAAGGATGCAAACAAACAAAATATGTTCTCAGTAGAAATATTAACACACTAATAAAAATATTTACACAGCGAATTAGCTATTCAACGTTAGAAAAATCACTTGACAGAAATGGACTAGGATGTACGAAATATTGGATCAACGGTTTCATTAAAATAAATATCATTAATAAAACTATAATTATTAGTTTCTCCATCAATATCTGTTCCACCATTGATTTCAGCTGGTTTTTTGACTTTTTTACTGATGAAGCAGTTTTGCTGATCCTAATTTTTAATATACAACTAGTTGACCCGTGCCCACTTTGTTGAGCATACAAGCCGTTTAAGCCTTCCCTGGACTTCTACGAATATTTCAAGACTAAAAATAGCCGAATCGGTTCAGCCGATCTCGAGTTTTAGCGAGACTAACGAACAGCAATAAATTTATATATATATAAGAAGATACATATATACAGAAATCGAATACACATCCATGACTCAGGAACATTCAAAGCTTTTAGTTCCCTCGGCGGGATTCGAACCCGCGACCTTGTAAAATTTAAGTAATTACCTTGTCCATATCAGTGCTGGCATATTGGTATAGTTTGTTGTTGGAGCTGAATATGATGAGGGCGATCTCGCAGTCACAGAGGACGCTCAGCTCGTATGCCTTCTTCATCACACCGAATTTCCGCTTGTTGAAGGTCACCTGAAAGATAGAGGGGGTTTATGAAAAGACCGTGGTCCCATGGAGAACTTGGTGCGTGGAGAAGTGCTTGTGAACCCTTACAGTATATTATGTTGTTGGGCTGACTCGATAATAAAGTCAGCAATATTATTATACTTACTAATATTATAAAGCGGAAGAGTTTGTTTAAACGCGCTAATATCAGGAACTACTGGTTCGATTTGAAAAAATCTTTTTTTGCTGGATAGTCCATTTATAGAGGAAGGCTTTAAGCTATACAACATTACGCTGCAACCAATAGGAGCGAAGCGTCAGTGAGAAATGTTGCAAAAACGGGGAAAATTATTCACATTTGGGGACTTTCGTTGCGTGCGCTGCATAAACTGTTAAAGTTACTCAAAAAATATGTATGAAAGAGTTATTCCTTTTTAATAATCATCATAACAAAAACTAACGTGAGCAATCAAAAGTTAATCGCGATAGTGTCGTCCATAGGCTGGACCTTCAGAGTTCAGTCATTCAGATACTCTTAAGGAGCACTTCTATAAGCGCTCCTATTTTCATAAAACGTGTATTTTGTGTATTGAAATAAACGCATTAAAAAAACTTTTTTAAGGGGTTTCCGGGGCATAACAGTTCGATCCGAGCGTTAGGTAAGGTTAAAAGAAACGACATGGTCACGTATTTTGGAACTTTTCTTAACAATGTTGTTTTAAAGTCTGGTTAACTCTGGACAAGCACCTGATTGCCTGACAAGATGATATTCATATGTCGGATGGGCATGTCAAAAGTCGGTCCTGCGCCTGATCTCGCCAGTCGTATCATCCGTCCCACTAGGTTACCAGTGATCTTGTGAATTGCGCACACACTTGGGCATTATTAAACTATTGAATTGTTGCTCTGGTTTTGATCTAGTTTCAATGACATCGTTACCTAAGATATTAGGGAGTGTTACAAAAGAAATCTGAGAATAGATTTAATGCAAGTATCTTTTTTGCAATGTAAAAAAATAGAATAAGTAGGTAGACGTCAGCTTTGAATGATATATTCTGCTATATATTTAAAACGTAATAAATAAATGGGTCACGGACTTTTATCACTTCATTGTAAATATGACTCGGTCATCGGTTTTACAATTTAAATTGTGTGATTGTAAGTAACAGATGTAAAGAAAATTAAATATTGTTCCCAACCCAAACCAATTTGTAACTAATATTTTAAGTATTATCTAAATTATTAATTTAAAACAAATAAACTCATCGAACAATTCAAAGTTGGGTTCGAAACCTCGTGATAAAACTATCAAGATAGTAAATTTATCTATTCGCGTAAAATTTTTCATTGACCTTCACAACTTTTAATTTGCCGTCTGTATCCTTTATTGCGCGACCAAACACATTTGGTCCTTCTCTGTACGTTTATATGTTGTTACTCGCGAACCGCCCTGAGCTCTCGTTATATTGGTTGCGTAGTGTAATTAATAAATTACAAGCAGAGGTCGTTGTACTTGATAATGTTTTTGCAGAGAGATACGCCACATCTGTTGGGTTGGACCATTGAGGTCATTTCACCCTTCAACCTTGCGTTAGTGCCAATTCATACATCTATTCGTTGTGATTGATCCAAATTGTAATTGTATGTTAAATATTGATAATTTATTATGTTTTTTCTATTTTTAAACATTTAATTTTATGTTTGCATAAATAGCTTCCTGTTGGTACTGCGCGTACGTGCCACGAATTTTACGCAATGTTCTAATAAAATATTTATTTTTCTGCAAAATTTAAATACACATGTAACTTGGTAGGCAGCTAATTAACATAGACACATGTCGGAATTCACGAATCGGTGAATCCACAGCTGAAAATCTTAGAGCCCAAGAACAGCATATTAGCGATAACGAAGTTATTTTAGAAAAAAAAGTGAGTAATTACGTGACAACGAACCAAATTTGCCCCCATACTTAGATTTTTTACTTTATTTTACTTTAAGTATAACTAAAATAAAGTTAATAAAACTCCAGGAATTAGCAAATTACATCTACTTCAGCTTCGCTACCTTATGCCAAATCCTATACATTTCTGTTATCAAACATCGTCAGTAATATAGTGATAGAATCAGGTCCCTGTACATTGGACTTCCGTCGGGTGCCGGAGAAAGAACAGCATCTCCCCATCAACCATATTTCCCGTGGGTGTCTCCATGGCGACCGAGGGAATATATATCCGGAAATGGGCAGCAGCGTTTTCGCGGATATTATTATTATTTAACACTGCAGGCTTTAACCCTAACCCGGCTGTCAAGCGTGGCGATACAGGCAACTACCCATCTTTAAATACTTTGGGAGGCTCATGTCCACCAGTAGGCATCATAACTGAAATGATGATGATAATAATGATGATGATGATGATGATGATGATGATGATGATGATGATGATGATGATGATGATGATGATGATGATGATGATGATGATGATGATGATAATGATGATGATGATAACAATGATGATGAAGAGGATGTTGTGGATTTTCATTGTAGTCATAACTAAAGATGAAGGCCTATTGATACCAACCTGCCGATTCCGTTCATCCGTGATCCGCGATATTTGTATTTTCTTCCGACCCATCGTGGCAGCAATCTTGGAGAGGGTGAGAGGAGCGGGGTGTGAGGAGTGCCCGAGCGGCTGGTTACTGGTACAGACGTCAACAGCTGCTTTCTGAAAAAAGAGGAATATTTGATTAAGAAACGTTAACTTAAAATGATTGAAATAAAGTGAAATTTGCTTTGCAGACTTTTGATAATAGCTGCTTCTTAAACACGTGAACCTTAAAACGGATTCTCACAGGGACTTAAGTGCTAACTATTATCACATAAATAAGTTTTCAATAGTGAACCATAAATTTACGTTTTCTGGCAATTTCGATCGGCACCGCTTTTGCATCTTGTGTATAAAGTTAAATTTTCAACCACTATCTTAAAAATGCAAAGTCACGTGTCGGTGTGAGATTAATTTAATAGGTAAATAGTTAAAAAAAAAACGCTTAAAATGCATTGTCATTTCTTGATAGGCATTGAAAATTTCAAATTAATCAGACTTCTGGAAATTAATAAAAAATATGCTCAAAGATTTCGCTATAAAATTATATATACATACATATCAAGCTAATAAAGGTGTGATTTAAAAAGAGAAGAATAGAAAATTTAAGAAGATAGAGATTCATTAGAATGTATGGAGTTTTTGCGATAAATTGAACAAGTCTCCTTTTGTTTTGGGTAAACAAAGGAAATATAGTCGGAGACGAATGACAAACGGAATATTAGTAAAGTTTTGTGAAATTCAAACGCTTCCAACATAATTAAACTCTGGAAGTTGCAAATCGAATAGCTATCTCTCGGGATTGGTGTAAGTGCCCACGTTAATAGGAAATATGAAGATAAGAACTGTCTAGAGATCCGAGACAGTTTTATTAGGTATCGTCTGGAACTTGAAAGACTTAAATTTAACTTTAATCGTTATTTAACGATGAAACAATATAAAAGAAACGAGATAAAAAACATAATAAAAGAAATAACAAAAAAAATAGAATTTTTGGTTCGTTTGTTTTATTGGATGAGTTTATTTGTCATTGCTTTAGTCCAAGATAGTTTATTTTCTGGATATAAACAATAGGTAGAACCACTAGGTGTTAGTTGAATTATGATTTTAATTAATGATGTTAACACAGTTGAGTAAAAGCATTAATTAATCACTAGACTGAACGAAAAAAATAATAAATCGCGTAAATGTTTTTGGTTTTACTATGTATTAATATCTATTATGTATCTTATTATATACTATTGTATATTACATCCGTTATATATATACTATTGTGTATATAACGGATGTAAAAAGAGTAGTACTATAACTTTGGGATATGATTATACTACCTTGTCTCATTCTAGAAATTTATTTTTTTTTACTTCTTTTTTTTACAAGAAATTTAAAAAAAAAAATTTTTTGCTTTTTTGTTATTTTTGCGACAAAAAAATAAGAAATGGTAAAAAGTAAAAAAAAATTTTTAGTTTTTGACAAAAAAAATATTTAAAAAAATACATTTCCAAAATAATCGTATCTCAAAGTTATAGTGACTGCTCTTTTTACACCCTGTATATATACTGTATGTACGGTACAATTATTACTACCGACGTTGGCAGGCAATATTCAAGGGGGCAATATAATATATTCAGGCAATATTTCATCCCATACAACAAATGTGATTTTTTTGCTCGTTTTGTGCCGAATTACGAAACCTTTGTCCGCCTTGCTACTACTTGCAACTAGCTTGCACTTGGCCAGTTTTTTAACGATATCGAACTCTGCAAAAGTCGCAATGCATAATGAACGGAGTTAGACAAACAGCAACACGATTTATCGGAAAATCGCTCGCGAACGCCGATTAGGGAAAAATCGAGGCCATGTGGGCATGTGTGGGGGTCATTATGCAAATGTGATCTGACGATAGTGTAGTGGCGCTTTCTACAACCATATTTTACAAAAGAATTTAACTTTTTCTCTTTTGAGGTAGGTTAAGAGTTTGAAGGTTAACTTGGGGTTATTAAGTATAGCTCGAAGGTAATTTATGTACCTGAATGATAGGTCGTGTAGTTTTTAACTCTTTAGCTTTAACGCAAAAAGGTCTCGGGTTGTAAAACAATAGGCCGACAGCGTAGGGAAGGAAGCTTTACTTTATTCTATTAATATTAAAATTTCGTTACTGTCTTCCGGTAATTGTCGTTTTTATTCTGAAATTCTACCTATTCAATTTTGGTTTAGTATTAATTGTTTTACTGAATTAATTTCATGAAACAAAGTCAGGTAATAAGCGCAGCAAATATACAGGGTGATTCAATGTTCATATATCAAGCCAAATATACTGGTGAAGAGAAGGACGCGTAGAGCATTTTTTGTTTGGCACCTCATATAAATTACTTACTATAACGTGACAAATCACGATTACAGATCTCCATAAAATTCACAGAACAGATGAGTTTCAATCTTAGTCAGGATTTAGGTCAACGACCCGTGCGTTCATGTGTATAGACTAGGAGCCAGTGAGCCCCAGCATAGTAAGATTCACCATTTGTATTTTCATTTTAGAGCTGTAAATTTTATTTTTTTAGTTATTTTATGTAATTTATATGAGGCGCCAAAACAAAAAAGCTCAACGCGTCATTCTCTTCACGTGATTATACTATGCTAACTACGAGTTTATTACCCAACTACGGTGAATCAAAAGGAATGGTAATGTTTCATGCAGTCTATGTATGTTCTCGCCTAAGCTAATAAAGCGAAAATATACTTTTACATAAAAATGTAGATTTGAAATTTTTAACCACGTAACGCTTATTTTAATATATTTTACACTTTTTTATCTCGTTCCGGTAATTGACTCAAAATATTACGAGTAAATATTCCGCACGGAGGTCCCGATACGTAATTAAATTAAAATACGTGAAAGTAGTTTCAACGGGCAGGTTTCTGTGTTCGAAAAAACCATCAAGATTAACCTGAAATCTGGTTTGAAATGTTACAATTGTAGCTGGATATGGTGATCTTGATATGTCAACTAAAGGGATTTTAACATTTTGGCAGTTTTTAACATAAAATTTAAATATATTTGTATATAAGCAATAATGTTATTATAGTATAAGTTACTAATTATAGTATAATAGTTAATACGATCGAGCTAAGCCCCACACCACCATGCAGGTTGCAAAACTCATGTACGCATAAGCAGTGTGGGACAGAGGGAGGTGCATCAAACGCATGCCTATGCGTACACTCACTCATCTGCTAGCAGGTTGTAGGTATATTTTTTTTGCAGGATAAATTTTATGATATGGATTTCCGCAAAGTAACGCCTGATTCCATTAACTAGTTTTTAACATATTTTGATGAAATCTGCAAAACTATAGCTGTTGATAAGTACCTGCTTAAAATAATATCTATGGAAGCAAATATGATCCACGGGATGATATTGGCCAAAATGAGGAAAGGTAGTGTGTAATTGTACGTAAAAAAAAGAAATTGTAGAAATTGTTGTTCGTGAAGATATTGTGTTAGGTACAGGCTTAACATTCTATTCAAAGAATTCAGGGTGTAAAAAAAACAGTCACTATAACTACCTCAATTTGGAAATGTATTATTTATTTTTGTCACAACTAAAAGAAAATATTTTTACCATTTCTTATTCTTCTGTCTAAAAAACCAAAAAAAAAAGTTTTGTGAAAAAAAATTGAAAAAAACCTCCGGTCTCAACCACTGAGCTAAGTAAGATAAAATTATTTAATTTAATTATAATTATAAGACGTAATTATTTAATTTCGAATTTTGATTACTTTAGTATCCTCAATTACTTTAGAATTGCCTCTGGACCTTAATCTATTAAAAGCGCTAGAAATTTGTAAAGTAGTAGTGCTTTTGTTATCAAAATTGATGTTAACTTTGTATTTCTACTCCTTGTAAATCTTATAAGATTAAGCTATATTTTGAGTAGCTGACGCAATTAGGAGTAATAACGGAAAACTTTTGAATTGTATAATATAATAACAATCTTAAATATGTGTATAGTATAAAATTATTAAATATATAATATATCTGTTGTCTGGTAAGTACCTGTAACACAAGTTCTTCGATTAGCACGGGGCCAGATTGACGTCGTGTGAAGCGTCCATAGATATTATATTATTTTTTAGGCCGATTTTTCCATCGACCTATTCTGTGACCTACTCGTAGTAGGACATCCTACTAATAAAATCAGTATGTCCTATTTTTCACCCACAAAAGCTTCGCTTAAAAAAAGTGTGGCCCTAATGTTGATTAGGGCAGTTAAAACGACGTTTATAAATCAATTAGTTGTAATGTATTGAATTTACATTTTATTTTTATCATCCCATATTATCCATTTTAATGGTAATTAATAGTAGATTAATATCTACGGATAAGCTACTCAATGTTGCCGTCTGTTATGATGGACACTTGAGAGACAAAGACATTAGATGGCTTATCCTTTATGAAAATAGTTTTCTTGGTAAGGGGATATACATATATAGGTATTATGTACTTAAATATATAAAGCTGTTATCGAATAAAAGGTTGATTATTATCGATGGAAGTTCTGTAAATCGTAATCATCATCAGCGAAAAAAGTGAGATTTTAAAATTTATCATTAGGTACCTTTTTTGACGAATTGACGAAATTGATCATCATTTTAGACAAATTTTGTATGTTTTGTATTGCATTTGTAAATACAAATAATAAGAAAATACTAATTAGTGTCGAAACGAGGAAATTTACACCAATTAACCAATTATGTTTTAATTGTTGCAATCATAAGATCCTTTAGTCTTAATATTTTACCGTAATTATTAAAAGGACAACTGCAAAGGACGATATATTTGACCTTTACCATAACAACTGTCATAAGGACATCGAGAAAATATTAAATTTTATTAACCCAATAAACTATGTAGTCAATCAAGTTATGGCTAAGAGGCTAGTAATTACATTTAAAATCCAGATCTCTCGCTGGCTTACTACTAGCAGATTAGAAAATGAAATGAAAACTCAAGAGTAGATCAGTGTATTGAAGGTGCCTCATTCCCATACAATCATGAACACAATCATTTAGATACAGGTAGATAGGATTAATATTAATATAGGACTTTTTGATCAAACCAAAATGCACGGTTACTGTAGGACAGATACTCTACGAATGGAGAACATAAATAAAATACTATAGGATCAAATTACCGAGTAGGAACCATGGACGTTAAGATTGATAATACTTGCCAAATTTCAAATAACATTAATGTTAAAACAATTAATGATGTCATGTGGCATTGCTAACGATATAAAAATGTACATATTATGTACAGTGTTAAAGGCATTTGACTAAATGTTCATGATAATAAATTTATAGTTATTATGTAACAAAATTTTCTGTTGTTCCAATGCGGGAATCGAACACACGAAACGAGTGCCAAGCTCTTACCACTGATTCACGAAGTTATTAAGGTATACATCTGAGCTTGAGCTAATATAGACTTTATATGTTAGAGTGTTTCTCAAAATGAACTCTAGACTGATTGCTAGAGTCTCAATTTCACAATTGATTGAGCTAGAACAAATTCTTTAACAATCGTCAACCAGTATTTTTGCATGGTCAAGGATGCACAATAAAATCTCTACATAAATTGAACTCTCTTTCTTGTAAATCCCGTGCAATGCTCAGGAATAAGAGGAACTGTTATTATTTGATTACCAAATTTATTGAACACAATTAATTGAACTTGAACATAATAATAATATCTATGGACGCTTCATACCCTTAGTGACCGTCAAGCGGTATTTTGCGTGGTAAAGGGCGCACAATAAAAAAATCTCTACATAAATTGAACTCTCTTTCTCGTAAATCCCGTGCAATACTCAGGAATAAGAGGAACTGTTATTATTCGATTACTAAATTTATTGAACACAATTAATTGAACTTGAACATACAGTCAAGCGGTGTTTTTGCATGTTAAAGGGCGCACAATAAAAAAATCTCTACATAAATTGATCTCTCTTTCTCGTAAATCCCGTGCAATGCTCAGGAATAAGAGGAACTGTTATTATTCGATTACTAAATTTATTGAACACAATTAATTGAACTTGAACATACCGTCAAGCGGTGTTTTTGCATGTAAAAGGGCGCACAATAAAAAAATCTCTACATAAATTGATCTCTCTTTCTCGTAAATCCCGTGCAATGCCTGGGAATAAGAGAAACTGTTATTATTCGATTACTAAATTTATTGAACACAATTAATTGAACTTGAACATACAAGCGGTGTTTTTGCATGTAAAAGGGCGCACAATAAAAAAATCTCTACATAAATTGATCTCTCTTTCTCGTAAATCCCGTGCAATGCCTGGGAATACGAGGAACTGCGAGTGTTCGATTGAAGGTTGGCGTGTGGGTGTAACTCGACAGCGACACCCACGCGGCTGGGCGCTGACGTAGGAGCCCTGCGCACTGCTTCACTATATTCCAACATATTGTATATTTCTCGATAAATACTTTCACTATAATGTATTATAAATTGAATATGAAAGAGATATGATAATACTTCAAATAACACTAGTGATATTTGTTCATGGTACGTATATTTTTAACAGAATATCACTTGCAAAAGCTTGTGAATTAGGAGCCGTACACTTTTCCACGATGAAGGTGTTATGGTATTCCCAGTCTACTCTTTATCTGTATCGGATTTCTTCCTATTTGGTCCAGTAGTTTCGGAGCATCTTACATGTTACTGATATATTATAAAACTCGAAAGTTTCTAAGTATGAATGGATGGATTCAAGTTTGTTACTATTTCGCTCAGAAAGATTGAACGGATTTTGATGAAATTTGGTATGGTAGTAAGTAGTTTAGGTACATGACGGATAAGCTATTTTAGACTGCAGCAAATTATACGGTTCGTTCGCAATTTCATTTTACGATTACGAATTAGCGGGTAACATCCAGGACTCAATGCAAACAAACAAACCTTTCTTTCAAACATAATCATTATAAATTTTGCCGTATATATACAGATTTCGTTGCTAAGCAAAATCTCTATATTCTCAAGTCCCGACTCTATACTTGTTATGGCATGAACATTTGACATTTAAATTCTATCCCAATTAATAGTTAACGGTGGTTTTGTTTCAAGTTGGTTTTCGGGTTTTGTAGTTGTTGGTGTAATTACATTTTGCTCCTTAAACGGAAATCAAATTGATATTATGTCCCCTGAAGTCAAATTACATACTTTAACTTATAATAATTAACATAGCTATCATAAACCCTATCTACTCATTGTTAAATTATTGTAATAGATCCAAGAATAATTTATGTAATTGTGCGGCAAATAAAAAGAAATGTAGAGAACAAAATATTAAACGTAAAGACACTATTAAGGCCCTATTTCAATATTTATGTTACATTTAGCTGAATCGAAAAGACCTTCATACAAAAAATCGATTCGAAAGTGATTATATAACAATGTCATTATTAGTATACTAATGGGAGTTTTTGGTAATGATAATCAATTATAGCAAAAAAGAAAATAGTAGATTACAGTACAAAAAATACTATTCGTTTTTGGCATCTAAATTTATAAATGTTCTGCGAGTTAAACGTCAACTGACAAATCGTGGACCAATCATCTAGTTTTTTTTTTAATTATAAACACACTTAATATACACTAAATAACCACTGACAATAGGACCTACTTTTGCAATAGGGAACCAATCCACACACTGATAGTTTTGAGAAAAAGCTATTTTTGTTTAAATTTTGTATAGAAAAAAAAGTTTTGTTATTTTGGTAAAGGTCTTTAGGAGAGAAAAAGGTCTTTAGGAGAGAAAGACCTTTACCAAAATAACAACACTTTTTTTTCTATACAAAATTTAAACAAAAATAGCTTTTTCTCAAAACTATCAGTGTGTGGATTGGTTCCCTATTGCAAAAGTAGGTCCTTATTTATTTATAATCCTTAAAATTAAATCAGAAATAAAATAGGTACATTTTATTTTGAAATTATACTTACCTACCTACTTAACAAGCTTTTTCGGAAAATTAAAAAAAAGGCTACCGCCTGTCCGTGAATCGTCGAAACCCCAACTCACCAAGAAATACATGAACTCACAAATAAAAATAATAGCTCCCCTCGCCGATTCCGGTGTCGGTAGCCGATTTCATTGATACCAGGCCAGCTACGCAGGGGTTATTTTATAGTGCCCAAGTGTGTGACAATACACAAAGACACTCTCTTCGTTTTACTCTCATAACCCAGTGAGACGGTAAACCGACATGGCGAGAGAACAGGCGCAGGACCGACTTTTTACATGCCCATCCGATGCATGGATCATCTTTCTTGTCAGACAATCAGGTGATCGGCGCGAATCAACAACATTTTTTGTTGTTTCGCGGGAATGGAACCCACGACCTCCGGGTCGAGAGCGAAGCTCTTAACCACTAGACCACGGAGGCGATTGTGATGAACTCACAGACCCTATGCTGATTATGATGAATTGGAAGTTACAACAAATTAGAAACATTTAATCAAACTTCAAACATTTCGTCGAAATAATTTTGCTGAATTCTGTGTTAATTCGTTTGACGCACTTCGTAGAATAAGCAATCGAATTCAAAGAAAATCACTTTTGTGTCGAAATTTAATGAAAGAGTTTCGTGAAACTCCCCCTTTCCGTTTATGACATTTTTTGCAGAACTTTTATAAATAATAATTGTAAAATAATAAAAAATCTAATATTATATTTTGTAATTGCTACAAATAGCTTTAATGGAGGGTTCAACTATAGCTATTTTCATCCGACTACGAACGAAGCCAAAAGAAAGGGTAATGATTTTTGCAGTCTACGTCAAACATACGTTTTTTTTCTTTAGTCTTCAATCCACCTTAGCGCCTAAACTACTGCTCCGATTTTCATAGAGAAATAGATTGGCAATAATAGCGAAAGTAACATGTAATTTACGTCGTTTGGTTATACTCATACGAGTAGTTTCACAATTGTAGCTATTATTGATCTACTTACCCTGTGTTCCAGGAGACGCTCTGAACGTTCAGATCATTCATAACGCTTACATTGACAGCTGACAGTGCCTGTGAAAACAGTTCAAAACGATCCTAAACAGTGCTAAAGAAAATAGTAAACGAAAATAACGTTTTTTTCGTTCAGATTTGCGTTTCTTTAGCACTGTTTAGGATCGTTTTGAACAGTTTTCACAGGCACTGTCAGCTGTCAATGTCAGCGTTATGAATGATCTGAACGTTCAGAGCGTCTCCTGGAACAGGCCCCAAGCAAACACGTTCTCAAACTCATCGTCTCCCGTGTGTCGTTATTAAAAACTAGCTGTTCCCGCGACTTCGTTCGCGTGGTTCTTGAGCGACTTAAACCATTTATGCAGCGCATGCAACGAAAGTCTCCCCGTTTTTGCAACATTTCTCACTGACGCTTCGCTCCTATTGGCCGCGGCGTAATTTTATATAGCCTAAAGCCTTCCTCTTGGAAATGGACTATCCAACAGAGTAGTTCCTGAGATTAGCGCGTTTAAACAAACAAACTCTTCCGCTTTATAATATTATACTATACACCGAATCGAATACAGCAGGATTACTCCCGACATAATCGAGAATGAAATCAGTTCGATCTCAACGGCTTTTGGTGTTTTATTTGGTGAATTGCTTTGAAACTAACCAGGATAAAGAAAATCGTAACATCGAAACTTTTTGTACTCCCGACCGAATGAGAATCAAAACAAACAAACGTCAATTTATTCGGGAGTAGGTACAGTCTACGCGGCACGATCGAATATGAATCAAAATCGAATCAGTTTGGAGAGTACCCCAGGACCACAGGAAAACGGAATATTACAACACACAGATTTATCGCAATTCACAAACAGTGTTGCCAGCAAATAAATACCGTTTTCTTTACACGATCTTTCATGAACACCTGTTCCCCTTGCGACCTTGGCGGGTAGAGGGGGAGGGAGGCAGGTGCTACATCACAATTCCAACTCTATTCCCAATTGATACGGTCGGTTTTACAATGTGAATGTATCCTGAATCCCGGCGGGTATAAATTGAAACTAGACGTCTGTATGAATAGATGAAAGCGCTGGCTTTATGCACTTTGCCTGATTAGTTGGAAGGTATAGGTGTTAACTATACTAATGATTTTAAAATATTGTTACTAATAACTACCTACCAAGTTTAAAATCCATAAATAGTTATTTTCTGGCTTTTAAACTTTTAAAAAACCCTACTAGGGTTGTTAGGGAGCTCCGTAACCGAAACTATCGGATATCCGATATTAAAAATTATCCGTTACCGTAACCGAATCCGACATGAAAGTTTTGCTACTGTAAAAAGGATACCAAAATTTAATATCCGTAACCGAAATTTTACATCCATTTCATCCCTGCTTGGAGCCTACCAAACACTATGTCAGCCAGAATTGAAAACAGTGTGTTTCCAAAAAGGTGATAGAATAGTTTATGAAAGTGATGATTATTATTGATCTAGTAACTACATAACACCTCAGACACTTGATATCCCTGATCTGCGGTTTGTAAGAGATCTGATACAAAAAATATACGTTTTATACACCAGTCACCACAGTAATCTGGCCACCGGGTTTGCCTTCGAGTAAAATAATACAAAGCAAACGTCTTCAATTTAATGTTCTTTTTACTGGACAACTCTTGAAATAGTAATATAATTTTGCTTTAGTTATTGTCTAGTAGTAGTGAATTTTTTTACAAGTCGATGCGTAAAAGTTGACAGCAATTTTTATAGTAACGAAACAATATCCAGAGCAAAAATGACTCAGCTGCTTGTAACTAATTGTAGTCATTTTTTCATGTCAATTAGTGGCAAAAATCCGCACTCAGCACATAGATACTATTAAAGATTTCTTGTTTATTATAGGCTTCTATTACAAACCACGTGACCCGTCACCAACCAGACCGGGTAATGGGTATGCATTCATGTACTATGCTAAAGTGTTTATGGGATGCGTGGGTGTGCCTAACACCCCAGGGGGTAGGGGGTGGAGTGCACACGTGTAACCCCCGCGAAACCCTATTAGAATAATAAGAGGAAAACGTTATATTATACTTTTAAGGTCAATTGACCGTGTAGAAAGAGTTGGGTTTTTCTAATGGTAAAGTCAAGGTAAAATCACGGTACAATAATTAATGCCTACATGGACCAGTGGTTTGGAGCTTGGCTTAGGAGGCCGTGGGATTTATCTCCGTGTGGTACTCTTTGGGTACCTGTCCACTAGCCGCAATGTAGCGGTCGAACCCATATGCTTCAACAGGCACTCACTACAACGACCGGTCAGCAAGCACTGCTGTTTAGCGTAGCATCGGCCCACACGGCAGTACTCCGACTCACTGAAGCCCGTGCAGTAGCACAGTTCCTACTCACTGGGACTCACTGGCACTGGCGACTCAAGCACAAGACAACTCAAGTTTCGACCTCCAGTTTTCGGGTGTGATGTGGAGGTACAACTAGCACCACAATCCTGCATCGCGCTAACGAATTTTTTTTAAGTCCGGCGCTATAAATGGTATTATACAACATCTGAAAACTAGTACAGTGGGCTTCGGCCTGACCGAGCATACCACATCATGAGGTCGGATGTCTCCATTTAGGTCTTCATCTTCATTCCCACAATGCAGGGATATCTATCATCACCTGATTCTAATAGCAAAGATGATCTATGCTTCGTCCACATGGCGTGGTTTGTATAAATTATACTCATAGATGAATAAAATTTTTACAATATCTATTTTTTGTTTGTTTTAAGATTCAGTAAGACCCAAAAACGTGTTAGATTACAGACGAAATTAAATGAGCTCAAAACGCAGGCAATAAAAACATAAGGGTGTTAATTAAATATTAATCAAAAACAAAGAAAAGAAAAAGAATATAAGAACTAATAAAATATTATAGAAAATACCTACGGAGGGATGAAAAATTCTAAAGCTGGGACAAACGGCCGATATTTTTTCTTTTTTGAATGTAATTCAAAAACGGTAGGTTAAAAGAATTTTTTTACCAAAAATTAAAAGCCGGTTTAGACTTTCTACATGCATTGCATTCATTTAAACAATCGAGTTTATTCAATATAATTATAATCTACACATTATATAAATTCGACATCACGATGAAAGTTGTTCTGAATAATTCCGTAGCCCAAGCAGGAACAATTGACAACTGCGTATTCGTTACTAAATGTCCATTGTATGGGCCATTGTCATAATTTTCATACAATTCTACTTAGTGTAATTTATATAATTTCTGCTAGCTAGCTTGTGTATGTGGTAGATGTAGATATCTATCACACAGGAACACTGATTTTGTGAAAAGTTTTTGATAAAGGTGGCCTATATTTTAATCCAGAGCCTTAATTACCACCATACCATATTTCAATAAAATCCGTACAGTAGTTTTTGCTTGAAAGACACAAACATCCACACTTAGAAACTCTCTGTGATCGCAATTCAATACCTATTTGCTGTTCATGAACTCTGTATTAGTAAAGTGTTAACTGTTAATATTTTCGGCACATTTATGTTATAGCAAAAATATTTGGCGAAGTACATGTTTGTTTGTTTGGCTGTAGGTAATAGGAAATAAACAGTTATTTATATTCTGTATTTATAAAGTTCATTTAATTTTATATTATATTATATTCTCTAGCAAAAACGTTTAATTTTCCATGTAATTTTGCAAATTATTTCAAATTAAGAAATTAAAAGATAAGCAGAAATGCTTATCAACAAGCGTTGATAATAAAAGAAAAGGCTCAGGGCTTAAATGCTTAAATCCTGTTGGATATAATTTTATTCGAAATTTGAAACGTGACTAATAACATTAATTATGAAAAGTAGCATTAATGAAAAGGAAAAATTAAGAAGTTTCTTTTGTAGCTGCTGACAATTCTTATTGAAAAAAGTAATGACTGAGACGTCTAAATCCCAAGATATCTTTATAATAAACACATGAACATTACATTAAATTCAATATCAATTATTATTTTAAATACGCATCGCCATGTTGCCAGGCAACGCGTCACAAGATGGCGACGATGACGTCACGCGCGGCGCGGGGAGGTGGCGCCGCGGCCAAGCGTGTCACTTCCCAATGAAAAAGAGGCCTCAGTCTGCCCAGACCCGAATGTCCTTGAAGTGTACGGAAGGTAAGAGTTGAACTTAACTATAATTTTATAGACAGTGAGGTCAAGTTCGGTAAAAGTAAACGTGACTCGCCTACGCTGCAGTAAAATATTATGTAGCGTAGGATTTTCTTTGAAACGTTGCAGATCTAAATTGAACACCGCGTAGAGCTGCCGTATTTTTCCTGCCTGGCAAAATATGTATAAGTTAGTAATTTAAAATTTTACTACGCGTCTGATTAATATCTACTTTTAATTTGATCACGAGATAATTTTAATGAATTAAGTTTGTAATTTGGCGATATACAATATTATAATATTAATATGTTTATATATAGGTAATTAATTGATAATATTATCTGCGTAGGTGTATAATACGATTTAAAAACATTAAATCATTGTTATCACCAGCGGAAGCCCTTATCAGGTTCTTAGTAATATTAGAAAAAACCCGTAATTTGTAAAAAATAACCGAATTCTACAATTTTAAAGTTTTTTCTTCGTTTGGCAAATTAAAAGGTAGCAGTGATGCAGTGACGAGAACACCGCAGTGTCCCACATAGAATACTACGGTGTGAGTGTTCAAAGACTGTTTGTGGTGCTAAAAATTAAAAAAAAAACTTTACGCGGCAAAACGACGACCTTTTATTATAAGTTGCTAGTACAGGATGGTTTTTTATATAAAAAAACCTTACTAAAAATGTTAATACAAATTAATTTTAATTAAAGTATTTTATTATTACATATAAAAATTTGCAGTGTCTGTCTATAAACAAAATATTATCAATCTTGATAATGGCACATGTCTTTCGTATTTTATCTTATCAAAGTATTAGATAGGCTTTATTGAAGCAAACAGTATTTTGCTGTCGTAATTCCATAGATAGATATGATATTTACGTAATTTATAATATTATTATTAAAAGTGGTATTGACAACTAAAATTAATCCTTAGCATCACCTTAATACCTACATGTCGTTGAAATTAGGCACTGGTTTGAAGTAACCAATAGTATTACAAAAATAATAGGCACCTGCCTAATCTTTTTCTCTCTAAAGCTTCTTACGATTCCTAAACTAACTCTTCCTAATCTTACATTCAAATATTTCATGAAGGAATAATGATGAATGAATGATTCCTTACATTAGGAAAGGCCCAAGGGCCATGTAAAAGATGTGTTACTGATCATGTATAAAAATGTACCTATTATGTACAACATAAAACAAACTCTCAGGATAAATTGTAGAGGTACAAAGTTTTTGCGAACATTTAAATATTTTGCAAATAAAAAAATCTTGAACGCAATTAAAGATAACCTTGAATTTGGAATCAGAATTTTATAATACACAGTGATAATATAAATTGTATTCAGTTTTTTGCACATATTATTTAATTAGGAAAACTTTGTGTACGTTTTGAGTGTAGCTGGATATTCAAGCACTAGTTGGTCTGAAAATATAAAAGTATTGAGACAGAGTTCGGTATTTATAAGTTTTTTTTTTAAATTCGGTAATCTAAAACGAACAAAATATAATATTGTATAACTTGGATATTTTACTCTATACCTACTCATTATACGTTTTATTTATACGTTTCTATGTAAATAATTAAAATATTAGGTACAAAAGGTTAAACAACATTATAAATAAACTGCTTCCAACCACTTTTATTTTTATACATAGACTTAAAAATACTACTTTATTTTTACACACAAATTTATTTTTAAAGACGCTACAAAAAGTTACTACTTACTAACAACTTTTTTAAGTAAAATCGCATAAAATCGCGTTTTTAAATTTTTTATTCAAATAAAAATAATTTATCATATTTTTTCAAAATTAAAAAACGTTATTTTGTATAAACTAGACCTACAGACAGGATGATACAAATCGTTGTTTTAATATAAAAAATACGAAAAATCGAAACAAAACTTCAAATCAGCGACATTATTAAAAATAATAATTGAGGACAATAATTATTAGTTGCACGGGTGAGCGAGTATCTGTCGTTAGCCATGACTGCGAGACAATTGGTGACGTCACCTGATAACAAACCGCAAGCCAGAGGACGTGCGGTAATGATACAAGCTTTATATTGTGAGCTGCGCATACGCAGTCTAGTCTCGGAGGACTTTTTATATTTTTCGAAATAAAAAGTAGTCCATATGCTATTCCAGGTCATAAACTACATGTGAGAAAATTTCATTCATATACGTTGTGGTTTTTGTGTGAAAATATACCAAACAGTCGCAGACGTAGAGTAGAAGTTATCAATTAATAGAATTAAATGACGTCACAGCAAGGGAACAGGAAAGGTTTTCCAGTAATCATGACAAATATTTGAAACTAGAACGTTTTGTGCCCGTTAATACAAAATCTGACTATTCAGTGAATATCAACACAAATATTATGCTACTAATTACATAATATGTAATTATTATGTGCAATTTAAATTCAGTTGTTGTTTTCTTTAGCCCAATATTTCCATGTTTACTTTAAATATATTTCCGTAAAAAGCTATATTCATATTCAAACAAGTCTGCTTATTTAAGATTTAAAATTTAAATGTGATTCTAATTTGCTAACAAGCGATAAAAACCAGCAGATCAGTAGCCACTATTTTCCCAGCGGATAGATATTTTGTATAAATGATATAATATATATTTCTTGGGTTACGTACCCAAAGAATATAAACCCTATTAGTGAGACATCGCTATCTGTCTGTCTGTCTGTCACCGGGCTTCATCACATGAAATTTTCAAAAATGATGTATTTCTAATATCTATTAAAAAATAATATTAAATAATATAATTAACATGAAATATATATTAATGGAGAGCTCTCGTACATGAAAGGTAAGTTTTGGGAGGTTGATTCAACTTACTACTTTTTGTTAACTTTGTAATTGTACTTTACATTCCTGAGTATACATTAGTGTTATACTGTGTTGTATATCTGGATAGCTGTTACAGGCCTTATGTACTGCATACAAGTATTTTTGCTGTAAAAATTATGTCGCTTGCTATTAATAAAATAAAAATAAAATTAAAAAAATACGGACCTCTACATGCGCGAGTCCGACTCGCGCTTGGCCGGTTTTTGTATATTTCAAGTGGCCGCCGCATACATTAACACAAATGAAGCTGGCAAAGGCGTCCGTTCTTTAATTATATAAAGTGACCATTTACATTTAAATATTATGTAAAAGATTCCTGTTGTGGACGGATATTTGCGGATTTGCGAAACTTTGAATGCGCCGATGTCTAACACGTATTAAGTTGTACAAGGTGGTCATAGTTTGATGATTTTTGTTTATAAATAATACAAAAAATTAATAATTATCGTTTTTTAAGTAAAAAAAAACAATAATTGTTACGGTAACGAGTAACGACGTCACCATCTGCAACCATTCACACTAAATATTAAAAAGTAACAAGATAAATAAATTTTTATTTAAAAAAAATCAACATATTACTTAACTTTTTTGTGTACGTAGAGATTTTTTTTACTCAGTAGCATTTTGTCAATTATCTGTTTTCTTGGACAAGTCAAATTTCGAAAATAAGAAATTTACTAAAATACTTTTGTGCTCTGTACATACAAAAACCTATTTTTTAATACGTGCTGAGCGATTATAGTTTTTATACCTTCGCGATAAGGTAGCAGGATGATATCATTGTGCTTCTTGAATTTTGCTGATAACACCCGAGGTCAGGTCTTTTGTTGTGATACAAGATACATATCGACGAACCCGGGTTTCCCTTCACATGCTAATGCCAAGATGGCGCCTGATACGATGGTATCGAGATACACGTGGCTAGCAAGTCCAAGAGCCAAGCACAGAGTAAAAAATATGTGCATGCGGAAGAGCTGAAGCCTTCAAAAGAATGTACTCTGTTGTAGGTATGTCAAGTCTCTGTTTAACCCTTTTCATGATCAATCGGTCTATGAAGTAATGATTTTTGGATGTTGGTTACTATAAGAAATCTATTGACTATTAAAAAATCGATCCTTTATGTAGGTAAAAAATGTTTATAATATATTTTAATATAACATGCAAATATCACAATAAGTACTATTATTTTCAATAATATACCATAAAATATTATTATTAAATAAAATATATAGCATATACTTAAGTACCTATACTAACAAATCCTTACAACGAGAAACCTTTTAATGAATTAGATTATCTAAATAGTATATTTGGTATATTTATTTATATATTTAGGTACACACAACCGTACTTTTCTACACAATTCTACATCTGTCCAAATCAATTTGAATCTACTTCGAAATGTAAATTTTGTAATAACGTTACTTTAATGTCATTCAAATTTCATTTCACATTGCCTATCGTCGCCTCATTTACTTTTCCCATGCAAGAAACTAGTCCAACAGGGGCATAAAAGTAATTTTTAAACCAGAATTTGTATTGTATACTTTATATTAATTAAACTTAGATTTTTACTTTGGGTACGCATGAATCATACAGTTTTAAATACCCTTACATTCAATTTCACAATTAAAATTCGTAAATCAATTATTTAAATATTTTTCAAAATTTCAACTATCAAACTTCCTTGACATTTAAACTTAAATTGACAAGACGTGGATCAATCAGCGAGCTTTATTTATAAACTAGCTGACCCTTGCCCACTTCGTTGAGCATAAAAAGAGTTTATGATGAAATTCAACTAAAAAAAAAACAACGTAGAACCCGCAACGCGGGAACCCGAAACCCGAAACGTGGGAACCCGGAACCCGCAACGCGGGAACCCGGAACCCGCAACGCGGGAACCCGGGACCCGCAACGCGGGAACCCTGAACCCGCAACGCGGGAACTTGAAACCCGCAACGCGGAACCCGCAACGCGGAACCCGCAACGCGGAACCCGCAACGCGGAACCCGCAACGCGGAACCCGCAACGCGGAACCCGCAACGCGGAACCCGCAACGCGGAACCCGCAACGCGGAACCCGCAACGCGGAACCCGCAACGTGAGAACCCTGAACCCGCAACGCGGAAACCCTGAACCCGCAACGCGGGAACCCGGAACCCGCAACGCGGGAACCCGGAACCCGCAACGCGGGAACCCGGAACCCGCAACGCGGGAACCCGGAACCCGCAACGCGGGAACCCGGAACCCGCAACGCGGGAACCCGGAACCCGCAACGCGGGAACCCGGAACCCGCAACGCGGGAACCCGGAACCCGCAACGCGGGAACCCGGAACCCGCAACGCGGAACCCGCAGCATGGGAACCCGAAACCCGCAACGCGGAACCAGCAGCATGGGAACCCAAAACCCGCAACGCGAAACCCGCAACGCGGAACCCGGAACCCGCAACACGGAAACCCGGAACCCGCAACGCGGAACCCACAACGCGAAACCCAAACACAGAACCCGCAACGCTGACATAATATGGAATAAATAGTCTATGTCCGTCTACTTGCTCTAAGCTACTTCCTCACCAATTTTCAGCCATATCGATAAAGCCGTTCTTGAGTTATAAATAATTTAACTAACACGACTTACTTTTATACATATAGATGTATAGATTACTCCTACTAACATAAGCTAAGCCCGGTGAATGTCACAGTCGGTCCAGCCAATTCGGTGATCATGAGTTTGATGACGACGATGATGATGATGAAAAGTAGCCTAAATTAATCCTTATAACTTTAGCTATCTACCAGTGAAAGTCTCGTTAAAATCGGTCCAGCCGTTCCAGATATTAGCCGGAGCAAAGAGAGACGCTGACAGACATTTTTTTTTAAATTACATTTTCGTTTTCAGTAAATATCGTTGCCAATGCAAAAAAAAGCAGAAGATATCGTTTAAAATGTCATATGTATTTAGAAAAACGTTGCTAATTGAAAGTTACATACTTACTGACACTTAAATTTTATTTGTTTGTATAGATGTATAGATTTGGAAAACTTCTCCAATCTTGGCGTTTTCACTGACGCGGAGCGGGGCGCATAGGAACTTAGTGGTTCCCAAGCGGAGTGGAGCAGAGATTTCGAGCATAGTGATTGGTCAATTCGGGTACCGCAAGCTCCTGTCCGCCTCGCCCCGCGTCAATGGAAACGCAGCCAAACGTCTATAACGTCTACCGGTCGCCATGGTAACAGCGTTGTTTACAAATGGAAAACAAAAATTAGGAAATGCTATACATACTGTATTTATATCAGCTGAAACTATTTGGATTCATGTTTTTCTTAATCCTAATAATTTTTTTAATCCAAATAGTTTAAGCTGATATAAAAACGGTATTTATAGCATTTCATAATTTTTATTTTCCATTTGTAAATAATGACGTTGCCATGACAGCCGTGTCATATAAACTGCCAACGACGTGAATCGATCGAGCCCAGGTTCAAACCCCGCGTGACCATCACGTATTTTCTTCTTTTTTCTAATTTTCTGCTTATTTTTTTCAACATTTTCTTTCATAATAACCTTTTCGTAACAATAACGAATATACCGTAAAAAAATTTGCGAAATTGGTCAAGCCGTTTTCGAAGCGCACACGATGTAAGAAATTTTTGAGGTCGTTTTTTTACACTTTGGGCTACATTTTTGGGGTTTTAGTAAGGAACCCTACTTTTTTTAAACATATAATATAGCCTATGTTCAGCGCTAGGAATGTAGCTTTCCAACGGTGAAAGAATTTTTCATATTGGTTCAGTGGTTTCAGAGCCTATTCCATTCAAACAAACAAACAAACAAACAAACAAACAAACAAACAATCAAACGTTACCTCTTTATAATATTAGTATAGATTGGAACACATTATACAATTGATTTTGAAAAATTTGCCTATTGTTCTAATTTTTAATTTCAAAGTGATAATTGATACAAGTTAATACTTATAAATGTTCCAATTATTATAATTATTAATTATATATAATTTTTTAATTAATTTATTTCCTTTTAAACAACTAGGGCCATTAACTACCACAAACGAACGAAAACGAAATAGGTACAATATTAAACTAAATTGTAAACATTAATATTTTTTACAAATGGCAATCTTTGAGGCTTATGTTTTTTTTATTATTTTATAAGCTGTGCATTCCACTAAAAGATGAGAGACAGACATATCCTGCTAACACTTGCATTTCTTTATTTGAATTATTGTTTGGTTAAAATGAAAATAAAGTTGAATTAACATTAATAATTATTCAAAGTTTGAATCATTATTTAAAGTTTGGTTTACATAAGCCCATCGAATCCTTTCTTTCAATCCGTGTGTCGTAACAGGCATTTGTTTACTGGGCACCCGGGTGACCCGAAATGCGAAACTGTGTCAAGCAGTTTATTCAATCTGCCTCTTGCGAGCCACTTGGTGCTCCCACACGGTAAAATGCACTTTGCTGCCACCGAGTATGGTCGGTATTCGCTCGGCACACCATGGGGAGCATTTCTATGTCTTTAGTACGTAGGTTCTGCCCTTGAATGTAGTGTTAACAATGTCTATCAGAAGAAAGAAAGGCTTTCTGGTTTGTTTATGGCTGAAGGCGAATGAAATTTTGATTTGTTTTAGTCACGTGCAGTGATCATGTTATTTGTGAAATAATAGCGTATTATAATTCCTGAAATACGTAACAAAATTATCTAGGACATTAAAGTTATTTTTTTTAGACTTTTGGCACAGATTACTAAATAGTTACCTTTTGGACCTAGTCAAAACTTTTTGAGGCGACGCTCTATTTCACAATAATTCGCATCTCACAAACGGATATCTCTTTCAAAGAATTGTCTTATCCACATTTAAATGATTTAAACTTTAAAGGGACCTATCTCATAATACCCCACACCATGGTAGACGTAAGATTTCTTTCTTTAGGTTTCTACAGCTGTGATATTATTTTAGAAATCTGTCTATGAGTACATAATATTCATACAAACTTTCATCTTTCTAGTAGATACCTACTAACCGTTTGGAAGTACGGACCAGGTATGTTAGGGAGCTCCGTAACCGTAACCGAAACTATCGGATATTCGATATTTAAAACAGATCCATAACCGTAACCGAATCTTAAATAAATTTTTTGCTACTGTAAAAATGTAATATCCATAACCGAAATTATACGTAACAAACGGATAATCCGAAATAATTTAATCATATCCGTATCCGAAATTTCATATCCATTTCATCCCTGGTACAGACGGATCGACGGACATAAACTTCGGACATACAATTTTATACATATTTAACTGTTCTAAGTTCTTGTCCTGATTCTTACAAGTGTACCTACACTTGTAAACTGTACTGACCTTGCTAGTACTACGAAGATCGAGCAAGCAGGTGCTAGCGAGATTCGAACTTGCAACCTCGGTTACGCACTGAGCCTAAAGGTCATTCAACTTCACAATATCTCAATAATAAATAGTCACAGCGAGTAAAAAAACAAGTAAACCGTTTACTGTTACCTTATTTACCGATAGATAAAAAAGTAATTTGCATTTTTTCCAATAATGTATTCCAAATGTCAGCACGTGAAACCTTTTCCATTCCAACTTGTGTAACATAGCAACAGACTCGCCATGGCTTCATAGAAACTGATTTTATATTGGAGCAACACTATCGTCGTTATAAGTGAGTATGGACGCTAAACATCCCTAACTCTCAATACTGTACCAAAACTGGATTAAATACGAGTTTTATTAAAAAATCATAATTAAAAAAAACATGACAATCATTCTTTGTTTTAAAAATTAAAGATACATATAATACCCATATAAAAAGGAATCCATATTATTGTACTTGTCGGGATATTTGTGGCGACCTCTATATTGGCATTGGTATCCAGATTTCTCAGGATGTTGGTGGCGACATCTATAGACAATGTAGTGGGACCAGATTGACAGCTGTCAATTTCAGCTGTCATTCTAGCGAAGGATTCTGTCGATGGTTAGCGTGCAGCCATTTTCGAGAAGGAGGACCTGTGCGCTAATGTCGTTAACTTTTAAAAGCCTGCGACAGTGGCGACAATCTTTTACGGATCCGAATGGCAAGACATGCCACATACATCCCGACATACTTTAAACTAATTATTACTTTATTTTAAGAATCAATGATAATTGTAATGATTTCTAATAATAGTAACATAATGTTATATTACTGTGTGTGCTACTCTCGAAAATAATTCCGATATTGGATTGGAATGGTTCTATAAATCGACACTAAATTTCATTTGGCGCTAGTGTCGCGGCGAACTGTCAAATTCAAATGCAATCCCAATCTCTTGTTTCCCTTCCATTAACAACAAACAATGCAATCCCAATGTCAATTTTGAAGAGTAGGCCCACGAGTCCGTGTTATATAAATTGGGAATGTGCTCAGCACACGCTGATAAGCGTTATCAAATGCGATTTGTTTATCTTTATCATATGATGTAATATCTGACGTAGGTCTATAGTCTGTACACGTTACGCCTTTATTTTGATTAAAAAGTTATCACATGATCAATTAGTAATTTAATTTGGGCTTATTCATATTTTTCTTCCTCGTACATTAATTGCGAATGCGTTTAGTCTATACAAGGATAGA
Source organism: Celastrina argiolus (assembly GCA_905187575.2). NCBI lineage: Eukaryota > Metazoa > Arthropoda > Insecta > Lepidoptera > Lycaenidae > Celastrina > Celastrina argiolus. The sequence goes on from LR994585.1 coordinate 16,483,555, forward strand.
AATACAAAATGTAAGATAAGGAAGGTCATTTCACTTTTTACTATTATATCTTGTCTTTCTTATGAAGAAACAATTTTTATTAGTAAATAAACTAAGCGTGCTGTTGTAAAAATATTAAGGACCAAAAATGTTCAATATCGTCGGTTTACCTTCATAACATCGTATCTATAAAACTACAATTTTTCAGTAGAGTCAAAAAACTTAATAATTTTAGTTTTTATTATGACATGGATTTTGTTTTAAATGAGGTTCAGTTATGTACAGTATACATCCGAAATCCATGTCATAATAAAATAAAAAATTAAGTTTTTTGACTCTACTGAAAAGTTGTAGTTTTATAGATACAAGGTTGAGAAGGTAAAGGGACGTTTTTTTTTTTAGCTTAAATAACGAATTATTTTAAAAGAACATACGTAAGTAGGGCTGATATGCATTGCAAGTATTGTTATCGATGGTTTCAACAGTTACAAAGAGGTTACAATTGTAGAGTATTGGTTGTACTTCTGTCTGTAACGGTTGTCATTTCCTAATAATATGTTACGTGTATGTAAATATGTAACATATTATTATGTTAATTCATGTTTTAAATCTAGACCGTAGAGTTGAATAGATGAAATGCTCGAAAAAAAATGTTACAATTTTTTCAAGTTTTTTTCTTTGGTATGTTTCTAGTACCCACCTGCTTTTTCCCGATAGTCTGGACCAGGATAACTGGTTCCAGCGCTAGGCGCGTCAACGCGACGCCAGCTATTGGCGGCAATGATTCCAACTCGCATTTTTTGCAATCTTTTCTTTTTTTTTTGTCTTAAAAAGTTCCTTACGAGTGCATTTCTGGGGTTGTTTTTCTTGTCGAGTAATTTAGCATTAAATCGGACCATTTATTAAATATTATTTGTTATTTGGATATCAAATGAATGTAAAATTAGGTACTGTCAGTTTACACAAAATCCATCTTACATGAACTTTTATGTTCATAAGTAAACAATATTTTATGTATGTTAAGAAATAATAATAGCATGCCAAATTTACGACCAAGAAGTTTTGGTAAACTGTAAGTTTTATGTGTGTTTTAATTTAAACACCTTAAAATTTGAGGAAGAACAATAGTCTATAAAGTATAATAAAAATAAATGTATAAAATTTCATTTTTCTACTTGCTTGTAACCACAACACTTATATGAATTTTAATAAAGTGAAATGAGAGAATTTGCAATTAAAATAATTTATAAGGCCCATTTCTATAGCCTACAATTTTACATACATACATGTACCTAATTAGCACATAATGTTTTTGTAAGAGGTATATTACGATATTATCTCTAACAATGATTTTGCTGTACAAAGTAAAGTCAGTACAAAATAGTGATGTTAGAAGTCGATTAAAATATCGATAAACGATATGAGGTTGGTCCTTATTTGTAAGTATTCAGAAAACCTTCAACTTTAATATATTATATTAAAGTGACATACGTTTAGTCGTAACTATCTGACCTTGCGTATAGGAATTATGTAGAGTTCGTGAATGAATAGCTTCGCCACACTTGTATATTTATTTAAAATATTGAACTATCGAATTGAATTATTGTGTCTAAATTGTAAAATTTTTGGCTCAATTGTTTATTTAGTAGTACTTAGTACATAATACATACCGATTATACTGATTTTATCATAGCGTGCAGTTCTTAACAAATAATAAGAGAAAAAATTTAAATACTTATATTATATCTAGCAATATCCCGCGAAACAATTATAACCACAACCTGCAAGCAGATGAGTGAGTGTACGCATAGGCATGCGTTTAATGCACCTCCCTCCTCCCACACTACCTATGCGTACACTCGCAAGCAAAAAACGTGAAAACACCACCACCACACAAGCAATAATGTTAACACGATCGTGCAAAGTCCCACCAGTGGTGGGACTTTGCACGATCGTGTTAACCTATGCGTTTATGCCTATGCGTACACTCACTCATCTGCTTGCAGGTTGTGGTTATAATTGTTTCGCGGGATATTGCTAGATATAATATATTTAAATTTTATGCTATGGATTTCCGCAAAGTAACGCCTGATTCCATTAACTAAATAATAAGAGTATAATACTGATATAAATCAATAAGTACTGACCTATTAAACAATACAATATTATTATGATTGTTGGGTAAATAAATATTTTTATGACAGCAGCTCTACCTGTCGTTAAATTTTGTTAGTTGCTACTATATTTTTGGGTTTATGGATGTTTAAATAATTTATTACCTAATATACATCAACTATTCTTATAATAATTATAATTACTATTTTATATTTATCTTGAATTAGTTAAATAACATCAGCCATATTTAGCTACTCTATCATTAAATGATCATTAAATAATCGTAAATCGCGTGTAATGTGTTTTCTTCGTAAAATTATCGTCTGCTCCTGTATCTTAATAGCATCATAGATTAATCTTTACGCTCCGTTGACGGAATTCGTCACAAATCCACTCTACGTGGCAGGCAGTCTAGGATGAGGATTACCGTGTCCCGTCAGCCGTGATATAGATAACATACGTCGCTTAACACGATTTATTAATAATATTGATTTATCGATAATAGTTTAAAGGGACATCACTACTCCAAGTTTAGGTGAAAATGCTGTAATAAAAATAATGAAAAACAAAAAAAATGGAAGTTTGCTCAGATCAAATTTATAACTGTAGGTGAAAATGCTGTAATAAAAATAATGAAAAACAAAAATAATGGAAGTTTGCTCAGATCAAATTTATAACTGTACTTACCTACCAAAAATCAATCGGTTATTTTAACTAAATATATAAATCGATCCCAAATTTTAGAGGTTTTTGTTGCATAACAAGTCTTTTGGTTAATATAAAATAAAAGTAAAAGCGGACAACATGGCGTCACTCAGCAAACACTGAGCGCGAAAAAAAGCAAATGGCCGCGCCAAGGTCGCAAGAAGCTGTCCTAGTCATGGAGGGCATTTACATTTTTTTAAATGCTTCAGGCTCCGCAAAAGACTAGTTTTAAAATGCCGTGTTTATGAGGCGATTACTTTATAAAGATACGATGCATTTTCAAGTTAGTGATTAGTTTTATGATAAAATGCGTGTATAAATTTTATTAACTTATATGGTAGTTTAGGTTAGGAGGCGTGTTTAGGTGTAGGTAATATTAAGATGCTTGACTAATAGTGGTAGTAAACTATAGCTGGAATAAGTACATAGTTGGAATATTTTCAAATTATAAATATTAAAAAAAAATAAACTAAAAATACGTTTTGGTGAAAATCAAAATTTAAAAAATCTAGAAAAAATAATTGATATTTATTGACAAAAGACGTGTAGGTATTTTTAGAATAACGTAAAATATATCTAGTTATTACAAAATTAGTAGAAGGGAAAATGTTAGATGATAAAATCGAAACGGCAATATCGAGTATCAATATTGCAAGTTGCAGAACCAGAACCGTGGACTTGTTTAAGAAAAAACGTTAAAAAACTTTTGTTCTGTACGAGGCAACGCATGGGAACCGAATGCATCTTTATATGTTTTTTGCGTAGCAATTTCGGACTTTGCCTCAACGCACTACAGAATATTTTAGATGCCTCGAAGCAATCGTTGAAAAACTGGCTAAAGCCGTAAACGGATAGTACCACCTGTCACTAGCTACAACAGGACTAGTAGAGGAATTTTGTAGCGGATTTTAGAGTCAACATTTAGGCTCCATTTACACATGAAAAGCAGGGATGAAATGGATATGAAATTTCGGATACGGATACTGATATGAATATTAAATGATTTCGGATTATCCGTTTGTTTATGGTATTCCGTATATATACGGTTACGGATATTAAATTTTGGTTTCCTTTTTAAAGTAGCAAAACTTTCATTTCGGATTCGGTTACGGTTCATATTTTCCTTCCTCTTTCTTCAATCCTTGATGTAAAGCAGATTATTTTACAAACTGACAAATGACAAGTGTCGGGTCCATCAGTCCATCTTTTGACTATTTAGTTTAGGGTTCCACAACTCAAAACTACTACTCAACTACTACTACATAACTACTACTCAAAAGGTTAAAAAGGGACACTATACTATGACTCTGCTTTCCCTCCGTCTATCTATCACCAGGCTGCCGCACTGTAAAAAAATTGTACCTACTTACCTAACGTTACAATTTTTTTTAACTTTTTTTGGCGTTGTTATTTATATTTTTTTTATTACTATTATTTTCTAAAACTATATTATAAAAAAAGTTAAGATAATTTATTTAAAACAGCATAATTTTATATTTTAAAGAATTAGTGCTACAATATAGCTGTCTTTTTCTTATACGTTGGAAACATCACTGTAGGTACAGACAAAGACAGCAACGTTTTATCTATAAGTTATCTGATGTGTAAATATTTTTATTAGTAAGGGGGGTTAATTAATATTTACCGTTAACAGGATGCGTGATCACTTGATCAGTAAAATAAACTACTTAGTACTTACTACCTATATCTTATCAAATAATTATTATCAATGATTTACGATACTTACAAATTAATAGAGTAACCAATGTTGTTAAATTTTGTATTTTTTATGTAAGTATTTAAAAAATAATAAAATGCATCAAAGCTATATTTTTAGAGTGCATTATTTTGAAAAGCATAATATTTGCAAAGATTAATTCGATCTTATCTTTTTGTATTTTTTTCTGATATCAAATCTGTGTGTTTGTATACAGAATACATAGCGATAGCGAAAAACGCGGGCGGGATAGTGTTGTGCACACTGTACGCACTTTATCGATATATTATATTATATTTATCGATAAAATGATTAATTCCTCTGCTGCCATTATCGATATACTTAGGTACCTATAAATTATATTTATCGATAAAGTAAAAAAAAAATGTACTATCATACGCATATCATTATATTTTGACCTTTCGGCTGCCTGTATAAAACATTATTGTATTGTCAGGCATATCTGACTGCCACTGCGTTCTATAGGCAAATTATACTTAGCTATTATTTATTTCGCGAACTAATGTAGTACCGTAGCAATCATATTTTACATAAAAAATGAAAAAATATTTCTCTTTAATCATAATAATAGCTCATACATTTATAAATGGACTGTTTCAACTCCAATCGTACGGTAAGGTAAAGTAAATGGAGCCCCATTAAAATTTCACGACTTAAAACCATGGTTGGCCTGACAGCTGCATGAATGATGTCTCTAATGAAAGACTCGTACACGAGGAAACTAAATATTGATTGTTTAATCTATACTTCTATACTATAATATAATATTACAAAGCGGAGGAGTTTGTTTGTTTAAGCGCGCTAATCTCAGGAACATAAAGTAATACTGGTCCGATTTGAAAAAATATTTTTTGTTGGATAGTCCATTTATAGAGGAAGGCTTTAGGCTATATAACATTACGCTGCGACGCTACGACCAATAGGAGCGAAGCGTCAGTGAGAAATGTTGCAAAAACGGGAAAAATTATTCACATTTGGGGACTTTCGTTGCGTGCGATGCACAAACGGTTAAAGTTACTCAAAAAATATGTATAAAAGAATTATTCCTTTTTTAATAATCTTAATAACAAAAACCAACGTGAGCAAAAAGATAATCGCGATAGTGTTTTTGACAACCACGAGTAGGAAGTCACAGGCACAGCTAGTGAAATAATAAACGTACAATTTTTACTAGTAAGTGTTATTTAAATTATACATTCCGACGTTAATTCTATGCTCAAGTTTAGCAATTTGAATAATCTATATTCCGAAGTAGTAATTTCCGATAGTTTAGTGAAAGTATTTCAAAATAAATTATCAGAATGTTGCCTAATTATTAAGCATTGGTACGTAGTTAAATAATGAATGCTGCAAAAACAGATGTTAAGCAGATTATATTAAATTTGTTTTTTAATTCTATTTTTATCGAACGGCACACGTACTATAATATGCCGTTAGGTATATTTTTATAAATTCATACTACTAATGAAATCCAGTTTTAGTTCTAAATTCTCAAATCATTTGCAGTTATCATATTAATGTCTGAAATTCTATCCGGGCTAGGTACGTTTTCGTTTTAATGTCATAAAGTCTTGCAAGATTTTCAAGATAAGATCAAATGAATGGATTGAATTTTAAATATTATGTATGCAACATAATATTCAAAACGTATTCAAGCTTAATAACTGCACGAATCGTGTAAGTAACAAGTATAAATTTCACTTATACTTCAGTTTTAGACCACCTCTACTTTTTTTTAATTCTTAATTTTTTTAGCACACATTGTGGCTATGTCAATCCCATAAAAAAAGCAAAATTATTATAAACGTAGGTATATAATAATTTTGCTGCTGTAGAATTAGTTTCAGCCATTATTACATTAAAAATATCTATATTTGAGAGAGTTAAGTATCCTATTTCTTTTGTCAGTCAGACACACTCCGCCATGACATGTTGCACATCTTCTGGTTCACTTATTTATGATTTGATGAAATCGTTAACAACATTTCTAGACAATTCGACTCTCCTGATTCTTAAATTTTTATCGATAACTATCACATTCCTAGTGAAACAAGCCAAAACGTTCATTAAACATTTGCTTTCTCAGTTGGCCGCCGAGTAAAAATATTACACTTAATAGGCACTTTTACTGTGTCACTTAATTGCCTTGCGGACCGGTCCGAGCGCTAGCTGGTAGCAACGACACTAAATTGCCAACAGGGCAAGGCATCTGCACCACGAAGTGTAGGTACATATATTAAATATTCATAAAAGTACACTAGAGAATGTACGTATATCTTCTTATATATAAAAATTTATCGCTGTTCGCTAAAATCGCTAAAACTCGAGAACGGCTGAACCGATTCGGCTATATTTAGTCTTGAAATGTTCGTGGAAGACTCGGAAAGGTTTAAACGGTTCATCACAAATTGTTTGTATGCTCAACGAAGTGGGCACGGGTCAGATTGTTATTATATAGTTATAAAATCTCTACCCCACCGATTTCGCCGACGGTGGCTGGCATCAACCAAACCACACTAGCTACGCACGTATTTTATAGTGACCAAGTGTGTGCGCAATAGACAAGAACACCCTCTCTTCCTTAAATCTCGTAAGATATGGACGGACAGGAGAGCAATACGTCTGGTGAGAGATATATCTGATATTTTCAGACAATCAAATGATGAGCTTGCATTATTAACCAGACTTGAATATAAATTTTTTTTTAGTTCCAACGCGTAGATCGAACCCACGCCTTCTCGAGTCGAGTGCCAAGCTCTAAACCACTGGACCATAAAGATGACAATGTGAAACATACGAACAAAGATTCTAAGCGTTGGCAATTGGCATGAGTAGTTTATTAAAGAAATATGAGTAAAACAGAATAATTGTATTTTCTTGCAAACGAGAAGGTCATTGAACCGAAAAAAGAGACGTCGTTAAAGTTAGTGTAGAGACTTATAGCGAAGTTAAACTTTCAAATGTAGAGTTCTGAAAGTTTCACGAATGTAATAGAGCCTGAAACTGACGAAAATAGGCACTTAGACCGCTGTTACATATTATTATTATAAAACTGTTTTAACATAATAATATGGCAATCGTATTTATTATAAAATGTATATTATGTAAATGAGAATAAATTTAACCGTCTAAATATAAAGTTACTAAAAATAACTTTCCAGTTTGTTTACAGTTAACATTTTATAATAGAAGCAAAATGTATTTAAAATTAATTGGTTTCAAGCAAAAATATTATGTGATATGAGTCACAATTTGTATATTTTTCTCTAATACACATTTTACTATGGAAGATAGCTTAGTATTTTTTGATATAGTGGCAACAGACATCGTATGTAAAAATTGTCTCTGATTCTCGTAACTCTAATTTCGATTCGATCGTCAATCCATCATACGAGCGGGATGGACTGAGATTCGAAACAATGTGTTAGACACGAGAATTGGTGTCCTGGGCCTTGATTCTCGTAACTCGAACTTCACTTCGATCGTCAGTCTGCCCTCAAGCGCACTAAGTAATAAATGCACGAACGAGATAGACTGAGATTTTTAAACAATGTTCGAGGCACGAGAATTGGGGCCCAGCTTCAACGGTTCTTGAGATATAGCCTGGTGACGAACAGACAACGGGACATTTTAATCCCTTTTAGTATGAAACCCTAAGGGCGTGTTTTACCAAGCAATGTTAAAGTTAATCCTTCGTTAAATATCATGTTGTTCCTCTCGTAATTCCTATCAATGAATGAGAAGGTATGGTAATTTAACAAGCTGTTAGCACTAACATTGCTTGGTAAAACACGCCCTAAAGCAATCACTACAAAAAACGTAAAATGTTAATAGTGCTGTTACCGTGATTTATCGATATTTTTGCAAGTGACATTGTTATTGTCATTGCGTTTTTAATTTAAAAGAAACCGGACGTTTAATCAGTGTTTATTGAGGACAGATAACAACTCTCGTAATTAAGTACTATCTATATAATATTGTTTTCATTTTATTTATTACACAAAACGCGATAAGTAAGAAAGTGTCAGCTAATAAATATAGTTTTGAAATTTGTAGTTGTAACTCACATAGAACACGACAATGAGACTGTCGTGTACTAAATGATCAAGACAATTTTGTATCAATTAGAGTCTTAGATTAATCTATTGATTCTAAGGCTGTATTAAGACTAAAACGCCCACAATTTTAAGATAGTTGTGTAACTTGTGTAGCTCTTATAGTTTTATCTAGGAGAGAAAAGACGGAACAACGAGCAAATCAATTTTGTTTGAAGTGTGCGAGTATTCACAAGTTTTCTAAAGCAATAGACTGTCTTTAGATCCTAAAAGTTAAATGGTATTGTAATAAATAAACGATTAAATTCAAATGTAACATAATTATATTATTGATCGCTGGATCAAACAGCTGGGTGTACACTGAAGTTATATTTTCTGATAGGTTACCTAATATAAATTAAATACTGAACTACTGAATAATGAAGTTAATACAATAAGTAGTTTATGTAAAAGACGTACGTGTTAAACTAAGTCTAGACTTAGTGTAAATTATAAGCTTAGTTCATGCGATAAGTCTATATCGATAAAGTGATGGCGCTAGTAATTAACACTTACAAAATCCACGGCCATCACTAGGTAAGCCGTTTAAGATTTCCTCGATTGTATTTAGGGCTGGCAATAAGTATATTATACAAATTAGAAAATATATTTTTTGGTTACCTATTAAAACTATTAGTAGTAGAGTTGTAGATTATGAATTGTAACTTTTTTAAATAACTGAGTAAGTTATTTTTTAAACAAATAAGGATGAAGAATTTAAGTACTTACAAAAACGAATTTATGGTTTTATTTTAATATTTGATTCTTTAATGGTATTTTAAAAAGTCGACAACCCTAATTTAGTGTTACAATGAGATCATCATGATCGATCTACAACAGCCTTCGACTGTTTAACCATTTTAATGAGATCTGCCGCGGCTTAGGTAAACAACACGCGACACAACACAAATATTGTTGGATAAGTAGGTATGTTTTTTTATTAATGGTGTGTGAAATGTAGCTTTCATAAAAATATTAAAATTACTGTATCAAAACGCTAACGCTTTTTTCTAGTAAGTAAATTTATTAGATAATTTAGCTTTTATTAAATTGAATATTGTAAACTTAGTTTTTTATTTAATCTAAATCGATTTTATTGTACTCTACTGATTAACAAATATGGCCGCGGATTACAAATGCGCGGCATTTGGTTTTGGCGCCAAATCTATTTGAAGTAATAATATTATAGTCTGTTGCTACTTGCTAGCACCGGCGAAATTGGCCGGAGTGATGTTACACAATGATTAAAAAAATAAGTTCTACATTACCGACAATAAATATTCCTGACCTATGTAATATTTTTTTAATTGGCCTTCATTATTTTATAAGTATACTTAAAATCAATTTCCTGGCTTTAATGTGACACTTTATAACGGCATTTTTCTTACTGTTATTCTCAACTCTCCATTTAATTTTTCTTACCTGGAACAAAAAAGAAAATTAAATCATGTCACGACAAGGATAAGATCTCTTACGTTATTGGAATAAATTGTAGAAGAGGAAAACTTATGCGGAAGTGTGTCCCTCAAATCTTTGTAATTATGTTTTATTGGCACAATGATTAAATAGGATAAAAAAAACTCGAGTCGATCCTACGGCAAAAACAGGATATTCGCTTAAATTATTAGATGTAGATTTGTGAGACATCCTGTATTAAATGTAGAGAATTCATTATTAAGGCTTTTTTGTTATAGGTAATTAATATTCTTCCTGCTATCATAAAAGTATAATATGTATCTACCTATGTTCGATATTTTTTCACATGAGACAGGTATTAGGTACATGTCAATTTTATTTTATATATTGAAGTCGCTAAAATGATTTTGTAATCAAATACGCGATTTCGTTTTCATCTAATATTTATTATTTCTTGTTTAAAACCCGTTCTGTTGAAAGGTTAAACGCATATTTTGTTTAATATTTCAATTCGACTCGCAAAAAACTAATTTTCATATCGTTAGTAGACATTGACTATTTATTTCACACATAATTGTTAAATTAATTAGTACAGTAAAAGTAAGGTGTGATAATTTACTCCATTACCTAACTTTTACCAAAACGAGGTTAACAGTCTAACAGTCTAATATTATTAACAAATGTTCACATTATACAAAATAATGTTTTGAACTAAAAAAAACTAGTTGATTATGACATTTAGGTATCCTTTTAGTAATTTCCTACATTGCTAATTGCTAACATTAGTCTTATCTTTGTATTTAATGGTTACAATTCGGTAATTTCGTTTTAAATATCGACGTTACTTGTTCACTTTTAACGCACTTTAACATTTTATTTTAGCTATACTTCTACCTATATTGTATTAAAAAAAAGCATTGGAAAGCCGTCATGTTCCAAATACCAAATCAGTGCAATTTAGTGTTAACAAAAATACACAAATAATTTCATAATTTCTCGGCGACGTAATTAATATTTTTATTAAGGGTACAAATTGTTTTACATAGTGGTCTGTGGAGAACTAAAAAGTTACTAAAGGCCTATGTGCTATGACATAACTGATAGTAATTACTGTTTTTCGTGTTCTTATCACACGCTGATAAGAATATCGGTAATTTTGGTCACATTACGTTACACACATAATATCTACACACGTATAATTGTAATAATTGAATACAAAGTCCATAAGAATGAGTTCGGTACAAATTACAAGGAACAATTTTAGTTTTGCTCTGTCTATTTATCCACCGTCATCGTCCTCTCTGCTAATTGTTAGGAATATATAAATATATTTTTCAATGTATTGAAAATGCATGCTAGAGACTTTATTTTTGGCATCATAAAAAATATATCTTTGAATTTTACGGGTGACTACATGCATGTGCCATTTTATTTATACATTAAAAAAAGTATCTTGCATTAAAAAAAATATGACATTCGAATTTCAAACAGAACAACTCGAGCACACGTCCGAAAAAAACAACAACGTAACGGCGTCAAAACATCACAACTCACGCTATCGGTCTCGGTCGCGTTATCATCGCGCGTAGTCGATCCATTTTTAGAAATATTAATTCAGTAATAACCGTTGTACAGTGAACTATTTTTAGTGCGGCCTAGACTAAAAATAGTCGCCGCGACCAATGACGCTTACTTGATAATACTAATGTCGTTGACTTGCATTTATTAGGCTCGCAACATTCAGAATATCGCCGAGGTTATCGTGAATGTTTACTCACTTGCACGACGAAAGTAAACAAACGCGGAAACTGTGGGTTCAGAACAATAATTTGCAATTATTAAAATTTTCGAAATATGAAACTAAAATTTACGATTTGGTCGAGTTTTTTTCGAATAACATCTTTTCAATCGTGAAAAACCCCGATTTACAACTAGTTCCAAAATGTCACTTGTATTTATTTAGTTTTCACTGTTATAAACATGCGTAAAACCTGGGTAAGCGGAATAATTATTCCTTTATTCCTTGATAAAAGACCTCGTCAAAAACTAGCACCTTATTAATTACAATATACTGGATAAAGACGCACTTAAATCGGTAAATATTCAGTATCATTTAATAGTATCTCTAATTAGCGTGAAAAGAATAATAAAAATATTAATGTTTCCCATTTGTTAATTCTTTCTTTACATGGTAAAATATTCAATTCGAACGAACGGCTCTACATAACAGGTAAATAACACCTAAATATTTTAAAAGTAGCCATAAGTAGAGTTCATCTATTTACCTCCACAAATGTAATGCTCTGCTGAGTTTGAATTAATTCAACTTTGCACATTAAAATTCCTATAAGCTTTAGTCCCAAAGGTTTAAGAGTAAATTAAATATTATTCTCCTGCATCAATATTTCGTTATCAAATAAAGTGATATAATGTAAAACTAATATTCTATGATTTAAAAACACGTGTTTTTTAAGAAGCTAAAAAGTTTGAAATCGCGAAGTAAACTGGTTATATGAAACCGACAGTACCTACAACACAAGGACGGTGTTTCGTTTACATATTAGTGAAATAATCAATAGCTTACGTAATTCGGCCACTAGACTCGGCAAGGCCGTTTTGACATTGACCGTGAATAATGTAAAAAAAAATACTCTACAATGTTTCCGCAACTCGTTGTACTTTTAAAAAGGTTACTTTTTGTGGCGCCTGTACGATCTTTTTGCTGGTGACTGAACTTAATAACTTTTTTATAAGCTGTAGGTAAGCAGGATTTTTTGCCACCGCTCCACCGTTCGTAAATCGTCTCAACTTTTTTTTTTGTGTATTTCGCCAATAATTTTGTGAATTAGGCCGAAGTATTTTTATGATTTTGTGGAAGAGTAGGCTAATTAATAGTAGGCTTCATTAAAAAAGAAACTACCAATTTTGCCATTTACCTAACTGTATTTTTTATGTTACTTACATATATTCTAACATTTTTTTTGTAGAACAATAACATGTATTTTTCCTAAGCCTAATAAAGAGTTTTTTCGCAAGTCAATTATACATTATTATTATTATACTTAGTTACCTTGATTGTTAAGCTGCTGACCTTTGAAATCACACAAATATAATATGTAAAATTAAGTCTTGGCGTATTAATCTTTCGTTAAAAGTTTCATTAGGTTTGTTAAATAAGTGTATTTTGATTACGTGGGATAAATCTTGTACTATTTATCCCAAGATCAAAATAATATATTTGAACGATTCCTTAGCCAAAGTACTTCGTAATATATCATATAACATAGTATCTGACCTAGTTGTATGACAGCGTACAATTGTGTAGGACAAATTCTGTCCCAATTAATAAAAATGCTTTGGGTTTATTAGTGTATTCGTTAATATGGCGCCAGACGAATGACTTAACTCTCTGTTGCTAGTGGTTTTCCTCTTAATTTTTTGTTAAAAGCTTTACATATTAAAAAAAGGGAACTTTTATTTTAATAATTTAGTTTTTTTTTCACTTAATATATTTTTACAGTTTATAATCGGATACTACTGCAAAATGCTTCTTTGTACCTAAATATTATGAAAAACCCATGTTTTGGAAAATCTTTCTTTCAAAAATCGAATCGTCGAGGTCGCAAGAAGGCAAACTACATTTAATTTTGATGATCATTCAGAAAACGAGCGGAAATAAAACTTTTAGAGCAACAATAAACGTGACCAATGAAAGTACTTGCATCTTCAATATTTTTTTACGTTACCTAGTTATAATATTTGTAATATTATTTTATTGTATTTGTATACAGAGATTTACTGGAAAAATATCTAAATTGTAGTAAATTTTTCACGAGATTAACTGAAAAATACCCTTAATTTTATTTAAATTACAAAAAATGACCATACCATTTTGGCATGTCTGGATATTTCTACAAGCAACAAAAGATAAGCGACTTCCTCGTTCGGCAAACGTCGCGAAACCGAGCATTGTCTGCCCACTTCCCCGCGCGGGGCCTTGACTGTGACGTACTTTACACCTGTTATGTCAACTATCAACATCATTTGTATTTGAACTTTAATTCAAATCGGTTTCTTCCTCTTTGAGACTTTTTCAATTTTCCGATACGATGTTGTTGTCGGGCACCCATAGGTTTTTTTATAGGCAAGGGCAAATATCGTCGCTTTACCTTCTCGTATCTAAAAAACTACAACTTTTCAGTACAGTCAAAAAAGTTAATAATTTTAGATTTTATGATAACATGGATTTTGGATGTATACTGTACATAATTGAACCTGATTTAAAACAAAATCTAGGTATGTCATAATAAAATAAAAAATGATTAAGTTTTTTGACTTGGTTGTAGTTTTATAGCTACGAGGTTGTGAAGGTAATGTGATGATAATATGTAACCCTGTATCTCATTGTTGTGTCTGATAACGATATCGGATCGGAAGAAAGCGAATAATTGTACTTACTATATTTTGAATTAGAAGACATGTTTGTGCTATTTTTGTATGTATCTAGTACGTCTACATTTTAATTTAACCTCAAGCTATTTTATAATTACATAAAATCTGTATCCATTTCATAGGAAAGGCTTATGAATCATGTAGGATTTATAATAAATGGTCACGTAAACTTGCAATAACCATCGGCACGAATATGTTGACATTGACGCACACCCCACAGCCGGGGGTGTTTTTGACGGGGTGTTTAGAGCCATCGATCCTTGGGAAACGCGGTCAAGGGCAACCGAAAGCCGAGCCATTCAGCTACAGGGATTTGAATTTCGAATCATATGTACGCAGTTCGATTTTTTACTGAAAATTCAATTCGATTATGTATCGAAAATTTATATAGGTGTAATGAGATAAAAAATGTTGTCAGTCCATATGACTTGAGAATTTTAGCTTAAAATTGTATTTTATTGCCTAAATCTACATAAATATATAGACTTTGTAAGAGGAAAACAGATTTTCAAGATTATAAGATGTGATTTCACATTACGTGATAAAACTCTCGATACAACAGAGAGCATGTGATAGCATCCTCTTTATCTAAAACAAATATTTGGAAACAACAACCTTAGGAATTTTCTGTAACCCTGGTAGTATTATTACATACCTATAGTCTGTTCGACTCAATGTGATATAAATGTAAATAAAAAACATAATTCGACCAACTAACGAGTTAATGTTTTTCTTTATTAGTAAGTGTCAAACTTAGCATTATAGCTGCCCATAATATTGAGCTATGTTAATGTCGCAGGCATCTGGTTGAATCTGCTTATTTCATTGAATGACTAGCGCGGTCATTTCATGGCGTCAAACAGCTCGTACAGATAGCAATGTGTTGATATGTTTTTTGATTAATTTACTTTAATGTGCGTTATAATAGTACACATTCGGAAATTTTGAAGTTTAAAAATAAAATATTAAATGGCTGTCCTAGGCTCGAATTCATTGAATTCGTTGGTAAAGAAAAATAGAATTCAATGAACGCGCTAGTCGTTCAATCAAATAGCAGATTCAAACATAAACATTTGGTTCAAATTGAATCGGAACGGAATATAGTAGTTGTATTTTCTTCTTTTAATTATATTTTTCATGAGTTCCGAGTTATAATATTATGTGTTCTACATGCAAATTACCACAAGATTTTCTTGCGAGAAACATTTTATTTTGAAATTATCTTTTATTTTGTTAGGTAAATATTTGAAAATGAAATTATCGCAAAGTTTATTGTCTTAATTTTTTTCTTATAGAGTTACGCGCATTTGTCTAGATCGCATTTAAATTGCTAGTTGGAATTATTTAATAGGCACTTTTTCGAGTGCTCTCAATTCTCATCTAAAGAAAGGGACGGATCTGCCATACGGGCTGTCTCTTCGCAGAGGTAGCTCAAGCCAAAATATAACAAAAACTACTGGCAACTTTTTTCGCTTAGTATTTCTCAAAATCTCTATTTATGGTTCAAAATATCTGTAGATACATAGCTGATTTAAAAAAAAAACGTATTGTTCTTTTTTAACTGCAAAATAAAAAAAATATATAAAAAAATATGATATTTCAGTCGGTTTTTGAAATAAAATCGTTAGTAATAAAGCTGTTTAATGACGTAAGAAAAAATTTAATTAAATGCATAAAACTGAAGGTGAAAAATCCAGTTTTTTTTAATAAGACATAGAACATACGTTATTAAATATATTTCTTTAATTAATAATCAAGGACAATAACTTTTTTTGGTATATCTTTTTAAACAAAACATCTACATAATTTTTCTGAACGTGTGTTGACAGTGAAAGTATCCTAAACAGCTGAATCGATTTGCGTGAATATTTTGTATGTTCAAGTGAGTTCGAGAATCGTTTAGATTCACAATTGCACCCAGTAGGTGGCGTTAGTGTCAGTACTCAACTTAATGAACGAAGTTCGCTGGGCCAGCTTGTATATCACATTTTACTAGCTAACCTGACAGACGTTGTTCGATCTTAACTATGAACTGGAATAAATAAGAAATACACCTGGAAACGTAGGATATCTAATTGTCAATTTCAATTTTGAAAACCATAAGAATGCTCATAAAAATATCATTACTGGATCCAGGAAAATTTCCATAATTACCAATTTTTTTTTGCGTAAATTTCGTTTGCGCTTTTAATTATAGTTAAAAATAGAAGTAAGCTCAACTGATGGCTTTCGTAATTGAGTTACAAAAAATATGTGTAAGTATATTTTTCTTCACAAGTATCATTTCCGAATAATTATATTTTGTAGATACGATCAACTTTTATGCTTGGGGCTAATTGACGTCAATTAAAGCCAAAAAGGCTTTAAAATTTACGCGTTTTAAACTTTTATATCACCTGTACTTATTCAACAAAATGATAGAAGCTGATTTTAATATAAATAATAGATTTAGAGAAAAAGAGACCAAATATGATTAAAATAAATCTAGAATAGCAAAAGTAACTGAAGTGGAACATTAATGATGAATTTTCAGTATTTATCTGGTAATGATTATATCGTAATCAATAATGATAGAATTAGGTGTAGATTGTGGAACAATCGTGACGTTGATTAAACTGGTTTCAAATACATTGATTACGATAGTATATTTAAGTATAGTACTGAAATTAACATTTGTAGAGCATAAGATGATCAAAACTATGAATATAAGTAATAATATTCGCTTTCCGCAAGATACAGTGTATAGCGAATATAGTGTGAAGAGAATGACGCGTAGAGCAATTTAATATAATATATTAAATTGCTCTACGCGTCAATATATTATATTAATTACATGACACGATAAAAAAATACAATGGTCTAACAGGACCACAAGGAGTGAATCTTCCTATGCTGGGACTCGCGGGCTCCCAGTCTAAAGTCCGAACGCACTGGTCGTTGACCTAACAGCTGACCAGGGCTGAAACTCATCTGTTTTGTGACTTTTGGAGATATTTAATCGCGATTTGTCGCGTTATAGCAAGTAATTTATATGAGGTGCCAAAACAAAAAATGCTCTGCACGTCATTTTCTTCACACTAATATTCGGCTTGGTAATTGGTATGTAAACCATGGGACACACTGTATATTTTTTGACTCCAAAAGCTATATGTGCATGTCTTGCGGAAAGCGAATATTGAATAGATAACATACAAGATGCTGATGATAATAATTATAACAGTATTGAAAATGCTGCAGCTGATAACGATGATGAATTTTGTACATGCCAGATATTAATAGATAAGTGGTAACCATTACGATATAGAGTATGAAGATTACGATACAGATGACAACAGCAATGTGGCTGGTGCTGATGATAATGATGTTTTGTATGATAAACTTTAGTTACTACTAGACCTAAACAGTTAGTTATATTAGTTACTAGTAGCATAAATAGTAGATTTTGATGACATAGAGTGTGATGGCGACAATTATGATTCTCATGATAATGGCAATAAGCTGCTGATGATAATGTTGCTATGTTTATGTAGATATAAAATATATTAGTTAATAATATCTGACAAGACATGCATAGGAAGGTGAGCCCTTTGGTGACAAAGTCTGTTGACAATAATGATGTTGATGATAATGGTAATGAAATTGCTGGTAATGATGAAGTTTTGACTAGTAATCATTACAATAATAATAATATTAGATATTCTTATTAGTACCTAAGTGTTTTGAAGTGTTTTGATATGACATTGAGTGTGATGACAATGATGATGATCTTGATATTGTTAATGAAGTTGCTACTGATGATGTTGCTACATTTATGACTAAACATGAATATTAGTTATTAATATATCACTAGACATGCATAGGAAAGAAGAAGCTCTAAGATGACAAAAGGGTGACGACAATAATGATGCTGATGATAATGGTAATGAAGTTGCTGCTAATGATGAAGTTTGGACTATTAATGATTATTAGTTATGTACTAGACATGTACTAGTTTTTTGCGTGCGGGCGTCGAGCTACGGTGGGATGGCAGAAGGTTATCAGCAGTGATAACAGCGATCCATCACACTGCAGCTACGGAATATTTTCAATTTACATTACAATACACTTTTGTTCATCGTAGGTGACGTGGAGTGATGCGTCGCCACGCATCTTTGTTTAGTTTTTGTTTGGCAATTGGAGCTTCTATAGTAATTAATAATAAAGGTAAAAATTAAGACGAACAGACAGACGGTAAATTATATTTTGAATGATAAAAAGTAGCAAGATATATTTGGGCTTAGATCACTAAAACAGATCAACCTATATATTTTTATGCTTCATAATAAAACGTAAATTTGAATATTTGCAAGTTTATTAATATGAGAATTTGGAATTACTATAATATATCCTATATATCCTATGTGTAATCCTATGTACGCGTTTGTCAATGATCTTTTAATACTATGTGCAACATTTTAATTTAAACATATACTGGCATCGTTTGCGTACAAAATATTCCTACAACATATAAGTAATATATAATATATGAATTTTATTCTGAATTCTTAAGTAGACAAGTTTTTGCTATGCCAATTATAAATATTAGCATAGATAAAGTATCATGCCATTTTTACACACTTGTAATTTAAAATGTTAGCAAAAGTTTGTGTTGCAAATATTGTACTAGCACTAAATTGTTTTAAACTGCCAGTTGAATTGCTAAAAAAGATATTTATAGAAAGTTAATTTTGAATCCATTCTGATTATTCAAGGCGCGACACGGTAGTTTTTAAATAGAAATGAATAAATAAATGTATACTTGTAAATATTTTAGTGTAGTACCGTTGTTAATTATCATAATTAATATTTATAGACCTTTGGTCCAGAAAAAAGTACTCAAAAGTCTTCTCGAAGTGTTGAAACTTGGTAGTTTCATAGATTTTGAATTTTGATATCATATAGAAATTTTTGCAAGATTAAGTCTCGATTTCACCAACGCATGTTAGTGTTAACGGCGTGTTAAATTATCATGCCTTCTCATTCATTGATAGGAATTACGAGAGGGATAACATGATATTTAACGAAGGATTAACTTTAACCTCGCTTGATGAAACGCGGCCTAATAGTTTCAGCGTACTGGATCTGCATTCTGCAATTTCGTTTACGGTAAGGAAAAAAAAACATTTCTATATTTCATCATCTTTTCATGCTACCCATAAATTAATACAGGTCTCTAGTCTCTGGCTTCTAATAAATTCATTAGCTTATGACTATTGAGAGTCTAGTAGGGAATAAAGATTCAACTGCCTGTCTCCTATACGTTCCCATTGATAGGTCTTTTAATGTCCACACACGAACTCTACCTCCCGTAGATTACGTAATAACTCGTGACTCTCGTTATTACTGTCTAGAATACCATACGTCACAAGTCTTATCAACCCGTCAGGGGAGCGAGGATCTTCAGCCGCACACAATAAGGCCGAAAACACATTGCATCCATGCAAAGTGCTTCCTTATTCGAAATGAATACTAACATGCTTTTTCCTGCACTTTTGTTTAGCGAATTATCATTAAAATAACCACAGTCCTTAGCAAGCCGCAGAAATAATACTTTATAATCAGTAGAGTCAACAAGTTGCTGGTTGTTTTTATTGACAAAATAACGTTTTCCCCAATGCATTTGAATAAAATGAAGTCATTACAAAATAATAATGATAGTAATATCAAACTGAGTTTCCATTGTGAACTGTGGTATGTAGATATGCAGTATTCAAAGATATAACTATATTTTGTATGTAAGGAAGAGTTTCTTTCCGCAATTTGGAAGTATAAATACAAAATGAAGACGGGACAAGTAGATAAATAAGTAGACAATAAATACAATGAACTAAAATTTTGCAATTAGTTTACAAGAAATAGAAAAATAACTGCCTGTATTTAACGTAACGGCAAATATTTATAACAAAATGACGGTGTCAAATAACCGTCTCCAGGACCACATGCAGCCAACAAACACACATAAACATACATACAAATTACAGATATTCACACATGCACGTAGAAATACGACCACATGTGCTCGTACGCAGCTCCAAAAAAAAAAGCATCGCAGAGGTCTTCGCACAACACGAAGTTTTTCTGGCGTTTTTAGTTTGTTGACCTATTTAGTTTTTTTATTGACTTATTTAGTTTTTTATCGATTTGTTTTACTTCTAACTTATATTTTGTCA
Source organism: Celastrina argiolus (assembly GCA_905187575.2). Lineage (NCBI taxonomy): Eukaryota > Metazoa > Arthropoda > Insecta > Lepidoptera > Lycaenidae > Celastrina > Celastrina argiolus. The sequence continues at coordinate 16,504,263 of LR994585.1, forward strand.
TTATTCTAATCCTATCTTATAATATTATAAATGCGAAATTAACTCTGTCTGTCTCGCTTTTACGCTAAAGCTACTGTATGAATTAAATTGAAATTTGGTACACAGGTCTAGAGCCCGAAAAAGCATTGTAAGGGGTTAAAAGAGGGGATGAAATGTTGTATGAAAGTGTCGTCCTTTTTAAAGCTAGAAACTTAAAATGTAATTAAGGCAGTTGATAATTAAACTGACTAATTCCACGCGAACGGAGTGGCCGGGAAAAGCTAATAATATAATTAGCATAATACAAGAAATTCTAATTAATTAAATACGCTATTGTAAAAATGCAACGTAATCAGCAAAACTATTGATTAGGTTCGCAATGTTTGCTGATTTAAAGTCTAATTCAAATTGTGATAATCAGCTAATATACACGTTTATTAAACTTGCACTTTGCTTAAACTACTTACTTGGTTTTATAAGCATGCTTACAAAATTGTACAGTGTAAGAAACCTTAAATAAAAATAATCAAAATTACTCCAGAACTCCAGTAGATAGGTATTTTTAATAAACATTAATTTTGTAGATACCGGGAGCATTTGTTATTCGACTAATAATAATTACTGTTATAAAAATGGGTTCTAAATTCTAATGCCCTTAAAGTTATAAGCACCGTTGTTTTGGCTTCTAAAGGGTCATCCTAAAGTTATACGAACTGACTTTAGTATATTATGTTTATTGACACTTCCATAAAAAATAACTCATTTCAAGCTACTAAAAAAATGTATACTTAGTAACAATAAGTTATAATTCAAAGGAAAATATTCCGTGTTAAAACTAGTAAGGTTTTAATATTTTTCTAGTGTGTAATATATTTATTAGCATAAAATTATATGCCGGGTTTATTTTGCATGAAGTTTTAACTCAATTGACGTCATTTACTTAGGTCGAAAATTTTTATACGAGGATATATAATTAATTTTAGTCAAATTCAACACATAATTTGAGTGTTATTTAGTATTACAATTGTTATATTCAAGGTTTTATAAATTTTGATGTTTCTGAGCTAATTTAAAAAGTTGCTCTATACTCAAATTATAGAGCAACTTTTTAAAATAAATTTCAATTTCAATATGTTAAATTGTTAATAAACATTTTTTGTAAAAGATGTTCCACATCCCTTTTAAATCGACTAACCTATATCTGCTACCGGATATAGCTTGTAAACCCAATGGAAGCGAATCTTCTACACAATAACCGTTCGAATAATTTGTATCAAATGATAACCATCAAAATATGCCCTAAAATCATTCTATACCAGTTGCTCTAATGTTTACACATTGCAAAGTGCCAGTGTCAATAGTAGGAGAGGTCATGGTTAGTTGATACCGGAGAAAAGTAGTTTTATGACTCATAAAATAATTTACGATTTTATGGGAAATAGATGAGACGTAAAACATAAACAATGCTTATCGAATATTCTCGCAAATTCTGGTAAACGATGTCGTTTTGCATCGGTTATCTTCTGTGTAGCAAAGTCGAGGTACCAGGCGAGCATAGGATCGCGGCGGTGTCGCGTTACGCAGTGGCTGTTGACACCAGCGCCTGATTAATATTTATGATACGACTGAGCATCTCGCACGGCCGGTTCGATGCGAATTATCTCCGTCTTTTTCTCGCCGATGTAGATATAGACGCGCGCAACAGAGACATGTAAAGCGACGCAAGTGCCGATGCGAATCCCAAATCCTTTTAATTTTCTTACTTCATTTTCGGTATGATTTTCATGCAGCGAGTATATTTTATATATTCGCATAAAAATAATTAATGTTAACGTATGCAACCTTGGAATTTCATGAATAAAATGTAAATTTACATCGTCTTGAGTTGTGATGTTGGCGTTTTTTGTTATCTGCTAGGCTCATAAAGCATGTAGAGAACTAAGTATGTGGAACGGCAAGGGCCGGCCGCCTCGAACCTGACCGAATCGAGGTAACTCGACCGGACAAACTTGACAGATATATTAACCAGTTGCGGTCTGCGACTTCGCTCGCGTGGAATGAAAATCTGTAAGTGTTTGTTACTGCACTAATAGTTGTTTTTGTGCCAGCGCTAGCTAAACACATATTTTTTTCATTTTGTGCCAAGGTTTATTAACTCTGTCTTTTAAATATTTCCGGCAAACGAACAGAGGAATCAGCAATATTATAATTCATATTCATTTCAACAAGTAAGAATCCGCAAAACATAGAACTCTACATTTCAATTGTATTTCTTATTGTTTTATTTATCATCTCGTAGCAAAACAATATTTGTATAATTTGCATTGTTTAAGCTATATGTATTGCATTATAATAATATTAATATTAACTCAATTTCCTCATTAAAAACCTTGTGTGAAATATTTTTGCCAGTGCGCGCAAACAATGACGCTCAGTTAGTCTGAATTACTCATTTATTAGTCACTTTATTTACTGACTTGTTTGTTTTTAATTGTTCTACATCCCAATATCAGCTTCAATTGACCACAGACGAAGCTTTGTCTGAACACTCGACTAAAATAATGTTCGTCTGAGGCGGTTCTGTTATTATCCACTCGGAGCGCTGTTTTTATTATTGCAGTAAAGTAAAACTTTATCCAACAGCCCGAGTCTCGCAGCGCCGGCCGGTATTCGCGAGCCTCAAGGTCACGTTATCAAATCTATCGCCACTGGAACAGGACAACATTTGCGACACTCTTCTTTTCTACATCGATCCTTATCTAGCTACATCGCACTTCGTAAACATCTCTCGAGTTCGCGAACAAATTAAACGCGGATGTCGAGTTTTAAATTAACAGCTGTACCACCGACAGAATAACAAGTCGAATCGAGTTAGTGTGTTTACATCGACGTTCACGTGGCGCCGTCTAGATAAGCATCCGTCGTGTCACTCACCGTGCGCTGTTAACATCCTCCGCGACGGGATACGGGTTCCTTCGTCACACTGACACTCGGCGGGAACTAAAGCACTCACAAACGGCGCACTAGAGCGGCACACGCGAGGACTGCACGGCGCGACACCCACGACTAGAATGCGGACGAGACGAGCGCGGGGCGCGGGGGCGCGGGGCCGGCGACACACGGCTCGTACGAAGGCGCGGCGGCGAGGACTGCGGCCGGGCGAGCGCGCTAACCCCCCCATTGGTCGGCGGCGGCGTGACGTCATCGCGCGCGACCAATGGCCGCCGGCGCGAGTTGCGAGACGTTTCCGCCAGGGGCGCTGTTTGGAGCTCTCGCCCGCCCTACGGAGCTTTCTTCTAGGGCGTATGCTTTTCCGGGCGGCAATCACAGACGACACAATACACTGACAATTCAAATATTTCTAATGTACTTTTACGGCCCAAGGTTGCAGCGGAGCCGAGATTTTTAAGCACTCACTTCGTTTTTCCACCAATTTTCTTGTTATTTTGACGTGGCGAGTTGGATCTCTGCCAGATAAAGTCAATACACACTGAGTAAATAAACACATATTTCGTGAATCGTTTTTAAGTATTATGACATTGAGGTTGAAATATATTTTGTGCCTTAACCTTATTACGCTCAGCTTCCTGTAGGTTGGAGATGGAGCTCCTTATGAGCCTTATATCGAGTTCCTGTTGAATATAATATTATAAAAGGTCAAGGGCAACACAGAATCAGTAAAATGTAAATCTAATTTTTGAAGGTACACTTTAAAACAAATTGGGTTTGATATCTTCTTTGCTGTAAAAGAACTTGTCAAGTATATAATATCAGTGCTCTACAAACGACATTCACACTGTATATTGAAATATTTTCAATGCAAAAAATACGCGCTGTATTGAACATTTTTCAATATACAGCGTGTATTTTTGTGACTATTTCAGTGCGATTATTGAAATTGTAATTACATTTTCAATTACACTTGTACATTATGGATTTAGTGATAAACCCTGGCAATTAAAGGACATACGACACTAGAACAAATAAATACCAGATCACGTTAAGATCTTTTCATTAGAGTCGAAAGTAAACAAACCCTTCGTGGGGGCGACAGCTGCTGCCAGGCGTTAGTGACCATTAAACGCTTCTGTGTACAGTTGACAAAATAAGTGACCCATCTTTTTTGTACAGACCACAAAAAACTGCAATAAGCTAGTCTCTACATGATAGAGTTAGATTGAGTATGTCGAAAAGTTTGTAACTGGAATATGTTCTAACTTCAATTCAAACAAGATGTCCATTATAGTTTTAGTTAAGCTAAAATCGTCAATTTCTTATTATCACGTATTTCGCTTATTGTACAGTTTCCTTATCTTGTCTTATATATAAAGACGAATTGCTGTTCGTTAGTCTCGCTAAAACTCGAGAATAGCTGAACCGATTGGGCTATTTTTGGTCTTGAAACATTTGTGGAAGTCCCGGGAAGGTTTAAACGGTTTGTATGCTCAACGAAGTTGCCACGGGTCAACTAGCGATTTTATATATATAAAATAAATTAAAAATAATTTAATGCCCGTAAATTTATAACCATACGTTATTATAATTATATCCCATGTTTAAGTTCCATACATTTCTTTCATATTTATATGAAAAGTATAATATGATTGCAATATAAAGAAAAATAAAAGTGTAGTTGTATGTATTTATTCTTGGTTACTGTTAAAACAACAACGTACGTGTGTACGTAAATAGTATAAATACGAAAGCAAATATTTCTGTGAAACAAAGGGGGTTTCATGCGCATTTATGAATATCGATTGATTTAATTGCGAAATTTCCTCATAATGACACTACGAAGCTTCGTATAATTATAGAATAGCCTTTATGAATGGTGTATTGTGACACCAACAACAAATTTGATTCCTTTATGAGAACGAACACCTGAAGTATTTGTGATTACGCTGTATTTGTATGGCAAATATTAACTTCAACGATATAAAAACGGCTTGTTTAGAATTATTTCGTTTCCTCCAAAATCTTTTTATTGCAATTAATGTTGGATAATAGACATATAGAATGTGGGATAATAGAGCTCGGCTCTTTTTTTACTATCAGCACAAAGTACATATAACAAAGACACGACCTAGTACTAGAAAATGATATCTACCCTAATACTGGCGATTCGACTGGCTATTTTTGCTTTCTTCGATATCCCGGCACATTCCGGAAACCGCCATCTAGCGCCACTATTGGAAAATACTAATTACTAATTTCGTTTCGTATCTTCTTCTTAATTAGGAAGTTGAATTTAGCTTAATGTGATGTTAAAATGCTTAAAAAATATGCTTATTTTTATTTTAATGTCAATATTTGTACTTAATTCGGCATATTTACATTTAATAATTTACAAACGTTAATAGTAATGACTTCTATTGCAACTTTTTTGTATTAAACATAGATTGTATGGGATGGTAGGTCATGCTATCTGTTACAACCGGTTCGGAATCCTAACCCGGATCACCCCGGAGAGAAGAACCGGTGTAAGAAGAAGGAAAGGCGTTTTCCTTACTTTTGGTTAGCTATAAAATTGTAATTTAGATTTATTATTATATTATTGTTATATTGTGTTGTGGATAGCTGTTAAATAGCATGTTATTTGATGTAAGCATTTTTTTATTGTAAAAATTATGGCTGTTGCTAAAAATGATCTATGAAATAAAAATAAAATAAAAATAAAAAATATTGAACGGACCTAAAAAGCTTATACATATCTAGTACTTAAACATATTTAAATATTAATTGCTGTTCGTTAGTTTCGCTAATACTCGAGAACGGCCGAATCGATTCGGCTATTTTTGGTCTTGAAATATTTGTAAAAGTCTAGCGAAGTGGGCACGGGTCAGCTATTTATAAATACGTCACAACACTTGGCTTATATATTTAATTTAAGAAAAAAAATCTTCAGTATTTATTTATACTGCAGAATAAAATTTAAAAAAGGAAAAGGAAAACAGATACGTGCAACGGATTCTTAAACTTAATTCACGATATACGTGATGAGTTTTTGATTACACCTCAATAATCATAACTTGATACTTTTTTCACAGTCTGTCTAATTCTTACTTTGCATCGATTTTACGATTTTACATACAACGCAAAAAAGAAAATATTTATTATTTTTTTATTTTGCGCATATTTATTTAAAAAAATCAGTACGTGAAATCAAAAGATAATCACGATAGTGTTTCCGATAACCACGCGAACGACGTCGCGGGCACAGCTAGTTATGTAATAAAAATAAGAAGGAAATAAATGAATTCGTATGTAACATAATATACGACTACGTATAACATTAGTTACAGCGTAGCTCGTCTACCGTCGAGAGCGTCGAAGAATTCCGGTCTATTTCTGTAGCGGCGCGTGCGCCGGGTTTAACGCACTACGCTATGAATTAACTCGAGTGGACTAAATGACTTCGAAAAAGTTTCTAATGAGTTCAAAAAGTTCCCGGCAACTTTTTGAATAAGTCTACTATTTTATTATATATATTTTCTATCTACTAAGGCTTAATCACCGAAGAAAACTGGGTGTTTTATGTTTATGCGTTTGATGTGTGTCTTGGCATCGTAGCTTCCAAATGGATGTACTGATTTTGATCTAATTTTTTCAAAATACACTAATTCAACTCGATTGGAGTAAATGACTTCGAAAAAGTTTCTAATGAGTTCAAAAAGTAGTGACTTCGTTTTTTATTAATTTTCTTTCGGATTAGGCTTATCCCCCGATGAAAACTGGGTGTTATAAGTTTATGCGTATGGTGTGTGTCTTGGCATCATAGCTCCCAAATGGATGAACCGATTTTGATCTATTTTCTTTAAACTACACAAATTTAACTCGATTGGACTTTAATTGGAAATTACTTATAAAATGTTTAAAATGAGTTCAAGATGCCGGTTTATAATTTAATTTCAATCTACTTTCTTTCGACTTAGGCTTTTTTGATCTTTTCAATAGTAATAATATTAGCGAAGTCAAATTGCTAATGGCGCCTGGCTATTATTCCTTTGTCTTCGGAAATGATTGAAAAATCTATTCATTTCCCCCAATTTAGATTTCTAGGCTTAGAAATTATTGTAATTTTTAATAATACACGCAAGTAGTATAAAGCCAAATTGTTGTTGAAACTCGGAAAGTACTGTTTTAAGAAAATGACTCACGAAGAATGAAAATTCGTTAGAGAAAAAGACGTTGCGTCTTGCGACGAACGTGTTTTTTCATTTTTGTCAGTTATTTTCTTAGAATCTCATATTTTTGTTATATTATTTAATATTGTGTTAGTGCGTATAATTCTACATCCATGCATAACCTATTACAGTATTATTATACAAGGTGTAAAATAAATTCAGCGCTGGTTCTTTCATATTAAACTCTATAAACGGGACCCATATGGGTCCCGTTTATAGAGTTTAATAGTGTATATACACCCTAAAGTATTATCATCCATTAATATTACAGCCTGTATGGAAAGCATATGCTATCAACATAGATAGTATAATTATATATATACGCTTCACACCACGTAAATCTGGCCCCGCGCTAAGTATCAGAATAATTACTTGTGTTACAGGTACCAGACAACGCCATTGAAAAGTTACATTTTGGGTTGCGTTTTTTAGAGGACGCAATTTTATTTTTTTGATGTGTAGGGGGGGTCAGTGTAAAGCTAAAACCAAGTTTGTGGGGTCGCCACCCTTGTCCCACGGCCGCCATCTTGAAAATAGGGGTTGAAATGGTATTTACGATATATCTCTTAAACTATTTATTTTATAAAAAAAATATGTTAACATGTTTTGTTGCAAATTAAATTCTCTACAACTTTGCTTCAGTAACTTTCTGTCGTGGAACTATAAATAAAAAAGTTATAAGCGAAAATCTTCGGAAAATTGATCTTTTGCAAATGCAAAGGAAACTGTGGAGCGATGTGTGGATGCCGAAAAGCAGGAATGAAATGTTCTGCAGTGTGCTTCCATTGTTCTGGAGAGACTTGCAGCAACGTAATGGAACTCTCAGAATTAATAAATGAAGATGACATTGATGATGAACCGCCAAAATTAACACCCCTTCCTTCTCCAGTTCTCCCACTGGTATTTAATTCAGAAAGCCGATCAGATGCTGAGCCCCAGCCTGGTCCATCGAAACGACTGAGGACGAAGTAGTTCTAATTTAGAAAATCACCGTGGATTATGCCTATTGGGGATACCACGTAAAAAAAAACGCACCTCTAGACTCTACCTCGTGGGTGGTGGGGAAAAGAATCAATAATTAATTATTAATAATATTGCAAAATTTGTAATCAAAAAAGTTATAATAATAAAGTAAAAAAAAAGAAGAAAAAAAAACAAACAATAACTGATGACTTATCATAAGTACACACGTATAATATAGGTATAGTTAAGAGTACTGAAAAATAGTACTTCAGAGCGCTGTAAAACCTTAGCTATTGACTTAATGAAAAAATGATGCGAATAAAAGTTGTCCTCCCTCAAAAAACTATGTACAAAAATGGTCGGATATCATTTTTTCGTAAAATGATTAAAAAAAAAGTTACATCGAAAAATATATTTTTTTTTATCAAATTTCCGAAGATTTTCGCTTATAACTTTTTTATTTATAGTTCTACGACAAAACGTTACTGGAGCAAAGTTGTAGAGAATTTAATTTGCAACAAAAAATGTTAACAATTTTTTTTATAAAATAAATAGTTTAAGAGATATATCGTAAATACCATTTCAACCCCTATTTTCAAGATGGCGGCCGTGGGACAAGGGTGGCGACCCCACAAACTTGGTTTTAGCTTTACACTGACCCCCCCTACACATCAAAAAAATAAAATTGCGTCCTCTAAAAAACGCAAGGTAAGGCCTAAAAAATGTAACATTTCAATGGACTATACTAGGTATACACATTTTTAAGATTTGACAGTTTTTTTTTAACAAAGTGCCAAATTTGTATTCTAGTTCAATCACGATTTATTATATTATACATATATTTAATACACATCAATGGCCTAGGATTTTTTTTTACCTTCGGCGGGCTTCGAACCTTCAACTCGAGCACCAACGCGGTCAACTATTGTGCTACAGAGGTCATCAATTATTTACTATAATATTAAATGATGTCGCGACGTACATTCTTATACAAATTAAATATCTAACAGTGATACTTTTGGTCCGAAGCCAAAACTTGGGCCTTACTCTCCAAACTGATTAAATTTTGATTCACATTCGATCGTGCCACGTTCTCCCGAATATATTGACTTCTTAGTTTCAAAGTAATCCACCAAATAAAGTACTAAAAGCCGTTGAGATCGAACTAATTCGATTCTCGATTGTTTCGGGCGTAAGCCTGTAGGTCTAAACATAATTATGATACTAGTTGATTCCCTCGGAATTTTACAGTACTGCAGAATTTTTAGCTCCCAATAGCGATTTTGGAGACGTTGACCGTATGTAGAAACGCAAGAACTGTAACTTTAAGTAGGTACTAAACGTAGGCTTAGTCGTTTTGGAGTTTTTGTTTTCAATGCCAACAAACAACCAAATGTTACATGATATTTTGGGTAAAAAAATATTCACAAAGATTTGAATGACACAGAAGATTCAAAAAGAAATAAAACAGTAATTACAATAATAAGACTAGCTACGAAAGGTATATGGTACATAATGCTATGTCATTATGTATTAGGTTTAAAACAATGAGATGTCAAAGATGACATTGACAGTGATGCCTAACATAGTTTTAATATTAGTCCTCTAGGGAGGCCCTTGTCAGAAAGATCTGTGTACCTAGTTATTTATAAGATACTGTATAATATATTATCTACGTGTGAATAAAGCCAAATACGATTAACTAGAAGTGTTTATTATTGGACGTGATATTTGGATCCTAATAACATATGCTGTGGCACTAAACAGTATAATATAACTTATAAATGTTACATGATTATAGTAACATTATCTTATTGAATAAAACATATTTATGTATATTGTTTATAAATACTTTGTTGTATATCTATATCTACACTCACATGATCGGGTTGTTTGCCAAAATCGACTACTGAGTACGAGAAAAATGACGCCATGCATTGTCTCTCTTCCAAAAACGATAGACGTAAAACGTAAACGTAGCGTCTTAGGTTGGGTCTATATTATAAAGCTGTGCCCGCGACTTCGTTCGCGTGGTTTTTAACCGACTTCAAAAAAGGAGGAGGTTCTCAATTCGTCTGTATGTATAATATTTTTTTTTTTTTTATGTATGTTCACCGATATTTTCGTCAATTATAGACCGATTTCAAAAAATTTTTTTTTGTTGGATAGAGTTCACTTCTGGGGTGGTCCCATTTTCACCAGGTTAGGATCTGATGATGGGATCCATGAGAAATCGAGGGCAACCACCGAAAATTGTATGCTCGTATGGTGTTTTTGTTACGTAATTATGTCTTACTCAGGTATATGCTTCCGGGTGTCAACATCTGATGCGGCTGTGCTGATGATGAAGCTACAGTACTCCTTAAGGGTTAGGAGTTGGAAGGCAGTACTGCAATTAGTCGATGTAAACTATTTAGTAGGGCTAACATGTTGCTTGTGAGGTAAGGACCTAATACATTCGATCGACCAATTGCAGTACTGCTCCCAACTCTTAACCGTTAAGGAGTACTGTAGCTTCATCATCAGCAGAGCAGCATCAGATGTTGATTCAAATGCTTGAACTCAACTCTTAACCGTTAAGGAGTACTGTAGCTTCATCATCAGCACAGCAGCATCAGATGTTGATTCAAATTGCTGATGTTGATTCAAATGCTTGAATCAACATCTGATGCTGCTGTGCTGATGATGAAGCTACAGTACTCCTTAAGGGTTAGGAGTTGGAAGGCAGTACTGCAATTGGTCGATCGAATGTATTAGGTCCTTACATATGAAATTGGCGTTTTGTCGTACTGGCCAGTTTGATCTTAAATATATCCTGTTTGGTTAGGAATTCCAAATTCAAATTTAAACAGCTATTTAGGTAGGTACTCATGCATTTGTGTTTTGAAAACCGTAATTCATTTGTTTTTTTCTCTTTTGCTTTTTTTTCTACGTCACTCATTTCACAAAATGGATAACTTAAAATATCGCATTATTTACGAGTACGAGCACCGTGGCACCAGTGCTGCAGAAACGGCTCGAAGAATTAATGATAATATGTATGGGGGTGGTGTCGCAAAAGAAAACACGGTGCGTTTTTTGTTTCAACGCTTTCGTTCTCGAAATTTCGACCTGCAGAACCACAGATATAAATCAAGATTTATATTTGGATATCTTCTTGCAAGGAAAACAATTTAATTCCGATAAGGCAGTCCAAACCACTTTCAAAGATTTCATTGGTTCCCGTCCGAATGGTTTTTTTAGTAAAGGGATCAATGAACCACCTATAAGATGGCAAAAATGTATAGATTGCAATAAGTACATATTCTGATTAATAAAATATATTTTAATATGAAAAAATCGCCTTTATGTTCTTCCAATACAAAACGCCAATTTCATATGTAAGGGCTTAATTATATGTAGGGCTAACGTGATATTTGTAATATACCATCTAGACTCACGGCGAGAAATCTCACCGAGAAGTCTCGCCGGGCCTTCTCGCGCGAACAAGCAATTTATCCACACTCTCATTTGTGATTTGTTTCCTATTCAGTATGGACGACATTGACAAAATTGAAACTGCAGCAGGTTTGGCTCTGTGTGCCATTGCATAATAAAACTTTGTCAATGTCGTTGGGTCAACATATGATAATAAAAAATATAAATACCTAGTAAGTAATATCAAACTCTTTCAACTAAGTACCTATTAATAATAATTATAGCTTCCTAAAAATATGAACAATTCGTCAAACGGACGTTGTAATTAGTGACTATAGGTATATATTAAATAAACTGAAACCCTTGAGTAAATGAACTAGCATCTATTTAAGTTCACAACGCATTAGCACAACTAAAAATCGAAAAATAAAATGACTTTTAAAAAAAATAAAACCGACTTAAAAAAAACACAAACGACAAAAACTTTAACCACACAAAGTCAGTACCTACATAACTAAAAAGCGATAAATAACCTGATTTATCTACTTAATGCATATTATATATCTACAATTATTTAAATATTTACAACTAAATACCTAATACTTTAACAAAGTCATCTTTAACTATTTAAATATTTACAGTTATTACTTCATTTTGAAGTCGGTGCCAGCCTGCAGCCTTGGTAACGTAGTCTGTTGTGTTGTTTGACGCGCGCGGCCGGCAAACGCAAAGCCACACACACGGCAAAATACAATCTATACTAATATTATAATGCGGAAGTGCTTGTTTGTTTGTTTAAACGCGCTAATCTTAAGAACCACTGGTCCAATTTAAAAAATTCTGTCTGGAAAAATTGAAAAATTTAGTGTCGGTCAGTTTTCTTAATTACATTTATTTGTTTGGCTGGCACCGACTTCAAAATTAAGTGATAACTGTAAATATTTAAATAGTTAAAGATGACTTTGTTAAAGTATTAGGTATTTAGTTGTAAATATTTAAATAATTGTAGATATATAATATGCATTAAGTAGATAAATCAGGTTATTTATCGCTTTTTAGTTATGTAGGTACTGACTTTGTGTGGTTAAAGTTTTTGTCGTTTGTGTTTTTTTTAAGTCGGTTTTATTTTTTTTTAATTGAGTAACTAAAACCGTTTATGCAGCGCACGCAACGAAAGTCTCCAAATGTGAATAATTTTTCCCGTTTTTGTTACATTTCTCACTGACGCTTCGCTCCTATTGGTCGCAGCGTAATGTTATATAGCCTAAAGCCTTTGTCTATAAATTGACTATCCAACAAAAACATATTTTTTCAAATCGGACCAGTAGTTCCTGAGATTAGCGCGTTTAAACAAACAAACTCTCCCGATTTATAATATTAGTATGGATAAAATATTTATTTAGTAACACATTGGACATTACACTAAGTTGCTTTAAAAACAAGAAGAAAAGAACACACATTTTAAAGACAAACAAACAATTCCGAATTCAATAAAATTTAGTTCAAATTGTCACTTGAACATTTTAGAATATGTCGTTACGTATTAAGTACATTAATCTAAAGGCATGTGTTGCCATGAGATGTATAATAACATTTGTTAATACAACTTGTTACGTGAAAGAACCTTAAAAAAGTTCACAACTTATAGTTTGGAATTTGAATTATGTTCGAATTTAGACAACAGGCCGCCTCTGGTAACAAAAAACGAAAATCAGCATAATATAATCTATCAACATTCTACTAATTATTACATTTAGTCGATCGCGAAATCAGACATTTGTTCGGTCCGTCGCGCACATTTTGGTTCATTTGTTCGATACAGCAAAATATGTTTTATATGTTTAGGTAGGTAAGTACCCAATTATTACAAATAATTGACATTTAGGGCGTGTTTCACCAAAAAAGTTAAATATCATGTTGCCCCTCTCGTATTCCCTGTCAATGAATGAGATGGCATGTTATTAACACGCCGTTAACACTAACATCGTTGGTGAAATCGGGACTATCTGTAGCCCAAGCAGGAACATTTGACAGTCCGTAAGTAAAGTAACAGAATGTTAAAAATATTAATTGTATTTGCGCTGTCATCCTTTTCATACAATTGACACTCGTTTACTTACGAGCTTTGAAATGTTCCTGCTTGGGCTCCTGTAAGCCTAGCAGGAATATTTGACAACTCCGTAAAAGTATCGTTATCGAATAATAATTGTTAAAATGCATTACAGCGCAAATACAATTGACATTCGATAACGTTACTTTTACTGCTTGACCTAAAGATAAAATAAAATAAGTCAAAAACGGAAATCGGATCTATCGCCTATCTTGCATCGCCAGCAACAGACTGGCGACGCGTTACATCACCATACATTTGAATATCCACAATAACCTAAGTCACTAAATAATATTATAAAGACAATTTTGAAATGCACAATATTTTTCTAATACACTCCTTGTCCTTTCCCTACATCAATGTGTTATCCATAATGCCCAAGCTACTGCATGGAGTCTCCCACAAGGTGATAGGACAAGCTATACTCTATCTAAAACACTTTGAAAGTTCAAACTAAATTTAGCTCTAACTCTATAGTCATTAGGCGCAGTTTTCTTTGCATTAAACAATGTATTAAGGGACTCGGTGTGGTAATTTTTTGCGTGAGACCCACGTGGTGAACCATATGTTTGAGGATCCACAATCCGGGAGATAACGCGATAATCTTTGTGTTCGAAATTCGAATTTCTTCTACCTCAGCCAAGATCCCAACTCTGAGCGAGAATGTTCGTGTGCAACAAAAAAATGCGGTTGTTATGAAAAAAATGCAGTTCTTATTTTTTATGGTGTCGCACAATATTGATGGTAATAGCTCCCCTCACCGATTTCGATGTCGATAGCCGATATCATTGAAACCAGGTCAGCTACGCAGGAGTTATTTTTTAAGTGCCCAAGCGTGTGCGCAATACATATAGACACTCTCTCGTCCTTTTACTCTCATAACTCAGTGGGATGGTAAACCGACACGACTGGCGAGAGAACAGGCGCAGGACCGAGACGATCTTTATTGTCAGACAATCAGGTGATCGGCCTGCACTGTCCTACCCAAACTTGAAAACAAATTTTTTTGTTGTTACAACGCGGGAATCGATCCCACGACCGGCGGGTCGAAAGCGAAGAATAGTACTATTTTTGAATGCAAAGTTTTCACTCTCAGCTCAGTTCGTGCAAATTAGACGGTAATTAGTATCACACAGGGACACTTTTAGGTTCAAAAAGATATGCCCCATGCGACAGGGTGTAAGCTACCTCGTCGTTCGTCGTTTCAGCCTTTTACTGTCCACTGCTGGACATAGGCCTCTCCAATACATTTCCAGTGCGACCGGTCCATTGCCACCTGCATCCAACGTGACCCGGCAGTTTTCACCAGGTCGTCGGTCCATCTGGTAGGTGGCCGTCCCACACTGCGCTTGCCAGTACGTGGCCTCCACTCTAGGATCTTTTTGCCCCATCGACCGACCAATCTTCGTGCTATGTGGCCGGCCCATTGCCACTTCAGGTGACTGATCCTACGGGCAATGTCAGCAACCTTAGTTCTTCTACGGATCTCATTTCTGATTCGATCACGTAGTGAAATACCGAGCATTGCCCTCTCCATAGCTCGCTGAGCGACATTGAGCCTTCTAAAAAGATCCCTCGTGAAGCACCACGTCTCAGAACCGTATGTCATCACTGGTAACACACATTGGTGGTATACCTAACCTACCTAAATGTAAGCTACCTGCGATTCTATAAAAATTGGTGAAGCGTAAAGTAAATTTTCAATATAAGCGCCTATTTCATTAACTATACAGGCTGTAATATTGATGAGTGATAATACTTTAGCTGCTGCTTAATAATACCAGCGCTGAAACAGTAACTTATTTTAATTATTGTATGGGCAATTTTTTTTTAATTGAATTTATCAGAGAAACATGACTTTCACAGTAAACTCTACATACTCGTAGTACCTAAGAACATGCACATCCTAAAGTATTATCACTAATTTATTTTACACCATGTATATTACTAGGGGTTAAAAACAATACAATGTAACAACTGAGTCTTTTTGCTTAACTTTTGCTAACTTAACGTTTTTATTAGATTACCGTTCAATCAACATTTTTTTTATAATTTTTAAAGTTTTTAAAAGTTTTAATCACATCACATAAACATTTTGCATGTTTTTTTTAATTCTTTATTTCTTAAAGAGGCTTTTACCGGCATATCAGCCCCATCATATCTTATAGTAGATACTAGCTGTGCCCGCGACTTCGTACGCGTGGAAAAGTGATTTAGGACACTTTTATATTTTTAAATATATTTTTAGTTTATTGGCGCAACCGCTGACAACTTTCGCCAATAGGTACTTCCCAGTGTATCCCAGTGTTGATCCCGATCCAGCAAGTCACGTACCCGGCAAGCCTCTTGGTATGCAGGGTATAATAATAATATAGTACCATCCTTTCGGAGCTCGGCAAAAGAAGTAGGCCTTCGAACAATATGTAGAAGTCAGCAAAGGTATTCGAAGTTAGGATAATATTATTCGAATGCACCGTATAGACCCAGCCAATTTTTCACGTTAATTTAGTAAATTATTTAACTTCGATGTCCGTCTGTCTATCTGTCTGGTTGTCAAAACTTTAACACGTGTAGGTATCAAGCTAACAATCCTATTAAATACTCAGGATCTTCTGTCCCTTCTGGCTTTGAAAAAAACAGACTCCTTAGCCACATCTACCCAAAGATTCAGCCGTTTATCTCTCTAATTTTCGACACTCCAAAGGGAACCAAAACCTAAATTTGATACGAAGCAACGTCTTAATAGTGCCGACGTAGGATAAATTGCGAAACCATAAAATTATTTTCAATTTTTTTGAACTTACTACCGTTTTTGTCATTAATATTTTGAGATATTAAATTGAAACATATATTGCAATTATTAAGGTATTTAAAACGAAACTCTCGGTTAGACATGGGCGCAGCGGCACGCCCCGTCGAGGATCCAGCAGGCTTACTCTCGACACAACCGAGAATCGAATCAGTTCGATCTCAACGGATTTGGTGTTTTATTTAGTAGATTACTTTGGAACTAATTAGGATAAAGAAAACCTTTGGAACGTAACTTTTTGTACACCCGACGATATCAATCGACATAGAACAAAAATAAACAAACGTCAATTTATTCGGGAGTATGCGGCACGAATCTGAATCAAAATCGAATCAGTTTGGGGAGGTAGGCCCCAGCTCGGCACGCCGATCCGTTTTAGTAGCGTTTTTTATTAACCTACCCTAAGTATAACAATAATATAAATAAATTAAATTTAGTTTTAAAGAAAATATAAAATAAAAAAAGATTAAAATATTTGAATGTTTGCAGCGCGGTTCTTGCCGCGCTTCATACAAACGTCCAGCATTTTTTTTTAATTGTCATAAGTTTTTTATTTATGAACTGATTGAGATGAAATAAATGTTAAGTCAAGATTACTACAAATATGATTGAACCACATCTAAATCGGATAAGCCGTTTCTGAGATTAGCGTGCACAAATGCACCGACAAACAGACAAAAATAAAAAATAAAATTGTTTTGGGTACTATTGCATAAAAAAATGTCTCCTATAATAACACAGGCACAGTAAGCACATTTTAATAGTATTTTTTACCCAGCAGTCTACACTACACCAGCCCGGCTCGGACGTAAGACGTCACCCAGCAGCCTGCATTACGCGGCGTCCGGTCGAATCACGGCGAAACGATTTTAATTTTGCTATATTTCCTAAACTACTCATTATATTTGCATGGTATAAAGGGCAAATATTATAGTCTTCATGGAATACTTAAGGCAACTAACGTATTAAAAATGATAAGAATTAATACCGTGATGGTATAAATTAGCTTTCCAAAAACCGCTTAATTACCCGTTTTTAGTTTATCGCGAAAGGCTTTCTTTTAATTATACAGTTAATTAAGTTGATTTTATACAATAAATGATAATTTATTTCAATTTGTGAAGCAAGTTCAAAAATACAATTTTTATATTATTATGACACTGTGAAAACACTGTTTTCCCAGAAAAAAAATCCTGATAGTTAGGTACTTATTTGATGTTCTAATCTACTTTAGTGCCACGTTCTATTGCTTCGCGTCACTGTGTAAGCGATCCCCCCGCGCCCCCCGCACGAACCGTTCGACCGCAGGCCGCGCGCGCGAAATTCATCCGACTTGCTTCAAATTTATCGTCACTGCTCGGCTCCTATGTATCGTAGCGTTATGTTATATAGCCTATAACCTGCCCAGGAATATGGGCTACAATCGTACCAAGTTTGGTTAAAATCCCTTCAGTAGTTTTTGTTTCCATCGCGCACATACAGACAGACAGACAGACAGACAGACAGACAGACAGACAGACAGACAGACAAAAATTTTACTAATTGCATTTTTGGCATCAGTATCGATCGCCAATCATCCTCCAATATGTATTTTGAAAAAATATTCAATGTACAGAATTGACCTCTCTACAGTTTTATTATAAGTATAGATTACCTATATTATTGTTTTTATTAAGTCAATTTTGCTGCTTCACTCACAGGTGAAGGCAGAATGCTCATGTATAAACAAAAATCAAACCTATTCATTTAAAATTTACTAAAAAACTCCTTTCTGTCGTCGGCACCTATTTTGCAAGTTCAATGGTCAAAGCAACAATAGTTATAATTGTAGTATACTAGCTGACCCGTGCCCACTTCAATTTTTGTGTTTTTTTTAACTTTATACAAAGTAATAAAATTGAATTTTATCACAGACAGTTTGTGATGAAATTCAATAAAAAAAAACCCGGAACCCGCAAATCCGCAACGTGGAACCCGCAACGCGCCGCAATTTTTTGCTTATTTTTTTAATTTAGCTCCTATTGGTCGCAGCGTTAATGTTTTATAGCCTAAAGCCTTCCTCTATAAATGGACTATCCAACAAAAAAGAATTTTTCAAATCGGACCAGTAGTTCCTGAGATTAGCGCGTTTAAACAAACAAACAAACTCCCGCTTATAATATTAAGTATAGATTTAAGTTACTTGCTGATGTACCAGTCCAAATCATCAAACATGATTCACAAAGACTTCATAAACGACATAATATGAATCAGAAGTATGGGACACATGCGCCACACATTTACCTTCACCCCCGAGGATGAAAAAGGGCAAAAAACTGCAAACCATACACTTAAACTCGAATCATGGAGACAAACATTTCGATTCAGGTCGATGACCTCATTTTATACACATTTTTACTACTTTTTAACCGACTCTCAAATAAGAAGGCGGTTATATTATGTTAACGTTTACTCCGCCGTTTGTAGTTATGTAGTAAAATAAATTATATTTAATTGACTGTATATCGGATGTAAAAATAACAGTCACTATCTATAACTTTTATATAACGGGTATAAAAAGAGCAGTCACTATAACTTTGGGATATTATTAATCTACCTTTTCTCATTCTAGAAATGTATTTTTTTTTTAATTTTTTTAACAAAAATTAAAAAAAAAATTTGCTTTATTGTTATTTTTGTGACAAAAAAATAAGAAATGGTGAAAAGTAAAAATTTTTTTTTTTAGTTTTTGAAAAAGAAAAATACATTTCCAAAATGAGGAAAGGTAGTATAATCGTATCTCAAAGTTAGGTATAGTGACTGCTCTTTTTACACACTGTATAGTAGGTACCTTTTATACTATCTTCTATTATACTACATTTTCTCATTCTAGAAATGTGGTTGCAAGCAAAAAAAATATTATTTTTTAGCTTTTTCGTTATTTTTGCGATAAAAAAATTAGAAATGGCAAAAAGTAAACATTTTTGTTTTTGTTTTTAACAAAAAAATACATTTCCAAAATGAGGTAAGATAGTATAATCGTATCTGAGAGTTATAGCCACTGTTCTTTTTACACACTGTATATTTTTAATTCACAGGTATCGTTTAAAACTAATTGATTGTCACGATATCTTTGATTTATTTTGAAGTAGTCGGTCGGTACTAGACAGTGAAATCATAAGAATTATCCATTCTTTTTTATTTTATAATTTTACTGTCTAGTAGTAGTATGTGAATTACATAAAGACTGGTCCCGGATTTAAATAAGTCAAGTTAGAATACAGCATTTTTTTCGTAGAAAATCGTTGTCATTGCCGTTCATTCTACAGTGACAAAAAACATTTTTTATATCAACTAAATGGCACGATTTCATAGAGTGTGGTCTAGAAAACTTAATTAAACGCTGTATTACTGCCAAGTAGTATATTATAACAGCAACACTATCCTTAAAAATTTAAAGTTAAGGGGTATAGCTAGTTGATTACGTATAAGATAATTAGAAAAATGTGTTTGTTTTTAATAAGTCAATTTTTTATAAAGATATTTATGAACTTTATGTAATAACAAAATGACTTTATTCTACAATATTAAGAAATATTACGATCAAACAAAATATAATTGAATGAAATCAAAAAAACAAGAACATGTACGTAAAATATGATTCACGGAAACCTATCGAGATGTACTGATAATCTCATCTCACCTGTCTGGATAAGATACCAATAGTTTTAGTAGTTAGATTAAGTTCAGTACACGTATCGAATTCCAAGTAAAAGGTTCTAGCCATGTGGTTGCGTATAGGAGTCTTGTGTGGTCTAGTTTGCGCTATTTTGAGCCAAAACCCTGATCCCGTAGTACCTAGAGTGACTATTTCTCAAGGAGACGTAGTAGGGATTAATAATGGTGAATATTTCGAATTCCATGGTATACCATACGCTGATGCTACCTCAGGAACTAACAGATTTAAGGTTAGTAGACATCGATTGAGATCTTATTATTGAAGAGGGCGGTCAATTGCCTGATTGGATATTTATTACGCAAGGCAAATGTCATGTAACCCCATGAATATAGTTTACAAAATATTTTATAGATAATATTAGTATTAAACCATACAGTATTATGATATTCACTAACTTTCTTATTTTATTTCATTAAACTTTTTAGGCACCTTCAGCTCCACCAAGATTCACTGAAGAGTTTTTTGCTATTAGAAAAGATGTGAAATGTGTGAGAGCATTAGGGCTTGGTTATGAAGGAACAGAAGATTGCTTGGTTGCAGATGTTCTGACACCAAACTTAGACGCTACAGCCAGATTACCTGTAATGGTTTGGATCAAAGGAAAGGAATTAGACCACGCCTATATTCCAGATTTTTCTTATAGCCGATTTATGGAAAAGGATGTGATTATAGTGTCATTAAATTATCGTGAGTCTATCTTAGGGTTTCTGTGTTTGGGAACTGAAGTGGCTCCCGGTAATGCAGGTCTTAAGGATATTATTGCTGGATTAAGATGGATACAAGAGAACATAGCTGCCTTTGGTGGTGATCCTAATAATGTGAGTCTTTTTGGTCATGGAAGTGGAGCAGCTGCTGTCGACTTAATAACAGTATCACCCATGGCACAAGGGTTAGTTCACAAAGTTATAGCTCAAAGTGGAAACGCTTTATCACCTTGGGCAGTTACTAGAAATAATTTAAAATATGCAATTGATGTAGCAGAAGCATTGGGTCACAAAGTCACAGATATAAATACTTTGTCTGAAGTATTCACGAGAACTAGTGTATCTGCTTTAATGGCAGTTATTAATGAACTTGACCTTACGGACAATTCCTTAGCATTTGCACCATGTATTGAAAATGAAAACTTAGAAAGTGAACAACCATTTTTAGTCAAAACACCTATTGACACCATCAGAGACGGTCAGCAACTACAAGTACCTTTTATGACTGGTTTTGTGGATATAGAAGGAACAATAAGAGCAGAGCAAGCATTTGAAGATCATTGGTTAGAAAAAATGCAAAACTCATTTGTTGATTTCATTCAGCCAGACTTAGGAGCTATAACAGAGATAGAAGAATTGTCCTTAGCCGATATGATTAGAAGATATTATTTTGGAACCAATGCTATTGACTCCTCTCGTATGACTGAATATTTATCTTATATAGGTGATACAATGATTCTAGTTTCTTCAATAAGAGAAACTAGTTTACGAGCTGCTTCTTCAAATGCTCCAACATACCTTTATCAATTTTCACATAAAGGCCCACTTGGTCAAATGTTTATACAACCTGTGCAAATTGATTTTGCTGGACATAACGAAGAATTGGCCTATTTATTTTATGACCAGGATACACTGACACTTGAAACGGGAGATTATATGATAGGCACAGTGCTACTTGAGCGTTGGACTAATTTTGCTAAAACTGGGTATGTGTATTCAATCATTTTAATATTTTATAAAAATTATGTTTTGTATTGAACATTATTCTAACAATACTCTGTTTTTAGGAACCCAACGAGTGAAACCTCATCTGTGTTTTGGAGACCATTTACATCTAATGATAATTCTTACTTGCGAATTCTAGATGCAAATGAAATAAATGACAGTAATCCTATTCTCGAAGCTTCATTGATGAATCCGCATTCAACAACAATATCATTTTGGAATTCTATTTATAATAATTATTTTGTCGACGCTCATAGCCAATGGAGTTTAAGTGAAAGGAATGATGAGGATGAAAGTGGCGAGACAGAAGAGAATGAAGGTGGGGATGAAGACGTCAATACTGAAGAAGGTGATGGAGAAGCAGAAGAAGAAGACAACGACAATGTCAATGAACCAGGAACAGAAGAATCAGGGGAAGATAATGTTTCAGACTCCGCAACAACTAATGTTGCTTATACATTATCTATAGTTATACTCTTCGCGATCTTAGGTGAATTTCACAGTTTACAAATACTTTCATAGGAAAGTAATTGGTTAAATTAGTTAGGTATGTCTGGATGTTTTTGAGCTTGCCAAGGTTTCTTATAGAAATCTTTGTTAAGTTCACAATCATCGAGACATTAATTTGTTATTTTTTTTATTTGTTTTCAATCATCTCCTCTTTTGTAAAATGTTTTTTAAAACATTCAATTACCGTAAGACATTTAAGGATAAATTAATTTAATAAGAAGTATGTAATGGGTTTTGAATAAAATTAAGGTGACATTACAATATTGTGTTTATTTTATTTAATGCGTAAGTAGTAAGTAGTAAGTAAGTAGTGTAAATCGTCTGATATTATAAATATTTCTGATAAGATGTTTGCACTCTAGAACATTGAGACAATAAGTACACTTTTTATCAATAACTGGTCTATTTTATCGATAACGTGACTTATATTGATGATGCTGTGATAACTGATTACAAGTAAGTTATTGACAACACGCTCAATACGCTCAATTTTTAAATGTCTATATTGATAAGACGGATCAGTATAATATTTTGATTTTAAACATTGCATAAAGTTAATATTTTTTATGACAATTAGGCGTTTGTAAGGTAGAGCTAACAATTACAATTGAATTCTCTACTAATATCCAGTAGGGTCTAGTAAAATTACTATCTAATAATATCAAGTAAATAATGTTAGGTAGGTATATAAGATTCATTCCAATGAGTTACCCCCGTGTGAAGTTGCGTGCGGCCATGCATGCTAGTCGGAGCAGAAGGTCAGGTATGCGTTATGCTAATCCACTGCAGGTTGACCTAGTATAATAGTATATAATGTATGTCTACTACGATGGTATAAATCGTCGCATTACCTTCACAACCTCGTATCTATAAAACTACAACTTTTCAGTAGAGTCAAAAAAATTAATAATTTTAGATTTTATTAGCACATGGATTTTTTAATGAGGTTCACTTATGTACAGTATAGGTACAGGGTGTAAAAAGAGCAGTCAATATAACTTTGGGATAGGATTATAGGACCTTGACTGATTCTAGAAATGAATTTTGTTGATTATGATTTTTGAAACAAAAAAATTTTTTTATGCAATTTATTATTTTAGTCGCAAGGCTGAACTATTTGGAACAACGTTCTGCATTAAATTCTTAAATTTTATAATTTTTGCCCTAGTACGTAATGAACGTCTTACGCGTGCTATTGACCTCTCAGCGTAATCAGCTGATCGCTGTGTTGTGCACATTGTAATTGCCTATTGAAATTTTTAAATTTTTGAAACAGTGGATTAAAAGCAAATGACTAGTACCAATGGATATATCTTTTGCCTGGTTATTACCCCACGAAGTGACTGCTCTTTTTACATCCTGTATATCCAAAATCCATGTTATAATAAAATCTAAAATTATTAAGTTTTTTGACTCAACGGAAAAGTTGTAGCTTTTAGATACGAGGTTGAGAAGGTAAAGCGACGAAATATTTCTTCAACTTTTCTAGAAAAAACTATAATATATCTTTAAGAAACAAGAAATAGTGGAATTTAAACAAATGATGATGATTTTTTAATATCATGGTCTATGAGTCAGGCGTGAAAGAGAATCTACATTTTTACAAGCTGAATGAAGCTTAATAATTGATATAAACTTACTAACCTATAATATATTTTTTAATATGTTCACTGATGTTGGGCGTGCAAGGTCTAAAATTAAATAACGGATCATAATGGAATTGTTCGGTAAAACAAATATTTAAACAAAACATCCATGTTTATCAAAATGGTGGACGTTAAGCGCAACACTTATGGGAAGCAATAAAAACTGCAGATTTGCAGCGTTTAATAGCCCGTGCCTCAGCCCCGCAGCTGCCACATAAACAAAGAAATGTGCGTTGACACAAAATATGATTATAATTAATTTTTGGGTTTTATTGCTGTGATTATTTTGGGACTTTGGTGACTTGTCGGATTTTTTCGTTTAGAAATGATAAATATAAAAAAAATCAATAGGCACGCACCTGTTTGATCTAAATAAATAATTAGAAGTTAAAGGTGAATTTAAGTTTAGGCTTGAACTTCGTATTCTACTTTAAACATAATTAATGCACTTTTGATTTATAATTGATTTCCTATTGATTATTTTTAATATGCATAAATTGTGGCACACCAACGACATGGCTCTAGCCAGAACTAACTAGCTAGAAGCTAGAACAGTACACTAAATAGTGCTAGAAGTTAAGAAGTTCTTAAGTTCATAAATTATGGATAACTCCTTATCGTCATGAGAATACATAGCATTTTTTGTCAAATAGTAAAAAATATTTTTTACTTCTTACCAATTTTTGTAGCAAGAATAACGAAAAAGCAAAGATTTTTTTTAAAATATTTTGTAAATAATATTTCTAGAATGAGAAAAGGTACTTCATATCCCAAAGTTATAGTTGATTGTTCTTTTTACACCCGTTATTTCACACACTTTTCACAATCACCAGGAGGTGATGAACTGATGACAACAGACAAAAATTACGATAAACAAAATAAAAAAAACAATATTTAAAATCGGTTCATAAATGACAAAGTTATCCGCGAACAAACATTAAAAAAAAACATATATATCGAATCAAATTGAATGAAATCGAATTGAGAAACCTCCTTTTTTGGAAAAAAATCTCCATTTAAAAAAATAATTCGAAAAAGGAAATACCCAAGAAATAAAAAAAAACCCTGAATTATAAAATGAAACCCGCAATCTGTTTACATCTATTTCACCTCCTGTTTACAAAGCATTGTGTAAACCATGCAACACCGCGGCGGTGGAGGAGGGGGGGGGAGACGTTGGCTGAAACTGCCTGTGCACGTGCTGCCTAAGATTTTTAACACCGTTGTATTGCGTTGGGTTAACGTGGACATACCTTCGGATAGTAGCCCATATTTGCCTCATCTTGATTTCCGTGTTACAAAATATTCTCATAGTGCCATCTAATACTGCATGAATTATTTTTACAAGTGAAACTTAAATTACTAGAATTTAAAGATATAAAGCTCACTGCAGTGAAAAAGAAGCTGGCATCTTTCAGGATCACGATAAATTTATCGACGAAACGGATAGCTTTCAAACTAATGAAGTACTAGAATATTGTTAAAATAAAATCTGTTGTTTATTTGTGCTATTATGTTTAATATGTGTTCTGCAGTAAGTTGTATACATGCTTGCGTTTCATTACAACTGGTTTATATTCGTATCATCACGACCAATCGACGAAATAAATAGCTTTAAAACTGATGAAGTTAGTATAATAACCTGAAGTATATCTACACAACACTGTCCCGCAGTCGGGCGTGCCGCAGCCGCCTCTCGCGGGCCATGTGGCCCCACATCCTGTCCTCCACCTCGGTCGCGTTACAGACGTGTGCACCCGCCTTATGACGCCAGTGACGAACGTGTGCACCCGCCCTGTAACTATTACTTGACGAATGCACCAGACTTATACATAGGTACCAAGATTATACGGTATTTATAGTAGACTAAACGTTTCCCGGTATTTTGTACGCGCAAAATGAAATCCCTCAGGAACCGTACATTTTGCTGTCGTTAAAAGTAGCCTATGTAATAATCCCGGGTGTCAGCTAACTCCATACCAAATTTCATTAAAATCGGTTCAGCCGATTCAGCGTGAAGAAGTAACAAACATAGACACTTACTCAAAAAGTTTCGCCTTCATAATGTAGATTTTAATATCTAGACAATTACTGTCTCCGATGTTCATAGGCATACGTCTCTACTCTAGGTAGATAATTTCATTATTTAAGTAGTCTATTTCTTACTTGGTCAAATTTAACTGGTAAGGTTTAGTTACACAGTGGTCAATTCAAACTATAGAAAACCTTGTAATATAAGTTTGGTAACTACCCTCTTTTCATTATTATATTCATTTCAATAAAAATACTATCATGTGAACCTAAAAAAACGGAGCTAATTAGTTAGTTAGTATATTATTTATTTATATCTAAATTGTGTATAAGTAAATAATATACTAATAAACAAAATTAAGCATTCTGAAGATTCATAGTATTTTGATGGAAATGAATACAATAATGAAATTATTATCTAAGTGTCAAATAATAAAAGAACAAAATAATTAAATTTCTCCACACCTAAGCCCCTGAGTTTAAACGTAGATAAATCATTCTTTGAAGCATTTTTTGTCGTAAACTCTATATAACCTTATAGACTGTTTAATGATTTTAAAGAGAAACTTTACGATTTGACACCGAAATTATGGCCGTTTAAAAGCTGAAAGCAGTTTTGATGTTCTAAAAGTTAACTGTCTAAACAATACATTAACTAGGGTGTTTGACTAGGTTCATTTGAAAGTAATAAAAAAATCCGAGTTTGTGTAGAGAAAGTTACGGTTTTAAGCTGTGATCATATTTCTCTAACGTCTTGTTATTGGTTTTAGTTTCAGAATGAAGTTATTTCTGAATCGCAGAATTATGATATTTCTGAATCGCAATTTTTGTCCTTGATTTTAATTTTAAACAATCTCAAACTCAACCTTACTTGAGAACCTATTTGACAGATAAAATAAACGTTTCGTTTCTCTTTCAAAAATAAAAGTTCTTCATTTAAATGTTTTTCTTTTTTAAACCGTAAAAATAAAGATTATACCTAATTTAATTTTCTTTTGTATTCTATAATATTATGACGACCTCCGTAGCGCAGTTGGTTGAGCGCGTTGGCGCTCGAACGAAAGGTCGCGGGTTCGAATCCCGCCGAGGGAACAAAAGTTTTCAATGTTCCTGGGTCATGGATGTGTATTAAATTTGTGTATACTATAATAAAAATCTTAAATATGTGTATATTATAAAAGTATTAAATATATTTCCGTTGTCTGGTACCTGTAACACAAGTTCTTCGGATACTTAGCACAGGGCCAGATTGACGTGGTGTGAAGCGTCCATAGATATTATATTATTATATATTATTATGAATATGGTATAAAAGAAAAGAAATTGAAGTAATAAGTAATATTAATAAAATTGTTCTCTTTTAAAAGTGAAACAAAACGTTGTTTTATCTGTCAAATAAATTCTCAAGTGAAAAAAAACCCAGGTTGGGTTTGAGATTGTTTTGAAATGGTAGAGCCTTCTAAATTCCAGCACGTTAGACAGGAGACTCATTCTTGAAACTAATTTCAATTTCGATCCATATTAAATGAAACTCTCGAAAACAATATCGATTAGGTATATTGGATTAGAATATTTCCATAAAATCTACTTTCAATTTCATATCAATTCGGCGCTGGTGTCTGTCAAATTCAAACATAACTCCACTCAGCTACCGCCGTATCAGCCGTATCAATTATACGGGGCCCCCGTATAATTGTAGTATGTTTAATTTTAATTATTTGTAAAAATTTTGGAAAAAGCTGCAGAAAATTACGACAAATAAATATTTATTGTAATTTTATGAAAACATTTCTTTGTTCATTTGTGAGAATCATTTAACCTTCAAATGGGGCCCCAAACAAATTTTATACGGGGCACCGCTAAGGCACGCTACGCCACTGACTCCACTGTAAATTTTTGCAAGAGCAGACCCACTTATCACTGCAATTCCTGCTTAGCTACAACAACCAAACTCACAAAGCACAGATCTGTGCCCTAGCACTTATCTAGACAAATATGATTAATCGCATCATCTATGAGGAAGCGATCGACCCAATAACTTATCATACAGATATAGAAGCAATTACTCAACCGTAGCGCGGTAGCTAAGTCGGTTTAAGCTTCAGAAGTGGGATCGAACAACCGTTCATTTATCTGAGAGCCTGTCTGATAGACGCTATATAATTCAGAGACGCTCATATTTTCCGAACAGACAGTTTCGAAATAAAAATGATGAAAATGGTCCGAACAAAGTTTTTAACGGATGGTTTTTTGAGGTTATATTTGGCTGCAGTTTTTGTTTTTAATAGTTCGTAATGTATGCGCAAGTATAATGTGCTGTTTTAAATTAACAATAAGACCCAATATATATTTTTTATAGAATTAGTTGAGAGGACCAGGGGCCTTACTCTCCAAACTGATTCGGCTTTGATTCAGATACGATCTTGCCGCGTACTCCCGAATAAACTGTCGTTTGTTTATTTTTATTTTCAGTCGATTGATATGGTCGGGAGAACAAAAAGTTACGATCTAACGATTTTCTTTATCTCGGTTAGTTTCAAAGTAATCCACCAAATAAAATACTAAAAGCCGTTGATATCGAACTGATCTGGTTCTCAATTGTGTCGGGAGTAAGCCAGCTGACCTGCGTCGGAAAGTCGATATTACTAATTGAACGAATCATAAAGGCATTTCTAAGTACAAAGTATTGAAAAGACGAATGAACGTGACTGATTGAACTAAACGGCTAAATACGGCATACGTCCTAAATATAAATTGACCGGAATATTTTGGTCAGATATTTTCAACAGAACTTAATTATAGAGTAACGAATAAGGATCAGGGATGTACTGAACTTGAATCCGATTCTAAAATTGTGTGGGTTCTGGTATTTTAATAAATTTTAATGACTACCCTTTTTCATTATTATATTCATTTCAATCAAAATACTATCATGTGAACCTAAAAAAACTATTTATTTATATCTATAATGTTTTTATGTAAATATTAAAATAATAAACAAAGTCATGCTCAAGTATGAGTTTCATAGTATTTTGATTAAAATAAATATAATTTTTTTTTGGTAAATGTTTTTACCAATAAAAAGGTTTTATTGGTAAAATTAAGATTTTGAAAATGGAAATAGTCATATTAATATTAAATTTTGTGAATTGACTTTTCTGAAGGCAAATTCTGAAGTATAATTTTTTAATCGTCAGATAACTTTTACCTGAGAAAGAAATATGTGACTTTGACACTTTTTGTATGATATTTAAATTCAATAGGCAAAAGTTATCTGACTATTGAAAAATCACTTTTTTGCGCTAATTAATATTGGCTCTACTTATATTCATTTAACCCAGTAATATAGATGGACAGATTTGCGATTAGTTCTCTATAATATAATTATAATATATTTTTTTAATAGTGCATAAAACTATAAAAAAATTAGGTGTGATTTCCAATAGTCAGATATCTTTTAAATGAAATGCATTGCATAAACATGCTTTTGTTCTAAAACATGCTTTTGTTTATCTTTTTTTTTATTTCGTATGGTACTAATTTAAATGCTGGACTCTACTTTTCGCCGCAAAATGAAGCCATTTTGCGCGTACGAAGAAGCGGGAAACATCTAGTCTTCAATAAAACAGCCGTGATATGACTTCTTGGTGAATAGTTCGTAAGTCGCAACTGCTGTACAACTTTCCACGACAATCCATGTAAACGCTAAGTAAAGGATGTATTCATTATACAGTAGCTAATGTGTGTTGATCGTGGTAGAGTGCGTGTTATAGAGACGCAGCGATTTTTGTTATATTATTTATACAGGTTGATTCATCTACACTAATATTATGAAGAGGAAAGATTTGTATTTTTGTATGTAACGACTTAAATCAAAAAGTACTGGACCGATTTTAATAATTCTTTTTTTCATTAGAAAGCTACATTATCACTGAGTAACATAGGCTATATAAAAATCAATTGCTGTTCGTTAGTTCGCTCGCTAAAACTCGAGATCAGCTGAACTGATTCAGCTATTTTTGGTCTTGAAATATTCGCGGAAGTCCCGGTAAGGTTTACTCGGTTCGATGCTCAACGAAGTGGGCACGGGTCAGGTAGTATATAATAAAATAATAATAATATATATGGACGCTTCACACCACGTCAATATGGCCCCGTGCTAAGTATCCGAAGAACTTGTGTTACAGGTACCAGACAACGGAAAAATAATTATATTTAATACTTTAATAAAGTTTAATACAATACCATGACTCAGGAACATTTAAAGTTTGTTGCCTCAGCGGGATTCGAACCCGTGACCCGGAGGTCAAGAGCCAAATTCTGAACCACTAGACCACGAAGGCGTATCAAGTCGAATATAGTGTGAAGAGAAGGACGCGTAGAGCATTTTTTGTTTTGGCACCTCATATAAATTACTTGATATAACAAAAAAAATCAAAGGTCTAAAATCGCCACAAGGAGTGACTCTTACTACGCTGGGGCTCGCTGGTTCCTATCTATCTATTTTGTGACTTTTATAGAGATCTATATTAATCATGATTTGTTATGGCAAGTAATAAAGTAATAACAAACCTTATACTACTGCCTAATACTGCCTTAGAATCTAATTATCGTTAGCGCCATCTACCGGGTTCAATTAATACACTAAACCTTCATCGAGAACCACTCTACCCATTGGTGAAAACAAGAAAATCGGTATAGGGGCCGTACTCTCCAAACTGATTCAGGTTTGATTCAGATTTGATCATGCCGCGTACTCTCGAATAAATTGACGTTTGTTTATTTTGATTTTCACTCGATTAATACGCTCAGAAGTGCAAAAGTTACGATCTAACGATTTTCTTTATCCTGGTTAGTTTCAAAGTACCAATAAAACACCAAAAGTTGTAGAGATTATACTTAAATTATAAGAGAACTAGCTGACCCGTGCCCACTTTGTTGAGCATGGAAACCGTGTTAACCTTCCCGAGACTTCCACGAATATTTCAAGACCAAAAATAGCCGAATCAGTTCAGCTGATCTCGAGTTTTAGCGAGACTAACGAACACTAATTGATTTTTATATAGCCTATGTTACTCAGTAATAATGTAGCTTTCTAATGAAAAAAGAATTATTAAAATCGGTCCCGTACTTTTTGAGTTAAGTCGTTACATACAAAAATACAAATCTTTCCTCTTTATAATATTAGTGTAGCCTATTGTTATGTTGGAACGTACTGTGTATTTTCTAACCAAGAACCATTCAGCTGTGTTCCCTGAATTGCGTAAATCTGTGAAGGTGAGAGCACGTGTTTCAGGGCATGTGATCTGCCTACGCTGCACGTGCGCCATTTCATCTGCTGCCGATATGTAATATTGTGAGGGACGTAACCGATTCAATACTTGTACAATACACTACCATAATAAAAATAGATTAGTGTAGGTTTTGGTAGGTAGCAATTACCGTTGAAATACCATCCAAAATAGATTGTTAAGCGTTTACGGTGTTAAGCCACTAGCGAAACACAATTATCAAAGCAGTAAATAAACATCTCTCTCTTTCTTTTGTGGGGCACTTTCGTCCAACTCTTACAACGAATGGCTTAATTTTTACTACAGAAACTGACACAATACTATGCAAATATAAATATAAAATAAAGGCAAAATATTATTTTAAGCTAATTATATTTTTGCTGTAAAAATAAACCGCTATTTTTCAACAATTGTACCAACATATCAAATCACATACAATTCATTATGTCTTTTTGCTTGCTTTGTAATTTGCCACGTAGCAATTTGATAAAGTAGAAATCCTTAATAAGGCTATTATGGTAAGCGACAACCAACTTGTGTATTCGCCGTTTATGTGAAAAAAGTATTTATTTCGTATTTTATGTCATGTTTTTTTTTCTCATTTAACTGCGTCAGTTTAATAGTAAGAATTCGATTATCGTTATGGAAAAATCTTCACACTCAACTTAATATTAATAGGATTTTAGAAAATACAGGCATAGTTTCGAATTCCAAATCAATCACATTTTACAAAACGATTTTATAAAGTATTTCCATGCAAAAAACAATATAAATCCGTCAAATGTTTAAAATAAATTGCATTATTCCATTAATTACGTATACTTAATGGAATTTTATGCAGAATGGATACAAAAATATCTTGTCCTAGATTTCCCGGTGCAGGTAAGGTTCTATATAAAGCGGTCGCTTGTCGCTCAATTTTCATTAATAAACTACAGGGTTAAGCGGTTTTCGGTGTTTCCACTCGCTGGAAATAATACTGACTTTTGCATCCGATGACATTACAAAGGGAACAGTGAATCCATTTATGAATTTGAATAGGGAATTTTTTGTTTTGTTTTTTTAATGCGTTGCAGCAAATGCAGTATAGTCTACGTGCATTAAGTTTGCTGAGTGTCATCAGTGTAAACGTCAGAATTAACCTATATCACTTAAAATAATTCACTGAAAACTTAACACAAATAAAACTTACTTATAATAAGTAAAATAGTTAACGGAAAAAAGATATTATTGGCATGCATATAATATGTTCTGTAATTTCTAATATTTTATTTATTTGTGAAGTTCAGTACATATTTAATGATAAAATGACAGATACAATACTATATTTCATCAGGCTATTAAATAAAATATTTTGTTAATTTAAAAAATAAAATAAAATTTACCTAACCAAACGTACTTTATATGCCCCAACTATGGAAAATCGATGAACACATGCTCAAAAGAAAAACAATCTAACCCTATACAGGCCAATAGGTAAGGGTCATTTGTGCTAAGTGCCAGTGACATTTTCGCTGCATAATTGGGAGTGGGACTGACGCCCCCCCGGGGGGGACGGGGAGGTTAGGCGTCGACGTGTCAAGTCACAGAGTGAATAATATATGGACAGCCGGATGGTTGCCACTTATCCGGCACTGAATTATATATCCGACAAGAGCGGGCAATGGTTTGTTTAAGCCCAACTTCTACAGACTTGGAGCTAACTTCACTGTTGTAAGATTGTAGGCCTTGACAGTGGACAGATTTTATTACTCACTTTGGCAGAGTTGAAGCGGTTTTTACCTGACTACGTTAGAAGTATGACTATGTTTTTCAACAGTAATAACTAGGTGTAATGGAGAATGCTACTAGGTATACAAAATTAATAGATTAAAATTATTGTCTCAGTAGGGCTTGTATCATACAAATACACTAATTTTGTTTCAATGAAAAATAAAAGGTATTAATGAATTTACAGACGTTGGAAAATCTAAAAAAATTGTAGATGTTGAAAAATGACGTCATCGGATTGAGGATTTGAAATTATATAATATTTTGGAAACTACACGACGCATCTTAATAATTTTTTGACTCATATTTTTATTATATTTATACAAATACCTACACTAAATTTATTTAATATTAAAAAAAACTTATAGTAATTAATGAGTTTACAGACATTTCAAATTTCAGTGTTGTAAAATGACGTCATTGCTTTAAGAATTTAAACGAGTATATCTCGGAAACTAAGTGTAGTACGTCGTGACGTATTGTAATATTTTTTCAGACATATTATTTATTTCAACAAAGTTTGCGGAGTGCTAAAAAAAAAATGGTGAACATATCCATTGTTTCGCATGCTCTGCAACCTAAACGGTTCGATATATTTTAGCTTCTTATTCGTATTTACTGTGAAAGTTACACTGGATGTGTTAATATAAAAAGAGGGTAAAATTTTAATATATTATGTCTAGCAATATCCCGCGAAACAATTATAACCACAACCTGCAAGCAGGATTTGCAAGAAAGGAGGACAGTAGGATTCGCGGGATATTGCTAGATATAATAATATATTTAAATTTTATGGATTTCCGCAAAGTAACGCCTGATTCCATTAACTATATAAAAAGAGGGGTTTATATTTTTTATTACCGTACTACGTTACTATTAAACTATTTGACCACGGCAGCGCTAAATTTTGTTCTAACTCATGATAATTACAATTATAATATTATAAATTAATTAATAAAAATTATAAAATAGCTGTGCCCGCGACTTCATTCGCGTGGTTGTCGGCAACAATATCGCGATTATCTTTTCATTGCTCACGTTGGTTTTTGTTATTATGATTTTTAAAAAGGAAAAATTCTTTCATGCATATTTTTTGAGTAATTTAAACTGGTGCAGCGCACGCAACGAAAATCCTCAAATGTGTATAATTTTCCCCGTTTTGCAACATTTCTCCCTGACGCTTCGCACCTATTGGTCGCAGCGTAATGTTATATAGCCTAAAGCTTTCCTTT
Source organism: Celastrina argiolus (assembly GCA_905187575.2). Lineage (NCBI taxonomy): Eukaryota > Metazoa > Arthropoda > Insecta > Lepidoptera > Lycaenidae > Celastrina > Celastrina argiolus. Next base: position 16,538,632 of record LR994585.1, read on the forward strand.
ATAAAAGTACTATCCAACAAAAAAATATTTTTTAAATCGGACGAGTAGCTCCCGAGATAAGCCCGTTTAAACATACTTTTCCGCTTTATAATATTAGTATATTATATGTCAGGTGAGTGAAATTTAAGACGGTAAAAATAAAATTTACTACCTTCATAAGTAATTAAGTCCCATAAAGCTTCATTATGTCTGTTATACCGCGGTAAAAATCCGTAACTAACATGCGCGCGCGCAGGTGTCGCGCCGGAAGCTGAAATCTGAACGGAAGGGGGAACGTGACTCCCGCCATATGGATATAGTTTTTGTTTTGATTTGTTTTTTTTTATAAAGACTTTAATGCCAATGCGTTTTTGTATTCGGCCTATTAAATTAATTACGAATAACTTTATTTTATAATTATAAGGTACTAATTAACCAAGAACCTAATATAACCTAACTTAGAGACTAAAATATTTTACTTATAACTAAGCGAGCGAGCGTGCGTTCATATTTCGTAGCGTTTAATTATACTAAATAAAACCACACATTACAATTAAACCTCAATATAAGTACTATTTTGTATAACATTTTATATAAAAATTTAACTACGTAAATTATATTATAGCCTTTATTGACCTTTTACGATGGAACAAACAAGAAGATAAGGACTATAAAATAAATGAAAAATGAAAACCCCCGACTTAGCGTGTAACATTCCTATCACACCTAACAAACGACCCGATGACCTTGAAGACCTAAACGAATTTCCACCAAGCATAGCTAAGAGCACTCTAGACTGATATACCTTTCGAACCAAAAAAAATCGAATCATCCGTTTGGAGCTACGATGCCACAGACATACACATATTAAACAAAAACAAAATTATTACAACCCGTCGTTTTGGCGACGGGGGTTAAAAAACGTACAAGTACATACCAACACAGACTGCCAAAATCCCTTCTTTTTGCGTAGTCGGGTAATAAGTAACTTATAATCTATACTAATATTATAAAACGGAAGAGTTTGTTTGTTTGTTTGTTTAAACGCGGTAATCTCAGAAACTACTGGTCCGATTTGAAAAAATATTTTTTTGTTGGATAATCCATTTATAGAGGAAGGCTTTAGGCTATATAACATTACGCTGCGACCAATAGGAGCGAAGCGTCAGTGAGAAATGTTGCAAAAACGGGGAAAATTAATTACATTTGGGGACCTTCGTTCGGCTTAAGTCACTAATAATCACGCGAACGAAGCCGAGGGGACAGCTAGTTAAAACTATAACAGTTATTAAGGGCATACTTAGTTATAGTTAATAACCAATGGCAACTGACCATCGACTTGGATAATAAGTAGTTAGAACTAAAGTTAAATCAATACGAACAAAGTTTCTTATTTTTAATTCACGAGGCAAATCTGAGTTGCCTGTTAGTTTGTTGAGTATTATAGTTGTACTTAATTCGTTTTTTTTTATTCATTACTTAAACTATTTAGTGTAGATGTAGTTTTAATTTTTTTTGGCCTGCAGTGACTTTAATATTATATTTTTTAATCACACTAATAATCTAAAGTCAGAAGTTTCTTACTCTAATTTTTTTCTTAAACTAATTTCACCCAACTACTGATCTGATTTTGATGAATAAATTTTGTATGTTAGTAGTTTTTTTTATCTTTATTAAGAACTTGGTTCAAAAAGAGAAGCGACCATGACGTCCTTATGAGGACAAAATCAAATACTTATAAACAATGTCTTACATCTAGACTTTAACTTTAACAGCTTTAACTGCCATAGCCATTGACAATGCAATATCACTATTTTATTGGCTATAGAACTCGTAAATGTTTCGTTCCGGACACACTCCACTATAATTTGACATCTTCAATATCGTAGTTTGAGGATGCAGTCTTCCCCATTATGATTTTTTTATGGTAGTAGTTTACAAGTTGGATTAACACATAAGCAGCAAATTGTACGGTTTCCGCGGGATTTTATTTTGCACGTATGAAGTAGCGAAAAACATAGTAGGTAATATTAATACACGGTTGGCATACATAGGATAATAAATAAAAATAAAACCTCATTAAATATAAAAAAATCAACCCTGAAACAGTAGGGGCGCAAGTCCGCGCAAAAAATTACATAAAAAGTTCACTCCCTGCTCTCAACGTGGTGATGAAAGAAAAATGAAGTAACCGTGAAAATTGATTTCATAAACTCACGCGTTATGCATTTTTAATTAGGTGTATCAGAATATACGCATCTGAAAAGCGGCACGTGTATGTTTTTGTTTGAATAAAAATGGATAGAAGTAAAATTATTATTTTGGTACTCGAAGCATAAATTCATATTTAATGAGGTTCAATTTTTATTTATTACGAGTATGTTGTGTTTGTCAAGCGTGTATTAATGTTACTAGATATATTCCGCTACTTCATACACGCAAAATTATGATTTTTGATATTAGATATGCAATGCAATTGTATGATACCATGAAACTGGTCTCAAGATGAAGTCAGAAGGTGGCCACAGGAACTCCTAAACTAAACAAGATAAAACCGTTGAGTTGCCGTTTGAATAGTCTTGACAAGATCATCTAGAGCATCTGAATAAAACTTTTTTAGTTAATATTTTACTAACTAAAGACATTCACATAATATTATTTAAGTTGAAGATTATTTTATTAACTGCCGAAAACGATATTCGGATAACCATAAACTTATAACGGAAGAGTGACAAGATATTTCCTATGAAAAAACGGGACAAATTGTGACAGGAAACCGTCCCAGCCGGTGGGCCGAAAAAACCCGGTCATTGACCCCGTAGCGCCGTAGCTTCCTGTAAACTTTACATAATATGTTCATTAACTCATCATTCATTTAACTCATCATTTTTCATTTGTGATGAGTTTTGATAGACTTGAATATTTTTGTTAACCTGTAGAATTGTTTCGGTTCATTTATTCTATTACTATTTAGATACGATTGTTTGATAAGAAAGATGCTCCATGCGTCGGATGGGCATGTAAAAAGTTATATGTCCCACTGGGCTACGAGAGAGAGGAAGAGAGAGTGCTTATGTGTATTGCGCACACAGTTGACCACTATAAAATAACTCCTGCGTAGCTGGTCTGGTTTCAATGAAACCGGCCACCGTCACCGAAATCGATGTGGAAGGAATATTTCGATATAGGTATTGTTAGAGAAAAATAATATTATTAAATGTAATACCTATTTATGATCATTATAATAAGTTAATAATTATTGTTCGTATACTACTCCTACTGACACTCGCAAAAGAAGGTACTTAACGCGTGAAATACGTAAACTTTTTTAGTTTCGAATATAATACGCAGTGAAAAACATGGCATTTAAAATGCAATACAGAGAGGACGAGAATCGATTTGCTGATTTGAATCGATAACGACCTACAACAACCACTTGGATATTTAGTGTCCACTAATTTGAATTGGCAGATCAGGGTAGAGCGGGTAGACGGAAATATCTCCGTCTGGCCGTCCCCCCCCCCCACCCCCTGTCGGATGCAGTTTAATGGTAGCCGACACGCCCACTATCATAGAGATAAAAGTTTCAATTGCCTCTTCAACTTTTGTTATATTACTCTTGTTTAATTTTGTGTGCTCGATAGGTCTATTATACCGAACGATTCATGGCTCATATATGATATAGTGTGAAGGGAATGACGCGTAGAGCATTTTTGTTACGGCACCTCATATAAATTACTTACCTTAACGCGACAAATCACGATTAAACATCTTCATAAAAGTTACAAAAAAAGAGTTTCAACTCTAGTCAGTGGTCAGGTGTTAGGTCAACGAACAGTTCGGTCGTGTGTATATACTGGAAACCCGCGAGCCCCAGCAATGCACAGCATAGTAAGATTCACTCTATGTGGTCATTTAAGACCTTTGATTTTTTGAGTTTCTTTAAGTAATTTATATGAGGTGCCAAAACAAACAATGTTCAACGCGTCATCTTCACACTATATTCGGTATTAATATATAAACCATGAATCAACCTGTAGAGACCAGACAGCGGACAGTTATTTCGAAGGTTTTATGGTGGTTTTAAAAAAAGTACTTTAAAAATAATAACCTTTAACTCTCGCGACAAAGTACTTTTTCTAGTCTGGAAGAAACTGATATATCTATAGTAAATCCTCATTTTTGCTCCGTTTTATTGATTTTCTTTACTGTGCCAGGTGTGTGTTTTATGGATGTTTGCAAATAAAGTATTTTCTAATCTACTCGTATTTTGGACGCTAGCCGGGATATGTGGGACCTCCTAAGCGCGAGATGAGGAAAACACTCAGGGTTACTGCACTTAAACCCCAAGATACTCCTTATCTGGTTGGTGTTGGACTGCCGGACCTGCCTGCTAGCAACCAGAGGCGCCAAATGATGTACTTCACTACCTTACACGGACCCTGGATAAGCTATCACAAAATAAGGTTGTATTAAGTATCCCTTTAGTGGTGAACCAGCCGGTCTGACGTGTTTAGACAGATCCAGGGCACTCTTCCCATCCCAGCGGCTGATGGCAATACGCAAGTGGTTGTAGTGGGGAAACCGGCCGTAGTGAGCCGGGAGCCCCACATACGCCTGGAGGACCCTCCCCGAGGCATGCGTAACGCATTTCCCTTGCGACATCAGATAAAAAAAGGTAGTATTAAGTAAGTAACACGTCACGCCCTGCAATGCCACAGCACCGCGCTTCGGAAAAACCTGCAAGAGCCCTGGAGTCTATTGTGAAAAAATCCTGACAGGCCCCGTTGGAACTAGGATGCGTGTGTAAAGGCATTAAGAGATATTGCTCATGACAAACCGTCAGCTCTTATTTACCGTACACATAAGTAAAAGCATAGTTAAAACGGTATAAAACATGCAAGAGCCCTGGGATATGTGGTGAAAAAATCGTTACAGGCCCTGCTGGATCTTAGGTGGGTGTGTAATGGCACTAAGAGATATTGCTCATGACAAACCCTCGCCTCTTATTTACGGGTAGCCAAAACGATATATAGTATAAGAATAGATGATTAGTTTACTTCCAAATGAATAATATATCCAACTATTTCATTATGTCAGACAACGCGCTTCATCGCAACAAACTGTCGCTTAGAAACCCCATCTTCACCGCAGCGAGACCCATTCACGCCGCGAAGATATCCCGACCGCCTCCAGGGGCAAGTCATGGTATAAATAATCGCTAACCAATACGTAAGAAAACACGCGAACTGGCCGTAGTACGATATTTCAAGAAGGTATTCCCCCGCTCGTCAGACGCAGAACATCCTATTTATACGCGTCTATGTATAAATTCACTAAAAGTTAACAGCACAACACGTAACGAATATAAACTCGGAAAAGCCTCTATTAATAATCGACCGACTGACTTTGCTACCAAAAATAATAGTCTAATTGTGAAAAGTTTATGCGGATGGTTCGTGGACCGTGCTATCTTGGGGCGCGGCAGCTAAACTTAGTGGTGAGCACGAGCCAGATGGTAAAATTAGTGCTGTGTTTCCCAGCGACGCCGTCTGCGCTGCCTCGGGCGCGCCATTCACTCACCAGCCAACTACGCTGACGAATGATGCCAAACTTATGACATTCCATTTTAGAATTTTCCCGCCAAATCGCCGGCCATGATGGCCCAGGGCGATGGCAGCGGTGGCGCCAAAAGATGGATGGCTATGACATTCGATATCGCAATACTTAACGAACGCCCATGTAAATTATAAGAACATTATTTAATAAACAGTGACTTTTAAAATATTATAATTACTATGCCAGCTTTGCTAGGATTGAAAAATAAGTTACAAGGTTCTCTCCTCAAAAAAAATGCTCAAAGGCTCCAAAAAACAGGTACATAACATTTTAGAACTTTTGAGTACGTATACTAAATGATATTATATTCCTCCGATTTATTCTCCGGTCCTATTGTATGTGATGATCACTGATCACCATCACCATCATCATCATCAACCACCAGCATCAACTATCAAGTAATTGGGGTCAATATACTGAAAACATTTAAAATGTACAAGGCACTAAGTTGTATCTTTGTCAAAGTATTTTGATTTATGTATACTTATAAAGTTTTGTAAGTTAGGTTAGGTTAGTTACTATCTCTCATTATATTGAGAATTAGCATTGCAAATTGTAACATTAAAAAATACTTTACAAAAAAGTATCATCACGGTTTAAGTTTAATAAAGTAAAATTAAATAACAGTGCCTTATATGCAAAGATGTCACGTATCTAAACTAATCGCATAGTCACGAAAAAAATATTAATATTGAACAATGACGCCAATATTTTTTTTTATATTAAACAACATAATACTTTTTTACGCGCTTGTTTGTTTCTTTGTAATTTTATAAACATTTCGACTGTTCTATATTTTTATAATCATAAAAATTATTTCTTTCTTACCTTCTTCTCCGGCTTAGTTCCATCTTAACCAGCTACCTAAGATGATGAAACTAACAAAAGTCTGACAGAAGGAAATCCAACTAGTCTTACACAAGGACGACACAGGAAGAGAATAGAGGCTCTACAGAGTAGGACATTATTCCTTACTCTAGATGCCATCGCTATTACCACTTATGAAGATCGATAGCAAAAATGTATAGGATTTGACATTATATTAAATAAATGACAAGGGAATTCGTATGTCACTTAGCGAACCATTACATTTAGTTTTCGAATGTCATCTTGAATCAGGATAGAAATCTATCATTAATTGTATAGGTATTTGGACCTCAGATTAATAATAGATAAAGCATTATTAAATTTATTTAGCTTTCTGTAGCAAACTTAGGTTATGAAAGATGTCTACCAATTTAAAATGTTACGCATTTCTAATACAATAATTTCGTAAAATTGGACTCCTTTTGAATTGCTGAACAACATTATGAAACGAAGAAAAGACGGACGTGGCTTTCTCTTTCAGTCATAAGGTTTTTGATGTTTTGTGAGCTAGACAGCTGACGGCTTTAGCGTTCCACGTATATACTTCCATGCTTACATCATGATAGTCGGCCACTGTCCATAAGTGCGTTGAAAGAAATTTGTTTATAATTTTCAGGCCACGTTGGGTTTCGCGTCCCGTGAAACGTTTTCGAGCGGCAACTCAAAGGGTTTTTGGGGTCGCTTGGTCCACCTTCTAATGAGGAAAATTCCGTTAAATAGCCAGTGAATTTTCGTCAAGATCATTAACTAAGGATGTATTTAAGTGCTTGGGAGGTCAAAGGCGAGGTAAACAAAAAGGTATAAAAAACACAATTTCCTAACCCTAAACTACCTTACCCTTTAGACCTACACTTTATAGCCACTATTACAAATCTATTCATTAAAATGGTTCAGTAGTTTAGGCGTTTCGCAGGAACAAATAGGTTGCAAAAAACATTTCTTCCTTTTGTATTCTGCTGGTCCACCGATTTTGAAGACGATTTTATTTTATTTATTGATTCACCAACAGATACAATTAAAAAGAAAATTCAAACAATAGCTCCTAGATAAAAACGATGGCTGGCTTCACTAAAAATATTATAAAAATTCAGAGATTTTATTTTATAGTACCCTACCTAAGTTTTTGTGCAATCCACAAAAGCACTGATCTCTTCTTTAACTCTCACTTAACTAGGAAGAAGAATGAGTGATAGCGATACGACTGGCGAAATACCCGGAGCAGTACCGACTTAGTACATGATCGTCTGATGCATGGATCTCTCTTTTCACTGTGATGATCAGCCTGCATTGGCCTTTATTTTTCGCTGAGACATGCTACTTGCGGAATACCATAGAGGATGGGGATTCCTACCAGGGGTATGTGTGGCTGCGTCCGTTATGATGGTAAGTGGACGCAGCCATACCCTCTAAAACTCGGCGGTACTCCGACAGAACCGCCATAGCTGGAGCCACGGGAAATACAATACAACCGCGACTCCAAGCCTCCATTGGCCTAACCAGACTTCAATACAAGCCCCAGAGGCGATAGGCTACATAAATGAAAACACCAGCAATATAGTTTCATATGAAATGTCCTTAATAATTGGCATATTATCAAAATCAAGTTTGAGGAACTAATAATTGTGATTTCATTTGAGTTATGGTCTAAATACGCGGCCTGGCCTCCCGCCAGCTTGTAACTATGTTATATGTCGTAACTCTTCTCGATTTATCAGATTGTTGAAGATAAACCTAGGATAAATCGGAAAATAAGATAATGTACTTTATTACGCGTGTACGAAAACGGTATTTACGTCTTCAAGTCTCGATGCATGCTGGACGCGTGTTTTTATCACTGTGTGTACACTACAAAATATAGTGTTCTTACATTAGTAACTAATTAAATACCAAACTATACTTTACGGCAAGTAGTGACAAAAATTCGCACTCTGTTATACTACTAACTGCTGTTCTAAGATTTACCGTATTCTAATTACGGATTTAAAATTCAGAGATTTTCATACATGTCAGGGTGAAAGGTTCATAAATTATCCCCGATCATTGTGGGATTTTGATTTGCAGACTCCGTTTTATTGTACAAACTACGATCACCAATACACTATTATATATATCGTGTCAGCACAAGAAAACTGTCTCTGCGAATATCAGCTTACTTGAAAAGTGAGCTGATATTTCATTTTGTTTGCTTCGAACACTGCCAACGTCCACACGTGGCACAATACTTGATTTGAAGTCGCTTATTATATTATTATTGTTTTTTTTTAATTGTATGTATTATGTTTCAAATCACCAAGTCAACTTTGAATTAATGTGCAACTTTTCACAGTTCTCAGTTCTTTAATAAACAAATTTAGCTCTATTGGCGTATACCACGCGGATAGATTTTAGCCTTGTTTTTGTATGGGACACGTTATGTATTTATCAAATCCCACAGTACCAAAATCTCGTTATACATTGATCGAATCCCAAAATCTGTTCTAACATTTCCTTTAAAATCGAAATCCTTACAAATAGAAACACGTTCAGACTTGTTCATTTATACGTCTGAGAAGCTCGGTAGCATTTATAAGCAATTCATGGCTCGGAGTGCGCGTCAGGCTGTGTCAGACAACTGAACACGGAGACAATTTGATGGGTTCACTGTGAACTTTTAAAGTTATGTTGCTACCTGAGAATAGTTCAATTGCACTGAGCGACGCTACTGAACAGTTGAAAATGTAAGGTAATCATCATCATCATTTTAGCAAAGTATTTCTTGGGAGGCAGTGCTATTCTTTTTCCGGTGCCCCATGAATAATATGTATACTATTGTATTCGTATAAGTAATTTTACTTAGGGCCGATTTTTCAATCGTAAGATAACTTTTATATAAGGAATAAATATGTGACTTTGGCAGATTTTGTATGGAACAAATGTCAAAGTCTAACATGTGACTTTGACATTTGTTCCATACAAAATATTCAACAGATAAAAGTGATCTGGCGATTGAAAAATCGGCCCTTTATAAACATAATATCCTGAAGCTAAGTCTCCGTGAATTTCGAAAATTTAAATGTATGGTAGGTATATGACATTAGCATTGCTTAGTGTGTCTGTCGGCCGTACTGAGTGACATTTAATATACCACGCGGATAGATTATGTCTATGCTTACTTAAGTATTGATAATATTAAGAGATTGAAAACTATAATATTATCTCTCGTCGAAACTATCCAGTATAAGTAGATTATATTAACGATAAGATTAAGAGATTAGAGATTGACGAGTAGTTCATATTATTTTCTGTCAAAATCTCTACTAACTACAGATTTCACCAACGCTTGTTAGTGTTAACGGCTTATTAAAATACCATGTCTTCTCCTTCATTGACAGGAAATACGAGAGGGATAAATATATTTAATGAAGAATTAACTTTACCATTTAATTGTGTTGGTGAAATTGGCACTAAAAAGTATTACTTACCTACTTAGAGATCCTTATGTCAAATACCATAAATTTTTATTTCGAACCTTTTCATCATGATTATCAGTGGATACGTGGCTAATGGCTCTGCTTACTGTATTACTGCAAAGGGGAATAGGTCGTCGGTCCATCTGGTAGGTGGCCGTCCCACACTGCGCTTGCCAGTACGTGGCCTCCACTCTAGGATCTTTTTGCCCCATCGACCGTCCAATCTTCGAGCTATGTGGCCGGCCCATTGCCACTTCAGCTGACTGATCCTACGGGCAATGTCAGCAACCTTAGTTCTTCTACGGATCTCCTCATTTCTGATTCGATCACGTAGAGAAATACCGAGCATTGCCCTCTCCATAGCACGCTGAGCGACATTGAGCCTTTTGAAAAGATCCTTCGTGAAGCACCACGTCTCAGAACCGTAAGTCATCACTGGTAACACACATTGGTTGTATATTGTATATATCTCTATTGAGGACACCGAGCATGCGCCCCTAATCTTCCAGAGATTCTGCCATGACTACTATGTCGTCGGCAAATCGAAGGTGAGTGATGTATTCGCCATTGATGTTGATGCCAAGTCCTTGCCATTCCAGGAGCTTGAAGGAATCCTCCAGAGCAGCGGTAAACAGTTTCGGGGATATGATATCCCCCTGTCTTACTCATCTCTTTAAAGGGATATCCTTCGTGCAGTGCTCCTGTACTCGGACTGACATGGTGGCGTTATTATACAAACACTTCAACACTTCGATATACGGCAATACGGCAGCGCTGGAGAGATCTAAGGACCGCCCATATTTCGACGGAATCAAAGGCTTTCTCATAGTCCACAAACGCCAAGCATAATGGCCGATTATACTCTTCGGTCTTCTGTATAATCTGCCGCAACGTATGTATGTGGTCTATGGTACTATAGCCTTTTCGGAAACCGGCTTGTTCGGTAGGCTGAAAGTCATCCAGCCTGCGTTCGAGACGCATCGTAATAACTCTCGAAAACAGCTTGTAGACATGGCTCAGCAGTGTTATGGGCCTATAGTTCTGCAGTAAAGTTTTGTCGCCTTTTTTGAAGAACAGGACCACAACACCCCTGTTCCATGCCTCTGGCGTTTTCCCATCGAGTAAGGAGGAATTGAAGAGTTTCTGAAGGACTTTTAGTACCGGCGTGCCGCCCGCTTTCAGAAGCTCTGTAGTGATTCCATCCTCGCCCGGAGCCTTGTTGTTCTTAAGCTGTTTGAGAGCTACCCTAATCTCGTACAGGCTGATGTCCGGGATGTCTTCGGTATACCTCGGACTTATTTGACGTTACGCGTCCATTTTCGGTCTTCAGCTTTGTCAACTGGCTTTGCCCAATAGATACGTCTCTTGCAAACACTTTGGAGCCTTGGTTCCGCTCTATTGTCTCTTTAATACGCTGGGTATTAAAAGAACGGATATCGTGTCGCAAGGACTTCGTAATCTGTCTATTGAGCTGCCTATATGACTCAGCGTCACTCGAAGTTTGTAGCGTCATTGAACGTCGACTAGCCATGAGGTTCCGGGTTTGGTCGGATAGTTTCTGAGGTCTATTTGTACGGTGGGTCTTGAAAAATTTGGACCCCACCGTATGGACAGTTTCTACCAGCCTGCTATTTATATCGTCCACTGATGCGCAGCTGTCTAGCCATTGGAAGCGATTTGACAGTTCAAGTTGAAAGCTCTCGGGGTTTTGGATATGGACATTCGACGGTCGGAGCGTAGACTTCATCAGACGCGATCTCTCAAGTTTGACGTTGATATTCAACATGCCTCTGACGATTCAATTCGGTGATCACTTCCGGTCTTAACCATGTTGATCACAGAGACATCGTTGAATATCTGCCGCTTAGTGCTCATAATGAAGTCAATCTCGTTTCTAGTTACACCGTCGAGACTCAACCAGGTCCATTTCCTCTGCGGCGGCTTTTGGAAGTAAGAATTCATCATGAAGAGTCCTTCTTTCTCCATAAAGTCCGCCAGCATCTGTCCTCTGGGATTCCTCTGCCCGAATCCAAATGGCCCCACTTTCAGCTCATCATCGCTTCTGCAGCCCAGCCTCGTATTGAAATCTCCCATAACAACTGTGAAGTGTGTTTTAGGGCTACGTATGGCCCTACTGACGTCCTCATACGTAGCTTCTACTTCATCGTCTGGATGTGTTGACGATGGGGCGTATACCTGTACAATCTTCAACGAATATCGTTTTGAGATTCTCAGTACAAGGTATGCAACCCTATTTATCACACTCTCGATGGACACAATGTTGTTGATGAGAGATTTGTGGACGATAAACCCAACACCACCTTGGGACTTCTGTTCTCCCTCCCGGTTACTACCGGGAGGGAGAACAGAAGTCCCAAGGTGGTGTTGGGTTATACGATATACGATAACCTTACAGTCCGGCCACTTGTTCTACTGAACAAGTGGCTGGACTGTAAGGTTATCGTATCCTCGCCCTCTCTTCGGATCTCCGATAAACCAATAACGTCCCAGTGCAACTTGTTCATCTCCTCTTCCAGCTCTACGAGCTTCTCGTCCAACCTCAAAGTGCGCACGTTGTGTGTTACCAGGGCCAGTCGTCGTTTAGAAGGGGGGTGGTAGCCGGATCGCTTCCGGGGATTCTTAGCACCCCCCGCCCCGCCGTTACCGTGGCCGCTACCGTAGCCAGGAATAGCGGGGCCGCCGGGGACTAGGGGCCTGGTCTTCTGGTGCGTAAACATCGGAGGTTAAAAAGCCTACTGGTACCACGCTGGCTAGACGGGTTGGTACAGGGTTTTGATTCGAGTTTTCCTTCTCTCACACTAGCTGTTGATGTGTGTGTGTTTCCTTTTAGTCGCCTCTTACGACTCGCCTAGGATAGTATCGGGGGTGGTGATAATTGTATTCTAATGCCGTCACCACACGGCAAATATACTACTACTACAAAGAAATAAATAGTATCGATAATAATTTAATGTAGCACAATAAAGAAACAAAGTGCCCCAGCGGCGTTCATTGTACAACTTTCATTACTTATGTAATAAATTATTGTAATTTTTCATTTTATATTAAAATGGCCTCCAGGCCATATTATAAGATGGATCTAATCTTAGCAATAAATTCTTACGTTAAATTATAAAAACTGGCCTGTGAGCTGATATTCGCCGAGACGGGTTTTTCGTTCTGACACGATACATAGTGTATTGTTGTTCGAAGATTAAATCGGATTCGAATACAGTAAGTATTTTCTAAACCTTATTGACTTTTTCAACTATATCACCACGTGCCCCCCGTTAAATGGAACTAGCTGATGAAGTAACACCACCGCTCGTAAACGCCCGTTCACAGTTGCCCCAGTATAAACAACACATCCCGCCTTTTACACCCATTAATTGTTATATTTATTTTCCAACGTAATATAGTATATCGGCAAACATAAATCTATCATTTATTCTATTATATATCAATGTTTTGTTTAGATGAGTTACAGTAGAGTGATGAAATGCACTATTAAAATTGAGCGTGTCTTACCACGTCTAGTTAATTTTTTTTTAATTCATTTTCTGAGGTTTCTGTTTATCTATTCAATTACGATAAATGGATAACGCAAACACGGCACCCTCAGTCACATATCACAAGCGTTAATTCACGCCGATCATAGCTGAGTCCGTAGTAATTTTCCGGTCAAAAGCCCATTCGTGCCGAATAATGGCTTTTTTGTGCTAAAAGTATATTTTAATTAACGTGATCCACAAGCACTCATGTCATTTTAATCTTATATTCGCTAAGTGACACGCAAATTTGTAACTTAGCGAAGCTTATGTCAAATCCTATAAATTTTGTTTTCGAACTTCGTAGGTGATAATAGCGATGGCATCTTGAATAAAGGCAAGGACCTTATCACCAGTATTTTACTTAGAACAGTGTTCTACTTAATTTTGTTTAAAAAAGCACGATCTCTACATATTATAATATATTATATACGTACACGAAAATATGTTTTTAATGTACGAAAAATTTGAAAGAAACGTTACATTAATACTGCTATTAATGTTCGTTTCCTTCGAATTATTACCTCGAGGTAGTGCCTCTAGTAAGTACTCCTAAGTAAGTTTATACGATACTTATACAATAGGCAGTACTTTGAAACGACAGTGTTTAGTTACAAGTTTCTGGAATAACTTTTCGTAAAAATGTTTCTTCAATAATTCTATTGCCTTTTACAGGTGTACTTTCCAACTCGACTGTAATAAACCATAACATTGTGTTTTACTTCGTTCTAAAGTGTTGATAAAATTCGAAACAAAATAATATCGTCTTTCATAAAATTTATATATCATAACCTAACTTATTACCTTATGAAATATTATATTAATCCCTTCTCCAATTGTCATGCGTTTCATAGTTAAAACGTTTAAATTATATTATATACTTTAAATATCCTTAACTAACAATTCGTTTGAAACGTGTATAGAATTACAGTTATACAATAAGAAAATGAAAGTCGAGTTAACGGGGCGAGTATTGGGCGGGAGCGCGCACGCCGCCCAAAATAGCTCGCACGTGCCCGCTGCCCGTGCGCACGCAAGATGGCCGCCGCGGGTACAGTCGGCACAACAAGTCCTAAACATTTCAGCGTGGTGTGTATGAGTTTCTGACACTACTCACACATTTGTATGGCAATTAATTACCATTGTGTGTCAAATAGGCATTGTTTTAACGCACACAGAGCTATTGGCGTATCGTGCTCTTAGCCAACATGCTGTCGCTAAGAGAACGATACGTTACGTCAATCCCCACTAATACATATTATTAATGCGAATGTAACTCTGACTGTCGCGCGTGACGTTAAAACTACTGAACAGATTTAAATAGGATTTGATAAGCAGAAAGTTTAGAGCATAAAAAGGACATAGTCTTCTTATTAATGCGATTGAAAAAATATGCCCAATAAATTAAGTTTCATGAATGACGCGTACAACAGCTACTACCATATTACATTATCAGTTTCAAAGATTTTAATAGTAATTATAGATAACTTTATCTACTAGCCGCGCTACGAACAGACAAAGTAACACAACATTTGCGTAGTTACAAAACAATAAAATGTATGGGACTGACAGTATTCACCGCCATGTCACGTGGCATACGTAATATTACGAACTTCGTTATCTAATATAAACCTCCTGCAACTAAATTAATTTTAACGAACGTTTAGGTTCGTGTATGTGCTGGTGGAATGCCCGGTTGCTTAGAGAGGCTCTGATGAGGGCTTTCAATTTAAAACTAGATGTAGGAATGTTTCAAACTTTACTATTGGAGCATTAATCCGTACTTGCAAAAAAATATACAGGCTGTGTATGGGTCGTATATAGAGTTTACTGTAAGTACCAGCGCCGAAACAGTTACTTTTTATTGAATTATTCTGTGGGAAAATTTACGATGTTGGGGCAGAACTTTAAGAAACTTTAGTTTTAGTTGGATATCAGTAAAGAAAAGCTTGGAAAACAAGATGATAAAGGTTTAATCTAGATACTCTAATATAACCAGACTTACCAACGGTGGTACAGGAAAGAAAGACCTGGAGGGCATTGAGTGAGGCTTTGGCCTATCACTGGTTATTACAAAATTTAATAGAATCATTCTGGTAATATAATTAAACAAGACGTTATAAAGATAACTTGTTTAATGATATTCATGAAAGAAGCTATATTCGACACTTCGACATTGTTGTTGAGTATTATGCCGACTGTTCAATGATATTCATGAAAGAAGCTATATTCGACACTTCGACGTAACGGTTGAGTATTATGCTGACTGTACATGATTTATGCAAGCGCACACTTGTTCGATTGGCCGCCGAGTGAGGTTAAACCAACACGACGATCGTCTCCGTTCACTTACAAGACCTCGCTGTGTTGAAAACATTATACCTACCTAACTGACTATATATTTCATTATGTTTTACTAGTTTAATGTACTCATAACGCACATAAACTACGGTTATAGGGGAAAATTACAATATAATAAATTTTTTGAATGGAGAACATCAAAAGAAATTTTACAAAGAATTACACTATCGAATTCGTACTAAAATCCATTCCGCTAAGCAGAGATAGTGACAGCATGTGAAAAGGAGGACTGCGATCTTGAATTTCAGCATTCCTCTTCCGTAGCAGGAGGGCTGAGTTATGGAAGTTCGACGACAATTCAAATTTCCAATTGTAACTTTCAACTTTTTTAAGGTTCTTTTGCGTCAAAATTGGGTACTTGTTACGATTATTATTTAAAGGAATATTAAGCATTTTGCAGACCTTCTCAACTTTAAACATGCCAAATTTTTACACCTAACAAATAATAATAATAATCAACCTGGCCGATTTCGGTTTCAGTGACTTGGTTATACCATATATCTTCTTCTTCTCTCTCTTATGTATAAAAATGAATTGCTGTTCGTTTGTCTCGCTAAAACAAAAAAAATCTTGAAATATTCGTGGAAGACCCGGGAAACTAACATTTAAACGGTTCATCACAAACTGTTTCTATGCTAAACGAAGTGGGCACGGGTCAGCTAGTTATAGTATATTTACTTTTTTATGTTATATTATGTTTCGATCTAATATGGCTTATATACCTAATCCTGGCAGTAAAGGTTCAAGAGAAAGACTCGCAAGGAAGGGTACCATTGACTGTACTGTATAATTATAGAAGGCGGTCTTTTTTTCATTTTTCATCAAATGCACGCAAATGTAGTGTGCTAGAACATCAGACTATTTCTTTCTCAGACGTTCTTTAACACTTTAAACTGGCAAAATACGCGTCGACTGTAATTTTCAAATTCCAATCTTCATACGCCCGGTATGAAATAATTTCCTTTACACTTTGGCACAAAGCCATCTTGGTAAAACGTATGGAGAAAAACTACCGCTTTGATGGCCAACGTACTCGTATTTAGAATACCGTCTATTCATTGACTTTTTAACCGATATCTGGTTGTGAAAAGTTATATGGAGACGTAATTTTAACTTTTTTTTTAATTACCCATGTGTACCCATCTGACGACCTCTGTAGCGTAGTGGTGTAGCGCGTTGGAGTTTAAACTGAAAGTGGCGGGTTCAAAACCCGAAAAAATAAACAATTGTCATGGATGCGTATTAAATTTGTGTAATATTAAAAAATAATCATAAATATGTGTCTAGTATAAAAGTACCTATTAAATACACATTTCCGTTGGTACCTGTAACACACTTCTTTGGATAGTTAGCACGGGGCCAGATTGACGTGGTGTGAAGCGTCCATAGATGATTTATATCATATCATATTGACACACTAGCGGGACTTTGTGAACGCAAGTCTCTTTTACTATAGATCAAGCAGGGATACTTGAATGCTCCGTAAAGTAAATTAATCGATTTGTATTGGTGCTGCAATGTTTTTCATACAATTGACATTCATTTACATTATAGTTTCAAATTAGCTTGGCCTACATAAAGTGTCCTAACGCGCGTGTTAGAAATCTTAGAAAGCTCTCAAGAAAAATGCTCAGGGGTGCTTCTTATGGGGTGGGTTTGCTATTACTCCATTTTTATCTGCTTCACATCCCTTTTAAAATCCTTCAAATTCTTACACCTAACGCCTCCGTGGTCTAGTGGTTCGGAGCTTCGCTCTCGACCCGGAGTTCGTAGATCCGATTCCCGCGTTGGAACAATAAAAAATGTTATTTTAAACAACATTTTGCTGATCACCTGATTGTCTGACAAGAATGATGATCCATACGTCAGATGGGCAATGGGCATGTAAAAAGTCGGTCCTGCGCCTGTTCTCTCGCCACCACCTTACCGTACCACTGGGTACGCGTGCGCACACACTTGGGCACTATAAAATAACTCCTACGTAGCTGGCCTGGCTTCATTGAAATCGGCTACCGACACCGAAATCGGTGAGGGGAGCTATAGTTATTATAATTATGAATTCCTACCTATTGTACAAGCCAGAGCTTCTTTCTGAAGGTGAACCAGCCATCGACACTGGTGTAAACTGAATTTCTTTCGCCCTCTTTACAGATGCCGATTACTAACGCGTAGACATTATTATTATGCAAA
Source organism: Celastrina argiolus (assembly GCA_905187575.2). Lineage (NCBI taxonomy): Eukaryota > Metazoa > Arthropoda > Insecta > Lepidoptera > Lycaenidae > Celastrina > Celastrina argiolus. The sequence goes on from LR994585.1 coordinate 16,556,645, forward strand.
GGGGAGTGATTCACGACACTACTATGTCCTGTAGGTAACAGGGACAGATGCTTGAAACTTTTTATACTTTGCTTTTATATGAATCACTTCCACCAGACGGACATCCTCAAAATGACACAGTTCTTGAAAGAAATAATATCTGCTTAGGTACATATCCACTCCAAGGGCTGATATCAACATCAGGGCCCTTATTGAAGATGTTATTGCTCTATTCACTTTCGAAGTTCGAAAACAAAATGGATTTGACATAAGGTTCGCTAAATGACAAGCAAATTCGTGTGTCATTTATCGAAGCTTATGTCAAATCCATTTTGTTTTCGAACATCGTAACTGTTAATAGCGATTGCATCGTGAATCAGGGCCCTGATAGGTAAGCCAAATCGCTTTACGCGTTTGAGATTAAACATTCCTAGTTGCATTTTACCCCGTCTTCAAGACTCGCAAAGGAACATCGAGTTCATAATATCCAATCAAAAAATACAAGGCAGTCTTTAGGTACTGCCGATAGAAGTGAAAACAAAACTGTCTAGCGCGTTAATTGAGTGACGACATATTTTAATTGATTGACTAGGCCGAACGTTGATTGAACAAGCGTTACTCAACTTTCAACTAGTTAGCGGATTGTAACAAAGCCCTTTTAACAGAGCGGACGTAAAATCAGTCTGGTTATTGAAATTTAGTTCATTTTTTTCCCGCAGTGGCGCTAGTAGTTACCAAAACACATATGGCGGCAAACAGCTCGCACAGGTGTCTATATAGTTGATATTTTCATTTTCATATTTTGGTGGGACATGCCATGTCCTTATTTTGAGGACCTTTTAAGTTGCAAACTTATGGTCAAACCTACCTACCAAACATTACAAAGTTTGCTATATCACATTCAATGACTATGGTAAAGGACGTTCAGTCAAGACATTGAAGGTTACATTAAACAACATGACGAGTGGACCTTTAGTCATTCAATTAAATGTAGTCATTTTATAAACGCGCTAGTCTTTCAATTAAACTGCTGATTCAATCAGATGACTGCGATATATTCACCTCGTATCGGCCTAAAATGCAATTTATTCAACACCAGTCCACAATGCAATGTATGCCTTATGCCAGTCCTCATGCAATTTATATACCTCACGTAAGAAACATGCAAGTAATAATCAAAGGTGGACCACCATGTTCCCGTACAACATCTGTTGGTGCTATATTTAGCTCGCCTCCCGCCCAGCCGCGCGGAGACTCACCCTGCTGAAGTCTAGTGTGTTTCGTGGACTGTAATTATACTGTTGACGATGATCCAGCGGTTTAGAGCGTGCCACGCGTGGGTTCGATCCCCGTCTGGGATCAACTTTTTTGTCTAAAATAAAAAAAGATTTTATTTAAAATTAAAATATAAATTTATATAATTTGTTCGAAAGAGATTATAATTAACACTAACTAGTATAATTGAAGAAATTAATGGATGAAGGAAAATTTAGTTTAAACTGTCACTGTCACTGTCAAGGATATCTAGTAACGTACATTGATTCTAGAGACGGATCTTTAGATTAATGTACTTAATATGTTACGACGTGTTCTAAAAAGTTTAAGTGGTACTCAATTTTCTCGAAATCAGAATTTTGCTATATATGATTCTTTCATGTCGTCAATTTGGAACCTTTACCTCAGTTTGGTTAGGGCAATGCAGGCTGATCACCTGATTATCAGAAAAAGATAATCCATGCAGCAGGTGGCATGAAAAATGTAATGTAATGTAATGTAATGTGTCTGATCTCGCCTGTCGTGTTTCATTCATTCTACTAGGATGTGAAAATTGACTAAAAGAAAACGATTCATTAATTATTATCGATTTTTCTTATGAAAATCGATTTTTTATAGAAAAATAATAGATATTTTAATAATCTGTTTTTTCATAAGTAATTTGTTTTTAAATAGATGGAAAATACTAACTCGTCAAATAGTACTAACTATAACATCTAAATTTAAACTAATATGTATTAGAAGGTCTGCCCCATAAACCTAAATGGTGTAGGAATGGGAATAAAATAATAATATTGACACCTGCTCTTTTGTAACCAATTTGTTTTGAATAAACACTTAAAAAAAGATAATCGTAAAGGACTACCTCGTCGTCTGTTGAAGTACTTTATTATAGAAGTAAGAATTATTTGTCTTGTAAAGAGTTGACTTTCTTTTCAGGATGAGATCTAGCTGATACTGATAGTGACATCTTTATTCTTGCAAAAACATTAGATAGAAGTGGACAACTGGACACTTTATTTCACATTTGCATTATACAATAACTATACAGACCTTGGAGAAATTGGAGCTGCATTCGCCTGGCATCGGAATATAGCGTCTACCACCCAACAATATGGATCAATGTTGTGTGAAATTGGTTTGATTTGTGATGTTTTCGTACGGACGTCTGCGCACGTGCGCCGTGCGCAAAGTAAGCTGAGATCCTTTGGCAGCTGCCGCGATATGACGCCGGAGTGACTCAGAGGGAGAGGAAAAAAGAAAATAATGATTCATTGGAGACCACATTTTAAAATGTCTTCTAGTCTAATAGGTCAGTCACTCATAAATTTTTTTATGTGGACAATAGCTAAACGGCCGGCTGGTTATGTATCTCGCAACAGCAATTTGACAGCGATATTGTAAACAATTGTACAAATTACGCCTGTCGAATTGCTGTTGCAAGATACATAATCAGCCTACGGGTTGTTATTGTTGTAGGTTTGTTTTATAGAACATAAAAGTTAACATTCGAATACATTTCCTCAGTTTTGATCGCGCATTTTATGTTTGAACACTTAATGTGAGGATGTAGTCAGTCCAAACCGCGGAAGATTTTGACGTAGTGTGGAGCGCATACTGATGCGCAATCCGAACTGTAGGTATGTGTGAAGTGCCCTATTTAGTGTATTATCGCCATATTTTCTATGAAATAGATAAATTTCCTGAAAATGAAGTTTTTATGACCTTTGTGGCTTAGTGGTTGAGCACTTCCATGCTCAAGATGGAGGTCGCGGGTCCAGATCTCATCAGAGGAACAAAAAAGTTTTTGCGTTTCAGGGTTAAATATTATGTATTATAGGTATATCTATCTATCTATAATTCTATACATAATATAATAAATATTCTGTAGAGGGGTCATGTCTGTACATTAAAGATATTTGAGAAAAATTATTATAGGAAACCTTTCATTACACAATAATACTCAAAACAATGATTTTTCGAATTTTGGTTTGTTTGTCTGTGTGTTTGTGCACGCTAATCTCAGAAACGATCAACTTATCCGAATTAGGTGTGGTTCACTGACAGATTGTAGTAATTTATGTGTTTTTTTTTATCAACTTATTGTGAATGTGGAGTTAGTCTATAAGTAATTGGTATGCGTTTTATTGTATTTTATAATTGTATTTTTTGTAATGAATTTACGTGTAATCAATTGTTGACAAACCTAATAAAACAAAATAAAAATAAAATAAGTCTGAAGCATGTCAATCGGTTAATTAAAAGTTTTTTATAGCATAAAATACTTAATATGTTATAAATAATAAAACTTTTAAATAAAAGTATTAATAAGTCCAATGTCTAATCGTAACCGTCTTTACACAGGGTCGGCTTGACGTGTGAAGCGTCCTTAGATTATTATTTGACGGTGACATTTCTACCCAATAGTTAGTTCTATAGCCGGTATATTTAGGCGTAGGTAGCATTAAAGTTTGACAGTACTGTGAGGCTTCACAGCGCCATAAATGCTGGCCAGTGTTTGTGTACATTGTATATTGTACATCAGTCACTGTGTTACACCGAATAAAAGTTGTACCATGGACCAATTACATGTATAATTGGTCCATGGTTGTACTAAATTGAACACAGCAGGCTTATGTTATTGAATGTACTGTAGGTTCTTGATGGAAATTCATGTTTTAACTTTTATAGTAAAACAATCTACTTGCACTTTTTTCCGCTTTATTTGACGATGACTATGTCGAATCCGGTGTTTTTTAATTAATTATTTGTAAAATATCAAATAAAGTGGAAAAAAGGGCAAGTAGTTTGTGTTTTACTATATATCAGCAATCGAGAATCAAATCGTTCGATCTCATCGAATTTTGGTATTTTATTTTAGTGGATTACTTTGAATGTAACGAAAATTGATGGATGGATGGATGGATAAAGAAAATTGATAGCTCGTAACTTTTTGTCACCTTATCAATCGACTGAGAATCAAAATAAACAGTCAATTTATTCGAGAGAACGCAGCACGATCGTATCTGAATCAAAATCGAATCACTTTGGAGAGTAATATCGAAAAAAACGACAGAGGAAATATATTATCTGGAAATAGGCAGCACTGTTTCAACGGATACTGTTATTACCTTCACCCGTCTGCCAGTATAGGCAACTGCCAATGAAATACTTTGGAAGGGCTAATATCCAGCATATCTTAGCTGAAACTACGACGAATTGTAGAGCTTTTTTCCAAGTTCTCATCGCTAATTCCAACGGTGTTCGACAGCAAAAATATATGTTTTTGATATACGCATCGCTAAATAGTATAGCTGTTTTTGCTACCCCTAATTCGCGTTAATACAATATCCCACGAAAATACATCACTTTTTCGTGATAAGCTTCTTTTCCTTTGCATTTTCCCAGACTCGAATTTCCACGCCATGCTTTATGTAATTTCTTTGGTGTGTATTATTACTTTAACATGTAAATTTTCACCAAGAACCACTAGAGAATAATCAAAAATTTCTTGTCTCTTGGGTACATACATAGAGACATCTCTTGCGATCTAAAATTAGGCTTCCACTTTTATCTACTCTCTACTCTCTGCTTCTTACTTTCCACTAGCACACCTTTCCCGACGGTGTGACAGTAGGATACTCAAACAAAATCATGAAAGTGCATACATAAAATAAACAAGGCAAATGCTTGCGTCATTGCACACGGTGACAGTAAAATGAGGTGTTCCTTACCCTTCTGACGTCAATGATAAATGATAAATGCTCAATCATTTGAATAGCCTCCAGTAGTATAGATCGATAGAAAACTGTTTGTTTGTTCATAAAAGATAGGCTTTTCGTCATTAGATGATTTATTCATATTACACAGTATAGTTATTTAAGTAATTTTTGACATCACACAACATATATACTTAGCTTTAGTTTAGTTTCTAGATTCATATTGTTCCCTCTATTTATCCTATATGTGTTGTGTGACGATAAAATAAATATTTTTATTCTTCTTATTCTTTATTCTTCTTTAATTAGAATGTCCGTGGCCTGCTGGGTAGACCGTTGAATCGCAATAAAAAGGGTGCAGATTCGATTTCTAGGATACGGTATGTTCAAATCAGGCATGAAATGGATATGAAATTTCGGATACGGATACGCATGATAAAATATTTCAGATTATCCATTAATTTATGATAATTTCGGTTACGGATATTACATTTTTACAGTAGCAATACTATAATTTCGGATTCGGTTACGGTTATGAATATTTTTTATATCGGATATCCGATAGTTTCGGTTACGGTTACGGAGCTCCTCCCGGGTTAAAATGTCGCATGTTTTCCAGCACAAACGGCATTCTAATAACATAGTCGGTCAAGTCCAGATGGATAACAAGTTCTAGGCCAACTATGTGCAGGTTTCCTCACGATGTTTTCTTTCACAGAGAGCGTATAATGTAATTGATATATGAAAAAGTGTCATTGGTTCACGCCACAACCTGGGAATCGAACCTGCAAGACAAGGACAGCATATGCCTTGAGCACCACTCAGTTTAACTACCGTTTCAGTATTTGGCCGGTCTTTAATTAAGTATATCGTCTTGTCCCTTCTTTAGTCTTGAAAAAAATACTCATTTCATTTCAGAGTTATGTACATTGTTTACATTCTTATGCAGAGCCTTGTACACGTAGCCCTAGCGAAGGCTAATTGAAGACATGCAAGAAGGTGATATGTCGCAAAAAAATTTACCCTGAAAATCGAGTTTAAACTGTTTTTATTGTTAAATTTAAACATTTTAGGATATGTAGTAACGTATTAACACTGATTCTAGAGACGGATATTTTGATTGATGTATTTAATACGTTACGACGTATTCTAAAATGTTTGAGTGACTGTTTGAACTCAATTTTCTCGAAATCAGAATTTTGCTACATATCACCTACATCCATTAATTTCTTCAATTCTTCTTCAGAAGCTCTAGCTTGTATGAAATATTATGTAAATAACGATGAGAGTTTTCTGAAAATTAAAGGTAAGTGGAGTTAGATGTCATAGAAACTTGATCACGCCAAAATGTTTGAATGACTGTTTGAACTCAATTTTCTCGAAATCAGAATTTTGCTACATATCTCCTCCATCCATTAATTTCTTCAATTCTTCTTCAGAAGCTCTAGCTTGTATGAAATATTATGTAAATTACAATGAGTTTTCAAAAAAGTACAGCGGATAAGAAGTTAAAGAAACTTCATTGCGCGTGGTTTCCATTCTTTTGCTAAGTCTATGGTCGATTAATTCCTTTCTTCACTCTTCTTAAACCTACCATTCCTGTAATGGCGGCCCTACACTTCCTCTTCCCAAGCTTAACGCGTCTCGGGGGAGAGATTTATCGTGTTTATAGACACTTTTAATTTGCAGCTGTCCTACGTGTTTGGCCCCGACACGAATGTGTCTGATAAGGTGATAATAGATTTGAATGAACTAATATACTCGTACTAAGGAGTTTACAGTCTTTACACAAAAATCATATCTTCAATTTGATTCGAAGCGTGATGTCTTTACATAGATATTTATATAGCTACTAAGCTACGAAAGGTTTTACAATCTATATATTACATATATATATATGTATATATATATATATATAAATGAATTGCTGTTCGTTAGTCTCGCTAAAACTCAAGAACAAACCGATATGGCTATTTTTGGTCTCGAAATGTTCGTGGAAGTACCGGGAAGGTTTGAACGGTTTCTATGCTCAACAAAGTGGGCACGGGTAAGCTAGTATTTGTATAAAAATTAAACCTAGGCCTTGTTTTCTGGATGTATAAAACACAGCAAAAAGTCTGGTAATTTTGTTTACATTTTTTAACGTCCGTATCTCTTTAAATTAATTTATTAAAAAAAAGAAATAATATGGACGTATAAAATATTATATACACGTACATATTCAGGTAGGTATACAATTGATAATCTAGCGGCATTATTTAGGAAGGAAATAGGGGTCTCGCAGACTCCTATTTCCTAGGATAATATAAAGTTATTTTCGTTCTGACTATTTTAACTAAGATGAATCAAAACAAAATCAAGAATGTCGCTATCACAGCCGGTGAGACGGCAGACAAAACAAAATGGCTGCCAAGACCGCCACTTACTGTAATGTACAAGTGCGTGCACCTGCCTCCACACTTCAGATACAGATAACGACAGTTTCAAATACTAAACCGGGTATGAAATACTTTGGAATATGATTGGAGTATTAAACAATATAGTGTTTGAAGCACGAACATTAAAATCACCTTCCGAAGTAACGTTGGGACTGAAGGTCTCTCGGGAATAAGTCCATCAGGTTAAAAATTAAAAAGTGTCATCAAATTCGGTCAATTCGAAAGTTCTGAGGTAAACACAAAAAAATACAGTCGGATTGAGAACCTCCTCTTTCCTTGAAGTCTTTTATTTCAAGCAATTAGTCTTTTCAATGTTTTTTTAATTGGCTTTATTATATATAATGTAAAACTATATGTAATGTAAAACTAAAACTATTTAAGTACTTTTAAAAATAATGAAGATATTAAACTATTAAGGGCCGATTTTTCAATCGTCAGATAACTTTTATCTGTTGAATAAACATGTGACTTAGGGCCGATTTTTCAATCGTCAGATAACTTTTATCTAAGGAATAATTAAGTGACTTTAGCAGATTTTGTAGGGAACAAATGTCAAAGTCACATGTTTATTCAACAGATAAATGTTATCTGACGATTGAAAAATCGGCCCTTAGACATATTTTGTTCCATACAAAATCTGCCAAAGTCATATATTTATTCCTTAGATAAAAGTTATCTGAAGTTAGAAAAATCGGCCCTAAATATAATGTGAGAAGAACAACCGATTGTGACGTCACATTGTTAACCCTACATAGACATTACACCAATCTGCGTACAAACATCTTTTTATGAGAAAGAGATAGATAATTTAGTGAATTGCTTGAAACTTAAACGTTTTAAAACTTATCCTAATTCTTATTTTAAACTTTGCTCATCTTTTTGATTCATTCAATAAACCAATTATGTATTGTTTGCGCGTCACCTCGCAATATCCGGTATCACGGAACCCTTATTTTTACCCGACTATGTAGCCTATGTTACCCGGGTTATTATTACGATCTATTGACACCTCATTACGTCACTTTACCTTCACAACCTCGAATCTATAAAACCACATCTTTTCAGCAGAGTCCAAAAACTTAATGAGGTTCAGTTATGTACAGTATACATCCAAAATCCATGTCATAATAAAATCTAAAACTATCAAGTTTTTGACTCTACTGAAAAGTTGTAGTTTTTTAGATACGAGGTTGAGAAGGTTAATCGATTAGATAAAATCGTATTGTATCGAAATTATTCTCTTCATTTTAGTTTCGCCACAGTCAAAATTAAATTTGTATAAAAACGAGTAGTAGAAAAATATTCATACTTATGATACGTTCCTATCTTTAATCTCCTTTTCAAACCTTTACTAATATTATAAAGCGGAAGAGATGGTTTGTTTGTTTTAACGCGCTAATCTCAGGAACTACTGGTCCGATTTGAAAAAATATTTGATTTGTTGGATAATCCATTTAAAGAGAAAGGCGGCTATATTATAACATTTCGCTGCGACCAATAGGAGCGAAGCGTCAGTGAGAAATGTTGCATAAACTGGGAAAATTATTCACATTTAAGGACTTTTATTGCGTGCGCTGCATAAACGGTTTAAAAGTCACTCAAAAATCACGCGGGCACAGCATGTCCTTAAACAATACACGCGGAAGAAACATAAAACTAGTTTAACACAATTTCTAATATTGTCTATACAAGGAAAAGGCTTTTATTCTGAATATCGCGGGAAATGCACTTAGCGTTAATGCGGAACCGCTCTCATTATACTACCTTATAATATTTTATGACAATGCTGAAGGTATACTATGTATATGTCGCAGTCATCTAATTGAAATGGTCATTTCATTGAGTGACTAGTGTTTTTATCGAATGACGACATTAAATTGAAAGACTAAAGGACAACTCGTCAAGTTGTTTATTGTTACGTCCAACGTCGTTCGTACTCAGTCAGTTTCACCTCAAATTTTTCTTTAAGAGTAGCCGGCAGTGTCGTAATAATAGATAAGTCCATGCTGTCACACTATTTTATAACGAGTATCGCACTTTAATGTAGATTTAATGAAAAAAATATCAACACAGTGCTATCAGTGCGAGCTGTTTGACGCCATATTTGTTTTGGTGACTACTAGCGCTGCAATGAAAAAAAGTTTCAATAACCTGACTGATTTTAATCCGCTAACTAATTGGACGTTGAGTGACGATTGTTCAACCAATGTTCAGCCTAGTCTTTCAATTTAATGTCGTCATTCGATAAAAACGCTAGTCACTCAATGAAATGGCGATTTCAATTAGATGACTGCGACATATACAAGGTATTGTTTCTGCTAAGCTTTTCAAGGTAACTATGGGAATTACTTTATGAAATACTAGATGTTTTACGCCACGTACGCGCCGCACAATAAAATCTTGTGGTAACCGTACATTTGCTGCGGTAAAACTTATCCCATTAAAAACATAACTTGTAAAAAGTGCCAAGTCTCACTATAATCTTTCTCTCTCTTTTAATCAATAATCTTTCATGTTTTAATTAAATAAGTAGATTGACTTGGCAATCTACTACCATGCTAAATTTCATCAAAATCCGATCAGAAGTTTTTGCGTGAAAGGGCACCGAACATACACATATTTATCTATCCATACTTACAAACTGTCGCGTTTATAATACTAGTAGTTAATTATCATTACAATTCAATAAGACTAAATTAATATTGTTTAATGCTTTTAAGGTAAATAATAATTTCAGAAAAATCATTAAGCATGTAGTGAACGTCACTACTTGTTTAATGATTTTTTTCTAATTTAATGATTTGAAAGAGAAGGAAAGGCGACGAAGACAAAGGAAGGCTAATGATTTTTGCAGTCTATAATATGTATGTTTGTTTCATCGCAGTGCCTAATTTCGCCTAAATTACTGATCCGAAAGAGGTGTCTATAGTTTCGTAATAACAGGATAACTTATGCTGTATAATTTACATGGTCGGGTTAAAGTTTTTACTGTGGTTATTGGAATATATTATTCTCCATATCCATATTTATAGTTTAATAGTTCTGAGAAAAAAAAATCTTTTCATTAAATATCTTTTTGGTCAAATAAACATTTATTATATGCGTTGTTACGCATATATAGTGGCAACATAGAGCACAATTTCGGCAATCATCAACATTTTTCGTCTGTCGTTTCAGTAACCGATAGTGTCGGAGGGGCGCCCCCCACTTGGCGCACCGCCAGGCGGCGTCTTTGGCGGGGTGCCAGAAAAAAAATGGCGTCGCACATCTTTGATATGCGTCAGACGCGAGCGCAGCCGCTGCATGTTTTTTTTTCTTTGTCGCTTTGATGAGTCGTAAAACTAAATAGTCCGGGAGAAAAGTTTTATGTACCTGCAGGGCAATCGCGCTAAAAAACTTTAGCTGAAACGCAACCGAAACGTGAACGTTACTCGACTTTATGACGTATTCGGTATCGCGCTATCCTTTTGACAGCTAGGTGAGACGAAGCTGGACCGTAGTTGAAACTCAAACGCTGTCAAACAAAAAGTTCATACGGAGCTAGTTTAACTCGAACGCAGCTCGAACGTTTGGAACAAAGTGATCGCATATAAGTTAAGTTTTTGAATCTAAATTGTGTAAAGGAAATAAATACTAGTAAATTTATTGACGATTATGGTAAAATAATAGACAATTTCGAAAATCTTAGGGTCGCATCCCTAATGTCTGACAAAAGGTTGCGTTTCGTTTCGTCTGAGGTTAAGTAGCAATTGGAAGGTTAGCGCGATACTAAAGTTTGTTCAGCTGGATTGGAAACGAAACGCAGTTGAAACACAAACGAAACTAAGTTGTACCTCAAATGAAACGTTGTACAATAGCGCGATTGGCCTGCTGTCCAAATAAATTGGGACGATAAAGAGGAGGAATTACTGTGCTAATAGTTATTTTTTTAGTAAGAGTAAAATTATTTAGTTTAATAACTTTACATCGCAATTAAAACTGGAATTTGAATACAACTTAAAACTGGAATATAGTTTATTTTTTACCCGACTACTGGGAATTCAAAATATGACGATTTTAGATGAAATAATGATTTGGGTAGTCTATATATGTTTGTTCTATCGTAGCGCGTCGATGTTTTTAAGTGTATATAAAAAAATGCTAAAATTATAGTTTTTGAGTCGCTGAATGTAAAAAAGTAAGTTTGCATTTTTTAAATGAAACGTTGAGTATGTTTCGTAGGAGTAGTTTTGTAGGGGGTGACATACACTTTTTTAATTTTTAAACTCTGTCCCTAAATTTTATATTTTCATATTTAGTGACTCCATATTATACTTAAATCAATTGTTGACGATTCCGACTAAATAGAGTTCAAACTGTCACTTAATCATTTACGAATAATAACGTTTTTTAAATTCCTTAATCTAAAGAACCGTGTTGAGAATCAATGAATTTAATACGTTGCGAATCGCGACATATCCTAAAATGTTTAAGTGGCAGTTTGTTAAGTATTAAATTTTCTCGATTAAAATTTTTGTGACATATCACCTACATCCATTCACGTCTTAAATTGTATTCAACATATAGGCTCGATTTAAAGAAAATTATTATTTTGTAGAACGGTGTAATTATTTATGCCAAACTTGGCAATGTAAAGTTAAAAAAATATTTTTCTGCCTAAGCGAATATTATAAAAAATATTACGCCCCAAATATACGTAATTGTTAAAAACCTTCCATAAAAGTACTAGCACGTGTTATAAAAAGTTTTCCGACAACGTGATGCCACGAGAGAGACAAACGACCATGATCGATGGAGTTGTTCAAACTTTCCTATTGTTTGGTTTGGAGCATGTTTAAACTAGTTTTGTTTTTAGCTGAGTTGTTTATTAATAATTAACAATGTTCTACAAAACCATAATGTAGTAAATATTCTACAGTTTGTTTTTCCATTGTCGTATAAGAGTAATGTGAAAACTAAATACGTAAATAATAATAATAATAATAATAAATCATTAGTATGTGGGAAGAAGTGAGGTGCATCAAACGCATGCCTATGCGTACACTCACTCATCTGCTTGCAGGTTGTGGTTATGTAAATTATTTATTTACCCACTGCAAGAACAATTTCACAAAATCTACTAGATATACAGTTATAATATATAATATGCAGATTTTATGGAAGATTTGTGCCTAAAATAGGCATATTTTTTTTTTCAGGACATCAGGGCTCCGTTATACATTAATAATAATAATTGTTTACAATAATTAGGGCGTGTTTCACCAAGCAATGTTAAAGTTAACGTTATGTTAAAATACCATGCCTTCTCATTCATTGACAGGAAATACGAGAGGGATAACACGATATTTTATGAAGGATTAACTTTAACATTGCTTGGTGAAACACGCCCTTAAAGAGACAAAATAAATAACAGTAAACTATATTTTTAACTAGCCTACAACCTCACTAGTTTAGATTGAATAAAATTGATTCCATTATACTGGCGTTACCAACGCCATCTATTGAATAAAATAAATAACTGTAGAGACAAAATGAGACAAGGTTACAATGTACTCATGTAAAACTATCGCCGGATCTGCTAGCAATTAAACTTAAGCATTGAATATATTCCACTAATATCCGGATATTTTAAAACACTAACGGGATCAACCCAAAGCCGGATGCGTGCCCTGCGTTTAAATATATTAATAAGTTTCTATGTTTACTAGAGACTGTCTAATGGTAGAAATTTGCCCATAATAGTAACTGTACAGGGGGCCTATTACAAGCCAGTTTACGCCATACAACATGGTTGCCTGGAATTTTCGTATTACGATCACTTATTAACTGCATGATGACAGCTAGTCAGCGGCCACGTGACATTTGACTTGCTTCCGAATGTTACTTTCAGACAACCAAACTAGGGTGGATCCATTCAGTATAACATGTCGCTGTAATATGAAAAAGAACAAGGCAGTTTAAGACCGTATTATTGAATTTCTTGGAACCAGGCTGGTATTGTAAAAGATCATAATATGGCCCCAGTTCCTCTTATTGTTCTTATAATAAGACACATTGTGTTTTTTTATGTACAATCTTTTTATGTAAAAAAAACACATTGTGTTTTATTATGTACAAATAAATAATTTTCTTTCTATCTTCTATCTACAGCTTTTAAGTTTTGACTTCATTAGGATCGTCATTATATTGCGATTTATAATCTGAGATAGTGTGTTGATGTCATTTTATGTATTTCCAAGCCTTATTAAAAAATATTTTATGTTTGACAGTCATCATCATCGGCCATTTCTTTTTTTTTCACGTATAATAATGTATAGACAAAAGTTAGCATTTGTCTACGATTCCAGCAAAACTGTACCCACATTTTTTTCATCACGTATGATATGTACAAAATTCAGTATGGTCACGGCTTCATCGGATTTGCTATGGAGAAATAATTGACACAAACACTCGTCTCTGGAAGCGCGCCAACAGCAACAGGCTTGTGACGTCACCGAAAGTTCCTACTTCTTATAACCCAGTTCCGAGCTGTGCACAGGTCAGACATTAGTGTGGGGAAAAATTGTTTTGCAATAGGTTTTACCCGCAGTATACAACGGGAACGCGATAAAAGTTGATGTTAATCCAAGGTGTGAACTTCTTTTATCATAAACTAAATAAAAAAAAACCCCGACTTACTGTGTAACATTTCTATCACACCTGAAACGACCTGATGACCTTGAAGACCTGAACCGATTTCCACCAAACAGCTAAGAACACTCGACTGATATACCTTTCAAACAAAAAAAACGCATTAAAATCGGATCATTCGTTTGAGAGCTACGACAAGCAGACACATACACATTTACACAGGCACGTCAAACTTATAACACCCCGTCGTTTTTGCGTCAAGGGTTAAAAACTGGCCTGGCTGGTAGCGGGTGAAGAAGTAACGATCACACACACAAAAACAATTAAAGGAACGTATTCGGAAATTAATAATAATATACTTCACACCACATATATCTGGCCTCTTGGTAAGTATTAGAAGAACTTGTGTTACGGGGACCAGACAAAATTTTATACTTTTATACTGTACACAAATTTAAGATTTTCATTATATGTAGTAGGTATACACATATTTAATATACATTCCTTACATAGGAACACAGACTCTTTTTGTTCCTTTAGCAGGATTCGAATTCGGGATTCGATAGAAATCCATCACATTTTTTTTTTACACTGAATTCAAAATATGGTGTATTATTTAATTTAATTTACTTTTATTTTATTAAATATACTTTGCGCAACTCCCATTCTCTAGTATTGTTTTCTCTAACACTATCTATATATATCTAGTAATAAGGCCGCCTTTGTGTGCATGTCTGATTTTTGTAATTTATATTTTTTGTTTCTTTGGTAACTTGTTGTGTGCACAATAAAGTATATTTGTATTCGTATGGCGCATTTTGCGAATCCACCATTTAACCATGTCAGTGGTCTACATCACGCCGGCCAATCACCACCACCTCGACTTGGCCCGGCGCCAGTGTGCGGAGAAAACTCGGCCGTACACACTGAAAATGTACACTCCACAGGATAAATAACATTCCATATGGAGTTTAGAAGCGTCTCCGTGGTCTAGTGGTTCAAAGAATCGAATCAGTTTGCAGAGTAAGGCCCAAGACCTAATCTTATAAAGAGATATGATTATACTACCTTTTCACATTATAGAAATATATATTTCTTTTATATTTTTTTTTTGCGTTTTTTGTTATTTTGCGAATAAAAATTAATATTATGGAAATTATTTTTTTCTTTTTTACAATTAAAAATACATTTCTAGAATAAGAAAAGATAGAATCATATCATAAAGCTATTTTGCTTTGAAACAGCGATTAAAATACAGGTTAAACCCTGTATTTTAATATTTTAGTTTTTTTTTAAAAGCTGTATGTTAATCGTTGGTTAAAATGTTAAAGGATGCTGTCTACGGAGCTACGAAATTTCGTAGCCAGTTGTAGCCTTTGCTACGTCGTAACTCGTAGAAGGCAGTACTACGCGCCATGTTTCTAATTTTCGTAGCCTACGCAATTTTTTTACGATTACTTATTTACTACTTACATTTTTTTTTGGCGAAACAATTATTATTACTAGATGTCCTGTAGTCGAAATACGTTCATAAAATTAATAAAATAAATACAATTTTGTATTTTTGTGTCTTATAAGGAAAAAAATGCGTGCGTGCGTGTGTTTTTGCTATTTTTATGTATTTCAAACATCCTAAAAATAGTCACGTGCACACCTTTCATCAGTTATATGCTGACAAATTTCATACTCCTCGCACGATTCTCGTAATCCTATACTCAATATAATATTATAATGATAACTTGAAAACAACATTAAATCGGTATACAAAATGTTTTTTTATTAAAACGCAACGAACGCAAAAAATACAGCATTGATTTTAAGACATTTATGTTACCGACTGTACCGAAGACGATGACCTCGAGCGCGTCTAGCCAAATGTCCGCGAGTGTACCGGCAGATGAAACGCCATTTTACGTAACTAATGTGGCAAACAAGGTGAACCTGGACATCTTCAATACTAGTTAACACTTGCATTAATCACAGTTTTCTATGTAAAATGTTTGACTTAGGAGTAAAGAGTCCAGAGAGAGAGATACATATATTTATAGAGTGAGATAGAGACAGAGAGTGAGAGAGAGAGATAGTGTTTGACTAAAATATTTTTACAGAATACGATTTTAATCGGAAATTAGGTTTGTTTGGCCTCTTTAAATTAAACATGGAATTATATCACTAGCCGGTGTTAACGGTTCTGCTTGAATAAATACATCATCCCATGGGAACGCTGTACTTCGAGATAGACAGCATTTATCAAACCAGAGTTTAAACAACTTCCGTACTAATTTAATCAAGATAATTTTTGCGCATGAACAACAAAACAACATACGGATGTTGTATGGGACAAGCGAATGAGATATGAAACAACACGCAAATGAGGTATGAAACAACATGAAAATGTGGTATGTAATTACATGCGAATAAGGTGTGAAACAACACGCGGATGCAATATGTAACAACACGTGAATGAGGTATGAAACAACACGCGAATGTGATATGTAATTACATGCGAATAAGGTATGAAACAACACGCGGATGCAATATGTAACAACACGTGAATGAGGTATGAAACAACACGTGAATGTGATATGTAATTACATGCGAATAAGGTATGAAACAACACGCGAATGCAATATGTAACAACACGTGAATGAGGTATGAAACAACACGCGAATGTGATATGTAATTACATGCGAATAAGGTATGAAACAACACGCGAATGCAAAATGTAACAACAACACGTGAATGAGTATGAAACAACACGCGAATGAGGTACAAACCAACAATAGTGCTCTAAAAATCGGTCAGCGTATGGAGTGTACACTCAATATTTATGTTTTCCCTGCCAAGTGCTGTGGGCGGTCGGGCGCGCTTTGACCGACCAACAATTACACATATTATATTAAATAAAATTAGATTGTTACTAGTATTTAACCGCTTACTATTCTGCTGTTAAGTGCCAATTCCACCAACACAATGTTAAAGTCAATCCTTCATTAAATATCATGTTATCACTCTTGTATTTCCTGTCAATGAATGAGAAGGCGTGGTATTTTAACAAGCCGTTAACAATGAAAAACATGCGTTGGTGAAATCAGGACTAAAGCTGACATATGTATACTGTATAGTTATGACTAGCTGTGCCCGAGACTTCGTTAGCGTGGTTGTCGGATCGCGATTATCTTTTGATTGCTCACGTTGGTTTTTGTTATTATAATAATTAAAAAGGATTGTTTCTTACCAAACATTTTTTGAGTAACTTAAACCATTTATGCAGTGCACGCAACGAAAGTCCTCAAATGTGAATAGCTTTCCCCGTTTTTGCAACATTTCTCACTGACGCTTCGCTCCTATTGGCCGCAGTAATGTTATATAGCCTAAACCCTTCCTCTATAAATGTAATATGCAACAAAAAAAAATATCAAATCAAACCAGTAGTTCCTGAGATTAGCGCGTTTAAACAAACAAACAAACTCTTCCGCTTTATAATCTTTATACACAACGTTTTTAAAAAAATTTAAATGTAACATAATAATATTAATAAGTAATACAAATATCATGTATAAATTATTTTAATAAATCTAGTCATTTTTTTTTCAAATTGTACGAAATGTAAAATTAAAATATTTAAAATAAGACTTTGGTCTATATTTATGATTTAATTTACATAAGTTCTGACCTTTCTAAGTTTTTTCCTAAGAGTCCGAATAAAAAGCAATTACTTAGTATTTCACTTAATTACGAGCAAAAATAACTGAAACCCCACTAGTGTCTTGTTAGAGACCAAAAATTTAATTGCTATATTTATTTTTATAAATGAAAGTGCTTGTAATTAATTTAATAATTATTTTAAGGTAAACTAACTAACTTTTGGTACCAAATTTTAAAGTTCGATTTATGTATGTTTATTAACAATTAATTAAAGCATAAACCAATAAATATACCACGATAAAAGTGTGTTTTTTCTGTCGTAAAAAAGTATTTTAATTTGCAAAATTTATATAAAACACGCCATGCAAGCAAGGCACCAACACATTTGAATTTTAATAACTGAATAGATTTATGTCCAACATGAAACCAAAAATTAAAATAACATGCATAATAATTGATGACATGAATAGTGAAGGTGATAAGTAGCAAAATTATGATTTTGAGAAAATTGAGTTCAAACTGTCACTTAAACATTTTAGAATACGTCTTAACGTATTAAGTACATATCCGTCTCTAGAATCAATGCAGGTACTTAATACGTTACTATTGTACGTACGAGATAAATTTAACCCAAACGTAAACAAGCCCGTCTATGACACAACCGTAGATTAGTCATTGATGCCAATTGGCCAACATTAATACAATGATTATTGTTTGCTATGAATCCATAGACTATAGGCTTATATTCTACAATCGGCAGTGTCAAAACGGCGTATTTTTTTGTAAAAGATTTTCATTTGATGTTTAAACATGTTGATTATTGTTTAATTGTTTTCACAATTGAACCCAGAATTATAATTAGGGATAGTTACATTATAATTAACTTTAGGATTATTAATCAGTAAAATAAGGTGCTGATATTGTGCCCCAAAATATTTTAACCCATAAAATGTTTTGGATAATGAATTGTAATCCTTTAATAATCCGGTGAAAGTATTCATAAGTGTGCACAATATGTAAATATGTGAAAATTCGATGTTTTTGGTTTGTTTACGTTTAGGTTAAATTTATCTCGGACGTACATATCATAAAACTCATTTTTCAGGTTATTTTTTTTACGACAAATCACCTTCATCCATTTATGTCTGTAGTTATTATATGAAATGCCAACAACAGGGCTGTTACCCTATTTCTTTAAAAGAGTACCTACATCGTAGGACGTCGTCTTAGGCATAAACAAACTTATTCATTATATTTCAAATCTTTTCCAATACTAATTAATTAAGTTATAATTATAATGATATTATAATTAAACGTTCAATAAAATTATGTTGTTCTTCAAATTGAAACACTTTGTTTCTAATTAAACCTAAAAGAACATAATATGGAGAATGATAGAACTTAGTTCTTGTAAGCTTTCATAGACTAGCAGCACGTATATTCAACTACGTTAAGTTTGTTACGTATGTACGTAAAGTCTGATACCTGTAACACAAGTTCTTTATACTTATCACGGGGCCAGATTGGCGTGATGTGAAGCGTCCATAGATATTTATTTATAGTCAGCCATACTGTTTACATAGATCACATTAAATCGAAATGGATAGAGAAATAGGTGACAACCATATGACGACCTTTGTAGCGCAGTGGTTGACCGCGTTGGTACTCGAGCGAGAGGTCGCGGGTTCGAATCCCGCCGAAGGAACAAAAAGTTTCCTGTGTTCCTGGGTCATGGTTGTATATTAAATGTGTGTATGTGTATTAATATGTGTATAGTATAAAATATTAAATATATTTCCGTTGTCTGGTACCTGTAACCCAAGTTCTTCGGATACTTAGCACAGGGCTAGATTGACGTGGTGTGAAACGTCCAAAGATATTATTAACCATTGTCCCAGCTAAAACCACTGAACTCAAACGTGAAACACTCATATCGATGTATCTAACCAAAAGAAGGTAACGATATTTTTCGTGTTTCAGTTGTCAATCTAGGAAGGCGTATGTAGGTCGCGCTGGCAGTCGGCCAGTTTAGTCATCGGGTGTTAGGCCGGCGATAAAGGTTACAGAGAGAGTACCTTGCCAGATATGCTATCCTAGTACTTGAGACTGGTGAGCTGATGAAGTCAGGAAGTAGACAGGATTTTAGGGCAGTGTTTGTACGGCACTATCAAGCAGAGATCTTACAAAATAATATGGGAAAAATTAATTTCAAAACTTGTTTACGTTATTATTAAAGAATATTTGATTGTTTGTTTTATTATTTGAAAATTGTAGTCCATCAATACAGATTAATTATCCTAGCTAAAATATAAAGCACGTTAAATATTGTCAAATCGTATTGTACTGAAAGGGGAAAGGGAGTCTGACACATAATAATATACCTAATATTATTATGTGTCAGACTCCGTGACTGCTGGGCTCGTTTAATCAAATTTGGCACAAGTATACCACGGAGAGCAACATTTTAGTCAAAATTTTTGACGCTTGTATGATTTCCGCAGGATTTTTTATATTAAAGTTATATTTTTTAATCGTCTATACTATATCATGTGTAGTCGGGTAATATAATATATTATATATTTAATTATTATTTACTAGCTGTTCCCGCGACTTCGTTCGCGTGATTTTTAAGTACCTAACTTAAGCCGTTTGTGCAATGAAAGTCACCAAATGTAATTACATTTGGGGAAAAACGGGGAAAATTAATTTTATTTTCCCCGTTTTTGCAACATTTCTCACTTCGCTCGCTCCTATTGGTCGCAGCGTAATGTAATATAGCCTAAAGCCTTTCTCTATAAATGGACTATCCAACAAAAAAATATTTTTTCAAATCGGACCAGTAGTTCCCGAGATTAGCGCGTTTAAACAAACAAACAAACAAACAAACTCTTCCGCTTTATAATATTATAGTATATTAGTATTGATTGTATCTAGAAATTTTTTGTGGAAATAAATTTACGCTTAGTAAATGATGATTAAATAGAGTCTTTTTTCTAGCGCTTAAAATAAGCGCTCAAGTCTTATGCTGTCATTCTTATTTCGCTAATCAATCACAATATGTGAATACAAGGGTTTCTTAGCTATCAGTTGTCATTAGATAAATACGATAAGCTGAATACGATAATTCCAGAACATTATTAAAAGTAGTCCACGATATTAGTTGGAAATGCATCAGGCGTATTTTCACACTTTGAGCAATTCAGGTCAGCCGTGACCGAGTACAGTTGTAGTTCATAAATGCGCAAACAAATATGATGCGGACGTTTATGTTTGCTGTGGTTTTTACAAACATACACAACACACAGGCGGTCATAAAAAACAAAGGCAAGTAAAATTTTTCATAGTACACAAACTACTTGCATTTATTCACTCTGTTAGTTATTTTAAAACACATAAGGTAACTAATAAAGTGGGTATAGTACAAGTAATTTGTGTATTATTACTGTGTATAGTTTCCATTAAGAAGGTATATTCAATTACATAATATGATAGTAAAATGGTTTAAGTTATACAAATATTTAATGCAAAGTAAATTCAACATGTTTGTAACATAAAATTTCTTATTTTACAATACTATTATTTTCTTTTTTTGTTTTTTCAATACTCTATACTTTTGTGTAAAAATAAAAACCAAATCAAGCAATGTTTGCTAAATGTCCGTGGTGATAGGCACCTGGTGATCAGTAACTCAGGCTACTGCCTCATGCAGACACTAGCGCCTCACACAAAACATGTAATTTTATTTTTGTACATTAGCTTTTAAGTAAACATTATATTTATTTATATAGTATTTAGTATTTATGAAGTTCATCAAGTATTATATTAAATTATAACTATTTTAATAGTAAATATATATTATTGTTATTATATATATTTGTGTGGATAGAGTAAATGTAATATTATATTAATTATATTAATTGTGCACGTCTTATCTACTATGTTTTATGCCATCTCCTATTAGGACTGCTGGAAGAAATTTCTTGTTAGAAATAAGCAGTACCTTTGTGTCGTCTTTCTTTGTAAAATATATTGTTGTGAATTTTATTGTGTGCAATAAATGTTAAATAAAAATAAATAAACATTGTGCGGAGAAATATATGATTATTATTATTTTAAAAACTGTAATTTAATATTATATTATAGTTTAATCACACCGATATCTTAAAAATACTTAACGTCGCATAACTAACCTGGGCCCTGATGCAATATGCCATCGCTAATATCACTTACAAAGTTCGAAAACAACAATGTATGGAATTTGACATAAGGTTCGCTAAATGCCAAGCGAATTTACATATCAATTAGTGAAGCCCAAACATTTTTTTTTTCGACTTTCATAAGTGATTATTGCGATAACATCTTGAATCGGGGCCCAAAGACATCAAATGATAACAAAGTGACGTACTCTATCATATCCCGCTTTCTGGTATGCAAGTGTATTTTTCTGTGTTCTAAATGCAGTCAAATTTGATTTTTTTTAGTTCCGACAGACACAGATTGATGAAGACAGGGGCGGCAAGGAGTGGCGGCTGACGAGGACCTGGGCGGATCTGTGATCACTCCACAACCAAAACTGATTTATTACTATTAAGTAACAATACAGAAATATCTAGTGGTCTTTAAAATTAAACTTGTTTGTTACGGAAAGTTTTATTTCACACTAGTTGTGCCAGCGACTTCGTTAGCGTGGTTGTCGGAAACACTATCGCGATTATCTTTTTATTAATATGATTATTACAAGGAATAATTCTTTCATACAATATTTTTTGAGTAACTTAAACCGTATAAGCAGCGCACGCAACGAAAGTCCTCAAATGTGAATAATTTGCCCCGTTTTTGGCAACATTTCTCAATGACGCTTCGCTCCTATTGTTCACAGGCCACAGCGTAGTATTATCTGCCTCAAGCCTTCCTCTGTAAATGGACTATACAACAAAAAATTTTTTTCAAATCGGACCAGTAGTACCTAAGATTAGCGCGTTTAAACAAACAAACTCTTCCGCTTTATAATATTAATATAGATATGACAAAAATTGGTAGCAATATACTGCGCTATTGAGTTTTTGTTCACGTGTTATTAAATGTTATTTATTTGTAAGGTGATTTGTATTTTGACAATTTATATGTTTTATAATTACTATGATGACTAGTGGGTATTTTATTATGCTTAATTTTAATAATATGTGATTATTGACTTTTCGTTAACATAATGGCTAATGGCTACTGTTATATACATAAAGTTTAACAAGAGTCCAAAAATTTTAATGTTATAATATATTTGACATTCTACTAATTCGTTATTTTGTATGTTAGTTTTTATTTGTAGTTAAAACTCAATTTTGTTTTATTGTTTAATCGTAACATTTGTAAATTGACGATGGAATTGTAATATATTATTTAATTTTCACACACCATGCTACCATGGTAAAATGTATGGATCTGTTTTAAGCGCTACCACCTGCAAATGTAATACATTCTGTGAATAAATGATTGATTGATTGATTGATTAAATGCTACATAAATAAAGTGTCAAAGTTTGATAATTAAAAAATATCTTCTCGCACCGAATGAAATAGAATTCTGCTTTCTACGAAATATTCGTTATGTACAACATTTTTGCTGAAGATAAAATATTTTCGTTGCATTTTATCTGATCCGTTTTTCAGAATCAGAATTTCAGTCCCATTTTTCAGAATCATCCAATATTCTAGGTACAGTCGTGAAGACTGCCCGGCCTGTCAGACGCGTGGGCACGCTCGCAGGCGCCGCGCGTACTCTGTACACTCGCCCACAGAAGTGCTTCATTACAAAAACAACTCATGTTTATTATCAACTTTAATATTACACTAGTGAATAACTTTAAAGGATGGTATGCATAATATGGTAACAGGTATGCATTAAAATCGTTTGGTATACTAACTCGTACAAAGTTACCTTACATTTTTTTACTTACTAGTGGTTTATGCTACTTTCGAATACAGAAAAAAATTAAATTAAGTTAAGTAAAGTTACGTGAAAAAATAACATTAACACACATACTGACGAAATTTCGTCTTTAAAGTTATATTAGTACTAGTCATTGAAATCAGGCGTTACTTTGCGGAAATCCTTAGCATAAAATTTAAATATATTATATCTAGCATTATCCCGCGAAATGTTTATTATTATTTTCTGAACAAATTGTATGTACCTACGGTTGACAAAGAATTTCATTTTGGCAATCGTATTCATCTTATCATAAAAATGTTAACTGTCGAGGATCATTGGCATCACTATCCATGCCGGAGAATAGCACCCAAAACCCCCTCTACGAACCCTTCTTTCCCGTGGATATCGGAAAAGTGACAGAGGAAAAATGAAAATTTGTATTTCAGCAAAACCAGAAAAACAGTGTTTACAATTTGTTCATATTATGGACAATATAATATTAATATAATAATGTTTTTCTTTTACTGTGTAATTTACCTAGAACCTATATATGGGATGATATTTGAGATAAGATTATACTACCTTTCGTCATTTTGGAGATGTATTTTTTTTTACTTTTTACCATATCTTTTTTTTTGTCATAAGAATAACGAAAAAGTAAAAAGAAATTATTTCAATTTTTGTAAAAATATTATAAATAAAATACTTTTTGTCTGTTACAATTCCACCATTATATACAGAAATGGACAAAGCGTTTCGGTTTTGAAAAAACCCACTCGCCAACCCGCCCACTGAGCGTGGCGATATAAAACTACCCCCTTAAAATACCTTGGGCTTATGTCGCGTAGTGGACGTCATAACTTTTTTTTTCATTTATTTACCATTTAAAACAATTATTAAATTACAATGTTTGTGTTAAAATATCATCAAGAAACCACAGAGGTTTGTGAAGATGATATTACAAGTTAGCGCCAACTTGCAGGTAATTAAGTTACTTACAAAATAACAATTACTTACAAAATAATAATATCTTTACCTATTACTATGGAGAATAGGAGCTAAGCTATTATACTGTCATGAAAGTGTTAAGCATTAAAATGATAAGCATCGTTTTAATGTACTTAGCCAAAAGTACCAAATGTATAATTTTTAAATAATAATTACAGTATTGTGTACGCGACAGTAGCAATAATGCGTTTGCGCACGCCGTATATGGGGCGCCCCCCGCGCGCCGCCCGCCCCGCGCGCCGCCCGCCCCGACCGCGCCGCCCGCCCGCACGCGCCATCTCACGTTTCGAACAGAGGAAACGTGGACCAAAACTTTCCATATCCCACAAAGTAGATACAAAACATACGAAACGAATAGTAGTTCTTTAAAACGAATATACAGGCTACGAGTATATGTATAAACAGTGATTAGTATTATAAATTATAACAGAAAAAAATGAACAGAAATTGGGCATCGCGATGACGGGTGAGAATCTGCTGGGGGACATTAGGGGGGTAATTAAAATATTATTGCAATTGGAAATTTATGGTATTGGAATTTTATTTTTATTGATATTGTATAGAATTGAAATTGTATTATGTTGTTATTGGAAATTTGTGTCGCAATGTGCTGAAATTTGTAATTTAATTAGATATTATTGAAATTGGAAATTTATTTTACTGGTATTTTATTTTTATTGAAATTGTATTTTATTGTTATTGGAAATTATAAAAAAGAATAAAAAAGAGAAAATATGTTATTGTAAAAAAAACAACGAGCCCTGTTAATCATAGGGGCGATGCAATAAAAAAAATACTAATGAGTAATAATACTTTAGGGATTGTATGGGACCCGTATATAGAGTTTACTGTGAAAGCCAGCGCTAAAAGAGGTACAATTTTCAAATTATTGTATGGGAAAATGATGTTGGGGCATTTCTCATACATATATGAAAGTCAAAAGTAAGTCTTTCTGCGCTGGGACTTTCAGAGTATTCTCTACATAGTAGGCACATACACACCCTAGAGTATTATCACTAATTAATTTTACGCTCATACGCTTGTATGCTTTTTATTTTTATACGCTTGTGTCGGCTGAAGTATGTTTTACATATTTACCGAGTTGTGTTGTTGTGAAGTTCGATGAAACTTGAATACTAATCTGAAGAAATTATTACCGTTTTTTCAAAGTATGTACCAAAATCTTTATGGGGCAAAATTGTAGCTTTATAATATTATCAACAAACTATAATCTAGCAACCCCCGAATTTTCAAGCAATGTGCAAACTGATTATGAATAATCAAAGTTAAGAATTTTTCAAATAAAAAACAGATCAAAATCGGTTCGTCCATTTGGAAGCTACGATGCAACAGACATACACACAGATATGTCAAACTCATAATACCCCTCTGTTTTGTCCGGAGGCTAACAGAAGATAAATAATATAATCCGTCAAAATTCTGTAACTACGAGTATACCTATTCTTTCTTCAATACAATTCCCTTACTAAAAGGGGGCATTATTCTACTGTCCATAAAATTCCTTTGTTGGATCCACCAAAGGATGTTTTCTTACAATAAAACAATTTTAATGTCTGTATCCTTTTAGTTAAAGGTGCATTTACATGAATAAAATATTCAAGTCAAGTTTGTTAAATATCGAATTAAATGATTACGATTAAATGCATTAATATGCATTAACTAGTTTTTTGGTCAAATTTTCGACCAAATGAATCAAGTCCTACAAATTAGAAAAATTTCGCAAATAGAGTATTGATTCTATCTAAAACTTATTGCAAAAATCGTTTGATTTTTCATAATACCTATAGCAAAAACCATTTTCTGGAGCCACTGCATCTAAAAACAGGTCGTGTTTAGAATCATTTGATTTTGTTTTATATATCACATTTTGTTGGTTTAACAATACTCATAAAGCGAAACCTCCGTGGTCTAGTGGTTCTGAGTTCCGCTCGCGACCCGCAGGGTTCGATTCCCGCGTTGGAACAACAAAAATATATTGTTTTCAAGTTTGGATACGACAATGCAGGCTGATCACCTGATTGTCTGACAAGATGATCCATGCGTCGGATGGGCATGTAAAAAGTCGGTCCTGCGCCTGTTCTCTCGCCAGTCGTGTCGGTTTACCGTCGCACTGGGTTATAAGAGTAAAAGGAGAGAGTGTCTTTATGTATTGCGCACACACTTGGACAATATAAAATAACTCCTCACCGAAATCGGTGAGGGGAGCTATAATATTATATTATTATTAGTGTCCGACCGAAGGTCGATTTTCGGCCGAAGCCGAAGCCGAAGCCGATTAATCGGCATCGCCACTACCTTCGGCCGAAGCCGAAGCCGAAGCCGAAGGTTCATTAACCTCAGAGTAATCGCTGAACATACATAAAAAAACAGGCCGAATTGAGAACCTCCTCCTTTTTAGGAAGTCGGTTAAAAAGTAGATTTAGAGATGATAACTTTGTGATTTATTTGTCAAAAATATTTATTTTTTTATGAAAGTAATTCACAAATTACAATCAGATCAATTTATGAAATAAAGTACTAAATAAAATAAACAAACATTGAATTTTAATAAAAAAATATATAAGATATACTTATATATAAAAATGAATTGCTGTTCGTTATTCTCGATAAAACTCGAGAACGGCTGAAACTATTCGGCTATTTTTGGTCTTGAAATATTCGTGGAAGTCCAGGGAAGGTTTAAACGGTTTCTATGGTCAACGAAGTGGGCACGGGTCAGCTAGTCTTCTTATATAAAAATAAAATAGGTACTATTCAGTAGTATCGCTAAAACTCGAGAACGGCTGAACCGATTCGGCTATTTTTGGTCTTGAAATGTTTGAAGTCCTGGGAAGGTTTAAACGGTTTCTATGCTCAACGAAGTGGGCACGGGTCAGCTAGTCTTTTAAATAAAAATGAATTGCTATTCGTTAGTCTCGCTAAAACTCGAGAACGGCTAAACCGATTCGGCAATTTATGGTCTTGAAATGTTTGAAGTCCTGGGAAGGTTTAAACGGTTTCTATGCTCAACGAAGTGGGCACGGGTCAGCTAGCCTTCTTATATAAAAATGAAATAGGTACTATTCATTAGTATCGCTAAAACTCGAGAACGGCTGAACCGATTCGGCTATTTTTAGCCTTGAATTATTCGTGGAAGTCCAGGGACGGTTTAAACGGTTTGTATGGTCAGCTAGTAATAATTTAATGTTGGCCAATTTGTTACACAGTGGGCATAGTTGAGCATTGGTTTTTTACTAAACAAAATACCTATGTAATACTTACGTTATTATTGTTATTTTACAATAGTTCACTTGCAAATTAAAGAAAAAAAAAACACTATGTACCTACCTATCATAATTAAATTGATAAATATTAAATACAAATACAAAACAAAACACTAATCTCAGATACACGTCCGAACTGTCTTTATTGTCTTCTCCTTCCCGCGGCCCCTGAAAACCGCCCGTCGCCTCACTGAGACTTTCGTAATACCTAGTTCGTTAAATTCCGACGATAGCTAAAAAACCACCTTCGGCTAACCTTCGGCTTCGGCCAGGTTTTGGGCCGAAGCCGAAGGTTTAGCCGAAGGTGGTTTTTTTGGCCGAAGGTGGCCGAAGCCGAAGCCGAAGCCGAAGCTTCGGTCGGACACTAATTATTATATTAAAAAGCGCATGTAAAACAAACTTTAAATGGGTGCAGATGAAATATCGCGTAACTCGATCCGGTAGCTACTGCCCGATATGGGCAAGTCCGCGCGCCAATCACGCGCCTCCCCGCCCCACGCTTTGTTCGTTTATAAACAAATGGGCAGCCTTATTGCCTGATGGATAGCGGATTATGGCTTTTAAAAAACGACGCTATTTCCTAGAAAGATCTATAGTTTGTCTGTGCAAAAATAAAGAAATTAAAAAATACATTTTGCTCAACCCAGCTGTGTTCGTTGTGAAATAAACGGGCAGCCTTATTGCCTGATGGATAGGGATTATGGCTTTTAAGAAACGACGCTATTTCCTAGTAAGATCTATAGATTGTCTGTGCAAAAATAAAGAAATTAAAAAATATATTTTGCTCAACCCAGCTGTGTTCGTTGTGAAACAAACGGGCAGCCTTATTGCCTGATGGATAGCGATAATAGCTTTTAAAAAACGACGCTATTTCCTAGTAAGATCTATAGTTTGTCGGTGCGAAAAAAAAAGAAATTAAAAAATACATTTTGCTCAACCCAGCCGACGTTGTGTTCGTTGTGAAATAAACGGGCAGAATTTTTGCTTGGTGATTACCGATAATATAATCATTATAAACTACGCTGTTTTCTAGTAAGATCTAAGTTAACAAATAAGGAGATTATAAAACGGTAAATTTAAAAACTAAAAACACTGACTGCTTTTTTTATTTCGGTATACCCAGTGTTAAGCCGCCTATATACATTGGCCGAGCGTTGCCGAGGGGCGGCCAACGCCAAATGTTATTGTTGAACAAGGAAATACTTTTTAATTCTACTTTTCTGGAAAACCCACCAAAATACCAATGTTTTCTGTATTCCTGGGATGTGTCTGTACTTAAAATGTATTAAATATATTTCAAATACACGTTATGTGCCATAGAATAATATAATATCAACCTATTTTTCAAGTCACATAATTTAACATAATATATAACTAATGATATTTAGTTATAATTTGTTACAAGGTATATTGTAATTATCTCAAAGAGGTAGGCTTGTATTTGAATGGTTTCTTAAGTTCAATGTTGAGAGCGCCGGCGCCTTTCACGGCTTACTCGAGAACAGATTACAGCAAGTATAAGTACGTAAGTACTTACCGATACTTACATGTTACTTACTGAGGCGCCTCCATGGTCTAGTTTGTTCTTTAATGGGCCTTAAGACATGGCCTACCATCTCATACAATCTATTTTTAATACAAAAATATTGCAATAGATGTCACTACTACGAGTATTAACGTTTGTAAATTATAAAATGTAAATATGCCGAATTAACAGTAAAATAAAGATCATAAGCATATTTTTTAAGCTTAACATTACCTACATTAAGCTAAATTCAACTCCTTAATTAAGAAGAAGATACGAAACGAAATTAGTAATTAGTATTTTCCAATAGTGGCGCTAGATGGCGGTTTCCGGAATGTGCCTGGACTACACCCTTTATATATTGGAAATCGAAGAAAACAAAAATAGCCAGTCGAATTGCCAGTATTAGGGTGATACATTGGTATCACCCTAATACAGAGACACTACCTACTACTAGGTATTGACCTAGTAGTAGGTAGTGTATCTGTATCTGTTATATATCATACTAGGTCGTGTCTCTGTTATATATGTACTTTGTGCTTAAGGTAAGTGAAACCGATAGGAATGGACTTATACGAGGTGTAAAATAAATGAGTGATAATACTTTAGGATGTGTATGTGCCCCCTATGTAGAGCATACTGTGAAAGAACCAGCGCTGAAATAATTACTTTTGACTTTCATGTTTGTATGAAATGCCCCAACATCATAAATTTTCCCAGACAATAATTATAGAAAAAGCACCTCTCTCAACGCTGGTACTTCCACAGTGAGCTCTATATACGGGGCATATAGAGCTCACTGTGAAAGTACCATACACATCCTAAAGTATTATCACTCATTAATATTATAGCCTGTAGAAACCTTGTGCTACTGTTTGGTACTATCAAATAACTCCTGCATACCTGGTAGTCTCAATAAAATATAATTCAATGACCGAATGAATTATTTACTGTGCACAGAAAATAAAAATAACCTACACAGAAAATAATTAAAAATCTAGTTTTTATAACAGCTACGAAGCAACGTGTAAAATCCAGAATCTTTTTCAATACCTTGTAATATTAATAACAGCTCATTGTATTTTACATTCCAATAGACAAGAAAAATGACAGTGTTATATAAAAATAAAACACCTTTCCTATGCAGGCTCCGGGGCGTGCGACCACGGGTCATTGCCTGCTCACAGTGCGTGCGGCTGTGATATTCTGTGATATTGAGCGGTTTTTATGAGGTAAATGTTACCTGTTGATTATTATCATCATCATCTTAATGTATCAAAGCAAGTTTGTGATAGTCATATCTAAAGGTAAGGACGACATTTACCTGAAAGGCATGCTTTAACACGAATGAACCCGAGATATTTTAGCCGTGTTGGAACAGCTATAAAACCGATGTGAAACGCTACGTTGTATTGTCCTAGTGGCTTTTAGTGACTTTGGAATATTAACGGGAAACATATAGTATATATAATATAGTAAAACATCTCTAACTCCCTGGAGTTGCTGGCAAGTGAAGCTGGTAACATACCATATTGTGTTATTTGCCAGATGATTCTATTAAAAATATTCACAGGTTGAACTCAGTAAAACGACTAGGAAGTTATAATATGCCATGAAAAGTATACAGTGGAATCTCTAGGCCAAAAAGAAATGTGATTATTTAGACAGTGTAGATCAGCTAAACCTGCATGCCCACCGGCCTTTTATATTAGCCCATTTGAAGTCAAAAATGTGAAAACCATTAAATTTTTCACCAAATAAGATTGTAGCACTTAAGGAACCTTAAAAAGTTTTGAAAGAGTGTTCATCGTTAAAATTAATTAAATAAATCGTTATCTTGGAATTACCTACACTTCAATCAATACCAGCTGCTAGTCAGTGGTTTTTGCGGCCCTCGACACCATGGCTGTGACATGTTTGCGGCCCCTATAAAAATAAGGTTGAGTATGGGCTGTGGATGAATATTTATGATATACAGAGAATCAAACGTATAAACTTTGAGTAACCCTATTGCGTTGCGATTTTAAAGTAAGAGCTGCAATCTCACTACACAATCGAGAATCGAATCAGTGCGATCTCAACGGCTTTTGGAATTCTATTATTACTTTGAAACTGATCAGGATAAAGAAAATCGTTAGATCGTAACTCTTTGTACTCCCGACCATATCAATCGACTGAGAATCGAAATAAACAAACGCCAATTTATTGAGAAGTACGCACAACGAAATCTCCGGGCCTACTCCCGATACAATCGAGAACCGAATCGGCTCGATATCAGTGGTTTTTCGTATTTTATTTGGTGAATTACTTTGAAACTAATCAAGATAAAGAAAATTGTTAGATCGTAACTTATTGTACTCCCAACCATGTCAATCGACTGAGAATCAAAATAAACAAATGTCAATTTATTCGGGAGTATCATGGAGTATCATGAGGAATCAAAATCTATTATAAAATAAGTACGCGGCATGATCGTATCTAAATCAAAATCAAATCAGTTTGGAGAGTAAGGCCCCTGAAACAAAATCGAATTAGTTTGGAGATGTGGTGTGGTGTGGTGTGGTGTGGTGTGGTGTGGTGTGGTGTGGTGTGGTGTGGTGTGGTGTGGTGTGGTGTGGTGTGGTGTGGTGTGGTGTGGTGTGGTGTGGTGTGGTGTGGTGTGGTGTGGTGTGGTGTGGTGTGGTGTGGTGTGGTGTGGTGTGGTGTGGTGTGGTGTGGTGTGGTGTGGTGTGGTGTGGTGTAAAAAATTTATTCGGCTAACATCAGACGTACATACATACGTACCTAATGTACAGCAAGTTATATAACTTGCGTGGTCGGGTAACATTATAAAATTCCGTTTAATAAACTAAACAACTCATTTAATCAATGCATCTGCTAAGATCTCATGCAGAACTAATGAGAAAATCTAATGATGGTAACACGGTTTTTCCCATTACTTGCATACCGCCCCACGGGGTGGTGGGGGCACCCCCTGCTCTATATACTAAACGTATCGGAATATACCTCATGCGTGTGCACTTTACCCTAGTTAATGTATCATGAGCTACACAGCACTGATAACACAGATGCAGAGTGAGATTATAAAAGCAGGTGTAAAAAGAACAGTCACTATACCTTTGGGATATGATTATACTAAGAAAAGTATATTTTAAAAAAAATTTTTTTTGGGCTTTTTCGTAGTTCTTGCGACAAAAAAAAATTTACAAAAAATGAAAAAAAAAATTTTTTTGGTTTTTGACAAAAAATTACATTTCCAAAATGAGGAAAGGTAGTATAATCGCATCTCAAAGTTATAGTGACTGTTCTTTTTACACCCTGTACATGCTTTAAAGCCCAAGGCATGCTTTTGTAATCGTCAGCTATGACGTCCGATGCCGATACTCCCCACGATTGGCAGGCTGGTTGGTGAGCGCAGCTATCAGATAAATGTTACATAAATGAGTGATAATACTTTACGGTGTGTATGTGCCTCATATGAGTTTACTGTGAAAGTACCAGCGCTGAAATACTTACAATACTTACATACTTTTGACTTTGTTGTTTTTATGAGAAATGCCCCAAAATCATTAATTTGCCTGTACAACAATTTTAAAAAAGTAACTCATTTAGCGCTTGTACTTTTACAGTAAACTACAGTTTACTTTAAAACTTACAGTATACGGGACCACCCTAAAGTATTTATCACTCATTAATATTACAGCCTGTATATTCCCTCTGGGGGCCTATTACAAGCTCTTAATTCCAGCCAGTTTACGCCATACAACATGGCTGCCTGAAATTTTCGTATTACGATCACATAATAACGGCATGATGACAGCTAGTTAACGAACACTTGACACTTGACTTGCTTCCGAATATCACTTTCAGACAACCAAACTAGGGTGGATCCATTCAGAATAACATGTCGCTGTAATATGAAAAAGAACAAGACAGTTTATGACCGTATTATTGAATTGCCTGGAACCAGGCTGGTACTATAAAATATCATAATACGGCCCATGTAGCCATTTACGTCATCCACGGAAATGATGGTTGATGGGTGCTGTTCTTCCACCAGCACTACGGATTACTTAAGAGGAAACACCACGGTTGAGCGAAATACAAAGTAGGTATTTATAAAATCTATTGCTGTCTCGCAGTGCCTTAGCTAGCCAGCACTAGCGCGATAGAGACAACTGCAACTTGGACTGAAATTACCTATTAAAAGTACCAGAAATCGACGTTTAGGGGATTCCTGTTTCCTCCTCCAAAACTTAACCGATTTAAATATTTATTTTTGTATTAGCTAAAAAAAGAATTGAGCTAGGTTCCTATTTTTTGATTTTGTTGTTTATTGTAATCAAATCTGTTTCCTAGATATTTAAACATAGCGGAGAGTCTGGCCATTTTTTTTAGGTTTTTAAACGTCCATGTCTCTTTAAATAATTAATTTATTAAAAAAAGGAAAAAATAGGGACGTACAAACAATATCCATAAATATTCAGGAAAAAAATAGTTACTCTAGAGGTGTTATCCGGGGAGGAAATAGAATTCCCCTAGACCCCTATTTTTGTATGGAAAAATTTTTGTGGTGTTTCCTCTTAATACTAGGGATGAAATGAATATGAAATTTCGGATACGGATATGGATATTAAATTATTTCGGATTATCCATTTGTTTCGGATAATTTCGGTTACGGATATTGCATTTTTACAATAGCAAAACTTTAATTTCGAATTCGGTTACGGATATTTTTTAATATTCCGATAGTTTCGGTTACGGATATTTTATTACCTTTTTTATGACCGATAATGTGTCGCTTTTCACCTACAAAATAGTCACCGATTGTCACTCGTGAGTGGGCACCATAATATTATAAAGCTAAAGAGTGTGTCTCGCGTTAATCTTAAACGCGTTAATCTCAAAAACTACTGGTTCGATAAAAAAATAATGTAAATACATGAATCAGGAGCATAGCAAACTTTTTTATTCCTTGTTCGAAATTCAAACCTTCGACCGTATAAAATTGAAGTGAATGTATTATTTTATTTAAAAAAAGATATAAATTATTATATTATAATATACGTGGGTTGAAAACTGAGTATTTTTGACTCATTTCAACAAATATTCGTATAAATTATAATATTGTTCATTCATTGAGTCTCTCCACTTTTCCGAAAAATAATTGAATTTGAATAAATTGTACAATAAAGTGTTTTGGTTTGTGATCGCGACTTTTTATTCGATTACGGCATTTTCAAAACGGTTTAAAATATTATATAATATATTTGTTAAACCCCCGATGAAAAGCGAGGTGTTATACGTTTGACGCATGTATGTAGCATCATGGCCTCCAGGTGGATGAACCGATTCTGATCTAATTTATTTTGTTTGAAAGCTGACATAATCGAGAATGTTCTTAGCTATAATTCATCATTGGTCGGTCACTGGTTGTTAATTCCGAGGTCTTAAGGAGGTTTAAAGTTTTGTTTTAAAAATGTTTTTTACACAGAGGGATTTAGGTGGAAGGTTACTATGCAAAGCCGAAAAGCTTGTATGTTATATGATATCTGCTGTACTTTAGTTTTTAAGTCACTGAAGTGGGATTCTCAAGTGGCCCAGGGCCCCCCATGGCGCCTCTAGTCTGCTCAAATCATCGTCAGACTTCAATAATAATAATATAATATCTATAGACGCTTCACACCACGTCAATCTGGACCAGTGCTAAGTAACCGAAGAACTTGTGTTACAGGTACCAGACAACGGAAATATATATTTAATACTTTTATACTATACACATATTTAAGATTACGAGTCCTCTGAGTCATGTCTACTCAAAATACCTACTGAAGTAATTTTTACACTCGCGTCACTAATAAAGAGGAAATAGGTTAAGCGTTAAAAAGGGTGCACTTTGCATAATGTTTTATGCTTTATTCTAAAAGAAATATCAATTTATAAAACTATAATCCTCTGGTAAAATTTATATGTATATTTTGGGATTTTTTAAATAAGACCATTTTATTTATTATTTCAGAAGTATTTTTTTTTATTAAAAAAAATTAATTTAATTAAAATTTAATTTTTTAACCATATAATTTTTAAAATTATTAAATAAAAATGAGAAAATAAGGTTCCAAAGTACTCCAATTTTCAGCTTATTGTGCGCGCACAGACTTAAATTCACAAGAAGATACACGTTTTATTGCAACTACTTAGTAGTAGTAGACTAGTAGAGTTCGTATTTCAAATTGCGAAGCGCTGCAATCAAACGTGAGGATCGATTGAAACGTGTGTCCCTCAGGGCCCTGATTCAAGATTCCATGGTACTTACAAAGTTGGAAAACAAAAATGTATGGGATTTGACATAAGGTTCGCTAAATGACACGCGAATTCGAATATCAATTAGCGAAGCTATGACAAATCCCATACATTTTGTTTTCGAACTTCGTAAGTCAATAGCGATTAGCGATGGCTTGAATTAGGGACAAAAATTATAAGATGATCTGTTATGAAACAGGAGATATTCTGTACCACCGGAGGAGTGTGCATAATATCCTATCGCAACTTCCTACAATGGTAGGATGTAGAAATTACTTTATTATTTTAGTAGGACGTAGGTTGTTACAATGGTAGGACGTAGGCCAATGAGTCTATGGTCATAATATAGCTTGGTAGGGTAGGGCTGGCCTTACATTAATATTAGACCCAGCAATAGTGTAACTCCTCTTTCCGTTCCCCACGCTAGTCTACCGCGGATCGGCATGTGTAAAATGCCACCCTGTGACCTTTAGAGATGCGAATTCACTGCATAGAATTTTCGCACAATCATTTATATGTATCTGAGTGTATGTACCACCTCATCGTGCAATTTATCTTCATTTCCAGTCAATGTTACTCGAATCTAAATGTAAGTCAATATGGGCGCCAAAATTCTACAGTAAAATCTCAAACTCGGTCACAAGAATTGCAAGCTATACTTAAGAATGCGAGTTCAAATCGTTTTATTAGCGTTTATGTAATAGTGTATTTTTTAATCTAGCAACTATAGAATGTACGTTTTCTAGTAAAATTGCTGATTCGAGTTTCAGCTATTTAGGACACAACTAGCGCCATCTGCTGTTGCATGAAGACACTTCATTTGACGACAATTAAATTAATGAATTGTAGTAATTTTCCTATAACATTTCTAACATGTTCTCAAGACATGTAAAAAAATCATAACATATTAAGCTAATCATAACCTTTTCTTTTTAAACAAATCAACAACCCTTTAATATATACCATAACCCATTCATTACCATTAAAATATAAATAAAAATATTTACACTATAATATACGCTATGCAATATTCTCTCCTTATCTGATACGTTATAAAAGTAACTTGACAGACAAGGATAAAACATAGTATAATCTGAACAGTGCACATAGTTTTATTATCTCTTAGCAATAAAAATAATGAACACTATTTTAAAACTATTTAATTGTCACTCTACAATACGAAACCCCCGAATCACCAGCAAATACCATTATTTATGAATAAATAACATATTTATTATAATATTACCATAATAATATTATCTACCAATCATTTAAAATCACTGCAAATTTATAACGAGATTTAAAAAGTGGCCCGGTAATTGATTGACTACCTGCGCGTGGGAGGCGTGGGCCCGTCGCCATGGCAATGCCTACGCACCCCCGTGGGGTGAAACATCCCCACCCCCTCAGCATTGACCCGGCAGACCTTGAACTCCACAGCTGACTAGCGCCGGGCGAGATGCTTCCGATCTCGCGTTTGGGTGCGTTTTTTTATGAATTTTTATGTAAATGTATGAGACAATACCGGATAATTTGGCGGTTGCATGTTTTTTGGTGCTTATCTATCTTATATTATAATAAAAGATATAAATAATGACTGATAATACTTTAGGGTGTGTATCCCGTTTATACTGTACAAGTACTTAGAAGTACTTTTATTTTACTTATTATAAGGGCAAATTTATGATGTTGGGGCATTTCTCATAGAAACATGAAAGTCAAAAGTAAGTCTTTCAGCGCTGGTACTTTCACAATAAACGAGGCACATGCCCTAAAGTATGATCAATAATTTATTTTACACTTTGTATATAATAAATATATAATATGTTATATAATTTATCAGTCCTAAATTACTGTGATATTTTAAATATGAAGTGTTTCCAAGTATTACACCTGTTATAGGTTGCATTCATCTATATTCCATTTACCTATGTATTCTATAACTTTTATCTATTTTCTTTGTTGATGTGACAAAAAAAAATCATCCAAATCGGTTCACCCAGGCGAAAGTTTTGAGGTAACAAACATAAAAAAAAATAAAGACGAATTGAGAACCTTCTCCTTTTTTTGGAAGTCGGTTGATAAATAAAATATGGACGTTCAATACGTCGTAAGATTAATTAATATTTTATATCCTATTCTACCAAGTGAATATTCCAACGTATTACAAAGACAGGACATTGTTTTAGCTAGCTATAGCCAAAAATCCTTTAGCCACCTTACCTTAAGCAACTTAGCCAAAGGCTAATTTTATACACTTTATGTACACGTTATACATTGGCGGACTTAATACCAAAATGCATTTTTCTGCCAGGTGGTACAGCGACAAAATAAAAAAAGGTTTAGTTGATGGGTTAGTCAATACTTAAGCTAGTAGACATATTTTTGTACCTATAATTGGGAAAAGCTAAATGTGACGTTAGTCATTTAAAGTCTTGCTAAAACTGTAACCTTTACAGCTCAATTACCTAGGTTAAGTTACTAAAAATAACTACCCCATAATTACTTACATAACTGCATTGTGAAAATCTCATTCTCAAAATAGAATGTGAGTTTAAATTAACTTTAATGGACTTTTTGAACTTAGGTGAATTACAAGTTGGTAGATACATATGTAGAATACTTTGTAGATAGTACTAATTGCAATCTGCATGTAGCTTTTTCAAAAATATTACAAATACTATGTATGCAAAAGTTTGTATGTGTGGATACGTTCGTTTCCGCGGCATTTCAAATGCGTACGAATCGGGGAACATCTAGTGATAAATATTGCCACCGTTCGTGAGGTTAAGTAAGTAGGCAACTCTTCTAATAAGACTCTTCATTTAAAATCCAGAAATTTTCTGTAATCTATAATATAAATATAACGGTATAACGGGTGTAAAAAGAGCAGTCACTTTAACTTTGGGATATGATTATACTTACTACCTTTACTCATTCAAACAAAAAAATTTTTTTTATTTTTGTAAAAAAAAATACATTTCTGTATTTTTTTTTACAAAAATTTAAATTTTTTTTTGTTTTATTGTTATTTTTGTGACAAAAAAATAAGAAATGGTGAAAAGTAAAAAAAAAATTTTTTAGTTTTTGACAAAAAATAATACATTTCCAAAATGGGAAAAGGTAGTTTAATCGTATCTCAAAGTTATAGCGACTGCTCTTTTTACACACTGTATAAAGAAAAGAAATTAAAGTACTATGTAACATTAATAAAGTTGTTCACTTTTAAAAGTGAAACGAAACGTTGTTTTATGAGTCAAATAGGTTCTCAAGTGAGGTTGTGTTTGAGACTACTTTATTTATACGAGCCTAAGTGTGACAATATTATATCTAGAGATCTCGAAATATAATAATTATAATATGACGTTTATTCAGGTATTTTACATTACACTAGATAAGACAAAATATATTAGGACGGTAACACAACAAAACATTTTGAAAGTAATATAGTCTTAACTAACGCTGAAAGAAGCCAATTATATATTTTTTTAACGGGCATTGGCCCACCTCACATTCCCACCATTGCAACTCCTGTGAGCCAGGATCAACAGCGGTAACCAACCACGACAAACCCTTTGATATTATTTCAGGGGTGTCCGAGGGACAAGCTAAATCTGTCTTGGGACCCACAACGAAATTAACCAGAAGAAAAAAAAAGGAGGAGTAGGAAATATTCCAGTTTCCCTCCCCAAGCAAAGTGGGAGACAGTACAACATTGTAATGACTCAAAAGGCCAAAAAATTAAGGGAAAGCACCACGGGAATATATAAAGTCGATTATCATTACACAATCCGTTCATTGAGTATAAATAATTAAAAACTCGTACAATGAAATTCTTTCCCATACAACGGACACATTTCAACCCCGGATCAAACACACAATTTTGACCCCTCTTTCTAATTCCGCTCAAATAAATTCGTTCACAATTTTGTTGTGGATTGTGTGGGTGTTTTGGCAAAAAAGCAATAATCAGTATTGGGTTTCGCTTTTCAAATGTCAAAACGAACTTCCGAGAAAACCCAACGAGTATCCATCACACAAGTTTTAAGGAAAATTGGATGATGCTATTGAATTTTTAAAAATGTAGGGATCTGTAATGAGCATAAGTTTTTCTTTTATTGCGAGTTGTTATACGCTTCCGTGGTCTAATGGTTTGGAGTTTAGCCCTCAAGGTTTAATTTACATTTTTAATCTAGTTAGGACAATCCTGATTACTTAGGTAATAGCCTGACAAGAAAGACGATCCATGCGTCGGATGTAAAATGTCGGCAGGGCAAGGGATCTGGTTGTCTATTATTGAACGTCTATATTTTAGGTTATATGCCTTGTGTAATAAAGTAAAGATTCCAGCATACGCCTCCGTAGTCTAGTGGTTAGTCCACAACCCACGTTGGAACAACATAAAAATGTTGTTTCTAATTTTAGTTAGGACAATGCAGGCTGATCACTTGATTGTATGATAAGAAAGATGATCCATGTGTCGGATGGGCATGTAAAAAATGGTGTCGGATATCCGTCCCACTGGGCCAGGAGAATAAAGGAAGAGAGACTGCTTCGGTGTATTGCGCACACTCTTGGGCACTCTAAAAACAACTCCTGCAATTCTTGTTCCAATGAAACCGCCTACCGTCACCGATCTATCACTGAATCGGTGTGGGATTTATTAACCAGATTGCAACCCATGTGTGCATTTTATATTCCAAGTCACGACATAAATAATCCAACACCACCTGTACTTCGCAATAAAATCCGCTTGATTTCCCACAGTAAGCTGCAAATAACTTAGCGGTTCACACGCGGCGCCGCGCGCCGCAGCGGTAGGCGGTGAAGCGGATCTCATAGAAGAGGCAAACAAACTTGGGTCCTGATTTTAAAATGCCATCGCTATTTATCGCTCACGAAGTTCGAAAACAAAATGTATGCGAATTGACATAATCTTCTCTAATTGACATACGAATTCGCTCGTCATTTAGCGAAGCTTATGTGCCGCATACTTATGAATAAATTGACGTTCTTTTATTTTGATTCTCAGGCGATTGATATGTTCGGGAGTACAAAAAGTTACGATCTTACGATTTTCTTAATCCTAGTTTGATTCAAAGTAATGCTATTTAATAAAATTTGATTCTCTATTGTGTCGTGAGTAAGCCTTGCTCTACAGGTCGCAACCGACCCGTACAGGTAAAATATGAGTGTTTTCATATTCGCTCAAACATAAAGAAACTGGTTTGAGCACTAATTATACATTGAAACATTTTACTTGTACGGCCTGTATAGGTTTGTTTGCAACGGGAACCCGCCATTTTTGACTTTATCTTTAGCTTCTATTCCGCTTATACCTAACACACGTATACCACCCGACCGCACTGTAGAGCGGTGCTCTCGCCGCTTCTCCGCGCGGACCGTCGCGCGTTCGGGTGGTGTACGTGTGTTAAGGATTTAATAGATGATATTGCGATATTATATACGCTTCTTAAATCATTCCGCTCTGCGTAAAAATCCGCTTGACCGCCACCGCCTACCGCAGCGGTGCGCGGTACCGTGTGTGTATCCCCCAAGCTGCAAATAACTTATTCACTGCTAATTATATTTATCTTTTATCGGACATTATTAATTTTGTGTCGAGGTGGCGCCGCCCCGCTTTGTTCTATTGTGTAATTATTGAAAGTCTATATTTGCTACATCAATTATTTCTTATCATTAGTAACCGTTTCTTGGTAGAGGAAAATCTCTTAAGAGGTACTTGTTGTTCCAATTTTTCCTGTTTTAGTGGTTAATGATAACAATATTAGAAAAAA
The DNA here is from genome assembly GCA_905187575.2 of Celastrina argiolus. Classification (NCBI taxonomy): domain Eukaryota; kingdom Metazoa; phylum Arthropoda; class Insecta; order Lepidoptera; family Lycaenidae; genus Celastrina; species Celastrina argiolus. The sequence continues at coordinate 16,598,180 of LR994585.1, forward strand.
TATTATGGCTCCGTGGGGTAAGAATAATAAGTGTAAGAATAGCACCATCGTTCGCGTTGGTGTCATAAAGAGCCATATGGGAAATATAATATAATACACAGTAACAATACCCTAATTACTTGCTCTTTTTACTAGTTTATAATATTATTAGTTATTAAACATTAGACTTATTGAATACACCTGATGATGGATTACTCGAAACTGGCTGTGTATTTCAATAAAAATAAAATAATAAACGTTTTATTTCCAAATGAAACTTAACAAGCTATTTTCGGAAAGTCAACAAGAAAAACAAGCTACCACCGGTTCAACCCTAACCCGCCGAGAAGAACCGGCGTAAGAAACTCGCACGGGGCCATCTTTTAGCAAAAAGATGGAAAATTAATCTATAATAAATCAAAAACAAAAAAATAAATCTAATGTTTAATAACTAATAAAATGGAAAAAGTGCAAGTAATTAGCGTATTATTACTGTTCAATATATTTTCATCAATAACCTACAGTAAATTCAATGACATAATATGAAATATATATGACGAGGGGATATCCGAAAATGGGCTGCAGTGTTTTCCCCATGAAATATTTTGGGGGAGCCCAGTTGTGGACGTCTTTGCTGAAATGATGATGATGAACAATAGCTACCCGATTTCGGATCTCGATCATTGAAAGATAAGGTCCAAACCACTGGACCTTGGCTACGTACGTAATATAGATATATAATAATATTATAAACGTGAAAGTTAGTAAGTATGGATGTATGTTTGTAAGTGTCTCTCTATAAATAAATTTTAAAAGGTAAGGATAATGATTTCATTGATAATCGTACGCCTTGGGAATAAGGTGCCTCTATGCTAGGTAACAACATTGTATATTTTATTTTTATAGTTTAATTAAGTCATAATATTGCTATGAATATATATTATATCTATATCTTTTAAAAGAATATTTTTTCCATCTTTTTGCTAAAATTGGCGCAAGGAAGAAACGCTGGTTTATCTAGTTTCCGAACCGGTGGTAGGCATGGGTGGTAGGTCATGTAGGACAATAATTCTACAAGTGTTATTTACCTATATGGAAATTAAAAATATTGATTTGATTTGAGTCTTTCAAGAAAAACCTACGCAACGGATTTCGATGAAATTTAATATGGTAGGTAGTTAGTTTAAATGCTAAATAAACGCATAGGCTACTGCAGTAAAGGGTACAGTTTTCACGGGATTTAATTTACGCGTGCGAAGTAGCGGGAAGCGTCTAGTTGTGAATAATTAAACAAGACTTACAAGATAGTGTGGCTTCTGAGGAACAATCGGCAAGGTTCACTAATGTCATTAGGGCGGGTGCAGATGCGTCGGCGCCGGCTTATTGGATTGTTGCTTGCGTAATGCGTACACGCCTTTATTCACACGTTTTTATCCGGGTCATAACTGAAGCTATGTTCGAGTTATTAACGTGAAATCGTATGCTCATGCATATCATGTTAGATAATTGATCATTTCATGAATAATACGGGGTGTAAAGAGAATTTTTGAAATGTACTTCTTTTGTCGAAAAGTAATATTTTTTTTACTTTTTATCATTTCTTATTTTTTTGTCGCAAGAATGACGAAAACGCAAAAAAAATGTTTGTAAAAATACATTTCATGAATGAGAAAAGGTAGTATAATCATATCCCGCCCGTTATAATAAACACGAAAAATTTTGATGACCTCTCCGCAGCGCAGTGGTTGAGCGCGTTAATGCTCGAGCGAGAAGTCGCGGCTTTGAATCTCCCCGAGGGAACAAAAAGTATTTTCATAAAAATCTTAAATATTTGTAACTATAGTATAAAAGTATTAAATGTATTTCCGTTGTCTGGTACCAGTAACACAAGTTCTTCGGATACTTATCACGGGGCCAGACAAAGTAAACATAATTTGTTTCCTGTTCTAGAATTTGCTAGTTTTAAAACTAGCTGTGCCCGCGACTTCGTTCGCGTGGTTTGTATGTAACTTAAGCCAAACGGTTGCAGCGCACACAACGAAAGTCCCAAATGTAATAATTTTCCCCGTTTTTGCAACATTTCTGACTGACGCTTCGCTCCTATTGGTCGCAGCGTAATGTTATATAGCCTAAAGCCTTACTCTATAAATAGATTATCCAACAAAATAATATTTTTTCAAATCAGACCGTAGTAGTTCCTGAGATTAGCGCGTTTAAACAAACAAACAAACAAACTCTTCCACTTTATAATATTAGTATAGAAGTATAAATACGTCAAGGTACTATATTATATAGTATACTACTACTAGACCAGCCTACAGACGCTAGACTATTACTAATGTACGTATCGTACTGCTATACAATACGAAAGTGAGTGGTTTTACGTATTGCGTGTATTTGAGCACTATCCAATGACTTCAGCGTAGCAGGCCTGGGCCCTGATTTAAGATGCCATCGCTTTTTATCGCTTACGAAGTTCGAAAACAAAATGTATGGGATTTGACATAAAGTTCGCTCAATTTCAAGCGAATTCATATTATGTCATTTAGCATGGCTTAACGCAATTGAATCAGGGGCCTGGTTTCAACGAAACCAAAAAGCGTTCAAAAAGGTACATTAGCATACGTCTACCTTATTGAAAAATGAAATGAAAATGAAAATGAAATGAAAATGAAAATGAAATCATGAATTTTGTTATCATGAAGGATTCGTAGAATCAGCAAGACTTAGAAGAGAATTCGTAGAGAAGCGGTTTCTGAATGGCTAATCATATTATTGATTAGCTAACTTTTCAGATAACTAGCCATTCTGAACGCTCCTTGGTGAACGTTGTGAGTAAGCGAAGTTTTTGCGAGGGGCAGAATGGCATGTACCTCAAAATATGTTAGCTGATCAAGAACTTGATCATCCTTTTTTCTGAAATACTACAGAATTGGCCTGATGCGGAGTCTTGCAAAACATTAAACTAATGTGCCAAACAAGGATGAAAGATACAACAAATTCAATTTGTATAATATTTTTAAGTTAACATTTTTTTATGTTATCTAAGAGTTTTCATACCTACTCACATACAATTATGTTACGGTATATACAGATCGACTGTGTAATCATTTAATATTCATATTGAACTGAATTCTTGTGATTATTATTAAATGATTAATATAATGGCAAAGCCTAGTAGAACTTCCAAGAAGTACCAGTAAGTAGAATATTAATTATTTACACATCAATCTAATTTACCAGTATAGCTACGAGATGCTGGCGATAATTATGTGTGTATTAATTATAGAATTTCCTTGTACCAGAGAAGAGACAGAGCAGAATTTTCCGGGATTCCCATGGGAACGGGGATCGCACAGGAAATACGTTGCCATAACTACTAATTCCACTATCGGCGTATGAAGCAACATAAACGCTGATGAAAAAAATGCTTTATAAATTCATGACCGTTTCTGCTTTGACGTTCAGTACAGGACATAGTACCTCTCCAAAGTATTTAAAAAAATAAACGAAAATATTTAAAAATAGTTTTGCTACTAAAAAGGAAACCATAATGTTATATTTGCAACCAAAATTATCCGAAACAAACGGATAATCCGTAATAATTTAATATCCATATCATATAGACATGGATAATAAATTATTTCGGATCCGTATCCGTAATTTCATATCCATTTCATCACTGCTTAATCTTAGCTAATAGACATTTATAATACACATAATATAATTGTTTTTACATTATATTCTTAATTTAATTCAATTATAGTATCTATTAACATTATTTATGAAGGTTAAGGACGTGGACTACATCCGGAAGAAGACGTCCCTCCCCTTGAGGGTTTAGCGTCTGGAGTCTCGCCACAAGGTCAACTTCAGTTCCTTTGTGGTGAGAGTTCCGACGCATCTTCTGTCGACCTTCGAGGTGAAGGAGTTCTGGCTGACGGGTGTGGTCTACCGGAGGTTCCGATGGAGACTCCGGAATGAAGCGCGCTACACGTCACCGACAACTCGTGTAGTGTAGTTTTTAAGTATTTTAAATATGTATGTTGGTATTTAAGGTATTTATAATATGGGCCTTTGTAGCCCGAAATAAATGGTATTTAATTTTATTACTGTGTTATAAACTATAGTGTAGATGTGCTACAAACTCGTAGAGGTGCTACGATGCTACGGTCCAGACCTCGTGGTGCTACGAATCCCAGAATCGCATTTTGTGCGGTTTTTAAACCGACTTTCAAAAAAGGAGGACGTTTCTCAATTCGACCGTATATATGTTTTATAAGTAGGGGATAAACTTGTCGAACAAACACATTTTAAATTATTATTACCTTTTTAATGTACAATTATATATGCTACTAGCTGACCCGTGCCCACTTCGTTGAGCATACAAACCGTTTAAACTTTCTCGGGACCTCCACGAACATTTCAAAACTAAAAATAGCCAAATCGGTTCAGCCGGTTCATCATGCAGGAAGAAGAGCTTATGTGTATTGCGCACACACTTGGGCAATATAAAATAGCTCCTGCGTACCTGGTTTCAATGGCATATATAATATGGCACCATAAAAATATAACAATAACTATTGCGTCAAAAAGCTACTGCATCTGGTTTCAGTAAAACCGCCCATCGTCCCTGAAATCGGTGTGCGGAGCTATTATTAATAATACTTGTATAAATAATAGCCAATGGCAAAAATGATCTAACGCAAATAAAGTGGAAAAATCTTGGTAGAAAAGAATATGGAAAACATGTCGCAAAGAAAAGTAGTATTGTGTCGAAAATTCACATTCATAAAGATATACTTTTGAACGCGACGTTGCGCATACTTTGTAAAAAGTGGTTCAAAATTGAACTTCATTTAAAACACAAAAAGGCACAAGATTCATTGCAGGGGTGCGTTGTCGCTATGACGCTCTTGCAATTAAACCTAAAAAATATTCGACGCCATAAAAAGTATACGCCACGTTTTGTCTCGGAGTGAACCGAAAGGTGAAATATTAGTTCCAATTTTCGCCACCGCCGGTAGCGGCGCTGATTTTATTGTACACCTGTCATTATAATAATTCACCATATTTGAGTTCCATGCGTCATCATCTGAAACATTCCACTCAAAGTACAACCTTATTCGTAAGCATTAGAATTGGAAATCCAATAAGAAGTCCCTTAATATTTGTGGCACTCTACATTCGATCGTATTTACTAATCTTAGAGTTGAATTTCCAGTGATACGTTGTTGTATGTTTGCGTAGGAAGCCGTGACGTCATCGTGGAGTATACTCATTAATCGGCTTCGAATCGGCTTTTGTAAAGTTGCCTGAAGTTGCTTTGAACTTGAACAAGTAAGTCCTTGGGTATTTTTCAAAACATCTAAATACAAAGCTATTATATACCCTATCACGTTGTGTTAGAGTTGATATTAGAAATATCGGAAGTTGTGTAAATTAAGTTTTGGTTCGAAGGATGATTGAGAGTTTAACGGCTATTATATAAAATATAAAGTACGAACTTAGTATTCGCCTAATTTGTATATTATTTCTTCTTTACTATAAAGTGCCGGAGTAATAGCATTACCCCATCAACCATCTTTATTTTTATTATACTACCTTTTCTCATTTTGAAAATATATATTTATAGTACCTAGGTATTTTTTTTAAATACATTTTTTTTTTTACTTTTTACCATTTCTTATTTTTTTATCGCAAAGTAACGAAAAAGCAAAAAAAAATTTTTTTGTAATTTTGTAAAAAAAATACATTTCTAGAATGAGAAAAGGTAGTATGATCATAATATTATCCCAAAGTTATAGTGACCCGCCTACCAAGCGTGGCCAGTATAGGCAACTACCCTCATAAAATATTTTGGGAGAGGCTTATGTGCAGCAGTGGGCGTTATAGCTCAAATTATGATAAAGAAAATACACAAAAGTTAAGCTATTCAATGTTGTCAGTCAAGACTAATAAGTAATAATAATAGCTCCCCTCACCGATTTCGGTGTCGGTAGCCGATTTCATTGAAACCAGGCCAGCTACGCAGGAGTTATTTATTAGTGCCCAAGTGTGTGCGCAATACACAGAAGCACTCTCTCTTCCTTTTACTCTCATAACCCAGTGGGACGGTAAACCGACACGACTGGCGAGAGAACAGGCGCAGGTCCGACTTTTTACATGCCCATCCGACGCATGGATCATCTTTCTTGTCAGACAATCAGGTAATCAGCCTGCATTGTCCTAACCAAACTTAAAACAACATTTTATTGTTCCAACGCGGGAATCGAACCCACGACCTCCGGGTCGAGAGCGAAGCTCTGAACCACTAGACCACGGAGACTAATAAGTAATAACATTAGACAGCAACATTATATAATTTGATTATATTTTTAACCCCCGACGCACAAAAAGTTTGACGTGTGTAAATATGTATGTGTTTATCTGTGGCATTGTAACTTCTAAACGGATGATCCGATTTTAATGCGGTTTTTTTTTTGTTTGGAAATTAGATCAGTCGAGAGTTTTCTTTGCTATGTTTGGTGGAAACCAGTTTAGAACTTCAAGGTTATCGTCAGGTTTGTTAGGTGTGATAGGAATGTTACACGCTAAGTCGAGGGTTTATTAATTTTTAATTTAGTTTATTATATTATATTATTCACCAGTAGTAAGCATCTTATAAAACGACGATCATAAAACATTTTTCATAAATTTATTCTCAATATTAATATTTGACATCGAGTTTGTCATAGGATTCTAAGCTTGTATTGACTCATAATCGAATTGACGCCCTTGAGGTACAACGTACAGAACCTTGGAGCTGAAACCTTCAAACAGCATACTTAATTACTTCTCACCTGGTCATAATCAAAGCCTCCGTGGACTAATGGTTCAGAGGTTCGCTCTCGACCCGGAGGTCGTGGGTTTGATTCCCGCGTTGGAACATAAAAAAATGTGGTTTTCAAGTTTCGTTAAGACAATGCAGGCTGATCACCTGATTGTCTGACAAGAAAGATGATCCATGCGTCGGATGGGCATGTAAAAACCGACTTCAACAACGCTTGTTAAAATAGCGTGCCTTCTCATTCATTTATAGGAATTACGAAAGGAACAATTGAAGTGGGAGACGATATTTAACGAAGGATTAACTATAACATTGCTTGGTGAAACACGCCCTTAGTCTTTTCCTATATCCTGGTTAGTTTCAAAGCAATCCACCAAATAAAATACCAAAAGCCGTTGAGATCGAGAACAGATTCGATTCTCGATTGTGTCGTGTTAATTACGTAACTTCTGTGGCTTTTCCGACCGTCGGCATCAACTGTCATTGTGATGTTAAATCTTTTTAAAACACGATTTAAAAAGTAAAAAAAACGATTTAAAAGGTGATATGTAGCTAAATTCTGATTAATGTGATGCGTCCATGATAAAAAATATACAGGGGTGATACTTACATTTACTTCAGGCAATGTAACAGCTCGTTTGAAAATGCCTTTGTCACGTCATGTTTCTTTTAATTAGTAGCTGTCAATAGAATTAATAACCATATTACGCTTGTGACACACTAACGGCTGGTTTCTGCTGTGCTATTCAACAACCAACCAAGTAATCCATATTTAACGCTGATTAATGGAAATTTTACTAGATAGAAAGGAAGGGACAGATATTTTATAATAACATCACGCTCGCTCGTTGATTCAAATCGTATGTCAACTAATCGGTGTCTTTGGTGAATTAACCTTATCTGTGGAATTTTAACCACTAGCAAAGTGCGAGCGTGATGTAATTATAAAATATCTTTAAATATCTGTCCCTTCCTTTCTCTCTGATAATTTTTCCACCAATCAGCGTTCAATATGGGTTGTTAATTTGAATGCCGTGATCAATGATCATACATTTGAATAGTGTTTTAGAAACTGGCCCTGTGTATCTTTTAGCAGTAGTACTAATTGTTTTAGTGCCACAGCATATGTTATTGTTGTTAGGATCCAACTATACGTCCAATAATAAACACTTCTAGTTAATCGTATTTGGCTTTATTCACACGTAGATAATACATTATACAGTATCTTTTATATAACTAGGTAGATACAGAGACCTCACCTCTAGGGGCCTCCCTAGGGGACTAATAATCAAGCTATCTTAGGCTTCAATGTCAGACGTCATCTTGACATCTTATTGTTTTAAATCTAATACATAATGACATAGCATTATGTAACACTAATTACATAGGTAGGCCGCCCACCATTTAAAACCTGGAGGCTAATTATTAAGTTGTACGTCAATAAAACCTGTCAATGCACACGTTGTTGTATGGAAGAGGCTTTTTGTTTGCTTTTGATGGTATATTTTTCTCCTCTTCTTAAAAATACGTTTGACGTTTTACCCGTTTTTGGAGCTTAATAATTTAATGTAAATTCAAGACATAATTGTAAGTTAATACAAATTAAACAATAAATATATAAAAACATCATTAGTTCTACAACGTAGGTAGTATTATTGATCTTGTTATCTACTAATATGAAATTATGTGACCATGCTTGGATTGCTTTTGACACAGCAGTTCACAGCACCCAAAACTACTGAACAGGTTTTGTGTTACAAGTATTTCTAGCTAGCAAAAGTACAGAGTACCCGCAAGATACAGATAAAGGCCAAGCCACGGGCAAAAACTTGACAAAAATTATTACTCAGGTTCCTCAATCAAGCACCGTGGCCATTAGTATTGCTCTACCGCGATTACTATAATAATAAGTTCGTCGATTACAAAAAATCTATGCCATACCATGAAGCTGGCCCATGCATGGCTCAGTAGGGGTCACGGTAGGGGGGCACGCATCCTCACTGTCTCCCCACCCCCAAATCACGCCGCAATACCGACGCAATCAAACTGGACAACTAACAAGTACAAGGGTTCTCGTGGGGTTTTTACTTTTTATAATACATACTTGAAACCACGAGACTAAATAATTTTCGTGAACAACGATTATCATTCTATAAATATTCAAAATGTATAATAATATAATGCTAGCTATTGATTCAATGTGTGTCGTATGTCAACTAATTGGTGTATTTGGTGAATTTCCTTAACCTTCTCTGTGGAATTTTAACCAATCTTGCAAAATAATAAGTGTTTTAATAATAATAATAATAATAATGCGAGTGTGATGTAATTTATAAAATATCTGTCCGTCCGTTGTATGGGTTGTTGATTCGAATATCATGTTAGTTGATCATTTATATGAATAGCGTTCGAGAAACCAGGGGTTAAGAGTGAGCGTTAAAACAGAATATTTGATAGTGATTAGTGAATCAAGTTAATGATGAAGTAACGAACTTTAAAAAAAAAAATCTGTTAAAATTATTAAACTTTTTAAGACTATTTTCTACATTGACACTGGCAAAGGTTTTATGTTAAACTTAATTTAGACTTAGTGTTTAAAAAAACAAACTGTCATACTTATGACAATTTACTCTTGACATTGACAATGACTTTTGTCACCTACAATGTCAATGTCAAAATAAAGTCAAATCAGTCAAAATATCATACATCACAAAATTCGATAAATTGCTGTAATTAAATTGTAAACAATACTTACAATTCTTTGAAAAAAAAATATACGTAGTTTGTTCAGGATTAATTAAAGTATTAGCTCATAATAACCTGGAACCTACTAATTCAAAAGTCACAAGAAATAAACACAGAAGAAAATATGGTGTGTGTTCCGTGTTTCATCATTCCTGTTCTGCTGTTTTTGTGGCATAAATTTATACAACCTTACGTATTACGCTTTTGGAATCCTTGGGCCGTGAAAGATGCTGATGGCAACGTGACGACAGAGTTCCCGTTCAAGTGCGAAGGCGGAGTTTGTGCGTTCAAAGGCAAGGAAAAGAAGGCTCTAGAAACACAGGAGCCAGACAAAAACACGGAAGAAACCGATACAAGGCTAAAATCTGAATAACACGCAATTTAATTTAATCACTTAGACCAATTCATTTCATAAATGGTTTTAACATTCTGACCTGAGACTGTGATATGTATTCAGTTTGTAACTTAAAGTGCACGCATTTATATTACTGTTGATATTGAACATGAAAATATTTATTTTGCAATTAGTATTACATAAGTATTATTAATAAAAATATTCATCACATTCAGTTTGTTTTATTACTCTCGTTAAGAACTTTTCTTCTGCAGTAGGTATTGATATTAACTTGTATTTGTTGAGAATATGTTTGATGAACTTCTTCTTAATTGATAGCTTTATCTGCTCATATTATGAATGTAGAAGATTCTAACAGGAATTACCTACATTTAGGCACCTAGCCTTTGTGGTGTTCTTTTATACAAAATTGGTCCAGTAGTTTCTAAGTATATCTAATGCATACAAATAAATAATCAAATCTTTCCTCCTTATAATATAAGTAATTATTTTTTTTTCTTTCCTCAGATGCAAAAAGAGTAGACTTGTTATAAATTTATGTGTTGTCTTTGTCTCCTATCTTTAGCGTCATAACTCATTAATTAACAAAAATTATAAAGATGCTGTGTATGATTAAATAAAAAGCAGTATATAAAATACAATTTTTATTTTTCTCTTTGCAGTCACATCTACTATTAACATGAGGTTCACACATAGGATTCACATATAGCTAACATGGACATCAATACACAGCTGAACATCAATGATAAGGATTAGAAAAATATTCAATATAGATCTAAATTCATTTAAAACTTAAAACAAAATAGTTCTTCAAAGGTTTAAACATTCAACAATATGAAATTTTATAGATCTTTATGATTTAATTTTGCTCAAAATTGAGTTCTTGAAATATATTGCACATAAGAAAGGTATAGATATTATAAATGAAAAAAAAAAATCTAAATAAATGTTAAATAAAATATGAAAGCATAAAAAAACATATTTTTTTTATTTTGTATGTTTTTTTTTTATTTGCACTTTTCTCTGAAAAGGGCAAACATCAAATACGAGTGAGCTACAACTCAAAATTGAACATAATATTTTTTTCATGATCAACAATATTTTTACAATGTTTTACATTCAAGTTTAGCACCTAAACTTAAAATTATAAATATATAATAGTACTGGACTTTAATACTGGAGAACTCAATATATTATATAAAATATTAACAAAATTTTACATTTTCTTAGTATTTAAATAAATACTTATGCAAAATAACAATAAGCATGATTTTTGTGCTTTTAACGAAAAAAATATTAAAATAATGATTTAATCTCCAGCTTTATGCCTGTATTATCTAAAATTAAAAATCTAAAGTGAAAATCAAAAGATCTTAATAAGTAATAATTTAAAATATTCACCAGATACATAGGTTTATATTTTGTAGTAAGTACTATGAGAAAGCCTTATTAAATAAAATAATGGACCACTACAGTACCTAACATAAAATAAAATATTAAAAAACGCGCTATTAAAATGAAAAATTATAATTCTTTTTAATTGCATGCTTTTAGCTATATTTTATTTACAAAAATATTTTTTTTATTGTAAGTGCTGCATATTGGTCATAAAACTTTTCAAGAGTAAATCAGACTTTTTTTTATCGTTTAGACTTTTAAAATAGCATTTCATATAAATTTACTAGCGTAAAATGAATGAAGAATGTCGAAAATTATTTAACAAAAAACAGTAATTACTAATTAGATACTTATTTTGGATAATTTTCATAAACACTTATAATTGCCTACTTTAATGCAAATATTATCTATTACAGCTAACAAGCTTTTAAAAGAAAATCACAACATTCAATATTCACTAAAGAATAACTAATAATAAAAATAACTATTTGGGTTTTGTAAACATAATCCCACTAGCCACTACCACCAAAAAATATTTACACCACAGATATTCCGAATCCAATCCATTTCTGTCTTTGTCAGAGCTATGTAATGGCATATCCTTGGTATAAATATTTTTATTAATAAGGGGTACAAGGTATTCTTAATCCTATGTAATATGAGAATAATTTATTTCATTCTAATTCTTTTGATGACTAAAACCAAAAGCATCAGAATAAGTCATAATATTATTAATTAATAAATTCACATTTTTAAATATATCAGAATCCATAATTCAAGCCTGTAGTCGTTTTAGGAAAGTTCAGATTAAAATATATTTTTATACATTAACATTACATTATTTTATAATTAACAGTCACAAGTATTGACATAGATATGCAGCAACATTTTTGAGAAATATATCTATTTTATTAAATCGTTTTTTTATAATACGTTTCTATGTTAGTTGCTTGCTATTGTACACATTTTTTGTATATTTCATGATCCATTTGATATGCCAACAGGTGTCACCATAACTCATAGCATTAAACAATTAAAGTATTCATAAAAATGGAATGGAACATTAATAAGATCTATTTACAAAATGTTAGCAGATCTTAATTTTTTGGGACGAATAATGTTGTATGAATAAGAATGAATATTATTTTCCAAAAATAATGTATTTAGACTAGACGAGAGAATGAATTCAGTACCTTAGATAGATTAACTAGAGCCTAAATAATTAGTTTCGACTCAAAATTTTATAAAGCATTTAGTTACAATGTTAATAATATATAATATATTCATAATCTACAATAGAATATCCTATAAATACTTTTAAAATGTATGGACTTAATAATACTTGCATAGTTCTTAAAAGTATAACAAAAAAGTATATACTTAAATAAAAATGTATAGGTAATAGAAAAAAAAAGATTAAGTAATTATTATTATTATTATTATTTCCAATTTTATTTTCTACATAAAATAATAATTGTCTAAAAGCTTAGTAATAGAAGTCTGTTTTTTATGTTTTTAAAATCTATATTTTCTGGAATGTTTTAATGAGAGCCATCTTTGATACATTGGATATGAATATATACATAATATAGGCAGAAAGAGGCATAGTGTCGTAATAATTATTCTGTATAAAATATTTTGCGTATAAAATATTTCATACTTCATATTTTAGTAACCTCTGATATTTTACCTTATTGATTATTAAACTTCAGATCTATAGTCAAACGTAAAATTGATTGAAAAAATATAAAATATTTTTAACTCAGTCAGTGGTCTAAACCACAATAACAATAATTCGAAATCTCTTCGATAAAATATTTTTAAAATATTAGGCATGACACGATTTGATTTTAACGAATTAAATTGCTGAAATTATATATTCCACTGAACAAAAACTGTTCTTTGATCTTGTTCAATATGTTTTAGGAACATTTACACATAACTTAAGTAAATCTTATAGCTCATTTACATATCAATAATTTTTTTTAATATATTTTTCTATAGGTACGAGTACATAATAAAATAAGTATTTTAAAATAATTAGATTAGATAGATATTAAAATACTATTAATTTTATGTAAATGAAATGAAAACAGAGACATATTATTGTGTAGATGAGCTATAACTATGCGTTAATTACACTTTGAAGATTGCGCAACCATCTTTATGTAAACATAATTATATGAATTTAAAATATTTACTTTGTTATAGTTTTGAGCAGTGAATATGTCTCGGAGTTTTATATAAATAGTGTCATGTCTCACGACTTACTTGTTTCTGAAACCATCACTCGCAACAACTTCGCTCACTCGCTACGTTCACCAATAAGCGTTCAGAATGGCTTGTTTACTGATCAACGATTTGATCAGCCTTTCAGAAACATTATAATTTATAATATAATATAAACCTAAAAAATACTATCGTGGCGCTTCAATTAATTTTCTTGTCGTTGTAAAATTTTATGCTTTTTAGTTGTTATTGAAAAAATTAAAAACGAAGACGTAAAAAAACCGGCCGAATTGAAAACCTTCTCCTTTTTTGGAAGTCTTTTAAATATACTCTTGACTATTCATTAGACCTACTCTTGAATCCAATTTCAATGGAATCATGGAATTTGCTGGCCCTCTCAATCTTAAACACGACGCTTGTTAGTTGATTCGAATTGAAGTTAGATTCAAGAGGCCTAAACACCGGTTAATTTTCACATTAAGACAATAACTTAATTTTATTGCTTAACTTTACGATACTTTTTAACTGGTTGTTAATGATCAATTGAAATCAGATTCAAAAGTAGGGCTACATTTTGCCAAAAAAAAATTTGACCAACTAAACATTGTAATCGTGGTCGCGCAACCAAGTGATACATTTAATTCAATTTATCGTCCAGTATAGCGTCAGGTATATGCTCGAAGTTCTCTGGGGCGTTGGTCCAGTAGTAGTAGGGAGGGCCCATGGAGAAGCAGTACTTCTGTTCCAGTGGGGTATCGTTCTCTACCCAGTACATGAGATAGAAGTTGCACATCTCATCTTTGTTGGTTGCCCTGTTGACAATAGTAATATTGTAATAGATGTTGCCCGAATCTTTTTACAAGATAATATGTGAATAGTTCCTCTACTACCCATGACCGAATCGTGAGCCACTGGATAAAGAAGGCGGTAAGTTTATATAATACTATTTGACTCGTGCCCATTTCGTTGAGCGTATACAGTTTAACTAGTGATCGAATTCAATCACACCTACCGACGCTTATATTGCGAACTCGCAGCCAATATAACACAACAAAAAATAATTAGCGAAATCAGTCCAGAAGTTGTTGTAGCGAAGCAATTTTGAAGGAAATTTTACACCTCAGCATATAATATTAGAGTTATTATTTTATTATTTCTTTGAAAATTTAATACAACCTAAGTTAACCGTTGCACGTTGATCTGCACGACGTGGTCACGCGTGTTGTTCATGACACAGCGCGCGGCGAGCACGTCGTTGTGCACGGGGTAGAACATTTGCGGCCTGAGCGGGTCTCTCGTACCCAGCAGCTGCCAGTCATCCCCCGTGGCGGTCTGACGGTGTTTAATACATTACCCGATCTGCACGACGTGGTCACGCGTGTTGTTCATGACACAGCGCGCGGCGAGCACGTCGTCGTAGCGCACCGGGTCGGTGTTGTGCACGGGGTAGGACATTTGCGGCCTGAGCGGGTCCCTCGTACACAACAGCTGCCAGTCGTCCCCCGTGGCGGTCTGACGGTGTTTAATACATTACCCGATCTGCACGACGTGGTCACGCGTGTTGTTCATGACACAGCGCGCGGCGAGCACGTCGTCGTAGCGCACCGGGTCGGTGTTGTGCACGGGGTAGGACATTTGCGGACTGAGCGGGTCCCTCGTGCCCAACAGCTGCCAGTCATCCCCCGTGGCGGTCTGACGGTGTTTATTACATTACCCGATCTGCACGACGTGGTCACGCGTGTTGTTCATGACACAGCGCGCGGCGAGCACGTCGTCGTAGCGCACCGGGTCGGTGTTGTGCACGGGGTAGGACATTTGCGGACTGAGCGGGTCCCTCGTGCCCAACAGCTGCCAGTCATCCCCCGTGGCGGTCTGACGGTGTTTAATACATTACCCGATCTGCACGACGTGGTCACGCGTGTTGTTCATGACACAGCGCGCGGCGAGCACGTCGTCGTAGCGCACCGGGTCGGTGTTGTGCACGGGGTAGAACATTTGCGGCCTGAGCGGGTCCCTCGTACCCAACAGCTGCCAGTCATCACCCGTGGCGGTCTGACGGACCACGTACCCGGATACTTGTTTACCTGGAATGTCATGTAATGTGTGTAAATATAAATAAAGCAATTTCTGTTTGAAATATTTCTGAATTTAAGATAGATGATTTTTTTCTGATGTTATTTACCTACCTTAAAAAAAGTTAGTCATCATTATGTATTAAATTTTAATAAGAGAGATTCCAGGATTGACTCCCAGGTTGTAGCGTTAATCAAAGAGCATTTTTAAGATCTCAATACTGTATGTAAATACTGTAATGTATGTATATCGTGCGTTCGATTCCCGCGTTAGAACAACAAAAAATTGTTTTCACGTTTGGTTAAGACAATACGGCTGATCACCAGATTGTCGGACAAGAAAGATGATCAAAGCGTCGGATGGGCAAGTAAAAAGTTGGTTCTGCGCCTGATCTCCCGCCAGTCATGTTAACCGTCCCACTGGGCTATGAGAGTGAAGAAAGAAGTGCTCCTGAGTATCTGTTTTAATGAAATCGGCCACCGTCACCGCATTATTTATTATTATTATAAATCAACTAGTTTACCTAGGCTGTGGGTATGGGTTCTGAACGCGAAGGGATGTATAGTCTTCTGCTCCTCAATCCGGCAAGCGGTTTCCATGTACTCCAGTCGGCGCGGCGCGATGTACCCGCTCGTGCCCAGCAGTATCACACCGGCTTGACGAGGCATCCTGAAATGATGATGATTATATTACTACCTTCTACCCGCAGCTCGGCGTAGAGGAGCTTAGCGGTACCCGAATCGACCAATCACTATTCTCGTCCTGTTTCCGTGGAAAAGGAACGGAAATTTTAAGCATAATTATAGGTCAATTCGGGCACCGCAAGCTCCTCTCCGCCATGCTCCGCGTCAGTGGAAACGCAGCATAAATAACCCATCAAAACATGACACTTTTGCTTGATAATAAGTCGAAATCAGAGTATTTTATTTTCAAATGAAACTTAACAAGCTATTTTCGGAAAGTCAACAAAAAGGCTACCACCGGTTCAGCCCTAGCACGCCGAGATAAACCAGCGTAAGTAGTCAATGGGTCGGTTTCTGAAAGGATATTCAAATGACCAACATGGCATTCAAATTAACAACTCACACGGAACGCTGATTGGTGGAACATTTATTAGAGAGAAAGAGACAGGTATTATATAATAACATCACGCTCGCACTGCTCGCAAGGCTGGTTAAAATTCTACAGAGATAAGGTTTATTCACCACAAGGCACCGATTAGTTGACATACTATTTGAATTAACCTTATCTGTGGCATTTTACCAGCCTTGCAATAATATTTGTCCTTCCCTGTTATCTGAATTTTATTAAAGTAGGTCCATACGTTTGTTACAAACAAACACACACACATACATTATTAACTCAAGAAAAATATACATCAAAAAATACTATTCGAAATGCTAACCTTTCTTGGGTGTATTGCAGGATCACACCAGAGTTGTCAGTTTGGAATTCTGAAAAAGCAACATTAAACATTTGTATACTAAATATTTAGTATAAAGGAGTTGTACTGGCTGGATAGATAGTATTTTATATTATTAAATCTCACAAAATATTGCAATTACATGTTACTGATGCATTAGTTATGGGTATTTTATGCAATAATAAACGGAGAACATTTTCCGCAGAATAAACTGATATTAATTATTATACTAGCTGACCCGTGCCCTCTTTGATGAGTTTATAAACAATATACACCGATCACGGAACCCGCAACGCGGAGCTTACAACGCGGAACATTCAACGCAGAACTTGCAACGCGGAACCCGCAACGCGGAGCCCGCAACGCGGAACCCGCAACGCAAAATCCCGCCTTAGTGAGCACTTACGTTATAAAAGGAATTTGAGGTTTCTAGCACTTGTGGTTTCTGAGATTTCACGACGAGTCAATGATCATTCGCTTTTATATATTATATAGATACAGTTCACTCTCACTGGCTACCAATATGTAAGACCCATTACGCCAGCCAATAGTTAACTCTCTTACTAATTCTTTTTTAATTTAACCTATACTAGTGAATGTGACTTCAGTAGTGTAAATTCCATGGAATTTAATACTGACAATATAGAAACCGACGATTTTTTTATGAAATGTAATCTAAGTAGATACGATACATATTGCATAATGTTGTGTTATAGTTTTTCATAAGGCAATTGGATACAGTACATGCCAGGTATATTAAATGTAAAATTGTATATATGTGAATAATTGATTTCACATTCCTTACTCGTGGATTTCAAATTGAATTTCAGCCAGAAAATACATACATACTGCTAGGAAATATTTTATATACAAAGTAGCTAAATTAAATTCAGCTCTCTTCCAAATTGGTGCAACAGATATCCACTATAAGAAACTTTAATTAAAATTAAATTAAATTTCAATTACATCTATTTTGCTAGGCAAAAAAACTAAAACCCGATTTCACAAAAAATGGGTCTAAAAAGGCTGAAACAAGAAAATAATTCAATTTGAAATCCTGAAATAAAATTCATTCAAGATAAAAAGGTCACCCTTTCGAGTGCTACTCAACGGTCTAACCACGTTTTTCATAATAGCTGATTATCATTTGGCAATCTAGCATATGGAGGCTGGGTTGTTATTGGATATTTTATGTCTCACATAAGGCTAATTTACTGTGTTTATGTCAACATTGGGACAGTTTGCCGTGTCTATGTCTAACTTCGGGGCATCTTGCGTTATGTCTGACATAGTTAAAATGCCGTATTTAAGTCTAACATCAGGGTACTTTGCCGCCCTTGTGTCTAACATTAGCGTGGCGACGCGTCACTCACCAGGGAACTTGGACATGTAGTGAACCTGCAGCACGAGGTACTTGATGGGCGAGGAGCGGCCCATGAGGAACCCCACGTCGGGAGGCAGCTGGAGGCTGGGCGCGTCGCGGGCCCAGGCGTACACCACCTGCAAGTGACATTATAATAATAAACAAATGCAAAAATAAAACAGCCTATGCTACTCGCAGCATTATTATGAAGCGATATATATATTTAATAGTTATATGAAAGAACATCAGGGGGCTGATTCATGATGCCATCGCTAACAAAATGTATGGGATCTGACATAAGGTACGCTAAATGACAAAATCGCGATCATTTAGCGTAGCTTATGTCAGATCCTATAAATTTTGTTATCGATCTTTGTAAGCGGTAATTAGCGATGGCATCTTGAATCAGCCCCCTGATGTTCTTTTATTGTTGTCTTTGACGACTTTTAGCGCAGTGGTCGAGCGCGTCGGCACTTGGCGCTTAAGCCGGAGGTCGCGGGTTCGAATCACGCCGCAAAATTTTTCAATGTTCCTGGGACACGGATGTGTATTATTTTTATGTAATAAAAAAATCTTAAATAAGTACCTATGTGTTAAAATATTAAATATTTTTCCGTTGTTCCTGCAACAGAAGCCCTTCTGATACTTAGCACGGGCCAGACGTGATGTGAAGCGTCCATAGATATACTTAGCACAGGGCCAGATTGACGTGGTGTGAAGCGTCCATAGATATTATTATTATTATATCCTAAAATGTTTAAGTGACAGTTTAAACTCAGTTTTCTGAGTAAACATTTTTTGCAGAAACCGCCATGGCATAAGAAATGAGGGTTTTTAGTTCAATTTTAATTTACATGGCTGTATTTAAAGCAAATATAAAAGCCTTGGCATACTGTAGAATCTAATAGCTCCTACAATTTATCAGAACAAAGTTGGGACTCCAAGATAATATTTTTCCAGTATTTATTCTTGTGGAGTACCTACCTAATAAAGTACAGTAGAAATACACTGAAAGTGGTGCAAGGTTAGTCATTGAAGAGGTTTATGTTAACATGTTTTTCTAACAATACATCAAATATAACACACACACATACATAATATGTATGTTAACAACTTAACAATGTAAACAATATGGTCGTTATTATGATATTCAAGAGTACAATATCTATGTATATCTATGGACGCTTCACATCACGTCTGGCCCGTGCTAAGTATCAGAAGGGCTTCTGTTGCAGGAACAACGGAAAAATATTTAATATTTTAACACATAGGTAGTTACTTATTTAAGATTTTTTTATTACATACTAATAATACACATCCGTGTCCCAGGAACATTAGAACTTGTGTTACAGGTAACAGACAACGGAAATACAGGGTGTCCCAAAAATCAACGATAAACCGAAAACGGGTGATAGGCCAAGTCATGACAGTTATGAGAAAAATGTGAAAAAAAATCTTTGTCATGTATTTTTCACATTATAAGGACTTTTAAAAATATCGGAAAAACTGACAAACTGTGATGGTCTTTCATGTCCTAAGACTACAAATATTACTTTTTTGTGATTTTTTTTTCGGTATTGTAGTCATGACTAACCCTTCTGTAAATCACAATTCATAATTTAAACATACCTGCCTCAGTTTTCAATAAAATGGTGTGTTTTGCCCAAGATTAAATTCAAAATAATTACTACACCCAACTTTAATCGTCTGTACTGTAAAAAAAAATTACTACAGTATTTTGGCAAGTAACTTTAAAAGATGGCGCATTTAATCTGGATTCCAAAATGGTATGATACTTGCTGGATTACTTCTTTGTTGAGGAAAAAATAATTTTTTTAACGGATCCGGATGTTAGGCCAACTCTGTTTAAATTTTTAAAATGTTGGTATTAAGTTGTTATGTGACGACGATGAGTGACGTCATCTTGTCTAGAGTGAGCGAGACAGACAGTGACGCTAAGTGCGGGTGCTTTTTTATTAAAAAAAAATTGTATTGCAGTGTAGGCATTTTTAAGACTTCAATTTTCAGGTATGAATACAACGCTCTTTTGAAAATGTGAGTGGTTGAGATACAGAACAGACGCCACCTTGTTATCAAGTATGTAATTAGTTAGTTTTAGGTGCCAGTTCGAAATAAAAGTCAGTCAATGGATTTCTTCAGTTATTACTGTAATTTACAAAGATTTACAGCAAATGTTCGAACTGTTTGCCTTCAGCTCTAATGCAAGCCCTACATCTTCTTAAAAATGATCGCGTAATAAGACGGGCGTATCTTCTTGAATTAATGTGTTCAGCAGCTTCTGTAATTTTTTGGCGCAGCTCGGCTAAATCTCGAATTGGTTTAGAGTACACTTTTTCTTTTATTGTTCCCCAATAAAAGAAATCAATGGGATTTAAATCAGGTGAACGGGCAGGCCACGAAATTGTACCACCCCG
The DNA here is from genome assembly GCA_905187575.2 of Celastrina argiolus. Taxonomy (NCBI): domain Eukaryota; kingdom Metazoa; phylum Arthropoda; class Insecta; order Lepidoptera; family Lycaenidae; genus Celastrina; species Celastrina argiolus. Next base: position 16,619,009 of record LR994585.1, read on the forward strand.
CCCAATCCACCTATCGGGGTATTCTCGGTCGAGAAACTCTCGTACTGTGCGAGCGTAATGTGCTGGGCAGCCATCTTGTTGGTACCACATGCTGCCGTAAATGTTTAGTGGCACTTCTTCCAACAAATCTGGTAATTGGTTCTGTAAGAAGTCCAAATAAACCTCGGCAGTTAAGTTCTCCGGTAGCTCAAATGGACCAATAACAGTACCATTCAAAATTCCCGTCCACATGTTCACCTTAAACCGGTACTGCGATCTGTCTTCCCGCATCAAATGTGGATTATCCACGTGCCATTCGTGCAAATTATGGAGGTTCATGTAACCATCTTTTTTAAACGTGGATTCGTCAGACCACAGAATTTTTTCAAAGAATCGCGGATCATCTCTGTATCTCTGCAACATTGTTTGACAAAATTGCAATCTCTCTGGGTAGTCTCGGGGTAACAGGCTTTGTACTCGTTTGAAACTGGTTCTTTTGCAAAATACGATGTGCAGTACTTTTGGGCACTCCGATGTTCTCTTCAATCCCACGTACTGAGATACTCGGGTCTTGTTCGACCGCCTCGAGCACTTCGTCCTCGTAGGGTATGAAAGGCCTTCCCTCGCTGGTATTTTGATTAGGGAATCGACCCTCTAAGAGTGACCGATGCACGTTAATAAATACCCGATAATCAGGATGACGCTCAGCGTTTGGGTATCTCTCACGATACATTCTAGCTGCAGAATTAGCGTTGCATAAGCATTCTCCATAGATGAGATGCATATTGGTGTATTCTTGTGCGGTGTATCGAGATGGCATGATAACACACTACAATGGAATCACACACTACAACCGAAGATACGACAATAAAACAAGTCCAGGGTCGTCAGAAACGGGGCAGATAAAACCAAATCACAAAGCAAATCAAGTCCAATAAACAGAAGCACAGTTGTAAGTACGAAGTCAATACGGATACAGAAAGATGCGCAATGAACGAAAGATCGTAACGTACTGCAGTTTTGCACGTTCATCACTGTGTTGTCGGGTTAGCGTCACTATCTATCTCACTCGCACTGAGCGTCACTGTCTGTCTCGCTCACTCTAGACAAGATGACGTCACTCATCGTCGTCACATAACAACTTAATACCAACATTTAAAAAATTTAAACAGAGTTGGCCTAACATCCGGTTCCGTTAAAAAAATTTTTTTTTCCTCAACAAAGAAGTAATCCAGCAAGTATCATACCATTTTGGAATCCAGATTAAATGCGCCATCTTTTAAAGTTACTTGCCAAAATACTGTAGTAATTTTTTTTTACAGTACAGACGATTAAAGTTGGGTGTAGTAATTATTTTGAATTTAATCTTGGGCAAAACACACCATTTTATTGAAAACTGAGGCAGGTATGTTTAAATTATGAATTGTGATTTACAGAAGGGTTAGTCATGACTACAATACCGAAAAAAAATCACAAAAAAGTAATATTTGTAGTCTTAGGACATGAAAGACCATCACAGGGTGTCAGTTTTTCCGATATTTTTAAAAGTCCTTATAATGTGAAAAATACATGACAAAGATTTTTTTTCACATTTTTCTCATAACTGTCATGACTTGGCCTATCACCCGTTTTCGGTTTATCGTTGATTTTTGGGACACCCTGTATATTTAATACTTTTATACTATACACATATTTAAGATTTTTATTATATTATACACAAATTTAATACACATCCATGACCCAGGAACTTTGATAACTTTTTGTTCCCTCGGCGGGATTCGAACGAAATTCGCAACCTTTCGTTCGAGCACCAACGCGCTCAACCAACTGCGCTACTGTGGTCGTCAAGAGATATGTAGTAACCTATTATATTAAATGTAGGTCATTAAATCTAGAGACGGACCTTTAGATTAATGTACATAATACGTTACGACGTATTCAAAAATATTTAAGTGACAGTTTTCAAACTATGCTACATATCACCTTCACACATTCATGTCTTCATTTATTATTGAATAATAGAAACCCGAATCAGAAAATATCAAAAACGTGCATCAATTATCTGACGCCTGACTAAACTATTAAAAATTGCGCGATGCGCAAAAACTAGTTATTAAAAACAGACGAACATATATCTGGTTAGATTTCAATGCTGACATTCTAGCAATTACATCATTACATATAAAGACGCGGCGCCAAGCGGTTTTTTAAGATAATCGAAATTGAACTTAATTATTATTATTATTATTTTATTTTATCTATGAAGGCTTCACACGTCAACCTGGCCTCGTGCTAAGTATCCGAAGAACTTGTGTTACAGGTACCAGACAACGGAAATATACTTAATACTTTTATGATAAACACATATGTATTTTAGATTTTTATTATATGATACACAAATTTAATACACATCCATGACCCAGGAACATTGAAAACTTTTTGTTCCCTCGGAGGGATTCGAACCCGCGACCTCTCGCTCGGGTATCAACGCGCTCAACCGCTGCGCTGCGGAGGTCGTTTAAATTAATTACACAAGAGAATTCAATTTCAATCAGCAGACTTACCTACTCCCGAGTCCCGACACAATCGAGAATCGAATCAGTTCGATCTCAGCGGCTTTTGACATTTTATTTCGTGGATTGCTTTGAAACTAACCAGGACAAAGAAAGTGGTTAGATCGTAACTTTTTCTACTCCCGACCATATCAATCGTACTGAGAATCTAAATAAACAAACGTCAATTTATTGGGAAGTACGCGGCACGAACGAATCAAAATCGAATCAGTTTGGAGAGTAAGGTATCTCATAAATGCCTAAAAACTTACCTGAGATCCAGATTTGCAAGGGTTGGCCGTGTTGTACGTTTTGTCAATTTCATTGCTCTGCATCTCACCGCAGCTCCTGAAAATAAAATATTAGTAAATTTGTATTAGTGACATCATTTAATCACCCAGAACAGGAACATAAAACAGCTTGTTAATATAACATACCTTCTCAGTCATTGATAGGAATTACGAGAGGAACAACATGGTATTTAACTAATGATTAACTTTAGCATGCGTTGGTGAAATTGGCACTAAAGCAAACTAAGAGTTAAGAGGAAACACCACGAAATTTTTTCCATTCAAAAATAGGGGTCATGGGGATTTCTATTTCCTACCTGGATAACACCTCTAGAGTAACAATTTTTTTCCTGAATATTTATGGATATTACCCTATTTTTTCCTTTTTTTAATAAATTAATTATTTAAAGAGATATGGACGTTTAAAAACCTAAAAAAAATGGCCAGACTCTCCGCTATGTTTAAATATCTAGGAAACAGTTTTGACTACAATAAACAACAAAAGCAAAAAATAGGAACCTAGCTCAATTATTTTTTTACCTAATACAGAAAAAAATATTTAAATCGGTTAACTTTTGGAGGAGGAAACAGGAATCCCCTAAACGTCGATTTCTGGTACTTTTAATCGGTGATTTCAGTCCAAGTTGCAGTTGTCTCTATCGCGCTAGTGCTGGCTAGCTAAGGCACTGCGAGACAGCAATAGATTTTATAAATACCTATTTTGTATTTCTCTCAACCGTGGTGTTTCCTCTTAAGTACCTATCTATGTAGTTTAAATAACATTAATTATAATTATTAATATGTCATCATATTGGCCAAACATGACGTGTTAAAAACTGTTGTGTGAAAAATATACCTACATAATTATTTGGTGTTAGTAGATGTTAACAAGCATGAAATTTGCCCCATGTACTAGTCTGTAATTTTGTACAAATGCAAATTGTGATAATGTGCCAATTGCTATATAATATATAAATGATGTCCTTGTAAATTATAATTACATGTTCACATTTTATAGTATATTTTTTCATAGCATAGTAGCTACCTACTACAGGCAACCTACTCTTGAATTATGATCTTTTACAATACCAGCCTGGTTCTCAGGCAATTCAATAGTACGGTTTTAAACTGCCTTGTTCTTTTTCATATTACAGCGACATGTTATACTGAATGGATCCACGCTAGTTTGGTTGTCTGAAAGTGACATTCGGAAGAATGCAGTTATTATGTGATCGTAATACGAAAATTCCAAGCAGCCATTTTGTATGGCGTAAACTGGTTGGAATTAAGAGCTTGTAATAGGCCCCCAGGCGACCTACTCTTGAACCTAAATTTAATTTTCTCTGATTTAAGTCAGTTCCATAAAATCTACATTCAACTTCAAACTAACTTGGCGCTAGTGTCGTTTTTAGATTAAAGAACAGTAGTCGAGGGCCGCAAGCTAAAACCATTTACTAGGTATTGATGGAAGTGTAAGTAAGTACATCGTTAACTTTGTACCTAATAGGTACAAAGTTAACGATGTACTTTGTACCTAATAGGTACAAAGTTAACGATGTACTTACTTTTAACGACACTCTTTCAAAACTTTTTGGAAGATTGTTAAAGGCAACAATCTCATTTGGTAAAAATTTAAATGGTTTTCATATATTTTTACTTCAAATCTATACTAATATTATAAAGCGGAAGAGTTTGTTTGTTTGTTTAAACGCGCTGGGCGTCGGTAGGCGTCACGGCGCTGGGCATCGCGGCGCTGGGCGTCGGCAGGCGTCGCGACGCTGGGCGTCGACAGGCGTCGCGACGCTGGGCGTCGGCAGGCGTCGCGACGCTGGGCGTCGGCAGGCGTCGCGGCGCTGGGCGTCGTGGCGCTGGGCGTCGGTAGGCGTCGCGACGCTGGGCGTCGTGGCGCTGGGCGTCGGTAGGCGTCGCGGCGCTCTGCGTAGCGGCGTTGGGCGTCGTAACGCTGGGCATCGGCAGGCGTCGCGGCGCTGGGCATCGTGGCGCTGGGCGTCGGCAGGCGTCGCGACGCTGGGCGTCGGCAGGCGTCGCGACGCTGGGCGTCGGTAGGCGTTGCGGCGCTTGGCGTCGTGACGCTGGGCGTCGGCAGGCGTCGCGGCGCTGGGCGTCGGTAGGCGTCGCGGCGCTTGGCGTCGTGGCGCTGGGCGTCGGTAGGCGTCGCGGCGTTGGGCGTCGGTAGGCGTCGCGGCGCTGGGCGTCGGTAGGCGTCGCGGCACTTGGCGTCGTGGCGCTTGGCGTCGGTAGGCGTCGCGGCGCTTGGCGTAGCGGCGCTGGGCGTTGTGACGCTGGGCGTCGGCAGGCGTCGCGGCGCTGGGCATCGTGGCGCTGGGCGTCGGCAGGCGTCGCGACGCTGGGCGTCGGTAGGCGACGCGGCGCTTGGCGTCGTGACGCTGGGCGTCGGCAGGCGTCGCGGCGCTGGGCGTCGGTAGGCGTCGCGGCGCTTGGCGTCGTGGCGCTGGGCGTCGGTAGGCGTCGCGGCGCTGAGCGTCGCGGCGCTGAGCGTCGGTAGGCGTCGCGGCGCTGGGCGTCGGCAGGCGTCGCGACGCTGGGCGTTGGTACGAGTCGCGGCGCTGGGCGGAAGAGTTTGTTTGTTTGTTTAAACGCGCTGGGCGTCGGTAGGCGTCACGGCGCTGGGCATCGCGGCGCTGGGCGTCGGCAGGCGTCGCGACGCTGGGCGTCGGTAGGCGTCGCGGCGCTGGGCATCGCGGCGCTGGGCGTCGGCAGGCGTCGTGACGTTGAGCGTCGGCAGGCGTCGTGACGCTGGGCGTCGTGGCGCTGGGCGTCGGTAGGCGTCGCGGCGCTTGGCGTAGCGGCGTTGGGCGTCGTAACGCTGGGCATCGGCAGGCGTCGCGGCGCTGGGCATCGTGGCGCTGGGCGTCGGCAGGCGTCGCGATGCTGGGCGTCGGCAGGCGTCGCGACGCTGGGCGTCGGTAGGCGTTGCGGCGCTTGGCGTCGTGACGCTGGGCGTCGGCAGGCGTCGCGGCGCTGGGCGTCGGTAGGCGTCGCGGCGCTTGGCGTCGTGGCGCTGGGCGCCGGTAGGCGTCGCGGCGTTGGGCGTCGGTAGGCGTCGCGGCGCTGGGCATCGGTAGGCGTCGCGGCGCTTGGCGTCGTGGCGCTTGGCGTCGGTAGGCGTCGCGGCGCTTGGCGTAGCGGCGCTGGGCGTTGTGACGCTGGGCGTCGGCAGGCGTCACGGCGCTGGGCATCGTGGCGCTGGGCGTCGGCAGGCGTCGCGAGGCGTCGCGACGCTGGGCGTCGGTAGGCGACGCGGCGCTTGGCGTCGTGACGCTGGGCGTCGGCAGGCGTCGCGGCGCTGGGCGTCGGTAGGCGTCGCGGCGCTTGGCGTCGTGGCGCTGGGCGTCGGTAGGCGTCGCGGCGCTTGGCGTCGCGGCGCTGGGCGTCGGCAGGCGTCGCGGCGCTGGGCGTCGGCAGGCGCCGCGGCGCTGAGCGTCGGCAGGCGTCGCGGCGCTGAGCGTCGGTAGGCGTCGCGGCGTTTGGCGTCGCGGCGCTGGGCGTCGGTAGGCGTCGCGGCGCTGGGCGTCGCGGCGCTGGGCGTCGCGGCGCTGGGCGTCGGCAGGCGTCGCGGCGCTGGGCGTCGGTAGGCGTCGCGGCGCTGGGCGTCGGTAGGCGTCGCGGCGCTTGGCGTCGTGGCGCTGGGCGTCGGTAGGCGTCGCGGCGCTTGGCGTCGCGGCGCTGGGCGTCGGCAGGCGTCGCGGCGCTGGGCGTCGGCAGGCGCCGCGGCGCTGAGCGTCGGTAGGCGTCGCGGCGCTGGGCATCGCGGCGCTGAGCGTCGGCAGGCGTCGCGGCGCTGAGCGTCGGTAGGCGTCGCGGCGTTTGGCGTCGCGGCGCTGGGCGTCGGCAGGCGTCGCGACGCTGGGCGTCGGCAGGCGTCGCGACGCTTGGCGTCGCGGCGCTGGGCGTCGGTAGGCGTCGCGGCGCTTGGCGTCGCGGCGCTTGGCGTCGCGGCGCTGGGCGTCGGTAGGCGACGCGGCGCTGGGCGTCGGTAGGCGTCGCGGCGCTGGGCGTCGGTAGGCGTCGCGGCGCTTGGCGTCGTGGCGCTGGGCGTCGGTAGGCGTCGCGGCGCTTGGCGTCGCGGCGCTGGGCGTCGGCAGGCGTCGCGGCGCTGGGCGTCGGCAGGCGCCGCGGCGCTGAGCGTCGGTAGGCGTCGCGGCGCTGGGCATCGCGGCGCTGAGCGTCGGCAGGCGTCGCGGCGCTGAGCGTCGGTAGGCGTCGCGGCGTTTGGCGTCGCCGCGCTGGGCGTCGGTAGGCGTCGCGGCGCTGGGCGTCGCGGCGCTGGGCGTCGGCAGGCGTCGCGACGCTGGGCGTCGGCAGGCGTCGCGACACTTGGCGTCGCGGCGCTGGGCGTCGGTAGGCGTCGCGGCGCTTGGCGTCGCGGCGCTGGGCGTCGGTAGGCGTCGCGGCGCTGAGCGTCGGCAGGCGTCGCGGCGCTGAGCGTCGGCAGGCGTCGCGGAGCTTGGCGTCGCGGCGCTGGGCGTCGGTAGGCGTCGCGGCGCTTGACGTCGCGGCGCTGGGCTTCGGTAGGCGTCGCGGCGCTGGGCGTCGGCAGGCGTCGCGGCGCTGGGCGTCGTGGCGCTGGGCGTCGCGGCGCTGGGCATCATTGTGTCGGTAGGCGTCGCGACGCTGGGCGTCGGCAGGCGTCGCGGCGCTGGGCGTCGGCAGGCGTCGCGGCGCTTGGCGTCGTGGCGCTGGGCGTCGGTAGGCGTCGCGGCGCTGGGCATCGCGGCGCTGGGCGTCTGCAGGGTCGCGACGCTGAGCGTCGGCAGGCGTCGCGGCGCTGAGCGTCGGTAGGCGTCGCGGCGCTTGGCGTCGCGGCGCTGGGCGTCGGTAGGCGTCGCGGCGCTGGGCGTCGGCAGGCGTCGCGACGCTGGGCGTCGGCAGGCGTCGCGACGCTGGGCGTCGGTAGGCGTCGCGGCGCTTGGCGTCGGTAGGCGTCGCGGCGCTTGGCGTCGCGACGCTGGGCGTCGGCAGGCGTCGCGGCGCTGAGCGTCGGTAGGCGTCGCGGCGCTTGGCGTCGCGGCGCTGGGCGTCGGCAGGCGTCGCGGCGCTGGGCGTCGGCAGGCGTCGCGACGCTGGGCGTCGGTAGGCGTCGCGACGCTTGGCGTCGCGGCGCTGGGCGTCGGTAGGCGTCGCGGAGCTTGGCGTCGCGGCGCTGGGCGTCGGTTGGCGTCGCGGCGCTTGACGTCGCGGCGCTGGGCTTCGGTAGGCGTCGCGGCGCTGGGCGTCGGCAGGCGTCGCGGCGCTGGGCGTCGTGGCGCTGGGCGTCGCGGCGCTGGGCATCATTTTGTAGGACCCATAATCGTTCAGAGTTTTGCTCCATATAATTTATGTCCGACTGTATGTATGTTAAGTGCGTTGCACTACTGCAATCAGTATATTCTATTATTCATCTACAAAAAGTCGGTCACCAATTATTAATCGGTGACCGACTTTTACCGAAGATGAAAAATATATTATTATAATATTATTTATGAGAGGAAAATTTGTTTTTTATCCACTTATTTAAAATAGCGCGAATATGCAGGCAGCTAATAGTTGTAAATTGCTGTCGGTCACACAGGAGATAATATAACTGTCGGTGTATGGAACAAGTCCGGACAAGCTCCATCTGTTGTTAAATAAAACAACAATATGATGTGAGATGATTATAAAGCTAACGTCAGTGTCAATGTAATATCCGTATAATCTTATATAAAAATCGTTCGACACCTCGATAGCGCGATGCAGGTGCCTAACAGCGCATCTATGTTTAGAACTGTGAAACATCTAAACACAAACATTTAACAGTAGGCAACGTTTTATAATGATAACAATAAACGAGAAACAAACGTTACATAAAACTCCAAATGCGTAGATTTTTTGTAGTCTAAATTGTAAAAACTTCGATACTCAAAGAAATTTGTGACCATACATTAAGTAATTAATCGACTTTTAATTGATTAGCGCATGATAAAATTTTATAAGTTTCAATATGACACGATCAATTTATTTATACAATTTTAGTTATTACGCCTCCGTGGTCTAGTGGTTTAAAGCCTGGCTCTCGACTGTGGTCGTCGTGGGTTCGATTCCCACGTTGGAAACACGTTTTAAGTTTGGTTTAGACAAGGCAGGCTGATCACCTAATTGGCTGACAAGAAATATGATCCATGCGTCGGATGGGCATGTAAAAAGTCGGTCCTGCGCTTGATCTCCCGCCAGTCGTGTCGGTTATCCGTCCCAGTGGGTTACGAGAGTGAAGAAAATAGAGAGCTTCTATGCATTGCGCACACACTTGGGCACTATAAAATAACTCCTGCGTAGCTGGACTGGTTTCAATGAAACCGGTCACCGTCACCGAAATCAGTGTGGGAGATATTATTATTATTATTATTTTAGCAAACACTAAAATTATTAAACAAGCTTATGACTAAACAAATAGCCACCCGGATAGTTATGGCACTTTCGAAAAAAAAAACAAGAATACAGTTAAATTATAGTAGTGAGGTGTTTTATTGAAGTTCGGTGTTACACAGCCACAATGGAGACTTATAGTTTTCATATCAACCCCTACAATATGGGTAACAAATGATGAGAGAGTTTGAGAAAACAAATACAATTCATACAAGATTTCATGAATGCCGCTATTTTTAATCCAAAATAGCGATTTATCGTTTTCACAGGTACTCTCACAATATGGGTATCAAATGAAAGGGAAATACAATAAATCATCTAAATTCCAGACGAAGAATAAGGCGAAATTAATTGCCCGGGGTCAAAATAGGTTATTTTTAAACTCAAACTAGTCCATTAACCAACTTACAAAAATAAATGAAATCCCACAAAAAACATTTTCATGTAAAAATGTTGCCAAGACGAGTCTATATAGCTTACCCTGTGAAAAAGTTATCAGATATCGTATAAAGCCAAGTTCTAAAGACTACTCGCCCTAAATCTACCAGCACCTTGATCAAAATCTATCAAAAAGTGGACAAATCCATGTAGAACCAAAATTCTTGATCTATGCGCCCTTACTTTACTAGGCTTAGCTTCACTTACTCTACACTTCAGTTAAAACGTGATACTTGGCCGTTTTGCTACCCTTACGAAGATTTTATAGGCATTCATCTATCGTGTGTGAAATAAAACGGCCAAGCATCACGTTTTAACTGAAATGTAGAGTAAGTGAAGCTGAGCCTAGTAAAGTAAGGGCGCATAGATCAAGAACTTTGGTTCTACATGGGATTTGTCCACTTTTTGATAGATTTTGATCAAGGTGCTGGTAGATTTAGGGCGAGTAGTCTTTAGAACTTGGCTTTATACGATATCTGGTAACTTTTTCACAGGGTAAGCTATATAGACTCGTCTTGGCAACATTTTTACATGAAAATGTTTTTGGTGGGATTCATAATAACAAAAACCAAATCAAAAGATAATCGCGATAGTGTTGCCGACAACCACGCGAACAAAGTCGCGGGCACAGCTAGTGTTATATATGTTGCAGTCATCTATTTGAAATCGACATTTCATTGCGTGACTAGAGTTTTTATCGAATGACGACATTAAATTGAAAGACTAGGCCGAACATTGATTGAACAATCGTCACTCAACGTCCAACTAGTTAGCGGATTAAAATCAGTCAGGACATTGAAATTTTTTCTAACTGCGGCGCTAGTAGTCACCAAAACAAATATGGCGTCAAAAAGCTCGCACTGATAGCACAATGTTAATATTTTTTTCATTAAATCTACATTAAAGTGCGAAACTCGTTATAAAATGGCCGGATACTCTTAAAAAAAATTGAGGTGAAACTGACCGAGTACGAACGACATAATGAAGGTGAGTTTTAAAACATGCTGTACGTCATCGTTTTACTAATTTAGCTGATAAAACATACAAAACTACATAAAATGGATGTACTAGCAGTTATATTTATCGATAAAATATTGGTAAATGTATGAGTATGAGCGCAAATTAAAAAAAAATGTCACCTAACTAGATATTCCATAAGTAGGTAATTCAACGACTACGCTAAATGACTAAATGACGTCAATTCAGTCAAGACGTTGGACGTTACAATAGACAACATGACGAGTTGTCCTTTAGTCTTTCAATATAATGTCGTCATTCGATAAAAGCGCTAGTCACTCAATGAAATGGCGATTTCAATGACATAATATATAGGTATATAGCTAATAATACAGGCCGCGGGTCGCAGTTTGAGTATAGCTGGTCTAGAGTATAACGAATTTTCATACCATACAGGATCATTGGACCCGGGTTCCGAACAGCCATACAGCAGCATGTGATGGGCCGTGTGCATTGTAGCATTGGGTTGGAAGCCAACTGCAAGAATAACACATTTTTGCAAAACACATGAAAGGTTAATGATGTTATTAATAACTATAATATACTATCTGACCCGTGCCCACCTTGTTGAGCATTAGAAACAGTTTATGATAAACCATTTAAACCTTTACAGAACTTCAAAGAATATTTCAAGACTAAAAATAGCCGAATCGATTCAGCTGTTCTCAAGTTTTAGCGAGACTAATGAGCAATTCAATTTTATATCTATAGAAGAAAAAGAAGAAGATTATACCTAAAATTTATAAAATAGTTTTGTAGCTGCATAAGTTACAAGCTAGATTTGTTGTTATTGCAGCAAGAGAAACACCAGTGTGATAATTTAAAACGGTTCATGGTATCTCATGATGTATCTAGCCAGCTGACAGATGGACTGACAGACAGACTAAAAATAAAATAAAAATTACCAACTAAGTAAACTCACCTATGTAGTAGTCATGGTAGGGTGAAATCCTGATCGGTGTACACAAATACAGTTCATCCTAAAACAATGAGTTAATATTAACACATTATAACTTCAATACAGCCTAAGTACCTATATAATTTTATATTAATTTACTTATTTTCCTTACGGCACAAATACAGATTTCAGGTTAATGTTTTTAATTTAGATGATAAAATTTCCACTGATAAGTGAATTATTAAATTAAAAGTTTGATAGTGTACTGAGGCTAGACCAATTTTTCAACAAGTACCTAATTAGTTTTAGTAATTTGTTTAGACAATTGCTTCAAATGGTTACATATCCTTAAAAGTATTTTTTTTTTGTTAAAGTTATGTAACCACATCGGAGGTAATAACATACCATAACCATATTTAGTAATTTTACCATATTGTTGTAGTGTATAACTAACCTAATAATTAATGTAAGTGTACTAACAACCTTATAATAACTAAATGATGTAGCCTATAAGATGATTAAGATGTTATTAATAAACGGAGAGCAGTCTTCATTTGATATTTGTTTTAATACCACCAACCTTACATTGTATTATTTATTTTTATTATTTGATTCAGATCTTTTGATTCATTGTATGTAATATCTAGCTGAATATATGGCATTATTGATTTTTCATGAGCCATCAGATAGGCTCACTGTTTGTACACCCACATGAAAGATAATCTGAAGTGGATCGAAAATCAATAATGATTAGCATTTAATGTTATACTACTACGAAGTACCTATCTAGAATTTACTGCTCTACAACCAGAATTCATAGATTTTATAGATTTTGCTGCATTCATAGATTTTGAAAATGATATTAATTTTAAATCATGTTTTTATTAAAATCTTTTATGTTATTTTGCTATGTAATATTAAAATGTTTTAGGTAGTTAAGAATACAATCAATATTTTAAATTATAAGGCAAATAATTATATATGTTGGCAGAGTAGACTTAATAAATTAACTCCAGTTTAAATTACCTACAGAGTAAATTAAGCTTTCTGAGCTTTATATTTAGTTATTTTTTTATAGCTACAGTCCATTTTGCAATGTCCAGTAATAAGCTCTAGTAGGTTTAGCTTAATCTAGATTATTTCAAGGACATTTATACATAATATATTATGACAAGCTACATGTATAAGGAACTAGAAGATACTAAATAGTTCAATGTTTTAAAGAAGAAACTGTATTGGTCTACTATTTCGTTTAAATAACTTACATAGTTTATACCTTGTTTCTCACTAGAATTGTTGGTAGTTTATCTATTCATATCAAACATAATATAAGTGAATCAAAAGCACTATTATAGAATAAATAAACCATCAACATATTCAATTCAGCAAAGCCCTTTTTTTCAGAATAATATATAATAAGTAAGTGCAATAATTAGTGTAAGCGTTTAATTTAAAATTGCAAATGAACATTTACCTTGTGTGGCCAAACATTTGGCATTAAGAAGTCATATGTGTCTATTTCATAGGCGAAAATCTTGGAAACACAAACATATATTGCGAAAAACGTGGAAATCACTGCGTTATAAGCCATCATTGAATGTTTGTTACACTTATTCCATAAATACTATGGTACTTCCCCGGGTTTATTTTCGCACCACGTCGATAATTTTTTATATTCACAATAACATCATAACATACGCAACGCCGATCGAGCTTGTGGTTGTGCTACAAGTGTTTATATAGTTTTTGTAGAATCGATATCTCTTCACCAACGTCATACGAGTGTAGCAAGGTGTACAAAATTTCCTAACTTCCATGGAAAATAATGCTACCCGCTCATCGTTGAATATATATTTCAAATTATAGAAACTGGTAATTACCACACTTATAATTATTTTTTTTACTTTCTCATTTTATATTTTAATTTTATGTATGTAATTAATTTAGATGTTAAGATTGAATAGGAAAATTTAGTTTTGTAAACAGAATTCCAGTCAGCTGTCAAATGTCAAATGAGTGTCAACTCAATGTCAACTGTCGAATAATATTACAGTTCTTTCCTCCTTCTTTTTTTATCTTCAGATTGTAACAGTTTAAATCGCTAGAAAGTTTTCGTAATACTATCTAGATGACGCTACGGAGCTTTGGTGAGGATAGGTTTTCCCTCCGTTCATTCTTCAAACAATTCGAAGCGCAGGTAACGAAAAGTTTCAACATTTTCTGGTTAGATGCCGTGTTTGGTCAGGGTTTTTATTTTCTATAACCAGTCAACATTATTGTTACGATAGACACATAAAGGAATATTAATATACTATTGTTATACGTACTTATCTAATATTATATTTTAGGCATATTATAATATTCGATAATAACAATATTATTCTTAGGTCAAAAAGTTAAAAACAATGTTATTATCAAAACTTTTTCTGCAATAATTAGACGTCTACGAATTTCTATTTCCGTCTCCTTAAAAACTAATAAAAAAAACATCAAACTTTCCCTCTTATTACTTTCGATGAAGGAGAACAAATCGCCGCGGGACGTAAATATTGCCAACGTAATTGTATTTTTCACAGAGGGCAGCACTGAGACAAGGCGGTTATTACGACAAGGGTATTCCATTACCCCCGCGAGCATGACTCTCCATATCTAATGCAAACAAACGCTCTTTGTCACTCTATATTTAGTTTTAGTTTTGGTAGGACTAAAGCTATAGCCGGTTGGATTGAAACTGAAAAATTGGATTTTGTTTTTAGGACTTTGTAAAAATGCATTTTGTACTTAGCTTTTTATAGTAAAAGCCTTATAGAAAAGATCGGCAACGCACCCTTTAAAACTGCATAGGGTGCTCACTGCTCAGCTACGAGCGATAATCGGTGACCAATTTTTTGCATTTAAAAATAGAACAACTGATTGAAATTATATTAAAACACACACGTCATACAAGAAAGCTATCTGATAGGTCTTACAAAAAGTTTGCCGTTAGTATAGTTCCTAAGTATATTACGAATCTCCATTGGCAATAGGAATGAAATTTAAAATTTTAGGTTATCTCTCTCCTCGTTAGCTTTTTTCTGCTGCACGTTAGCTCGTTATTTCGGACGGTAAGCCGAAGATAGACGGACGGACCCGACGTCGTCCTTTCTAGGACGGCCACGGCTGGACATTAAATCTCCCCCAAAATTTTCCAGTGACACCGGTCGCTTGCAGCCTGCATCCACCAACTCACTGCAACCTTCTGGTCATATACCTGGGGCCTTACTCTCCAAACTGATTCGGTTTTGATTCAGTTGCGATCGTGCCGCGTAGGTACTCCCGAATAAATTGACGTTTGTTTATTTTGATTCTCAGATTGATATAATCGGAAGTACAAAAAGTTATCTAACGATTTTCTTTATCCTGGTTAGTTTCAAAGTAATTCACCAAATAAAATACCAAAAGGCGTTGAGATCGAACTGATTCCAATCTCGATTGTGTCAGGAGTAAGCCTGCAGGTCATGACGGACATGACCAAGCTCTAATATTAACATCGAAACACGATTAAGGAACTCTAAAAACCAGATCGTAACCTATAAAACTAGCAGATACGCCATTTTCTGTCACGCATGAACTGCAACTCTCCGTCACGTATTTTGGGCCGTGTTTGATCACGTGCGGCACATTTACACGCCACGATTTCGTACGTGCGTCCTTATTTGGTACAGATGGGTTCTGCTTGTCCTAGGTTACTTGTACTTTAATGTCTGAATTATTGAGGAAGTACCCAACGTTTCTATAATAATTTTGCACTTTCATTCATTCTATATTAAGAGTGCTTTACTTTTGATCTCTTGATACGACAACGTTTATCTACTCCTTCATTTGTTCTATATAGCTACTTCTAAGTCCTCCTCTTTATCTTCTTCCCTCTACTTTTGCTTTAATAATATTCTAAGGAAACTCGTTTTGTCGTATCAAGTGCCCAAACCTTTCCACCCAACCTTTCCCATTCTGCTTTCAATTGTTTTAATTATATGTATATTTTTTGCACTATATTAAGTAGGTACCTACATATTTGTTTTTCTTTCCGTCGCTGCACTATAACTGGGTAAAATATTGAGTAGTCCCCAAATCATAACAAGGCATTCGGCTTCCAACAGATTCTAGATATTTCTAGCAAAATGGCCCACGGCTGAGAGCTATATACTGATGGGTCAAAACAATTGGTTTAGGGCTCTTAGGTTTTATGCACTAATTACGTCTGTACGACGTATTCCACAGCGTATAGGTTAAGTTAATAAGGCTCGTACGGAGACACGTCAAGAAATCGATGATAATAATTATTACATAACTCAAGTATGAAACTAGCACAAACCTGCCTTACCAATCAAAGTTCGTACGTGGGTAGTTTTAAAATTAATACGTCATCAAAGTAATTAATATGCTCTGCGCACATTAATTACATCTTATAATTAAGTTTTCAATTTAACTTGAAATTACTTGTGCCTTGTGTGTGGGATATTTTGTTTGTAATTAAGTTGTTAATATTTAAGCGACATGTTGTGGCTTCATTTGATCCCACAGGACGAATATAGAAAATTGAAACTAAATTTTCTATTTTAATCCCGTAATTTCTTATTTAGGTTAGACAGAATTGAGATTTATTTCGCAGATTACTATAAAACAATAGGCAAATAGAGTGCAACTCACAATTTAACAACACAGCCTAAATAAACTGTTTTTTTTTTAATATTCTTAACTATGGTTTCAGTATAGGTACTAAATACAGTAATTGTAAATTCGAAAGTTAGGGTTCTGATAATGATTATTATGTTTGAGCCGAAAATACGTTTCTTATCTTGTAATCGTTGTACCTTCGCATAAGATAGTTGGTGATATCTCTTTGGTGAAATGTTTCTGTAAGCAATATGGCGTCCCCAACAATTGGCGCGGACAAAACGAAATACCAATACAAATTTGGACATTGCAATCTTGTTGCAACGCCCCTTTAGACGCTCCGATAAGCAGCCAATACTGTTATCAAATGGGGGAGGAAAGGAACCGCTTTACAACCTGTTACAAACGAAATGTTGTGAAAAATCGTTATCAGTACCTATAAAACATTTACGACCTATTACATTGATTTTATTATGCTTTTTATGATATTAATAACAGTAAATATGAATTAGAAAAAAATGTTTTGTTTCTATTAGAAAAAAAAAATTGGCTATTTTTATGGCCAAGGTAAGGTAATGATTTTAGTTGCCTATGTGTATGTATTTACGTCTGTCCTACCGGAGCGTTTAAAGTTTAAACTCTAAATTATTAATTCAATTTAAATCAAATATGTACGTGTTATTAAATTCATAACAGCCCTGATTTTTAAGTTTTTAATAAAATGTGGTTTTATTATATTATATAATAATTTTAACTTCTTGATTTGGCAGAATATGTTTTTGTTTCTCAAAAGTTACTTTTAAATTAAAAACGTAGTTAAACGGACGCCTTTTTTTTGTTTTGTTTTTTTTAATTGATTTTCCGCCATTTTTACGGTTTTCCCGCCAAAACGTCGCGTTTCTTTTATTACCCGGAACAGTAGCTACCATACATCCTTTAGTAGCATGGGAAATTATAAAATAAACACCATTAATATACAATTCTTATCGAATACGTCACATAAATACACTGTACATTAATGTTCTGGTTAACAATTTGGCCACAGGACAAAAAAATCCAGTAATAAATTGGCTTAAATCGTCAGTATGTAAATTGTATGAGAGGACAATATTTTACCTGTGGCAGCGTAAACCCTTTTAAGTTAAAATTTATGTAACAATCGCGTGACACGCAATAATTTCTGCTGTGAAAACACCTGTCCTGGGGTCATAACCTACTAACCTTAGTTCACGGTAGCCTGATTAACTGAAAATGTCCCCGGTAATCGTTTATGCGTGTCTTATCATTAACATTCTCTTCAAGGACGCGTCAGATTCAATGCACAAATATTGATGTACTCTGGGGAAAAAATATTAATGCTTAATCGTACTCTTAATTGAAGTGCAATTTAAATATATTTTCTTTTAAAATAAATTACATTTAAAATCGTTTGTACCTACATAAACATGACCTTAGCATTTATTTTTATCGCGTTATGGTAAGTAATTTATATGAGGTGCCAAAACAGAAAATACTCTATGCGTCCTTCTCTTCACACTATACGGCTTGATATTATATGAACCATGAGACACTCTGTAAGAAAATATATGCCACCACCATGACTATGTTCAATTAGTATATTTTACGGTCGCGCCATTGATCAATTTCGACATTATGCTAATGAGTCGCTTAGAACCTAACGTGAATCACACTAATATTATAAATACAAACGTTTGTGATAGTTGAGTGTTCTTGTGTTGTCATGCTAAACCATTTTTTAGAAAACTTACTATCCAAGAACCTGGATTACCGCGTAGGCTTTATTTCCCGAAAAATTGTGTTCCAAGCTGTTTATATACAGGCAACCCGGCGGGGTAAACCCATAGACTTGGTTTAAAACAAAAGCGGATTTGTTTTTAACAAAGTCTAGTCAAGCGTAGAATATTCTCGAAATATTCTGATAATACTGACCAGAGGCTTGTTTATATTGCCACGGCACATTGGACACCGTCACGCTCCGGTCGCTGTAGCGGATAATTCCGAATAGTTTCCATGTTTGTTTTGTAAATAAGATCCCAACAAAACATGTGAAATATTGCCAAGACCGCAGAAGTCGTGCTGTCAAAAGTTATTGATTAATAGAGCCTTTATCTCCTTGTTGTAATGTCACTGGATTTGGTTAGGGTCCAGGCGCACGTCAAACCCTCCACCTTCTCTTGATTGTCCACCTCTTCACCTGAGCAGGAGCAAGTTCCTCGGGCAGCACAAATACTCCACAGCAGAGGAAATTCGCACAGACCCCCACCATATCGTTCGCTTCGTGAGTAACATAGGACTGGGGACGGTACTCTAAAGCAAAGGAGTCACAATAGATCCAGAAGGGTCGCAGTGACGCCTGGGCCTGACAAGGTCGGCCTTCAGTTACAAAAAAAAAACAGGTCAAATGATATAGACTTTTTCTCACTTATTATTTATGTTTATTGAATACCACGTAATATATTATTATAGATCTTATAACTGGGTAC
This sequence comes from Celastrina argiolus, assembly GCA_905187575.2. Taxonomy (NCBI): domain Eukaryota; kingdom Metazoa; phylum Arthropoda; class Insecta; order Lepidoptera; family Lycaenidae; genus Celastrina; species Celastrina argiolus. The sequence goes on from LR994585.1 coordinate 16,637,769, forward strand.
ATAGGTCCTACTCTCATATAGTCTCTTGGACGACTGAGACAGTGTTAGGCATCAACGTTATACATCAATGTAAATCTGTGATATTACATTGTTTTAAACCTAATTCACAGCAGTATGTACATCCCTAACGATTTAAAAACTCTAAGCCGTAATAAAAATACATTGTGACAAGACGAAATATTATTATATCGTGACTACAAATACCTAATAATAAATGTTATGTGCCTACAGATTAATAAATAGTTATCTAAAGTCGCTGAATACGGAAGCTTAAATTTTTGGTTCAAGCCAGCTCTTTGAAAAAAAATTATCAAACGTAAATTGTATGTCAAGCTCTTGTGGAATGTGCCGTAACTAATTATAAGTAGTAAAAACCATAATTCTACTTAACTTTTTAGTAGGATTTCCAGATGGAACAGTCAGGAGAAGCATTCAATTAATAGTGGTTATTATTAATAATGGCCGTGTGGTGACGGCATTAGAATACAATTATCACCACCCCCGATACTATCCTAGGGGAGTCGTAAGAGGCGACTAAAAGGAAACACACACACATCAACAGCTAGTGTGAGAGAAGGAAAACTCGAAACAAAACCCTGTACCAACCCGTCTAGCCAGCGTGGTACCAGTAGGCTTTTTAACCTCCTATGTTTACGCACCAGAAGACCAGGCCCCTAGTCCCCGGCGGCCCCGCTATTCCTGGCTACGGTAGCGGCCACGGTAACGGCGGGGCGGGGGGTGCTAAGAATCTCCGGAAGAGATCCGGCTACCACCCCCCTTCTAAACGACAACTGGCCCTGGTAACACACAACGTGCGCACTTTGAGGTTAGACGAGAAGCTCGTAGAGCTGGAAGAGGAGATGAACAAGTTGCACTGGGACATTATTGGTTTATCGGAGATCCGAAGAGAGGGCGAGGATACGATAACCTTACAGTCCGGCCACTTGTTCTACTACCGGGAGGGAGAACAGAAGTCCCAAGGTGGTGTTGGGTTTATCGTCCACAAATCTCTCATCAACAACATTGTGTCCATCGAGAGTGTGTCAAATAGGGTTGCATACCTTGTACTGAGAATCTCAAAACGATATTCGTTGAAGATTGTACAGGTATACGCCCCATCGTCAACACATCCAGACGATGAAGTAGAAGCTACGTATGAGGACGTCAGTAGGGCCATACGTAGCTCTAAAACACACTTCACAGTTGTTATGGGAGATTTCAATGCGAGGCTGGGCTGCAGAAGCGATGGTGAGCTGAAAGTGGGGCCATTTGGATTTGGGCAGAGGAATCCCAGAGGACAGATGCTGGCGAACTTTATGGAGAAAGAAGGACTCTTCATGATGAATTCTTTCTTCCAAAAGCCGCCGCAGAGGAAATGGACCTGGTTGAGTCCCGACGGTGTAACTAGAAACGAGATTGACTTCATTATGAGCACCAAGCGGCAGATATTCAACGATGTCTCTGTGATCAACATGGTTAAGACCGGTAGTGATCACCGAATCGTCAGGGGCATGTTGAATATCAACGTCAAACTTGAGAGATCGCGTCTGATGAAGTCTACGCTCCGACCGTCGAATGTCCATATCCAAAACCCCGAGAGCTTTCAACTTGAACTGTCAAATCGCTTCCAATGGCTAGACAGCTGCGCATCAGTGGACGATATAAATAGCAGGCTGGTAGAAACTGTCCATACGGTGGGGTCCAAATTTTTCAAGACCCACCGTACAAATAGACCTCAGAAACTATCCGACCAAACCCGGAACCTCATGGCTAGTCGACGTTCAATGACGCTCCAAACTTCGAGTGACGCTGACTCATATAGGCAGCTCAATAGACAGATCACGAAGTCCTTGCGACACGATATCCGTGCTTTTAATACCCAGTGTATTAAAGAGACGATAGAGCGGAACCAAGGCTCCAAAGTTTTTGCAAGAGACGTATCTATTGGGCAAAGCCAGTTGACAAAGCTGAAGACCGAAGATGGACGCGTAACGTCAAATAAGTCCGAGGTACTACGGGAGATAGAGAGGTTCTATGGACAGCTGTATACCTCGGTCTCAGCTGAACCTGCTAGTTTAGCTGCAGACCCAAGAGCCAGGCTAACACGACACTATACCGAAGACATCCCGGACATCAGCCTGTACGAGATTAGGGTAGCTCTCAAACAGCTTAAGAACAACAAGGCTCCGGGCGAGGATGGAATCACTACAGAGCTTCTGAAAGCGGGCGGCACGCCGGTACTAAAAGTCCTTCAGAAACTCTTCAATTCCTCCTTACTCGATGGGAAAACGCCAGAGGCATGGAACAGGGGTGTTGTGATCCTGTTCTTCAAAAAAGGCGACAAAACCTTACTGAAGAACTATAGGCCCATAACACTGCTGAGCCATGTCTACAAGCTGTTTTCGAGAGTTATTACGATGCGTCTCGAACGCAGGCTGGATGACTTTCAGCCTACCGAACAAGCCGGTTTCCGAAAAGGCTATAGTACCATAGACCACATACATACGCTGCGGCAGATTATACAAAAGACCGAAGAGTATAATCGGCCATTATGCTTGGCGTTTGTGGACTATGAGAAAGCCTTTGATTCCGTCGAAATATGGGCGGTCCTTAGATCTCTCCAGCGTTGCCGTATTGACTATCGGTATATCGAAGTGTTGAAGTGTTTGTATAATAACGCCACCATGTCAGTCCGAGTACAGGAGCACTGCACGAAGGATATCCCTTTAAAGAGAGGAGTAAGACAGGGGGATATCATATCCCCGAAACTGTTTACCGCTGCTCTGGAGGATTCCTTCAAGCTCCTGGAATGGCAAGGACTTGGCATCAACATCAATGGCGAATACATCACTCACCTTCGATTTGCCGACGACATAGTAGTCATGGCAGAATCGCTGGAAGATTTGGGGCGCATGCTCGGTGGCCTCAATAGAGTTTCTCAACAAGTGGGTCTTAAAATGAACATGGACAAAACAAAGATCATGCACAATGTCCATGTTGCACCCACCGCACTAACTGTTGGGAGCTCTACTCTTGAAGTTGTTGACGAATATATATACCTAGGGCAGGCTGTCCGATTAGGTAGGTCCAACTTTAAGAGAGAGGTCAGTAGACGGATCCAGCTCGGCTGGGCAGCGTTCGGTAAATTACGCAACGTCTTCTCGTCTAAAATACCTCAGTGCCTTAAGACAAAGGTATACAACCAATGTGTGTTACCAGTGATGACTTACGGTTCTGAGACGTGGTGCTTCACGAAGGATCTTTTCAAAAGGCTCAATGTCGCTCAGCGTGCTATGGAGAGGGCAATGCTCGGTATTTCTCTACGTGATCGAATCAGAAATGAGGAGATCCGTAGAAGAACTAAGGTTGCTGACATTGCCCGTAGGATCAGCCAGCTGAAGTGGCAATGGGCCGGCCACATAGCACGAAGATTGGACGGTCGATGGGGCAAAAAGATCCTAGAGTGGAGGCCACGTACTGGCAAGCGCAGTGTGGGACGGCCACCTACCAGATGGACCGACGACCTGGTGAAAACTGCCGGGTCACGTTGGATGCAGGTGGCAATGGACCGGTCGCACTGGAAATGTATTGGAGAGGCCTATGTCCAGCAGTGGACAGTAAAAGGCTGAAACGACGATTATTAATAAATATCTATTATCTTATTATACCTATAGAACATAATTATAATGTTATATATGACATATAGTTAACATATAAGTTAACATATAATATAATGTTCTCTATCTGTTTAAAATATTGCAATAAGACTAGTATTGAGAAAAAGGTTTCAAAGTATTCCAAAGATCAGCTTATTGCGCGCACAAAACCTTAATAAACAGTGTGTCTAGCGCGAGTCTTGTCACGCGAATCGCGATACAACTTTCTGACCATACAAATTGTTCAAGGTTACTGGCGTTATATAAAGCCATTATAAACTTTAAATATATAGTTGTTAGTATGAGGCTAACGCTATAGTTTCGTGGCTAAGTGAATAAGTAACAGTGATAAAATGAGAGTAACTAAAGTCAGGCCTAGCGATTTATAGGACGCCACAAACTTAATGGGAGTACACGGAAAAAGCTTCTCGGTACTTTAAGGTCTTTTACTGTGATACATCATCATCAGGATGCTGACATCACATACATATTAGATTAGTACTAATATAAAGAGTTGTTTGTGTGTATGAACGCGCTAATCTCTGAAACTTCGTACTGGTTCGGTTTGAAAAATTCTTTCATTAATAGCCCATTTATTGAGCGTTTTTTTTTATATATTAGCCGATTAATTGATTGCCTATGGGCCGATAGGAGCAATCACCATAAAATTATGTTTCGAAATCGGAGGTTTTATTTTACTATTTCGTGCGGACGAAGTTACCTAAAAACAGTTACAATCGAAAAAAGGTACAATTAAACGAACTTGTACGTTTGTTTAACCATATTTTAAACAAAAGAATTTTTTTATTTATTTATTGTGGCACTTTTATACTTTTTGTATTGAGCATGGCATACAGAAGGCACTGATTTCTGAATACATGATGATTAATATATAATGACTAGCTGTGCCCGCGACTTCGTACGCGTGGAAAACTGATTTAGGGCAGCAGTTTAAATACATTTTTAGTTTATGAACGTCGTTTGGATATTTAAAATCACTAATTTATAGTAATGCTTATTTGTACACTGTATTAGACGTCCACAGGCAAAAGAAGTAAGCCGATGGAGTAATAATAATAGTTTACTGTCAAATAATGGCCGGTTTTGTCATGAATTTTTGAGGTATTAAATTAAAACTTATTATTTATTAATTACCTACGCTAACAAACATGTAGTCTACTTTGGGACTTGACGGTTAAAGTACTAACTTCCTTTAGACGACAAAATACAAAAGTCCAAAAGAAAGAAAAAACCCAAGTCGTACCCTAGCATGAAAACTAATAAATAAAAATATCATGAAAAACATAAATCTTACTTATATTGACATAACTTTTCTAATTTAAATGTACCTATGACATCTCATATCTTGAAAAAAACCATCCTACGCCTATAATTTATTTATCGTATTTGCAAAACCTAAGTATAATAATAATAATAACAATAATATAAATAAATTACTTCGCACAAAGTAATACTTATTTTCACTTGGGTCAATAATTTTATTCTATAATTTTCAAGTCGGTGCCAACTGCCAAGTTCAGCGTTCTTTCGTAATTTGTTTTCATTTAATATTAGTTTGTAAGCCAGTACTTTGGGTACATAATATTATAGTATAATAACTTTACTTTGATGGTTAGTTGTTGTACATAGTTTGATATTGTAGTAAGGTTTTTGAAGTAGGTACCTACTTACTTGGCACCAACTTGAAAATGACGAAACGAATAGAATAAATTTATTTACCTAAGTGTAAATAAGTTTTTTGTTTAAAATTGTTTAATTTTAAGATTTTTAGTGATGGGTAGACTGAGTAGGGATAATTCTCGAATGATCAGACGACGGTTACTTGAGACGGAAAATGAAAAACAAAAACGATTAGATAAAATTAATAGTAGGAAGAGAAAATGTCTAAATTTTTTCATATATACATATTTTTATATATATTTTATATATAATATAGTTTAGCACTGCCGAGCAGCGCGAAATTTTTTAATAAATATATACATATATATATAAGAAGGAAAGTTGATATATATTATATCAAGTAGATTGACTATTAAATGAGATACAAATTTTCAGAATATTAAAGTCGGTACCAGCCAAACTCAATATTATGAGTTCTATAATATAGCCTATTTCATCATATTGTAATTGATATCACTATATCTATAGCGATGGAAATATGCTTGCAGTATAAGCGATGTCGAAATTTCCAAACGTATATCTTCAAAGACTCAAAATGATGTTTTTAGTCCGATATGCTTATGTTACTCGAAACAAATACAAAATTACTATGAGTGTCCCTATAAATTTCAAGGTGTTCCCTCGATTCCTCACGACGCCATCATCAGGTCTCCACTTTGATAACTATGAGACCAAGTTCTACTGTAATTGACGTAGGTAGTGGCATATGCTTGCATTTCTTTAAACAACGCTGAAATCTTCAAACATGTATCTCTAAGGACTCAGAAGTTCTGTTCAGTACTTTTAGATCCAGGATATAGTGCAAAACCTTACTGTTTGGTAACATATGCTTAGACTACTTCAGACAAAATCAAAATCGATATATTATTCCATATAAATTTTGAGGATTTCCCTCGATTCCTCACGGATCGGTGACAATGGGAACAAATTTAAATTATACCCTACACAACACAAAAAAAAAAATTTAAATCGTTTCATGAACGATGAAGATATCCGCGAAAAAAAAAAAACATATATTTACCAATTGAGAAACCTCCTCCTTTTTTGGAAGTCGGTTAAAAGTATTATGTTGGTTATTTCATGTTACAATCTACCTTTGTGCCAAGTTTCATTAAAATATGTTGAGTAGTTTGGCTAAAATACCGTCAAACAGGTAGCTACAATTTTTTGAAGATCCCACGGGAACCCTTTCGTTTTTCGGGATAATAATTTCCAGTAATGCTCTTCAGATCATAACCTAACTGCCTGCCAAATTTCATTTAAATACGTTAAGTAGTTTGGCTGAAATACCGTCAAATAGGTAGCTACAACGTTTTGAAGAGCCCACGGGAACCCTTTCGTTTTTCGGGATAATAATTTTTAGTAATGCTCTTCAGATCATAAGCTAACTGCCTGCCAAATTTCATTTAAATACGTTAAGTAGTTTGGCTGAAATACCGTCAAATAGGTAGCTACAACTTTTTGAAGATCCCACGGGAACCCTTTTGTTTTTGGGGGTAATAATTTCCGATAATGCTCTTCAGGTCATAAGCTACCTGCCTGCCAAATTTCATTTAAATATGTTGAGTAGTTTAGCTGAAATACCTTCAAATAGGTAGCTACAATTTTTTGAAGATCCCACGGGAACTCTTTCGTTTTTCGGGAAAATAATTTCCAATAATGCTCTTCAGGTCATAAGCAACCTGCATGCCAAATTTCATTTAAATACGTTGAGTAGTTTGGCTGAAACACCGTCAAATAGGTACCTACAATTTTTTGAAGATCCCACGGGAACCCTTTCGTTTTTCGGGATAATAATTTCCAATAATGCTCTTCGGGTTATAAGCTACCTGCCTGCCAAATTTCATTTCATTCCATACAGTGGTTTTAGCGTGATGCGACGACAAACATTCCCATACGGACAGACAGACAGACAGACAGACAGACAGACAGACAGACAGACAGACAGACAGACAGACATTTTTTTCAAAAATGTTATTTTTAGGTTCTGTGGCTTTTATAGGCCCCCTTTTTTTAATTTTCACTCAAATATTCTTAATGTACAGACATGACCCCTCTACAGATTTATTATATGTATAGATAAAGAAACAGAAAAGTCTACGAGACGTGAAATGAATATTGGCATAAAATTTAAATATAATATATTATATCTAGCAATATCCCGCGAAACAATTATAACCACAACCTGCTAGCAGATGAGAGGGGGTACGCATAGGCATGCGTTTGATGCACCTCCCTCCTCCCACACTGCTTATGCGAGTGCCAGCAAAAACATGAAAACACCACCACTTGGATGATATATGATATAATTATTATCTATGATTATATATTATGCGCTTACTAAAAAACTTTGTAACAAACGTCAATCACAAAGAATAATAATAAATGGTGTGTACGGTGCAAATCGTACATTAAGCATTTTAGGTTTTAGGAATCAGCGGTTTGTGACACGCGCATAATTAATTACTTATTAAATATCAATCAGTAGGTACGTTCGGATCAATCAAGGCGATCACGCGTGCTCCGGTTCATTTGGCCATATCAAGGGTTCAATAAATCAATATATATTTTAGTATCGGTATTCGGTAACTCTAGTTTCATTTCCAACTTATCAAGTAAAAGTGTGTAGAGTCAATCAAGGACGCTACATGGTGTAATACTCCCTTAACCCGCGTCGCCTTTTTCAACAATTTCACACCAAAAAGCCAAGCCGAAAATCAAATTAAAACAACAATATCCAGCTAAAAACGCTATGCTAAGTCCGCTCTCCGTTTCCCAGTTATAACAAGGTTAGACGGGGAGACGGGGGAGACAGGCTAAAAGCTTGTGTATAATAACATTACTTTCGTTTTCGAAGCGCAAAGTCAATTACTGTACCTATCCGGTATCAAAGATTTCAAAGAGGAAATGTTGGGAGCGTTTACCATGTAAATAGAGTGGGGTGTATGGTTCATCGATACATGGTTATATAATAGAACTAGCTGTGCCCGCGACTTCGTACGCGCGGAAAAGTGATTTAGGGCAGCAGTTCAAATACATTTTTAGTTTATGAACACTGTCGTTTGGATATTTAAAATCACTAATTTATAGTAATGCTTCTTTATACACGGTATTAGACATGCATAGGCAAAAGAAGTAGGCCGATGGAGTAATAATAATAGTTTACTGTCAAATAATAGCCGTTTTTGTCGTGAATGTTTTGAGGTATTTTTTCTATGAAAATGCTAATAATTCCTACTACCAGCTCGAAAAATGACCATGTATTATTAACCGACTTCAAAAAAAGGAGGAGGTTCTCAATTCGTCTGTATGTATATTTTTTTTTCTTTTATGCGAACGGGACTACTTGATAGTACGCTCATATACACGACGAAGATCTCTGTACTGAGATTTGTATGGACTTTACGCCGCAGCGACTGCAGACGATGATCGTTTTCACACCGACGCTGCGCTCAGCGCCAAATTTTTTAGAAGTCTACTCTCGGTGCGCAATTCCAACTCGGACTTGCCCGGTTTTTTATTTATTAATTACCTACGCTAACAAACATGTAGCCTACTTTGGGACTTTACGGTTAAAGTACTAACTTTTTTTAGACGACAAAATAACAAAAGTCCAAAAGGAAGAAAAAACCCAAGCCGTACCTAGCATGAAAACTAATAAATAAAAATATCATGAAAAACATAAATCTTACTTATATTGACATAACTTTTCTAATTTAAATGTACCTATGACATCTTGAAAACAAACTATCCTACGCCTATACTTTATTAATCGTATTTGCAAAACCTAAGTATAATAATAAATTACTTCGCACAAAGTAATAAATTTAATTAAATTGTTTGAAGTAAATTTAATTGTGCGAAGTAAATTTAATTGTTCCTTTTAGTTTACCTTTTGAAGTCGTTTTTTTTTGTTTAAAATTATTTAATTTTCAGATTTTAGTGATGGGTATAGACTGAGTAGGGATATTAAACGAATGATCAGACGACGATTATTTGAGGACGGAAACTGAAAAACAAAAACGATTAGATAAAAAAAATAGTAGAAAGAGAAAAAGTCTACCTAGTCTAGCCTGGCGTAAGCCAGAGCAGCGCGAAATTTTTCAATACATATATACAATATATATATATGTAAAGAAAATGGTTTCTTTAATTTTAATATGCGCGCGCACCCCACGCTTTACGTGACATGTCGCGTCTGACATTCTGTTATTATTTAAGATATTTAATTTTATAGTTATAGTTCATTAAGATGTGTTAATCGAGAGATGATAACAATAAACTTTTATTGTCGTTTCTTTATTTACAGGTAAGGTTATTTTAGTTATGTAAAGATTGTATTATGATTGTGTAACCTACTCGATGAATAAGATTACATACTTTATTTACAGAGAAACAAATGGAAGTTTTATTGTAATTGAATTAAGTGTCTTATAAAACGACAATACTTGTTTATAATGGCACAAAAATTGCAGTTTGCATTTAGATATGAGGCATCACAAACCGACAGTAAGACGAGTGTGATTGCCATTACCTCCATTACAACAGAGAATAACAAAAAATATATACTGCTAGAAACTGATAGATACGCAAGTCGTCACATAGCACTAACTAAGACAGAAGCATACAAAAGAGTGAAAAAAAGTTTAAATCAAAGAAGTCAAGAGAGAACGATATGGATTTCATGCACGGATGAAATGTTACAAACTTATTTTGATGAAGATGATAATTTAATGTTTAATGATTTATATCTAAAAGAACTGAAAGAAATAGAAATAGTCGAAACTACTCAGAAAAACGAAGGTCAATTGAATCTGAAGAATATATCAGAAAGATTTATGATTGAAAAATTTGTATGTAAACTCTCAAATGCGAGACAATGGATAGAAACATTTGAGAATGAATGCAAACGATATGAAATTAAAAAAGATACAACAAAGATAGAAATTTTAAGATTATTCTTGGACAGATCATGTGTTGACTGGCACTCGGCAAAATTAAAAACTTTGAAAATCGAGGCTGGATGGTCCGAGTGGAAAGACAAATTTTTGGATTCGTTTGCTGATAAAGGATGGAGTACGGGAATGTATGCTATATTTTACAAATATAAAGAAGGATCACTAATGGAATATGCCATAAGAAAAGAGAAGTTATTATTAGATATGGATGAAAATATTGGTGGGAAAAGTCTGGTTGCACTTATGGTAGCCGGCTTACCAGAATTTATTAGAAATAGAATTGATCCAGAAAAATGTGAAAACACAACGAGATTGCTTCATGAAATAAGTAAATGTGAAAGTTTGATAAAGATTAAAAGCTTCACAAAAAAGAGAGAAGAAAAAAATGACGAAAGGAAATATATTGGAGACAAAAAGCCATGCAAAAACTGTCAAGATTTAAATATAGGTACTCGATACCACCCAGAACAATCATGCTGGTTTAAAATAGAAGGAAAAGAAAACAAAATGATTGGAAGTAATTCCGTAATAGAAGTAAACCTGACTGAAGAGACAAAAAACGAGTAAGCACACCATTGATAAAATTAAATATGTTATTAGAAGACAAAGTACAAATAAACGGAACATATGATTCCGGTTCCCAGGTGTCTCTGATAAACAAAAGATTAATTAGAATAAGGAATGATTCAGAAGATACAAATAGAATATTGTTAAAAACGGTCAATGGTGTGACATACACAAAAGGTTTAATAAGTATAAAGGTAAAAATTTTTGATATAGAAGAATATGTAGATGTTTTCATCGTAGACAAAGTTGATTTTGAAGATTTTATTATAGGACTAGATATGATAAAAAAATTTAAACTTATTCAAAATAAAGATCTGAAAATATCGCAAAAGACAAGGAAGCAGATAAATACTACGGATGGATTGAAAGAGATAGAAACAGTTAAAATAAATTTTAACGAGCATGTGAGTAATAATGAGTTTATAACAAACCTACATCACTTGGACAACGTCAAAAAGACTCAAATACAAAGTTTGGTAGATAATTATAATACTGTATTTGCCAAAAATAAATATGATATAGGTACAGTAAAAGAATATGAGGCCCGGATAGACTTACTAGTGTATAGGTATTGCAGCAAAAGGCCATATCGATGCACAATAGAGGACAAAAAAGAAATAGAAAATCAGATAGCAAATTTACTTAAAAATAATTTAATTGAGGAATCTTACAGTCCATTTGCGGCGCCAGTTACCTTGGCATTTAAAAGAGACGAAAATACAAAATCAAGACTTTGTATTGATTTTCGTGAATTAAACAAGATAGTCATACCACAAGCACAACCATTTCCATTAATAAGCGACTTGATAATTAAAGCAAGAAATTGTAACTATTTTACAACACTTGATATAAATTCCGCATTTTGGTCTATACCACTACGTATTGAAGATAGACAGAAGACAGGCTTTGTCACACAGGATGGACATTACCAATGGACTTGCCTGCCGTTTGGGTTAAAAACATCACCTGCTATTTTCCAGAGAATTTTATCAAATATATTAAGAAATAATAATTTGAAAGAGTTTACTGAGAATTACATTGATGATATCTTAATATTTTCACGATCATTTAAAGAACTTATAGAACACATAGAAAAAGTACTTAAAGCAATAATAGATGAAGGTTTCAGATTAAAATTTAAAAAATGCACATTTGCAGCAACATCAGTAAAATATTTAGGACACATAATAGGAAATAATACGGTAAAACCAATCAAAGATAACATTATTTCAATAAAAAAATTTCCAACTCCTAAAACTCAGAAGAACATTAGACAGTTTCTGGGGAAGATTAACTTTTACCACGAATACATACCAAATTGCTCTATCATATTAGACCCACTTCATAAATTATTGAGAAAAAATGTTCAATTTATGTGGTCAGAAGAATGTGAGAGATCTTTCTCTGATATAAAAAATATATTATGTAAACAACCAGTACTGGAAATATTTGATAAAGACTTACCTATTACGATTTACACCGATGCCTCATTGAATGGTATAGGTGCAATATTAAAACAGATTCAAAAAGATGGAAGAGAAAAACCGGTTGGCTATTTTTCAAAGAAACTTAATGATTCACAAAAAAGGAAGAAGGCAATATACCTTGAGTGCTTGGCAATAAAAGAAGCTATAAAATACTGGCAATATTGGTTAATTGGAAGAAAATTCACCGTTTATTCAGATCACAAACCATTAGAAAACCTCAACTTAAAGGCTAGAACAGACGAGGAACTTGGTGAATTGACTTTCTATTTGTCACAATATGACTTTAATATTAAGTATATTCCTGGGAAAGATAATACTGAAGCAGATAGTCTCAGTAGAAACCCAGTATTAGAAGACATTGATGAAGATGATGAAGAAATTTTAAAAATTGTAAATTTGATAACATTAGATTATATTAAGATAGATCAAAAAAATAACGAGAATATAGGGAGAATAAGAAATAAATTAATTGAAAGAAATGGAATACTATACAAAAAGACACGAAATAGAGAAAAAATTATGTTATCTGAAGAATCAAGTGTAAAGTTAATAAAAGAAATACACAGTGAATGGTGCCATTTGGGTATCAACCAAATGATAAATAAAATCAGTCCTTATTATACAGCAAAGAGTTTAACAAGAAATATAAAAAAAAATATGCAAGAATTGTGAAACCTGTATAAAGAATAAATCGAGAGGTCAAGATAAATATGGGCTGATGTCACACCTGGGGCCAGCATCAAAACCATTTCAGATAATGTCTATAGATACCATTGGTGGCTTTGGGGGACAAAGATCAACGAAGAAATATCTACACTTGTTAGTTGATCATTTTACAAGATTTGCGTTTATCTTAACATCAAAAACACAAAATGCTACAGATTTCATTAAGTTGGTAAAAAAAGTTCTTGAGACGGAAAAAATTGACATATTACTAGCAGATCAATACCCAGGATTAAATTCAAAAGAATTTAAAGATTTTTTGAAAAATAATGATGTAAAACTAATCTTTACTGCAGTTGATACTCCATTTTCAAACGGACTCAATGAAAGATTAAACCAAACACTAGTTAATAAAATGAGGTGTAAAATAAATGAAAAAAGTGAAAAGAAATCTTGGGCATTGATCGCAAAAGAATGTACAGATAAGTATAATGAAACCGAACACTCAGTCACAGGCTTTGCACCAGTGTATTTATTAGAGGGTAAGGTCACTAGCATCTTGCCACAAGAACTACGACAACTGACAAATACAGAAACTTGGATTAGAGACAGAAAAGAAGCATTAGCAAGAACGATTCGATCACATATATATAACAAGAAATTATTTGATAAAGGCAGAAGACAAAGTGAATTTAACATAGGAGAACTAGTTTATATTGAAAACGGTAATAAATTAAATAGGAAAAAATTGGATAATTTAAGAATCGGTCCATTTGAAATAATAGATAAAATATCGAATACAATATATAAAATAAACACAGGAAGAATAAAGAAAGATACAAGCTTATACCATATTATAAAACTTATTCGAATGGAAGACGAGATTAACGATGAAGAGGATAATGCTGTAATATAATTGTTAGTAGGTGCAGTTACAATGAGAATTACTGGAGCAATTCTCACTCTGGAGGAGGGAGATGTAAAGAAAATGGTTTCTTTAATTTTAATATGCGCGCGCACCCCACGCTTTACGTGACATGTCGCGTCTGACATTCTGTTATTATTTAAGATATTTAATTTTATAGTTATAGTTCATTAAGATGTGTTAATCGAGAGATGATAACAATAAACTTTTATTGTCGTTTCTTTATTTACAGGTAAGGTTATTTTAGTTATGTAAAGATTGTATTATGATTGTGTAACCTACTCGATGAATAAGATTACATACTTTATTTACAGAGAAACAAATGGAAGTTTTATTGTAATTGAATTAAGTGTCTTATATATATATATATATATATACATACATACATACATACCATCACGCCTCTTTCCCGTAGGGGTAGGCAGAGACCACTTCTTTCCACTTGCTACGATCCTTACACACTTGTTTCGCTTCGTCCACTTTCATTATTCTCTTCATACACGCTCTTCGGTTTAGGGTACTCTTGACCTGGCCTTTTTTCAAGACGTCTCTAATTTGGTCTTGAAACGTCCGCCTAGGTCTACCCCTTCCCACACTTCCATTCACACTCGCCTTATACACTTTTTTCGTCAATCGTTCGTCATCCATTCTCTCGACATGACCAAACCATCTCAGCATACCTTTCTCAATTTTTGTCACTACATCTTCTTTCAGACCACAACGTTTCCTTATCTCGCTATTTCTTATCCTGTCATTCAGTTTAACTCCTACCATACTTCTCAACGCTCTCATCTCAACTGCATTTATTCTGCTTTCATGTTTCTTCTGCCATACCCAACTTTCACTTCCATACATGAGTGTCGGAACCAACACCCCCTCATGCACAGCCAAACGAGCCTTGTTAGACACCTTCCGACTGTTCATAAAGGAGTGCAAAGCTCCATTCACCATGTTTCCTGCATTCACTCGTCTTTCAATATCACTCTCACATTTTCCATCTCTTGTAAACTTTGAACCCAGATACACAAACTCATTCACCTGTTCAATTTGTTTATCTCCAATCACTATATTGCAGTCTGTCACTGCCTCATCTCTTTCAAACACCATCACTTTCGTCTTCTTTACATTTATCTTCATTCCCTTTCTAACAAAAGCTCCACTCATAACAGTTATCATCTCCTGCAACTCCTCAGCCGAAGACGCAAGTAATACTTGGTCATCAGCATAGAGAAAACATTTGACGAGTAACTCATTCAATCTCAACCCACTTTCATTCCCTTTTAGATCTGTCACGCAATTGTTCATGAACAGATTAAACAGCCACGGTGACGCTACACATCCCTGTCTAACACCTTTTTCGATGTTGAACCATTCAGTGTATGCCCCGTTTATCCTTACACAAGCACTAGAATCCCTATACAGAGATTGTAATGCTCGTATGAGGATACTGCTCACACCGTTCACGGACAAAGCTGACCACAATTCATTCCTCACCACTCTATCATAGGCCTTTTCCAGATCTACGAAAGCGCAATAGACCTTCTTGTTTTTAGCCAAACACTTTTCGGCTATGCACCGCAAGGAAAAGACCTGATCCGTACATCCCATTCCCTTTTTAAATCCCGCTTGTGCATCCCATACTTTTTCGTCTGTTTCATTCACAACCCTTTCAATCAACACTTTCGCATACACTTTACCAACGACGCTGAGAAGGCTTATACCGCGGTAATTTATGCAGTCTTGCCGTGACCCTTTTCCCTTATACAATGGCACAATTACGGCTTTGCACCAGTCTCCCGGTACTTGCCCATTTCTCCAGCACAAATTGAAAAGGCGGTACAGCTGGCTAGCCACTATGCCCTGCCCGGCCCTCAGCATCTCGACGGTTATCCTGTCATACCCTGCAGCCTTACCTAAACTCATACTTTTCAACGCTTTCACTATTTCATCCATGCTTATCTCACTTTCATCAACACAAAATAGTTTCCATGGAAGGTGCCGGATGTTGTACCTGCACTTCCTCTTTTTCAAACAAACTTTCAAAATACTCTTTCCATCTCTTTAACACACATTCTTATCCTTTTATAATGTTCCCATCTTGACTCCTCACTGTACTTAGCTCCGAGGTAGAAGTTTTTCCTCTGGCTGTTTTTATGGATTTCCAGAAAAACTTGATGTTTGACTGGAAATCTTCAGTGAGTCTCCTATCAAAATCATCCTTTAGCTCTTCTTTCTTTCTAGACACAACTTCTTTCGCTGCTGATTTCAATCTTTTATACTTTTATTTTATATATATATATATATATATATATATATATATATATATAGATCCCACTACCTATGCTGCGTCGAACATGGCGGCTTTTACCGACCATAATGCGTCTACCCGATTTACTGCGTCCTGTATACGGACGCAAGATTGACGAGCCCTGATTTTTTTTCTGTAGCCGTCATATTACTGTACCAGTGTCTGGTAAAAATTTTGGCATGGACGTATTTTTGCTTCGGGAATAAAATCCGGCGCATAATTTAGTTCAGCGACTTGCCGCACGCACCGCGAGGTCGCTTTGTGCGGCGTATATTGTATACGCGATTTTGTCACTGTTCAATTCTCCGCGTTTGATGATACCGAATATCAGATTTTTTTTTAATTTTAATCAATATTAATGATGGATTTAATTGCATCCGCCAAATAAACAAATCGGCAGAGATGTGAGGCCTCTCAAGGTTAGGTACCGTATATATCACAAATATTTTATGTTTTAATCAATATAAAGGATGGATTTAATTGCGTCCGCCAAAAGAAACAAATCGTCAGAGATCAGAGGCCGCTCAAGGTTAGGTACCGTATATATCACAAATATTTTAAGTTTTAATCAATATAAAGGATGGATTTAATTGCGTCCGCCAAAAGAAACAAATCGTCAGAGATCAGAGGCCGCTCAAGGTTAGGTACCGTATATATCACAAATATTTTATGTTTTAATCAATATAGGATGGATTTAATTGCGTCCGCCAAAAGAAACAAATCGTCAGATATGAGAGGCCGCTCAAGGTTAGGTACCGTATATAAAACAAATATTTTAAGTTTTAATCAATATAAAGGATGGATTTAATTGCGTCCGCCAAAAGAAACAATTCGTCAGAGATCAGAGGCCGCTCAAGGTTAGGTACCGTATATATCACAAATATTTTATGTTTTAATCAATATAAAGGATGGATTTAATTGCGTCCGCCAAAAGAAACAAATCGGCAGAGATCAGAGGCCGCTCAAGGTTAGGTACTGTATATATCACAAATATTTTATGTTTTAATCAATATAAAGGATGGATTTAATTGCGTCCGCCAAAAGAAACAAATCGTCAGAGATCAGAGGCCGCTCAAGGTTAGGTACCGTATATATCACAAATATTTTAAGTTTTAATCAATATAAAGGATGGATTTAATTGCGTCCGCCAAAAGAAACAATTCGGCAGAGATCAGAGGCCGCTCAAGGTTAGGTACCGTATATATCACAAATATTTTAAGTTTTAATCAATATAAAGGATGGATTTAATTGCGTCCGCCAAAAGAAACAAATCGTCAGAGATCAGAGGCCGCTCAAGGTTAGGTACCGTATATATCACAAATATTTTAAGTTTTAATCAATATAAAGGATGGATTTAATTGCGTCCGCCAAAAGAAACAATTCGGCAGAGATCAGAGGCCGCTCAAGGTTAGGTACCGTATATATCACAAATATTTTATGTTTTAATCAATATAGGATGGATTTAATTGCGTCCGCCAAAAGAAACAAATCGTCAGATATGAGAGGCCGCTCAAGGTTAGGTACCGTATATAAAACAAATATTTTAAGTTTTAATCAATATAAAGGATGGATTTAATTGCGTCCGCCAAAAGAAACAATTCGTCAGAGATCAGAGGCCGCTCAAGGTTAGGTACCGTATATATCACAAATATTTTATGTTTTAATCAATATAAAGGATGGATTTAATTGCGTCCGCCAAAAGAAACAAATCGGCAGAGATCAGAGGCCGCTCAAGGTTAGGTACTGTATATATCACAAATATTTTATGTTTTAATCAATATAAAGGATGGATTTAATTGCGTCCGCCAAAAGAAACAAATCAGCATCGATGAGAGGCCGCTCAAGGTGCGGGGTGAGAGTTGTGTGGTAATGTTTTGTTTTCAGTATCTCGACAGTTATTAGCCGGCCGGGCGCCGTGACGACGCTGCAGTGTATGCGATTTTATAAGACTGATTATTATTTTCTAAGTTTTTTTTTGTCGTTTTGCTCAATTAGAAATAAAAAAAACTGTTATTATATGTTAAACCAGCGGTTCTCAATTTTTTTTTGGTGGCGGAACCCTTTTGGAAAGCAAAATACTTGACGGAACCCTACAATAAAATAATAGTTTTTAAAAGTGTATTCTTTATTAATAAAGATAATAAAAGTATGTATAATGTAACAGTTACTAATTATTACTTACTTTAACATGCCACATGGCAAGTACATTATTACAAGATATTAAAAAAGAAAAAATCTAACTAATGGGAGGTATGAAACTGTTTTTTATTTTTCATTAATTGGTTGATGTCAGGTTTGATAAAAGACAGTTGCAGTCTCATATCAGGTTCGGCGTCCAGTCTATTGCGATATTTTGTTTTCGTTACTGCATACGTTGAGAATCCTGTTTCGCACAAATATGTTGTTGGGAACGGGAGAAGAATATTCAGAGCCATTTTGCCAAGCATTGGATATTCATTACGAATTCTGCACAAAAATCTTTGAGAGGCATCGTTTTGAACAGTGACTCCATACTTATGTCTGATGACATTTCTAAAAGAGATTCATATATCTCGTTTGAAATACTTTCGGGCTTTTGCAAGTTGGTTAAAAAAGGATTATGAATCCATGAATTCAGTTTTATTTTTGTATTCTGTTCTTCGGGAAAATACTTTTCAAAAGATGCGCGCATCGAAGTGAGATATTGGACCAATTCTTTAAACATATCATCTTGAAACATTTCTGAGTCGTTATCGCTAACAAACTCACTGAGTAACGTAAAGCTTTCTATTTCTCTCTTATCAACGCAAACAATCCAAAAATCTAATTTTCTTTTGAAGGCAGATATTTTGTTATAGGCCTGGAACACTGTTGTCTGTTTACCTTGCAATGATAAATTCAATTCGTTTAGTTTTTGAAAGATATCCGCCATAAAAGACAATCGGAACAACCAAGTTCTATCATACAAACGGTCTTTCAAATTAAAAGAAGTATCAGCTGAAAGGAACATTCGAAACTCCGCTCTAAGTTCAAATAGCCTTGTTAAAGTTTTACCCCGAGACAGCCCCGACACAGAAGTGCGAACTTCACGCCGCCGCCACGCGCATACCTACTAATAATTGTGAGCGCGCGTCCTTTGATAAAAGCTGCCTCTGAATTAGACATTATAGTTGTGAACAAGCGACTTTCGGCTCTAACTTCAAAACATAAAGTCGAGATTGTTTACAACGCATTTTTGTATTTTTATTTCCGCTTTTTGTTTATCAAAGGCGCCGACTCGAGTATTTTTGAGAATGTTCGAGATTGCGTCTAGGACTAAGTATAAAAGCGGCGATCGCGCGTCGCGCCTCGTCAGTCAGTTGAAGCGTTCGGAGCGATAAGTTCCTACCTTGTGAATTATTTTGACCCCACCATCCTGACGATGTAACATTATTAATAAAGAAGAATGGAACGTTGGCTTAAAGGCGTTAAACGTGTTGCAACATCATCTTCTAATGACGCTGAATGTTCAAAAGCAGTACGCGCGGAGCATGCAGCAATTACCGATCCAGACGATGATGCCACGACGTCAAGTTCCACGGTTTCAAAGACGAAAAAAAGGAAATATGATGAATCATTTATCAGTTTCGGATTTGTTGATTCCAACGGCTCACCTCTCTGCATGCTATATAGTAAACTGCTTCCTAATAGTTCCATAGCACCTGCCAAATTGCCGATATTTAGAAACTGTACACCCCGAGTCTAGAGACAAGAATAAAGAATTTTTTGTTCGCAGAAAAGAACAGTTATTGGAAATTCAAAAAAAAATTATGCATGTAACACAAACTATCAATGAAAAGGCCACGGAGGCATCATATTTAGTTAGCTATCGTATTGCACAAGCAGGTGAAGCGCACACTATCGCTTCATGTCTTGCCGCTCCGCCTAGTACCTGTACAAAAGCAATCTCTAGATACTACAGCTACCTACATGTACTTACTCTCATCTCTTGCCGCTCGGCCTAGTACCTGTACAAAAGCAATCTCTAGATACTACAGCTACCTACATGTACTTACTCTCATATCTTGCCGCTCCGCCTAGTACCTGTACGAAAGCAATCTCTAGATACTACAGCTACCTACATGTACTTACTCTCATCTCTTGCCGCTCGGCCGTACCTGTACGAAAGCAATCTCTAGATACTACAGCTACCTACATGTACTTACTCTCATATCTTGCCGCTCCGCCTAGTACCTGTACGAAAGCAATCTCTAGATACTACAGCTACCTACATGTACTTACTCTCATATCTTGCCGCTCCGCCTAGTACCTGTACGAAAGCAATCTCTAGATACTACAGCTACCTACATGTACTTACTCTCATCTCTTGCCGCTCGGCCTAGTACCTGTACAAAAGCAATCTCTTGATACTACAGCTACCTACATGTACTTACTCTCATATCTTGCCGCTCCGCCTAGTACCTGTACGAAAGCAATCTCTAGATACTACAGCTACCTACATGTACTTACTCTCATATCTTGCCGCTCCGCCTAGTACCTGTACGAAAGCAATCTCTAGATACTACAGCTACCTACATGTACTTACTCTCATCTCTTGCCGCTCGGCCGTACCTGTACGAAAGCAATCTCTAGATACTACAGCTACCTACATGTACTTACTCTCATCTCTTGCCGCTCGGCCTAGTACCTGTACGAAAGCAATCTCTAGATACTACAGCTACCTACATGTACTTACTCTCATCTCTTGCCGCTCGGCCTAGTACCTGTACGAAAGCAATCTCTAGATACTACAGCTACCTACATGTACTTACTCTCATATCTTGCCGCTCCGCCTAGTACCTGTACGAAAGCAATCTCTAGATACTACAGCTACCTACATGTACATACTCTCATATCTTGCCGCTCCACCTAGTACCTGTACGAAAGCAATCTATAGATACTACAGCTATGCTACTAGTACCTACTCTCATGTCTTGCCGCTCCGCCTAGTATCTGTACAAAAGCAATCTAGAGATACTACAGCTACCTACATGTACTTACTCTCATCTCTTGCCGCTCGGCCTAGTACCTGTACAAAAGCAATCTCTAGATACTACAGCTACCTACATGTACCTACTCTCATGTCTTGCCGCTCCACCTAGTACCTGTACAAAAGCAATCTCTAGATACTACAGCTACCTACATGTACTTACTCTCATCTCTTGCCACTCGGCCTAGTACCTGTACAAAAGCAATCTCTAGATACTACAGCTACCTACACGTACTTACTCTCATATCTTGCCGCTCCGCCTAGTACCTGTACGAAAGCAATCTCTAGATACTACAGCTACCTTCATGTACTTACTTTCATATCTTGCCGCTCCGCCTAGTACCTGTACGAAAGCAATCTCTAGATACTACAGCTACGTACATGTACCTACTCTCATGTCTTGCCGCTCCGCCTAGTACCTGTACAAAAGCAATCTCTAGATACTACAGCTACCTACATGTACATACTCTCATATCTTGCCGCTCCACCTAGTACCTGTACAAAAGCAATCTCTAGATACTACAGCTACCTACATGTACTTACTCTCATCTCTTGCCACTCGGCCTAGTACCTGTACAAAAGCAATCTCTAGATACTACAGCTACCTACATGTACTTACTCTCATATCTTGCCGCTCCGCCTAGTACCTGTACGAAAGCAATCTCTAGATACTACAGCTACCTACATGTACTTACTTTCATATCTTGCCGCTCCGCCTAGTACCTGTACGAAAGCAATCTCTAGATACTACAGCTACGTACATGTACTTACTCTCATCTCTTGCCGCTCGGCCTAGTACCTGTACGAAAGCAATCTCTAGATACTACAGCTACCTACATGTACTTACTCTCATATCTTGCCGCTCCGCCTAGTACCTGTACGAAAGCAATCTCTAGATACTACAGCTACCTACATGTACTTACTCTCATCTCTTGCCGCTCGGCCGTACCTGTACGAAAGCAATCTCTAGATACTACAGCTACCTACATGTACTTACTCTCATCTCTTGCCGCTCGGCCTAGTACCTGTACGAAAGCAATCTCTAGATACTACAGCTACCTACATGTACTTACTCTCATATCTTGCCGCTCCGCCTAGTACCTGTACGAAAGCAATCTCTAGATACTACAGCTACCTACATGTACTTACTCTCATCTCTTGCCGCTCGGCCGTACCTGTACGAAAGCAATCTCTAGATACTACAGCTACCTCCATATACTTACTCTCATATCCTGCCGCTCCGCCTAGTACCTTTACGAAAGAAATCTCTAGATACTACAGCTACCTACATGTACTTACTCTCATCTCTTGCCGCTCGGCCTAGTACCTGTACGAAAGCAATCTCTAGATACTACAGCTACCTACATGTACTTACTCTCATATCTTGCCGCTCGGCTGTACCTGTACGAAAGCAATCTCTAGATACTACAGCTACCTACATGTACTTACTCTCATCTCTTGCCGCTCGGCCGTACCTGTACGAAAGCAATCTCTAGATACTACAGCTACCTACATGTGCTTACCGTCATGTCCTGATCTGCGACCTAGACTTCTAGCTCTTGCTCTAAAATCTTGTTTACGGGGCACGCGGTTAAATGTTGTTTCGCAGTCTATGAATGCTAGGTTAAGATAGAAAATAAATTGCGTGCAGAACGGCATACAGCTGATCTAACAGACTAACCAAATATTAAATAAAAATAACACGCAATGGTCTACAGTAATGTTGTGGTTTTTAAGTTAATTTAGCTGACAGAAAGGAAGAATCGGTGGGATATATCAATGAAAATATATAATGTGCCATATGATTACGGTTAAAAAAGGACGTAGCAAGAAAGCACAATGCACAAGGCATATATGATAATATACGCACACCACTTGATTACCACGCTGAATGGTCGTACTAAGAATAGTACTATGCACGAGTTATATACGATAATATACTGTGTGCTACATAAGTACCAGTATGAGTGGACCTCAAAAGTGACGAGTTATATACGATAATATACGATAATATACAGTGTGCTACATAAGTACCAGTATGAGTGGACCTCAAAAGTGACGAGTTATATACGATAATATATGATAATATACAGTGTGCTACATAAGTACCAGTATGAGTGGACCTCAAAAGTGACGAGTTACATACGATAATATACGATAATATACAGTGTGCTACATAAGTACCAGTATGAGTGGACGTCAAAAAAGACGAGTTATATACGATAATATACGATAATATACAGTGTGCTACATAAGTACCAGTATGAGTGGACGTCAAAAAAGACGAGTTATATACGATAATATACGATAATATACAGTGTGCTACATAAGTACCAATAAGAGAGGTCGTCAAAAGTGACCGAGAATTATTTGAAATCGAATATCAGCATACCGTGTTTAAATGTAATATAATTACGACCAAGTTCATATTAAGCAAATAAAATAACAATATTCACTCGCAGACACTTTAAAATCGTACTAGAAGTGGGAGATGCAATAAGTATCGAGTTTGAAAAGACGCACCATTGCGTCTGAGATTTAAATATATATATATATATATATATATATATATATATATATATATAGTTTACTGAAACGCGAAATTTTTTGATATTATAGATCCAGGATATGGTGCAAAACCTTACTGTTTGGTAACATATGCTTAGACTTCTTCAGAAAAAATCAAAATCAATATATTATTCCGCATAAATTTTGAGGATTTCCTTCGATTCCTCACGGATCCCATCATCAGGTCACCATTTTGGTGACAATGGGACCAAATTTAAATTATACCCTACACAACATAAAAAAAAATTAAAATCATTTCAAAAACGATGAAGATATCCGCGAAGAAACATAAAAAACAAACATATATTTACGAATTGAGAAACCTCCTCCTTTTTTGTAACTCGGTTAAAAATATTATTTTGGTTATTTCATGTTACAATCTACCTTTGTGCCAAGTTTCATTTAAATACGTTGAGTAGTTTGGCTAAAATACCGTCAAATAGGTAGCTACAATTTTTTGAAGATCCTACGGGAACCCTTTCGTTTTTCGGGATAATAATTTTCTAGTAATGCTTTTCTGTTCATAAGCTACCAGCCTGCCAAATTTCATTTAAATACGTTGAGTAGTTTGGCTGAAATACCGTCAAATAGGTAGCTACAATTTTTTGAAGATTCCACGGGAACCCTTTCGTTTTTCGGGATAACAATTTCCAATAACGCTCTTCAAATTATAAGCTACCTGCCTGCCGAATTTCATTCAAATACGTTGAGTAGTTTGGCTGAAATACCGTCAAATAGGTAGCTACATTTTTTTGAAGATCCCACGGGAACCCTTTCGTTTTTCGGGATAACAATTTCCAATAATGCTCTTCAAATTATTAGCTACCTGCCTGCCGAATTTCATTCAAATACGTTGAGTAGTTTGGCTGAAATACCGTCAAATAGGTAGCTACAATTTTTTGAAGATCCCACGGGAACCCTTTCGTTTTTCGGGATAACAATTTCCAATAATGCTCTTCAGGTCGTAAGCTACCTGCCTGCCAAATTTCATTTCATTCCATACAGTGGTTTTAGCGTGATGCGACGACAAACATTCCCATATGGACAGACAGACAGACAGACAGACAGACAGACAGACAGACAGACAGATATTTTTTTCAAAAAAGTTTATTTTAGTTTCTGTGGCTTTTATAGACCCCCTTTTTTTAATTTTCAGTTAAATATTCTTAATGTACAGACATGACCCCTCTACAGATTTATTATATGTATAGATGGACTAGAAAACATTTCAAGACATGAATGGATGTAGGTGATATGTAGCATAATTTAGAATTAAAAAAAAAACCCCGACTTAGCGTGTAACATTCCTATCACACCTAACAAGCAACCTCATGACCTGAAACGATTTCCACAGTTAAGAACAGTCTCGACTAATACCTTTCAAACAAAAAAAAACCGCATTAAAATTGGATTGGATTTTTGATTTGAGATTGGGTCATTCGTTTGGGAGTGCGATGCCAGAGACAGACACATACACATTTACACAGACAGGTCAAACTTATCATCCCCCGTCGTTTTTGCGTTGGGGGTTGAAATTTCGGATTTCGAGAAAATTGAGTTCAAACTGTCACTTAAACATTTAGGCCCGTTTATAAAAAACAATCTCAAATCCTTGAGAACCTATTTGACAGATAAAACAACGTTTCGTTTCACTTTTAAAAGTGAACAACTTTATTAATGTTACATAGTACTTTAATTTATTTTCTTTTTATACCGTTGTATTCATATAATAGATTACAGGAAACAATAAAATGAGTTTATTGTATATTTTTATCATCTTTATTTTACGTTTTAAGAAAGAAAAAAATTAAAGTATATAACAAGTAAAATTCGAAAACGAAACCTTTTTTATCTGTCAAATAGGTTCTCAAGGTGAGGTTGGGTTTGAGATTGTTTTATTTAGAATACGTCGTAACGTATTAAGTACAATGATCTAAAGATCCGTCTCTAGAATCAATGTACTTAATACGTTACTACATATTCTAAAATGTTTAAGTGACAGTTTAAACTCAATATTGTGAGTAATTTTTTTTTGCGACAATATATCATTCATCCATATGTTCAATTACTAGTGTGGATTATATAATTCATGATTAAAGTGTGCGAGTCGGACTGGAGCAGGATGGTTTCATACATAACGAGCAAAAAATAGACGCTTGTATCACACCCCCATTAAATGTTTTTTTTTTGTTTTTTTTAGTCTTCAAAGAATGATAACTTCGCTCGGAGATTTTATAGTTTATTTATAGGGCTAGACGAAAAAGCAGACGGGCCACCTGATGGTATGGCTGGTGGTGTGATAATGGAAGGCTGACATGGGCAACAATTCCTCGGTGCCAGTAAGTGCACCGAGGAATTGTTGCCGGTAAAAAGTCGGTAGATCATGTTGAAGGAAACTATGAAAAAAGAATACTATATAAACATCATCCAAAAACGGACGGAAGCAAAACCCATTTTTCACCTATGGGTGGGAAATGGGGCCCTGGGAGCTCTAAAAATAATGTTTAAAAATTGTATCACTTACACATAAAATAAATTTTGCGTGCTGTTTCAGCAAAGTTGGTCAAACGGAGGAGTATAAAACTTGCAAAGTGCAAAAGTCTGAGTCGTGAAGGATTTGAACCTCCGCCCTCCGATGGTCACGATAAATTATATATCGGCGCTCTAACCTACTGAGCTAACGACTCTGCCGTCGAGGTATTAAATTCTAAAGAGCACTATCCTCTGAATGACGTCATACAATAAGTACCTAATGATACCTAATCTTTTATACGGATAACAAACTTATATCTTTGCTGATAAAGTATAAATTGCATTATAATTTTCATGTAATCGGTGATGTCATTATACAGATTAAAATATTTTATTCGCGACTCGTTAACTGAGTCACAACATACTCCAACTCCCACATGGCTGTTTTTTAACCGATTTTCAAAAAAAGATTTAAAATCGGCCTATATGTACCGATTACTGAGAGATTTATGATTCGATCTGCGTGATTATTTTTTTATTCGACGCAGAATTGCTGATGACTTTAAAAAGAACATTAATTGTAACTAAATTACAAAAAAAATATTTTATACTTTTTATTTGTCGAGGTTCTTTTTTAAAACGCAGTATTTTTTCAAAGTCCAAAAGTACCGAAGGTGACATTTCGCCATACTTACTATGTATAAAAGTTATACTTGAATTTAGGTATCATGATGTTGTTTTTCTCGAAGTTTAGAATATACATTCTAAGCACTAAACTTTTACTAAGGAATCCACATAAACAGCAACAAATACATAATATATCCAAGGACTTTTTAATATTTTCTGAAAGAGACAAGTAGAGATAGAGACTTCACATTTTTTTAATCCTGAAGACACCTTTGAAATGCCCTTTAAAGAAATGTACAAGAGGTCGTCAAGTAAAACTTATGGTGTAAGGATTTATAATATTTAGCGAAGTTCATTACAGTAAGTATTGAATAGGCTGACACCCCAGTAATTAGCATCGTGCCCTGTCTGCGAGATATTTGAATAACGCAGGGGCGGAGCTGTAGGGCGTAGTGTACACGCGCTAATTAAATACGTGTAAGTGCAAAGTGCAGATTGAAACTCGTCACTTTTGGTTCTTGATTGATTGATTAGACTATGCTCACTATTCCACTGCTTAGCAAAGGCCTCCCGCAAGGTCTTCCACTTCTCTTTCTTTTTTTTTTTTGATGTTGCAAGGAAATGCATTACGCATCCCCCAGGAAGGGTCCTAAAGGTGTATGTGGGACTTCCGGCTCGCTACAGCCAATAAAACCACTTGCGGATTGCCATCAGCCGTTATGTTAGGTGCAGTGCCCTGGATCTGTCAAAACATAGGCCACTCCTTCCTCGACCGGCCCGTTCCCCTCTTTAGGGACCGGACTTCCATCAAATTAAGAGAGCCTCCTCGGCTTGCCCAGCGGTTAGGATGAATTCGGCTAATATTACATAATATTTTGTGGTTACTTCGCAAATGTAAACTGAGTGATTGTTCAAAATATTGTACTGTAATTCTTGTGGTGACAAAATAAACAATTTTTATTAAAAAAAAAAACTTTTGGTATCGATCATAGAATGCAAAGACATGTAAATTTGACCCGTAGCTTCGACACAAAACAATAGTTATAATCTTAAGAATGAAAATGACATAATTCTAGACTAAACTTGAATTTGATAACCAGGCAGACTCGCAGCTCGACAATTTCAACTTGGCCTTGACGTCTAGCAGGTTACGGTACGCGGTACGGCCGAAATAAAATAATGTTTTATTACACCAGTGTGTCCTCAGCCTGAAATCAGGGCGCGGCGTGTATAGAGGCGGCGTTAACGCTCCTCTGGCCACGTTAATTGAAAGTGGATTGGAGGTGACAGTGTAGAACGGGGTTTATTTTTTCAACGACGAGATATGTTTGTGATTTTTTTTTCGAAATTCGCAAAGCATTGTTCAATCTTCTATTCGGCCTTTCGCGTCCACTCGCCTGTGTATCGATTGTTTGTTTTTCGCTGAAATTCATTGCATTGAGGTGGAATAGTTAACGCGTTGATAGTATTTGAATGGCGTAAATTCAAAGCTTCCACGCCATTGTTGTTTGAAGAAATTGTGAGGGAAAAAACTCTTTGTGGGTAGTCGAAATGTTTAGTTTATTTGTTAGATGTCATTATGAAGACACTGCTGTAGGGAGGACATGGCACCACTGCAATGATGCTTTACAGAAACATTTTATTCTAGATCTTTCCTGTGTCTGTATTTTTTAGGGATAAAAAAAAATACTCCTTTCTAAATGACCCAAGTCCTCTCTCTATGTCAAGTTTCATGAATTTCTTGTTTAGGGACCGTCTTAACTTATATTACACTACACTATGTTCTAAACTTTCGCCTTTATTTTATTAGTTTAGATTTTAATAATAATGTTTTAGCAAGGTCAGGTGGTTTGAATTATATTTTATATTATTGTGCACACTTATCAACACTATCACCGGAATATTAATCACACTTCATTATCGAATATATTTTATACCTAGTCAGGGTTCCCCCATACATGGTTTTCACTTGATTAGTATCTGTTACATAATGCTATGCATGTATTTAAAACAACTAGATGTCAAAGATGACATTGACGTTGATGCCTAAGATAGTTTTAAGTTAGTCTCCTTGAGAGGCCCGGATAGGTTAGTGGGGTCAGTTTACCTACATAGTTATTTATAAGATACTGTTTATTGTATTATCTACGTAGTAGAATAAAGTAAAATACGATTAACTAGAAGTGTATTATTGGACGTGTAATTTGAACCTAATAACAATAACACATATGCTGAGGCACTAAATATGGTGTCAGAAGAAGAAAAAGAAAATATTAACCAAAGAGAGGGTACGTCGAGAACGGCGAAAAAAGAAATTTCGAGACCGGCTGGGTGTGGTTCAACAACAATGACGACAATGGCTGCAAACGGAGTACAAAAGCTGGAAATTTCGACGGAAATCATCAACAATAATGCTGAAAACTTCAGAAAATGGACTCAATCGTTCGAGATATATTTGCTGGCGTCGGGAATGGAAAAAACCGAAGACAAAAGGAAGATTGCTATTATGCTACACTCTATGGGTGAAAAGGGTCTAAACATCTTCAACTCCTTCAATTTGGACCTAAGCAGTTCTACATTCAAACAAGTTAAGGAGAAATTTGTTGAATACTTTGAACCAAAGAAGAATTTGACAGTTGCAAGACACAGGTTCTTCACATTAAAACAACGTGTGAACGAATCATTGGACAATTTTCTGATGGAGCTAGAAAATGCAAGTCATTCATGTGAGTTTGGTACGCTTCGTGAGTCCCTGGTGAAAGATATTCTCATTGCTAACATGGCCACAAACTTCTCACAAATTCGACAAAAGCTGCTACAAGAACAAGATCTCTCCCTGGAAAGAGCCAAGCTGCTGTGTAGAACACTCACTATGGCACAGAAGAGTGAAGATTCAATCAATGGGGGTGAAAGAAGAGAAGATGCCACCGTATACAAGATACACAGAAACCGTCCGAACAGTTCTCCGTCATCATCGTTTTCATCGCACCAGCATAGGAGAAAAACCAGATCTCCAGTGCCGCATTATCAACAAAGATCAGCCACACCCGGGTCCAGAACAACGTGCGGGAGATGCAACACAACACATGCTCATCGCAACTGCCCAGCATGGAAGCATAAATGCAGGTCATGTTTTAAATATGGACACTTTACTAATTTATGTTATAAGAAAAATAATGTCAGGAATGTTGTTTCTGAAGTAGACAACTCAAATCTCGATGATGAAGTAACAAAAAAAAGTGCTGAGAGATTTACTATAGGGACATTGTTCAACATTGAATCACAAAGTAGTAGAAATAGCACAATTTTAAGTAAAAATGATAATTCTTGGCATTATTTTCTTAATATAAACAATAAAAGAGTAGATTGCATAATTGATACTGGAGCAGATATAAATATGATGTCTTTAGACACATGTAAAAGCTCAAAGTTGTATATTAAAAATAAAGACAAACAACAGTGTAAAAATTATAATATTTTTGCTTACAATGGTCATAAAATTCCCATAGTGGCAGTATCTAATGTATCCTGTTTATTAGATAATAAAGTTGAGCCTGAAACAATTACTTTTGTAATAACAAGTTTGAATTGTCCAACTGTAATTGGCTTACCAACTTGTATAAAGTTAAATTTAATAACAAAAAACTTCTCTGTAAATTGTCAAAATGACAATAAAATTGTGAAAAATATACATAACCTATATGAAAAAACATGTGACAATATTGTAATCAAATATAATGATGTTTTTCAGGGCCTAGGATGTCTTCCATATGAACACAGTATTGTATTAAAGAAGGATGCCATACCAAGAATAGATCCCCCGAGGAAGGTACCGTTTGCTCTCATCGAGCCGTTAAGGAAAGAATTAGAAATCATGGAACAACTGGGAATTATACAAAAGGTTAACAAACCCACGTTATGGGTAAGTAGTTTAGTCATTACCATGAAAAAGGCAGGAGGATTAAGGGTATGTTTAGATCCTAGATATTTAAATAAAAATCTATTGAGAAGTCATTATCCTATTAAAAATATTGATGAAGTCAGGTCAAAATTGTCTAAAGCTAAATATTTTTCCCACTTGGATGCGTTCTCTGGTTTTTATAATATAAAATTAACAAAAGAAAGTAGTGATTTGTGCACATTTCAGACCCCATTTGGTCGCTATAAATTTCTACGGTTGCCTTTTGGGATTAATACTGCAACAGAAATATTTTATAAAACTATGATTGATTTATTTGGGGACATTGAAGGCATAATTATTTGGTGTGATGACATTTTAATATATGGGGAGACAATTGAAATACACAATAAGAGGTTAGAATTATTTTTAGAACGGGCTAGGCAGGTAAATTTGAAATTAAACAAGCTCAAGTGTAAGTTTCTTTTAGAAGAAATAACATATTTGGGTTATATTTTTAGCAAAGATGGTGTTAAAATTGATCCAGATAAAATTAGAGCTGTAAAAAATATGTCTACACCTAAAAATATTAAGGATTTACAAAGATTTTTAGGCATGTTAAATTTTTTAGCCCCTTTCATTGAAAACTTAGCAGACAAAACTAATGTCTTAAGAAACTTGTTAAAAAAGGATATACCATTCCTATGGGATGATAATTATCAAAAGTGTTTTGAATCACTAAAAGATATTATTACTAAAGCACCTGTATTAGCTAACTATAATTGCAATGTACCTTTAATTTTGTCAGTAGATTCATCCAAGAATGCAGTGGGCGCTGTAATCATGCAAAATAAGCGACCAATTGCATATAGCTCAAGAACATTGACAAGCTCTCAACAAAACTACGCTCAGATTGAAAAGGAATTGTTTGCTATACAGTTTGGTTGTAATAAATTTCATCAATATATTTATGGAGGTCTTGTTACCGTTCATACAGATCACAAACCTTTAATTTATCTCTTTAAAAAACCTCTTCATGAAGTGCCAGCTAGGCTGCAGAGAATGATGCTTGCGTTGCAAGGATATGACTTAGAAGTAATTTATGTACCTGGTAAACATATGTATATAGCAGACACGCTATCACGAGCTTCACTCACTGATACATATGTACCAGAATATGAACAAGACTTGCAATATCATGTCAATTCAATTTTTTCTAATATTTCAGTATCAAAGTCATATTTAGAGTCAATTTTAAAGGAAAGTAAACAAGATGAATCATTTAATTTGCTTAAATCTTATATAAAAAATGGTTGGCCAACAAGCAAAAACAAAATTAACTGTTTGGTTAAACCATATTGGAATATTCAAAGTGAAATACATATAATGAATGATTTACTCTTTAAGGGCAATAGGCTCATAGTCCCAAAGGCTTTACAAAAGCAAATATTAGATAAAATTCACTGTGGTCATTTAGGTATAAATAAAACACTTAACATTGCTAGGGAAACAGTTTATTGGCCCAATATAAATGCAGACATTAAAAATTTAATTGAACAGTGTCTGGTATGTGCTAAATTTAAACCTAACACAAATAAGGAACTTTTGAAATGTTATGATATTACACAGTTATGATATTTAGCATTGCTACACTACCGGAACACTGCTTAAGGCGATTTTCCCAGCCCAGCATCATTATTAATGTCTAGGAGTTTACGTATGAATATACCTGTCCTGTGTAAAAAATTAAAACCGAATTTAGTAAAATTTTCTGTTTACAAAAAATCTTATGTCAAAAATAAAAACAAAATGACATATTACTTTGACAGATGTGCAAGGCAAAGGAATGAAGTCTTTAAGCCTGGAGATGACATTTATTTTAAAAAGAATCCCAAAGATTTTTGGACTCCTGGTGTAATACATAGAAATCTAGATTGTGGTAGGTCTCATTATATTACCGATATGAATGGTGTTATATATAGGAGAAATAGAGCGCATATTAGACATAGGAAAAATAATTTAAAAAATATAAATCCTCCTTCCTCTTTTGCGGGTGACAGTAAAGATGAATTTAAAAAAATAGATCCTTCTTATAATGGTCATGATACGTGCAATATACTTCCCATAAATCCTAGTTGTTTCACGAGTGAAAATTCTCAGGATATTAGTAGGCATAATGATAACTGTGTTCCTGTGGAAAGGCAAATAGGTACAGATTATGTTACCAGATCTGGTAGAACTGTAAAACAACCTAAATTGTACATACATGAGAAATTTAATTAGTAAGTTATATTTTGTAATCATGTATATTTTAAGCATTGTTAAATTGTATGCGTTTCTCGAAAAAGGGAGATGTTACATAATGCTATGCATGTATTTAAAACAACTAGATGTCAAAGATGACATTGACGTTGATGCCTAAGATAGTTTTAAGTTAGTCTCCTTGAGAGGCCCGGATAGGTTAGTGGGGTCAGTTTACCTACATAGTTATTTATAAGATACTGTTTATTGTATTATCTACGTAGTAGAATAAAGTAAAATACGATTAACTAGAAGTGTATTATTGGACGTGTAATTTGAACCTAATAACAATAACACATATGCTGAGGCACTAAATAGTATCAAGGTAATTTTTCGTGAGTACCTTCATTTTGATGAGTCGCCCAAGAATTTCTTGGACGGAACTCTTGTTTGTGGTAGCTAACAGAGATAGCAAGAATAAAGTTTGTGGATTCAGTGATTCCAAAATATTTATATTTTTTTTTGATAAATTTCAAGATCTAAATTATCCGAAAAACAATTTGTCCTATAAAATCTATGGTTTGATCAAAGAGTTCCCTCTTGCCAACTTGTATCGATAACGAGGTCATCTTACATTATTAGTAACCAGCTGATTTTGTTTTTATTACTTAGTTAATATAAATGTAATTCAACAGACATAATTGTCCTACAAATTGCGTGGTACGTTATCCCGGTCCTACGCTCGAAAGTTGAGCATTTTTTTTTATCCTTGCTAACTCTGTTACCTACCACAAACAAGAGTTCCGTCTTGATTTTCGAAATTCTTGGGCGACTCATCAAAATAAAGCTACTCAAGAAAAATTAGCTTGATACTAATCAAGTGAAAACCATGTATGGGGGAACGCTGACTATTATAACAATAAAACAATAATTAATATGTTTAAACATCAAATATAAAACTTTCACTGTTAAAATACGCCACTTACCACTGCCGACTGTAGAATAAAGTCTATAGTCTATGGTTTCATAGACTATAGACTTTAGTAAAAAAATAATCATTGTATTATTATTGGCCAATTGGCACCACTGAATAGTCTACGGTTGTGTCATAGACGGCTTTGTTTAAATATATCTGGGACGTACCTACTACAGAAAAATATTATGATTCTAACAATAGAAATCAAAAGAGGAAAGATACATATCAGGAATTATGATAACGTCGGATTACGTACCTACCTACATTTTCTGTACTGTATGATATTAAGAAAATGTTTTACTTAAAGCATCCTTTGCGAAACTTCTAATCCAGAGTTGAAATAATGATGAAAGAGAAAGGGTTGCTCATTGTAAGTGTTTGTTATTTAGCTAAAGGTGGTCTTTCCCATGGCCGGGAATTCAATGTTCGCTGGTGTAAGTTGCTTCTTCGCAAGTGTTTGGTGCAAGTTATTAGATATTTTACTTATCTTATATATAAAATGAATTGCTGTTCGTTAGTCTCGCTAAAACTCGAGAACGGCTAAACAGATTCGCCTATTTTTGGTCTTGAAATATTCGTGGAAGTCGAGGGAAGGTCTAAACGGTTTGTATGCTCAAAGAAGTGGGCACGGGTCAGCTAGTCTTATATATAAAAATTAATTGCTGTTCGTTAGTCTCGCTAAAACTCGAGAATGGCTGAACCGATTCGGCTATTAGTCTTGAAATATTCGTGGAAGGCCAGGGAATGTTTAAATGGTTGCTGTGCTCAACGAAGTGGGCACGGATCTGCTTTTTAAATTCATAATAATATTTAAGACATTAATAAATAATAAATGTATTATTATTATATACAGGATGTTTTCCGCTTTGCACGCGCAAAATGATACGTACTTAAACGTACATTTTGCAGCAATATAAAAACTGCCAGCAGACCCCGTTGATGTCAGTATTCACGTATAGCGTTGCCGTTAAATCATTACAAGGTGTAAAATAAATGAGTGATATTACTTTAGGGAGTGTATGTGCCTCCCATGTAGAGTATACTGTGAAAGTACCAGTCCTATGTAGAGTATACTGTGAATGTGTGTGAGTATCAGCGCTGAAAGACTTACTTTTGACTTTAATGTTTGTATGAGAAATGCCCCAACATCATACATTTTGCCATACAATAAATTAAAAAGGCTTCTTTCAGCGCTGGCACTTTATTTCTTAATTCCACTTTATGACTTAATTAACATCAAATTTATTAAAATACACAATCGGTTTCGACAAAGTCATCATCAGGTGTATGTCTTACTGTGTAACCAATTGGATAGTCAAAATTTACGATGTAGATATATTTTCGTTTCCCAATTTCGGGAGTTTTTCCATTGATTTATTGTAAGCTTGTGTATTGTACCAAACATTGACTGAATTGAATGGTGATCCCTCTCGCTGTTCGCGGGAAAATGAGATATTACTGGATATTGACATGGAGCATGCTCTACAAGTATACACAGACTACTTATACTCGTATCATGCCCTCTACAAACGAAGATAAATCTACAGAGTTCGGACATATTAGATATCGCTGTTTATTAATTATAATGTGTAATGTATAATAATATCTAACGCCTCCGTGGTCTAGTTAAGAGCCGAACTCTCGACTCGGAGGTCGTGGGTTCGTTGTGTTGGAACAACAAAAAAAATTGATTTCAAGTTTGGTTAGGACAATGCTGCAAAACCTGATTATCTGACAAGAAAGATGATCTTTCGAATTTCTTAAGTCATAATAGGTTTATTGACTAAGGACCACGTAGTGTAGGTGATACGGTAGAACAGGCACACATTATACAGACTGTAATATTAATGAGTGATAATACTTTTGGGTTTGTTTGGATCCCGTATATAGAGTTTACTGTAAAAGTACCAGCGCTGAAAGAGGTACTTTTTTTACTTACTGTATGGGCCATATGATGTTGGGGCATTCTCATAGGAACATGAAAGTCAAAAGGAAGTCTTTCATCGCTGGCACTTTCACAGTATACTCTACATAGGAGGCACATTCACACTCTAAAGTATCACTAATTTTTTTACGTATAAATTGTATAAATCATTATCCTTCCTTTTGACTTCGCTGTAGGCTAAAAATATCAAATTACAACAAAGTACCTACCTAAATGCGTACGTATCTTACAAGAGATTTCATTTTTATCCACCGACAAAAACAGAGGGGTGATATACTATAATATTATGTTTGACGTGTCTATGCCATCGTAGCTCTCAAACGAATGGACCAATTATGATATTTTTTTAAGTTTGTTGAAGCGAAGTGATCGTGAATATTCTTAGCTATTATTTCTATTAGTTTGTGATTAAAAGCTTGTACCCTTACGAATTATCGTAAAGTATTAACTTAAGCGAATATTTTAACAGCGATTTGCGAAATTACCTCGCCTTTATAAACATCTCATTTAGTGTAAGTAATCATCCTCGAAACAGTCAACATCGAAAACTGTTAGATAACATTTCAGTTGGTATACATGAATATTTAAAGTTGTGTAGGCACTGTTGAAGGTACTGCAAACTTTTTAAATTAAAAAAGAAAGTAATATTTTCTGGTACCACTTTTTATCTTTTACGTCTAGATACTCAATAAAAATATACACAATATATCAAATATTAATGTTGTCTGCAATCTGAAAGAGAGGTTGAAAAAATAAGATCAGATATGTTACAAAACGTATGGATGTGTACTAAACAAAACTGAACTTCATTTAAAACAAGATCCATGACATAATAAAATCTAAAACAATGTATTAAGTTTTGACTCTACTGAAAAGTTGTAGTTTTATAGATACGAGGTTGTGAAGTTAAAGCCTCGAAATGTTAGTACAATTTTCGTATTTTTTCTTATACTTAAGAATATGCATTCATTACACACTAATTCTGCAAAATGACATACATGTGTATGTCATCTTGTAGAATGTACTGATAATGGTAGCAGTAAGAATAAGGTAGTCTGTAGTACTAGGTATCCACGGTTATCAATTTTGACTTTGGTTTGTTACGTTCGTCCTACGTGATTATACAACAGACATCAACCCCCACACGTCAGAACATTCTGTCGCAGACGCTCGTATGACGAGGGTCGCGACTTGACCTGTTCATGGCTGATCTGTGTTTATAGAGGCACCAGGGCTGCCAGCGCAGAGAATATACAATGAAAATATTCCCAAAATTAAAAGAGATACAGTCATTTTCTAATCTTATTAAAACAGAAATACAAATTATTCGTAGGCAAATAATGCCATAAGTACAAAATAGTTGGTGCAACTTACGTACCTCAGCTTATAAAATATATAACAAGCTGACTAGCCCACTTCGTTGAGCATAGAAACAGTTTGTGATGAACCGTTTGAGCCTTCCTGGGACTTCCACGAATATTTTAAGACTAAAAATAGCTAAATCAGTTCAGCCGTTCTCGAGTTTTAGCGAGACTAACGAACAGCAATTCAATTTTATATAAAAGAAAGAAAGAAGAGAAGATAACAGGTAGATAGGATTAACCGATCAAATGGGTGATGCCACTAATGCCATTACAATTTCACCATGAAAACGGGAAGACTATGTAAAACATTAAGAACATTAAAACATTTAAATAAATTACCTACAGTGTAGCTATGTTCTTAAAGTATTCATCATCAAGAAACCTGTAAAATGGCATTACTTCGAGGCGTTTAAATAAAATACTCAAAGAATATAATATTATATCTCAAAAGTAGCAACCCTATTATTTATCTATCATAGTTAGTAGATTATAATTGATTCCATTGTTTACAGCGCGTGCCGGCCCTGCAGGAGGCTTGAGGCAATTATCCCTCGTCTACCCTCTATACCTGTTACCTTGTCTATAAGTAATGGGTCATCATCATTACTGTAACAAATCTAATAAATAATTAATTTAAAACTAATTTAAATAATAAATTGTATAATAATAAATCTGTAGTAAAGTTTGACTGCAAATTACGAGTATGGAGCGAAAATTGGGAATTTTTTGTAATGACACTAATCAAATGTATTAACTGTAATTAATGTATGTACTCTGCAATATTTATATAATCAGCGTGTAAAAAGAACAGTCACTATAACTTTGAGATACGATTATACTGCCTTTCCTCATTTTGGAAATGATTTTTTTATAATTTTATTTTGTCAAATACTTTTTTTTTTTAATTTTATATTTACTATTTCTTATTTTTTTGTCGCAGGAATAATGAGAAAGCAAAAATATATATTTTTTTTAAATTTTTATAAAAAATAAAATAAAAAATGTAAATTTCTAGAACGAGAAAAGGTAGTATAATCATATCCCAAAGTTATAGTGACTGTTATTTTTACATCCGTTATAACTATTATAATAATAACAACAACATATTTTATTAATTGAATTAAAAAAAATAATTAAATATCTTAATAAAATCTCGATATTTTAAACAACTCCTAGGAAATTATACATTTCGCATACGAAGTCAGGGAAAATGAGAATAATTTGCTCCATCATCATTCATCATGATAAAATGCATTCATTTCAAAATATGGGCCCCGCGCAAAATATTATTTGGGTGTTTTCGTTGGCGAAGGAGAATATTGGTTTACGTTGCAACGTGACGTGTGAACAGAATTTTATCAAACTGTATTTTAAACTGGGTTTGTAGGCGCACTATTTTGCCGATTCGCGCTTTACTTCGTTCCTTTTTACCCGACTACGGTGAATTTTAAAGGCATAATAATTTCATTCAGATTTAATTTAAATATTGTACTATTAAAATTATATTATTATGAAAATATATGTTACTGTTTTCATAAAAATATTCTGAATGAACGTGCGTGTAAGACACAGAAAAGTTACCTTAGTTAAATTTTCATCACTTACTAGTTGCTGCCCTTGTCACGTTGCCAAGCAGCGACAGTGATATAGTGCTCCTAAATTTACTATTAGCCTATATATTGTTCCTAAATTTAGTTGGCTTTTAGTATTCATAACTTTTTTACACATTTAAAATCTATTAAATAGGCTACCATATACAGGTATTCCTCCTTACGGCTAGGGGAGATGTAACTTCTACACCTAAAGTAAGATAAGATACATTAGGTATTAAATAAAAACTAAATTAAAAATAAAAATAAACCCCCTACAGAGCGTGTAACATTCCTATCACACCTAACAAACGACCTGATGACCTTGAAGGCCTGAACCGATTTCCACCAATCATAGCTAGGAACAATCTCGACTGATATACCTTTCAAACAAAAATGAAACGCAGAGCTACGATGCCACAGACAGACACATACACATTTACACAGACACGTCAAACTTATAACACCGGGGTTTCGTTTTTGCGTCGGAGGTCAAAAATATACTTACAAAAAATCTTAGAATAACTGTCACAATAAATCGTTTTGAACCTCAAAATTTTCAGAATTTAAAAATCTTCATCGAAATATATTTTCTTCTCAATATCTGTGAGGGATACCGGATGGCGCAGTCTGGCCACTGCGACGAGGCAGGATGGAGCGGCGATGAAACGGGATGAGGGAGCGATGAGGCAGGATGGGGTACGATGAGGCAGGATGGGGCAGAATGAGGCAGAGATCACCGGCTTCCGGAGCCGCTGGGGAAATGAACACTCTCGGCTCGGATTTATTTCAGTTTTGAAATCGCTCAAATATGTTGAGAGTTACGACTTTTCGACGTTACAATATAAAAATATTATGAGTATATATATTCTTCTTCATCTTCTTATATATAAAAATGAATATCTGTTCGATAGTCTCGGTAAGACTCGAGAACTGCTGAACCGATTAGGCTATTTTTAGTCTTGAAATATTGGTGGAAGTCCCGGGAAGGTTTAAATTTTCTATGCTCAACAAAGTGGACACGGGGCAGCTACTAAGGTTATATAAGTGTACTCGAACAAATTGCTCTTTTTAAGCTCCTGTTTCATTTATTTTTATCGTCGACAGCGTATCCCACGGTTCGTATACCAAGCCGAATATAGTGTGTAGAGAATGACAAGTAGAGCATATTTGTTTTGACATCTCACATAAAATAACTTAAAGTAACTCAAAAAAAATCAAAGGTCTAAAATGGCCACAAGTAGTGAGAATCTTACTATGCTGGGGCTCGCGGGCTCCAAGTCTATCTAAACACACGAACGCATTGGTCGTTGACTTAAATGTTTTTTTTTACTTTTATGGAGATCTTTTATAGCGATTTGTCGCGTTATGGTATAATATAATAAATTAAATGTCACGATGACAATAATCGGTCGCGAACAAACAGAGATTCGCGACCGATCAACATCTTCATCCGACAACCGATCCTCACGCTGTTTTCACCAATGGATCGGCCTTGAGGAACATTTTCAATTGGACCCGGCAGGTGGCGCTGCTGGTGCGTCAAGAAACTAAATTCTAAAACTAAGTTCATCGGGACAGTACATACGCAACATGCATTTTCCGGTCCGGTTATATTTCATAGAAAGAAAATAGGATCCATACACAAATCTTATTCCCTACTGATACAAAATATCCGTACATCCGGGCATGGATCCCGCGATATCCCGCACTGGATATCCCTCACTCGATATCTCGGTAACTCGATTACCGCGGGTCGGGTCGCCGCTCTAATGGCGTATTATGGAGCACTTTCGCAAACCTTCACCTTTCGAAGTGTATCAATTTTTCATTTTCAATATCATCATCAGTTTTTGTATAAATTGAGTAACTCAAATCTAAAATAAAGTTTCCAACTTCTTTTGGATCTTAATTTATAATATTATACGACATGTAAAATAAATCAGTGATGCGCTTATTGTGTTTTTTATAGAGTAAACTGAAAAATTAGCAGAGTTGAAAGAGTTTTTTTTGATTACGCATGGCGCCAAACCAATCTAAACGGCCGGTTTCAGAAAGGCTAATCAAATCGACGATCAACTAACATAACACCAAAAGGCACCAGTAGACATACGATTTGAATCAACCTTTTATGTGGAATTTTAACCAGCCTTGCGAGTGCAATCATGATGTAATTATATAATATGTGTCCCTATCTTTCTTTAAATTCATATCTCTCTGTATTTATCTCTCTAGACACATCTGAAGTAGGTACTGTAAATACTTAATACCTTCGGTCGACGAAATGTAATCCCATAGTTTATGTTTCTTGTTCCTCAAGTCATTATCAACACAATGGCCTGGCTAAACCTGATGGACGATCACTGTCCCATTACGCACTGTTTAAGGATATACAAATGGTAAATGGAAGGATTATGAGGAGAATTTGTGGAGGCTTAATGTATACAGTAGGGTCAATTCAACGTCACGTCACGTCGAGACGATTCTTGAAGATGTTATACTTATTTGGATAATATGCAGCGACATTGAATCTAGATTTTGCCTTTGCGTTGGGCCGCGTCTGAGAGTGAATAAAACCTTAGGATGGTTTAATTTCTTTGGTTATAACTTCGTGTGCAACATAATATTCTTATGCGAAATATCAGTAAAGTAACTCAACTAATTTCTGAATATTTTCCTATAATATGTAGAACGTCCAAAAATTTAAAAACAGAATTATAGTGACACGTTACTGGAGACATGATTAAAATCCATAAAAATATGCACACGCTAGCATATTTTTGTTGTTCTGCGCATGATTTATCAAATAGCCCATCACATATTCCCACCACTCCAACTCCTGTTCAGGATGTTGATCCTGAACAGTGGTAACCTCAAACATCATAAATTATTAGAATGTAGGATAAGTAAAGTAGTTAAAAGTAGTGGCGAAGGCTGGTTCTTTAGGAAAGTCCTAGGGGAGTAAATGAAGCCGATAGGAATGGACTAGGCCTAGTAGGAAGTGTTCCAGTGCAGCGATTTTTCTTATAAAATAATTCAATGTTTAAAGAATTTAATCAAATATTGAAACAATCAAATTTAATAATTAAGAATAAGAAGAATAAGAATAATTTATTGCATCATACAGCTTCTGTTAACATTAATAAAAATAAAAACAACACAAAAAGATAAGATTATAACAGAAATACATAATAGTTATGGTTTTTGAAATCGGTTCCTGCACTAGGCTAGGCCTGTCCATCGGCGGAGTCGCGGTGTGTGCTCACGCGATCCCGTGGCCCGCAAGGCTGGTACAAAGAGTACCGCCGAGTTTTTAGTGAGTAGGGGCTGCGTCCATTGTTAGGGAGCAGCAGAGACTCACATACCCACAGACAGGATCCCCATCCCATGTGGGATGCTCAAAAGCATTTTCTCGGCGAAAAAAAAAAGAAAGGCTAGGCCTGTCCTGCAGGTAACCAACATTTTTTTTACTTATGTTTTTATAAATTAATTAATCTCTCTTAAAATTTGTTCAATTTCGCCATATTCTAAAGTTTGAAGCCAATTTGTCACTATGTTTTTTACTTGTTTGACGGAACAGTCTTTGATGCTGCATCTACGGCTTACTTTGTTGTAAATAAATGGGTGAAGGAACGTGCCAGAAATTACTGTAAATGTGTGCAGCACGAGATATGTTATTTGAGTTCCCATAGACAATATAGTCAATACAATAATAGGTATTCAAACCATCCCTATTCTCCAGTTAAGACTCCCCATTGTTGAATATTGTCGCCATGACAACGCAGTGTATAGCAATTGACAATGAAGAGTGTGGGTTTAGCAAAGTTTAATTACCCCCGGTTTCTGAAACGCTCATTAAATTGTCGCTCAGCAAACATTTGAATTAACAAGTCGGAATGCCGAACACTCATTGGTGAAAATCACTCGCAACAACTTCGCTCAGTGGCTATGTTCCAATGAGCGTACAGAATGGCTTATTAGCTCAAATCTTAGTTGATCGACGAATTTATCAGCCTTCGATCAGATTCAGATCTCAAGCGAAACCTCTACTTGAGATCCTTTTTGACAGACAAAAAAACATTTATAGTTTGTATAGTTTTAACACTAGTAAAATGTATACTTTTTTGTAACCTGCAGTCCTGAAATATTATACTTTGATTAATAAAATATATTTTAATATGAAAAAATCGCCTTTATGTTCCTCCCATACAAAACGCTAATTTCATAATATGTAAGGACCTAATACTTTGATTAATAAAATATATTTTAATATGAAAAAATCGCCTTTATGTTCCTCCCATACAAAACGCTAATTTCATAATAATATTATGTAAAGACCTAATACTTTGATTAATAAAATATATTTTAATATGAAAAAATCGCCTTTATGTTCCTCCCATACAAAACACCAATTTCATAATAATATGTAAGGACCTAATACTATATTTAACATGTGAACCTAAGCTAGGATACTTAGGTTCATACGTTAAATATTGTTAAACATTATTGTGCCGATATATTATATTATTATTGTGAATCGCCTCCGTTGTCTAGTGGTTCAGAGATTCGCTCTCGACCCTGTGGTTGTGGGTTCGATTCCCGCGTTGGAACAACAAATAATGTTGTTTGCAAGTTTGAAGTTTGCAAGGACAATGCAGGCTGATCACCTGATTGTCTGACAAGAAAGATGATCCATGCGTCGGATAGGCATGTATAAAGTCGGTCTTGCGCCTGTTCTCTCGCCTGTC
The DNA here is from genome assembly GCA_905187575.2 of Celastrina argiolus. Classification (NCBI taxonomy): domain Eukaryota; kingdom Metazoa; phylum Arthropoda; class Insecta; order Lepidoptera; family Lycaenidae; genus Celastrina; species Celastrina argiolus. Next base: position 16,681,470 of record LR994585.1, read on the forward strand.
TCTGTCTTTCTGTATTGCGCACGCACTTGGGCACTATAAAATAACTCCTGCGTAGCTGGCCTGGTTTCAATGAAATCGGTAAAAGAATTAACAACTTTTTATTTTTCTTTATTATTTTTATTATTATTTACTTATTCTCGCACTTGACTGTTTTTTTTAAAGGAGCCTAGCTATTTCCTAATTACACAATATACATACGATGTTTATAGAAGTTGTCAACATAGTTAACGAGATACCGTCTGAATTATTTATGTGCAAAGTTTTATTAAAACTAATTAAATATGCTTATATATGGAATGTCGACTTGGAGTTACAAAATAGTTGCCATGTTATATCGCTATGACGACGTTATTAGTTTAGAGGGACCTTTTTTTTTTTTTTTTTTATCGCTGAGAAATGCATTTAAGCATTCCGTGGGGGATTGGGGATTCCCTCCACGGATATGTAGGACTCGCTGCGTCCGAAAGATGGTAAATGGACGCAGCCCTACCCACTAAAACTCGGCGGTACTCCGACTCCACCGTCGTTGACGAAGCCACAGGGACAACAAAACTTCCGCGACTCCGTCGACGGGAGCCTGAATTGTGGGATTGCAGGCCCGACATGTTGGGGGCGCTCAGGCGCCCCACAGGCCGAACAGAGGCCCCTTTAGGACTTGCATAGGCCTTCCCTTGCATTTGTCGGGATGCGCAGGAGTACGTTGCGCATCGCGACCCTCTCGGAGACTCGGTGCAATGGGCGACAACTTCCCCAGGTTATCGCCCCGAGCTCCGTGATTATGGCGGGACGTTGTTACCGCCATTTGTGGCTGGACGTCTGCGCCTTGGTCCTCTCCTAGAGCCGAGCGCGTCCCTTTCCCTTATGCGCTCGGCGTCCTCTTTTGTGGCGATGACCTGTTCAGCAAAGGTCACCGCTGCGTCCCATTTCTCCTTGCTCTCCAGCATTGCTCGTAGCAGTGACGGGAGCGTCACGTCTTGTCCAATGGCGGCCGTCAGCGCCGCACGTTGAGTTGCCCAGGCGGGACAAGCCGTCAAGGTGTGCTCAGCCGTATCCCTCATCTCCACGCAGTGGTGGCAACGCGAGTCGTCTTCTCGTTTTACTATCTCACACAGGTAACGACCGAAGCAGCCGTGCCCAGTCAGTACCTGTGTGAGGCGGAAGGAGAGCGCACCGTTTTTCCTCCTCACCCACTCCTTTAGGACTGGGCGAATTGCCATCACCAGGTCCACGCTCACTTGAGGCTCTTCTAGCCGTTCACGCCACAATTCCAGGCATCTTTCTTCCGCCGAGACCCTCCACCGACGCACGACTTCCGGTAGTGGGTTGCCGCCCTCCGCGCGTACCGCAGCGCATCGCCAGTAGATGACGGCGAGGACTCGCGCATCCAAATCCCATGGTATGGCTCCCGCAAGCAGGCACGCTGCATCTTTCGAGATGGTGCGATATCCACGCACTGCTCGCGTAGCCATCACTCTCTGCAATCGTCCAAGGGCGAGCCGATTTCTCGGTAACAAGTCTGTGGCCCAGATCGGCGCGCCATACAGCGACATTGAGCGGATCACTCCCATGTAGAGGCGCCGACAGCAAAGATTTGGCCCCCCAAGATTCGGAAGGAGCGAGGCTAGGGCACCCGCCGACCCGCTGACTCTCTGAGAGAGACGACGGAAGTGCTCCTTGAAGGACCAGCGGCTGTCGAGGGTCAGGCCCAAGTAGGTCATCGATGACCCGACGACAATTCTTGTCCCGCCCACAACAATGACCAAATCGGATGGCGGCGAGTTCCTTGGCCCATGGAACATTAGGGCTTCAGTCTTATTCAGCGCCACCGTGAGGCCCAACGCCCGAATCCGAAAGACCGTTTGCGAAACCGCCGCTGTAGCACGTAACACAGCCTCTCTATGCGTCCGAGCGCATACGACAGTAAGTGTATCGTCCGCATAACAAATAAGTTCCGCACCGTGAATTAAAGTACTACGGAGTACCCAGTCATACCCAATGTTCCACAGGAGTGGCCCCAGTGCTGATCCCTGTGGAACACCACATACGACTTCTTGCTCTTCCCACCCGTCCTGCGTCGGATATTTAACCGAGCGAGAGGAGAGATAGCTCTTAATGGTCCGGCGAAGGTATCTCGGTACTCCGTGATACTCGAGTCCCGCTTCAATTGTGGCCCAGGGAAGGGTGTTAAACGCATTGGAAATGTCAAGAGACACCGCCAGAACCACCCCATCCCTGGGCGTTTCGTCTTCAATTATGTCACGCAGTCGCGCCACGGCGTCGACCGTCGATCTTCCGCACCGAAAGCCATATTGATTGGTACTAAGGTTCGGCCCGACACGCTCCAGGTGCTTATTTAGACGCGTAACTAGCACCCTTTCCAACATCTTACATGCTTCGTCCAGAAGGACAATGGGACGATACGCAGACGGCTGGTCTTCTGGTCGACCTTTCTTGGATAGAAGCACCAGCTTCCCCACCTTCCAGCGCCGCGGTACTCGGCCCTGGACCAAACAATTGGTCAAAACAGCGAGTACTTGCGGCTCCATCTCCTTCATTGCCAGGACCCATGCGCGTCCAGGCACGCCATCAAGACCGGGGGCTGTGTTTTTTAGACCCATTTTATGTACTGCCATGCCTAGTTCTGCAGGTGTTACAGGCGGAATTTCCTCTTCATCGTCTCCTGGGAATTCCGTACGCGAGACCATTGCTGGCGGAGTCCATTCAGCCCTGTGTGGAAACAGGGTCGAGACGACAGTGCGACGCAGGATGGGATCCAGGGTTTGTGTCAAAGGTGGGGCAGCAGGACGTAGTTTCTGCCTGACCCACTTATACGGCCGGCCCCAGGGGTCTTGTTCTAGGGTCGCCAACCACTCTTCCCAGGCCACTGTTTTCGCCTTTGCGATGCTGTCACTAAGGGTACGGCACGACGCACGATAGGCATCATAATAAGCCTCTTCCTCTTCCGGTATCCTAATACGTCTACGACGGTAGTGATATAAGCGGCGACGTGCCACCGTGCATTCCCTCCGCAGCAGACGAATCTCGGGGCGCCACCAATAAGTTTGGCGCCGTGGCTGAAAAGGCCCCGCGCGTGGCATGGAGGCATCGCAAATATTATGCATCGCCTCATTTAGCCATTCCGCTCCTTCGTCAACATCATCTGTGGGAAGAGGCGCCCAGGACGCAACGATCGCCGCTTCCGATAGGAGCTCTCTATCCATCATTTTTAATGACCATCTTGGGCCACCGCCGGCTGGAATTGTGCGGCCCAGTTCCAACACACGAGCAGAAACATCGAAACGTATGTAGCGATGATCAGAGAGAGTTTCCGTTTCCTCCTCGACCTGCCAATTCGAGATACGACGGGCAGCAGACGCGTTAATTAGGGTTAAGTCTACGATAGACTCGCCCTGCCACCGGACGCAGGTGCTTACTGAACCTCGGTTTGCTAACACGAGTCCGGTGGAAGCCATCCATCCCTCTACCACGCGGCCCCTTGCGTTCGTCGCCCGAGAACCCCAGAGCGTTGACTTCGCGTTAAAGTCCCCGGCGATGATCACAGGAGCGACCGCTCCTTCAACGAAAGTGGTCAGCCGCAGAAGGAAGGCCTCAAAATCGGCTAAAGGTCTGTTTGGGGAGAAGTAAACCCCCACTATTGTGTGTGTCCCCAGTCTAACTACAACAAATCCCTGTCCCCTGGTTGTGTTACCGAAAGATGGCGGCACAATCCTTGGTCCGAAGACCAGCGCGACTGTTGAATCGGCGTCTCCAACCCAATTATTTCTGGGTTGAACGCGGTACGGCTCGGACACCACAAGAACGTCGATTGACCACTGGGCCGCATTTTGATCTAAAAGATCTTGCGCGCGGGCGCAGTGGTTCAAATTGCACTGTAGGAACCGATGGGTATCCGTTATTAGGCTTCTATAGGGGCCTCTCGTCCTGCAGAACCAACCGCTGTTAGTACCGTAGTTGGTATGGCAGATTTCGAGGATGTTTCGCTCTTTCGGGAGCCCCTCTCTTTTGGCTTGGATTTCCAGCAAGTCTTGCTGCCCACGGTGTGGTCCGCCGGTTTACCCTTTTCTGCGCATAACGCGCAATTTGGTGCGTTTTGACACTGCACAGATGTGTGTCTTGGTTTACCGCATCGGAAGCACAGGTCACTTCGGTCCGTCTCGCAGGGGCAAGTTGCCCTCGTATGTCCTACCTCGTGGCATCGATAGCAACGCATGGGGCGTGCAGACAGAAGTACCACACGCACCACGGACCACCCAACGTAAACTTTCGTATTCGGAGCCGTCACTTTTTTGGCGGCTTCTACCGGACATTTCACCCAGACCGAGCCGCAGCTATTTCTCTCGCGCCGTATTTCGCCAACTTTGACATCAGCTGCTGCGCAACTTCCGAATCTGGCGACAGCTTCCGCGATTTCGGACGCGGTTGCTGAATCATCCAGCCCCATTATGCGCAATTCGGCGCACTTTTGAGGCCTGGATATTCGCACACTCTCGTCCCCCAAAACCTCCTTTAATTTTGACGCCAAGGCATCCGCCTTTTCCTGGCAGGCCGTGCCCGAGATCTGCAACATGCGGGCCCCGGTTACAGCCGGCTTGCTTTTGACACCTGGAATTTCCAGGGCCGGCAGATCAATTTCTCTCTTTGCTTTATCCAGTACGTCTTTGTACGTTAAGCCTTTGTCTGCTGCGCCAGGCTGCAGTGTTATGATTACCGCTGCAGACTTAGGGGCGCGTAGATGCCTAGTCTTATTATTGCTCTTCTTCTTTTTATTTACATTGTTTTCCTCGTTACACGTCTGTGTCTTTCCTTTCCTCCTAACCACCTGTGCCCATTCTTGTGTGGGTGGAGATCTGGACGCTGCAGGTACCTCCGTTGCGTCGCGCCTCGCGGCAGCAGCTTCCGCGGCAGCTGCAGACTTCTTCACCTTATTTTTCTTTTGACCTGAACCGGGATTTAGCGGAGGTGACAAGTTAGATACCATCGGTTCTGGAGTACTCTTTTTGGTCCTCGACACGGATAATGGTGCATCTTGGACTATCCTATCTGCAGCAAGAGGAGGTCGCTGGCGGCGCGTTTCTGGAAGAAGCCGGGACTCCAGGGACTCCAATCGCGCGTCAAGTCTTGCACTTGAGAGTGAGACCGCCTCTCGGACCGCTCGTTCTAGCATATCTTCAATATTGGACGAGTTGTCCGCAGACACAGTCTGAGGTCGTGCATTAAAGAGCTCGCGTTTCACCTCCGCGAGCTCGGCCCTTAACTCGGTAAGTTCCCTGGAGAGGCGTTTGTTTGTCACCTCCAAGGCTCTTGTTTCAGCAGTCACTGATCGTTGCAGTAATGCCGCAGTCGTCTCCTGTAGAATCTGTATTGATTCCTTCAAAATCTGACCGTTGAGGTTCTTTGACTTTTTGGCTACACCGGTAATAGCCGCTAAGCTTGAGGTGATGGCCGAGCTTAGTTTGGCCGAAGTTACCTCATAGTCACGTTCCTCCATCGTAACGTCTGTTTCATAGGTAGCCTGTGACAGCCGTTGTGGCTGCTTGATTGTCGTCTCCAAAATTTGCCGGTCTCTTTCAGCCTCACGGGCTTTGCGCACTTTAGCACGTTGAGTCAGATTAGCCTGATACCTCCCGACGTACTGTCCAGTAGTGGGCGGCCTACCCCTACCTCGTTTGGTAGGCTTCAGGATGCCTGTGCCTTTTTCCTTCTCCGAGTCTTCTTCTTCCACTTCACTTCCGCGTCTCTTGCGGAATTGTCGTCTTTTTAATTCCATTACCTCTTCTTCTTTCCTTTGAGAGTCAGTGGTTTCGATATCACTTTCGTCTGACATTCCTCCTCTAGTGTGGAAGAATCCACTTCCGAGGGACGCAGGCTTCTCCGCCCTCGATTCAGTCTCTACAACACTCGCCGTCGTAATTGCAGCCGTATCATCATGCTTATCAGTGGTCCTTTTAGCGTAGCCATTGTCGTCAATTCTATCATTCCCTCTCCTCTCCTCTTCTAAAGCAAATTTAGGGCCCCCAGTATACTCGGCCCGATCCCCCGCCGAAGCGGGAGTGTGGGATTCCCCGGCGTCGCCGGGACCCACCCTGGGAGATTTATTCCTTTGCTTATTCTCCATGATCGATCTTTGAGGGCAGATTCTGGCCCACATCCTCATTGCGTAGCCACCCGCTCGCCATGCACCCCATAACCGGACGTTACCAGCTTAGGGTTGGGGACCCACAGGTCCATCCATCATCACACATTCGCAGACTTATTCATACAAACTCACAAAACGGTATAGAAGAGTTAACAAAAAGCGAAAAAGACAGATGGAGATGAAATAAAGTTGGTTAAAAGACAGAAAAACCAGATAAAACAACGCAAAACAAGAAAATAATTAAAAAGATGGTGAAAAGATAGTATAGAAAGAGATAGCGCCAGCCTTCAGCCGCTTGAGTGCCTCACCCCGTGTAAAGAGTGGAGTGGCGCGCCCAAGCGTTGACCAGGGACACGAACGTGGACGAACTGGCTGACCCCCAGTTTAGAGGGACCTACGGTTAATAAATCTGGTGTTTCGACCTTAAACCCTTGTAAATAAGGTTTAAGGCCGCGTGCACGCGATTGACTAAAAATAATGGCTTTGAAACCTTTTTTATCAATAGGTACTGGTCTTATTATAATCTTCATTTTGTTTACCAGAGGATTATCTTTTTATTTATTTAAATATTTTTTAATAAAGCTTAAAAAGCTGAGAAGACTATCGTTTAAGTTTTTGAAAAACTTTATTTAATTTTTTTATTATTTTTATTTAACTAGTTTTATATGATTTTAATACCTACATTCCGGCCGCGGCGGCGCGGTAGCCCTCACTCAAGGGCTTTGTTTGGCGATAACGCCAGTAACCTTAAGAAAAAGCTTGTATCAGATACAAAGCCTTAAAAGGTTTTTAAAGGTACACCAGATCAATTGGCGACAAACTATGATCTTAAAAAATATTGTAAAATTGTACTCACAGTTTTTGCTTTACGCATTTAGTGCTGTACCTACCCGCTACTTTAGCGCGTTAAAAAAAAAAAGAAAAAAAACCTTCTTTCCCGGTAAATGGGCTATACAACACTGAAAGATTTTTGAAAATCGAATAAGTCGTGTGAATAGCGCGTTCAAGCAAGAAAAACAATATAAGAGATATTTATTTATTAAAATAACTAATAAAGTAAAAAAATTGAAAATAATATTTTGTGTTTATTATTATTACTGTGTAACATGAATTTCTGAAATGATATATTTTTATTATATCTTTGAATATGAAACAAGTTATAAAGATGTTAAACATCTCTAGTTACAAAGCAAAGTAAATAAATTAACGCTAGTTAACTCTTTTGTAACGAAACGAGCAGTTTTTCAAGTTTGTCCTTTTTGTTATTATGGTTGTCAAAGCAGACATTTCTTTTGTACTTCTAGAGCTTGTATCTATGCAAATACATTTTTGTTTCAATGAAAAATACCACGAATTTATGAATTTACAGACATTTGAAAGTGTTGTTAATTTCGCGTTCCGTAGCAGGCGTTGGAAAATGACGTCATCGCGCCGAGAATTTAAAATTAAAAATCTCGCAAACTATACAACGTATCGTTTTATTTTTTTTACTCATTTTTTTTATTTTTAACAGAGTTAACGGAGAGTTAAAAAAATTAACAGTTTCCATTGCGCATTCAAACTCTTTTTATTATTATTATGAAGTTCTATGGAAACGCATACGCTAGAAGCTCACAGCGAATTTGTAACTGACATATTATACTTTTCTTGTGTTATAACTGTGACACTGATTTTAAATATAAGATTCTTTGGATCTAGCAAAGCTTCAGTAAAAAATACAGTAAATGAAAAAAATGTACAACTGGATATGAAAATCTAATATTATAATTCAATTATTTATTTTGTTATTATTTATTACTTTATTACATTTGCTTACTTAAATATAGTACTAGTAGCATTGTAAACGTTTTCCTTAAGGTACCAATAAAAATTCTGCGGAAGTACTAAAAATAGTGAATACTTTCTAATATGAATAAGAATACATTGCTTCCGCGCGAAGCATAGTTTTTAATGATTTAAAAAAGTCAATAAGCATCTAATCTAAGAAGTATTAGCATCTTATATTCTTAGGTATCTATACCTCGGTACTACTATACTATTGATTTTCATTCAAAAATATAAAATTCCAAGTACCTCTTTTTCAAATCATTTACACTAGAGTAAATATTGATAGGGTATAAAACACCCTTAAATCTGGTAAGCTCTCACGGCTCGAGTACACTTCAGCGATCTGATGGTGATGTGTATGGGGGTGTGAAGATTGGGGTGGGCATGGTGTTAAAAATATCGGATTAGCTATTAAAATTGTTTATCTCTTTATTTTGATATACTGTGCTCAGTAGATAAGAAATTAGGAAGAAAGTAATCATAATCATAATTTTAATATTTATAATTTTTTTTTTCATAAGGGTAAAACTTGCGTTTTTAGTCTATCCGAATATAAATAGCCAGGTGGCTAGTCGTTTGACAGAATGTAACTAACTAGCTGTGCCCGCGATTTCGTTCACGTGGTTTTTGAGTGACTTAAAACGTTTATGCAGCGTATATGCAGCGCAACGTGAATAATTTTCCCCGTTTTTGCAACATTTCTAACTGATGCTTCGCTCCTACTGGTTGCAGCGTAATGTTATATTGCTTAAATCCTTCCTCAATAAATGGACTATCCACCAAAAAAAGATTTTTTCAAATCGGACCAGTAGTTATTGAGATTAGCGCGTTTAAACAAACAAACAAACAAACAAAAAAACTCTTCCGCTTTATAATATTAGTATAGATATAGATAAGTGAAGAAAAAAATGAAGTACCGTTTGACGAAAATTGTGCGAATTGTGTCATGCACGTAACATGTTGGACAATTTAGGTTGTAAGTTTCGTCTATAAATTAGATGTAGGTTATAATTTTTTACTTTTAGCTAAAGATAAATGCCTATAGGTTATTAAAATCAGCCGTAAATGACTACATGACACGGATAACAGTGACTTAAGTTTCAGTTAAATTAAGTTATATATTTTTGACATAATAATATACCCATAACATAATATTATTACAAGATGGCCAGTTAAACGTTTTCACAGATTCTATATAACAAATAGAATATAATCGGTTACATCTACTGCTATGACTTTGTAAGTTTGTCAGCTTCAAACCTCCTGTATCTCAAGCGGGAACAATTAACAATTATGTACTCGTAACATTATCGAAAGAGAATTGTATGAATACAACAGGGACCATATAATTGACTTTCGATAAACCTCCATCGTCTAGTGATACAGAGCTTCGCTCTCGATTCGATGGTCGTGGGTTCGATTTCCGCTTTGAAACAACAAAAAATGATTTTTTCAAGTTTGGGTAGGACGAATACGTCGGATAGACATGTAAAAAGTCGGTCCTGCGCCAGATCTCCCGCCAGTCGTGTCGGTTATCCGTCCCACTGGGCTACGAGAGTGAAGGAAGAGAGAGTGCTTCTGTGTATTGCGCACCGTCACCGAAATTGGTGTGGTAGGTATTATTATTATTAGTTTTAATCAGTCATCACTAATACGTATTTGTCAATTATTCCTGATATGGTTGACGTATCTCCTGGTCCACTCGTGTGAAAATTATTATTTGGTAGAAGAAAACGTAGAAATCCCAACAACGGCAACTAATAAACTAACTTCATTAAATAACGCGAGCGAAACTCGCCGGGCGGGAGTGCGGAGATACGATACGGTAAGATGTTATGGATACGTTATCTTCCATCTTCTACTTCTATATTCTTCTTTTCTTCTCTTATATATAAAAATTGCTTTTCGTTAGTCTCGCTAAAACACCGGCTAAACCGATTCGGCTATTTTTAGTCTTGAAATATTCGCTGAAGTCCCGGAAAGATTTAAACGGTCTCTATGCTCAACGAAGTGGGCACGGGTCAGCTAGTCTTTAAAATAAAAATGAATTGCTGTTCGTTAGTCTCGTTAAAACTCGAGGACGGCTGAACCGATTCGGCTATTTTTAGACTTGAAATATTTGTTAAAGTCCAGTGAAGGTTTAAACGGTTTGTAAGCTGAACGAAGTGGGCGCGGGTCAGCTAGTATATATTACACACTAAGTCCTGATTCGACCAACGCATGTTAGTGTTAACGGCTTGTTAAAATAACTTTTCATTCATTGACAGAAATCACTAGAGTGATAACATGATGTTTAATGAAGGATTAACTTTAACATGTGTTGGTGAAATTGCAACTACCTATACGTCTTTTAACAAAAAGGTTTTATTCTTCAGTTACGCTAGTGTAGAGATCTCAATATAATCGTAGATACCACGTCTCATCGTCATCATCATTTTAGGCTCCCTCTTCTCTTTCATCATGATCATTTTAGCCTCCTTGTCATGTCATCATCATTTTAACTTCCATCTTCTCTCTCATCATCATCATTTTTGCCTCCCTCTTCTCTCTCATCATCATCATTTTAGCCTCCCTCTTCTCTCTCATCATCATCATTTTAGCTTCCCTACTCTCTTTCATCACTATCATTTTAGCCTCCATTATCTTTCTCATTTTATTCTCCCTCCTCCTCCTCCCCCCTATATCAGCCTCCCCCAAACTATTTTGTAGCATACATATAGTTTCTTTTTACATTAAAGTTTATGCCTATATAAATATAGCCATCTACGTTGGGCAGTCATTGGGCAGTCAAGTAATAAATTACCATATCCGCACCTACATCGTTGTACCAGGCATTATAGTTTGTATGAGAGCGACGTCACCTGATGTAAACTTCCCAGCGTTAATAGGGACAAACTTTGCCGGGAATTGAATTTCATCAATGCCACAAATATACATGCAACTTTAACGATAAATCATCAACAGTAATAATAACTCCCACACCGAATTTAGTGATGTTGGCCGGTTTATTTGAAACCTGGCCAGCTATGCAGGAGTTTATAATACACAGAAGTACTCTCTTTTTCTACACTCTCGTAGCCCAGTGGGACGGATAACCGACAAGAATGTAGGGAGATCAGGCGCAGGACCGTCTTTTTACATGCATCCGACGCATGGATCATCTTTCTTGTCAGAAAATGAGGTGATCAGTCTGCATTGTCCTAACCAAATTTGAAAACAGCATTTTTTTAGTTACAACACGGGAATCGAACCCACCGCCTCCAAGTCGAGAGCTAATCTCTAAACCTAAACTAGACCATGGAGGCGCATCATCAACGATATTGTGTCACCTTCAATATTTATATAGTCACATCTTGGCATTTTTAACCAACTTTTAATTATGAGGCTCTTAATTCGACTGTACTGATTTTGATTATTCCTTTTTTATATTGTGGAAGGTAATGCTTCCTGTGAAGTTCCATTTTTACTTCGCGCTGACGATTATTGAGGTGTGGCATGCTTTTTTACTTTGCCAATTTGATGCAAATGGACCAATATTGTTTTCGCTAACGTCGAAAGCTGCCAATTTAGCTGTAGATTGTGTATCATCTTCCACAATCGCCTTTAATTCGTCATTGTCGACCAAAGTCTTCGGACGACCCTGAGGTTCATTTTCCAGGTCGAAATTTCCAGAACGGAAGCAAATCAATAACAGGTGGTGTGTTGGTTTGTAGTGTTAGCTCCGTAAGCGTCGTTGGTGTTGCGTGTCGCTTGTGTCGTGTTGCTGCAACGACGGTACATTCCATAATCACTCGAATTTTAACGTATCCATGATGACGAAGATGAAATGTGACGATTAAACACTAATCAATAAACATATGAGTTGTGGAAAAAAAACATTGTGTTTAAAATAAAATAAACGTTAAAGTTAGTCAGAATATCATGTTGTTCCTCTCGTAATTCCTATCAATGAACGAGAAGGCATGGTATTTTAATAAGCCTTTAACACTAACATGCGTTGGTGGAATCAGATTTAGCCGAACAAAAATTATTTTGATTTTAAATTACCAGTACTGCAGAGCGGCAATTTCATAGTAATACCTATTATAAAACAATTTAGCCAACTAAGTCCCGATTTCACCAAAGCTTGTTAGTGTTAACGGCGTGTTAAATTATCATGCCTTCTCATTAATTGATAGAAATTACGAGAGGAACAACATGATATTTAACGAAGGATTAACTTTAACATTGATTGGTGAAACACGCCCTAACTCTGTGAAATTTGGCGCAAGTGGGCAAACTAACATAGGTTTTAACCCCTGGTAATATGGTGTCGTAACACTAACTGTTAGCAATGAGAGCTGGTAAACAAGCCCAATTGGCTTGTAGTGTCCCAGCCAAAATGTTTGTTAACAATCAAGAGTATACGGCATTCTAAATCTAACTTTAGCACAGTGAACATAAGGTTTAAAATCTAATGGGTCCAAATTCAGGAATGATGACACGGTAAATCAAATCGTATGTTACTAAACTCAAAGTTTAAAATCCAGTACAGCAAATTGCATCTGCAATAGGTATTACGTATGATATAAGCGAGTTTCCAATCTCTGTTAGTAAAGCTTTTTGTTTATGAATTGCGGCTATTGTATTTAGTAGTTCTGTAGCCAGACGTGGCCTAGTGGGTAGAGCGTTGATTAGCACTCGAAAGAGTGCAGGTTCGATTCCCAGGTTGTGGCACGTGCCAATGAGACGTATGCAGATCTCAAGTACATTGTATGGACGCTCTAACAGCGAAGGAAAATATCGTGAGGAAATCAGTCATTCCTCTAGACTAGGGCGACTATTTGTGACAGTTAAAATACATTTAAAACCAAGGCATTACATTATTTAAAGAGTGTTTTTTTTAAAGAGGGTTTAAAGAGTGGTGGACTTCACTCGGAGAATACTGTATAAATCATCCAATAACGGATGAAAACCAACATAATATTTTCAGCCAGGCGATACAAAATTAGTAGTTTTGTTTCACCTGGCTTGCACCTCATCATTAAGTTATTGCTTTACCATTTTATGTCAATGTCTGTAACATTTAATTTAGGTCTCCAGACTATACACTTAACAATTAATTTCTAATGAATAATACTCTGTAATAAGATCGAAAAGTGATACATATAATCGGTGACCGCACATTACACGTCACGCCCAAGTATTTGCGTAATACAATTTCACATTCTCTTCTCTTTTACTCTTATTCTGATAACCCAGTGGGCAGGATACTCGACACGACTGGCAGGAGAACAGGCACAAGACCGACTTTCAACAAGCCAATCTGACACCTCATCATTTTTGTCAGACAATCAGGCGATTTGCTTACATTGTCCTAACCAAACTCGAAAACCAAATTTTCAGTTTCAACAATGCGGGAATCGAACCCAGGGTCTCCAAATAAAGAGCTAAGCACTAAATTATTGGACCGAAAAGGCATAAATCATAGAATTATAATATTTATTATGTAACAAACAATTCGTTAGAAAGAGATAGAATTGTCATCTGGAGCTGCATCCCTTTTCCTTGCTTTTAGAAATATAATACGATGTTATAGAGTCCAAATCCCATACCACTAATGCTTATTAAACCAACGTTGCCCTAAAATGCCTACACAAACACATTCGCGCTAATGTATGCGGTGTATTTGCTTTAGCTGTTCAGTTCTGAAATTATAATTGCGCTCGTGGAATTTGAAATTGGAATTGATTTGCGCAGTTCTTGAATTTCACACATTATTAGCTTATGAGTATTATGTCTGATGATGTCGAATTATTAGTATTAGGGTGTCCATACACGGCCTATTACTTGTAGTACAGATAATTGGATAGATTTTTACTGCGAATATGGCGTGCACTATTTCTATGTTTCACCACTTCACATGAAGATGATTATAATTCGTGATTCACATCAAACCCGACCAATCCCCTCGAATACTGGCACGAACCGTGAAATCACATATTGGACGGCTATTCAGAAAATATACTTTTATTTCGATTTGAAATGCCACTGTCAAACTAAAATCCTTAGATATAAAGCGGTCGATCGGTGCGGGATGTATGGTAAGGTCTAGAGGTTCTAGAAAGTTCCAGGAACAAATATAATAATAATATCTATGGACGCTTCACACCACGTCAATCTGGCCCCATGCTAAGTATCCGAAGAACTTTTGTTACGGGTATCAGACAACGGAAATATATTTAATATATTAAATTTTATATATTTAAATATATTTAATTTTATACGTGCATAGTATAAAAGTATTAATTAGAATTGTTATTATATTATACACAAATTTAATAGACATCCATGACCCAGGAACATTGAAAACTTTTTGTTCCCTCGGCGGGATTCAAACCCACGACCTCTCGCTCGAGCACCAGCGAGCTCAACCACTGCACTACGGAGGTCGTCAAATAAAAAATATGGAGGATAACAAATGAGAGAGTTATCGTCACGCGTTTTGTTCGAGGGAAGTCACAGATTCGAATCCTGGCGATGGACCAAAAAAAACTGGTATCCTGGATCGTGAATGTATTAACATTTGTGTATAATATATTGAAAATCTTAAGGGCGTGCTTCACCAAGCAATTTTAAAGTTAACGCCATGTTAAATATCATATTATTCCTCGCGTATTTCCTGTCAATGAATGAGATGGCATAGTATTTTAACATGGCGTTCACTTTAACATTACTTGGTGAAACACGGCCTAAGTGTATAGCATAAAAGTATTAAATGTATTTACATTGTCTGGCACCTGTAAGTTACAGACTGTAACACAAGTTCTTCGTATACTTAGTACCGGGCTAGATTGACGTGATGTGGAACTGAAAATAAAACCCCTTTTTTATTATTTATTACGATCTGGACACACAACTTTGCTTAAAAAAACATACAATAAAAAAAACAATAAAATAATGTTCCTTGACTTTCTTTAAAACTAAAAACCCCTTTTTTAAATTTATTAAGAGCTGGAAACTAAGTCCTTTGCTCAAAAAAATACATACAATTATAAAATATGAAAAACAAACAATAAAATATTGATTCTTAGATACAAAACAAAAAATAGTCTTTCTTCTTTAAATAAAAAAAAAATCACTCTACACTTTCTCCATAGTGGCACATATGAATATTAACTAAAAACGCCTTAAACTAACAGTGTTGCCATATCTCCCGCTTTCCCCAGTCTACGAGAACTCGGTGGAGAAAATTGTATTTCTAAATCCGACTATTCTTTGCATGCTATTTTGACTCCACATCCGTGACGCCGAGTATTAAAGTTCAATTTCTACAGGCGACTGCACTACTTCCTTCGATAAATATTAAGCTGTTTAAGTTAAGCTGTCATTTTTTTACTTTTATATAACTACAATTTTTGTAGCAAGCTTCAATACGACTTTATAAATTATATAGCCTATGTTACCTGGGCTATTGTTACGAATCTATTGACATCCCTTTCATGAAAATTGGATAAGTAGGTTAGGCGCTACGGTGTAACAAGCATACATACATGGACTGTCAAAACCATCATCGGCTTCGGTGATGGTTGGACCGTTGTCACCGTACTTGGGAGAGAAGAAATGGGCAACTAATGATGTGGGCCCCGATTCTTTTATCTCGAACTTCGATTCGATCGTCAGTCTTGCACGCGCGCCAAATCATACGTGCACGAACGGGACAGACTGAGATTCGAAACGAAGTTCGAGGCACGAGAATCGTGGCACTGAACAGTTTCTATTTAACTAAGAATTTTATTTTACTTTCAATGAATTAACGAATCGTCTTAATATTATAATACTTAATAATAACTAAGTATATATTTTTTTCTTTATGACAAGATAAATATTGTATAGTGTAACTTAGTCCATGAAAGTATTGACATTAATAATGGAAACCGTGCAGAATTATTAAAACTCCGCTCTACAATTTTGAGATTTTTTCCGCCCAAAGAAAAACAGACCGTAAACTATTTCGTACAAAAGCTTATTGAGAATATATAGTAGTGTATTTTGAGCTCTATGCTGTATTAATAGAGTGTACATTCGTTTGAGGGGGTGGAGTTTAAAAATTTAAAGAAATGATAATAAATTGTGTTGGCCCACAGCGCCGTACGGAATTAACTGAGGTTACAACGTGACGCACATTCTCATTATTACTGTACCGCATGTAGGAGACAAAATATGAGATAAAAGAGATAGAGCGAGAGAGTGGCCTCAGTAGTTAGCCTACTTGTCTTTTTAGGTAGAACGTCCACTGCTGGTCATAATCCTCCAGCAAGTATGTATATTTTCATAGGGGAGCGCAGTGTCAAAATAATCTGCCGTCAAGACTAGCCAAGCGGAGCGCGTTTTATTTCACACGCGATGAATACCTATGAAATCTTGGAAACGCCAGCAAAACGGCCAAGTATCACGTTTTAACTGAAATGTAGAGTGTTTGAAGCTAGGCCTGTAATGGTGCATATATCAAGAATCTTGGCTCTAAATGAGATCTGATAACGTTTTCACAGGGAAGCTCAAGCTATGTAGACTCGTCTTGACAACATTTTTTTAATGAAAATGTTTTTGATGGGATAACAATTTTCCCGGAAACAGATGCCTACTATATATAGATACCAGCAACATAAATGCCATCGCTATTATCACATACGAAGTTCGAAAACAAGATGTATAGGATTTCACATTTTGACATAAGCATCGCTAAGTGACACACACATCAGCATCTGACATCTGACATCTTTATTATGGGCCCTGACTAATTGTTTCTTTTTTATATTTTACGTACAATCCAAGTGGACCTTGACGTTGTGATCTAGATAATTTAGGATTATAATAAATGTAGACTTCATAGTCCTTAAACTAGCAGCACTTTCGTGTCACAAAAACACAGAGAAATTTGTATTTTAAATAAATATTAATATAGTCTTGTTTTGGTTTCAATTATTTAATTTGGTATATTCGTTTTTACATCAAGTATAACATACAAATATATTATTACGTAAATTATTACGCTTTGTTGTGTTGTCAAAGTAAATTTTGGTGTATTTGGGTACAAGAGCTTGTATACCATACAAAATTAAATACGGTAGGGTCCTCAAAATGTACGTATGATTTGCTTATTTGTTAACAAAAATATATTTGACGGAAACCTCTCAATGGTAACTACAAAAACTGAGAACTTCGGAATTTTTTTAAAGTAAACATTATTAATAATTATTAGACTCTGACTATGTTGCTGTAATATCTCTAAATTTGCTACATTATTATAGTAAATTTCGTCAAAATATTGCATACCCGCTGATGCGAGTTTTTTACACTTTGCTGTGAGGAAGTTAACTATAACTAATATCCGTGTTATAGTTATGTTATATGTAGTAATAAGTTAATTAATGATATCGAAACAACGCCCCTAGTAAATAATACAATGATAACTACGAAGTTTTTTATCTTTATTAAGGACTACAAAGAACAAATACTGATAAGTTAGGTTTACAAAGAACAAAAACTAAGTCGACGACATATAAATTGTAATGAAAACTAGCACAAGTTAAATAACTATAAAATGTTCAGTTTTTAAAACTCCCCAGTTCAAGTAGTCGCACGGCCCTTTGCAAGAGTCTTGAGTGTAGAATGCAATTTCCTTTAGGACCGATCGCTTTGTGCCCTTCTTGATTAGGGCATTTGGGCAACCCCAAATATTTTATAACAACTAGTCTTCGTCCGTGACTTCGTTCGTATTAATAATAGTCCGGTCAAATAAGCTTCAAAAAGATTATATAATTATATTGGCACGAAGCTAATTTATGTACTAATATTATACAGTGTGTCCCACGATTCATATATCAAGCCGAATATAGTGTGAAGAAAATGACGCGTAGAGCATTACTTACATAACGCGATAAAAAAATACAAAGATCTAAAATGACTACAAGGAGTGAATGTTACTATGCTGTGGCTCGCAGGCTCCTAGCCTATACACAGGAACGCACTGGTCGTTGACCGAAGTCTTGACCAGGGTTGGAACTCATAAATTTTGCAATTTTTAAGGAGATTTTTAATCGCGATTTGTCACGTTATGGTAAGTGATTTATATGAGGTGCCAAAACAAAAAATGTACTACGCGTCCTTCTCTTCACACTGTATTCGGCTCGATATATGAACCATGAGACAACCTGTATATTTCATACAAAATAAATGATAAAAAAAATTCATACTCAAATTAAAATGATATTTCCGGAATATATAATCAAACGAAAACACTAATAGCTGTCGTAATAGTGTTTTAATGGTAAATATGAAGTTATAACAAAACATCAAAAGTTTGTCACCCCATAATGAGCTTCTGAATATTTCATAAAAAAATACAACTCACACACGTGACTCCGTCCGACACCTAGTTCATTGACCCGCAATCAATATTTGGCTGCAGTTGACGGAATTGTTTGTGGGATGAATATTTGATGGCGTAACTACTTTGACCCCATATGGTAGCTGTCAAAAATGCCCCAAAATCTGACGGGCATACATAATTAATACAATAAACGGTCGCTTGATGTTTAATGTGCTATGGTGTTTTTGTAATCTAAGCATTGCTATCCATGGGGTGCTGGAGAAGGAATGGCACCTCCCCATCAGCTATAATAATAATATATATAGACGACTTCACACCACGTCAATCTGCCCCTGAGCTAAGTATCCGAAGAACTTGTGTTACAGGTACCAGACAACGGAAATATATTTAATACTTACATACTATACACGTATTCAAGATTTTTATTATATTAATACACAAATTTAATGCACATCCATGACCCAGGAACATTGAAAACTTTTTGTTCCCTCGGCGGGATTGGAACCCGCAACCTCTTGGTCGAGCACCAACGCGCTGAATCACTGCGCTACGGAGGTCGTCAAGTAGCTATATGAGATATTTGTCGCCTTATACGACACCCACGGCACAGCGTTTTCGAGGATTTGACGACCTGCGCTACGAGCAGTGGTTGAGCGCGTTGATGCTCGAGCGAGAGGTCGCGGTTTTGAATCCTGCCGAGGGAACACAAAGTTTTCAATGTTCCTGGGTCATAGATGTGTATTAAATTTGTGTATAATATAATAAATATCTTAAATATGTGTATAGTATAAAAGTAATAAATATATTCCCGTTATCTGGTACCTGTAACACAAGTTCTTCGGATACTTAGCACGGGGCCACATTGACGTGGTGTGAAGCATCCATAGATATTATTATTATTATTAACACTCGCCAACCCGCCTGTCAAGCATGGCGTGTATAGGCAACTACACCAGTAGTGGACGTCATAGCCGAAATTATAAGCAGTGAGGCCAAAAGTAGAGTATAGGACTCTATAAACTGAAACCCGTACCTACCCGGTGAACTGAGCAAGAGATTACACTGACGTGATAAACAGTGTGTAAAAAGAACAGTCACTATAACTTTGAGATACGATTCTACCTGTCCGCATTTTGGAAATGTATTTTTTTATAATTTTTTGTCAAAAAATTAAAAAAAAATTTAAAAAAAATTTTAACCACTTCTTATTATCTGTCGCAAATATAACGTAATTTAGGACATTTTTTTTATTTTATTTTTGTAATAAAAATCAAATCATATATACTTTATTGTGCACAAATAGTTATAAATAAAATAAAAGATTAAAAAAACTATAATCCGACTTCGCAAAAAAGGGCTCTAAAAAGGCTGAAACAAGAAAATAATTCAATTTAAAATCCAGATATGCATAGGTACAGATATGGTCAAGGTAGAGCCGTGGTTTCCACATAAACTATAACATTATATTTTCACTAAACTAACGTTAAATTAACACATAGAAAGTAACTCAACAACTCCTAGATACTATTTGTACGTTTATTTTCAATTTAACAATAAAATATAATAATTAATTAAAAATGTAAATACATATTTGTAATGTGCTTTCCAAGACCTATCTTTTGATACCAAACACGATATAATTATCTTAATTTAATTTTTTTTGGAGATAGTTTTTGAGGTGTAATTTTCAAAGACCAAAATTTTTCTGAAAATTTATATAGCCTATGTTACTCGCGGCATTATTACCAATCGATTGACACCTCAGTAATCAAAATCGGACCTGTAGTTTAGCCGCTACGAGGGAACATACATACATACATACATACATACATACATACATACATAGACTGCCAAAATCATTACCCTTCCTTTTGGCTTCGCCGAAGTCGGGTAAAAACAAACAGACAACAATTACATAAAATCGGACATCCACACAAAGACGGCCTTATTACTTCAAAGCAATTCCTTTCAGGCAACCTTTTTGATTTTTGAGATATCGGAAAGCATGAAGCACAGGATAATAGGTTATAGAATCAACTAGTGAGTGCTAACCCGCCTGCCAAGTATGGCAAGTATAGGCAACTACACCATAAAATACTTTGAGGGGATGTCCAGTGGTAGTAGCTGAAATTATGTGCGTTGAGGCCAAAACTAGAGTCTTACCTTTATATAGGTAGTTGTCTGATACCCGCAACACCAGTTCAACTTAGCACGGGATTAATCTGATGTGATATAATAGATTTTATAATCACACTAACAAGGCGAAGGTCTAGTGGTTCAGAGTTTCACTTTCGACCCGGAGGTCGTAGGTTCCCGCGTTGGAACAACAAAAAAATTTGTTTTCAAGTTAGGAGTTAGGATAATGCAGGCTGATCACCTGATCGTCTGACAAGAAAGATGATCCATGCGTCGGATGGGCATGTAAAAAGTCGGTCTGCGTCTGTTCTCTCGCCAGTCGTGTCGGTTTACCGTCCCACTGGGTTATGAGAGTAAAAGGTAGAGAGTGTCTTTGTGTATTGCGGACACACTTGGGTACTATAAAATAACTACAGCGTAGCTGGTCTGGTTTCAATGAAATTGGTACCGACACCAAAATCGGTGAGGGGAGCTATTATTATTATTAATAAGGTGAAAATTGGTCAGATAGTATGTACTTCGCGCAGGAACTACTGAACAGATTTTGTTGAAAATTGATATGGTAGTTTATATGATAAATCAACACATAGAAAAAGGTTCGGTTCCACCGGGTTTTCATATGACGCGAACATTAAAAATTAATTACGTAAATTCAAAGAAACCGTCCTACTCAATTATTAAAATAAATAAGTGCAATTTGGCTTAAAAACATTTTTAAACCCATCCATACAAACTTTGCGATACAAAATACTATAAGTGCAATTAATTTGGCTTAAAACCGATACAGACGACTGCGAGTCGCCGTTGTATTTAATTACGAATAATTGTGTTTTTATTAATTAACGTATATTTTCAATTGTCTCTGTCGAACGGCGGCCATTTTTAATCCGTTAAATTAATGAAACGGAAATAATCCGTAATTCAAGACGCTTAATGTTTGTTATTCTTATATATAAAAATGAATCGCTGTTAGTTAGTCTCGCTAAAACTAGAGAACGGCTGAACCGATTCGGCTATTTTTGATCTTGAAATATTCCTGGTAGTTCAAGGAAGGTTTCAAGGAAGCAAGTGGGCACGGGTCAGCTAGTATTGTATATCTATAATAATCCTAGCTATTTTATAACATTTTATAATTAGTACATACTAGCTGACCCGTGCCCACTTCGTTGAGCATAGACACAGTTTGTGATGAACCGTTTAAGCCTTCCCGGAACTTTCATGAATATTTCAAGACTAAAATAGCCGAATCGGTTCAGCCGTTCTCGAGTTTAGCGAAACTAACGAACAGCAATTCTTTTTATAATGTGTACATAGTACATACAATTTAGACAAATTTTCAAAGATATATGACCTAAAAACTGTAAATCAGGAAAATACAACACAAAACTATCTAACACCTCCAAGAATATATGCGCAAAGTTTCATGATGATCGGTTATGTAGTTTTTGCGTGACAGCGTGACAAACAAATAGACATTGACATATTATAGGTATAGAAGTAAATATTTTTGGTATTGCCGGAAAAACTTTAACAACATAAATGTAGTAGACAAGCGATTTGAGCAGTGAACACACATTATCAGGCTAAGAGCGTCCGCAAATATTGTCTATTCAATATCAAATGTCTAGACGCCACCAGGCAGCTTGACCTCCGCGCCAAAACCACGCGTGGGAATCTTCCTACAGCTTCGTTAGGGTAGGGGTCTAGTTTACCTGGTCGGTGACAATTTACAAGGGTGCATTCAGATTAACAGGGAGATCGACAAAGAAATGCAATTAAATGTAAAATAAGGGGCGTTTCACACGGTGACGTGGTGTGACGAATTTGTCCTGTCGCCGGGTTTTGTACAGTGATTGAGAAGGGAACCGGGTGGAACCTTTTGCCTAAATTCTTTCGAGAATATTTTTAACTGAAACTTTTATTGTGTGAATTTTTTGGGGACATTGACAGTATCCGCAGTTCAATGTACGCTTATGATGTCGAAAATCTATTCTTAATACAATTAGTAAATAATAAATCCCACGCTAGTCTGAGAAACTTATTGATAATAAAATAAAATTTTATTTAACATATTTATTTAATTTATTTACGAAAAAAGAAGATTATTTTGTAACAAAAACTTTATATTCCTATCCTATGGTCCAAACCCAAGAATATTAAAAGTATTTTTGTTACATAGTTATAAAAAAATTATTAAGGCTCTACTTACATTGGTGCAGGGTATTAATCTCTAAGCACAGCATGTTTTATGTTAATACTGTAAGAATAGAGATGTATGTTATGCTAAAGGTGAAAACATGACGCCAACAGTTAGTATTACTGTACAATCAGCCTCGACAAATTATTATACTTTAGCACGATCACAACCAAATTATACTTCGTGTTGTTATATAACGTGTCGGTGTCTTGTCCATCATAATTCTTTTGCGACAAAACCGCGCCTCTATTACAGCCAAGTACTCAAACTCATGTAAACTCCATTAGGAGCCTCTCAAACAACACCACAACATCACATTTAGATCATTTGCAAGGCAATCGTGACCGTAGATGTACAATCATCTAGATGTGGTCAGAGGTATTTGCTTTGGGGCGTGTTTCACCAAGCATTGTTAAAGTTAATCCTTAGTTAAATATCATGTTGTTCCTTTAGTAATTCCTATAAATGAATGAGAAGGCATGGTACCTAATTTAACGAGCCGTTAACACTAACAGGCGTTGGTGAAATCGGGACTTAGTCGGACTGCCGAAGAAGGTAAGAATTTTGGGTGAATAAAGGAGTATCGCCTGAATACTGAATGCTTAAAGTTAGGAGCCTTCTTATTAATATTCCTATAAATAAAAAGACAGCATAAGTCTTGAATTTAACTATAGTTACAGAATTTTGTCGTATAATAGTACATTTTTACCCGCTTACTAATAAAACCCAACCGATAACTTATACAATGCCTTTGTCTGATTCGTTGGACACTTCAATCAACAATACATTATAATATAACGTGTCCCATACAAAAAAAAGGCTAAGATCTGTCCGCGTGGTATATGCCAAGAGAGCTACATTTGTTAATTAACGATCTGTGACAAATGTTTCAAAACATTTCATAGTTAATTTGGTGATTTGAAATCACTAATTTTGTCACTTCAAATTTTGTAAAATCTAAATAAATAAAATGTAAAAAAATGTAAAGCATTGTAGCATTGTATTGCTGTAGGAAGCAAACTAAATGCAGAACAACAGAACAGCTCAATTTTCAAGTGAGCTTGTGTTCACCGAGGCGCATTTCTAGTTCTGACACGATATCTAGTTGTTGATCGACGGTTAGAAAAGTCACTTGGTAGCACAAAGACAGCAACGTTGTAGTTATCCTTTGTGGAAATATGTTTTTGTACGTATGTAAGCAGTGATATGGGGTTCTAATAGCTCCATCCCTTTCTATCGGCTTTACTTACCCCTTACCTTTTGAAGACCCTCGTCCAAATTCCTACCTATTATTCAGGCTAAGGCTTACCTCTGTAGAAGAATCAATCTTTGCCACTAATGGTTCCTAACCTTCAGTGTCTGAAAGGCTGATTAAATCACCGATCAGCAAACATTTAAGTTAACAAGCCATTCTGAACGCTCATTGGTAAACATCACTCGCAACAACTTCACTCACTCGCTACGTCCACCAATGACCGTTCAAAATAGCTTGCTATCTGAAATGTCAGCCTTTTTTATTAGTTATTAGTTTTCAGACTATGCAATAGTTTTAAATTATACCAGAGTTGTACCAAAATAACCTTTACAATAAATTAGTATATTATAGTACTTTCATTTCCTTCATCAGAACAATATTAATGATAAAAAAATAAAAAATCTACTTAAATAATAATCATTAAGGAGCAGGTTTTAGCTCTTCCAGTATCTTTAGGTGTCAGTATCATATCGCAAACGATTATCTATTCATAAAACGGAAAGTTATACCTCAAGGGAATGCAGTTAGTCCGAGTGAGCCGAGATTTATGCATTTTAAATTATACCTGAAATGTTTTACACGAATTTTTAGACGATTTTGTACCTTCTGACGGCATCGTAGAGTTTATTTTTCAGTGGTTGTGGTTGCGTGTAAGCGACTTGACATCGGAAATACCGATTCGACTTTGTGTGGTTTTTGACTTTTTAACGAATAGTCGATCAAGGCGCGAAATATACGAACGCCTGGTATATGTAAAACATTGAAATTTTGTAGAAATCTCCTGGTCCAAAACCTGGTACATGAATTTGATTTATTTATTTTTATTTATTTATTTCATAGGCACATCAACAATATAAACACTAACAATACAATTAGGTACATTATATTATAAGACTAAGTGTTGTGCTTACGTCAGTTACAGATATGCACAGCATTATTTTACACAGTAGTATTAACATAAACAAAAAAAAAATTTTTTTTTTTTTTTACTAAAAATTAAATAAATTAGATAGGATTAGATATTTATAATAATTATGTCACTTATTTACTATTGATTATTACCATAGAATTAAGATTAATATATTACTTACATAAATAGATATATTAATTTAACAAAGTCATGTCAACAAAACTAGAAAAATAATAATATAATCACAATTAAAATCACAGACAACAATCACAATTAGGTATACATTAGATAGAAACATAAAATGTCATTTTGTAAATATATAAAATTCAAATATCAGGTTACATTTTTGTCAATATTTTCCTTTTAAAAGTCGTGCGTTGGTCATGAAAAATATCTAGGTCAAGGATCTTGTGCCAATTATTGTAAGTAGCAGGGAGCCTGACTAAAGGGCTGTTTTGTCCTAAGTTGGTTTTGTACCTAGGGGTATTGAACACTCCCACAGGCTTACGTCGGGCATTTAGTTTAGGGACAGATATAGCCAACCCTTCTAAAAGATCCTGACAAGGAAATTGGCCAGCAACTATGTCACGTAGAAATACCATGTCCATCATACGTCTTCGCTGTAACAGTGTATCCAATTTAAACACAGTCAGCCTTTCATCATATGAGCATCGGTTGTTAATTTGATTTGAGACATAGGCAAGGTGTCTGGTAAAAGAACGTTGTATAGACTCGATACGTTGAGAGTGAACATTATACATGGGATTCCATACTATGCTGCCGAACTCTAATATACTACGCACAAAATTTTTAAACAAAAGAGTTTTTGTGTATGGACTCTTAAAATCTCGCGAGTTTCGTTTGATGAACCCCAGTGTTTTGGCAGCTTTATTTATCATGCAGTCGTAATGCGGAATAAAATTTAATTTAGAGTCAAGAAGAATGCCTAGATCTCTAACGGTTGAAGACAGAGCTATTCTATTTCCGTTAATATGATACAGGGTTGGGATAACCTTTCTTTTTTTTGTAAAACTAATGTGCTGACATTTAGAAGCATTTAATTTCATTTTGTTGTTAAGACACCAACGATAGATGCGGTCTAGGTCAGATTGCAACATAAGCGAGTCGGCCAAAGAATTTATTTGTAAGGATATTTTCATATCATCAGCAAAGAGGGAGCAACGGCAATGATGTATACATGAAACAATGTCATTTATAAAGAGCAAGAATAAAATTGGACCCAGATGGGATCCCTGTGGCACTCCAGATGACGCAAAATATTTCACTGACTCGTGTCCATTTATTACGACGGATTGCTCACGTTGCTTTAGGTAAGAGGCAAACCACCTAAGCATACTTCCGTCAATTCCGTACTGAGTATTTAATTTTTTTATTAGTATTTCATGATCCACGAGATCAAACGCACTAGCAAAATCAGTATAAACTGAATCAATCTGCTTTCCATCATCCACTCCCTTAAAAATAGGAGTTAGATATGTTACGAGATTTGTAATAACCGATTTTTTGCTTTGAAATCCGTGTTGCTGATCGCAGAGTAATGGTTTGGCTTGATTGGCTAGAATGGGACAGATGATACTCTCGAAAATTTTTGCAAACGAGGATAGAATCGATATTGGCCGATAATTTTTAACGTCACTATTATCACCTTTTTTTAGTACCGGAACTATACGCGCCTTTTTCCATTCACTTGGAAATACACCAGATTTAATTGACTTATTAAATATTTCTTTTAAGGGGTAGACTAAGGTATGTGCACAATTCTTAATAAATATGGGTGGTATGTTGTCAGGACCGCAACCTTTATTTAAATTAATTTTCTTAATATTATTGAGTATAGTGGTTTCGGTAATTGCCACGTGTACGAGTTTATTGGTGTATTGCGAAGAAGAGGTCGAGGATGAACAATCCAGAGGCACTCCGGGATTGCTAGCGGGTTGCCAATACACCGAACTAAAATGAGTAGCAAACAAATTAGCTATATCTTTACCATCAGTGACTGTTCCATGTTCCCCTATCATTGTAGAAGGATAACTGTTTGAGGAAGACTTTTTGTTTTTTATATAAGACCAGAAAGCACGTGGGTTATCTTTTACATTATTTTCCACAGTTTCTATATAATTTTTGTAGCATAAGTTTACTAGTTTTTTACATCTTTTACGTAATAATTCATATTCATATTGGTCACGTGGGTTGCCAAATTTCCGTGCTTTACGTCTCAAAGTTTCTTTGAGACGTAAAGCACGGATATTTGATCTTTATTATTATTGTAATAAAATCTAAAACGGCTACACCGGTTCTGGTGTGGTAATAACACGCTCGCAAAAAGATCGCGAATTTATACTAACATTATAATGCTGATGAGTTTGTTTTAATCTCGAGAAATAAAATAAAAAATCCCTTTTAAAAATATTTCAGTTTTTGATATATTGCAATGTGCAGGCTTGGGAGACTAATTAAAAGATGTATTTGGTCCGACTGTCGTTTAATAACTAACTTATATTACTAATCATTCACACAATATATAGGGAGGTGACACATACACTACACCTCCCCCGTATTTTTAAAAAAAAAATTACACTAAGTTTTTTTTTTTACTTACAAATCTACCCAAAATAATATATCTAACTTAATCTAATAACTAATTTTAAACCTCTAGAAAATACACATAATTATACAAAATACAAAACTCTATAGAATAATATAATACTCATCATAATACAAATCTGTTTACTTACATTAAATTAAAAAAAAAATGCAAAATCAGATTTAGTAATTAATAGTGATGGGTTGTTGACGATGTTATTATTAAAAAAACCTGAAACCTATTTACTTAGTTTTAATAGAATATAATTACATTTTTTTTTTATTATCTATTCATTTTAATGTTTTACATTTCCAAAACTTAATTCTTACTTGCTTAATTCCAATACAGATTCACGTTAATTTACAAATATTAAATAGTAGGTAGGTATCATTATTCATATCTCTTCTATGTCGCTCTTCTAACATAAAATAAACTTTATATTCATAAAAAAAATAAACAATCTCCATTTTATTTATGACAATTCATTTTCAATATTATACTTTTCTTTTACCCTTCCATAGAAATATTTTCATTTCACATATTATTATCATTTCATTTATTCTACTAACATATTGATAAGTGATCTGGCCATATTCACTTACATTAAACATCATCATCATTCTACATAGATACCTTATTCCCTTTTTTTATTTATATTTATTTATAGTCGACTCTTTATTTTACTTTTATGGTACTTTATTTATTTTCAACTCTTCATGTGCGCGCTTTATTTGGTACAATACTTTATTTTATTATCCACCATAATAACGGGACCTATTTTAAGACTAACCATAAAAAAAAAATTCAAAAAAATATGACCAACCATTTTGTTTAAGTGGAGGATTATTCCCGCCGAGCATGCTCTAAGTATCATTTATATTTTCGTACCATATTTGTACCATATTTAATACCAAAGGATTTGTTTTAAGGCTACTAGACCTCCAACTATTCTCACAGAGAAAACTCGTTTACACCATGATCAAATGAAGGATTCCTTTTGCGTATTTTATTAATAATGCATTCAGCATTTATTTATTCAACATACATAGCATCTTAGCTAGTATTGAATCTATGCACTATAGCATTTTTTTTTTCCTAAACCTATCCAAAATCCTAACAAACTCAATCCATGAACTATTGGGTGATCAGGCCAACAGCTACTAGACATTCCATACATCGGCGCATCAATATATATCTACATACAACATTCCTATTTCAAACAAATACCTTCTTATAAAACTAAAACCCATATCCTTTACTTCAAAGTAAGCTTTTCTTTACATTCCTACATAAAGCTAGCTATGTTACATAACAAAATATCACATTCCTAATCCTTCACAATTATATTACGTCAAATCCGTGTATGTATGTCATATCCAGTATTAATTATTCTAAGAAAATGTAGCTAATCGACTTACATTAATGTAGTTAAAAAGAATTTTAATACATTTCCCATAAATATAATGTCTCTTTTGAGATTACTACCTACGTTCTACTATCCCAATTAAATATAAATATTAACTTCATATACTATATTCCTTTACCTATCTATTTTATACTTTGCTACTACAAACATAATTAAATTTAAATTGTTCCTAAAAAAATAAACATTTTAATCAAAACTAACTTGAATTAGATTGCATTGGAATACATAGCGACATTAACATAATATTATTATTGTTATAAGTATTTGTCCTTGAAGGAAAGTTACTGTTGCCAATTGCAACACAATATTTTGCACATGTGAACTTCTGGAATTCTAAATGCTTGATTGACACTTTTGGTTGCATACTGTAACTTAAGGTTATGCATCGTATTGCTAATGTTTTACTTCGCACTATAAATGGTATAGCAAAAGTTGAGATGATATGTTATGCGACACTAATAAACTTGATGATAATATCATAAATCATAACATGTTCCTTGGGTGGTCTCTACTATTTAATTTAATTTTGCACTACTCAATACGAAAATTTAAACTAAAATATATTATTAACTTAAATCTTCTGTCTTTAAACTATGTAAACTAAATTGCCAAAATTTATATTACCTTTAAGTTACATACAAAACTAACAAAAAATTAACGTTATATTATGTTTTAAAAAAAAAATCCTATTACCAAAAAAAAATCTGTAAATTATAATTTTTGTACAACCCTAGCTTCGATTAACAATTGTTTCTACTTACATTTTGTTGCGCGAATGCTGCGTTGGCACCGCTGATATTTGACGCTTTTACCAGCAAGGCGTTACTTACCTTGGAAACTTACCTGTGATGCTACCTAACTATTTAACCAACTGCGCCTAATACTTCGTTAGTAATGACTTATTAATATTACTATGTATTCCTTTTTCCATTTACCAAAATAATGGATATAAATTATTAATATCCTACATCATTTTTTCTATAACTTGAGTCAAACTTATTTTTCGTATAGAATATACTAATTTAATTTACTAATTTAAATGCATCGTCAACACCCATTTATAATAATTATTTATTTAATTTGACCCTTCACATTTTCGTTAAAAAATTACCTTGGCTTTAGCCATTTTATTACAAAAGATAATCTAAAATCTCATAACACGAAATAAAGATATTACACACAGATTACAAAAAGGATTAAATTGCAAGAGAAATTATTAATTACTGCTATAAATAATTTAAAAAAAAATATAGACTCAGAAAAAATAATACAATTTATGAAAATTTTATGTTACGAAACGTCTTTTTCTATCCTTGGTCGCTGATATCCCGGCTGCATCCACTTCCGACTCGAGCATCTCCCAGCTGCCTGCTCTCCATTTCCATTCATCTGACTCCTACATCTCCCAGCTGCCTGCTCTCCATTTCCATTCATCTGACTCCTACATCTCCCGGCTGCCTGCTCATCATCTCCAGTTATTTCATTTCATCAACTCTCAGCTTTCTGCAGCTCATCAGCGCCACTAATATTGTTGTTTATTTTTCACTAATATTGTTAATTTATTTTGTAACAGATTTGTACTTGTCTCTACACTATTTATTTTTTAATATTTTAAAATCTATTCTATTTATTAGTCTCTGTCTAAATTGTTCATTCAATATTTTTTCACTTAATTTTATCACACTTCAGTTTATATCACAATAGTTTTTATTTTGTCAAATTTTTAATCACATTTAATTTTATTGTCCCATCTGCGCAGCGCTGCCACGAGGCAGCACTGGCAGGGTCGCCATGCAATGTGCAGGCTTGGGAGACTAATTAAAAGATGTATTTGGTCCGACTGTCGTTTAATAACTAACTTATATTACTAATCATTCACACAATATATAGGGAGGTGACACATACACTACAATATCTTGTTTGTACAAAGTATAAAATAATTGAGTGATAATACTTGAGAGTGTGTATGTGCTTCCTAAGAGTAAACTGCGAAAGTACCAGCGCTGAAAGACTCACTTTTGGCTTTAATGTTTGTATGATAAATGCCCAATAACATAAGTTTTCCCATACAGTAACTAAAAAAAAGTACCTCTTTCAGCGCTGGTACTTTTTCAGTAAACTCTTTATACGGGCCCATATACACTCTAAAGTAATATCATTCATTGATATGCAGGTAAACCTTTAAAAATTCAAACTAAGTTGTGCACTTTCCTTAAGATTGCCATAATAATATTATATAATTACTTTTCAGGATTTGTTTCTTATCAGCAACACTATAGAATGGTTGTGTTTTTTTTTGTTGTCTAAATTTTAGGAAAAAAATAAAATATTTTGTTTATTTAAAAAAAACATATTATGACTACAGTCGACTTCCTAATTTTTTTGGAAGTCGGTTGAAAAGAGCACTTTCTTTTAATTTGCTGTATATCATTGCTTTCAATATTAGCAACACTGTCAAACTATGTAATATTATAAGGCATAATTTTTTTTTTCAAAATCAGTCAGTTTGGTTCAAGGCTAGGAAAATTATAAAAATAAAAATCCATCTTGTTTCGGATTAAGATTTACTCTGTATATTATATTATGCCATACCTATTACTGAATATTATCACTACGCCAATGGAATCAGAACATCTTTGAAGAACGTTTCAAAAATTCATTCCACTATTTTATGCGGACGACGTCGTGGGCACAGCTTGTATTTTATGAAAATATTCCACTAACCTTGTTTGCCATCTTAAGGGAAACCAACAGTTCTGGTCTTGTGATTGATGGCCTGTCTCCAAGACCGATGGACGTCCACGGACCTTCGGCCGCTCACTCAGTTATATTATTAGCAGATAATGTATGGCCAATTTTGGAAAGTTATTTTTTATGTTGGCAAGAAAATGCATATTTTTAGACCAAACTAGCTGATCCGTACCCACTTCATTGAGCATAGTAAAAGTTTGTGATGAACCGTTTCAACCTCACGGGACTTACACGAATCGGCTCAGCCGTTCTCAAGATTTAGCTAGACTAATGAATAGCGATTCATTTTTATATGATATATATGAAGAGAAAGATGGTTTTCTATACGAACATATGGACGACATTTTACACAGGAGTTTTAGTCCTGAGGCCTTACTCTCCAAACTGATTCGATTTTGATTCAATTCCGATCGTGACGCGTACTCCCGAATAAATTGACGTTTGTTTATTTAGTTTCTCAGTCGTTTGATATGGTCGGGAGTACAAAAAGTTACGATCTTATGATTTTCTCTATCCTGATTAGTTCGAAAGTAATCCACCAAATAAAATACTAAAAACCGTTGAGATCGAACTGATTCAATTCTCGATTGTGTCGGGAATCCAGCTGATCATGAAAACTAAACTTGTTTTAAACATTTATATATTTATCCAACAAGTGGATGCGGTCTAAAAATCATGTGTGTTTATTAGAAGAAATTGTAATGGTGTGTAAGTACAATCAATAGATATTAGATGTTTTATACACTTAATTTTGATGTCTATTAATATAATTAACATTAATTGCATTTCTACGCATATTCATAATTAAATAATTATAAGGCGAGGAATAACAGCAACTAGCGCCACTCTTTTTAAAATAAATTTTACAACGACACAAAGATCTTATTAAAAAAGTAATCGGTTCAAACTTTAAGTAAATAGTTAAACTAATTTATTGGCATTTAATTACAGCTCTAAATCCTATACTGTATTTACTCTCGTTAGTAATAACTAAACCGGCCCTTTTAGTTATTACGAGATATAATATATAATATTAGTTTAACTATTATATCATACTACTAGCTGACCCTTGCCCACTTCGTTGAGCATAAAAACAGTTTATGATGAAATTCAACTAAAAAAAACAACCCCTAACTCGGGAACGCGGAACCCGCAACGCGGGAACCCGGAACCCGCAGCATGGGAACCCGAAACCCGCAACCCGCAACGCGGGAACGCGGAACCCGCAGCATGGGAACCCGAAACCCGCAACGCGGGAACCCGGAACCCGCAACGAGGGAACCCAGAACCCGCAACGCGGGAACCCGGAACCCGCAACCCGCAACCCGCAACGCGGGAACCCGGAAACCGCAGCATGGGAACCCAAAACCCGCAACGCGGGAACCCGGAACCCGCAACGCGGGAACCAGGAACCCGCAACGCGGTAACCCGGAACCCGCAACGCGGGAACCTGGAACCCGCAACGCGGGAACCCGCAACGCGGAACCCGCAACGCGGAACCCGCAACGCGGAACCCGCAGCATGGGAACCCGAAACCCGCAACGCGGGAACCCGGAACCCGCAACGCGGGAACCCGGAACCCGCAACGCGGGAACCAGGAACCCGCAACGCGGAAACCCGGAACCCGCAACGCGGTAACCCGGAACCCGCAACGCGGGAACCCGGATCCCGCAACGCGGGAACCCGGAACCCGCAACGCGGGAACCCGCAACCCGCAACCCGCAACCCGCAACGCGGGAACCCGGAAACCGCAGCATGGGAACCCAAAACCCGCAACGCGGGAACCCGGAACCCGCAACGCGGGAACCAGGAACCCGCAACGCGGTAACCCGGAACCCGCAACGCGGGAACCTGGAACCCGCAACGCGGGAACCCGCAACGCG
This sequence comes from Celastrina argiolus, assembly GCA_905187575.2. Taxonomy (NCBI): domain Eukaryota; kingdom Metazoa; phylum Arthropoda; class Insecta; order Lepidoptera; family Lycaenidae; genus Celastrina; species Celastrina argiolus. The sequence goes on from LR994585.1 coordinate 16,714,989, forward strand.
GAACCCGCAACGCGGAACCCGCAACGCGGAACCTGCAGCATGGGAACCCGAAACCCGCAACGCGGGAACCCGGAACCCGCAACGCGGGAACCCGGAACCCGCAACGCGGGAACCAGGAACCCGCAACGCGGAAACCCGGAACCCGCAACGCGGTAACCCGGAACCCGCAACGCGGGAACCTGGAACCCGCAACGCGGGAACCCGCAACGCGGAACCCGCAGCATGGGAACCCGAAACCCGCAACGCGGGAACCCGGAACCCGCAACGCGGGAACCCGGAACCCGCAACGCGGGAACCAGGAACCCGCAATGCGGAAACCCGGAACCCGCAACGCGGGAACCCGGAACCCGCAACGCGGGAACCCGGGACCCGCAACGCGGGAACCCGGAACCCGCAACGCGGGAACCCGGAACCCGCAACGCGGAACCCGCAACGCGGAACCCGCAACGCGGAACCCGCAACGCGGAACCCGCAACGCGGAACCCGCTACGTGGGACCCCGGAACCCACAACGCGGGAACGCGGAACCCGCAACGCGGGAACCCGGAACCCGCAGCATGGGAACCCGAAACCCGCAACGCGGAACCCGGAACTTGCAACACGGGAACCCTGAACCCGCGACGCGGGACCCGGAACCCGCAACACGGGAACCCGGAACCCGCAACGCGGAACCCACAACGCAAAACCCTTCCGTGAACGTTGCTGGTTCTGCGCTGTCAAATGGAATAAATAGTATCCTATGTCCGTCTACTGGCTCTAAGTTACTTCCTCACCAATTTTTAACCATATCGATAAAGCCGTTCTTGAGTTATAAATAATTTAACTAACACGACTTACTTTAATACAAATAGCTGATGTATAGATGGAACTAACATAAGCTAACGCCCGGTGAATGCTCCCGTCACAGTCGGTCCAGCCGATTCGGTGATCATTAGTTAGATAACGATGATGATGATGAAAAGAAGCCTAAATTAATCCTTATAACTTAAAACTCGTTAAAATCGGTCCAGCCGTTCCAGAGATTAGCCGGAGCAAAGAGACACGCTAACAGACAGACAGACATTTTTTTTTAATTGCCTTTTTGTTTTCAGTAGCAAGAAAAAAAAAAAGACTGAACAGACAGACGTTAACTTCGCACAAAGACAAATGACGACAAAAGACATAGTGGCGTCTTATCATGACGTTTTCGATTTTTTTTTTTATTGTTCTTGAATTATGACCATGGATCTAACTCCTTCGATCTGATTTTTAAATTAACATTTATAATATATTCTTAATACAACTTATAAGTTAAGTACTTTTTTTAAATAGCTATATTTATAGTTGTTAAAAGATTAATCGATTTTTTGAGTAAGTCTCTAGTGTTTAATAAGAAAAAGTGTTAACTGACGTAACATTATCACGACGTTTATTTCATTAAATCATAATTTGTATATTATATTTAATATCGTTTATCAGTGAAAGCAAATCGTAAAAAAACTCATATTGGTTATGTTGACAATAAATATCTAATAATTATTAAATAAAGTTTAGTAAATTCTGCAGTTTTAACAAAAAGAAAATATTTATTTTATTATGTCGTCGTTACAACGTTACGTCGCTTATTTTTGATATACTGTCAAATGTTACCTATTAAAATGACCCGACTATTTATTAGTGGTGGAGAAATAGTTTAATGAATCCAAATAGTTTAAGTTTATTTTAATACGTTATTTATAGCATTTCATAATTTTTATTTTCCATTTGTAAACAATGTCGTTACCATGACACCCGTGTCATATAAACTGGCAACGACGTGAATCGATTGAGCCCAGGTTCAAACCCCGCGTGACCATCACGTATTTTCTTCTTTTTTCTAATTTTCTGCTTATTTTTTTCAAAATTTTCTTTCATAATAACCTTTTCGTAACAATAACGAACATACCGTAAAAAAAATTGCGAAATTGGTCAAGCCGTTGTCGAAGCGCACACGACGTAACAAATTTTGGAGGTCGTTTTTTTACACTTTGGGCTACATTTTTGGGGTTTTAGTAAGGAACCCTACTTTTTTTAAACATATAATATAGCCTATGTTCAGCGCTAGGAATGTAGCTTTCCAACGGTGAAAGAATTTTTCATATTGGTTCAGTGGTTTCAGAGCCTATTCCATTCAAACAAACAAACAAACAAACAATCAAACGTTACCTCTTTATAATATTAGTATAGATAATAAATTAGTTTAACTATTTATTTAAAGTTTGAACCGATTACTTTTTTTAATAAGATCTTTGTGTCATTGTAAAATTTATTTTAAAAAGAAGTGGCGCAAGTTGCGGTTATTCCTCGCCTTGAAAAGAAACACTGAAATTCGATCGATCAATTTCAAAACCGTAGCGACATATTTTGGAAAACAACTATCGATACCTACATTCTAATAGAGCAGTTGATAATAAGAAACAAATTCTGCAGTATACGTAACTAGATACTACAGACTGTACGTTACAAGTCAAAACAAATCATAATGTTTTTCCAATAAAGCGTAAAGCAAACAAGTCTCCCACTGTAAAGTTTAAAGACCTTTAGATCAAGTTAAATAAACAGTCTTACAATATCGTTTTCCCGTTCTACGAAAAAGAAAAAAAATAATTAGAAAAAAATGGAGGTGTATTTACACGGGGAAGTGATTTCACTTTAGTAAAAGATGAGGGTAAGATGCACCCCTTGTTCGCGGGGATGATATTAAACAGAGTAACTCGAGGAGGGGTAGATTTGTGTGGATTTTATTGTAATATATTTTTTGCTTTTTTAGTTCTATGTTCTCACATTATGTTCATAATATAAGCAACAGTGATGGTGGAAATAAAGCGACAATATTATGGTTTCGGACAAAACATAATTAGTCGTTACACTAAGATATTATATCAAGAACAAAAAAATCATAAAAATATCATCATGATAGTAAATTATTGAAGATTCTTCTGTGTAGTTGATGAAATGTTAAAATTACACATAACATACGCATAATATACTGCTGAAACAGAAAAGATTCCTTTGTAAAATAATATAAAACTAACTTAAAATATTAAAAAACCCCCGACTTGGCGTGTAAAATTATTATCATACAACATACAACCTGATGACCTGACCCGAGTTCCACCAAACATAGCTAAGAACACTCTCAACTGAAAAAACAAAAAAAAACGCATTAAAATCGGATCATCCTTTTGCGAGCTACGATGCCACAGACATACATATACAGTACATACATTTACATAGACACATCAAAGTCTTAACACCCTGTCGTTTTAGCGTCGCGGGTTATAAACGCTGAGCCTTATCCATGAGCGGATGTACTGTAAAAAAAGCAGGCTTAAAGGTATGTCCATGCAAATCGAAAGCCATTTATTCGGTAATGCGGCGAGAATGACAGTTTGATTCAGTTAGGTCGTTGCTGTGTAAACGCACCGCGAGGGATGCGCCCCCGAGGTGGGCCAATCAGCTTGTATACAAATTTCCGGTTATGACGTCATCGTTGTCAGAAAACTGTCAATATACGGCCACGGTGTTTTACCGCTGTCGACAGAAAACTGTCAAATAATACAGGATGTTATAAGCTGCGGTTTTGTGTCTGCTGTCGACAGAATACAGTCAATACAAGGTCAGCCATTGTTCATATACTAAATCAAATATAGTGTGAAGAGCATTCTCTTACCACCTATAGATATACTCACCCCTAGAGTATTTTTGTTTTGTCTTGACCTGTATACAGCTCGTATATCCCAGTTACCATTGCTAACAAAATTATTACAACTTACTTTATCCATCCATTTAATATTAGTTAGTATATGAATGTATAAAGTAACTATTTAGTAATCTATGGTTATAGCCTGTAGGGTTAGCAAATTGTAACGTTATCGAATCAGATTTGTGGGAAAAAAAAACAGCACCCGCACAATTCACACTTGATAGCGTTACGAATATTCCATTGCAAATTGATCCTGCTTGGTAGGCTTACTTCGCAAAAAAAGTAAAGATACGCTGAAATATTAGTTCAAATTATTGATAAATACATGCAAACAAGGCTACATGTATTAGTTCGTAATACATATAGGGTGTTAATCCTATTCGTGTTAATTAATTAGCCATGTATCGAGAATATAATCCTCATAACATGTGTTACAATATTAACATGCATTACCGCTACAATGTATAATACAGCTTATTTCTGTAGTACGACCTCCGTGATGCAGTGGTGGAGCACTGCAAGCATACTCAACAACTTTATAATATTTAAGTAGTATATTAGCATTATTTGAAATATCATGTAACTTATGAAAATTCATGATTGTTTTATAATTTGAATGAAATGTGAAATTTGAAAAAAAAATGAATGGATGACGCTGATATGGTGATATAAAAAATATACCCAGAGGGTTGAGTTTAAACTGTCACTTAAACGTTTTAGGATATGTAAACGTATATTAAGTACATTGATTCTAGAGACGGATCTTTGGATTAATGCACTTAAGTATAAAAAAAATTTTTTTTTTTAATACTTCGTTAAGTATTATACTTAAGGACTATATTTTCTAAAATATTTTTGCTGTGACAGTTTGAACTTAATTTTCTCGAAATCACAATTTTGGTGCATAAGACCATCATCCATTTATGTCTTCAATTATTCCAAAGGTCTTAAAGTATTGTAAATAGCCTGGGGATATGTATCTGTCTCACACATGTTTAGATATTATAGTCATGTGTTGTAATCACTGTATGTGCTGTGTAATTGTAAGAGAAATAAATAACTATTATTATATTATTATTATGTTAGTGTACAGCATTCCTTGCTCACGGGCAATTAAGTCCAGAACCTTTGGAAGGCGTGCGTGGAGCCGACGCCAACAGACCGAGGCCCCGTTACACAATTTTAATTTAAATGTAATGTGACACCAGCTGGCGACTCTCCCTGTACGCACCATGGGAGCACTCATAGAAAACCTACGGTTAGTGTAGGACTTTAGAATTTTAGACGCCTTCGTGGTCTAGTGGTTCAGAGCTTCGCTCTCGACCCGGAGGTCGTGGGTTCGATTCCCGCGTTGGAAAAAATGTTGTTTTCAAGTTTGGTTAGGACAATCCAGGCTGATCACCTGATTGTCCGACAAGAAAGATGATCCATGCGTCGGATGGGCATGTAAAAAGTCGGACCTGCGCCTGTTCTCTCGCCAGTCGTGTCGGTTTACCGTCCCACTGGGTTATGAGAGTAAAAGGAAGAGAGAGTGCTTCTGTGTATTGCGCACACACTTGGGCACTATAAAATAACTCCTGCGTAGCTGGCCTGGTTTAAATGAAATCGGCTACCGACACCGAAATCGGTGAGGGGAGCTATTATATATTATTGCAGGGAATGGTTAGTAAAAAAGATACTGGGCTATGGGAGGCTAGTGGACTGGGCATCTAGGATTTTAGAAGGACTATGGCGTCTGCCAGATAAGAAGTATTTTTATATCGTTACTAGCTGACTCGTGCCCACTTAACGAAGAGTATGAAAAAGAAAACTTTCCTTGGATTTCTACGAATATTTCAAGACCAAAAATAGCCAAATCGATTCGGCTGTTCTCGAGTCTTAGCGAGAATAACGAACAACGATTCATTTTTATATAATATAAGATATAGAAGATAGAAAAAGAAGAAGATTAGATGTTGTAATATACTACTTATTTTTGTTTACACAACATTCTCAAAACATCATTTAAGCATTTTTGTGGCAAGTTATAAACATCGCCCCAAAACTTTATGAATATTATGTTAAGTCGATAAGACATTAAGCTTAAAGTTGTGTACATGTTAGCAAAAACTTTCGGGTAGTTTTCACCAGCGCTGGCACGGACGTCCGGCTTATATTGTACTTGATGCGATAGAAAATACTATTGATGGAAATGCTATTGAGAAGACTTTAATAAGATAGAATAAGACCAAATTAATTAAGTAGAGCTTTAATTATATTCTTTGTGGTAGAGCTGAATACTAGAGTTGAGTTAACATATTTGTGAATTGTCTTGAATTAAAAAAAAAAAATTAAAAATGGTATAATTTAGTAGAATATTATTAATTAAACTGCAAAAAATTTTGAAACAATTGTTTCACCCTACACCACAAGTATTTGTAGTCTCTCTCTTCGTTTATTAACCCCCGACGCAAAAACGACGGCGTGTTATAAGTTTGACGTGTCTGTGTAAATGTGTATGTGTCTGTGTGCATCGTAGCTCCCAAACGGATGATCTGATTTCAATGAGGGTTTTTTGTTTGAAAGGTATATCAAATGTCAGTCGAGAGTGTTCTTAGCTATGTTTGATGGAAATCGGTACAGGTTCAAGATCATAAGGTCGTTTGTTAGGTGTGATGGTACACGCTAAGTCAGAGGTTTTTTAAAATTTTTAGTTTAGTTTTTTATTCTTGCTTGATTGATTGCAGGATATTGTCTGTCATACGGTTTGGGGCCACGGAAGACCAGGTACCGCGGCGCGCCGTGTCGCAGTGATACACCTGAGTGGTACTCCATTTTCTTCCTTCTATTTATGTTTATTGTAAGTTGTTTTGTTGATATCTGGTGTCCCATTATGGATTATAACACATACATATGTGTTTTGTCTTAAATGTTCAACAAAGTTTTTATTATATTCTTACATGATCTATTCTAGAACGTTGTAGCGCGTGTATCCAGTCCGGTCACAATATTTGCATGGGGCGTCGGGCGCGCGGTTTCGCAATATCGCCCCAACCGTCCGCGCTGTCCGCAGGCTACGATCGGAGGCTATTACAGAAACAGTTGCTAAGGCTATTCACATTATTAATCGACTGTTCTCCATTATAGTTCTTGTTAGAGAGTAGTGCGATAGTTATAAAACTATATAACTTTGAGTACCTACCTATGTAGTTTTCCCATTATTTATCAAAACATTTTGCTTATAACAGTATTTAATACCATTTAGTTTTATATTGCGATAGTCATATACTATAGAAACAGGACCAAAAAACTTTGTCGTGTAACATTTCTTTTGCATATTTTATTAGTTAAGTATAGCATCTACTACGGAGTTAATTTTGTTGCCCGCTTTCGAGTGAGTAAGTATTTCGATGTGATGAGCCTTTAGCCCTAGCCCATAATGTTGTCGCTAATTACAACGGTGAAGTTTGAAAACAATATACTATAGGATTTGACATGCTTAAGTAACGATTTATGACAGCGATGCTTACTTATATCAAATCCTATAAATTTTTGTTTTCGAGATCGTCATCAACGTCGTTTCCGATGGCAACTAGGCTATACGCGATTTTCATAGATACTAAAAACTAACAATATCTATCCTGACACGTAATAGGCGTATCGGCTCTGTCCGCAGGCGTGGCTGAAATCTGTCAGCCGTGAAATCCTTTGGCTTAAATCGCTTAAGCGCTTAGCCTCATCACACCACCGTCGCTCTATTTATTGCAGTTTTTTCTCCAAACAGATTTATATTATTGTGCTGTTGAAGACTGCTTTTCCATTGCACTTGAAATAGAGTTATGAAAGGAAAGCGTTAATTATGAAATATGAAATAGAACATAACTTAACGAACATTGTTCGCAGGGTCTACATCCTGAGGATGCTCCGGGGTCGGAGCGAAGCGCGCGTCGAGTTTTGCAACCTTCATGGAGGTGGGGCTTTACACGATCATCGCTTGTGTGGTGGTGGTGTTTTCACGTTTTTGCTTGCGAGTGTACGCATAAGCAGTGTGGGAAAGAGGAAGGTGCATGCATATGCATATGCGTACACTCACATAATAATATTTGCTATGCTGTGTGTGCAATTTAGATTTTTAAAATAACAGTTCCTTTTCAGTGATATCACCGAGACGGATTTTTTTGTACTGACACAATATTTAGTGTATTGTTGATCGAAGGATATCGATAAAAGATAATACTATCTGACCAGTTTATCGAAAATCACTGATGATATCCACCTTAAATATCTTCCCATGGCGTGAGAAGGCACCGTAAGAATACCACCTCTTCATCAACCTTATTTTTGTGTGTTTCGTAAATGGCGGATGGAATATGGGAGAATTTGCGTGGTTATATTTTTTCGAGGGACATTGCTAGTTATAGTAATATTAAAATTTTATACTATGGATTTCCGCAAAGTAACGCCTGATTCAATCAACTACTTTTTGGGAGATTATGCTAAGCAGTGACATGGCCTACCATCCCTTAATACAATCTATCTTTAATACAAAAAAAAATCAATAGATGTCACTACTATTAATGTTTGTAAATTATAAAATGTCAATATGCCGAATTAAGTACAAATATTGACATTAAAATAAAGATACGCATATTCAACTCCTTAATTAAGAAGATGATACGAAACGAAATTAGTAATTACTATTTTCCAATAGTGGCGCTAGATGGCGGTTTCCGGAATGTGCCTTTGCCAGTCGCATTGCCAATTATATTAGGGTGATACCATTTTCTAGTACTAGATCGTGTGTCTGTTATATATCTACTTTGTGGCAGTGATGAACTGATGATGAAACAACGAGCGTCAGCTCACAATTCCCCAAAACAAAAAATGCACAAACAAAAGTCTGAGTCGTGAAGGATTTGAACCTCCGCCCTCCGATGGTCAAGATAAATTATATATCGGCGCTCTAACCTACTGAGCTAACGACTCGCTGATGCGTGTCTGTATTTAATGGAACAGTATCCTGCAAATGACGTCACGCGCACGAGTCATGACTCATGAGTCATCGAGGCCGGTTTAGCTGTGACCTTGTGGGTGGGTTTCTATAGCCGACTATGCTCATAGGAGCTAAAATTAGCAGTGTGCTGAGTGCGAGTATTTATCACTGTTCGCGTGAGAAAGTTTACGAGTCGTACGTCCCTTTTAAATTAAACCTAAACGTAAACAAACTAGAAACACCGAAATTTTCAAGTATGCACTTATTGTGCACACTTATCAACACTTACCGGAATATTAAAAGATACTTCATTATCCATTACATTTTATAACAATTAAACAATAATACATATATTTAAACCGTTTTGACACTGCCGACGGTACAGTATAGTCTATGGTTTTATCGTCGCAAACAATAATAATAATCATTGTATATGTATTCGCATCTCTAACTAGTCTATGGTTGTGTCATAGACGGTTTTTTATCACTAAAAAAAAGTTTTTTTCTTTACATAATAAAACCGTCTAAGTTTAAAATCAAACGGGACGTACTATAGTTACAATTGTTTGCGTCGCGTTGTTTCGATTCCACAAATTGTAGCTTCCTCACGGCGAGTGACTACAATTCCCACTCAGCACTCAGTTCCTTTTGTTTTTCGACGAAGCTCATCAAATTTTCCGCTAATGTACTTTCATCCTTATTGGTCGAATTTCTGTCCACATGTGTGTTTCTAGACTTATATCTATGCAGAACTTACTTGCTAAGCTTACTCCCGAAACAATCAAGAATCGAATCAGTTCGATCTCAACGATTTTTGGTATTTTATTTGGTGGTATACTTTGAAACTAACAAGGATAAAGATTTTTATTAGATCGTAACCTTTTGATATCAATCGACTGAGAATAAAAAAAAAAGCGTCAATCTATTCGGGAGAACGCGTCACGATCGAATTTGAATCAAAATCGAATCAGTTTGTAGAGTAAGGCCCCTGTTCATTTATTAGATTTTTTATCGCCTTAACGTCCATTTTGCTAGTGCCTTATTAGTAAATCACTTACACACTACACTTATGATAGTTACAATATTATTATCTAATGATAGATTATTTAGACATTACGCAAAACTAATATCCGATAACAACCGAAAACGCTCTTATGCACTCTCACGTCTTGGGATAAGTGCGTTTTTTCAATATCAAATCGGATGTTGTTTATTACAAAAACAAATTATCCCTCATATCTTTCTGTCTTTTAATCCGCATTTATAAATCATAAGTTAAAAACCACACAATGTTAAACATTGTTAAAGGTTATTAAAACAGTTTGTATGACCGATCAATATATTATTATTTCGATATAATATATCGTTATCCGATATCGTATCGCATAACAACAAAACAGAATGAGTATAAATATAACGGAAAACTAAACACACTGAAGACTAAAAAAACACACTGGACTCTACATTTTTACTCAACTACGGCAAAGCAAAAAAGAGGGTTACGATTCTGACCTGTATTTATGTGTGTATCATATATGTATGTGGCTATAGATATTCATCAGTTCCCTCATAACTTTTAAACTAGTTATGATAATTAGATAAATGAAGTGTCGTTGCAAGCCTCTGGATCATCAGCAGCAAATCAGCACGTTACATTTTTTTTTCTATAACTGACGTAACTGGGCCCTAATTCTCAGGCCTTGAACTTAGTTTTTACTATCTGTCCTGCTCATGCAAACGAGATTTAGCGCGCGTGCGAGCGGGATATACTAATATTCTAACTTTTTTCCACTGCCCGAAAATCGTGCTCCTGGGCCCTAATTCTCAGGCGTCGAACTTAGTTCCGAATATTAGTATATCCCGCTCCCACGCGCGGTAAATGTCATTTGCATGAGCGGGACAGACCGATAGTAAAAACTAAGTTCGAGGCCTGAGAATTAGGGCCCTGGTCCCCGAATCTCTTCTATTCGATTAACTTAATTTCGAATGTCAGTCTATCCTTCTCGCACGCTCATCACAATGCGTGCACGAGTGGGATAGAATGAGGCTTAAATCGGGGCCCAAGTCTTGCTTAAAATCTTAGTGCATCTTTCAGACCGTTTTATACACTAAGTACCGCTAACTCCGCGCTGTGTAAGTCCTGAATTTCTTAACTCCGTAATTACTTCCAAACTCCCCGTGTGATGCTCCGCGATAAAACTCTTAAACACTTCACCAAGTATTTTAGTATTTTGGGAATGTTGTTCATACTTTCGTGGATGCGCTTTGTAATGCTCAACGCAGACTGGCAGAGTGATTGCGTTTTGTTGCGTCACTTTTCCATACAACATGTCTCATGGTTCATTTAGTGTGAAGAGAAGGACGCATAGAGCATTTTTTGTTTTGGCAACTCATGTCAATTACTTAAGTGATAAAAAAAGTATAAAATTACCACAAGGAGTGAATCTTACTATTCTGGGGCTGGCTAGCTCCTAGTCTATACACACGAACCCACTGGTCGTTGACCTAACACCTGACCAGAGTTGAATGAGATCTTTAGTTGCGATTAGTCGCATTATGGCAAGTCTCTTCACACTATATTCACCTTGATATATGAACCCTGAAACACGCTGTATAGATACATTGACTAGAAAAAAACATCGCTGCTCCATACTATATGCATAATTGTAATTTGTACCTTAATTGTTAGACAATAGACATGAGTTTGAACCTTGGAAAACACGAAACGTCTTTCTAAAATGACGCAATTTTCAATTTTAATCGACGTTTAAAGTTTCTGACAAAAGTCATGGGTCATGTAAATTGTCTGGCTAGTGCATGTTATTATGTTTGTTTATAGTATAAACTATAACATACTATGTAAAAACTTTAACATTAAGTTAGCATGGTTTTTCCCCCTTGAGTAAGTATTCATTCCTTTCTAAGTTTATTTTATGTTTTGCTAGAAGTCCTTAAAATATCCTATTTAATATATATTAATTCCTAAAAATTACTTAACTTTGAAGTGACTGATCTTGAGCCATTGTGAGCAATTGCAAAATAATGCAATGGAGAATTTGAAGATGTCAATGACCGTCACTAGTAGGCACTATTAATTTCAAAATTATACAATCCCAAAAAATCTACGAAAATAATTCAATCTAACAATGAAACACTGAAATGTAGTGTGTATCACCTCCCTATTTGTATGAATGTTAGTAATGTAAGTTAGTTAATAAACGACAGTCGGAACAAAACATCTTTAATTAGTCTCCTCTGGCCCGCATATTGGAAAAAAGTATCCGAAAAAACCTACAATATCAAGTCAGTTATAACTGTATACTGTATAATTATGTATGCTAAATTAATGAAAAGAACGTACAGTGTAGTGTTCTTGATTACATACAAACACTGCAAATACAAACAGTTCATAATCTACAGAGTGTTAAAGGCGAAAGCGAGCGAATATTGGGTGTATTTGAATAGTTAACCCTACAGCGCGAGCGATGATTGATTCCTGTTTGTATTGGGGGTAGAACGCAATTTAATATCTCATTGTTAACCCGGGAGTGCCGGGGTAATTATTGTAACGTCTTCATTGTTTTGGGTGCGTATTATACGAAACACTTCAAATAGGCTCGTTGATATATTTGTAATCAGTAGATACGTTTGAAGTTTGATTATTAAAATACTTATTGCTAAGTTCCTAGTACATGGTCCAAGAGTTTCGTCAGTATTATTAAACGTTGTATTATTTAGATATCTTCTTATATATAAAAATGAATCGCTGTTCGTTAGTCTCGCTAAAACTCAAGAACGGCTGAACCCATTTGGCTATTTTTGGTTTTGAAATATTCATGGAAGTCCAGGGAAGGTTTAAACGTTATATCACAAACTGTTTGTATGCTTAATGAAGTGGGCACCGGACAGCTAGTCTCATTCTCTTTCTCTTCACTACATAGTATAAAACAAAGTCGTCTTTTCTGTCCCTATATCCCTATGTGCGCTTAAATCTTTAAAACTACGCAACGGATTTTGATGCGGTTTTTTCCAATAGATAGAGTGATTCAAGAGGAAGGTTTATATGTATAATACATGCATAATATACTAAGGCAACATTGCTTATTTTAGAGGTTTCTAACGTGATGTCGTAAATTAACCTATTTTAGCAAAAACGCTGCCTAAACCCTACGAGTTAGATCAAATTAATGTACTACAGTATTGTACACCATAAAAAAGTCTACAAAAAAGTCCGCGGTGGTATATGTTTATCTTTTAGGGATAACCCACATTAACCATTTTTATTGTTTACTTTTTACGTGAAAAAATGGCTTATTTACGAAGCTATTTTAAGCAATACGGCATTAATCCTTATCGAATTAAGTACCTTAAATACAGTGTGCAATTAATATAGATCAATATGGTTCCTTACAGCATGTAAATAAAACAAATATTTTCGGAGATATTACAAATTTAAAATTTGCGGCGGGCGGTACCGGCCGGACGGGGCAGTGCGGGGAGATTTGAGCGTTGACTGTTTTTCACATGGCCAACTGTATGTCGCTCTTTCAAGAGTAACCTCAAGAGAAAACATGATTGTATTGTCTAATGACAAGAAAGCTGTGAACGTTGTGTATAAATACATCCTGTAATATAATAATTGTTGTAAAAATAAAATAAATACCTAGGTAAAAATGTAAAAATGTGTAATGTAATAAAAATTGTATGAATTTAGATATTCTAAAGATAGCAGGAAATATTCATAGTAAGTATAGGGAAAGAGGAATTGTTTTACTCCAAATTTAATGCGTGCAGGCCAAGGGCAGTAATGAATGAATAAAAAATACTGGATCGATTTTAATCATGTTTTCATTGAGTGACATAGGCATATATATTTTATGCCCGTGCAAAGTCGGAGCGGGCCGCTATGTTTTTATATACAACGTTCATAGTTTTTCTGTAGTTTTTAATTTAGTATCAGCATTGCACCCGTGCGAAGCCGGGGCGGGTCGCTAGTTATATATAAAAATAAATCGCTGTTCGTTAGTCTCGCTAAAACTCGAGAACGGCTGAACCCATTTGGCTATTTTTGGTTTTGAAATATTCATGGAAGTCCAGGGAAGGTTTAAACGTTATATCACAAACTGTTTGTATGCTTAATAAAGTGGGCACCGGACAGCTAGTCTCATTCTCTTTCTCTTTATATATAAAAATGAATCGCTGTTCGTTAGTCTCGCTAAAACTCGAGGACGGCTGAACCGATTTGGCTATTTTTGGTTTTGAAATATTCGTGGAAGTCCAGAGAAGGGTTAAACGGTTTATATGCTCAACGAAGTGGGCACGGGTCAGCTAGTCTTCTTATATATAAAAATTAATTGCAGTTCGTTAGTCTCGCTAAATCTCAAGAAAGGCTGAATCGATGCAGCTATTTCTAGTCTTGAAATATTCGTGAAAGGCCCGGGAAGGTTTAAACGGTTTGTATGCTCAACGAAATGGGCACGTGTCAGCTAGTTATGTATACTCGTAGAATAGAATAGCACTTCTGTATCAACCATTTTTTGTTTGTTTCAATTACATTCTTCATTAATTTAACTATGTCATCATTAAAAGTAAAAAGTAAAACAGCATTTCAATTTTCTTTCACCTAGATACCTAAAGAATAATGAAGGTATAAAGGTACGAAGATTATAAAATCTTATCTCTTTTTTAAAGACATAAAACCCTTTTGATGTTTAATTTTTAACCACAAACACAGGGCCCTAGCACTAAGAAATAATCACGTTAATGTAATTGCGATGCAAGGCGGAAAGTTTGTCCATTAGAGCATTATTGATGGGGTTTAAATTGCACCCGTACTCCGGGGACGCCTGCAGGTCAGGGGCGATGGGGTTTGATTCCACCAATTACACCCCGGGTACAATTTTTAAGGGATATCATATTATCTGTGTTTATTAGGTACGTAGTGATCGAAATGTGGGCAAAATAATTCATATCATATTTTACCCGACTGCGCCAGAACAGGGTTATAGTTTTCAGAGTACGCCTGTTTGTATATTGTATACAGACTATAATAATAATGAGTGATAATACTTTAAGGTATGTATGGATCCCATTTATAGAGTTTAATATTATGTTAGATTACTGTGAGAGTGATACTAGTTATACCTATAATAAAGCTACAGGGTTTTATTATTTTTAAATTAACGTCTTTTAATTAAGTTTCATTTTTAAATAAGTAAAAATATTCATGATATAAACTCACATTACAAACAATAACTATTAACAAAAATAGAGCTATAAATAATAAATAAATAAAAAAAACGTTTTATTTCGAAATGAAACTTAACAAGTTATTTTCGAAAAGTCAACAAGAAAAACAAGCTACCACCGGTTCAACACTAACCCACCGAGAAGATCGGGCGTAAGAAACTCGCACTATATATCACATACCTATAAAATCCTACAACTGGAAGTAGCTAGTGTCTAAAACACAGGCTTAGATACTAGTAAAATTATAATGTAAATTTCAACATACACTAAAAAGTTATTGCTAAGTAACAGAAATTATTTTTCGCTCTTCAATATTTCGAGTGCCCGTTCTTCACAATTGTTCTTTGACCTGTTCGACTGCTTACATAGAAACAGGGCGGCGATTCTCGCTATTAGAACATTTTCCGCATGACATTTTTTCATGATTTTTTCCATTCTACCGAAACGTTCGAGCGGTTTACAAAACACGTAATGCGCTTGGTTCTCAGGCAGTGGAAAAAAGTTCACATTCGAATAAAACATCGAAATTCGGAAATTTTAAGAACGAAAAACACTTGTGTATTCTCAGATCTTCACAGTCGAAGTAAATCGTGAAAAAGTCCCCGATATCCAACGAGTGGTAAGGACCGGTAGATGTCCGAATCCACATGTACAAATAAATAATTTGGCAGTCTATGTATGTATGTAATATATGTATTGATGTATTTATGTATGTTTGTATGTATGTATGTATGTATGTATGTAAGTATGTATGCATGTATGTACTATGTATGTATGTCTGTATGTATGTATGTATGTATGTATGTATGTATGTATGTATGTATGTATGTATGTATGTATGTATGTATGTATGTATGTATGTATGTATGTATGTATGTATGTATGTATGTATGTATGTATGTATGTATGTATGTATGCATGTTTGTATGTATGTATGTATGTATGTATGTATGTATGTATGTATGTATGTATGTATGTATGTATGTATGTGTGTATGTATGTATGTTTGTATGTATGTATGTAGGTATGTATGCATGTATGTATGTATGTATGTATGTATGTGAAAAAAAAGTTTATTTCAGATTAGTGATAGTAGATATGTCCCATATGTTCCGTTTCTATTGCGCGTATCAGTAATACTTTTTCGTCAATACACAGTGATTTTTTTTTACTAGCCATGCTTACAGTTTGAAAGTTTGTGAGCAACTAAGAATATGTTGACGTATAGATAATCCATGACTCCTACTTATTAGTAATGGTCAAAAACAGTCAACACGTGCTGCTGCAAGCAATCCCAATTTGTAAACAAAAGAACGAATTTCTTAGAAAGTTCACTATGCATGATGCCGACAGTCAAGTTTATTGCGGGCTAATATCATAAAGCGACAAAAGACCATACACAGCTGTGCAGTTTTTACTTATTTTAGCAAGTTAAAAAGTAGTTTTTATTACTAAATTGTTGTCGTTATTGAGAGTGGGTGTAATGTTTAAAAAACGATTTTAGATTTTCAAAATTAAACTTAAAAAACTATATTCAAAAAAATTCAATTAAGATAATGAAATTTATATAGTCTATGTTACTTGCGGCAACAATACGAATTGATTGACACCTCATTCATTAAAATCGGACCTTGCTAAAAGATGGCCCCGCGCGAGTTTCTTACGCCGGTTTTTCTCGCCGGACTAGTTTCCGAACCGGTGGTAGGCATCATATTGTAGGATAATTCTATAAGACGTGTTATTTAATAACCTTTATGGAAATAAAAAGTTTTGAATTTAGAATTTTTTGGATTTTGACCAGTAGTTTAGCTGCTGCGAGCTACATACATACATAAACTGCCAAAATCATGTACCCTTCCTTTTGACTTCGCCGAAGTCGAGTAAAAATTATTTTAACTATCTATGATTGACGAAATACGTAATTGATACGTTTATAATACATAATATTATACTTAGGTATTTAAAATATTAATATTTCAATAAACAACAACAATATTTACAAGAAAATCACTTTATGTCTTTGAAGTTTCCCATAGCGTTTTTTTAACGCTAAGTTTTTTTAAAGCTAAGTAAGAAAAGTGCACCACCAATTTGATAACCTACCAGCCGCCACCGTATGTATGAAGTTGTCCGTTCTACTACCGAAAAGTTCGAACGATTCATGAAACACGTATTCTGGGGTACCAATAGAACAATTACCAATCGAACTGTCGAAGTAAACCTTACATATTCTATAATATAAAAATTGATCGCAAAATATGTTGGTTAGCATAACCCAAGAACGACTGAACCGATTCGGCGAAACGGTTTGTATGCTCAACGAAGTGGGCACGGGTCAGCTAGTATTTATATAATTTATTAATGTGAACTAAAAAATTAAACAAACATAGTTAATATATTTACGTCTACAACAAAAATGATTAATTACGAGTATTATTGACGCTTTAAAAGTCAACGATATTGTATAACCTAAACGCACCACCAAAACAAACAAACAATACGAAACATTTCGTCGAGTAAAATAATGAAAACACGTTACTTCATCGACCTGCAAAACGCAACTAACAAGTTCTAACAAGTACAAAATAAGCCGTTTAAAATATAACTACTTATAAAAGTAATATGCAATAGTAAAGAATTTTTACTCTTATTACCCTCTAACAAGAACGATTTTTCTTAGCAGCGAAATATGCGTAAGCATATTGTACAAAATGAACTCTTATCACTTAAAAATGTACAAAGAATTTTCACACTTATGCCGGCAGCCTAAGAACGATTATTCTTTGCTCATTCCACACTTATGATTAAATAAGTAATAAACGGATTTTTTTCAGTGTGTTCTGAGAATACACCAAGTGTGCATCGTTCTTAAAATTTCCGAATGTCGACGATTTATTCGAGTATGAACGTTTTTCCACTGCCGGAGAATCGCCGCCCAGGTCGGAACAGGGAATACAGTATTAAGTGGAAAAAGTACGTGACGTAAATATAATATAGGGGTTCTTGAATGATGAAAAATGCTATGAAATTTTCACACACATCTTTGAATTGAAATAAAACATTTTGTGATTCACTATATCCCCTCGTCTGTGGCGCCCGCATTGCAAACTCACTGGGCGGATAATCATATTTCTGGACGCAAGGTTTTGGGTTTATTAAGAACTGCTTTTTAATACGGGCTTGTAACTTTGCACCGTATAATTATCATAAATCTTGTTAAGTAGTTATAAATTGGAACCTCGGCCCTGACAACATAATGTTGGTCCCTTGGTCTCTCAGACCACCATAATTAGCCGACCCTTGTAGTTTAGGGTTACTTAACTAATATATTAACCCGTTATTTACTCATAAGGAATCTCATTACCCGCTCGAGTTTGTGAAAACCATATTTTTTTTAGATTTAGGGAAATGTTTTAATAATGTAACTACCAACTATCTAAAATAATATTACATATATTCAAAGTTTCATATTTTAATTTATTTTATTATGCAGCTTGTTGCTTATTAGTTGATAATTTAAATTATAGTCACGTACATGAAAAATATCAAACAAAATAGTATATTGAAATATGTTTTATAATATCGCATTTGTTCTTATTCAGTTGTTCTGATACTATAAAATATATCTTACTATACTTAATATATACGGAGTGTACAACGAACAGTCATAACTTTGGGATATGCCATACTACCTTTTCTCATACAAGATATGACTTTTTAAAATTGTTTTACGAAAAAAAACATATTTCTACAATTATAATTACAAAAGTTAGTACCTATAATCAAATCCCAAAGTTATAATGACTTGACACTTTTTAAACTTTAAAATTTTTATGAAATAGTAAATTAATAATAATTTCATATCCGATTTTTATTAGGATGTTCAAACTACCAATATTTTGTCTGTCTGTACACATAATCTACATTTAGACCTCAGTGCAGTAGCTAGTTTGTTTTCACAATATTCCGCTGAAAACACAGAGCGAGGTACGCCGGGGCTGCATTTAGCGGTTCCTTGTAATTATGTTGGTTATGTTCTGACTCAACAAAAATATACATGGCTTATTTTAAGGAACGTGTAGCCCAATTATCATATTTGATGACTTTTGATGAATAGCCCAGTTGATTAAAAGAATAAAGTTTCATATTTTCAAATAGGTTAGAAACTAACACATTTAGATTTGTCTTACATGATTCTAACCTATCCTGGCTCGGGGACTAACTCGGCGCAAAGAACCGGCGTAAGAAACTCACTGGCCCCGCGCCTTTAGCAAAAATATGGGATTAAAAAAAAATGAGATTAGACTTTACTTTTTAGTAGCTTCATTAAAACGAATAATTCTAAGTTGTAGTCCCTTTTGTACACTTAATTAAATAAAATAATACAGTCATAATTCGTAGTTTCAGGTTCTCTTCTCCTGTACAAATCTTTGGGGGATAACCTCAAAGTTTTTTCCAATAAGACCGACGCGGCCATCCATGGACTCCCTGCGACCTTCTCCAGGTCGTCTGTCGTGGGGGAAGGTTGTCCAACGCTCCGACGTCTCGTCTTCTATCTCCACTTTTCTACTCCAGCAACTATCGGTTCTGTGTGTCGGCGATATATGTCCAGCTACTTCAACTTGCTAATTCGCGGGGATATAACGGTTGTAAAAAGCATATTAGATGGCATCTATTAGCTGGTAAAGCCATGGCTCTACCTTGACTATAGGTTCAAAAATGGTCAAGTGCCGTAGAGCAAGGTAGAGCCGTGATGGTAATTCATTTCTGAATGTGTTAATTATTGTGTTATCTCAACCTTTTTAAACCTTTTTTGGGAGTTGCTTTTGTATTTTTTTAACTTTAATTATTTCTTATTTTCCTATATAATATCGGTGTCACAGTGCATTTTATATTTGGCGATGTTTTGTTTGTATTGGACAAAACGTGACGCAGCCTCTTGCCCCAGATCCCACTGCGGCTGGCGCAGTCGCGGCCATCTTTGTATTGCTGGGAACTCACGTTATAAAACAATGGACGGAGCGCACTGGACATCTGGGTGTTGTCCCTAAACTTATTTATTGGCTCACCAACAGAACAACTTTCGTACCTACATTAATAAACATTCAAAACAAAATAGTGCTTAAATTTAAGTCAATGGTATGTGAAGTAATATAATATGCGTTCGCGACAATGAAATATGGGATATGTGGTAACATGGATGATTATAATTGATGATAACCAAACAGTTCTTTCTTCTTACAACCAAAAAAAAAATTAAAATGCTTGTAAAACAATACACATAAATTATACAGTAGAATCATAATTATATAATAATGCTTTAATAAAAATGAAAATATGCACAAAAATATGATAAAATATGATATTGACATCATCAGAACAGAATACAATTCTATGATGAGAAACATTTCCCGAAAACAATTAATTAAAATATAAATATGATATAATATAATAATTGTATTCTATGTGATATTATTATATAGTATTAAGTAAATAATAAATAATGTAAATACTAATATAGTCAAATTTGTTAATAACACTATGGGCTGCTAGACCGTAATAAAAGTTTCGTTGGCATGTTATTTTATTTGTTTTTTATTACTAAATTTGGCACATTGGTGCTAATATAGCATCTGTAGTAAGTAAAAATTATAAGTATGGGGATAGGTAGTCTACTATCTAGGTTTCATTTTATCGCGGCTACTTTTTATGCACGACATCTGTGGGATTATTTGTGCGAGAAAATTTTACGGCCAACATTTAATTACTTTTTTCATCAGGTTTTTTTATGTTTATAAATACTTTAATAAAACAGTCAGATAAATACTTTTAATTGAAATATTAATTCACGTGGCCATTTAATATCGAATGCATATCGTAGCGAATTCTAGAGTTTTCTTCTTTAGAAGGCTGGCTGTCCGAGCGACATATTTTATGTAGAACACCTACGTAACGGCATGTGAGAATTTATTTTTACGTTCGTACCAGTTTTCTCGAACACTTGAGGGTTACAAACTTGAAGATTTTTCCCCTAAATATAGGGGAACATAAAAAGGGGGTTGTAAGCGGAAAAATAATTAATAATTGAATACATATGAATGGATAAACGTAATATGTAGCAAAATTCTGATTTTGAGAAAATTGAGTTCAAACTGTCACTTAATCATTTTAGAATACGACGTAAAATATTAAGTACACTAATCTAAAGATCCGTCTCTAGAATCAATGTAGGTACTTAATACATTACTACATATTCTAATATGTATAAGTGTGAGTTTAAACTTTATTTTTATGTAGGTAATTGTTATGATTTCGCAGTTTTTTGACGAATGTTTTAGGATATTTTTTAGAGTTGGTAACACTTGGCCTGGATTTAAAATATTTTCTTGAAATGTCCTGACCTCTCTCAACGCCCGAGGTATTTCATAATTATAAAAAAATATTTAAATCGTGTTACCATGTCAATTACGTATGCGAGGTAATGTGACCTAGTATGAAGTTATACACTAGCTGGGTTAGAAGTTTTGCATCTCGAGGAATGTGTATAAATTACATTTGTAGCTGAAGGTATTTGGTTCTCATTACATTAGTAAGCAATTTAAATCTGACCTACTAAATCCATATTCCCTTAATCCCATCACACACTTAGCTATAATATAATATATTATAGTGTGTGATCATCGAATTTATGTAAAAATTATTTTGTAATATGCCTGGCTATGATTTATATTAATATAATAATACAATAATAATATCTATGAATGTTTCATACCACGTCAATCTAGCCCCGTGCTAAGTATCCGAAGAACTTGTGTCACAGGTACCAG
Source organism: Celastrina argiolus (assembly GCA_905187575.2). Taxonomy (NCBI): domain Eukaryota; kingdom Metazoa; phylum Arthropoda; class Insecta; order Lepidoptera; family Lycaenidae; genus Celastrina; species Celastrina argiolus. The sequence goes on from LR994585.1 coordinate 16,736,760, forward strand.
ACAACGGAAATATATTTAATACTTTTATACTATACACATATTTAAGATTTTTATTATATTACCCAGGAACTTTTTGTTGCGGGATTCGAACCCGCCACTTCTCGCTCGCACTGTTGTAGCTGCTGTCGTCAAAGTTCCGACATATATTGCTCGCGCACCCCACGGATGGGATATAGATAATATTATTATCTATCAAGATCTATTTTGGAAGTACCATTGGATATGTCCAACCATACCATTGGATGTGTCAGTATACTCTACATAGGAAGCACATACACTCCCTAAAGTATTATCACTTATTTATTTTACATCTTATAGAATAGCTGGGATATGACAAATTTTTAATTTACATACTTACTTATTCAAACTATAATTATTTTACAAATTGTAACCAATGTGTTATTGCGATAAGCTTTATTTTGTTTTTAGTTACATTTATTATTATTTTTATACAATTAAAAAGCGAAAATAGAAGTCTGAGCCGTGAAGGATTTGAACCTCCGCCCTCCGATGTTCAAGTGTGGTTGTATATCGGTGCTCTAACCTACTGAGCTAACGACTCGGCTGGCTGTATGCGCGATTTTCAGGAACAGTTCTGGGCCGATTACATAATATTGTCGCGGTAAATGCTCTGGAGGCTGCACTGAAATGTGAGCTGTATTCCAGAATATAAAAGGTTTCTATTAGTTTGCTCGATTAACGTATTTATGTTCATCCTGGAATGCTATTTCAAGTAAAAATCATTGGTATTGCCAAACAGATGAACCGATATGGATCTAGATCCACTAAACCACTAGAACTACTACGAAACCACTAGTGGTTTTCGTATAAAAGCTGACGTGATCGAGATTGTTCTTAGCTATAATAATTCGTTATCATCAGCTCGTTCACTGCTCGACAATTACAAACACAAAGTCTGTGTAGTTAATGAATAGTGACACAATTATAATATAATCTACATCTACACTAATATTAGAAAGAGGAAAGATTTGTATTTTTGTATTTAACGACTTAACTCAAAAAGTACTGGACCGATTTAAATAATTCTTTTTTCATTAGAAAGCTACATTATCACTGAGTAACATAGGCTATATAATATCAATTGTTGTTCGTTAGTCTCGCTAAAACTCGAGATCAGCTGAACTGATTCGGCTCTTTTTGGTCTTGTAATATTCGTGATAGTCTCTGTAAGGTTTACACGGTTTCCATGTTCAACGAAGTGGTCCCGGGTGCTGAGTGTTAAATATAATTATACTTTCCTAGCTCAGGTACCAGTTACATAAGTTCTTTGAATACTTAACGCGGGGACAGACGTATTGCGAAGCGTCTATGATATTAAAAATATTTATTTACTAGATTTTGCTCGCGAGTCCTTCCAAGTGGAATAACTCTACTTACTGATTTATATATTATCTTACTAATTTATACCTTATATAATTATAATATAACTAGCTGATCCGTGCCCACTTCGTTGACCATACAAACCGTTTAAATCCTCCCGGGACTTCCACGAATATTTCAAGACCAAAAATAGCCGAATCGGTTCAGTTCGTCTCGAGTTTCCGACTAACGAACAGCAATTCATTTTTATATATTAGATTGTGTCATTTACCCACTTATTTCTGTTTTTTTTAATGTTAATACTACTGCGCAAATGAATGCTGTGCATATCTGTAATTTACTTAAGCAGAATACTTAGTGCGGGTACACATTACGCGCTTTCAAACGCGCGCTTTATCAACGCGTGTTTTGAGAACCAGGATTTCTGTACAGACAGTGTACTCTGTACATACTCAAGCGCGCGCTTTTTCTTATTCCAGAAAACACGCATCAGCAAAGCGCGCGTCAATAAGCGCCTAATGTACCAGCTCCTAGTCTTATATTATAATGTATCTAATTGTATTGTTAGTGTTAGTTATATTGTAGACTAGCTGTGCCCGCGACTTCGTACGCGTGGAAAACTGATTTAGGGCAGCAGTAAATACATTTTTAGTTTATGAACACTGTCGTTTGGATATTTAAAATCACTAATTTATAGTAATGCTTCTTTGTACACTGTATTTAGACGTCCACAGGCAAAAGAAGTAGGCCGATGGAGTAATAATAATAGTTTACTGTCAAATAATGGCCGTTTTTGTCATGAATATTTTTTAGGTATTAAATTAAAACTTATTATTTATTAATTACCTACGCTAACAAACATGTAGTCTACTTTGGGACTTGACGGTTAAAGTACTAACTTCCTTTAGACGACAACCCTAGCATGAAAACTAATAAATAAAAATATCATGAAAAACATAAATCTTACTTATATTGACATAACTTTTCTCATTTAAATGTACCTATGACATCTCATATCTTGAAAACAAACCATCCTACGCCTATAATTTATTTATCGTATTTGCAAAACCTAAGTATAATAATAGTAATAATAACAATAATATAAATAAATTACTTCGCACAAAGTAATACTTATTTTTACTTGGGTCAATAATTTTATTCTATAATTTTCAAGTCGGTGCCAAGTTCAGCGTTCTTTTGTAATTTGTTTTCATTTAATATTAGTTTGTAAGCCAGTACTTTGGGTACATAATATTATAGTATAATAACTTTACTTTGATGGTTAGTTGTTGTACATAGTTTGATATTGTAGTAAGGTTTTTGAAGTAGGTACTTACTTGGCACTGACTTGAAAATGACGAAACGAATAGAATAAATTTATTTACCTAAGGGCTGATTTTTCAATCGTCAGATAACTTTTATCTGAGGAATAAATGTGTGACTTTGACAGATTTTGTATGCAACAAATGTCAAAGTCTCATGTTTATTCGACAGATAAAAGATATCAGACGATTGAAAAATCAGCCCTAAGTGTAAATAAGTATTACTTTGTGCGAAGTAAATTTAATTGTTCCTTTTAGTTTACCTTTTGAAGTCGTTTTTTTTGTTTAAAATTGTTTATTTTTAAGATTTTTAGTGATGGGTAGACTGAGTAGGGATAATTCTCGAATGATCAGACGACGGTTACTTGAGACGGAAAATGAAAAACAAAAACGATTAGATAAAATTAATAGTAGGAAGAGAAAATGTCTACAGCGCGAAATTTTTTAATAAATATATTATACATATAATATATAAGAAGAAAAGTTGATATATATTATATCAAGTAGATTGACTATTTTAAATGAGATACAAATTTTCATAATATTAAAGTCGGTCCAGCCAAACTCAATATTATGAGTTCTATAATATAGCCTATTTCATCATATTGTAATTGATATCACTATATCTATAGCGATGGAAATATGCTTGCAGTATAAGCGATGTCGAAATTTCCAAACGTTTATCTTCAAAGATAAACGTTTGGAAATTTCGACATGCTTATGTTACTCGAAACAAATACAAAATTACTATGAGTGTCCCTATAAATTTCAAGGTGTTCCCTCGATTCCTCACGACGCCATCATCAGGTCTCCACTTTGATAACTATGAGACCAAGTTCTACTGTAATTGACGTAGTGGCATATGCTTGCATTTCTTTAAACAACGCTGAAATCTTCAAACATGTATCTCTAAGGACTCAGAAGTTCTGTTCAGTACTTTTAGATCCAGGATATAGTGCAAAACCTTACAGTTTGGTAACATATGCTTAGACTACTTCACAAAATCAAAATCGATATATTATTCCATATAAATTTTGAGGATTTCCCTCGATTCCACACGGATCGGTGACAATGGGACCAAATTTAAATTATACCCTATACAACACAAAAAAAATTAAAATCGTTTCATGAACGATGAAGATATCCGTGAAGAAACATTAAAAAAAACATATATTTACCAATTGAGAAACCTCCTCCTTTTTTCGAAGTCGGTTAAAAGTATTATGTTGGTTATTTCATGTTACAATATACCTTTGTGCCAAGTTTCATTTAAATATGTTGAGTAGTTTGGCTAAAATACCGTCAAACAGGTAGCTACAATTTTTTGAAGATCCCACGGGAACCCTTTCGTTTTTCGGGATAATAATTTCCAATAATGCTCTTGAGATCATAAGCTACCTGCCTGCTAAATTTTATTTAAATACGTTGAATAGTTTGGCTGAAATACCGTCAAATAAGTAGCTACAATTTTTTGAAGATCCCACGGGAACCCTTTTGTTTTTCAGGATAATAATTTCCAATAATGCTCTTCAGGTCATAAGCTACCTGCCTGCCAAATTTCATTTAAATACGTTGAGTAATTTGGCTGAAATGCCGTCAAATAGGCAGCTACAATTTTTTGAAGATCCCACGGGAACCCTTTCGTTTTTCGGGATAATAATTTCCACTAATGTTTTTCATGTCATAAGCTACCTGCTTGCCAAATTTCATTTAAATACGTTGAGTAGTTTGGCTGAAATACCGTCAAATAGTTAGCTACAATTTTTAGAAGATCCCACGGGAACCCTTTACTTTTTCGGGATAATAATTTCCTATAATGCTCTTCAGGTCGTCAGCTACCTGCCTGCCAAATTTCATTTCATTCCATGCAGTTGTTTTAGCGTGATGCGACGACAAACATTCCCATACGGACAGACAGACAGACAGACAGACAGACAGACAGACAGACAGACATTTTTTTCAAAAATGTTATTTTTAGGTTCTGTGGCTTATAGGCCCCCCTTTTTTTAATTTTCACTTAAATATTCTTAATGTACAGACATGACCCCTCTACAGATTTATTATATGTATAGATGTGCCTTTGAAATAAATAAGTCTGGGGATAAAGATTTGCCCTAATCCTGTTTCAGTCGTGCTGTCTCATTTGCTCACGTGAGACAGACGTGTGTGTGAATACTACACCACAAGATCGAAAAGCGGTTATATCACAAATAGTAGGGCTCAAGAGTAAATATTTTATATCCCTGTAGGTAAATATCCATAATACCGAAGACGGATATCTCATATTTAGTTCTTCCGGTAGAGGTTCTTTGTGTTCGATGTTTGCCAACAGACTTGTATGTTTGCTTATCTGTCTAAGTTATAGGCGTTCAGCGTAATATGTGACTTCAATATATGATAGTAAACTTCAAATTCTTTATTAGCAACCAAGTATTGTATGTAATTTCAGTACCAAGCCCGCACACTGTTCGGGGAAGATAGCTGCTCTTACCAGCGCTCTGAAATAACACCTAGTTTCAACGACTTATATTTTTATATATCTATATTTAAAACTTAAATCTAAATACGACGTATGTCGTAAAAGCTGTCTTGAAATTAATCAGTAGACCAAACGGCAAATGTCCCTCTTCAGTTTAAAACACAGTTTGATGTGAGCTCCAAACTGTGGGTTCTACCCACAGTTTAATCCATAAAATGGGTATAAAAAACAGTCACTTAAACTTTGGGAAATGATTATACCTACTACCTTTTTTTTCTTGTTTCTGTACTATTCTAGAAAATAATTTTTTTACAATAATAAAATAAAATGCATTTCGTTATTACGACATAATACATGGTAATATATAATGGTAAAAAGTAAAAAGAAAATGTTTTAACAATAAAAATACATTCCCAAAATGAGAAAAGGTAGTATTAGTAGTAGTACAAAGTTAAAGTGACTGTTATTTTTACAACATGTATATTCTCTGCCGCGTATGTTTGTATGTGATAAAATCATGCACAGACTGTAGCGCCACCTACTGAGGTGGCACTACAGTCAGTGCGTCAAGGCATGAAGTTTGAGACAGCTAGTAAAATATAACACTAAGATTGTCTAGCTTAGACCAAACCTGGAAAACGTGGAATGTTTTCACTTTTCTAGACCGCTGAGTCGAATGCCACGGATACAAGAACTTCGGAACTCATCCTCTCGATTCACTAGCTCCTACACGTTAACTTTTCGGTTACCTATACTAATATTATAAATGGAAAAGATTTCACTATGTTACCAATGGACTCAAACATCTTTGGAAGTATTACGATAACTAGTTAACCATAAGAATGTTACACTATCTCAGAGTAACATATGATATATTTTGATACGGGAAGGGCCAAAAAAGCTTGTCTGTACTAATTTTAAGATTCGAGAGTGTAAGACTCTAGGACTGTTTAAAAAAAAATTGCGTGAACACTATCATAATTTAGCCTGACAGCAAACCCCGATTTAAACTAAATATATTTAATTTTTATTAGTCTATTATAATGATTATGTATAATATGTATGTACAATAGTAATGATTATATATTAGTATGTTATAGTATTATTTATTTATGTATTCGTATTTAATTATATATATATATATATATATATATATATACTTATATAATATATTTCTTACCAACTATTGAAGTATGTTGTACGCGCCTAATTGTTTAAATTTAAGTTTTTCCTTTGTTAGGTCTACTGGAAGAAATTCCAAATTGGGATAAGTAGCACCTTTGTACATAATTTCTGTGTCTTAATTTAAGTTTCTATTGTTTTTTTTCTTTTATGTGTGTACATAAATTATTAAATAAATAAATAATAAATATTTTATAAAGAGTAAAGATATTATTGTTGTTTGTTTGAATTTTTATATGTCTCATTAGCTTGACTATAGATGCAGTACTTTACTATTATTGATACGGAAAAAATAGCATTTACAAAACATAATATTATTACAATATATCGCCATGTACCCAGGAGTCAAAATGTTCTTGCACAAATATAACAAAATGTAACACCGTTAAATACCTCGGTATCGAGCTGGACAATAAATTGAATTGGTTACCTCATATTGAGGTTATAACCACACGCACGCAAAAATTAATTTGGACTTTTAAGAATCTGCGATTTGCCGCTGAATTTGAACTACTTCGCACTGTTTACTTTGCCCTAGCTCAATCGATTATATTATTGGATACTGTGTAGGCGTTTGGGGTGGTGCTTGCAAGACACACCTAATGCAGCTTGAAAGAGCCCAAAGGTCCTTACTAAAAGTAATGTCCTTCAAACTTCAAAGATTTTCAACCTCACTTTTATATAAAGAATGTAAATTGCTTACTGTTAGGCAGTTATTCATTTATAATATTATAACCCAACAACACGGCCATACTCCTTACAACCCACAGACATGTGACAAACGACGTATACCAAACGTACTCCCCACGTTAAATTTCCGTACTACCTTTGCTAGACGACAACGAGCTTATTTGTCTACTTTTATTTACAATAAAATAAACAAAATATTAAATTTCTATCCTCTTTCACTTCATGAATGCAAATCAATTGTTAAGACTTGGCTCCTGTCCCTTAACTATGAGGAGACAGAAGATCTGTTTATATAACTATTGGTTCTGGAAAAATTTTAAACAAAATTACTGGTTGTTTCTATTTATTTGAATAAATGCACCAAATAATATGTTTGATGGCGTAAACTGTATAGTGATATAAGTGTGATATGTAGCTTTTTATTTTTTTTTATTTCTATATGTATTTTTGTATATCAAATAAAAGTAAAGTGCACTGTTCAATTTTGAATAAGGTTCCTTGACTTGTTTAAAAATTGGGAGAAGCCACTGACTCCTGAGATACAGGCATTTGTCTAGTTTGGGTGTCAGAGTCTTCATAGATTGATTGTATGTGATGATTAAGTCAATAAAGAATTTATTATTATTATTATTATTATTAATATGCAATTCATAGCACTTGTAGCAGCGCTACGATGGAACGTAGCATGCTACGGGATTAAACTCGGTGCTACGACGGAACGTAGCACGCTACGAAATTGAACATACAACATTTTTATTCCGGTTGAGATTATAAATACAAATTTCACTTATAATATAATATAAAATATCTTCTTCTTATCTTACATATAAAAATGATTTTCTGTTCGTTAGTCTCGCTAAAACTCGATATCGTCTGAACCGATTCGCCTATTTTTGGTCTTGAAATGTTCGTGGAAGTCCTGGGAAGGTTTAAACGGCTTCTATGCTCAACGAAGTGGGCACGGGTCAGCTAGTCTATAAGAATAAATCGCTGTTTGTTAGTCTCGCTTAAACTCGAGAACGGCTGAACCGATTCGGCTATTTTTGGTCTTGGAATGTTCGTGGAAGTCCAGGGAAGTTAAACGGTTTGTAAGCTCAACGAAGTGGGCACGGGTCAGCTAGTTTTGTATACATTTAGATTAAATAATATTATGTAGTAATGTAAATTTGTAAATGTTATTTAAAAATGGCTCTATGTGATCGAAATATTGCATTGTTACACAACATGCATGTTTAATTTCAAAGAAATCGAACTGATGTGGGGGAAGTGGGTCAAATTTAGCGTGCAAATCTTCATTACACACACGGGGATAGGTGAAATAAGCTGTAGTTGCATATCACAAAGTTGAAGAGTATATTAAACTGTGTGAAACTCCGTAACGTATACACCAGCTCCCATGAGTCTCTCTAAAAGCTTTTAAATTTTTCTAACTTTATTCATTAGAGATTTCACAGTGATATTATTAGGGTTCCCTGGCATTTCTACATCATGATAGTGAGATTATAAATTTCCATGCAAGTCATGCTAAATACATAAGGAAAATAAAATATCATGGTATAGATTTTTTTTGTTCTAACTAAAATACAATTCCATAAAAACACTATGTCGGTAAGTATACAGTTATACAGTGTGTAAAAAGAGCAGTCACTATAACTTTGAGATTTTACTACCTTTCCTCATTTCGGAAATCTAAATTTTTTTTGTCAAGAACTAAAAAAAATATTTATTTTCTTTTTACCATTTCTTATTTTTTTGTCGGATAAATAATAATAAAGCCAAAATTTTTTGAAATTTTTGTAAAAAAAAAATGAAAAAAATACATTTATAGAACGAGGAAAGGTAGTACAATAATATCCCAAAGTTATAGTGACTGCTGTTTTTACACCCGTTATATTATACTTACCGACATAGTGTTTTTATGGAAATGTACAGTAACGATAAGTGTGACCTACGAGCGATAATTTTGTAGGGGAAAATTAGAATATACTAATTGCAATAGTGCAATTTTTGACGACCTCCGTAGCGCAGTGGTTGAGCGTAATGGATAGGATTATAAACGTATAAGTATATATAATACTAGCTGACCCTTGCCCACTTCGTTGAGCATAAAAACAGTTTATGATGAAATTCAACTAAAAAAAACAACCCCTAACTCGGGAACGCGGAACCCGCAACGCGGGAACCCGGAACCCGCAGCATGGGAACCCGAAACCCGCAACCCGCAGCATGGGAACCCGAAACCCGCAACCCGCAACGCGGGAACACGGAACCCGCAGCATGGGAACCCGAAACCCGCAACGCGGGAACCCGGTACCCGAAACCCGCAACGCGGGAACCCGGTACCCGAAACCCGCAACGCGGGAACCCGGTACCCGAAACCCGCAACGCGGGAACCCGGTACCCGAAACCCGCAACGCGGGAACCCGGTACCCGCAACGCGGGAACCCGGAACCCGCAACGCGGGAACCCGGAACCCGCAACGCGGGAACCCGCAACCCGCAACGCTGGAACCCAGAACCCGCAACGCGGGAACGCGGAACCCGCAACGCGGGAACCCGGAAACCGCAGCATGGGAACCCAAAACCCGCAACGCGGGAACCCGGAACCCGCAACGCGGGAACCCGGAACCCGCAGCATGGGAACCCAAAACCCGCAACGCGGGAACCCGGAACCCGCAACGCGGGAACCCGGAACCCGCAACGCGGGAACGCGGAACCCGCAACGCGGGAACGCGGAACCCGCAACATGGGAACCCGTAACCCGCAACGCGGGAACGCGGAACCCGCAACGCGGGAACCCGGAACCCGCAACGCGGGAGCACGGAACCCGCAACGCGGGAACCCGGAACCCACAACGCGGGGACCCGGAACCCGCAACGCGGGAACCCGGAACCCGCAACGCGGAACCCGCAGCATGGGAACCCGAAACCCGCAACGCGGGAACCCGGAACCCGCAACGCGGGAACCAGGAACCCGCAACGCGGGAACCCGGAACCCGAAACCCGCAACGCGGGAACCCGGTACCCGAAACCCGCAACGCGGGAACCCGGTACCCGAAACCCGCAACGCGGGAACCCGGTACCCGCAACGCGGGAACCCGGAACCCGCAACGCGGGAACCCGGAACCCGCAACGCGGGAACCCGCAACCCGCAACGCTGGAACCCAGAACCCGCAACGCGGGAACGCGGAACCCGCAACGCGGGAACCCGGAAACCGCAGCATGGGAACCCAAAACCCGCAACGCGGGAACCCGGAACCCGCAACGCGGGAACCCGGAACCCGCAGCATGGGAACCCATAACCCGCAACGCGGGAACCCGGAACCCGCAACGCGGGAACCCGGAACCCGCAACGCGGGAACGCGGAACCCGCAACGCGGGAACGCGGAACCCGCAACATGGGAACCCGTAACCCGCAACGCGGGAACGCGGAACCCGCAACGCGGGAACCCGGAACCCGCAACGCGGGAGCACGGAACCCGCAACGCGGGAACCCGGAACCCACAACGCGGGGACCCGGAACCCGCAACGCGGGAACCCGGAACCCGCAACGCGGAACCCGCAGCATGGGAACCCGAAACCCGCAACGCGGGAACCCGGAACCCGCAACGCGGGAACCAGGAACCCGCAACGCGGGAACCTGGAACCCGCAACGCGGGAACCCGGAACCCGCAACGCGGGAAGCCGCAACGCGGGAACCCGGAACCCGCAACGCGGGAACCCGGAACCCGCAACGCGGGAACGCGGAACCCGCAACGCGTAACCCGCTACGCGGAAACCCGGAACCCACAACGTGGGGACTCGGAACCCGCAACGCGGGAACGCGGAACCCGCAACGCGGGAACCCGGAACCCGCAACGCGGGAACCCGGAACCCGCAGCATGGGAACCCGAAACCCGCAACGCGGAACCCGGAACTTGCAACACGGGAACCCTGAACCCGCGACGCGGAACCCGGAACCCGCAACACGGGAACCCGGAACCCGCAACACGGGAATCCGGAACCCGCAACGCGGAACCCACAACGCCATACCCTTCCGTGAACGTTGCTGGTTCTGCGCTGTCAAATGGAATAAATAGTATCCTATGTCCGTCTACTGGCTCTAAGTTACTTCCTCACCAATTTTCAACCATATCGATAAAGCCGTTTTTGAGTTATAAATTATTTAACTAACACGACTTACTTTAATACAAATAGCTGATGTATAGATGGAACTAACATAAGCTAACGCCCGGTGAATGCTCCCGTCACAGTCGGTCCAGCCGATTCGGTGATCATTAGTTAGATAACAATGATGATGATGAAAAGAAGGCTAAATTAATCCTTATAACTTTAGCTATCTACCAGTGAAAGTCTCGTTAAAATCGGTCCAGCCCTTCCAGAGATTAGCCGGAGCAAAGAGACACGCTAACAGACAGACAGACATTTTTTTTTAATTGCATTTTCGTTTTCAGTAGCAAGAAAAAAAAAAAGACAGAACAGACAGACGTTAACTTCGCACAAAGACAAATGACGACATAGTGGCGTCATATCATGACGTTTTCGATTTTTTTTAATTGTTCGTGAATTATGACCATGGATCTAACTCCTTCGATCTGATTTTTAAATTAACATTTATAATATATTCTTATTACAACTTATAAGTTAAGTACTTTTTTTAAATAGGTATATTTATAGTTGTTAAAAGATTAATCGATTTTTTGAGTAAGTCTCTAGTGTTTAATAAGAAAAAGTGTTAACTGACGTAACATTATCACGACGTTTATTTCATTAAATCATAATTTGTATATTATATTTAAGATCGTTTATCAGTGAAAGCAAATCGTAAAAAAACTCATATTGGTTATGTTGACAATAAATATCTAATAATTATTAAATAAAGTTTAGTAAATTCTGCAGTTTTAACAAAAAGAAATTATTTATTTTATTATGTCGTCGTTACAACGTTACGTCACTCATTTTTGATAAACTGTCAAATGTTACCCATTAAAATGACCCGACTATTTATTAGTGGTGGACAAATAGTTTAATGAATCCAAATAGTTTAAGTTTATGTTAATACGTTATTTATAGCATTTCATAATTTTTATTTTCCATTTGTAAACAATGTCGTTACCATGACACCCGTGTCATATAAACTTGCAACGACGTGAATCGATTGAGCCCAGGTTCAAACCCCGCGTGACCATCACGTATTTTCTTCTTTTTTCTAATTTTCTGCTTATTTTTTTCAACATTTTCTTTCATAATAACCTTTTCGTGACAATAACGAACCGACCGTAAAAAAAAATTGCGAAATTGGTCAAGCCGTTGTCGAAGCGCACACGACGAAACAAATTTTGGAGGTCGTTTTTTTACACTTTGGGCTACATTTTTGGAGTTTTAGTAAGGAACCCTACTTTTTTTAAACATATAATATAGCCTATGTTCAGCGCTAGGAATGTAGCTTTCCAACGGTGAAAGAATCTTTCATATTGGTTCAGTGGTTTCAGAGCCTATTCAATTCAAACAAACAAACAAACAAACAAACAAACAAACAAACAATCAAACGTTACCTCTTTATAATATTAGTATAGATATAGATTATGAATGAAGTTAAAATAGAATTAGACGGTTTCAGATTAAACTTGACGGTTGTCATTTCCGGTTCCTGAGTAACATATTATGTTGTTGATCGGTACTAAAACAGTCATGCCAACACCAATATTAATGCTGTATAGTTTATAATAAGATGAAAACTATGTTAATATGATATTATTGAGTATAATGTGAAATACTAACAGTCTATATTATAAAAATATAGACTAATGTTTAATGTGGTACCGTAATAACAATTGATGTAAATATTATTAAGACTTCCGTTATAAACTAAGATATTACAATGTAATTGATATTGTTTATAAGTCGCTGATGTATTTAAATGTTTTGTGATTACTGTGATTTATATTTTTTAATAATTGTAATTGTGAATACAAAATGTAGGTATTTAAGTACATTTTGTATTTATAATCTATGCCCTACATTTGTGGCAACCCTGGTATGTTATAAAAAGGGCTGTCACTGCTTCAAGGGTCTCTTGTTGGATCTGATAGCTGAGACTAAGGTGATGTACTTGTTTCTGTAATATAATTCTTATTTCTGTAATTTAATATTCCTTGATGGATATATTGGTTATTCTGTAGATGATAATATTTCTGTAATGTTGTAAAGCTCGTTTTGATATCTTTCGTAGTTAAAGTGTATTTATAGCTATAAAGTTATTTCATATTAATTTGGATCATTATTCCGTATTATGTAAATGTAGAAATTATAGAAGTATATTATAATATCGATAGTTTATGTTGTTATTCGATTAGATATTATGTTCTATAAATAGAAATTAGGTCACCTATTAAATTTTATATCTACCCACATATTGCCTTATGTTATGTCCAATTAACAATCGGTATTTAAGTAATCTCTTGGTATTACCTTTTAAAAGGATTAAAAGAAATTATAGTCTTATGTTCAGTCAGTTAAGGTTCTTTAATAATTTACTGTTATAATAAGTTCCCTTACATTTTGAATTGCTTAGGGTAGGTACTTGAATATAATTGTATTTCTGTAATAGTTAACTATTTAAGTCGAAATATCAATTGAATAAACTCCTGGTAATAAATTATTATTAGTTATTAAATAAAATGTAATAGTATTCTGTATAATAATATTTAATAGTAGCAACTGGTTTATAACCTTGTAAGTATCTACATTCGAATATACATTGTGGATAGTAAACCGTTACAATAAACTTTAGATACATTTTAACTTGGCTTTGAATTATATTTATATATCTCCTCATCTTATGTTAGCTATATTTCTATATATAGCTAACAAGCGCGTTGCGTTGGTGCACGAGCGAGAGGTCGCGGGTTCGACTCCTGCCTAGCAACAAGTTTTTCAAATGTTAATGGGTTATGAATGTGTATTAAATTTGTGTATACTAATATAATAAAAATCTTAAATATGTGTATAATATAAAAGTATTAAATATATTTGCGTTGTCTGGTACCTGTAACACAAGATTTTCATATACTTAGCACGGGGCCAGATTGACGAAGTGTGAAGCGTCCGTAGATATTATTATTATAAAAGAAAATTAGTGCAATGCACAGGACATACAAAAATTCAGTTAGAAATAATATGGAGAAAATACCTTCCCGATTATCGGTTCTAGGAAAAGTCGGTCAGAAATTATATGGAGAAAATACCTTCCCGATTATCGGTTCTAGGAAAAGTCAGTCAGAAATTATATGGAGAAAATACCTACCTTCCCGATTATCGGTTCTAGGAAAAGTCAGACAGAAATTATATGGAGGAAATACCTACCTTCCCGATTATCGGTTCTAGGAAAAATCAGTCAGAAAATACGGTAGGTATTTTCTCCATATAATTTCTGACAGATTTTTCCCGATTATCAGTTCTAGGAAAAGTCAGTCAGAAATAATATGGAGAAAATACCTTCCCGATTATCGGTCCAATAAAAAGTACGCCGTGGATTGGCACCTTAATGAATATTCTGATAATCGAACTCGAGAGCGAACGCTAGTTTTCCGAGAACAAAACCACTTTGCTTTTAAAACTCCAGCAAAGTTCATTTCTTAAGCACACTAAACTAGCGCTTATACAGAATTAACTACCCATTTGTAGTAAAAGCAGTTATAAAATACTTTGTGCGTGTAAGCTTTATTTATTGACATCGTAAAATAGTAGAACAGTTCAAATGAAATAAAACATTTTGCTTATTTTATACACACATATGCCCGGTTTCTGAAAGGCTGATCAAATTGATCAATTGATCAAAGCAGCTAATCTGAACGCTCATTGGTGAAAACAGTGACAGCGAAGTAATGTTCACCAATCAGCGTTCGATTAGCTGATTTGATCAATTGATCAATTTGATCAGCCTTTCAGAAACCGGGCGTGAATATAGCTTAGTATTAAATTACCAAAAGGAATTTTTCTAACGATTAGCGATCACTTTTAAAGTTATTAACTAAGGTATTGCATTGCATACATTGCAAATAACCTTATTCTAACTTTGTAAAAAAGTGGAAAAAAAACACAAGTAACAAAATAATCTCAAACTATCTATACTTACATTATAAAGCGGAAGAGTTTGTTTGTTTGTTTAAACGCGCTAATCTCAGGAACTACTTGTCCGATTTGAAAAAATGTTTTTTTGTTGGATAGTCCATTTATAGAAAAAGGCTTTAGGCTATATAACATTAATCTACGACCAATAGGAGCGAAGCATCAGTGAGAAATGTAGCAAAAACGGGGGGAAAATTAATTACATTTGGGGACTTTCATTGCGTGCGCTTCAGTCACTCAAAAACCACGCGAACGAAGTCGCGGGAACAGCTAGTATAAATATATTACGGGATAGATAAATAAGAAAAACCATATAAACTCTCAAAGTTGTGTACAGATAGACACCGGTTCCAACTCGATGCGATTATATTAAATTGATATCACCGAAGTTCCACGCAAAAGTTTCGAGTATGGAAGCGTTTCTGCGAACTGTACTTTTATGGGACACCGTCTTTTGTGAGTTTTCATCGCTCACTTCAGTTTGAATATTGTTTTTGAATCTAGCAACGCCGCGTTGATCCATTGTGAAATTAAACGTCTATAACTATTTTTAACCAAATTACAGGTTTTCGTTTGATAAGCAGTGAGCTAACTGATGACGATTATTAATTTAACGTAACTTGTGAAATGAAACATTGAAAATTTATATTTTTTAAGTTCATATTGTATTAGGGTATTAGCATTATATTACGTTTAGTTTAAGTTTATTTCTTGTATCCTTCGACAGTATTTCTCTCATCCTTTTGTAGCACTTTTTCGTTTTTTTGTGTCTGCATCACCCTATGGTTGACTGGTAGAGAATGCCTCTCGGCACTATGTCCGCCATTGTACGTTGTGCAAAAAGTATAAGTAAATAAATAAAAGTTCGTACAAAAATAGCTTAATAATATAATGTAAAATGTTAATTGGATACATAGCTATTAGACACGTTTTTAAAGAATCTTCTAAAGAGACTTACTAAGTTTACAACAATGCTAGATAGATAGCGTCTTGCAATTTTTGAAGCTCATTACAGTACGAAAACATTTTATATAAAAGAAAAAAATAAAGTATGAACAATAGCGACCAAGACCACCACATTTTAAAATTTCATGTGATTGCGTTTCAACGATAAAGGTAATAAGGTTTTTTTTAGCAATCCAATATGAACTCTGTACTCTCTGAAACGCAGCTTATATTTCAGTGCAGCCTCCGGAGCTTTTACGTCGATAATATTACGAAATCGGCACAGAACTGTTCCTGAAAATCGCGTATACAGCCAGCCGAGTCGTTAGCTCAGTAGGTTAGAGCGCCGATATACAACTGATCTTGCACATCGGAGGGCGGAGGTTCAAATCCTTCACGGCTCAGACTTCAATTTTCGCTTTTTAATTGCCTAAATAAGAAATAAAGTAATTAACAATTTTTGTTCTCTTAATTATAAATAAGGTCAAATGGAGAAACTTCCCTTTTTTCAGTCCGTTTGAAAAGTATACAATAGAATCAGTACATTGATTCTGGAGACGGATCTTTAGATTAATTTACTTAATACGACGTATTCTAAAATGTTAAATTTCAATTTGAGCTCAATTTTCTCTAAATAATAATTGCTACGTAATATTTCCTACCTTTCCTAACCTTCATTTATTCATGTCTTCATTTATATTAAGCAAAGCGATGACTTAGAATTTTTAATTTGCTTGCAGTTTATAAGTAATTATATAATAAGTAAAAATTCAAAGAATAACAAGTAAATAAGTTTAAGCAGAATCTATCGATAAGTTTTAATTTGGCCACGTTTTAGAATTTCAATCCAGACTGAAGTGGTTACCAATGCGTTTTTGTCGGAATGCTCGTATCCTTTCTCTTATTTATTCTATTGTGTTTACCCTCATATAAAGTTAAATATGTGCGGTCGTGAGAACGCAAATTTAGAAGGGGACCATGGATGACAAGGTGCACTGCTTTGCTATGGTCGAAGCCTGAGTGGCTTCCCTTTTAATACGTGGCGTGGGCAGTGCATATCCTTCATTTTATGCTCTAAAAATTTTAATTGCTGTTTATTATTATTTTGTTATACGTTGTGTATTAGTCGAGCTGTGAGTTAGTGTTTTTTGTTAATCTTTGGCTGTGTTAAGTCCCTTTATGTGTTTGTTAAATATATTTTTATTTTATCCAATTTTTAACTCGAACTACATCAAACAAAATAATGGCTCCTCCGGTGCTACTGCTGTGAAGTTCACTCATTCAATTTCAACTAGGTATAATACGACGTTTAATAATACACTATTATCTCGCCAAACACATGTTTAACGTCGAGTCTTTTGACAGCGGACTGTGTGTGGGGTATTCGAGTAATACTTTTAAATACATTACTCTAATCTATGACTTTGGCGAATTTAATTTCCTAAGCTGGGTAAAATTAGCCCCACTTATAACAACTTTTTATTTTATTAGCCATAGCAAGATGACTGGCAAGACAAGCACATGGTGAATGCAGCCGTAAGGTAATGGTTCGTTTATTGATAGAAAACTAATCGGAATTTTGTTCAAAAGGAGTTAGGATTGCAATCCTACTTAATTTTTTCCACTGAGCCATAGAATTCAAACACACCCTGAAATTTTTGTTGTGATTAAGTTACAAGGAAATGTAGTATGTTGAATTACAGCAAACTAATTGACACCCTATACTACCTGGAACACAGCTCATATTTCATTGCAGCCTCCGGAGCTTTTACGTCGATACTATTACGTAATCGGCACAGAACTGTTCCTGAAAATCGCGTATACAGCCAGCCGAGTCGTTAGCTCAGTAGGTTAGAGCACCGATATACAACCACACTTGAACATCGGAGGGCGGAGGTTCAAATCCTTCACGGCTCAGACTTCTATTTTGCACTTTTTAAATAAATAATAGTTATAAATAATGTAACAAATTTTTTTTGCTGCACATACAAAAGTCAATTTATTTATGTTGCGAAACAGAGCGTTTCTTGAGCGGAAATTGACGTGATTATAAGCAAAGATAGTTGAAGGGATGGAGAGTAACATAGGCTGCCTTTTCTCTCTTTTAACGGGGTTAAAAGAGATAAAAGGGGGAAAATTCAAAGTAGAAAAAATCGGTACATAGACTCTTTGTTACCAACGAAAAATACCTGCCTTATTTTATTTTGCAAATCTTCCCGTAGCCCCTAAAATCAGGGATGGAAATTTGTGAGACTGTTTGCAAAATTAGTATAGGTTCTGAGATCCACGGTAGGTACTATGACTGTAACATTATCGACTGTAAAAATATAATAGTATCTAATCGATATTTTGGTCGAAAGGAGTTAGAAATATAAAAATCTATAAAATACTTAAAAAAAACAGATAGCGTCGAAACACATTTTGAAATTTTAGCTGAATTTCGTTTCAAGAGTAAACGTAATAATATTGAACTTTAGTGACCTAATTGAAACCTAATGCTACCTGGAACACAGCTCACATTTTAAGTGCAGCCTCCAGAGCTTTCACGCTGATATGTAGATATTATATATTTAACTTTTACTTTATTTTATTTATTATAAAAACCAACACCTACATAAAATTTTTTAAGCTTATTATTTTGTTAAAATATAGCCAATAACAGGTTTCCCATATGTAACAATACAGCGTGAACTAAAAACGTAATATTTGTCTTCTATGAGATCCGGTTGAGAATAAAAAAAATGTTAACTTTATTAGATATAACTAGACCTTTTCAGAGCGACAAGTAATAAATTAACGTTTGCGACCGAAAAATGTAATTAACGCGGAAAAATAAGTTACTATGACTTTGTGTAGTTAAATTTGGTAGCAAAAGTCTAATAAAATTAAGGTTTTATATGCAAACGTCATGCTACAGCTGTGCGGTCATTTTCATGACATTCTGCAATTTAATTCTGAAAATGTGTGGTCCAAGTAAAAGGAAATAGCGGTCTTTAACCGTAGATATTTGAGGACATCATATTGTATTACGATCTAATGAATATATGCTAATGTAACTTACATTAAAAAATACTAGTGAAATAGGGCTTAGGTCAGAAGTAGCAAAAATACGCACTTGTAAATTTAAACACTTTAGTGTCACACGATCAAATCATGTGAACCCCATTTTAATGTTACCATCCTTTTTATACATTAATATATGAATAAAATAGTATTCCTAAATTAAAAAGAATTATGTTAGTAATTACATGTTTATAAATAGTAAATTAGGTTTAAATATTTATATTACTTTTTATAATATTAATTTAGATTCTAAGATGATTTAAAAATTATTATATTTAAATTAAGACAAACTGAAAGTTACTCGAAATAGACGAGAACTCAAATATTAATATTTCACTCGTGCAAAATAAATTGTGCCTAAGCAGCTGCCTATTTGAATGTCAGCCACTGTAAAACAATATAATTACATACTTATAACGGGTGTAAAAAGAGCAGTCACTTTAACTTTGGGATATGATTATACTGCATTTTCTCATTCTAGAAATGCATTTTTTTTCTTTTTTTTATAAAATTTCAAAAAAATAATATTATTTTGCTTTATTGTTATTTTTGTGACAAAAAAATTAGAAATGGTAAAAAAAATTGTAGTTTTTGACACCAAAAATATAAAAAAAAAACATTTCCAAAATAAGATAAGGTAGTATAATCGTATATCAAAGTAATAGTGACTGCTCTTTTTACACCCTGTATATGGACGTGTTTACCATCTTTCAACATTCTTTTTTTTAGTCTTGACACCAGAATTTTCTAGTGGGATAAATTAACTATGACACACTATTAACATAATTAACGATTCAAATATATTTTGAAAATTTTTCTTCCGCTTTAAAGATTAATTTGTACCACACACCAAGGCAAGCCATTAACTCTTGTTTCTAGGTTTATAACTTTATAACGACGAGCTAAACGTTAAAGTGTATTTGGTTTCCTAATTATTGTGGCATTCTTTGCTACTTTCAAATGTTCACCTAATTTGTTTCGCTCCACACACCAACAGAAGTGGAACTAACAAGACATTTGGTATTATATGTATTATTATAGACGTGGAATATAATTATAAGGCGGAGACACCTAAAAGGTAGAAACACCAGCTTGCTATAAATCTGGGGGCACGGGAGTGCCCCCGTCAAGACGAGCCAAGCGAAGCGCAAGGGCACTACCTACCTTTTCTCGAAAGGTTTCGTCGTTTTTTTGAACTCTCATAACTTTGCTTTGGATGATGCTACATAGTTGAAAATTTCAACATATAATGACACCAGTAAAAACATGAAACATACAAAGTTTCAATGTTGTAGCTATTATACTTTAGATTTTATCAATGTCTAAAAACCCCAGATTTCGTCACTGACTCATTTATAGATCATCAAAATTCATAAGGTACTTCCTGACGTCCTAGTAAGCTGATATTATTTATGTAAGCTGTTATTGCTACAAAACCAACAAAAAAATTATTAAAATATAAATGCCGCCATTTTGAATCCAATATGGTGGACGGTAAAAAATGGATGTTTAATATGTTTATTATACGGATATGATCTTTAAGACATAAAAAAAATATTATATTATACAATATTATACAAGTACCTACATAAAAAAATAAGACCTACTTTTTGTAGGACCGATAATCGGTCAGATTTTTGCTCCATATTATTTCTATCCCACTTTATTTATTTGTGTGCGTTGCACTACTGCAATCAGTATGTTCTATTTTATTCCGATTATTAATCGGTGACCGACTTTTTGTTAGTGAAAAATATGTCTATGAGAAAATTAGTTTTATATCTACTTATTTAAAATTAGGTACCTATAATAATATTTGGTAAGTAAAAATTAGGTAAGAATTAACAGGCAGCAAGTAGTAAATTGTTGTCGGATATACAAAATATTACGTCGATCACTTGAAACTATCGGTCCGGTACGAGCTCCCTCATGTTACGTTAACGATGTTACGTTGTTTAGAGGGAATCTTATGTAAAAACCGTTCGACACATCGATAGCGCGATGTAGGTGGCTTACAGCGCAATCTATGTTTGGAACTGTGAAACATCTAAACACACATTTACCAATATATTTAACAGTCGGTAACGTTATAATGATAACAATAAACGAAAATATTACACGATCAATGTATAAATAATTTTAGTGTTTAATCTTATGACTATTATAATATGATTATAATATGATTTTTAACACGTCACGTCATGACGTTTAAAGATGGCCATAATCAAAAGAAAACCTTAAAGTTATTTTTCAAAAATAAAAATAAATACATTTTTTTTCCTTCAAAAATGATAAGTTGCACTTAGGTGTATGCAGTTAGCATAATATAATATATGTTTATAAGAGCCGTACAAGAATTAGTACCTCTAGTGACCAACAGATGGCAGTGACCGTCGTCTACATACGATATTATTATAGACTTACTGCATTATTTTAATAAGAATCAACATGCTTTATTAAAGGCAATCTCCCTCGTATATATAAGTAATTCTCAAATTCTCGAATTATTAGTGTTGAATTTATACTCGTGGCATCCTAGGATATCCAAATAAGAAGTTTCACTCCAGTAATAAAATAATGTATATTTTATAATTTATATTTATTATATTATAATATAATAATATAACAAATAAAGAAATATGGACGAGACATTTATTTGAAAATTGGCCTCTACCTCTTAAAAATTGCGGTGAAAGTTTATACACGGTATAATATTGACGGTGACATCAGTCGACGTCACTAGGGGTCACTATGCTAAGGCGCTGACTGTTCTATTTTCCGTAAGAAAAGGCCCGGGGTCAAAATATTTTATCTTTAAATTAAAAAAAGTCCATTAACCAGCTTACAAAAATAAATGAAATCCCACCAAAAACATTTTAATGTAAAAATGTTGTCAAGACGAGTCTACACAGCTTACCCTGTAAAAAAGTTATCAGATATCGTATAAAGCCAAGCTCTACAATACACCTTAATCAAAATCTATCAAAAAGTGGTTAGATCTCATGTAGAACCTAAATTCTTGATCTATGCGCTCTTACTTCACCAGGCTTAACTTCACTTACGCTATATAGCAGTTAAAACGTGATACTTGACCGTTTTGCTACCGTTACGAATATGTCATACGAATTCATTAATCGTGTGTTAAATTAAACGGCCAAGCATCACGTTTTAACTGCAATGTAGCGTAAGTGAAGTTAAGCCTGGTGAAGTAAGGGCGCATAGATCAAGAATTTAGGTTCTACATGAGATCTAACCACTTTTTGATAGATTTTGATTAAGGTGTATTGTAGAGCTTGGCTTTATACGATATCTGATAACTTTTTTACAGGGTAAGCTGTGTAGACTCGTCTTGACAACATTTTTACATTAAAATGTTTTTGGTGGGATGACTGTATCCAGTTACACATAGCATACTACACCGTAGGCCGTAGAGCTGCTACGCAATATGAACTTTGTTGTAGCGCATATCCATCAACAATGTAGCTTTATACCATCGGCCGTAGAGCTGCTACGCAATATTAAACAATGTCGTAGCGCATATCCATCAACAATGTAGCGCTATACCATCGGCCGTAGTGGTGCTACGCCATATTATACTGTAGCTGTAGCATGTTATATCGTAGGCCGTAGAGCTGCTACGCAATATTAAACAATGTCGTAGCGCATATCCATCAATGCTGTAACATTCTGAATCGTAGGGCGTAGATCTGCTACGCAATTTTAAACTATGTCGTAGCGTATAATATTCACTATCGATAAAGCTTCCTACGTCGACGCCCGTTGAGCTCTTACGCAATATTATATTATGTCGTAGCGTATATTCATTACAGATATAGCTTCTTACGCCGACAGCCGTACGCAATATTATACAATGTCATAGCGCATATTATTCAATGAATCAATCAAGTTTTGTTAAACTACATCGTAGCGCATATTATTCAATCAATCAATCAATCAAGTTTTATTTAACTATGTCATAGCGCATATTATTCAATCAATCAATCAATCAAGTTTTATTAAACGATGTCGTAGCGCATATTATTCAATCAATCAATCAAGTTTTATTAAACTATATCGTAGCGCATATTATTCAATTAATCAATCAAGTTTTATTAAATTATGTCATAGCCCATTACATTAAACGCATGCCTATGCGTACACTCACTCATCTGCTTGCAGGTTGTGGTTATAATTGTTTCGCGGGATATTGCTAGATATAATATATTTAAATTGTATGCATTACATTATCCATCGACGATGTAGCTTACTACGCCATAGAGTAGGTACGCAATAATATGATACTATGTCTCTTTATTCTATATCTCTCATATCTCGTTATCTTATATTTTACTTTTTTAACACAAACATAGCGTTTGTTAGATCATTTGAAATTATATGGACTATTTTTCATTGTTTGCCGCATAAAAAGTACTTCGCTAATCTTTTTTGCGCGCACCAATTCGTTAACATAATATTATATTTTTGTAAATATTAATTTATCCCTAAACTTCCCATGAAAATATACCTAAAACTAAATAATTAATATTGTTTAACCTGAAAAAGTAAAATAAATATAACTTATGATATTTTCGGCGTAATTACGCTAAGTAATGCTTATGTGAATGTCATGCGTTTGGGTAATAAAAATAAATATATTGATAAAAACATTACTGACCTTATTTCTGTCTTTGGTTTTTCATATTTCCAAAAACAATTCGTGCTAAGCATCAATAATTTAGAATGATGTGAAATTATTTTGGAATAAAAGCAATATCGTGTTAAGTGCTGAGTGTTAAGTAAACGAAAAATATTTTTTATTACAAACATCTATAAACTAAATTAAAAATTAAAAAAAACCCCGACTTAGCGTGTAAATTCCTATCACACCTTACAAACGACCTTGAAGACCTGAACCGATTTCCACCAACTCCGCTTCTGATTGGGAGCTACGATGGCACAGACAGACACAAACACAGTTACACAGAAAAGTCAAACTTATTTTTCCCGTCCCGTCCGTTCCCGTCGTTTTTACGTCGGGCGTTAAAAAGTAAAGAACTATTAAGAGGAAACACCACGATTGAGAGAAATATAAAATAGGTATTTATAAAATCTATTGCTGTCTCGCAGTGCCTTAGCTAGCCAGCACTAGCGCGATAGAGACAACTGCAACTTGGACTGAAATTACCTATTAAAAGTACCAGAAATCGACGTTTAGGGGATTCCTGTTTCCTCCTCCAAAACTTAACCGATTTAAATATTTTTGTCTGTATTAGCTAAAAAAAGAATTGAGCTAGGTTCCTATTTTTTGCTTTTGTTGATTATTGTAGTCAAATCTGTCTCCTAGATATTTAAACATAGCGGAGAGTCTGGCCATTTTTTTTAGGTTTTTAAACGTCTATATCTCTTTAAATAATTAATTTATTAAAAAAAGGAAAAAATAGGGACGTACAAACAATATCCATAAATATTCAGGAAAAAAATTGTTACTCTAGAGGTGTTATCCAGGGAGGAAATAGAAATCCCCTAGACCCATATTTTTGTATGGAAAAAATTTCGTGGTGTTTCCTCTTAAGCTATAAAGGTATACTAGGTATAGGTATATCCAGGTTGTCCTGTAGATTCTTTCGACATCGTCGCGGCATACATAGTATATAGCCTTAGGTTTACTTTCACAGCTGGTTGTACAACAGTTCGTGATTATTCATGCAGTTACAAGGAAATGTTAGCATATTATTTTTCTGTCAATTACAATAATTTTCCTTTTAAAAAAGTATTATCTTAGTATGTGTCAAGTATAAATTATGTATATTTTAAGATTTGTACCCTATCATTTATTTTACAGTTTACTTATTATGTATTATTAATATAAAGATATATACCTATTATATTAATCATTATTTATAATTATTTATGTAGCACAATTATACTCGTATCCAGCAATTTAATAATATCTTTCAAAACTGTTTTTTTTTCTTTTTGTCTGGAACAAATTGCTATTATAGTAATAATAGTCTTTGTGTACTATCGTGTTTCTGTGTTGTTTGATTTCTTTTATTCTGTGTATGTGTAACTTTTGCTTGTGCGCAATAAAGTATATTTTCATTTTCATTTCATTTCATTCATTTTCATTTCATTTCAATTTTCGGCTATGTTACGTATATCTACGGTTTATAATTAATTTTAACGTGCCCATAGCTTTAAGGTCTTTTGTACAGGTAGCTGTTATGTGTTTTGTCCAATTGAGTATACGAGATTGATATTGATTTGAATTGCTAAACAAGATTGATATACAACGTATCAACGCAATACGTCATGTCACTACCCGTATTATATCAAAAAAAATCCGGTAGTCCAGGGAAATCTCTTTAGCAAATTATTGTGCGATCAAATTTGGGGTGCAGCCAATACTCCTGTCGCTGGAGGCGGCAGACGGCCATCATGGGGGATTTGGCAAGGGGAGACTAATATACAGTTTTGGAATTTAAAATCTCCACCGATTTGTATAACATTGTATGTACATAGCATGCTTTAGTAAAATAAGGGGTATAAAACCAAAATCATCTAAAAATGGTAACACTGTTGGAAACCTCGTAAAAATTGCTTTCAAATGTTATGCTAGTTTCGTACCAAAAACCCGCTAAAACATACAGAAATCTGCCCACTTAAAATAGATTTAAAATCAAAAGCCCCTATTCGTGCATACCCGTATAATCATCCGATTAAGCTTAAACGATTTTTTTGTATCCTGTGATACTTTTGAAGAGTACGTTTTAGTGGGTTTTGATACCCACTTCTAATGTGTTTCATAGTATTCTCTAAAAAAGAATTTAACCCATTTAATTTTCTTTATTCGTTCCCTACTTAAAAAGAATAAAACAAACGATTAATTTAAATTAACGTCATAAGAGGACACTTTAATTAAAAACGTCATTGCAATATTAAATTTATAATACTCCGTACTTAATATTGTTGTTTATTGTTTGTATTATTTCATAACGTAAATCGTTTTTTGAAAAAGAAATCAATTTATTTCTTCTCTTACCTTCTTCTCTTAAATACGAGTATAAAAATGAATTGCTGTTCGTTAGTCTCGCTAAAACTCGAGAACGGCTGAACAAATTCGGCTATTTTTGGTCTTGAAATATTTATGGAAGTTCAGGGAAGGCTTAAAAGGTCTGTATGCTCAACGAAGTGGGCACGGATCAGCTAGTTATTTTTTAAATTAATTTATAAGAATTAATGATCAAGTAAGTACTAATTTTATTTAATTATTTATATACAATCTTTAGTTAGAAATTCGAGCTTTAATCTAATTTTTTACTTTATTATTATTATTATCTTCTACAATATTTCTAATGATAATGATAACTGATAATTATAACCACGGTTTACAATTTATGTAAGCCCACATACACACACTCGGTAGAGTTGACATGATGATCATGTTGATGTTGACCCTCGTGGAACAAAGCACTCGGTGCAAGACGCCGAAATTCCGGAAATTCGCTATCGGCCTGGGACACGTTGTTATTGTTCCAAGTTTATTGCAACTGTCACTAGGGTTGACACAAAACAACAATGAAAAAATATTATCACTAAATAATTTATCGAAATATTACTCTTATGTACAGTCGGCTGCACTAACATGGATACATCTACAAATTTGCAAAAGTATGTCTACGCTTAATTTTTCAAAAATATCGTCACCATGCATTCAAAGCGATGTAACCAGCAAAGTGTTTCAAAATTATGAATACATTATTTTCATTTTTTTTTTTTTTTTTTCACACCACGTCAATCTGGCCCTGTGCTAAGTATCCGAAGAACTTGTGTTACAGGTACCAGACAACGGAAATATATTTAATACTTTTATACTATACACATATTTAAGATTTTTATTATATTATATACAAATTTAATACACATCCATGACCCAGGAACATTGAAAACTTTTTGTTACCTCGGCGGGATTCGAACCCGCGACCTTTCGTTCGAGCGCCAACGCGCTCAACCAACTGCGCTACGGAGGTCGTAATGAATAAACAGCAGTATTTCAGTGAATAGTATACACACTTAAATTCAAAATTATGAACACGCGAAAAATTTCAGTAGCATGCATCATAATTTTGAAACACTTTGCTGGTTACATCGCTTTGAATACAATATGGTGACGATATTTTTGAAAAATTAAACGTAGACACATTTTTGCAAATTTGTAGACGTATCCATGTTAGTGCACGCGACTGTACATTATAACATCTATTTGGTAGTTTGATTGGAAGCGCGAATATAACTTCAATTAATGCAGTTTTGGACAAACCTTATTGTATCTCTTCTATTTGGTAAATAGAAAATTAATAAATAGTATTAACGAAGAAAGTAATATACAGGGTATAAAAAGACCAGTCACTATTACTTTGAGATACGATCATACTACCTTTGATTATTATGGAAATGATTTTTTTTATATTTTAATTGTCAAAAACTACATAATTTTTTTTTTACTTTTCACCATTTCTTTTGTTTTGTCGCAAAAATAACAGCACGGCAAAAAAAACTTTTTTTTTTGCCGTACTGTTATTTTAGGTAGTATAATCATATCCCAAAGTTACAGTGACTGCTGTTTTTACACCCGTTATAAATCATTAATTACACAAACCACAAAAGGTTTTTTTTAAATAATTTGTATTACTAAGCACTTGTATACTGCCCTGGTAATTAATAGAATAGGTTACGAGAAAACGGCTCTTAAAGATTTATCTTTAAGTGCTATTCTATCGAAACCGCCTTTTCTTACTTACTGCTTTATTAATTACCGGTGCAGTATATAAGTCCTAATAAATATGAATGAGTAGTACAATTAACTTTCTTATTTGCATAGCTTAATATTAAAAGTTATTCGATTCGTAGAAGACCACGTACACTCTCCTAAACAGATTTATGCTCCTTTAGTTAAATATGTGTGCAGTATTATGACAACCCTAAATCAAAAGGACGTATATTAGTAACATGTTTCCAAGTCAACTCCTGAGGTCGGCATCTTGAGATTATAATATAGAGGACCACATACCCTGCGTATTACAGAGACACGGCACAGTGGAATATAATTAAGAGACCATAGACCTCCGTGGCTGACAAATATGGCACTATTGATTTATAATGCAGTGCATCGCTAATGGGATATAAGGTTTAAAATTATCGTTCTATCTAAGAGAACTAGAGATCAGGATACAAGTGTACTCTTCTCTCTTCCTATATTCACATAATCTACATGGTGATCCGGTCGTCCTATCTGTGACTGTCACAACGACATGACTGGTGAGAGATCAGGCGCAGGACCAACCAAAGTATGGATTTATTCTTTCTTCTCAGACGATCCCGATTTTGCTCCCAAATGCTCCAAAGCCAGCATTATCCTTACCACAATAAACCAATAGTTTGTGTCGTTCCAACCCGAATCAAATCCATGACCTCTAGAACCTGGAGCCGCAAGCTCTAAACCACTGTACCACTGGGGCGTTATGTTGTATTGCAGAACAATTTGGGGACCACATAATATTTTGATGTAGAAGACTGTACTGTAGGAGAAAATATTATTATATCTTTTGGTAGTCTTTATATATATAGTCATGAATTTACGCAATCACAACGTTTTTTTTGTAATTGATAATATTAAAGCACCCTGGTAAACAAATAATGTAAAACTAACATTATTTAAGTACCAATAAAAATAATGAAGATAATAATCAAAAAAATATAATGTGCGACCGAAAAGGGAACTGAATGTGATGTCATGTTGCCATGTTGCTTACCCTACATAGATATTACACCAACCTGCGTACAAATATCGTTTTGCAAGAATGAGATGGATAATTTTATTTAATCGACTTAAATGTTTTAAAAGTTATCCTAATTATGGTTTTAGATTTTATTCGTAATGAGTCCAAAATGTAAATAAATTTAATATTCATTCAATAACCCAATTCCCCAAATATTAAGATTGTGCCGTGCAAAATCCATCAAATAGTGTAATAAATAAATGTCTCGACAAATGACTACAAACCTTGACATATATATTTAATATTGCAGACCACAGAACATCGCAGGTGATAGACATGGCGCTGGAAATTGGGTAGACCAAGGTAAAGACACAGCTGTTGCCGATTTCAAAGCTGGTTGCTTCACAATGAGAAATATAATATTTGACCTCGTATAATCAAGATACTACTGTGGTCGACTCAGTGGTTGTTATATATATTATTGTTATATAATATTAAACTTGTATTATTAATATATATTAATAATGGATCCCCTCACGATTTCAGTGACGTTGGCCAAATTCAGAACCAGTAGGAATGAAGAACGATAAATGAAAAGAATGGCGTATTGGTATAACATTACTTTTATGAGCTGACAAAATATGCGAATTCTGCATGGCCTATTTACTATACACATATTTACTCCTGCCCAAGTGTGAGCGTGTCAGATTTGATTATTAATATGGCAATTTGTAAAAAATTTAAATTGTAACTAACTATGAATTTATTATTTTGTGAATAATATAATAAACACAAATAATTATGTCATTCTTAACAAAGTAGTTTTTAAGTCACTTTGACATTTGTCAGTGTTAATATTATTTCCGGTTCTAGAATTTGATAATTTGAGATGTTTAATAAAAATGTAATTATTAAGGTTAAATTCTGAAATAATGTGAAAATAATTGAACATTCATTGTAAACATTTTTGTATGTCAATTTCAGTATTTCATAATATTGTAAATTATTCTACGAACTTCCGCTTTAAAATAATATTGTCATTGTGTTATATCTTCCGGTGTAAATGGCGCCAAATTATACTTATAAAAGAATATGTCCGCTATATTGGCTTCAGTTCTGAACCAGATATTGAGTGAACAAAGGGGATTGTCCACTTTGTATAGACACTTTGGCCATTCGTGGACAATTAATTAAGCTAATAAAATGATATAAATTAAGTACTTCATATCAGTAAAAAGGAGAATACAAGCCTAGTTTTGTGTCAGACTTTATATTTAGTTAGGTTTTTATGTGTTATTGAAAAATGTAAACAATCAAATAAAACAACATACTTTGCATGAATATTTTATTATTCTGCTTCATAGGTTAGTAGTACATGATCAAGAAACTGGGCAGGTGGATTAATATGCTCTTGATACCTTGCCCAGCCTATAAACTCAGACACTGGCGACTCACTAAGAAGCCATTAACAAAAAAAAAGAAGAAGAAGAACCATAAAATGGTCGTAATAAGAGCGCAGCAACCTACTGTTATTATTCCAATTATTATAATACATAACCTTTTATTATATATGTGCCGTAAAGGTCCCACTATGCAATTGCAATAATAATATTTTATTTCCTATCTCATTCCATTGTAAAAAGCCAAGTAGCAATAATATCTCACACGAAAATAACATTCACGAAAACAAAGCGAATGACGTTGCATATTTTGACATATCGTATTTGCATTGCCATAATATAAAAAAGTTATTGCTTTTATACGTCACTGAAGATTTAATATTAAAGAAACTATTTAAATAAATTCCATTTTAACAACAGTAAACTACTTGCGAATTTTTAAAGTCTATTAGAACATTCAAAAACATAAAAATAGCATAAAACAGAGGCATGACTTTAATATTAATATCAATTTGTTGATTTCTCGGCGCTTGACAATGGTAACACTGGAACCATTTGCCGACTTCCGAACATGGAATTCAAACTAGAAACTATAAATAATTGTGTTTTTTGTTGTGTTTATTTACACAATTTGTTTTTCAAATAAAATTAACAATAAATAAATAAAAAATATCCATTAAGTTAGTTTTTTTATAACGTCGTGTTCACGGATGGCCAGAAATGGACAATGCCCTTTAAGATAAGTACCATATTTTCTGAAAGCCTCTATATTATGTTGTAGCTAAGTAATATTATTATGTCTCGTTTTATTATAGTGTTTTAGTAGTAAATAATTTATTAATATTTAATACTTGGAAATATATTTTGATGATAAATTATTGGTATATTGTAAAAATAGTCTAATTTGCTAAAGTATCATGTGATTGGTACTTTTAAATAAAAAGTAAATACCAGGTTGTTAAATACATTTTATTTTATTCCATAGTTTATTAATTTATTGTTTAAATTATATTCCTAGTACAGTAAAAATATTACAAAGCTGTTTAAGACATTTATTTATTGATAAAAGGAAGTGTAGTATATAAAATGGTGTGTTGCTAATTGTCTTAATTTCTTGTAATTAAAATATAAGTAGTGTGATACAATAAAACTTATAAATACATTGGTTTAGCGTTTTACTTTGAATTTTGATTTTAGTATTTATCTACACTTTAATATATTTTTACAGTTAACTTTTGGCCATTCTACTTTATCATATTTTAGCTTTCTTTAATTTTATTATATTTTCATTCCCGTTTTGACAAGCGCAACACACAACTATAAACAGTTTGTGTACCGTGTAAGTATATCCTCTCGTAATCAACTGGGTGTTGATTATTCTACATGACTAGCGAGAGATTAGGTACCATACCCACGTTTTAGATGACCATTCGATGCATGGGTCAAGACAATCAGGAGATCAGCGAGATGTGTATTGTGTATATGAGAGCCAAGCTCTAAGCCAATAGACTCTATCTGAGGTCTATTTATCATTTAAATATATGTCGGAGAACAAAGCTAAAACGGAATTGATACGTCAAGTCTTCAACTGACTTGGACGAGTTCGGTAACATTTGGCAGTTGACAGCTCGTTTGACAGGTGTCACTTTTGACAACGATGACAGAAATACTCGTCGCCCGAACACTTTTTGAGTGGACACCGTTAGCAGCGCACTCATTGCCTATTAATCATCCGTTTGCATCAATGTATGTGAATATT
This sequence comes from Celastrina argiolus, assembly GCA_905187575.2. Classification (NCBI taxonomy): domain Eukaryota; kingdom Metazoa; phylum Arthropoda; class Insecta; order Lepidoptera; family Lycaenidae; genus Celastrina; species Celastrina argiolus. The sequence goes on from LR994585.1 coordinate 16,768,848, forward strand.
TTAGCGTGAAACTTTGTTATTTCTCGAACAATATACTGGTATAGTCTATGAGACCTGTTATTTCCTGACGATGGAGACAATCCAAAGTAAGGTCCACAAGGGTCTGACCCTGTCATATATTATCATGACTTATTAGTCACTGTAATGATAATGATGGTAAATCTAGAAAAAACCAATGATCTTTATCAAGATGTATGAATATCTAATTCATAGTTGTTGTTTTACATTGAACAAATTATCGTTTTAACGGGTGTAAAAATAACAGTGACTATAACTTTGGGATTATACGACCTTTTCTCATTCTAGAAAATATGCATATTTTTACTATTTTTTTTTTGCTTTTTCGTTGTTCTTGCGTCAAGCAAAAAAAAATTTGACAAAAAATATATACATTTTTAAATGAGGATGGTAGTATAATCGTACTCAAAGCTATAGGGACTGTTCTTTTTACCTAAGTATATTTTATTTTCGCATTACGTCGCTATGTTACTCTAGGTGTTTTTCATTCAAACACTCCAAAGTTTCGTTATCCAAACCCATTTACCAAGTTATTTATTCATTAATATCGTTTAATCCCGTGTGAGGCTTGTGGCTATCCTTTTATTCTTTTTCGATTCAGTTTGGAATCAGCATAAATTGGTTTCGTATAAACCGTCCGCCATTTTTGTACGTTTCATACCAAGTATTGATGAAGCTTTTTGTATTGTAATATGAGAGGAATGTGTCGGATTATAAATGTTTCCGACGAATTCACGCGAAAACTATATCTGTGGTTTATTTTAAACTCTCTGATCCTAACCCATTTTTTACCCGTTTACGTAATATAAAGGAAAAAATTACATACGATACTGATATGAAAAATTCTAAAAACATATCAACAAATTATGAACTACAATTATTGTGATAACAATTCTTTAATTCGACTACACAAATTATTCTTCCAATGTAACGCCCGGTTTTGGAAAGGTTGATCAAATTGTCGGTCAGCTAACATTTGAGTTAACAGCCTGTTCTGAACGCTGACTATGTTCAATATTGTACGAATCTTTTGATAGCTCTTTTCATTCAAATCATGGAAGTCATTCAATCATAGAAATTAAAGAATCAATCATGTTCCGTATATCCTTCCTTTCAACTTCATTGTAGATATACGGGTAATTATTAAATGTTACTAAATGACATAATAACCGAATAACCTATCATATACATAACTCTGCATGGTAACCGAATCCGGATGTCTCGAGATCTGTAACCGTATCCGGATAACACAAGATCCGTAACACAATATTTAGGGCTTCGTCAATATTGGCGCCCGAACATAATGTATTTGTGTAAACCGGTCCCCCTCTCGTCCTAGCACTCTAATAATATTAATGCGAAAGTTTGTGATTTATCTTTTATGTTTATTTTAAGATAATACTAGCTTATTATAGCCTCGAGCTGCAGCAGCGGGATTTTTTGCTGCTGATCCGTGCCCACTTCGTTGAACATAAAAACAGTTTGTGATGAAATTTTCTATATTTTCTCACCGTTGAAACCTTCCCTGGACTTTCACTAATATTTTAAGACCAAATACAGCCGAATCGATCAAGCCGTTCTCGAGTTAAGCAAGACTAGCGAACAACAATTCATTTTTATGTATAAGAGACGAAGAGAGAAGATAATCATCATCATTGATATTATTACAAGTAGAGGTATATAGATATTATTACAAGCAGCCAGAGGCAATTCTATAACCTGTTTATATTACTTGCTTATGCTCGCAGCTTCACTTGCATGTAATAAATTTCACCCCTTCGGTGGTTGAAATTTGAAAAATTCATTTCTTGGAGATTGGCTGCGTGGATTTAGGAATTATTCTATATTTTGTAATAATGATTAAGGAATGCCTCTGAATTGATACATCAGTAAATAACTTTGCATTTTATCATTCCACCTCCTTGAGGTTGAATTTAAAAGAGTTATGTCATAAGAGGATCATATATTTATGCAAAATATCAACTTTCTAATGTTAAATTTATGATTTTTAAATCTTTTATCTATACTTTATTAATATTATAAAGCGGAAGAGTTTGTTTGTTTGTTTGTTTAAACGCGCTAATCTCAGGAACTACTGGTCCGATTTGAAAAATTCTTTTTTTGTTGGATAGTCCATTTATAGAAGTAGGCTTTAAGCTATATAACATTACGCTGCGCCCAATAGGAGCGAAGCGTCAGTGAGAAATGTTGCAAAAACGGGAAAAAATATTCACATTTGAGGACTTTCTTTGCGTGCGCTGCATAAACGGTTTAAGTCACTCAAAAACCGTTGGATGGTAACCGTCGAAAAAAGTCGGGGGCACAACTGGTCCTCTATATAACTTTGGCATGAATTTTGTTAAACGCTGGATTACGAAATTTCACTGTAGCAGACAGTACCTTATAATTTTTAATATAAAGATGGAGTCTGCTTGTAGTTTACAATAAATATCTGCAAATAGGTACAAAACCTGGTACGCAATAAGTTATATTAGCAATAAAACCATATTTCCGAGTTTGCCCGCGCACTGGCGCTCTATGGCGGTTTCAGCGCAAAACTCACTAACTTCAACACAATATAAAGTTCGTCGTTTAGAATCTGTTATAGTGATATCCTTTGGGGCCGTACCATGTATTGCGAATGTGTTTTGTATAATTAGAACACAACGAAATGCAAGTTTCGATTTTGGAATATGGTGACAGCTGTGTCTGGCTTAACCAAACAGCTCGCAATAATGCTGCTAATTTAAACATCACATAATATCATTTAGTACTAGATGTTTCATTATAATTAAATACATGCTGTTATAGCGCCTCCGTGGTATAGTGGTTCAGAGCTTCGCTCTCGACCTGGAGGTCGTGGGTTCGATTCCCACGTTGAAACAACAAAAATTTTTGTTTTCAAGTTTGGTTAGGTTAATGCAGGCTGATCACCTGATTGTCTGACAAGAAAAATGATCCATTCACCGGATGGGCATGTAAAAAGTCGGTCCTGCGCCTGTTCTCTCGCCAGTCATGTCGGTTTACTGTGTACGGTGTACCCAGTGGGGGTTATGAGAGTAAAAGAAAGAGAGAGTGTCTTTGTGTATTGCTTAAAGTTAAAAAAACTTACAAAGTGACAGCGGAATTTCAGGTTATATTAATTATCTAATGATACCTCAAGTTTAGGCTCTAGCACGTGCCAGATAAAAAGAGAAATATACACTCAAAAAACTCAACCCTGCTTCTGGCGCCTTCGGTTAATAACATGAATATCATAAGTGCAATTTTCCACAATAGGTTCTAGAACGTTTAAATGTTGCTTTATTAGTGAAATAAAATTGCATTTGAAATTTTCGTGCTCCGTCCTTCGTACAGTCAACTTCATTATTCAATTGATGTTACTTGAAAAAAAAAGGAAAAAGTCACAAATTCCAGAAAGTTTACGGCGTGCATGCTTCCCTCGCAGACATAAAAATATTCTAGAAATCTAGAAGCGACTGCATTTTTCTTTTCTAGGTCATGAGTTGGTATCGTGGTATATTTCCCGTGGTTCCGTGGGCGGCGGTTCTGTCGGAGTACCGCCGAGTTTTAGTGGGTATGGCTGCGTCCACTTACCATCTTAACGGACGCAGCGAGCCCCACATACCCGTGGTAGGAATCCCCATCCTCCATGGGATGCGGCAAGCAGCATTTCTCGGCGAACTGATGGAACAGACCATCTTATCTCATTAGCTGATTTATAAATGTAATCAAATAAAATCGAATATTTTATTAAATTTTACAAAAGATTTTGAATGTCTTGTCTATTTGATGCCTACCACCAGTTCGAGAACCAGCCCAGCCAAAACAACCGGCGTATTAACGAATACAATGATGTTATGCTTTAAATTAAATTATAGTTGTGTTAATTGGCGCTTACATGTTGACTTTTTCATTCAGCCAAGCATTGACAGTGACAACTTAATTACCGTTTCCTTATTTGATTTTAGTCATTAATATTCCCTATTATGTTGTAATACAATATTTCATTATTATAATATTATTATTCAAAATCAAGAAACGAAGTCAAATAGTTGTCCTAAATTAAAAATATACCATTGAAGAAATCTAGTTATGAACTAAATACTACACAAATTCTAGACCATAGCCCAAATAGGAAGTATCTAGAACACCTAATTCTCTGTCCTCGCTTGTAGAGTTCCTAGGATTCTCGGAGAGCTAGATAGTGTTGCTATGAAATATTCGCTTTGTATCGGAGCCTTATTATTTTTATTTTAATATGTTTGTGTTAGAAATACACATTTCTCAACAAATATTGAATATTATTGTTGAGTAGATATTCGCGACTTCGCTTACATACACACACATAACAAAACCTTTCTGCACACATTTAACATTATACATACATAACATTTTCCAAAAAGTAAAAATCATTTGAAATCTGTGCAGACGTTTATGAGAAATAACACCGACGCACTCGACCACTGAGAAACAGGTGTAGTCATCTATTGTAACCCCCGGTTTCTGAAAGAAAAATCAACGATCAAATTTACTAATTAGTGTTCGAGCCTCTTCTTGCCTGTTGTCAATTTCAGTACTAAATAAAAAAAATAACATTCTCTATAAACTTTTCTGCCACAGGTGTTTTGCTGTTGGTGCATTTTTTTGTAACTATTACCATAAATGGTTACCGATAGTAATATATAGGTATATGGGTAAAAAATGTATCACTACCGCACCCCCTTGCTTATAACCTTTTAACCGTCGATGTATTTTTCTATCAATAAAATCATCATTAATTAGATATTTTTTTAAATATCCTAAGTCCCGAATGGATGAAGGTGATATGTAGCAAAGTTAAGATTTCGAGAAAATTGAGTTCAAAATGTCACTTACACATTTAAGAATACGTCGTTACGTATAAAATGCATTAATCTAAACAACCGTCTTTAGAATCAATGTACTTAATACGTTACTACATATCATAAAATGTTTAAGTGACAGTTTGAACTCAATTTTCTGTTTTTTTGCGACATATCACCATCATCCATTCATTTCTTCAATTAGTTTAGTAATAGTTATAGATCAATACACAACATAGTTACAAATAAACGCACCAACAAAACACCTGTGGCAGAAAAGTTTATACAGCGTGTTCTCTGTTTGTGAGTTCATCTATCACTGCCACACCTACATGATTATTTATACATTCGCCGCAAGTGATTATGGCTCCCGCTTGATAAATCGGTTCCTTATTCGCGTGAAAATGTTTGTACATTTTTATTGCATGATTAATATCTTTGACATAATCCCGAGTATGACATGGGTCGGGTGACGTCACTGCATACAGGCTGTTACAAATTTTTCGCAACTATAATTCAGTTTTTAGCGCCTCCGTGGTCTAGTGGTTCTAGGCTTCGCTATCGACCCGGAGGTCGTGGGTTCGATTTCCGCGTTGGAACAACAAAAAATTTTTTTTCCAAGTTTTTTAGGACAATGCAGGCTAATCAGTGATCCTGATTGTCTGACAAGAAAGATGATCCATGCGTCGGATGGGCATGTTAAAAGTCGGTCCTGCGCCTGTTCTCTCGCCAGTCGTGTCGGTTTACCGTCCCGAGTGTCTTTGTGTATTGCGCGCACACTTGGGCACTACAAACAGCTCCTGCGTAGCTGGCCTGGTTTCAATAAAATCGGCTACCGACACCAAAATCGGTAAGGCTATTCTTATTATTATAGCCGAATATTGTAACGATAACTAATTTAAGTGACACTCAAGTAACATGTTGTCCTTGTCATTCCAAAAAGAAATGACAGAGATACCCTTTAAATAGGAGGGCTCTTCATTTTAACTAGCGCTTCAGTATTCGGTCGTAAGACTACCAATTATAAAAAAAAATGGTTTTCTTCTTTTTCATCGTCGGGTGAAATATTCAACAAATTAATCTTGACTCAAATTTTATTCACAGAATTATACATTTAACTCAGGATAATGTAGTTCATTAACCTTTTAATGCAATCTGAGATATTAAAGAGTATATTTAAAAGAGTGAAATTCAATAAACAGTGGGCCTACGGGGCGGCGGGCCTAATGCAGCCACCCCCTCACCCCCACCCCACGAGACAAACTCAATTAATTCCCTTTACGCCATAGAAAACCTTTCAATTTTTAACACGTTTACTTTGAGTTTATAATGTAATGCCCCTATGGTCCAGCGGCTTACAGCTCCGGAGTTATGGGTTATAAACCCGAGTTGAAATAACTAATATTGATTACGGGGTAGCTCTTAAGAATACGAATAAAATTATTTATTTCATTATCACACAACGCATATAGAAGAAGAAACAAGATGAAACGAGAAATAAAACTATAGCTATTATATTGTGCGATACCAAAACTTAGATGAGTGTGCACATTGTACAATGAGAAAGGATAAAATAATAAACATTATTTTGTTAAGTGCAAAGTTACCACTCCAATAACATGTTGCATGGGCTAGTGGCTAAGAGCTTGACTCACAATTCCAGCTGCCATGGGTTCAATCTCGCGTGGTACAAAAAGCAGATCGCCTGATTGTCTCACAAGAAATATAACGGGTATATAGATAATAATATCCAAGCGTTGAATGGGCAGGTCCTACTAGTGTAGGAGAGTAAAGAAATGCTGGTCTGGTTTCAACAAAGCCGCCCACCGTCACTGAAATCGGTGAACTATAATCTATACTTAATATTATAAAGCGGAAGAGTTTGTTTGTTTGTTTAAACGCGATAATCTCAGGAACTACTGGTCCGATTTGAAAAATTCTTTATTTGTTGGATAATCCATTTATAGAGGAAGGCTTAAGGCTTTATAACATTACGCTGCGACCAATAGGAGCGAAGCGTCAGTGAGAAATGTTGCAAAAACGGGGAAAATTATTCGCATTTGGGGACTTTCGTTGCGTGCGCTGCATATAGTTTAAGTCACTCAAAAACCACGCGAAGTCGAAGGGCACAGCTAGTAATTATTATAAAAATTTTAACTATAATAATTATTATAAACTTATGTTAAAAAAAAATTTGGTATTCCGTGGTGTCTGCCTATGTCCTTGCACTAAGCAGAGTCTGTCACGCAGGGAGCATAATATAAAGATACAATTGTAATATTATATTTTGAGGACCTCCGCAGCGCAGTGGTTGAGAGAGAGAACAAAATGTTTTCAATGTAGCTGGGTCATGGATGTGTATTAAAGTGAATGAATGGAATGAAATGGAAATATTGTGCACAATCAGAGGTTACACATATGTCACCAAGATAAACAACATAAAAACTCGATAGTACATAAAGGCGGCCTTATTAGTACAATAGCAATTTCTTCCAGACAACCTTTGAAGGAAGGATCCAATTACTGGAGTAGTAGGTATTGTGCTTTAAAAGTATATTATGTTTTACAATAAGATTATTAATAAATTTTAATAATATAACTTTATACATAATACAATTGGTGTATATTATAGTAAAAATCTGAAGTATGTATATAGTATAAAAGTATTAAATATATTTCCGTTGACTGGTACCTGTAACACAAGTCGGATACTTAGCACGGGGCCAGATTGACGTGGTGTGAAGCGTCCATGGATATTATTATTATTATATTCCCAATATCTTAAATTTTTGAGTATAAATTTCTTCACTATGTACCAGTGAAGAAGTTTTGACACGTCAATGAAAGAACAACACAACTTTTCCACATGAAACTTCAAAAAGTGCAGTTTATTTAAGAAAGTTTAGTAGAAAGATAAGATAAGTGCTAGCTTTTGTATGCCAAACGTGTTTCTCATAAATAGTGGGATTTTAATTTATCGATGTATACAAGATATTATTTATTATACAGGCTATAATATTAATGAGTGATAATACTTTAGGGTATGTATGCCGTATGGGTCCCGTATTTAGAGTTTACTGTGAAAGTACCAGAGCTGAAAGAGGTTGTTTTTTTTTAATTATTCTATGAGAAAATTTATGATGTTCGGTCATTTCTCATACAAACACGAAAGTCCAATGTGACTCTTTCAGTCCTGGCACTTTCACAGTATACTTTTCATAGGAGGCATATACACACCCTAAAGTATTATCACTCATTTATTTTACACCTAAAATCCTACTATACTATTATTATAATAATGCAAAAGTCTGTCTATCTGTTGGTTACCTCTACAAGATTTAGGGCCAATTTCACCAAGCACATGTTAAAGTCTAAGTTAAGTCTAATATTATGTTGGACTTTTCGTATTTCAACGAATGAGAAGGCATGGTACTTTAACAAGCTATTAACAGCACAAGCGTTGGTGAAATTGGGACTTAATCGTCAAACTAATTTTGTTGAAATTTGCCATGGATATATTTTCAAAATACCTCTATCAAAGAAAATCTTGTTTTTATCCCTAAAAAGTGCAGTGTTCCTATGCGACGTTTTATTTTCACGAGCAGAGCTGCGGGCAAAATATATATGTCGCAGTCATCTGATTGAATCCGCCATTTAATTGAATGACTAGCGCTTTCATTGAATCCTGTTTTTACCAACAAATTTTAGTATCCGAGACTAGGACAGCCGTTTAATATTTTAGTTTTAAACTTCGAAATTTCCGAATGTGTACTATTATAACGTATATTAAAGTAAATTAAACAAAAAATGTATCAACACATTGCTATCTGTACGAGCTGTTTGACGCCATTATATGACTGCCTAGTGATTCAATTAAATAACCAGATTCAATAAGATGACTGCGACATATATAACGGAGTGAGGTATTCTGTGGGCATCCGTTGATTGTTTTGTATCGTCAGGAAATAATAAGCCGCACATACAGTACCAGTATATTGATTGTAAAATAACATAGTTTCACTCTAAAATATTAACTCAGGTCGTGGATGCAAATGGATAACGATTAGATACGCGGAGAGTTCTGCGCTCGCGTCCGTTCCGTCTGACACCCCATTGTTATGTGTCATTTCAAACGAGCATAGACCACTCCCAAGCCATGACAGCTGTCCAAGTCATAGCTTGACGTTTCGTAGACAGATGACAGCTACAGGTGACATGTTGCACGACTGAAGCGCCATCCCGCCGACATATATGAAACTGTAATTAAGTATTAGTGACCCTTTATTCAAAAACTACTTAATTATTTTTTTATGAAATTAAGTATTGTAGTAGTTTACACTTCAATGCATGCATATGTTATGGTCCAGGTGATTAATGCGGGCAATATGAATAATATAATTATATGTCTATCGGGCTAATTTAAGTAAAATGTGATAAAAAATAATATGTTTTATTACTCTGCCTAAAAGGTGAAATATTAAGTATAATGTCGCATATAATTAAGTCTTTGTATATTATTAAATTGTATGTCATACTGGAAATATTTTATAATGACCGGGCGTTATGTAAAATGCTTAAATTATTACTTGGTCCATAACATAATATATACTACATTTTATCTCGAAAAGTAAAGTATTCCCGTGTATAACAGCGGGCGGGCCGAAAAAGCTGAGCAAAATATTAAACTGTACGTTTTTGAACAGTAGGTATTCGTGTCATATAAAACTGCTATCGCTTTAACCACGCTAACATTTAAACCAGTGTTCTGGACAGACAGCCAACAAATTAAAAAGCAATCGTGTATTCGCCGAAAACTGCGTGTCCGCCAAAATATTCCGGCTTTTGAAGTGTGTCTGGATTTTAATTGCGATCCACAATATAGTCCTGTCAGTGTAGAAGAGTATAAAACTATGGAATAGTGAACTATAGGTGTAGAGCATATTGAAAAAAAAGTATAAAAAACTATAACCCGATCTCTCAAAAAAGGGGTCTAAATAGGCTGAAACAAGAAAATAATTAAATTTGAAATCCAGATATGCATAGGTACAAAAATGGTCAAGGTAGAGCGGTGGTCGCACCCGCTATTGGTATTTGGTATTGAAAATAGCGTGATCGACTAGCACATCATATTTAATAAAAAAAACTAGCAGTTTAGCCGCTGCTAGGGAACATACATACATACACAGACTGCCAAAATCATTTCCCTTCCTTTTGGCTTCGCCGAAGTCGAATAACTGTGAAGGAGAAATAAACGATAAATCAAGAATAAAATAAAACTATCTAACGTTATTTTCAATGTTACAGTACATTATGTAAAGTCAGTAAAATAATATCAATAGCATGTAAATAAAAAAAGAGTTGTCCGGATGCATGTAGCACGTGTTTTAAACCATTAGCAAGTTTTTAAGGTTATTATCAGTTCTAGTTTATGTGAGAGGGTTAAGTGCGCATGTCAGCTAGTAACTTGTTGGCCGTAGTGCCGCGGACGGCAGTGCGACGCGGCGTCGCGGAAGCCACGCGTGTTTCCCGCCGACGCGAGTTCTGAATTCGAAATTACGCGCGAAATATTGCGTGTTTGTTTTTTTTAATATCACGGTATACGCTTTGCCGCACTTGGTCACGGCAGATTATATTCAGCAGATATTAAAAAAAACTTTATTTTTATTTGTTTACACCGAACTACTATTTATTTAATAGTTTTATCTAAAAATATATAAATATAATTTATGCGTACAATGGATACAACATAGGTCATAGACAAATTGAGTGTGTGTGAAAATGTACTTGAAGGTAAAATTCAAATGATTGAACGGTTTGCGATGGCGTCCAGAAGAGTTGTTATCGCTTGGGTGCTCTGGCTCGCGTTGCCATTGGCAACGGGCCATCTCAATGTGCTGATCAGCCAGGCAGAAGTAATGAAATTGCTAGGTGAGTGCATTTTGTTTAATTACGTTGAATATTGATAAGTTCCGTCGTTAGAGAGTTACCCGACGAATAAAAGTTTTGTAAACGTACTTTAACCACCCCTTTTTATTTTTTAGTAACGTATTAGTAACGTAGAACGATCTAAGCATTTGATTAATATACTACCACAAATTCAACACTTCAATGATATCCAATTTACGCAATCTAAAGTCTATAATAATTTACTTAATAAAAAAAATTGAAAATAGAGTTTGTTAAAATTTAGACATGAGGCATTCGCGAGGACAATAATATTTGAAGGAAAATTAGAGGAAAAGAAGGGTTGGGAAAGACTAAGGAAAAACTATGCGAACTTTTAGATAATATTCTATAGAGAGCTGTAGGGATTAGATTATGATATGAACCTTATTATACAGGCTGTAATATTAATGAGTGATAATATTTTAGGGTGTGTATGGGTCCCCTATATAGAGTTTACTGTGAAAGTTCCAGCGCTGAAAAAGTTTCTTTAATTATTTTAGGGATAAATTTATGATGTTGGGGCATTTCTCATAGAAACATGGAAGTCCAAAGTAAGTCTTTCAGCGCTGGTACTTTCTCAGTAAACTATTCATAGCAAGCACATTCACACCCTACACTATTATCACTAGTTTATTTTACACCCTTTATAATATAATTATCTCATATTTTTTACGAAAGGACCAATAAGTATATTATATCAACAACAAAATAGTAATTTTGCTCGAGGCACAGTGACTCGATCAAGGGTCTTGTAGGGACTAGGGACGTATTAACATTTTTCCCTATGGACCAACAAGGTTGGAAGGGTAAACTTGACCCTGAAGAAAAAGGCTTCTAACTTATTGGTTTTATTACGACTTATCGGAATACTGTGCAGGGTCTTGCCTACACTTGAAGGTGTACAGTTCTATGGCAATTTTTAGTTGTTCTTACTATGGAATAAAAAGCTATGATTTTGCAGAATGTATGTACAAAATTTGAACTCTACTATTCATGAAACTACATTTTAAAGTAGTTTATAAACATTAAGAAATACATCCGTATTCTATCCCCTGGGGGTTAGACTGTTAGGGGTTGAATTAAGACGTGAAGTTAAGTGAAAGTCTGGGGGATGAACGCGGTTATACCACTTTTACTATTTCGGTATCAAGTATAATTTGTATATTAATATAAGTTTTATATAAGTTTTGTATAATATAGTATTTCGCAACAGTTCATTTGGTATATTATATGTAGCCTGATGATTGTACCTGTTTACAATAGTATCCTTGGTTCAGTAGCTAGTTTGGCTCTCAACACCGTAGGTCGTAAGTTCGATTCCCGCGTTGGAACAACTAAAAAAATTATGTTGATTATTAGTAGGGGCTAGCCATGCTGATCTCCTGATTGTCTGACAAGAAAGGTGATGCGTCGGATGGGAATCTAAAAATTGATCCTGCGCCTGATCTCTCGCCAGTCGTGTCGCTTATTATTCATCTGAATGAGTTATAAGATTAAAGAAAGTGTGTATTGCGCCCACACTTGGGCACTTAAATACTATAGCGTCTTGATGTTCATTCCAATCAGCTTCCGTCATTGCAATCAGTGGGGAGACTATTATTGTTTACAATTGCCTTTAAATTTTAAAATACTGTTTTCTATCACCATTAAATTAAATTAAACTTAACACGTTAATAAACTTTACTAAGAATGAGTTTGTCCGGGAGTTTCAGCGGATTTCTGATACCTTTTATTATCGGTTCCAGAGAGCTTGAATGGTGATAAAATTAAAATCGTGACGAATATTAAGGCGCCTTTTGAAAGTCATAATCGATTTCACCAGAGCGCCCGTGACTTTGTACTGCTGTTCCTTAAAACTTCCTACTGGTGTAGAAACGCCAAAGAATTAACAACAAAAAACCGCCCTTACGTTCGCATAAATTGTTGTAAATAAATAAATTAAAAATAAGAACTGGAGTTTTTGTGAGAACCTATGAAAAGAGGAAATTTTATACTATATATTACTTAAACTTTTATTATAAATCTATCAATACCTCATATAAGTACTAATCTATACTAATCTATACTAATATTATAAAGCGAAAAAGTTTGTTTGTTTAAACGCGCTAATCTCAGAAACTGCTGGTCCGATTTGAAAAAATATTTTTATGTTGTATAGTCCATTTATAGAGAAAGGTTTTAGTAATGTATCTTTACGCTGCGACCAATAGGAACGAAGTCAGTGAGAAATGTTGCAAAAACGGGGAAAATTATTCACATTTGGGGATTTTCGTTGCGTGCCCTGCATAAACGATTAAAGTCACTCAAAAAGCAGGCGAACGAAGTCGCGGGGATAGTTACAAGATATTTTTTTACTTCTTTAGTTTATGTCCCCTAGAGGGCGCTGTAGCTATTTTCACGTGACGTCAAGTAGCCTAAAACCAGCGGACAATGAAGAGGCTTCCAACGGCACCTTATTTGACTAATTATCTTTACTAGTTTAGAAGTTATGAGTGAACGATAAACATTCATAGCCTGTAGAATGTACTGTTGGTTCTTGTTAGAAATTCATGTTCACAATAATATTTTTGTGACATACACAAATACATACATACAGGTCAAAATCATAACGCTCCTTTTTGCTTCGCCGTAGTCAGGCAAAAATCAGACTTGTACAGCTTTAGGCATTACGATGGAATAACAATACTATACACTAAGAAACACAGTAACATATACTGCCAGATACTTTTTTAGGCTGATGTCGATGTTTTCTTTGAATGTTGATATTGAAAACTATGTTTTTAATTTTATTGTACTTATTTACATAGTATTATAAGTACATAATACATATTATATATTTTTTTGTGTGAATAGAGTAAATTATATTAATTGAGCACGTCTTATCTACTATATTTTATGCCATCTTCCTCTGTAGGGCTGCTGGAAGAAATCATTTTATATATTATTAAAAATAAGCAGTACCTTTGTGTCGTATTTCCTTATAAAATGTATTGTTGTGAATTTCCTTGTGTGCGATAAATGTTAAAATAAATAAATAATATTCCCATTAAGTTAATATTAGCAGATTCATTAAGATAAGCGGAAACCTAAAATTTGACGTCTATTACCCGCTTATCTCTGACACTGCGATACAAAGACATGTGGTGACGTCACCCCCAGTCTTCCGAGATCAGAAATGTAATTATCTACCCTCAATCTACCCTCATTTTTATTTGTACAAATTCGATCTGTTCCCTCTACAATATTCCCATTATAAGACGAAACGATGTTGGAAATAAATAAATATTTATGGGCACACCAGTACCGTAGTTTTGTTTGCTAACTAATCCCGCTGTATGTGGAAAATAAAATCCCACCGGAATCGTCATTTTGCTGCAGTAAAAAGTAATAATGCCTCCCACACCGATTTCGGTGAAGGTTTCATTGAAACCAGGCCAGAGACGCAGGAGTTATTTTATAATTATAATAATAATAATAATAATAACCTTTATTTCGGGCTGCATAGGCCCATATTATAAAACCTTACAGACTAACATACATATTATTACATAATTAATTATAACTAAACTTCATCACTTATCACGGCGATGTGATGTGCGCCTCGCTCCGGAGTCTCCCCCGGAATCTTCGGTAGACTACACCCATCGGCCAGAACGCCTCCACCTCGAAGGTCGACAAGCGATGTGTCGGTACTCTCACCACAAAAGAACTAAAGTTAACTTTATGGCGAGACTCCAGACGCTCGACCCTCAAATTGAAGGATGTCGTCTTCAAGATGTAGCCCACGACGAGTGCCCAAGTGTGTGCGCAATACACATAAGCACTCTCTCTTCCTTCACTCTCCGTAGCGCAATGGTTCAGCGCGTTGGGGCTCGATCGAACTCGAGAGAACGAAAAGTTTTCAATGTTCCTGGGTCATGGATGTGTATTAAATTTGTGTATAATATAATAAAAATCTTAAATATGTCTATAGTATAAAAGTATTAAATATATATTTCCGTTGTCTGGTACCTGTAACGCAAGTTTTTTGGATACTTAGCACAGGGCCAGATTGACGTGGTGTGAAGCGTATAGATATTATTATTATTACTCTCGTAGCCCAGTGGGATGGATACCCGACACGACTGGCGGGAGATGAGGCGCAGGACCGACTTTTTACATGCCCATCCGACGCATGAATCATCTTTCTTTTCAGATAATCAGGTGATCAGCCTGCATAATCCTAATTAAACTTGAAACATTTTTTTTGTTGTTCTATACGGAAATCGAACTCATGAGCTGGTTGAGAGCCAAGTTCTGCCACTGGATCACGGAGGTGCTATTTGAAATTCGAACATT
Organism: Celastrina argiolus; assembly: GCA_905187575.2. Classification (NCBI taxonomy): domain Eukaryota; kingdom Metazoa; phylum Arthropoda; class Insecta; order Lepidoptera; family Lycaenidae; genus Celastrina; species Celastrina argiolus. Next base: position 16,783,994 of record LR994585.1, read on the forward strand.
TCCCCATATTAGCTGTGCCCGCGACTTCGTTTACGTGGTTTTTGAGTGACTTAAAACGTTTATGGAGCGCACGCAACGAAAGTCCCAAAATGTGAATAATTTACCCCGTTTTTGCAACATTTGTCACTGACGCTTCGCTCCTATTGGTCGCAGCGTAATATTGTATAGCTAAAACCCTCCTCTATAAATGGACTATCTAACAAAAAAATAATTTTTCAAATCGGATCAGTAGTTCCTAAGATTAGCGCGTTTAAACTAACAAACAAACTCTTCCGCTTTATAATAGTAGTATAGATTCGAATAGTGAAAACACATTGTTGTACCAAAAAGGTTTATCTCGGTCGAATTAACATCTCATCGTTCATTACCAACTGGCGCAGTTTATTACTTCGGGGAGCCAGATCTTATTACAGATACGACAGTTGCGCTCTGAATACTGTGATTGGAGTTAAACAACTGTTAACTTAACGTGGTTTAGGCCGTGTTTCACCAAGCAATGTTAGAGTTAACGCCATGTTAAAATACCATGCCATCTCATTCATTGACAGGAAATACGAAAGGGATAACACGGCCTTATATAAGCAATTGTTTAAATCGTAGCAACGTATCTTATAACTTAATAAACAACGAAATATGTGCAAAAGGTGGAAACTTCAATAATATAATGCTTCCTAGGTGGTCTTTATAGTGCCTAAATGTGTGCGCAATACACATCAAAATTCACTCTTCTTTTACTGTCGTAACTCAATGAGATGAAAGGCTGACACAACTTAATTGGCTGTAGAACTGGAGCATCAAGCATCGAGTTGTTTCTTGTCAGACAATCAGGGATTATTCTGCATTGTAACCAAACTTAAAAACACCATGAGTATGTTGTTTCAAAGCTGGGATTGACTTTATTACCTCTGGAAATGAGAACAGAGCTCTAAAGAACTGGCCCACGGAGGTTTAAACGCGTTTAAATCTAAACCCGGATTAAATATCTCTCTCTCATTCAATATTAGAACAGGACAGCGTTAAATGTCATTTTAATACGAGAAAATGTAGCATAATTAATGTTTAGTATCATTTTCAAATTAAAGCAAAGTTTGTATATAAAATTATTTTCAACTTGTTAAAAAATGCAAAAAAAAAACTGATTCTGAAAATCATAACTATAATATTACTAGCACACCCGTGCCCACTTCGTTGAGCGTTGATACGAACCTTTTAAACCTTCCCTGGACTTCCACGAATATTTCAAGACATACATATAAATACTAAAAACTATAGCCGGATCGATTGAGCCGTTCTCGAGTTTTAGCGACACTAACGAACAGCAATTCATTTTTATATACAAGATGATCTAAAAACTCATAATATTGCTATGGTTTAATCAATTTTATCCCGCAATACTCTCAACCCTTAATATCTCATGGTAAAACCACGTAAACACAACTTTATTCGAAGTCACTTTGTAGGACACAGTGTAGGTGTAAACAGTAAATAACGAACCGAAACCGCACTCGTAAAGTTGCTCGTAAAGTGATATAAGGGCGGACTGTCCTACTTCTACAAAGTCAATTCCGTATATCCCGCCGCCGGATTACATACGAAAATCTACTTTTTATTGAAAATGTTTCTTCAAACTGGGTTTTACATCTACATTAATTAAATTAGGGGTCAAAATTAATGATATTTCTTGATAAGGTATAATAATGTAAATAATAAAATTTAAAATGTTTTATAATGGCGAATAATTTTTCAGTGAAAAAATATGACGTCATTTTCGAAATTTGAAATATTTTTTTAAAGAAATTTACAGTATACCAATAGGCTAAATACTTATTTTATTAGTTTTTTATATGTAAACAACAGCTAATAGGTATCTAATCTAAATATCGAATAGCTAATTTTGATGTTTTGTCGCTTATCGTAAAATATTTATGTATCTTATATGAACAAGTAATCTTGTAGAATAAGCAACATACCCTTAAAACAATGTGAAACATCGAAATAACGCGCCGACTCAACCCTTTATAAAATGGTTTCTATGTTAATCACTGTCTGGCACTCAATGGCGGTCAATTATCATAATAATTAATTAATACATCGCTTTCATGTGTGCTTAATATTTTATGCGCAAATATTTATTTTTCATCTTATGGTGTTACTATAATAATTATAAATCAAAATTGTTGTCTATTTTCCATAGGTATAATTGCAATTCATTTATTACCCTTTGCAAAATAACATCCATAAAACACCTGAATCACCCAAACGTGTGTGAAGCAATTTAAATTTAACCCGTTTAGGGCAATTACAGACTCGATTAGGGCCAAAAGAATTCATCATTCAACGACAAATGACATTCGTATGTGTCAAAAATAATAGACTACAGTGACATCTGTCGGGCGGGAATTAATGACAGTTCAAACATCAATTTGGCGGGAGTATTATCGCGCGCGGCCAGCGTGGGGGTGTAGATAATGTTGTACTTTTTGTCTATGGCGAGTGAGGAGGGTGGGCACAATACGGTCAAGACCTTTGAATGTTGATGACTTTAGGATATGTTGCTCACTGGTATCAATGCAATTACGAGTATATTTGGATGTTACTGCAACGATTCCGTAGTACAAAATATTGTGTACATTATGTATACTGATAATAGTATTGAGTGTATATGTCACAAAATGGCGTAAGTCTTAGCCAGTTTGTCGCCCCGACTGGACATGTGATTATAGTGATAAAACATTGGCAAGCCTAATGTTAGGATAGACGAATACTACACTAAGCTTAGTATAAAATTGCAAATGCCATTGTACTGTGAACATACAAAATAAATGTTAAATGTTTTTCAGTACCGATAATGAAAATATATAACGTGTCTCTACTTTGAATATCCAGCTTATTTTACAAACACTATCCTAAGTAGAGCCTATGATGAATTGTGTTTGAGGAACTGTTTTGCAAAGTATATAATGGGCCACTTGTTGCGGTAGGGGCGACCGGGCAACTTAACGCATTAGCTACCCGCGGCGAAGGCATATTGAGGGCAATATCAATAAAACTATCGAACGCCTCAGGCGGTATTTTTAACTATGAGAATATAGAATATAGGAAGTTGTAGATATGACTTAAATAACAGTAGTATTTTAATTAAATTGAGCCTTATTATAATTATTATACTAACTATTATCTGTGGGTTCACCAGCGATATGTGGTTGAAAAGTCTTTATCATACATTATAAAATTAATACTCAGAGGTAATGTAACATTCTAATTATTTAATTATTGAATTCCGTCCAGTAGCTCTTTAAATTTATTCGTTTAAACGTAATAAAATACAATTCTTTCCTGTTTATAATCTTCTCTTATAAATAAAAATGAATTGGTGTTCGTTTGTCTCGCTAAAACTCGAGAACGGCTGAACCGATTCGGTTATTTTTAATCTTGAAATATTCGTGAAAGTCCCGAGAATCTCAAACTGTTTCTATGTTCAACTAAATGAAATAGCGATTTAAATTAGATGACTGCGACAAATGTAACGAGAAATATGCAATAATAGCATTTTGCGATGAAATATTTTTAAAAAGTATATTTTTTAAGGTTTTCATTGTTTCATTTATAAAATATCATCCAATTTTAACGATATCCGCATCTGTTGTTTATCTCAGTCTATGGATCCATTAGTAATTGGATTTAATAAAATTGATTATATAGCTTAAGTAATTGATGGTTATAAACGTGTAAGGAAGAAATTAAAAAGCCATTTACACCTATATTAATGAGTTTATTAGTTTTACGAGCTACATTGTTGTTACTTTTATAAATAGAACTAATATAAAAGAAATTATAGCATAGATTTTCTGCTATAAAACGTGTGAATTAAACCAATCTTGAGAATTGAGAGATTTTGCCAATATTCAAAGCTGTCATTATTTGTTGTCATTCAAAAGTGACTGTCCAATTAAATAACTAATCGGTGTTCAATGACCATATTATATTTATTTTCTTATCTAAAAAGACGGGAGGACAGACGCAGCAATAAACATCTGTATCATCCAATAATATACAGGCTATAAAATTAATGTGATAATACTTAGGTAAGGGTGTGTATGGTTCCCGTATATAGAGATTACTGAGAAAGTACTATCTCTGAAATAAGTACTTTTTTAATTATTGTTTGGGAAAATTATGGTGTTGGGGCATTTGTCATACAAACATGAAAGTCAAAAGTAAGTCTTTTAGCGCTGGTAATTTAACAGTAAACTCTAAATAAGAGGCACATGTACACACCCTAAAGTATTATCACTTATTTATATTACACCTTGTAGGTGCGTTGCCATTACCCAAGTGGTACTAGTTTTGTGAGACCGTATTTATTATTCATCCGTTCCATTTGTTGGCAAACAATCCATTGAATGAAAGCATGAAACTTACTTCATATATTAACTTTTGGAAACATAATCTAGATATTATTACAATTTCATTCAGCGATGTTTACATACTGAAGATAATCTAAAAGCACAAAAACTAATTAGGTTCGTTTATTAATGGCGTCTAGACAAAACCACTAAATGAGATTTTTGTTTGTAAGCGACATCTGCCGCTTGGCCCGTGCATACAAACCTCGACGTGATTATTAAAATGCCCAACCTCCTTTAAAGAGCCCGTTTCATATTTTATGCAAAAGATTTGTATGCAGTGTTGGTTTTAGTTAAACGTCGTTATTTGGACCATTATTTTGTTTAAGGCGTGTCTCCTGCTTATGTTTTTTCAAAAGATTGCACCGAAAATATTTCAGGCTATACACATATTGATATGTGTATGTGTATAATATATATTATGTTAATCAAATGTGTGTACCAGATTCGTACAGACTTCGAAAAAAAGGAAGAGGAGGTCTCGACGTCTCGACGGTTTTTTATGTATGTACGCCGATTACGCTGAAATTAATGATCCGATTTGCATGATTCTGTTCTTATTCGAGCAGAGTAGCTGCCATTTGGTCTCCCAAAATTTTACACACATTCACGTCGTACTTCTTATTTTAACCGACTTCCAAAAAAGAAGTAGGTTCTCAATTCGGCCAGTTTTTTAGTATGTACACGGATTACGCTGAAATTAATGATCCAACTTGCGTGATTCTTTTCTTTAAAAATTTTGCCCCGTAGTTTTATTTTATTTTCAATATCGACCATAACCACAATTGCAATAAGAAAGTTTACTCTTACGCAAATTACAGTAATTTGTCTATTATTACAAAACGAATGCCACATCTTTTATTAGAATCTGATCAGTAGTTTAGATGCTACGGCGGAAAATAATATATTATATTATATATAATTGTTTATTTATTATAATATATTATTTTCCTTTCTTTTGGTTTCACCGCAGTCGATCCATTAGTAATGTTTAAAAGCGCAATCACGCTTTTAAACCTTACTAATTGACAAAATATATTATATTTAACTTCAAATTGTATAAATAAATGTAAATTAACATATTGTAGGTTAATTTTCGTATGAAACGAAAATATACCTAGTATTCGCACCAGTACATATAAACGAAATCTGTTATCAAAAGTATCTGTTATTACAGTAATAACTCGACAATTAACGCGATAAATTACGCGCGATATATTACTCAGTAATATATCAAGCGTCCCAATGGAGCCAAAAATGATAACGCCTGATAATTTCCATTTGTTCCACACTAGGGCTGCTACATACAATATTATGTCCTTTATTTCACTATTTCGTACGAATAATCGGGCACGATCAGATTGACTATATATTTATACATTGATGCAAGAAAATGAAAATGCTGTAAGTACAGTACTTACTGTATGGAACATACAGCATTTTAGTTTTCTTGCGTCGACATGACTAAGGTTTTACAGAAAACTGACGTAATTAGGTAATGACGTGATTAACCATACTCGATGACAAACTTGAATTACCAAAAACCAGCCATAATATGCGAGTCTGACGAACACGAAAGGCTTCGTAGAAAACGAGCAAAACCAAAAACATATTTTTTGCCTTATTCCAATTCCAAAAATTATGTGTGTCCCTCGCTGTTGGTTGATATAAAGACAACAGTAATATTCAATGAAAATTTCTATTATTTGACTATCATGGTTCAAAAGATGCAGCCTGGTCACAGACGGACGGACAGTGGAGTCTTGGTAATAAAAAAAAACAAAAATGTATTTTATTTGTAATTGAATCATGAATATAAAAAAATTATGATTTTGAGAAAATTGAGTTCAAACTGTCACTTAAAAGTTTTGTTTAAAATACACTTTAAACCCAATTTTCTAGGTAACAATTTTTTGCTACATTTCACCTTCATTGTTTCATGTCTTCAATTGTGTAGTGTACTTAATAACATACAGTTTTTTTGAGGAGACAACATGTGAGAGACTGGTGTCTATGCTAGGATGTACCTACTATGTTACAGATTAGTAATATTATAGTCCCGTTTTTACCATAAAAATGGCAGTTATAAGCAGTAACGTGTTCGCAGTCAAGGCGATATTTTTTCTATTGTAGTGCTGTGTGCTGTGTTGCCACATTTTGTTTGCACTACCGTAATCCGTCTCTCGTCGTTAAATATTAAAGGAGATCCACGGCGCACCACTTTTGCACTCTCTTTCAAAGCTTTGCAGAATAATGTTCTTTTAAAATGAAAAGCTAGATATACTCTAATTTTAAATGTTTTTGAGGTGTGTGTAAAGTAGTAACGCGTCGCTTCGTCAACTGTTTTTTACAAATTTTCATACAGGCTGATTCATGGTTCATATATTAAGCCGATTATAGTGTGAAGACGCGAATGTTGGCACAAGGACACTCCCTCTTACTTTTACTCTTATAACCCAGTGGGTCGGTTAACCAACCAACGAAATCGGTGTAGGGATCTTTTATTTAGTTTGAGAAGTATCTTGCATCTATTCCAATTGAAGTTAAAAAATTCTATCTATTCCTCCATTCTACATAATGTGTATCAAAAGTAGAGTAAAATATGTTATGTGTTTGCAAAAGTGACAACCTTATTTTGCAATTTTTATTTCACTCCTTGCATCACTCCCACGGGAGGTATTTTCTTAAACTGGTTCACATCGCAACTCGTAAGCGAGCTAAGTTACGACTGTGAGTAAGTACACCTACGTCAGTATATTTTTACTTTAAAGTAAAATGTTACAAGTCAAAAATAATTTTGAGTATATTTGGTAGTTACAAAATTCTGGTACATGGGTTGCAGTAAAAAATTATGCCAACAAAAATATTCATGTTGAAGTTATAAAACATTCAAAAATATTAATTTGAGGCAGTAGTTGAAAATAGTATAATTTTGTCATTAAATACACGTAAATAACATTATACTTACTAATATTAAGTCCCGATTTCACCAACGCTTGTTAGTGAAAACGGCTTGTTAAAATACCATGCCTTCTCATTTATTAATAGGAACAACATGATATTCAACGAAGGATTAACTTTAACATCGTTTGGTGAAACACACCCTGAGTCTTAATTTCACCAACGCTTGTTAGACCTAACGGCTTATTAAAATACCAGGCGTTCTTTATTTATTGACAGGAAATACGAGAGGGACATGATACTGATTATAGGTAATCATTTCATGAAGGATTACCTATAATCAGTATAGCATAAACGGTTAATTTTAAAACATAAAAAATTTGAATCAATAAAAGAAAATACAAAATCGTGTAAGTGGAGAAAAACCCATTAACACGATTTGGAAGATATTATAGTATATTGTGCAACTAGTGCGATAAGTTGTCGATTGCTCACGAGAGCGAAGATGAAGGCACGAGCTAAGCGAGTGCGTTCATTCGCTCGAGTGAAACGGGCTGCACATACTATTTTTTATTACAAATGCGGGATAAGTGGGATAACTTTTCGCACTCAAATTTTAGAATGGGCAAACGGCTCGTTTTCAACCGCAACAGCGGGCGCCAAGATGCTACTTATCCCGCATGAGTAATAAAAATATCCTTATCGCGACAGACTTTAATGAATAACACATTGATATAATAATATTAATATACAAAATACCAAACTAATTTATAATAGAGATAACAATATTTCATATCAATCAATAATTAGTATCTCAACCCTTATATGCAATTAACCGAAATAACCAAACAGTTATTAATAAGTCCTTTTGTAACCGGAGACAAAGTTATTAGTAACATAACTTAGAAATAACTGAAATGCCATGTGTTAATAGAAATCTTCAACAGGGCAACCCCACGTTATGACGTCATGAAACATCGTATCACGTGATAAGACAGAAAGTGATTTAAGACCTTGTGTAGTGGGGCTAGCAGGACCAATTGCTGACTTCGTATTCGTTATAAAATATTGTATGTTAAATCATGATGATTTAACATACAATATTTTACATTTTACATTTGGTAGGGCTACTTATATGTCTACAATATATCAAACAGGGGGCCTACTCAAGATGCCATCGCTAATTGTCGCTTACAATGTTCGATAACAAAACTATTGACAACTGCGTATTCATAAAGTTATCAAACGTCAAATACATGGTGTCATGACATTTATACAATCTTCTTTCGATAACGTCATATGCAACTGCATATTATAACGTTAAATATATATTACGTTCCTTTTATATAAATTCCTTTTTCATCCTCATCCCAAAAGAAAAGTTTTTTTTGAAACCTTTACAATTGAGTAGCCTAGTACGATAAGCGCGTAAAAAATATGCGCTTACTATAATAAAATGTCTACCTACTATAATAAAATCTTACACAGAGGACATCAGGGGGCTTACTCCCGACACAATCGAGAACCGAATCCGTTAGATATCAGTAGTTTTTCGAACTTTATTTGGTGAATTACTTTATTTGAAACTAATCAGGATAAAGAAAATTGTTAGATCGTAACTTTTTGCACTCCCGACCATATCAAACAATATCAATCGACTGAGAATCAAAATAAACTAATGTCAATTTATTAGGAAGGTCGCGGCATGATCGTATCTGAATCAAAATCAAATCAGTTTGGAGAGTAAGGCCCCAGTATGTCGTATGAACGATCGTGATGACCATTCGAATCTCGTTCCAAATATGTATATAACATATGACCTTAATTTTTGATCATATTATTAAACATTGGATTAAACATTTTTTATACATAGTGCGCTTGAATGTACATCTAAAGCGGCCGCGGTGTGGTGGCGATCGTCTATTCAATTGCGCCAAAGCATCCCAGCACCAGTGCCCGCACCGTCGCAAATAACGAATCGAGATTTTATAGAAAGTTAATCATGATAATTACATAGTAAAAAGGAAAATCCTATTTATGTATATTGTTATTGCTTACAGTGAACCCTAACATTAGTTTAAATATGTCCCATGTGAAAAAATACACTCTGTATGTCTCACCAGTCAGCCTGTATATTTTAAAATAAACTTTGTACAAACTTTTACTATGCTAATTTTATTACAATTATCGCAACACTGTAATGGTTCCTGCTTTAGTATTAAATTATAGTTAATGCTAAATATAATTGTACTAAAACCACCCCTCAAATAGCAAAACCACATACGTTATTCTAAAATATAAATCATTCTGGTCATAATAAATCAGTGAAACACTCGACACCATTTTGTCATACAAGCTAGGCTCGTGTTGCATTTTAATTGGGCGGTGTGTTTTTCTACATGATAGAGTGTGTGTGTACAGGGTACAAATTGCCAGTCTACAAAAATGTTCTATGGTGACGTTACCCAGTGTCAAATATAAATTTTACAAATTAAAGGATATGGATCACGTTTCATATACGCCTAGGCCACAAATAAGATGGCCGGCAACTTGTCCTTTGAAAATTGTTGAATTATAGAGATACATAAATCTATATTTTAATATTTTTGAAGATTTACAAAAATGAATTCCTTAAATTTAGACTAGAAATATATTTTTAAACAGCATAATATATAATTAGACGAATATGACAGGGTTTAATGAACTTTGACACAGGTACCGAATGCGATACTTTGATCAAAGAATATAGACTGAAATAATTCAACAGGGAATCGTGTTCTACCAATTGATAATATGTCTGGGGAGAGGGGTTGGATGCTGTGGGTCTCTGATTAATTATTACTGTTTCCTCTAGTAAAATGGATAACTATAATAATATAATAATAATGTCTATGGACGCTTTACACCACGTCAATCTGGCCCCGTGCTAAGCATCCGAAGAACTTGTGTTATAGGTACCAGACAACGGAAATATATTTAACACTATTATACTATACACATATTTAATATTTATATTATATACATATTTAATACACATCGATGACCCAGCAACATTTGAAAAATTTTTGTTCCCTCGGCGGGATTCGAACCCGCGACCTCTTGCTTGAGCACCAACCACTGCGCTACGAAGGCCGTCAAATAATTAACAACGTAGAATAAAAAAAACTATAACCCGACTTCGCAAAAAAGGGGTCTAAAAAGGCTGAAACAAGAAAATAATTCAATTTGAAATCCAGATATGCATAGGTACAGATATGGTCAAGGTAGAGGCGTGGTCGTACCCGCTATTGGGATTGTATATTACAACAGCAGACGAATATTATAGATTTGTTTAGCGGGCATGGTGGGCTCTACCTTGACCATTTCTGTGCCTATGCATGTCTGGATTCCAAATTGAATTATTTTCTTGTTTCAGCCTTTTTAGACCCCATTTATGCGAAGTCGGGTTATAGATTTTAAACTTTTTTTTTGCGAAGTCGGGTTATAGTTTTTTTAAACTTTTATTTTATTTTATATTTTTCTGTTTTATCATAAAATATATTTCACAAAGTAGATATACCTATATAAGCAATTACATAGTAAGTATCTAAACAACTCCTAAATACTACTTGTACGACCGCATTTTAAACGTTTATTTTGAATTTAACAATAAAACGTAATAATTAATAAAATATTGAAATACATATTCGTGATGTGCTTGCTAAGACCTATCTTTTGATACCAAACACGATACAATTATCTGAATTAAATTTTTTTTTAACATAGTTTTCGAGGTATAATTTGAAAAATTCAATTTTATTTCAAATAATTATATAGCCTATGTTACTCGCGGGACTACTACAAATCGATTGACACCTTATCTATTAAAATCGGACCAGTAGTTTAACCGCTACGTGGGAACATACATACATACATACATACATACATAGACTGCCAAAATCATTACCCTTCCTTTTGGCTTCGCCAAAGTCGAGTAAAAAATGTTTTCATCTTCATTAAAGTGTATTTATACTTTATTTACAAATAATTTATTTATACTTTATTTATAAAGTGCAAGTAATTTGTGGATTATTACTGTGTAACATGTATCAAGAACCTACGGTACATTCAATAATATAATATTTATCATCATCATAACCGACCAAACGCTCTAGTCTGGCCTTCTATCCCCACACATCAGCATCCATCTAATATGATATCATGTGCTGAATATAACCGTACTTTATCTTATATCTAAATTACCACGTATCTGGGATAGCAGGAAACCGTTAGCTCTGCTTACACAGAGCATTGAAAACTGTTGAGGTAATTAGTAAAGTAAAGCTTTATACAAACTTAAGTCCTAATTAGCCTGTCTATATAGAAAGGAATAAAAAGTGACTATAATTATTTTGGTCTTGACAAGGGCTATAACGCACTTTTAAATTAATATTTAAAAGTGAAATAACTCATTATAACTTAACATTTATAATTAGTTAGTTACCTAAATAGAACTTAATAGTTATAATTAATTTTAGGACAGGGTGTGGTAGGTGAAATCCTAAGCTTTAGGAGGTAAAAAAAAATACTGATAAAAGTTGCTGATGATTTAGAAATTAAAAATGAATTGTCATTTTTGTAATCGTTTTCCCTAGCCGGGAATTGATGGGGCTCATTAAAACAAAACAGCCTGTACACAATTAGATCTGGTTAGGACAATACGAGCTGATCACCTGTTTAGTTAGGTTAGGGTTTGCGCCTACGGGTGGCAAAACCATTTGTAATCCGATTATTGACTTTAACGCTCGCAAAATAGAGTTTATTTCTCTACAAATATGATCGTACAGAAAAACATAATAATATATGTATTGTGGAGAAGTAGACTTTATTTCGAAGATAAGGACAATAATCGGAATGCGATGTTGACCGAAAAAAACTGTCTTCCGTGCGCGCTAGCTCTTATTTCAGTGCATAGAGTACTGCTATGGTAGAAAATTAAAAGAACAGTAAATCAGAAGAAGCGGTTTCGAGACAATGGGACTAAAGATTTATCTGTAAGTGCCATTTTCTCGAAACCGCCTTTTCTGACTTACTGTTCTTTTAATTACCATGGCATTGAATAACATTTATTTCAAATTAAATTCGTCAAATTGAAAAAAAAATAAGTTTAATATAAACTTCCGGTTTTAGGATATTCGGGTGGAATCTTGCGACGCGATTTTGAAGCAGATACTCTTAACCGATTAAGCTGAAATTTTGTATGCACGTTTAGATTGCATGACAATACTCGATTAGTTGTGTGACGTCATTCTAAATCCAATATGGCGGAACATCAAAGATGGCGGAATTATATAATTATATTTTAATGTATTTTAACAATATGGGTATCAATTAATGAAAGGGCTAAAAGCTTTCTTAAAAAGGGTTTTTGTTTAATTTATTGTTATTATGATCATGAATTCAAAATAATGGTAATAGCGTATTGTTATATTATAGCCTATCACCTTCTTCGTCAAATAATGTTATTATGAGTATATCTTAAGAGATAGACATATACTGTCACGAACTGTTAAAAAGGAATAATTCTTTCATACATATTTTTTGAGTAACTTAAACCGTTTATGCAGCGCACCCAATAAAAGTCTCCAAAAGTGAATAATTTTCTCCGTTTTCGTAACATTTCTCACTGACGCTTCGCTCCTAATTGGTTGCAGCGTAATGTTATATAATATCCTAAAGCCTTCTTAACTGTACTAATAAATGTCCTAATAAATGAACTATCCAACAAAAAAATATTTTTTCAAATCAGACCAATAGATCCTGAGATAAGCGCGTTTAAACAAACAAACAAACTTTTCCGCTTTATAATATTACTATAGATTTTTGTGAAAAATATATGTATACAGATAAATATATTGACTAGTAAAGCTAAGGTATTTCTGTATATTTTTGCACACCCTACCAGGAATAAGGATCAGTATTGAATTCGCGGTGGATTTACACCCCTTTGGCAGAAGCCTTACGCGTAAGCTTTAAGAATCAAGAGCATATACTATGGGTAGTATAATCCTAAAAGGACAATAAGTGTCAGATTACACCGAGATGCGACGAGGCGCCGCATTTTCTAAATAGCTATTCTAAATTAAACTTTATTCACTACACTCCGACCAAATTAAGGTGTAATTGTTTTTATTTCATAAATTGAAAGCACTATTACGAAATGGAGTGATTTGGATACCAAAAAGATAAGAAATAATATTAATATAATATCTATGGACTCAATACTAACTAACTAAACTACGTCAATGTGGCCCCGTGGTAAGTATACAAAGAACTACTACTGTATCACAGCTGGTACCAGATAACGGAAATATATTTAATACTTATATACTATACACATATTTAAGATTGTTTATTATAATATACATAATGTGAGTATTAAATTTAATATAGGATTTAAAATTAAAGCACGTAACATAAAAAGTATCCATTAAAAAAAAATGTCCAAAAGGTTCTCTTCAAAAAGGTGTTGAGACCGAATTTAAGACTTGTATATTAAAACGGACCTAAGTATGATTTCATAATCTGAGGTACTAATTGTGTGTGATGTTATTTCGTGCACACCCTTCTAGTAACCTTTCATGCGTGACCGTTTGCACAATTCTCGTAAAACTATACTCAATTTACTTCACGTTTTAATACAATTATAATATTGCAACAACAAACCATCACTAAATATAGATATTTTAGTTCCAGCATACATTTTATTCTGAAGAATAACCAAACTGAATCAAAGTTCAGTTTGGTTATTCTCAAAATAGCCACTGTTTATGTAACTTTTAATAGGTTAAAAAGACTAGCTGATGGAATTATTGCTTTTCTCCATTATTGGTGTTTAAGATTGCATTGCAAATAGAAATATCAGTTTGAAAATAGAAGAGTTTACTGAATCTTTAATCAAACTGTAGTTCAAGCACTGACTGCCACTTTTGTAAGTTTTCTTAAAATTATATAATTTTGCATAGGCATATTTGCTGACGTTACTGCATTTGAGTTTCATGTGTTGCAGACTTCATGGAAAAGGAGAAAGCCCATTTCAGGCCCAGAGCGGACAGCCGTCTTAAGAAGACTTAATTTCTCTAGAAATGTACCATAAAGAGACATGATTTTTGATAACATTAAAATAGCCGCCACTATAATCAGTAATGTTCCAATAAAAAAAGGAATTTTATTGGATTATTTGGAACCTAAATATAACGTTGAGGTGAAATGTTACCCGATGATAAAACTCTAATCAATCAATCCGAATATCGATTTATAAACAAATAAAATAAACTCATGTAAAATACAAATAACGGGTCACTGTTGGTAATTCTGTAAATAATTAATCAAAAGAAAACATTTATCTTAAAACCAACGTTTACGTTTGTTACTATTAAGCGATAAAGATTAATAAAAAGTCATATTATATCGATTATTTTTTACGTAATCGATTTATCGATTTCAATTTTTTTGCGACAAGCGGCAACACTGATGACTGAAATGTCATTTTTCAAACGAATGATTTCGACCGTTCGCATGTTGCTCAAAGATGGGTTTTGTTTTGTTTTCGATTTTTTTCACCGCAATCTGGCTTTTTTGCCTGAACTTGATTCGGCTTTTCACGTACGACTTTGGCATTGTTTTACTAGTTTTGGTCGCTCCTACTACGATTACTTAGCCCTGGATTAAAGGATTACGCTATTTGATTGTGCAATGTGCATACCAAAATGTCTGAAGAACATTGTAATTGTGTTGTGGTAATAATGTTACCGAGAACCGTATTTTAGAGCCTGAAGAATTAAGTGTCATACAGCACTGGGTTGCACGGCAGCAGGTAATCATAATATTATAATAAAATGTTTCTATTATTTCGTCATCATGGTGTAATCGTTAAAGATTTACGGTTGAAAATATTTAACATTAATGTAAATATTATGTTTTAGGTGTCAGGCGATAATCTTGTTTGCCACAATTGCTGGGTACCAATAACTGAAAGTCTTGCACTACAACAAGGGCTATCTTATTATATCTTACTATTATAAATTATTGAAAAGTCGGAAAAGGCCTTGAAAATAAAATAGACAAAAAGTAAAAAAATATATATTTCTACAATAATGGCGGCATTTTAAGTTTTTTTCTCAGATATCTAATACTATTAACATTTTAGAACACTCATTTTTAATACGATTTTTTGTTGTCCACATTGGGCCTGAGACACTATGGAGAGTGGGCTTTCTCCTTTAATTGTCAGAAACATACTTATGTTAAAAATATATTTATAATTATGTTGTGGCAAAATTTGATATATCAATTTATTTCCATTTTCACTAATATAATTAAATAATTTTTGCCCGTGACTTCACCCTCGTGACTTAAAAAGTATGTCACTTCTAATACCTCCAAGAATATCCCCCGGTTTTAAGTGTTCAAAGTTTCATGATGTTCGTTAAGGAGTTTCCATGTGAAAGAGTAACATAGGAATATATGGATATTCGAACATTATTAATAATGAAGTTCAGTTAAACCGAATGTAAAACAAATTTCGGCCGACCCCTAATTATTATAAATATCAGTTACGTCTAATCAACTTAGCGCTAACGTCCTGCATAATCTAAGATACCTGTAAAATTTAAATTCAATATCGTTCCATTGAATTTGGGTTCAAAAGTAGGCTTTCACTGTCTTCCCGGACGATATCTATTACTAAATATTTTCCTCATCCTACACGTTCACTTAACCGTGTCCAAATAATCGGGCATAACGCGGCAAACTCGGCCAAATCAAATAAGAATAATATAAAAGGTATTGATTCCAGCTTCGCCATTTGACTCACAATAGATCACGTGCTATTAATAAAGGATTCCCGAATATCAATTTTATGATATTAATAATGTAGCGTGTAATATTATATGTTCAAATTCAATTTGCATGATAAAAATGCTGGTTTGGTGCTAAATAGGTTCATACTTTTGAAAAAAATATTCAAAAAATGAGGCAAGGGAATCATTGCATTAAATTAAGGACAACAGATATTTTTTTTTGGAAGACTTTATTTTATTTCGGATAGCCCGCATTCAACTTTGCGTAAATGGTAAAGTAATTATAATGCCTCCCACATTTCGGTGACGGTGACCGGTTTCATTAAAACCAGTCCAGCTACGCCGGAGTTATTTTAAAGTGCCCAAGTGTGTAAACAAGGACACTCCCTCTTCCTTTTACTCTTATAACCCAGTGTGACGTTGTTTTTTTTTCAATTGTGTTTTTTTATCACCTGGGGCTGTATGATGATCTTTTACAATACCAGCCATGGTTCCGGGCAATTCAATAATACGGTCTTAAACTGCCTTGTTCTGTTTCATATTACAACGACATGTTATTCTGAATCGATCCACCCTAGTTTGTTTGTCTGAAAGTGACATTCGGAAGCAAGTCAAGTGTCACGTGTCCGCTGACTAGCTGTCATCATACAGTTATTATGTGATCGGAATACAAAAATTCCAGGCAGCCATGTTGTACGGCGTAAACTGGCTGGAATAAAGACCTTGTAATAGGCCCCCAGTGCCAACTGTGCCAAGTATGGTATAAAAACTAATATTGACAAAGAATTAAGCTACACAGTAGTGTAGCTTAATTCTTTGTCAATATTAGTTTTTATTTGCCCATTATTGTGCCTCTTTTGTTTCACCTAAGCTTAATTAATTAAAGGTTTCACACCGTGATGATGATAATTGAAACCGATAGTTAACCTTTGTTATAATTGAAAACAAAACTAAGAAATTCATGAAGCGCTTTTGATAGTTTTGACAAGTACGAAGTTAAATTATTAACTGCTCCACACGATTTCCACCTTTATTTCACATAGTTAGAGTTTATATTTGAATGAGACAAGTTCCGGAAAATAAAGGTTGCGCAGCATGCACTTGATTTTCTTGCCTAATACAAGGTGATAGAGTACTTTTTTCAATGGACACATAACTCCAAAAAACCTTGTGATAAACGCCGGAAACGGTGGAGTTTTCGTGCCTTCAAAAACTTTAATCGTTTTAACGTTTGTTGATTACTGTACAATTAATATTGTGAAACAGCAATAACGAAAAAAGTAACGAAGGAATACTAATATAATTAACTAATAGTTACGATCTAACGATTTTCATTATCCTGGTTAGTTTCAAAGCAATCCACCAAATAAAATACCAAAAGCCGCTGAGATCGAACTGATTTGAGTCTCGATTGTGTCGGGAGTAAGCTGGCTGTAGGGTAAAATCGAATGAATATCTTTACATATCAAAGTCCTCCGCCGCGTCTGTTTGTATGTTCAACATAAAGTCCCGTTTTCACCAACACATGTTAGAGATACCGGCTTGTTAAATTACCATGTCTTTTCATTAATAGGAATTACGAATTTCATTGCTTGGTGAAACAGACCCTAAATCTATTGCACAGATCTTTATGCTGTTTTCATCAATGAAGTGGTTTTCGAGGAAGGTTTTGGTGTCTGACTGGATCTACTATGTGACGCTAAGTCAAGGTGCGAAGTTTGCTGGAACATCTAGTTATAACTATAAATCTAAAAAAAATCAATATAAAAAAATAACTATCAATTCTGGCAACCTTGATCACACTCGATCTTCCCACGGGTTAACAAAACCCTTCATAATGTCCCAGTGCTTTTCTAACAGAGTGGGTTCTTTATTTAAGTCTTTACAGCGTCATTCATTTTGTATTTTAATATGCTTTGAATGTTGTGTTCCCCACCCACAACACTGCTTAAAGGCAGCAGTCAGCTAGTTCTTGCTGTTGAAAGTAATTTTTTTTTTGTTTGGGGAATCGAACCCTCCGGATCGAGAACCAAGCTCTGATATACAAGACCATAGAGGCCTTGGCTAGAGACAGACGTAGATTGAATGATATTGACCAATAAATTCAAAAATTTCCTCCTACTCAAAGTTATACTACAAGTTGAATCGAAATTAACAAAGATCCAACACCGAATAAATTTGTGTAACGAAATTAAGGCAGCAAATTGAAATTTATTACAACGCTAACAACGTCGGAGGTATATTTCATAATGCCGTTTTTGTTGCCGTTATTTATAGACAAAATTTTCAGAAGGGATTAATTTAGTTCGTGAATCGTGAAAGAATGTATTTTATTCCTTAGATTGAGTTGTAATAAATATATCGTGGTTTATTCGTGGGGTGCCAGAGTAAGAATAGCACCACCCCATCAACCAAAAGAAGGCGACAGACCTAGCACATTTCCGGAAATTTGTCCGGACATATATTCCTTCTTCTTTTAACTTAAGAGCTTCGCTCTTGTCAGTGGAGTTTTCTCCATTCCTCTCTGCACTCCGCCCTTCTCTTGACCTCCTGATACGACACGACCATCACTTTCTCCTTCACCTGGTCCATAAAAGTTCTTCTCGGACTATATATATTCCTATAGGTATATCTGGAAATGGGCAGCAACTTTTTCGCTGCTATTAACATAAAACTGCGCTCGCCCGCTTGCCAAGCGTGGCAAGTATAGATAACCCGAATAAAATAGTTTGGGGAAGGTTTATGCCCAGTAGTTGACGTCATAGCTAAAACGACAAAATGCCTCATAATGTGGGCCTAGGACTAAATTTATGAATAATAAATAAAATAATAAAAAAATTTTTCCATAACAGAACATTAAATGTATGTGTTAGTATTGTTATTATTTCCTTAAACTTTCATTAGTAATGTTAGTTGAATACATAATATAATTTGTTACTATTTAAAAATATAATATTTTAATATATTTAAGGGTAAGTTTTCCTCCAGATGTTGCCAGTCTCTATCTCTAGACAACCTTGTCCAAAGTATTCAGATTACTTCTGGGATGTCATCACTCCATCTTTTACCAGGTTTGCCTCGCCGCGTGCCATCTTGGTTTGTAGATAGGACTCGTTGGTAACAGCATGCGACCATCTTTGATCTGTAGTTCTTTGGATTTTTACATTATAAAATAATAATTGTTCAACAAAAGCATCAACATCATTACATACACTGATTTGATCTACTTTAGAAAAACAATAGCATCTCTCCTTCTTAGCATTCGAAACTAACCATATTTTATTTGTCTCAGTTAAAAGCTCTTCTTGCATTGACATGAATATGTGATTTTGATATTGATGACAAACCATTTCTACGGTTTGTTGAAATACGTCTTTCAACCACCTATGCAACATATTTAAATACGGCTTCCATCTAAACAAAGTAGCTAATATAATTTACTGGTTCAACACAATAATAATGTAGACAGAATATTTTATTAACTTCATCTCGTATTGTACTTATTCTAGATGAAGACACACGACGCGAAAACAAATTTTATAACCTAAACTCCTCTCGATATAAACCCAAAACCAACTCGCAACGCGATCCAAATTGCAGGTTGAATTGTCGTAGTAATTAGGCAGAACGTCATTAGCTGGAACCAGAGAGCAGATCCCCTGTTTATCGCCACTTACCGTCCTGGCACTTAAAACCTAAACCTAATAAAGCTAATTGGGATATTAGGGATGATAGGCAATATCTATGCGGGGTGGTTCACAATTCCCTTTTCGACTTCGAAGATACCGCGTGCTTATTAGAAAAATTGACGTAAGTTGTCGCATACGAGTTGAATTACTTTGTGAATCAGACTTTAGGGCTAGAATCAGGTTCAAGATGCCATCGCTACATTTACGAGATTTGATAACAAAATGTATGAGACTTAAAATAAACTTCGCTTACACGGATAACGGACTTAACGTACGGATTCGCTTCTCATTTATCGAACTTTATGTTAAATCCCATACATTTTGTTATCGAAGTGATAATACCGATGGCATCTTGAATAAGAGTCTGGGCCTCGATTCTAGTGCCTCGAACTTCGGTCTGTCCCGCTCGTGCACGTATGAATTGTCCAAGCGGGATAGACTAACGATCGAATCAAATTTCCAGTTACGAGAATCGAGGCTCTGATCAGGCAAAGCAATATTATGACACTAATACTATAAGGGTGAAACTTTTTGTAAATATGTCTGTAACGTCATCACGGCCAATAAAATTAGTCATGTATGGAGCTTACACTTTATTTATGCGGCCGAAGCTGCGAGCAAAAGCTAGTTTATATAATGTAACTCGATAAAATATGCATAATTAAATTGATGTAGTAAAGTAGAGTATAAATTGTTGTATTCTATAAATTATAATGTTAATCTGTTACTTGAAAGGAATGTTTTGACTGTCTTTACTTATTCCAATATGAACGCAGCATAACATTTTTTTCAAATAAAGCACAACTGCAATTACGTAACTAGTTATCCAAATTCCAAACTGTTTTACTCAAATTCTTCGCGATAAAAGCTGTAAAACTTCCCAAACTGCAACAATGGCGCGAATATGATTTACAAACGCGTTTCGTTTTATTGTGCCAGATAAGAAGAATTTGTGGGTGAGCGGGCTCGCGTGTGACTGTAAATAGCCTTTATCGCCATTTGATAAATGTCCCGGGAAGTTCGTGAATATTATCAAGAATACTACTTATGTCCAATATGCAGTCATTTAATAAATACGCAGACTTAATAAAGTACTAAACCAAATAGATTTTGAAAACTATTCTGTATTGCGTGCTGAAAAAAAATTGTAAAAGTGATAAGAAATTTTACTCGATTATAATTTAACGTCTAACAAATTGAAAATTTGAAAGTAAAGTTAACAAATGTTTCTGTTTGAACTAAATGTTTCAAACATTATGTTTGTTTACATATTGCATTTCAATTTTATTGGTGACACTTTTTGCAGCTACCCATTTCTGCAATATATTCCCTATGTAGCCTTCTATGACACCCACGGGAAAGACAGTTGATGGGGAGGATCTTTCTTCAGGGGTTCCTAACTGCTTCATTGATAATATAATTCAAGATTTTCAAATTTTGAAACTTTTAAATATAAATAGATATACCTACACGCAAACTATTAAGGTGGGTACTGATCAACGTTACGATGTGTAATGTAACATGTTACACAGCAATCATTCGTGCAGTCAGTACGCCGTATTACGGGGAAACTAGCAACAAACGAGCCGCTCGTTGCTCGATGCGAATGTCATATTACAGCTTGTAACGTTGGTCAGTACTTACCTTTAGAGATTTACATCAAACGAGCAAATGCTCGTTCTATCTCCACTACATCAAAATCTTCTAGTGTAAATAGGCGTAGAGCATTATTTTGTTGTTCTCAGTGCGTTTGTTGTTCTCAGTATAATAATATAAATAGGTATAGAGGATACCCTCTCAGGTTTTTTTGACTACTACTAATGTCATTTGATGGCTACATAGCGCCATCTGATATCATCTTCCGCAAACTTTTGGTATGTATAGCTATAAATATTATACATACCAGTATATTTTCAGTATAGTTTCAGCAATTTTACTTGTATTCAAGTTGATAAGTTTGGCTTTGTTAAATAATTTACATAATTAAATTAACATTCATTTAACAAATCATAGCCAAACTTTATCAACTTCTATACAAGTAAAGTTTAATACTATACTTTACAGAAACCTTGAATTGCACAATATATGGATAGGTAGGTACATAAATAAAACATTTTTATTTTACAGTTTATTTATTTATTCACAGGTTTACTTATACACTTACATTAATGAACATAGAATGTATTATGTACTACACAAATCACAAGCATCAATATCGCAAACAAATAGCACAAACGTAGCGTCCTGGTCGCAAAAAAACGATTGCACTGAAATAGTGGAGGAACTAAAAGCTCAACTCACACAATATCTTCTGGAAATACACACTTCACACAAAGAACAGCACAAATAATAAGGAACAAAACTACAAACAAGCGCAAACGCAAGGAGCAGTCGCCATACTTGTTAGGCAATTTGACCAAAGAATCATATTATGATTCTTTGGTCAAATTGCCGTCAAATTGTCAAATCCTATCGATTGTCAAATTCCTTATTAAGGAATTTGACAATCGATAGGAAATCAATTCACTGTGTTGCTATAGTAATTATTACTTAAAGTTGTAAGGTATTCAAAATTTTAAATTTATTAATTATAAAACAAGTTCAGTAAAATAATTAGATACTGAAATAAATATTTAAAATAAATAAATTTCAGAAATAAATTATTGTATAATCGTAAAATGTATCGACTGTGCTACCATCTGTGACACTTTATAGTAACTAGTTGTTTTGGAAGTTGATTACAGATGTCGCATTTTGAGTGAAAAAAGCACAGATGTATGGAAGTGTCCTACCCCTGCTTAGAGCGTTCTAGAGTGTTCGGACGTGCTCGCGCCACTGAGCAGTCTCATCAAAACGTTCTTGTGTTTTAGCAATTGTTCTAGCTAGCTCTATGTTCGTTTAATGTAAATCGATACCTAGCTTTCGTTTACACTAAAAGATTACGAAATAATTATCTTGTTCTAGCTCTCTATATAAATCGACCTTAAGGCGAGGAATAACCGCAACTAGCGCCACTCTTTTTAAAATAAAATTTACTATGACACAAAGATTTTATTAAAAAAAAGTAATCGGTTCAAACTTTAAGTAAATAGTTAAACTAATTTATTATAGTAATATATAATAGTTAAACTAATATTATATATTATATCTCGTAAGTAATAACTAAAACGGCCGTTTTAGTTATTACTTACGACAGTAAATACAGTATAGGACTTAGAACTGTAATTAAATGCCAATAAATTAGTTTAACTATTTACTTAAAGTTTGAACCGATTACTTTTTTTAATAAGATCTTTGTGTCATTGTAAATTTTATTTTAAAAAGATTGGCGCTAGTTGCGGTTAATCCTCGCCTTAAGCGTATCGCAAATTATTCTGTCCGTGTCAATAGTACTTGTCACTCACGTATCAGACGAAGACAGCAACATTGATTGGCGTATAGTTTCACGCACATTTCGCTTATAAGGATGTTTTAGAAGCAATTGCACCTGTCTGCACAAAGCAAACAACACAAGATGTCAATTAAAATCTTGAAACGTTCACACAAACTGGGTGCAAACGGTTCAAAGTGTAGGTGCAAAACGTAGGTGCCGGTGGGTGCAAACGGTTGCAAAGCGCCGTGGGGAATTGATAATTAGAAACGTGCATGTTTCAAAGGACTGGTTTAATTATAACATTTGTCTTATTTTCGGAAATGGGAAGGAAGTTATAGGTTGTTTTTCAACTAAGCAATAAACGCGCTGGTCTCCTGATTGTAAGCGGTTATTATTGAAAAATGTTGGGAAACCCTGAAGTAGTAATTACTACAGGGTTTCCAAACTTTTTTAAGGAGCAGTCCCCTTCAGATTAAGAACAAAACTTTTGCGACACTGTGACATTTTTATGTCAAATAATGCATTTTTAACGATGTCTATTTATTTTTTTCATACAAAAATGTTGTATGCAGAAAATCTCTATTTGTATGAAAATTAACAAAGCTTTAATTCGTAAATGATGAAATACCTATTTTTATTTTGCTTTTTGACATCTCACTACGTCCCCCTAGAAACCGCCCCACTTATGGAGAACCCCTGATCTACTGCATCTACTAAATTATTATCTTTACTACTAAAGAGAAAAAAACATTTTTCCCTTCATAGAAATTTAAAAATTATACAAAAACTATTATAATTACGACAGCTTTTACCTTTATCCATACATTTTTTCCTTAAATCTTAATGAAGGGAGGACATTTTGTAGACAAAGACTCATTATAGAGTAAACAAATTACAGAGCCGACGCGTTGTCGCTGTGTAAACACTTGCACAGAGTAGTGTAGGGTGTCCGACTATATTGTCTGAAGGTAGGGGAGATAGGGGTGCAATGTGCCTGATGGTTAGGGCTGTCAAAAGCAGACGCACTTTCGTGTGCTAAGTTTTATAGTGACTAAATGAAATGGGTAATTGAAAATGCGTGCAAAATATTGCGACTCATTTCAATAACTAGTGTAATTTTTTCCGATATTTACAGGCTATAATATGAATGAGTTAAGGGTCCTTTTTTAAACTATTGTATGGTAAAATTTATAATGTTGGGACATTTCTCATACAAACATGAAAGTCAAAAGTAATTCTTTCAGCGTTGGTACTTTCACAGTAAACTCTACATAGGAGGCACATACACACCCTAAAGTATTATCACTCGTTTATTACCTTGTAGATAAGCTAAATTAAAAAAACTTAAACCTCACTACGTAATTATTTAGCCTACGTTTCATATTATAAATGTACAAAAGTGTTTATTCGTCTCATTAAAATACTATAAGCAATACAACTAACACTACAAATTGGCACAAAAATACATACGACATGATATTATTCTGCCAACATTTTAAAATTTTTTAAAAATATATTATGTTTTTCTGTTTCTGTAAAAATATTTATGTTTTCTTGTACAAATAAAGATATTCTATTATAAATTATATTTAAAATTCATTTTGGTTTCGTCATAGTTATGTAAAAACTTACGTGGCCCAGCCCTACCGTACATAGGAATGCTTAAAGTAGGGGTAGTGATTCATCAATTGTGCAAAGTGCCACTTCATATTCAGTCCGTTTGACAGTCGCGTCCGCTTTGCCGCCTCCAAATGAACGCTGATTGGATGATCCGCCATTTTAATTTTTACTTTTTTTCGATCGCATCCAATAGTCAAAGCATCTATTTGAAGAGTCCTTGATAACGATACCTGTCAACCGTTTTTGTCGTTGTAAACTATTTTTCTGATAAATAACTCTGTGTGTTTTTATTTGAAGTTTTTTGTGGAATTTTATATAAAATGTCTATATAAAAGCTACATGATATATCATATTGTCCTACCAATATTAAAAACGTGAAAGCGTGTAAGAATGTATGGATAAAATATGTTTGTCTCTTAAATGCAAATACGGATTTTAAGGAATTTTGGTATGCTGGAAATATGTTTTTCTTATGGGCTTATGGGCTTCTTTTTACCACAGCTAAATGTATGGTTCCAGTGGGATTTCATTTTGCACGTCCGAAGTAGCGGGAAACATCTAGTTTGAAATAAATCTGAGAATCATTAAAAGTACTAAGTAAATAAAACAGAGTTCAAAAGTATCAAAATACAAGGAAAAGGAAATTGACAAGTAAACTTTGGTCCCGGCAACATTATGACAACTGTGTTGCTAGAAAGTTGCTCGACTCCCTCATGGCTCCAAACAATAATTTTGACAAATAACTTTTCGTTGCTTTCCTTTATTAAACTATCTACCTGGTTTCATGTCTCTATTTTATTGTATAACTATTTTATAGAATGTTTATAGATGGATATTTCTTACTGTTTTACGCAAAAAACTACTGAATTGATTAAATTTGCAATATTAATAGTTTAGGTTATGGATTAAGTCAATAGGTCAATAGGCGCTTATTGACGCGCACTTTGCTGATGCGCGTTTTTACCCGACTTCGGCGAAGCCAAAAGGAAGGGTAATGATTTTGGCAGTCTATGTATGTATGTATGTTCCCTCGTAGCGGCTAAACTACTGGTCCGATTTTAATAAATAAGGAATCAATCGATTGGTGATAATACCTCGAGTAACATAGGCTATATAATTTTCAGAAAATTTGTGTATTTTGAAAATGATACCTCAAAAACTAGCTCTTAATTAAGATAATTGTATCGTGTTTGGTATCAAAAGATAGGTTTGGCAAGCACACCACGAATATGTATTTACATTTTTTATTAATAATTATATTTTATTGTTAAATTCAAAATAAACGTTTAAAAAAGCGCCTAATGTGTACCCGCACTAAAGCAGTACCGCGAGTAAAATACTGTTCATATTTTTAACTAGCTGACCCGTGTCATGACCCAATCGTTGAGCATGGAAACCGTGTAAACCTTCCCGGGACTTCCACGAATATTTCAATACCAAAAATAACCGAATCAGTTCAACTGATCTCGAGTTTTAGCGAGACTAACGAATAGCAATTGATTTTTATATACCCTATGTTACTCAGTGATAGTGTAGCTTTCTAATATAAAAATAATTATTAAAATCGGTCCAGCACTTTTTGAGATAAGTCGTTACATACAAAAATATAAATCTTTCCTCTTTATAATATTAGTGTAGATTATTTTTCTATAAGCTGGGGCCTTACTCTCCAAACTGATTTGATTTTGATTCGGATACGATCATGCCGCGTACTTCCTAATAAATTTACATTTGTTTATTTTGATTCTCAGTCGATTGATATGGTCGGGAGTACAAAAAGTTACAATCTAACAATTTTCTTTATCCTGATTAGTTTCAAAGTAATTCACCAAATAAAATACGAAAAACCACTGATATCGAACGGATTCGGTTCTCGATTGTGTCGGGAGTAGGCCCGCAGATATGGAATTTGCGTAATGACGTAACACAGGTAACGACCGTTTCTAATATCAAAATAATTTCGATGTTTCACATCTGCTTCATTTCTCGCGACAGCTCATTGGATTTTTCCCGTTTCTTTTTAGCTAAGCAAATAGAGTAAGTTGGACAATTTGACTTGCAGCCCCAGGGGATGCTAACATCTGGGGTTGCAATATGCACTTGCCGCGCCATTTTAGTTCCTATTGACAACGTAAAAAACAAGAATTCAATTGTAAGAAGTGAATGCTTTTGAAATATTAAGCAGCTCTATTAGAAAAGTATAGGGTTTGGATGGGGGAGATTTTTGGACAGTTTTTCTAGTCAGTAATGGAGTATATTTTACTCAATAGACAAGGAACGCTTCTTAAGTGTTTGGAACAAACGCGGAAAAAACCAGATGGGACCGCACATTTTGCAGCAATAAAAGAGGATAAGTGAGTCCCTCCCGTGCTCTTTTCTATACCTTGTTCATCCACGTTGGTTCAGTATAGTTACGGAGCCAAAAAAAACATACGTACTGTAGTGTTTGTCTAAATGGTGATCTTTTTATGGTGGACAATATAAGTACTATAATTGGTGGGGGGCTGCCCCACTCAATCAGTATTAAGACAGACGTACTAAGAGTGAGACGTACTAGAGATTGTTGACGGTACACGGAGCCCGCCTTTCGTATAATTTAGTGCACACTACACGTACAAACAAATTTCATGTTTTCATAAGTATTAATATACTATACTTATTCTGATTTCTTGATTTTTTATATGATAATATTACGAATTTTAAGCATAAACAGTTATAAATAGAAAAATAATTACCCATTTAAGATTTTAATACACAAAACACCATTGTTATGAAAAACATGTCTGAAGATCGCAATATAAAAGTCCTTATTTTATTATACCCTTGATAAGAATTAATTTTTACTTCAACAATAGTATTCAGTCGTAAAACTTGCGCGTGGGTTTTAGAGGTTTATTATTTTACAAATAATAAAGTATTTTGTTTGCTGTTCATATTTTTTCATATTTTATGTTATGGTGTAATAATAAATTAGGTTGTTGTATTTTTGTTGTAAAGTGTTTATTATTTTTATTTACGAAAGGTGATAAAATGTCTATAATAAGGCATATTTAGGCCAATCTAGATTAAGGGCGTGTTTCACCGAGCAATGTAAAGTTAATCCATCGTTAAATATCATGTTGTTCCTCTCGTAATTCCTAACAATGAATGAGAAGACATGGTATTTTAACAAGCCGTTTTCACTAACATGCGTTGGTGAAATCCGGACTTAATATTGTAACCGGAGTTAGCCCCTTTTGTAAAAAAAGCTAACTCTAAGTTAGTTAATTAAACCCTGGCTAGCGCAAGTGAGATATGTATTTGAAATATGGCAACTAAACTAAAGTGTATTGATAAATATAACAATAATTATTTACTTAACCCACAATTACGTCACCAATACCTACAATTTACAACTTAATAACCCTACAAACTAAATAGTATAAATAAACTACATTAATCTATAGACCTACCTACACAAAACTTCTGCAGGTTGAAGAAAAGGACTACTGAAAGTTGAAGAAAAGGAAGGTGAAAATTAAAGTTATTTCATTACCAAAAAAAAGGTATACCTATTGTGATATAAAAACTTATTCTCGGATTTACTATAAATATTATTTGCAAAATTTTCATAAAATCGGTCCAGCTGTTTCGAAAGCTTGTTTACAAATTCTAATACAGGAAGATTTTAAGTAGGTACATACTTATTAGTGAAATAACTTACGAGTGTTACAAAATGACTTTAATAATTTCATTCTTGAAAAATTTAGGGGTGCGATTTAAAATTCGAGACGATTCAGCTCCATCGCAGGTTTGATTGAAAACCTTTGCCCTAGGCGTTAAGGGCTCTTAAAATGTACAACACTAAAATGCCTAAGGGCAGGTTGCCCTACGTTGTGCGATTGCTGGGGTATACAGTAAATTGTATTACAGAGCACTTATTTATAATTTTTGTTTCTAAAGAAGAGTATATATACTCAAAACATTTATTTGAGGAACCAAGGTTTTGTCAAGTATTGTATTTCTTAGTTAGTTTTAGTAGTAAGACTATTGTATTGGTCGATCACGCCATACGAGGGGCGCTGGGCTATTTTTCAAATTGTTATTCCAAATTGAACTTTATTCACCATAAATAATGATTCCTATTTCATTGCAAGAATTGTGTCTCGGTGTGAAGTGACGCTTACTCTCTGGTCCCTTTTTCAAGATACCATCGCTTTCGTCACTTACGAAGTTCGAAAATAAAAATGTATTTCATAATGTTCGCTAAATGACAAGTGAATTCATATATCACTTGCCGATGATTATGTCAAATCCCATACATTTTGTTGTCGAATATCGTAAGTGATAATAGCAATAGTGGAACTTGGGCCCAGTTTTGCTACAAAAGCGTCATAAAGCGATCGTAACACGGTAAATAAACAATAACTATGTAATCAAAATGACTACCTAGCCACACAGAGAGCATTTCAACTTTTTTCTACAGAAAACATTTTTCACCATCATATAAAACTAAAGAGAGGTTCAGATCTAAAATAATATTACATTTAACAAAAAATATTTAATTAAGCATTAGACGTTTTTTACATCAGCATAATATAATATATAGCTGACCCGTGCCCACTTTATTGAGCATGGAAACCGTGTAAACCTTCCCGGGACTTCCACGAATATTTCAAAATCCAAAAATAGCCGAATCAGTTCAGCTGATGTCGAGTTTTAGCGAGACTAACGAACAGCAATTGATTTTTATATAGCCTTTGTTACTCAGTGGTAATGTAGCTTTCTAATGAAAAAAGAATTATTAAAATCGGTCCAGTACCTTTTGAGTTAAGTCGTTACATACAAAAATACAAATCTTTCCTTTTTATAATATAAGTTATGTTATGGACCAGGTGATTAAAACGGGAATTATCAATAATGCGCGAGCATTATGAATAATTTCTAGCTCTAACAGGCTAAGTGATTATTACCGTATAAAACTTCATTATTTTGTCACGTAGCACGTTCATTTTTATATTGCTACTTGAATTGGGCATTTTGATAATGAAAGGGTGCGGGAAAGTAAGCCTGATCTCTTTGATCTATTAGATACTGCCACTCTACAGGCTGAGACTCGTTCGACGGGCTCGTCATAACAATAATTTTATAACTTTTATAAAACAAGATATAGTATTGTATGTTATTTGAATCTTTGAATAGTTATTATCAAATTACACTCTCATAATGGACATTTTTCATAATGACCGGGCATTATGTATAATGCTTACTTTATTACTTGGTCCATAAAACCAAAAATGCTCTACGCGTCATTCTCTTCACACTATATATGGCTTAATATATAGGAACCATGAACCACTGTGTATATCAGTATGGATTCTTACAAGGTTTAATGCTCGGGGACAATTGAAACTTGTAAGGTTCTAAGGTTCTATATTGTGTTCCCAATGCTTACCTACCTGAACTAAAATACTCCTCTCCCACAGGTCTCGACGCGGAGTTGTACTACGTGCGAGAGGGCGCCGTCAACACGTACGCGACGAGTTTCATAGTGCCCGTGCCGGCTCACATCGCGGACTTGGAGTTCATGTGGCAGTCGCTGGGGAGGAAACCGGTAATCATCTTCTTATATTTCCAGCCCATAGGTGCAGCATTTCCTCGACACAGAGTGCAAGACGCCAGCCCACAGGCGCTGCATTTCCTCGACAAAGAGTGCCAGACGCCAGCCCACAGGCGCTGCATTTCCTCGACAAAGAGTGCCAGACGCGAATGAAGATCGTGGGGGGATGACAGAATGCCACGCGATTTTTCGTTCCATAGCCCCGCTACAGCAATTCTCTTAGTTGAAGGAACCATAATATGATACCCCAATATAATCTTAGAGTTTATTGTATATTTTATGATACGTAATAAAAGTCCTACTATTACTGGTATCACAATACATACGTCCAAATTTCAAATAACTTTATATTTATATCAAAAACATTAAAAGTTTACAATAGGACAGGGACCAACTTTTAGTAAGTGATAATTAAAGAGATCACACAATGGATGAAGGTGATGGCCGCATTTCTCATCTGGCAGTAGTTAAAGAAAACCAAATTGATTATTATTTATCAAATTAATTAATTTATAAAAAGAAATAATAGTGACAACCCTGGAGTTGCCGTGCCATAGATGTATTATAACAGATTCGTTATAAACTTCTATTAGTGCGACTGCAACCACATTCTTAATGTCCTGTAGCAATCATCGTCGGATACGACAGATATAAAGAAAAAATAACAATTCGCTAAAGCCGTTACGAATTTAGTTACACTACACTAAGTGTAGACTTCATAATTAATGTTCAAAACCTTTTGTTTCGTTCGCCCGATAACAAATGTTACTTTAATTATTATTTTAATTTCTTATTTATTCCCATTTTTCCACAAACCCTCATTCTGTGACAATATACTGTAATTTGATTTCACTCTAATGAATGCCGCCGACTCTAACGTCTTTCAATTTCGCCTCCGACGCGATTAATTTAAGAAACAAAAGAGTGTAAACCCCTCCTTTGAGTTTGAGTAAAGTGTTTTAAAACAAATTTGCGGTGCTCAAACAAATGAAAGGATATTATTTTTTATTGTTCGTAATAGAAAAGTAGATTAAACTATGATGAAAATTTGATTATTGGGGTTAAAAATATTAAAAATACTCGTATTCAGTCAAGATTTTGTGCTCTTTAGATTTAGACAAACATTTTTCTCAAACTTTCTGTTTGAGAAAAATGTTCCTTTTTGAGATCTTGTCTCTTCGTAGATGTCATGTAAAGATGGACTTCTTGAGATCTTGTCTCTTCGTAGATGTCAAGACATTTTGGCCTCAACGTGACGCGTTCGTTGTACATAATATTTAATAGTCATAGGCCTGTCCTTACACTATTAATATAAATAAATGTTTCGTATTTCTTAATAAAAAAACATATTATACTGTAAAAATCATTGCATAGTATCTCAGAGTGTACGTACATAATTAAATTAGATACGCACATGAGATATATCTAGAATTTATTAGGCGTCTATGGCTTTAATGCATTTGATTGTCAAAGGATGAGCGCTAATGAAGTGAAATATACCATCTCTCTAAATAGAGCCTTCTGGTTAATCACCGGATATAGAGATAGAGAGTTAAATATTATATCTACTATATGTATATGTAGTTGGAATGGCTACCAGCTAAGACCTCTATGCTACATATTTACACAATACGAAGCTGTATGCATTGTAAAGGTATAAACCTCAATTTCACAGTCAACTTGAGTCTTTTTTTCACGTACAATA
Organism: Celastrina argiolus; assembly: GCA_905187575.2. Classification (NCBI taxonomy): domain Eukaryota; kingdom Metazoa; phylum Arthropoda; class Insecta; order Lepidoptera; family Lycaenidae; genus Celastrina; species Celastrina argiolus. The sequence goes on from LR994585.1 coordinate 16,816,127, forward strand.
TTATTATGTAGCATAAGCTACATAATAATATTGTACGTGAAAAAAAGACTCAAGTTGACTGTGAAATTAAAACCTTCTGTTTCTTTCCCTAGTTATGTATATTGTATGTACGTCATATTATATCGTCGTTTCAGCCTTTTATTTTGTCCACTGCTGGATATAGGCCTCTCCAATACATTTCCAGTGCGACCGGTCCATTGCCACCTGCATCCAACGTGACCCGGCAGTTTTCACCAGGTCGTCGGTCCATCTGGTAGGTGGCCGTCCCACACTGCGCTTGCCAGTACGTGGCCTCCACTCTAGGATCTTTTTGCCCCATCGACCGTCCAATCTTCGTGCTATGTGGCCGGCCCATTGCCACTTCAGCTGGCTGATCCTACGGGCAATGTCAGCAACCTTAGTTCTTCTACGGATCTCCTCATTTCTGATTCGATCACGTAGAGAAATACCGAGCATTGCCCTCTCCATAGCACGCTGAGCGACATTGAGCCTTTTGAAAAGATCCTTCGTGAAGCACCACGTCTCAGAACCGTAAGTCATCACTGGTAACACACATTGGTTGTATACCTTTGTCTTAAGGCACTGAGGTATTTTGGACGAGAAGACGTTGCGTAATTTACCGAACGCTGCCCAGCCGAGCTGGATCCGTCTACTGACCTCTCTCTTAAAGTTGGACCTACCTAATCGGACAGCCTGCCCTAGGTATATATATTCGTCAACCACTTCAAGAGTAGAGCTCCCAACAGTTAGTGCGGTAGGTGCAACATGGACATTGTGCATGATCTTTGTTTTGTCCATGTTCATTTTAAGACCCACTTGTTGAGAAACTCTATTGAGGCCACCGAGCATGCGCCCCAAATCTTCCAGCGATTCTGCCATGACTACTATGTCGTCGGCAAATCGAAGGTGAGTGATGTATTCGCCATTGATGTTGATGCCAAGTCCTTGCCATTCCAGGAGCTTGAAGGAATCCTCCAGAGCAGCGGTAAACAGTTTCGGGGATATGATATCCCCCTGTCTTACTCCTCTCTTTAAAGGGATATCCTTCGTGCAGTGCTCCTGTACTCGGACTGACATGGTGGCGTTATTATACAAACACTTCAACACTTCGATATACCGAAAGTCAATACGGCAACGCTGGAGAGATCTAAGGACCGCCCATATTTCGACGGAATCAAAGGCTTTCTCATAGTCCACAAACGCCAAGCATAATGGCCGATTATACTCTTCGGTCTTCTGTATAATCTGCCGCAGCGTATGTATGTGGTCTATGGTACTATAGCCTTTTCGGAAACCGGCTTGTTCGGTAGGCTGAAAGTCATCCAGCCTGCGTTCGAGACGCATCGTGATAACTCTCGAAAACAGCTTGTAGACATGGCTCAGCAGTGTTATGGGCCTATAGTTCTTCAGTAAGGTTTTGTCGCCTTTTTTGAAGAACAGGACCACAACACCCCTGTTCCATGCCTCTGGCGTTTTCCCATCGAGTAAGGAGGAATTGAAGAGTTTCTGAAGGACTTTTAGTACCGGCGTGCCGCCCGCTTTCAGAAGCTCTGTAGTGATTCCATCCTCGCCCGGAGCCTTGTTGTTCTTAAGCTGTTTGAGAGCTACCCTAATCTCGTCATATTATATAAACATTACCAATTCGCCAGAACGCGTTTTTTTATTGTTAAAACTACATGCTATTTTCTCACAGTTAGTCCGTTTGACTGCCATTTTATAAGCAATACTTGCTCTATATAACTTATTTTCTATATTATGAGAGAGCTTAAAGCATATGAAGCAAAATGTTCAATTATCACTTTAAAACATTAATATTTTCTTGTTGAAAGTAAACCGTTAACTATAAGACGGAAAAAGTTCAAAGAATTCCAATTTTAAAAACACTCTATTGTCTATACCATACCATAGACTAAGCTACGATAGACTAATTGTCCGTTTGTCCACAGCTGGCGTACGTGATGGGCATAGAGTATGAGAGCAGAGGCGTCATGCTGCCGCCCCAGGTCAACATCTCCGAGCGGGGTTATGTGCCTACCACGCTGCAGACTTTTAGGTAAATTAAATTAATTTGATTGGAACTATAAATCAAATGTAAAATTAAAAAAAAACCCGGACCAGCGAGCAACATTCCTGTCACACCTAACAAACGACTTTGAAGACCTGAACCGATTTCCACCAAACATAGCTAAAAAAAATAATATATAGCGCATTAAAATCGGATCAACCGTTTGGGAGCTCCGATGCCACATAATATATACACATTTACACAGACACGTCAAACTTATAACATCCCGTCGCTTTTACGTCGGGGGTTAAAATATGTAAGAATACATCTCGATTAATATATTATAACCCTCTCACTAATAAAATATTTACACTTTGTTTAAACTATACAATATTTCTTCTGGTCTAATACGTTAAAAAAGTTACTTGATAGACAAGGACAAAACATAATACTTGAAAACAGTTAAATAACTTTAGTTTATTAATACTAAAATATTAAAACACAATGGTTGTCAGTACATAAGAGAGCGCGGACACGATTTACCGGCGCTCGTAAGCGATTTTAATCCTATGTCTGGTTGAGCGTTTTATTTCGAAAGTAATATTTAATTAAATTTATTTGTTACTACTATTAATTATTGAGCTAACAAAATAAAACATAGAACATTGTTTTGGCACCTCATAACGCGACAAATCACGTTTAAAGACATCTATAAAAGTCACAAAACAGATAAGTTTCAATCCGGGTCAATGACCAGTGCGTTCGTGTGTATAGACTTGGAGCCAGTGAGCCCAAGCGTAGTAAGATTCACTACTTGTGGTCACTTTTGAACACAAAGAAACGTGATGAACTAGATATTAAGTGTAAGAAAATGTATTTGGCTCCTCGGTAAACACTCGAAGATATTGTGTCAGTACGCAATAAAATACTTTTATATAACCAAGTCCTTAAGCCAGTACAGACCTATGGTATCCAGCTCTAGGGCTGTGCCAAACAAAGCAATATACAAATAAAACAATGATTCCAAAACAAAGTACTTCGAAGTATTGTTAATGCACCATGGTACATAAGAAACGATGATCTACACAGGGTTCTTAAAGTGGTATCTGTCGCTAGCGAAATTAAAAAAATTGCTGAAGCTCACGAAAAACGACTTCATAACCATGTTAACGTCGAAGCTATTCAGCTCTTGGACAATACAGACATAGTCAGAGTACTAAAAAGGACAAAACCTTTTGAGTTAGTTTATTAGTGTTTGTGTATAGTGTATACCTAGTGCAGTGAGACTTAAAAAAATCACACAAACAAAGTGACATCCCCTTAATAGAGACAATAAGTAAAGTGCTGATGGACACATTCTTAAATTTGTAAACTTATCAATAATTAGCAAATTAAGTTATAAAAAAATTACTCATTAGTCTTAAGGCTAGATTGTAATTTTATGTTGTTACTATGCATTAGAAACATCATACAAATAAAAAAAAATAAAAAAAATTTGAACTTTGAATTTTTTGAGTTATATTAAGTAATTTATATGAGGTGCCAAAACAAAAAAAATGCTGTACGCGTCATTCTCTTTACACTATATTCGGCATAATATACGAAGCATGAATCAACCTGTATAATATCGACACGATTCTCTACCTAACGATGTATCCAGGGTGCGTCTACCGTGCACGGGGTCCCGCAGTGCTGAGATTCTGGTCACCATGCAGCTGAACATCTCCGCGCCAGACCGCGACCACAAGGACGTCAGACTCACCTTCAAGAGGAACAAGATTTGTTTGAAAGGTACGTAGTGGCAATAGGCTATTTTACTTATGGGGAATTTCACGCCAAGCGGGCCAGAAAATATTATGTAAAAATATGAGAATGGTTGCTCGAATAGTTTGTAAGGTTGGTGGTATTGAAACAAAGATCAAATGAAGACTGCTCTCCGTTTATTAATAACATCTTAATTTATAGGCTACATCATTTAGTTATTATAAGGTTGTAAGTACACTTAGAATTATTAGGTTAGTTATACACTACACGTCCCAAGGCAAATAAAAATAAAATAAACTTTACGAGTTTATTTTATTTTAATACTATGTTATGTTTACTTATAATGATAATAATTTATATTCTTATTTCTACGTTATAAAAAGTTTAGTTCGGTTTTTATGTATAATATCTATTTTTCCATTTCGTTCAATTTTTACGTTACAATTTAAGTCTTCTAACACTTTGTATGGTCCTAAATACAATGGTTCAAATTTATTTTCTTTTTCATTTTTAACTAGTATATTATCACCTATATTATAACTAATAGTATTAACGTATGTATCATAATCTACTTTTCGATTACATTTTTTCTTAACTAAATTACATTTTGCATCCATTTGTGCAACTTTTAAACGATATTTTAAGTTCTTAACATAATCTTCTTCATTATACAAAGGTTCTATAGATCCAGATGTTAAATTACTCGGTATGTTACATTTTTTACCAAAGACTAATTCAAATGGGGTGTATTCAGTTTCTGAATGTACAGTTGTATTATAAGCAAAACAAAAATAAGGTAACCATTTGCTCCAGTATCTTGGATCATTATCGGTTTGAATTCTAAGATAAGCGTTTAACGATTTATGCGTGTTTTCTAAAGCTCCTATTGACTGATGGTGATAAGCAGTTGAAGATATTTGATTAATATTAAGTAATTTGCATACTTCTTTCATTGTGGATGAAATAAATTCGGTTCCTCTATCTGTGGCTATCTCTTTAGGAATACCAAATATCAAAATAAAATTGTCTACAAACGATTTAGCAACACTAATACTATCTTTACTTTCTAAAGGAAACGCACATACATATTTGCTAAGTTCGCATTGAAGCGTTAATATATAAGAATAATTATAATAATCTTTACTTAAAGGACCTACTATATCTAAAAATATTTTATCAAATGCACTATGTGCTGTTGTCGTAATTTCCATTGGTTGCTTTGTCGGCAACGAATATTTTTGTGTCTGGCACTTTACACATTTTTTTACAAATTGTTTTACATCCTCGTCCATATTAGACCAAAAGTAATACTTTTTAATATTATTTAACATTCGTCGAACTCCCGCGTGACCGCTAGTCGGCAATAAATGAAAATCATTCATCACCACTAATTTGTCATCGTTATTTTTTATTTTTATTATTCCTTTCAATATACAAATTCGCGGGGGGCCGGCCCACTTATTATCTTTATTTTTACTGGTTAACCATTTAATATATTTCAACATTTCTTCATTTATTATAACATACACCTCGTGTATATTATTTTTCAAACAAAATAATCCAAATTCCCTCATGAAAACGTCTCGCGTTTGACATGATTGAGCTTTGGGATTAATATAAACTATATGTTTATCCTCGCAATAAAGTATAAACTCCGACACATACACTTTTGTTAGTGACGCTCACGGCTCCCGACGATGGTTGGACCACTGCTTGGTGACCGAGGCAGCGTGGAAGTCGGTAACTAATGTGCAGGTATGTCTCGGGGTTTACTGGTCGGACCATATGCCCTTGGCTATCCAATGTAGTGTAAATAATATTATTACTAAAAAGTGTGCTACTTCTTCTTCTAACATAAAAAATGAAATATTATGGGGGAACCGAAATAATAACCAAATTAAGTGTTATGAAACTATATGTACTAGAAAATTAAAAGAAATTGTATTTCCTAGTCAATTACATTATTGTGCTGACAAGATGTGTAGTGATGTGAGTCATAGAGTGTGTACATAGATAATTTATATGACAATATTATTCAGACACTGACCTATGCAGCAGTGGAAAGTTGTAAGTCTGGAAGTGTAAAAAAAGGTGCCAGTGTGCCGGGGTGGAATACACATGTAAGAAAAGCACATAGGGAGGCTAGATCTCAATATAAATTTTGGTTAAATAATAACAAACCCATGTCAGGCCCTATATTTGACGCTATGAAAAAAACAAAAAATGTATTTAAAAATAAATTGAAAATGCTTCAAAAAAATAGAGAGCAAATACAAATGGATAAATTGGCAAGTCACTATGAGAAAAATTCTTTTGTTAAGTTTTGGAAGCAAACAAATAAGCTAAATATGAGATCTAGCCCACCTGCTAATATTAATGGGTTGACTGATGATACTGATATTGCGAATATGTTTCGTGAGCATTTTTCAGTCCAGCCACTACTGCCTGTACGGCCACAGATGCTTCAAAACTCAGACCCGGGGGGTGAACCCCCAGCCAGAATATCCGCGAGTGACATCTCCAAGATAATACGGAATATGAAAAAGGGAAAATCCCCAGGACATGATGGGCTGAGTGTGGAGCATCTGAGGCATGCAGGTCCTCATTTATGTCGAGTTTTGGGTATGTTATTCACATTTTGTTTAAGGCATACGTACTTACCTGAGAACCTTATAAAGGCTGTCGTGGTACCTATTGTGAAGAATAAAACTGGCGATGTAACAGATAAAAATAATTATAGACCTATCACTCTAGCTACCATAACTGCAAAAGTGTTTGATGGTGTCCTTGATAGACATCTTTCATCATACGTTGTACTTGACGATGCACAGTTTGGTTTTAGGCGAAATTTATCCACCGATAGTGCAATTTTAGTGCTTAAGCACACTGTCAGATATTACACTGATCGTAAAACTCCAGTCTACGCTGCTTTTTTAGACCTCTCTAGGGCTTTTGACCTTGTAGATTATAATTTGTTGTGGGTCAAGTTGAAGGCAACCGGCATGCCGGATGCTATTATCAATACATTTAAATATTGGTATCAGCATCAGGCTAATTATGTAAGGTGGTCTGGCTCTCTGTCACATGCTTATGGTTTAGAATGTGGTGTGAGGCAGGGTGGGCTAACATCGCCAACGATCTTCAACTTGTACATTGACGGATTGATTCGTGGGCTCAGTAGAACCAACGTGGGGTGCTCAATACATGGGCATATAATTAATAACATTAGTTACGCTGATGACATGGTGGTACTGAGCCCATCTATCAGCGCCCTACGTAAACTGTTACAATTCTGTGAAAGATATGTTGGTGACCACGGGCTCAGGTACAATGTCGGGAAAAGTGAATTGATGGTTTTTAAGGCTGGTTCTTTTACTCCTGATTATGTACCACCTGTACTGTTAAATGGTATACCGTTAAAGAGGGTGCCTCAATTTAAATACCTGGGGCATATTATAGACGAAAACCTCAATGATGATCCCGACATCGAGCGTGAGCGTCGTGGGATGGCTGTTCGATGTAATATGCTGGCCCGCAGGTTTGCTAGATGTTCAGTCAGTGTTAAGTGTGTACTGTTTCGAGCCTTCGCTCAAACATTTTACACATGCAGCCTGTGGACCAGTCATACGCAGCGAGCAGTCAATGCACTTAGAGTGCAGTATAACAATGCCTTCAGGTTTCTGATGCGACTGCCCCGGTACTGTAGCGCATCCGCGATGTTCGCGGATGCCAACGTAGACGGTTTTGCAGCCATACTGCGTAAAAGATCAGCATCTATGATGCAAAGAGTGCGGGACAGTTCCAACAGATACCTGAGGCAAATTGCCATGAAACTAGAAAGTCCGATATGGAGACACTGGATCTACCTACATACTAAATTTAAACAACCTATTATATAACTTCACTACTAACATAGTTTTAAGAATCTTTTTGTAATACTAACACAATTATGGACCTATGGTCTGGAATAAATGATTTATTATTATTATTATTATATTATAATAAAGAAAAGCTTTCGAAGAAGCTTGTTTTAGTCTAAGTTCGATACAATTCTTTGGTTTCTTAAGCATTTCTACGACTTGCGGGTGATCAGTCCGTTCATCTATAGAAGTGTTATCCGCCAAAGTATTGTTTGTACAATCCTTTTTCTCATCCATTCTCCTTTTCATACTTCTTGTCATTACATTAATCGATATCATACTTAACTCTTTCAAATCATCCGAAGATACTATGATACGAGACAATGCGTCTGCAGCAAGATTACTCGTACCCCTAACATACTCAATCTTATAATCATACTCTTCCATCGTCAATCTGAATTTCAATAACCTGCTAGAGGGATTACTCATACTAAATAAATAAACAAGAGGCTTATGGTCAGTAAAAATTGTAAAATGTTTTCCATACAAATAAGGTCTAAAATAGCGTACTGCCCATACGATTGCTAGCAGTTCTTTTTCAATGGTTGGATAATTAATTTCAGCTTTATTTAATGTGCGACTTGTATAAGCAACAGGTAAATCATTACTATTACACAAAACTGCGCCTATGGCTTTGCCTGAAGCATCTGTGTGTAGAATAAATTCACTTCCCTCCGAAAAATCTGGGTATTGAAGTATAGGTGGAGTGATTAATTTATCTTTGAGTTGAATAAAAGCTTTTTCACATTCATCATTCCATTCAAACTGACTTCCTTTCTTACATAACTTGTTAAGTGGAATTGTAATACTGGCAAAATTTGGTACAAATTTACGATAATAGTTAGCAAATGCTACAAAACGTTTAGCTTCATCGCTTGATAATGGTCTAGGATAATTTTGAATTATTTTAGTTTTCTCAGGATCTGGTCGTACACCTTGAGAATATACAACATGACCTAAATACAATAATTCTTTATTCAAAAATTGGCACTTACTAGGATTAACTTTTAAATTAACTTTCCTCAATCTCTCAAATATATCCATTAAATTACGGTTATGTGTTTCTAAATTTCGACCAAAACAAATCAAATCGTCTAAATAAACTAAAGCTTTTTCATAATGTAAACCGGACATTGCGACGGTCATTAAACGACTAAATGCACTAGGGCTTGTTTTTAATCCCATAGGTAATCTCTTTAACTGGTATTGTTTGTCAGTTATAAAAGCAGTATATTTTCTACTATCAGGATCTAATTGTAATTGATAATATGATTGCGTTAAGTCTAAATGACTAAAATAGATAGCACCGGAAAGAGAATCTAATATTTCGGAAATATTAGGTAAGGGAAATTTGTCATCAGAAATCCTTTCATTTAATTTTCGATAATCAATCACAACGAGCCACTTCTTTTCAGAACTATCGCTCTTTTTTGGAACTAACAAGAGAGGACTACTCCATTCACTCTGGCTTTCTTCAATGATATCATCCTCTAACATTTGCTTTATTTGACTATCTATCTCTTTCTTTTGTGATTTAGGTAATCTATAAAGTTTAATATATGATGGTGTAACATTTTCTTTTAAATATATTTTTTGCTCATATAAATTTGTAACCCCTAATTTGTCACCTGGTAAAAAGAAAACGTCAGAATATTTTGCACAAATATTTTCAATTGAAATTTGTTCATCTTTAGTTAAATGCTCAAAATTTAATGAAGAAAACAGCAATTTAACGCGCTCCGATGATAATTTTTTAGTAGATTCAAACGAACACAAAAAATATTCCTTTAAAGGCACAATGTCAGGCGTGAAATAGCTTAATTTAATGTCTTCCTCCCTAGTATTTAGAATTTTAAGTGGTATTTTGCCTTTATTTGGTTTTATTAAAATTGATGCTAAAAAAATACCTTCGCATAATTTTTTAGGTAGTACAACACATTCGTCTTGTAAACTAGTGTCCATATAGTAAATAAATTCGCACCTAGCCGGAATAGTAATATAATTATTATAGCCTAGCGTTCCCATCGTCAAGGGTATATCGATCGACCGATTATTATCATTATTTGCAGTCAAAATATTTTTTTCAAAATTTAACGTACACCTAAATTTACTTAAAAAGTCCTGACCTAAAATTCCATCCGTCCTGCAAGAAAAGTTTTGTAAAACATAAAATTTATGTTCAAATTCCTCATTATTATAATTCAACTTTAAATAAACAAAACCTTCACAGTAAATATGACCACCAATCCCATTAATTTTAACTCGCTCTTTATGAAAAGTAACATTCAACCTATACAAAATGTCATACTTAATAACCGATAAAGATGCACCAGTATCTACCATCCATTTATATGATTTTTCTAGAACATTTAAATATACGGAATTAATATTTTCACAATAAAAAAATTCATGCCCGAAAAAACCAATTCCTACAATTACTGTTCTGTGGCTTTACAGATCGGGAATCTTGGTTGTCATTCGGTACAGTACCGGACTCCATGGCATTCAATTGATGACGCGATTCATGCCGCTTACGATTACTGAACCCTGTGTGGCCACGAAAACCGCGCGCTCGACCGCGATTATTAGGGTTATTAAAATTATTATAACGACCTTTATTATAGCCTCCTCCAGAATTATGACCACGATTATTATAATTCTGATGGTGGATAAATGGTTGTGAACGGCCTTTGTAAAAATTATTTCGAGTCATATTACCTCTATAATGATGAAAATTGATTGAATGCTCGCCTCCATCCAACACCTTCTCATCTAGAGCTCCTTGAATTGCATCTTTCAACGTCGGGTAATTCCGAGCCGCTATAATAGTGCTAAGGCGACTGTTACGCAGCCCATCGGAAAATCTTTTAACCGCTACACGCTCGTTTATTGGCTTTAATATTTTAAAAGCGTTAGAGTCTCCGTTGGCCTGTGTAATCGTTAAATCTACAAATAATTGCTCGAGCTGCTTACCGTAATCCTCGATGGAACTATTATCCTGCCTCAGCCGCTGCAATCTACCTTGAATTGCCGTGTCCGATTTTTTTGGCAATAAAATACTGCGCATATCCCTAATTAAATCTGAAACAGAGTCATAATGATCACACATGCGCAGCTTCGCGCTTTCAGACAGTCGGGATTTTAAGACAAATTTTATAAGTAATTTTTTACTACTATCATTTATCATTGAATCATACATTTCGATATTTGATATTAATCTCTTAGTCGTCTCCTCATCACCAGTCAAAATAGGTAATAAAGCAACCGCAACTTTTAAGTCGAACTGATCCATTTTGCTTAAATTATCTGCCGAAGTATCAGAGCAAAGATTACTTATCTTATCATACAACTTAATAATTGAACTAAATATATCATTAAAATATTTTAAATCTGTTTCCCCAATTTCCTTATTTTCTATCTTAAGTTTTATAACACTATATAAACTAGAAATTTTTTTATGTAAGCCTTTGCTTCATTAAATTTTGTATTTTTTATACTAGAAGTTCTTCGGCTTGGGCCTAGCTTAGTTAAATATTCTTTAATACATTTTAATTTTTCATATATTTCCTTAGCCTCACTAGCCATAACATAACGAAATTATTAAAAAAATATTTAATATATAGATATTAAATATTTTTTTTGCATTTGCATTTTTGCAATATGCATTAATTATCTAGAACATGCTCATAATAATAATTATTTAAAATACAATTGGTCAAAGTTCACTTAGAGTTCCTAACTACCTAAGTAACACAAAACCTTCGCGCCATACAAGGATCGTCGCCGCATACCTGAGCAAAGTAGTTAGGGACAATATTGGTTTTTTCGTTTAGCCTTCATCATCATCACTCGCTCCGCGCTCCATCACTTGTCTTCAGCCACTCCTGCTGTAGTCGGCAGCACACTTGGATTATTACGCCGGTAAAAGCTCATAGCTCTTCGCATCTCGTGATCATTGATGGTCCGCTGCATCCACTTGTTAATACGCCGTCTAAGGTAGGTTATAAGAAATACAACAGCCCCAATAATTAGCAAACCGCATATAATCAAAACAGCGTAACTTGCAGTGCTCGCGTGCTGTAACAGTTGCTCCGTTGTCGCCGAATTTCCAGCACCGTTTTGGGCAATAATCACTTCTTCTTTTGACTGCTGTTTTCCCATGGTTTCAATAAAATATTAATTATTTAAATTTACTGCATTTTTCACTGCATATTTACTGCATCTTAACACTTACAGTTCAAAGTTCGGAATTTGCACTAGGTCCATATTTGGCAAACACTCGCGACGCGGTGGCGCTGTGCCTCGGGTGGCAGGGTCGCCATGTAAGGTTGGTGGTATTGAAACAAAGATCAAATGAAGACTGCTCTCCGTTTATTAATAACATCTTAATTTATAGGCTACATCATTTAGTTATTATAAGGTTGTAAGTACACTTAGAATTATTAGGTTAGTTATACACTACAAGTTTAGAAGATACACGCACTAAAGTATGTGGGTGGTACCTACTACAGATTATTGTTAGTACGTCGTAGTGCGATTATTAGCGCGTGTATCTTTTAAACTATTCGAGCAACAGTTCTTATATTTATTACATAATAATTTCATACCACAGGGCATGTTAAAAGCTTCAAATAAAAAAAAATTAAATCGCCCAATTGAAAAAAAAAATTGAAGTTTAATATTAACGTCCAGTTTATTGTACGAATTTTTTATTTTAATTTTAATTTATATTCTAGAAAATCAATTAAAATACTCCAACAAACACTATTTACTTGTTCCTTATTCTACCTGATTACCTTCATTAACAGCTTTTGAAAAATCAGTTTTCCAAATATTAATGATTCTTTGAAGGCGCATAAATTCGTAACTAGGCATAAACAAAGAAAATAAAGACCAACAATTTATTCTGGTCTTATGAAAGTGCATTTGATCCAATTATGAACAAAATCTAAGACCTGACTTTTTTTTTCTCTGGTCCGCTTGACGTGAAATGCCCCTTATGTTTTTCTTCTAACTACTACGAGACATACTAGTGCAATAGACTGTTTTACTTTTTTCTTTTTACGTATAGACGTAAAAATGATAATATCTATATAGATAGCTATAGATTCATGGCCGCTAAAACTTGAGAACGGCTGAATCGATTCGGCTATTTTTAGTCTTGAAATATTCGTGGAAGTCCCGGCAAGGTTTAAACGGTTAATCACAAACTGTTTCTATGCTCAACGAAGTGGGCACGGGTCAGCTAGTTCTTGATATAGATTCTCAATATTGCGAGTAAGTACTTATTTGAAAATTTTACACTTCACTGCACTTAGATAAGTACTGAAAACTTTATCAGCGGTCCTTACGAACACAAATAATTCTCCATGTTTAAAATGGGCCGTGGTCCATTCGATTTGGTCCAAACGAATCCCCTAAACTGGCCCAGAAATCACTTTGTCATGTTTATTTCAATAGAATTTTCAGTACGGCAAATGTCACGTGAATTTCCCGCGACGTAAATCACGTGCCCGTCACGTAGTCAAATCACACGTAGAGTTTCATGCGAAATTTGGTTTTGCGCGTTTTTTGTGATGAGCGAAAAATTGCAAAAATATGACGTAGTAGCTAAGTTAACATTTTTTATGATTGGTCAGTGAGGTCATCATCATCATTTCAGCTATACTACTAGACATAAGCTCCGCACAAAGTTTTAATAACACAAAATAAGTTTTAAAAACACAAACATAAAGAGAAAGAAATCAAATAACTTGTAGGTAATCAGGATTGGAAGATTTAGCGTAGGGCGGCCCTTCACAAGATGGACCGACGCGACGATCAGGGCGGCGATTCTCCGGCTTCGAACTTAGTTCCGGATATTAGTATATCCCGCTCGCACGCGCGCTAAATCTCATTTGCATGAGCGGGACAGACCGATAGTAAAAACTTAGTTCGAGGCCTGAGAATTAGGGCCCAGGGCGGCGATTCTCAGGCCTCTAACTTAGTTTTTACTATCGGTCTGTCCCGCTCATGCAAATGAGAATTACCGCGCGTGCGAGCGGGATATACTAATATTCGAACATTTTTCCACTGCCCGAGAATCGTGCTCCTGGTCCGAGCCGCAGGCAGCCGTTGGAGGCAGACAGCGCACGACCGGTCGTTGTGGAAGTCCTTGGGAGGCCTATGTTCAGCAGTGGACGTCTTCAGGCTGATGATAATGATCACGAATCAAGAATTGCGCAGCTGAATGGAAATACCCGAGACAGTAGCGCATTCTCACGTTTCAACCCGTATAACCACGATCGAGGGATTTGTCGTTTTTTATGACAAAGAGGGGTAATTAATTGCCTATACTAGCCACGCTTGGAAGGTGGGTCGGTGAGCGCAGTTTTCAGATAATATCAGATTTCAAAGAACAATGTCCACGGATTTCCGGATATAATGTATTTCCACTGTCGCTTTCTACGACACCCACGGGGAAGATGGATACTCTGTACCTCACGGATAATCTGTACTAAACTCCTCGCCTATACTATAATAATAAGATCTATGGACGCTTCACACCACGTCAATCCGGGCCCGTGATAAGTATCCGAAGATCTTGTGTTACAGGTACCAGACAACAGAAATATATTTAATACTTTTATATTATTCATTTTTTATATACGAGTATTTAAGATGTTTATTATATCAAACACAAATTTAATACACGTCCACGACCCAGGAACATTGAAAACTTTTTGTTCCCTTGGCGGGATTCGAACCCGAGACCTCTTGCTTGAGCACCAAGGCTCTCAACCACTGCGCCACGGAGGTCGTCAAAAACCATTATACAATGCAAAAAACCTCTCCTTTATACATACATTTTGAAGCTTAGAAATCCTCAAAGTGACCTATTGGAATGAACTGAAAGTAGGTAAAGCATACAAATTAGGTGTTTTCATTACAAATGGACATTTAATTATACATTAAACGGGAAACAACTTATGTAATTAATTTTAAGCTTTAATTACATTTATTATTTACGACGGTTATAAAAACGCGAACTTGTTATTTTTATATTTAGGACCTGTTTCATATTTTACGGATAAATGTCTAGTTTATTTGCATTTTTCTTTTATGTTGCTCAATATAAAATAAGTAGCGACAAAACTCCTGGATAAGGTATTCGACACTTATATAAAAATGCTAGTTGAGGCACACCAGCAATTTTGAAATGTTTTGTGGCTATAAGCTAATACTGTTTATCAAAATTTATATTATTAATTGTGAAAGTATGTGAGAAGTTTTGAATAGTTTTAGTTATGTTTTTTATAATGTTATGGTAGCCTAGGATCTCTCTATTAACAAATATGCACAATTATTGTGCTGAAAGTAGAGAATTTTCATTGGATACTGTTTAGGTATAATATACAATTAAGGTAATTCATGAATGTCCTATACAAAATGAATATTATCTTAATGGGAAAAACATTCAAACTTTCATTCATTTTGAGTTCCCCCCCAGCAAATCACATTTATAATCATATAAAGCAATATACCGAAGTTTTACCACAAACACTTTGTCTGACAATAATAATAACAATAAATTCTCCCGCCTTCGCCGAATAGGGATATTCAAAATGGCGGACGCATTACGTCATATCTAAGCGACATTATCCGAAAGTTCCGATGTATTCCCAATTTTTCGCTTACGGGAGTCAAAATATATTGAATTTATTGCTTTTTATTGCACCCTGTATATTATTAGTGAAATTTATTACGCACAGTTGGTGTAAAGTACTTTTTAGGATAGTGGAAAATCTTGAAATATGTCGGCAAAGCAAAATATATTAACTATTATAATTTAGACTTTCTTAAATTTATACTTAGAAATACTTAATGAATAAAATAAAAACAACATACACTACCAACTCCGGACGACTGGAGAAGAGCTTCTACGATTTTTAAACCAGACCGAGTCAAATGGGCAATAGACAGCTTCAAGCCTTTTAAGACCGGCGGTGAGGACAAAATCTTTCCGGCCCTCATGCAACGAGGGAAAGAAATCATCCTCCCTCCGCTACTGAAGATATTCAGAGCGAGCTACGCGTGGGGCTACATTCCACAAACATGGACAAGGGTGAAGGTCTCTTACATACCCAAAGGGGGTGACAGAGACAAAGCTCTACCCAAGTCCTACAGGCCCATAAGCCTCACTTCTTTCATGCTCAAAGCGATGGAGAAGGTTGTCAACCTGCACATAAGAGACACCTACCTCATCGAAAGACCTCTGCACGAGAGACAACATGCCTATCAAAAAGGCAAATCTACCGAAACGGCTCTGATGGATTTGGTAGATCGCATAGATAGAGCTATAGAGGATAAGGAGTTCGCACTATGCTCTTTCCTGGACATCGAAGGCGCATTCGACAACACCTCAACCTCTTCTATCACTGACAGCCTGGCCTTAAGACAAATAGATGCTACGACCACTAGATGGATCAAAGCCACGCTCAGCAACAGAGTAGCATCATCGACTATTACAGGATTGACACTCAGAAGCCGACTAACCCAGGGATGTCCACACGGAGGGGTTTTATCGCCTCTAGAGTGGTCCCTGGTAGTGGACGAGCTGCTAAGGGAACTGAATGATAGAAGGTTCTACGCTCAAGGATATGCTGACGACCTAGCAATACTAGTGGTGGGCAAATGCGCATCAGTAGTGGCTGGGCTCATGCAGTTTGTATTGCAAGTCGTCGAAAATTGGTGCAAGAGGGCCAAACTAACTGTAAACGCAGATAAAACAATATTAATACCCTTCACCAAAAAGAGAAAGCTAGAGGGACTAAAACCACCCACGCTCTTTGGAAAAACCCTAGCGTTCGCGAGTGAGGTTAAATACCTAGGAGTCATTCTTGATAAAAGACTAACCTGGAATAAACACATAGAGCACATCACAAAAAAAGCAAAATGTGCTCTAGGGTCCTGTTGGAGACTAGTTGGCTCCAAATGGGGCCTCCGACCAAAATCAATGCTGTGGCTATATACGGCAGTAGTGAGACCGATGGCCACACATGGTTGTGCAGTGTGGTATAAAAAAGCTGAACAAGTAAGCAGCATTAAGACACTGAATAGTTTGCAGAGACTAGCCTGTATGATCATCACGGGAGCGCTCTCGACGGCACCTACCGCTTCACTTGAAGCTCTGATCGACCTAACTCCACTACATCTGCATGTTCAGATGGAGGCCAGGAGAGCGGTCCTCAGAGCCAGGACGGCAGGCAGGACGAGATGGGCCTCCACCATGATGAGACAACTAGATGCCTCTGTATTGGAAACACCGGTCGCGGCTATGCCAACAGACGCCATGACTAAGGTGCACAGCTTTTCGAAGTTCTATCAAGTTCTCATACCTAACAGGGCGGACTGGGAAGGAAAGGTTCCAGTAAATGTCCACCCGAACGACATCGTATGGTTCACAGACGGATCCAGAAAGGACAACCGAGCGGAATCTGGATTCTACGGTGGAAAGACCTCAATAGGCAAATATGCCTGCTTAGGGGAGTTTGCAACCGTATTTCAGGCTGAAATCTTTGCCATAATCGGCTGTGCGACAGAGATCCAAGAAATGGAAATAGCCCACAAAAATATCCTGATATTTTCCGATAGTCAAGCTGCACTTAGAGCACTGACTACGGCCGAAATCACATCAAAATTAGTTCTGGACTGTACCGAGACGTTAAACAAACTAGGACGTAACAACAACATACGACTAGTATGGGTACCGGGACACAGCAACATCCCCGGCAACGAAACTGCAGACGAACTAGCAAGGCTGGGAGCTGAAAGCCCCATGTATGGCCCAGAACCAGTCTGTGGAATACCTCCCAGCACTACCAAACGAGTGCTCAAGGAATGGAGTCGCAAGCTAAGCATAGAGCGGTGGGCTGTGGCCCCAGGACAAGAGCACTCCAAAGCACTGATCCCGGGTTTTAACAAACGACACGCAAAATCGGCGCTTTCAATGAGTAGGAACCAACTAAGAATCCTAACCAGAACCCTAACCGGGCACTGCAAGCTAAACAAACACCTTCACAGGATAGGCATAGGTGACCAAATTACTTGCAGATTCTGCAAGGAGAAAGACGAGACACTCCTCCACCTTCTTCTTAATTGTCCAGCTCTTCATATAAGCAGGAGCAAGTACCTCGGGCTGCATGAATACTCTACAGCAGAGGAAATCCGCGGCGTAGACCCCCACCATATAGTTCGCTTCATGAGCAACATAGGACTGGGGACGGTACTTTAAACTGAAGGAGTCACAATAGATCCAAAAGGGTCGCAGTGACGTCAGGGCCTAACAAGGCCAGCCTTCGAAAAAAAAAAAAAAAAAAACATACACTACCTAAATAGATACTAATTCTTGGTCTCATCTTACATGTGGATCACATCACTTTTAGGGCTGGCCAATTGTCTTAAGACTGCAAGCTGATCATCTGATTGACTGACTAACGAGATAATAGAAAAAAATATTTTGCGTCAGCCGGTCTGGTTTCAATAACACGAAACGTCGAAGTAAGACGAAAGACGCGAGTTCGAATCCTTGGGCTGAAATGGAACCTACGAATTTCGGCTCACTACAACAAGGAAGGAACAAAAAGGTTTTCTCTGTTCTTGAATGTGCATTAAATATTAAAATATATACTATAATATATTAAATATATAATATATATATATATATCTAGAAGGTATAATTTAATTCTTGTATGATTTTTTTTCGAATACCTGTACAGGATCAGGGGTTCGATTCCCATATTTATATAGGCCTCGAACTACGTTTCGAACATCAGTCTATCCCGCTCGTGCGCGCCGTGCGAGTTGGATATACATCTGAAACAAAGGTGCCAGAATCAGGGTTCTTATTAACAAACGATAACAATTAAATTTTTAAACAATACGAACAATACCCAATAAGTAACATTCAACAAATTACCTTACAAGTTACGCCAAGAAATTCCCAAGTCAAATAAAAGTACAATAGAACAATCGATACATCGTTGTAAACACATTAAAAAGGGGGACTCCCCTAAATATCCTGTTGCGTCTACCGAGCCAGACACATGCTAATAAAGAAGGGAGTGATCGCGGAGTGAGTTCCGCTCATCTGTAAACTCCCTGGTTACGGAGTCGGTTGTCGGACTGGTAAAAACAAGGTGTTTATTACCTTTGATGTTGTCTGGTAAATCATAATTAAAATCTTTATTATACACTGCAAAAATATCTATAATTTTTATTAGTGTAAATCTGAAGACTTTGTTTCTCTGCTTATACGCTTGTCAGGAACATATTATGAAAAGTTAGACCTTAAATTTTAAACCAATTATTATTATAGGAGGAGTGTTTCAAAATCGGGGCTTTTATTTCATTATTCATGCGGATGAAATTGCTGGCGCAGCTAATAAGCAACCGATATTATATCCTCTGATATTTATAAATATCACACAGGAAATTAAAAAAATTAAATAATAATCAATTCCTACGAATATTGCTTACAATATTCTTGCCGTCCAAAATAGTAGTACTTATTTTTTGTAATGCTGTACTGTAAACGTATATTTTATTTGCATACGACAATACAATAATTTGTTAACAGTTCCCATTAAGCGTCCTTTATTTTAGTTATTTAAACTATTATTTTTATCTAGATAAGATTCAGTTCACCAGCTTACTGATTTCTTTTGAAATTAAATCAGCTATAACCGCGGGATTTCCTTCATAGAAAGCACTCTAGCTTGTGAAACAGGATAAAGAATAGTAAGTAGGTACTTGTGGACGCAATGCATTAAGTGGTGCGCGCTTTTTGCACATAATATTACATTTACGCAAAAATATTTAGAGTAACCATGCTGAGTTTGTATAAAAAGCATTCTCACCCTAACGCCGATATTAAGTAAATGGCATTTCCATAAAAATGAACAGCCTTTATAAAGCGATAATACCATGGGTTCGATAAAAACAAAAATCGCATAATAAAGCTTTACGCTAAAGACACGGACTTATGAAAGCTACATAAAGTTTAGTCGTTTTTTAGGCATTGCTGATTTTTGTATGCCATCAAAGTAGATGGCAGAATGTATAGGAAATGAATTTTGTATCTTTAAGTCCTTTATATTTAACCTACGCTGTTGCAATAAATATATTACATTTCATTTTATTGGATCGGACAATCTACTAGTAGACAGTAAATTCAGCTCTGCTTGCATATATTATCCTTACTTTTAATATGATAAACGCGTAAGTTTGTACGTATGTTATTTGTGTGATGATGTATGTGTGGCGAACTAATAAGCGCCACAATTCTGAATCATGCAAAGTTTTCTTAGTTCAGCGCATGGAGTCTAGAGATATAGAGACTAGTCATTGCCCAGTCAAAGATTCTAATAATTCAAATTCAAATTCAAAAAATTTTATTTCCAAGTTAAACTTAACAAGCTATTTTCGGAAAGTCAACAAAAATACTACCACCGGTTCAACCCTAGCCCGCCGAGAAGAACCGGCGTAAGAAACTCGGCCGGGGCCATCTTTTTATTTTTTATTTTTTTTATTTAACACTTTATTGCACACAAGAAACACTTAACAATAGTACAAATTACAGAGAAAGACGACACAAAGGTACTGCTTATTTCTGAAAGAAATTTCTTCCAGCAGCCCTACGGAAGAGATATGGGATAAAAGATATCGGACAGCGTGCACAATTACATACAAATACATTACATCTATGTATATTATATTAAAAACAGAATAAATACATAAACAACAATTAATACATTAATATAAATTATAATACCTACATACATAATTAATAATATTGAAATAAATAAATATATAAATAACTACTAAATAAATAAATAAATAAACCAATAAATAAATAAATAAATAAATACATAAATAAATAAATAAACAAATAAATGAATAAATACGTATAAAATAGTTATATAATAACCGTTTGGTTATGATATGGATTGGGATTCAAAGTAGTACCTCTTCAAACGTCTTTTAAATATGGCAATGGTAGGACTATCACGAACGGTGTGAGGAAGTGAGTTCCACAATCTGACCGCATGAACGGTGAAGGAGTAGGAGTAGAAGTTAGAGCGATGGGATGGGAGGGAAAGGTTTGTTCTAACTTTGGACCTACAAGGGATATCAATGGGCCGGGAAAAATTAAATCGGTCACGAAGATAGGAAGGAGAGAGGGGATTATACAGGATATTGTAAAGTAAACAGAGGATATGGGAGTTGCGACGGAGACGGATAGGAAGCCACTTGAGTTTTAACCGAAAGGCTGATATGTGATCATACTTTTTTAGACCAAAAACGAAACGAATGCAGAGATTCTGCAAGCGTTCCAGTTTAGTTAGCAGCTCTTCGGTAACGTCTAAGTAGCAGGAGTCGGCATAGTCGAGGATAGGGAAAATGAGAGTTTGGACAAGGAAAATTTTGGTTGGCAAAGGCAAAAAGTTTTGAAGGCGCCTCAGCATGTGCAATGAGTGGTGTACCTTTCTGCTGACTTCACTAACCTGCGGATTCCAGCAAAGGTTGCTGTCCAAAGTTAACCCTAAATTCTTAGCTGTGTCTGTGAATTCGATAATAGTACCATCATATTTGACCACAGGCACATTGTGTAAACGTTGTGTTATATACTTACTGCCTATTATCATAGCCTGTGATTTTTTGGGATTCACCAACAGACCAAAAGATTTAGCCCAATTTGAAATGCGTTCCAGATCAGAGTTAATACCAGCAACTGCAGAATCAATATCATCAATATTAGAATGACGATAGAGTTGCAGGTCGTCTGCGTAAAGATGGAAATTTGAGATGATCAATGAGGAAATAATATTAATAAATATAGAAAACAGGAGGGGAGAAAGTACGCCACCCTGGGGAACACCCGCTGCAATATCGCACCAATCCGAGGTAGCCCCATCAAAGCGGACTCGCTGCGAGCGCCCCCGAAGATATGAATCAAACCAGTCTATCACTGAAGGAGATATGTTAAGGGACTGTAGGACAGAAAGGATGATATCAAAGTCTACAGAATTGAAAGCGCTGCTAAAGTCAAGTAAGACCAGAATAGAAATACGTTTATTTTCCATAGCTAGACGAAAATCATCAGTGACTTTAAGCAGCGCTGTGACAGTACTGTGACCTGGACGAAAGCCGGATTGGAAAGGAGAGAGCAATTTATTAGCGGATAGAAAGTGTGAAAGCTGTTTATGGACAATGTGTTCAAGGACTTTGGAAAGAAAAGGTAATATGGAGATTGGCCTAAATTGTGTCAAGGAAGTGGGATTAGGGGTTTTAGGCAGCGGGATGATATTGGCAAGTTTCCATGCCGAAGGGAAGGAACTCTTAGTCAAGGAATAGTTAAAAATATGAGTGAGAGTTTGCAAGAGTTCAGGAAGGATAAGTGACATCATTCGAGGGCTCAGGTCATCATTGCCGACTGCCGTAGAAGTTATACCCACGACAAGTTTATAAACTTCATCTTCAGAGACAGGGCTGAATGTAAAGGTAGTACAGGTAGGGAGAGGAAGAGAGTGGAGATGGGATATTGTTTGCGCTTTTGTATCATCGGCGACAACTACCGGTGGGACAGAGAAGTGAGCGTTTAGCTCATTTAAATTTAAGTTATTGTTGAGGATGGTAGATGACTTGCCAATACCTATTGTTGAGAGAAATTTCCAGAGTTGTGAGGGGTTGCTTTGTTCAATAGAAGAATGTATGTGGCGTCTCTTAGCATCCCTACACAGACGACTACAACTATTACGCAGATACTTATATTTTTCTAAATTTTGGTCAGTCGGTCGTTTCCTGTATCGACACATGGCACGGTTACGTTTAGTCATCAGGGTAATAATATCTTGTGTGAGCCATGGTGCCGGTACATGTCTAACCTTGACTTTCTTCACTGGTGCATGCTTATCGAAGATACTGGTTATAACATCTGTCAAAATTGCCACCTTCCGGTCAGTATCCAAGGCTAAGTGGACAGGAGACCAGTCAGCACCAGCTACATCATGCCTAAGTGCCTCCAAATCTATTCCCTTAAAACTACGTAAGAAAAGGAACTTGGGCTTATGACGTGGCGGTTTGATTTTAAGGGATAGAAAAATTAGGTCGTGATACGAGAGATTAGAAGGAAATTGACCATGTAATTTAATGAGATCGGGAGATGAGGTAACAAGAAGATCTAATAGGGAGGGAGTGCAATTAGGAGCATGATGGGTCGCTGAGAGTGGGAGTATGCTGAGGTTAAAAGATGATATTAGAGAGCGAAGTTTGATAGCACGCGAGTCCGATTTTAGAAGACATGTATTGAAGTCACCCACCCGCAAGTAAAGTGTGATCGTAATTTGGGATATGTGTAGCTAAAAGAGAATCCAAAACACTAAAATAGTCCACTCTCAGAGAAATTCAAAACAATTTTCCATCTTTTAGCAAAAAGATGGAAAATTGTTCTTTTTTAAAAAGTGTATACACTATACATAGTATGTTAACAATGTAAAAACTTAATCTATATATTATAACAAAAGACAGAGTACACTTAACTACAATTTTAAATTTATTGATAGGGAGGCTCTGAACGTTATTTGGGATTATATTGTACAGGCGTATACATTGACCTTTAAATGATTTACTAACTTTACTCAGTCTGAACACCGGTATATCTAGCTTGTGCTTATTTCTAGTGTACCTATTGTGAGTGTCGCTTTTCATTTTAAAATTACTTAGATTCTTTTTAACGTACAACACATTGTCTAAAATGTATTGAGAAGCAACGGTAAGAATACCAATTTGTTTAAACTTCTCTCTTAGAGATTCAAAAGAGGACATTTTGTAAATTGAACGTATGGCCCGCTTCTGCAGCACAAATATTGTGTTAATGTCGGCGGCATTTCCCCATAAGAGGATGCCGTAAGACATCCTACTATGAAAATAACTAAAATATACTATTATTAATAATGATTATTATTATTAAATATTTATTATTAAAAAGATTTTTAATAATAAATATTATTAAAAATCTTTCATGTTTTGAAATTTAAAAAAGAAAGTTAATACAGACTTTCCTGTGGAGTCTGTGTTCGTTGAATGTTTAATCGACGACGATTCCCATAATTAAGACAGACTATTGTTTGTAATCTTCTTCTCTTCTTCTTCTCTTATATATAAAAATGTACTGCTGTTCGTTAGTCTCGCTAAAACTCGAGAACGGCTGAACCGATTCGGCTTTTTTTGGTCTTGAAATATTCGTGGAAGCCCAGGAAAGGTTTAAATGGTTTGTATGCTCAACACAGTGGGCACGGGTCAGCTAGTAACTTTAACAAATTACAAACCATCTAATGCTGGACATAATAGCCTTAAGGATTCTACTAATTTAATCTGTTCAAAATATACTCTTGTTCAAGTCTAAATATCGTCACGTAGCACTCACACGTGCAATTTTTCTGCTTTAACTTTGAACTTCAAAGTCTTACTTAAACTAAGAATAGGTAAATTTCAAACGAACCTGTAAGCTCGATGCTGGACATAAGATATGGCCAATTCAATATCTATTTTTAATCTGTTCAAAATGCAGTCTCATTTCAGTTTCAAATTCATAAAATCTCTAAGCTTCACGTCATGACGCACACGTAACAACAATATGTAAATAGTAGCGACTATCAAGCTCAGCTATGAAAAGTTATATCACTATAAAATATTCTTAGGCCGACCAACTAGCCCCTACTTGGCATAACAGGTATCTCACAACTTCTTACGCACAAACCTTAATGGTTTTTGGATTGTTGAATAACAAAATTCTATGTACCTTTGTAAAAAAAAATGTATTTGCGTATAATAATTAGATTTTGCTAGAAAGGATGATGTCCCAGTGCTTTTGTCTTATCTAACCTCCATAATATCTGCGCCTGACGCTAATCCAATTCTACTTTTTTCGATGGCAGATTAATTTATTGTCATTTATGGGAATATTCAAATCGGAGTCAGGTGTTCGTGACTTATCACTGCATCCCAAGTTATTCCATCCGATTATCGGACAGAACCAGCATAGTGAATCCAATATTGCTGTATTTGTGGAATAATAAATAGGGGTTTTCATATCTTCCCGGTAGTTAAGTTATTTGAGAAACAAATGACTTTAAAGAAATATTTATTTCTATAAAATTAAAACAAATTTACAAAGATTCAAAATTACAATGTGATTATGGCGAAGGTGGCTTTCAACTGATGGTCAAAAGTTCTGGTGACACATATATAGGTCAGAGGGGAAAGAGTCGCGGGTGTAGGGGCCATGACGACTGCGGTGGCTGGAGCGGGGTGTGCGGCGCGGGTATGGTGTTGATGGATACAGGTACACCATTGAATGCGTAGCTCTCCGGCGGGGAATGGTGTTGACAGTTGAAACAAGGACACCATTGAGTTCGACTCCGATGCTTGAATGATCCTTGAAAGTATTAGCGTCTAATGGTTTCTGCGCCTATTAAACAGCGGATGTTTATAATAGTGTCGGGTTCATTCTGTGAATAGGGCTTTGTTGTGGTTACATAACTCCTCCCTCCTGAAGTGTGATGCGCACTGAAGACAACTGCTGTCAAGACTCCGTCGGCTGCAGCTGGAGCTCTTTGATTTGATGCGCCGACGATACAACGATAGGTTCGATAGGTTGGAACTGCGGTTCTTTACTGCATTAACGTTGTATCTACTCGATGATGCTTCCGTTAAAGGTGGCTTTAGCATAAGTGCAGGGTTGTTTCTGTTGTATAAGATGCGCTATGCAATCGTGTAATTCAGTTTACGATTGCCATTCAATATGCAACATAAATATGAGCTTGCAGGGTTCGCTAGGGTACGTGAATTTGTTATTTCCCAGAACAAGGTAGGGGTGTTTAGGAATAAGGATAATACATATTATTATCAAGAATAGAATACAAATGTAGAAGGTTATAAGGGTTTTTATCCATCAAAGTAATTACTAATACAAGATGTATAAAAATAATGAATATAAGGGTTTTCTTGAAAATCTTTTATGAATTTTTTATTTCCACTAGTTTTCTAGGAGGTATATAGGATATACTAGGCTTGAGTACTCTACTCTAAGTGAGATAGTGAAAAAGCATTTTCCAATAGCCTGCAGCCTTATTGTAGAGCAAACGGTAAGTACCAAGTGATATAAGATAGCTTAGCCTTTTTGATTTAACTTAATCCATTAATTAAAACTCACTTAAACTAAATTCTTTTATAATCTACATCTGAAGAGCCTAAAGCTACGAGTTTACTTTCTATGTACCTAAGTTCTATTTGGTTATAAAATACTACATAGTTATAACTATCCTTATTATATAACTTAAGAGTATAATCTATATTATAACCTAACTATGTTTAATGTACGCTATTTGTTATTTCGGATTGTAGTTAGTTTGAAGACATGTATCACATTTATTAATATATTTTTGAACTGATAATAACATATTAGGCCAATGGTAATTCCTATGAATATGTTTATAAGTTTTTTGTAAACCTTTATGCATAGTTTTGCCTACGTGATATTTTTTTATTAATTCTGTTTGTTCATTTGGATTTTCTATGCGTGTTACTCTACTTAAACATCTTATTAATTTTGGACCTCTATCTTTAAATATAGTTTTATAAGCCTTACTAAAAATGTCGTATAATTCTTCTTTATAAAAATAACAATGAAAAATTCTATCTGCTTTGGTATGTTCTAATAAAAATTTAGTTACTTGATTATGAGTATCGTTAACTGGAATAAAAACATCTTTGATTATAGTCCTACCTTTAGATCTGTTTTCTACTTTATATTTATTTCCTGGTGATTTTCTAATATAAAATTGTTTTAATTGTCTATCTATTGCATCTGGAATTTGGGGAATTTTATTTTCATTTTCGTTTGTTCTATATATTTCAGAACAATTAGGAATATTTATCAAACTGCTTATCTCTATTGGGGTGTAGGGCGGGTCTACGCTTGTAGAGGATGCTACGCTTTCACTAGTCGCTACGCGTGTAAAGGGCGGAAAGCTTGTGATGGGCGCTACGCTTGTAGAGGGTTGAACGTCTACGGATGACGTAGATGGTGCTACGTGTTGGGCCTTTGCCTTAATTTTTTCTTTAACATTTATCTGTATGTGTATATCATCAAAAGTTTCAGATTTTAAAAGCAAGTTTTTAATGTCAATTTTACATTCAAGTTTTTTGAAAAAATCTATTCCTAATAAACCTTTAAAATCTTTATCAAATTTAAATATTAAAAACTTATGTTGTATTTTACGGTTAAATATTTTTGGCAATTCTAAATTGATAATATCATTATGTTCGGTAATACCATGAGTTGTTTGAATAATGTGTTGTTCCTTTTGAATGCTATTTTGTAAGTTACATTTGTGAATTATATCGGGACTGATTAGTGATTGTGAGGAACCTGTGTCTAATAAGAAATGTCCGCCTAATTCTTTAATAAAAATAGATGGTAAATTGTTTTTATTTAAGTTGTTTATAAAAACTACGTTTCTATTTTTTCTTGGAAAATTTTTATTTTCATTTTCGTATTCAGAGGTGTTCTCGGCTAGGAAATCGTCAGAAGATTGGAAATTTAATTTTTCTTGTTTTATTTGTGCGGATTGAGTTTTGTTATTTTCTATTCTAGATTTTTGGAAGTTAGATGAAGATACTGGCTTATTATAATTAAACTGTTGTGACTTAGAATTTCGGTATTTCATATATTTTAAGTTCTCTATTTTAACTAGTGCTATAACTTCTTCCAACGTACTTATATTTTGGGTTCTAACCATGATAGATATCATGGGGTTAATCTGATCTAATAATACGCTAATTGCTAATTTTTCATAATACTCTATACTTTGAGAGCCGCAGTTAATAAGGTTGCATGTGAGTTCCCTTATTTTGTCTGTAAATATTTCTATAGTATTCCTATCTCTAGTTATTTTAATCAAGTCCTTAGTTAATTCTATTTCACTCCTATATTCACCAAACCGTTGGATAAATATATTTTTAATATCTTTCCATATTTTAAAATTGTTACGTTCAGATAACGCTTCAACAGCTCTACCCGTTAATTTATTAACGATAAGGCATGCTAAGCATGGATCGTCTTTGTTCTCGATCATACATTTTCAACACATTTTATGTAAAAATGTAATGTTTTTTTGTTGCCGTCGTATGAAGGTAATAACAACGACAAGTTTTGGTAATCAATTGACACTGGATTTGCCATTATTTTAATTACTTGGTTTTTTTTAAACAAAAAAAAAATATATAAAATAGGATAGGGCCAGATGGGATGTCTAGGAAAATAAACAAATTGTATGCTTACCCCAGGAACATCGTCTTCCGCTATCTTTGTGTGAGTTGAGCCGGTATGCTTCTGCTGTCGTCACTGCACGATGATAGTGCGTAATTGTCTATTGTTCACTTTTACGTTAGCTTTGGAGATAGAGTTCTAGTGTCGCGATCACTGGACTTATTGAGCCCGGGTCGTTAATTCAGACACTTATCCTTTTAAGACTGCGCCAGTTAAGTTATTTGAGAAACAAATGACTTTAAAGAAATATTTATTTCTATAAAATTAAAACAAATTTACAAAGATTCAAAATTACAATGTGATTATGGCGAAGGTGGCTTTCAACTGATGGTCAAAAGTTCTGGTGACACATATATAGGTCAGAGGGGAAAGAGTCGCGGGTGTAGGGGCCATGACGACTGCGGTGGCTGGAGCGGGGTGTGCGGCGCGGGTATGGTGTTGATGGATACAGCTACACCATTGAATGCGTAGCTCTCCGGCGGGGAATGGTGTTGACAGTTGAAACAAGGACACCATTGAGTTCGACTCCGATGCTTGAATGATCCTTGAAAGTATTAGCGTCTAATGGTTTCTGCGCCTATTAAACAGCGGATGTTTATAATAGTGTCGGGTTCATTCTGTGAATAGGGCTTTGTTGTGGTTACATAACTCGGTGTGAAAAAGTTTTTTTTTGTGTTTCATGTTTGTCTATGTATGTACAAAATTTCCAAAAGGAATGCTATTTGCGGTTATTTAAGTTGTTGGAAAAATCGAGGAAATATAAATTCATATTCGATAAAAATATTATTATTATCTTGTATTGTTTTGTTAGAGATAGAGAAATCTGTGTAAAATAATTCCTAATAGAATTCCACATTGTGACAAACTTAAAAGGAAAACTATAAAGGTTAGGTAACATTGTTATTTCAAGAATTATAGAGACATAACTTATGAATACGCTTACTGGCAACATCCTTTAAAAGTAAGGAAATATATTAAAATATATAAAAAATAAACTTTAAAATAAAAAGAGAGTCAGCCAGTAGGTACAATATTACTTCTTCAAAAATATTGAGTGGATTTTAAACTAAATGCAAACTAAAGAACACAATTAATTTTTACAAAATTATATTTCACATTTAAGTGACAGATGTATAAATGGAAAAAAATATATTCAAACCTAAAACTATTTTTAACTTTTGGTTTGGGACAAGACTGTTGAAAATATTATACTTGTAGGTATATTATGTTGCCCTATCTAACAATATAGTTAATTAACCCCATTTTAAAGCCACCTCAAGCTTGAACTTCACAGTCGCGTCTAACCACACAATTATGGCAGGTATTTTGGCTGTGCTGTACAACGAGACAGCTCGCTGCACCCGTCTGGAGGGACCGTTTTCGTTTTAAAGATTATAGCATTTATATAATAGTAAATTATATATTCTATCGTTTATTACATTGATTAATGCTATACAATTATTGTTCAAAATTGCACCCCTGTTTAAGCTAAGTATAATACTGTATAGAAATTTGTATCTAGAAAATAAGTTTTCTGTTAATTTTGTTAAATTGTAACCATGCACCTATCATTGCTTAAAATAGTTTTAGATTGATGTTTATGTCAAACAGTTATTGTGATTTAAATTTATGTATTTATCACATTTATGACACTATTTTATACCTTCTTATTAGTTTATCATAATTTTTACTTGTCTACGGTGTTCACTGAAAATCAGCGTTGCGAATTGTTATGTTCGCAACATTATGCTGAGTGAACACCAATTTGGTAAATTTAGTTTTTTTTCTTTCATGTTTATACTTTTTGTTTTGTTTTAATATGTTTACCAAATAAATTTTCTTTCTTTCTTCTTTCTTTCTTAAATACAGACTTTCCTGTGGAGTCTGTGTTCGTTGAATTATTAATCGACAACATTTTCCATAATAAAGACAGACTATTGTTTGTAATCTTCTTCTCTTATATATAAAATGTATTGCTGTTCGTTAGTCTCGCTAATATTCGAGAACGGATAAACCGATTCGGCTATTTTTGGTCTTGAAATATTCGTGGAAGTCCAGGGGAGGCTCAAACAGTTTATATGCTTAATAAAGTGGGCACGGGTCAACTAGTGTTAAATATAAAAATGAATTGCTGCTCGTTAGTCTCGCTAAAACTCGAGAATGGCTGAACTGATTCAGCTATTTTTGGTCTTGAAATATTCGTGGAAGTTCAGGGAATTTTTAAACGGCTATATGCTCAGCGAGCTGGGCACGGGTCAGCTAGTAACTTAATATTTTGAACAAATTACAAACCATATCTGATGCTGGACATAATAGAAGACTGATTCTACTAATTTAATCCGTTCAAAATACAGTCTTGTTCAAGTCTAAATATCGTCACGTCACGTGCAATTTTTTGGCTTCAACTTTGAAGTTTAAAGTCTAAAGTAAACTAAGAATAGGTAAATTTCAAATAAACCTCGATGATGGACATAGGATATGTCCAATTCTACTATATTTTAAATCCGTTCTTCTTGAATCTCAAAGCTTCACGTCATCACGCACACGTCACAACAATATGTTAGATATTTATAACATTTAGATAATAAGATAATAAGATAATTTTTACTATTATAGCGACTATCAGGCCCAAGCGACGCGACCAGCACTTTCAGAGTCATATATAATTGCTTACATTCTTTCTTACTTACTTGTTTTTCGAGATCGCTGGAGGTAACACAAATCCTGCGACCTTGCCAGCAGTCGCGTCGCTAACGACCGCTGCTATTTCGGGTTCGATTTTGAACCTCATTGTTTTAGCCCATTTTCAATGATTTTAATTTTTTCCGAACTGGGAGATTCAGAATAATATAATCCTAGGATTAGCGCTCATCAATATCAAAATGGCAGCAGCCGGCAAACAGCGAAATAAGTCTATACAAGGTATAAAACAAATGAAAAATAATACTTCAGGGTGTGTATGTGCCTCATATGTAGAGTATAATGTGAAAGTACCACCGCTGAAAGAGGTACTTTTTAAATGATTGTTTGGAAAAATTTATGATGTTGGGGCATTTCTCATACAAACATGAAAGTCAAAAGTAAGTCGTAGAGCGCTGGAACTTCCACAGTATACTCTACTTATGAGGCACATACGCGCTGTAAAGTATTATAGTATTTATTTTACATCTTGTATATCTTTTGTACTCAGGTCTCTCAACGGTTGTCCACAATGAAACGGCGCGGCTCGCGGGCGACGCGGCGCGAGGCGGCGGCGGCGTGCTGTTCGCGGCCGGGGGCTGCGCCGCGGCGGCGCTCGCGCTGCTTGCGGGGGCCGCCGCGGGTACCCTGTACAAACGAGGCAGCAAAGCACGCCATCATGACTCTATACAGTAAGTACTTCTATTTATCGGCTAATATAATATTTTATTTATTTATTAATTTATTATTAGAAAACCAACAGCTTTACAGTGTTATAATACATAGCATAAGGATAGAAAAAAGAGAAGCCAATAACAGGTTTTCACAATCAGTAAAAAAATAGTACAAATGTGCAAACACAATTTAATATATTTAAATAAACAGTAGCTTAATTAAAAATATTTGAGTACCTATAGTGCTTTTAATTAAAATCTCTTTTATCCACCGCGCCTTAAAGAAAAACAATGACACTTTATTTGATATCCTACAATTTTTATTTACTTTTAGATTACAATGAATCGAAACGTATATGTCACAGTCATCTGGTTGAATCTACTATTTCATTGTATGACTAGCGAGTTCATTAAATTCTATTTTTATCAACAAATTCTATGAATCCGAGACTAGGACAGCCATTTAATATTTTATTTTTAAACTTCAAAATTTCCAAATGCGTACTATTATAACGCACATTAAAGTAAATTAATCAAAAAATATATAAAACACAATGCTATCTGTACGAGCTGTTTGCCGCCATGAAATGACCGCGCTAGTCATACAAATTAAATAAGCAGATTCAACAAGATGACTGCAACATATACATCGTTGCTACACTATAAGTACCTATACAGCTTACCCTTAAACAATATTCAGGTAACCGGCGCGTAAATGCTAAACTTTGTGTAAATGTGACAGCCAGACACCCATCTATACGTTCAACCTTCAAAAGCCTTCCTTTTGTTAGTATACAATAGCACACAATCAATGTTTATCTTCTATTTGAACTGTTACGGCCTGTGCACGTCTCCACTTCACGACGAAGGCACGGCACGATGCGTTAACGAAACAAGGTATTTGAGTTGTTGAGTAAAATTAAAATTTATAATATGATACTTGAGGGCTTATTATGAAGAAATTAAAGAAAAGAACGTAATCTGAAATAGGAATTAACTGTGTAGGTTTCATTAAAAATAAGTTTTAGACATTAAATTAATAGTCTGTTTCTAGCAAAAAAATATATTTTGTATGCGGAATTATGTAACATCTATGGAGAGAACATTTAGGTACTTGTTCCCTTTGCACACATTAGATAAAAAAAATCAATATCACAGTTTTTTAATGACACTTATTTTTTGTTTCAAAATCTTATTTATCAACCAGAGAAAAATAACATCCTAAAGTCTAACTCATGGTTGTAATAATCCACATCACGACGTCGTGACACCATGCTTTGTTAAATTCCGGTACATTCTTTGTACAGTCAACTAGTACGACACGACAACGCACCGATGTTGTATAGTGGACATGTGTTCTGTTCCTAAGGCTGGGACTATATTAACAGGAATCCAGAAGTGAAGATAAAATTTGAGAGCATTGTGAACATTCGACATTAGCTCGTGTGTTCGATTTCAATTCTATTGTATTAACAATAGAATCGTACTCACAAGTCAAATGTCAATGTCAAACTTTTAACGCGACGTAGTGTGTTCGATTTTAAGCTCTATTATTTGTAGCCAGAGTTCAATTTAAGTGCTATGTATTGTCTCCGTTCGGGTGAATTCTGGATCATACATTCTCAGCCTATTCTGGAAGTCAGACACTACTATTCTGTACGGGACAATTAATGCCTAACTCCCGAATAACCGAATAATTACTGGAATAATAACTAAATGAAATATCTTTACCGTAATATTTAATGATAATAATAGTCCCCACACATATTTAGGTAACGGTAGACAGGCCTCATTGAAACCGCATTTTATAATATCAACGTATTCTCATAATGCCTAAGTGTGCACACAGTAAATATATCACTTTATCTCTTCCTTAACTTTTATAAACCAGTTGAACGATAGATCAGACCTTTCTTGTAACACAATCTGATGATCAGCCTGCATAGTCCTTAACAGAACCATATTTAGGCTATGCAGGCATTATTCAGAAGAATATGCCTATTTAGCGGTTGCAAAACAAAGATTAGCATAATATATTATTATTTGCGTTCAGAATTCTGATATTCATTTACTGATAGCACTCCACAGAATCTGCATACTCAGCACCCGATAAGAGCACATCTCTACGGAGAACAACACTATTATGCATATTGCACAGATCACGGAAGCCTGGCGAGGATTACACTGCACCAAAAGTTACTAAATCTGTGCACACCTATCAGAAAATTAGATCAGTGGTCCAAGTGAAGAGTGTATTCGGATCAATAATCTAGTAGATGAGTCCGCCACGATTTTTGAAGAGAAGATACTTAATAAATATTTTCTAGAAGAAGAAGAAGATACAAATCTTCTTTACATACATTACTTTTTTGAGATTTGTGACTAATTATTATTTTGGTCGTTAATTTAAGGCTTTCTACGCCATTGTCGTTCAACGATTATTTGTATGGCGATAAAGAGGTATTCGTATCGCGCCGACGGATCGTATTAAAAAAAATTAAGACATAATAAAAAAAACTAAACGATATTCCCTTGGGTTTTGCGTAACTTAAAATACTGAAGTAATTTTACATTTATTTTGTGTAATTATATAATATAAAGAGAAAAAAGCTTGTAACGTAAAATAAAGGGGTGTATTTAGCATATTTTTCGTTGTAAACTGTATTAATACCAAAATAATTATAAAACGCTAATCCTCGGAAAAATAACGGGTGTATAAAGAACAATCACTATAACTTTGGAATAAAATTATACAACCTTTTCTCATTCTAGAAATGTATTTTTTTACACAAATTAAAATAATATAAGCAATGAATTATTATAATAAATTATTAATATTCTTGCGACAAAAAATAAGAAATGGTAAAAAGTAAAAAAATGTTTTTGTAAAAAACCTGGCCCTGTGCTACAGGTGTTACAGGTACCAGACAACGGAAATATAATATCATATTTAATACTTTTATACTATACACATATTTAAGATTTTTATTATATTAATACACAAATTTAAAACACATCCATAACCCAGGAACATTGAAATCTTGTTTGTTCCCTCGGCGGGATTCGAACCCACAACCTCTCAGTCGAGCTCCACTGAACCACTGGGCTACGGAGGTCGTCTTTTCCAAAAAGAGAAAAGGTAGTATCATCGTATATCAAAGTTATATCGACTGTTCTTTTTACACTCTTTATAATGAAGTTAAGTTTTTTTTTTAATTTTTCAATAGATAAAATGACAAATATACGGGTAGAACTACTAAGCGTCTTAACTATGTGACCACAACACCTGCAGTTGTGTCTTTGAAACGTATCACTTAATCAAATACCATCTGCGCTACAATTTAATATCATACAATTAATTTACATGCAAGTTCAACTAGCTCCATTAAACTTAAGATAATATCCAATATGGCGACGTCACCCAGTGCAACAGTGACAAGATTGTAATTTCAGCAGCATCTGTTAGTATATTGCAACATATTATTATAATACAGTTGTATATTATGGAATTGAATATTACGCTGCATTAGACTATGTGTTTTCAAGGGAATTTAACAACAAAGAAGCCTTATCACGAGGCATTCGAATATCACTTTTTAATTTAGTTTAAACAAACATGATCTCTATTACAAAAGCAAAAAGATATTTTTAACTGTCGTAAAATACAAGTGGTATTTGAGTATTTGTGATGAGTGAGTTTTATAAAATATAATCTAGATCTTTAGCATCATAAAATGTCTACTTATCATATAGTATCATATTATTAGACCTATGAAATTGTCATTCTGCAGTACTGGCCATTTCAGATCAAATATAATTTTTGTTTGGCTAAGAATTCTAATTTCAAATTAATTTTATTTTAAAAACATGAAATTCTTTTTCCTGAAGTATTCATTTGTTTATTGATTAGTGTTACATTTTCATCGCATTTCAATCTTTTTTGTCATCATGGATACGTTAAAAATTTGAATAATTATGGAATAAAGTACTCATGTACCGTCGTTGCAGCAACGCGGCACAAGCGGCACGCAACATCAACGACGCTTACCGATACATCTTAGTTATATAATTATTATAAAAATGAATCGCTGTTCGTTAGTCTCTAAGACTCGAGAACGACTGAACCGATTCGGCTATTTTTGGTCTTGAAATATTCGTGGAAGTCAAGGGGATTTTTAAACGGCTTTTTTATGTTCAACGAAGTGCGCACGCGTTAGATAGTAATATATATAATCAACCTAGCCGATTTCGGCTTCAGTGGCTTAGTTATGTTTTTAATATTTATATATTAATATAATAATATCTATAATATCTACGGACGCTCCACACCTCGTCAATCTGGCCCTGTGCTAAGTATCCGAAGAACTTGTGTTACAGGTACCAGACAACGGAAATATATTTAATACTTTTATACTATCCACATATTTTAGATTTTTATTATATTACTAGCTGTGCCCGCGACTTCGTACGCGTGGAAAAATGATTTAGGGCAGTGTTATAATAAATATGTTTTAAAAGAAGTAGGCTGATGAAGTATTAATAAATAATAGTTTACCGTCAAATAATGGCTCGGACATGCCATATGAAGACATAGGATTACCCCCAATAGATGTAACTATATCTTGAATAGTCAGACATAACTGCTCAGCATCAAAAAGTACACAGAACACCATCATAACTACAAACAAATGGCGCAACCGCTGCGGCTGAGGACTTCCGCTAATAGGTACTTGCCAATGTTGATCCCAATCCATGCACGGCAAGCCGCTTGGTATGTAGGGTATATTAGATATATTACCATCCTTTCGGAGCTCAGCAAAAGATGTAGACCCGAACAACGTGCAGTAGAGAAGTTATTAGGATAATATTATTCGGATACCCCGTATAAACCCAGCCAATTTTTCTCGTTAATTTACTCGTAGTATAGGATTTAACTTCGTGGTCCATCTGTCTGTCTGTATGTCAAAACCCTTTATCTCAGAAACATGTGTAGGTATCAAGCTAAAAATCATATCAAATACTCAGGATCTATAACTGTCCCTTGAAGCTGTGAAAAAATCAGACTTGTTAGCCACCGCAACCAAAAGATACAGCCGTTTAAGTCGCAATTTTTTGTAATTTTCCACACTTTCAAAGGAATTAAAACCTAAAGGATACTGCCCGGGAACTCAGAATTTAGAGATAATCAAGCAACAACATTTTAAATTAGTGCTGACAAAGGATAAATTGCAAAAACATAAAAATATAAAAAAAAATTTAACTTACACTACCGATTTTGTCATGAATGTCTTGGGGTATTAAATTCAATCTTATATTACAAATACTCAGGTCTCTAATATCTTCAAGCTGTAATCAAATCAAAATGTATGGAGCTCTCGGTGCACAAGTCCAACTCGCACTTGACCAGTTTTTATTTATTTATATTATTATTACTAACCTACGCTAACAAATATGTACATACAGTACTTATCACAAAGGACTTTACAGCAAAAGTACCTACTAACTGATTTTATACAAAAAACTTTCGTAATAAAGAAAGTCAAGAAAAAAACTTAGATTGTCCCTAAATAATATAATACATATAAATAAATGAAATTCACTTTTATCGAATGCCATTCTCTCCCGGTACGTTTGCTGCGAATAAAATTTGAAGCAGCGCGCGGCTCCCGGGCCCGGCGCGCTTCCTACAAACGTCCAGCAAATACGACATGATGTTTTTAAATTGTCATAACTTTTTTATTTATAAACCGATTTACATGAAGTAAACACTAAATGTTAAGTGAAGATTGCCGCAATATATTAGTAAAAAGTACATTTACGTGGGATAAGCCGTTTCTGAGATTAGCGTGCACAAACCCACAGACAAACAGACAAACAGATAAACAGACAAACAGACAATAATTCCAAAAATCATTGTTTTGGGTACTATTGGGTAAATAAAGGTCCCCTATAATATTTTTTCTCAAATATCTTCAATGTACAGACACGACTTCTCTACAGATTTATTATATGTATAGATACACAAATTTAATACACATCTATGACCCAGGAACATTGAAAACTTTTTGTTCCTTCGGCGGGATTCGAACCCGCGACCTCTCGCTCGAACACCAAGGTGCTCAACCACTGCGCTACGGAGGTCGTCAAAATATTATGTTTTGCCCTAATATGGCTAATTTACCCACTCTTGGCAGTAAAGGTTCAACAGCAAGATTCGCTTACGGAGCTAACACTACAAACCATCACACCACATGTTATTGGTTTTTGGTTATTGGTTTGCTCGCTTCTCTTCCGTTATATATAATCTACTACACGTAGTCCAAAGCCTGACAGGCTTGTGGAAAAGAGAGAAAAACAACACCCCACCGATAACACGAAAACTCGGTGTGCCACTAAAAACAAAAAATCATAAAGAGTGCACTAGTAAATTTCAACGATCCCTTCTGTGATTAATGATATGCTTTCCAGACTGAGACTATATGATCCGGAATCCGGAACTCCGGAGAAAATTTAAAACACTACAGATAGAACTAGAAGATAATTATCCTATTATAAATCTCGTCTGAAAAGCATCTACATACTTTTGTTTCTAAATCACCTAAAGGTTGACTGGTAGAAAATGTCTTGAGTCGAGGTCCGCCTATGTACAAAATGTGCATAATATTTAAATAAATAAATAAAGATGCAATAGAAATGAAAATCAAACACACGAGTGTCGAGTTGTCAAATTTGACAATAACATAACATTATTTTGACTCAACGCTTTTTTATTGTAAGTGGTTTGTTTTTTCCGGTATTTCAGATCATAATATAGCCTCAGCCAAGCTCGCAGTATTGGGTTGGCCCATGCGTTCGATTTTTAGCTCTATTGTGTTAGCGGAACATAAAATTCAGAACCATAATACCGACGTCCGAGCCTTACTTTTTGCTCATCTATAGTCTATGCTCCTCTTTGCTCTATGGTACTCTATCGATAGATAATAAATTACCCCCTGACGTTTAATTGCGCTCGCTAGTGTTCGCGGTGAAAAATTGTCTATGGCATTTGTTAGCATACCAACAATGGAGGTTCTATCTTTTACGAGTACCGACTAGCTATTTATTGGTTGTAACTCAGATAAGATATTGTTTGGGCTGGGAATTGTATTTGATATTAATTGGCTTTAGTACTGTCGTCGTGGTAAAAATGGTACAATTTGCATTTAGGCACAATACGTCGTGAATACTGAAAGACCAATCTAAGTTAGGATAGCCACTATTCTCAGGCTGTAACTGTCACTCCTTTCAAAATAATAAGAGCAATAGTAATAATATTTGGTCAAAAAATGGTAATTTGCAGTGTACCTATATACGTGTCAGACTACACGTGTTTACAATACGACCTCAGTAGCGCAGTGGAAGAGCGCGTTGGTGCTCGAGCGGGAGGTCGCGGTTTCGAATCCCGCCGAGGGAACAAAAAGTTTTCAATGTTCCTGGGTCATGGATGTGTATTAAATTTGTGTATAATATAATAAAAATCTTAAATATATGTATAGTATAAAAGTATTAAATATATTTCCGTTGTCTGGTACCTGTAACACAAGTTCTTCGGATGCTTAGCACGGGACCAGATTGACGTGGTGTGAAGCGTCCATAGATATTATTATTATTATTATTATAATCCTTGACACATTTTACAATAATAAACCTACCAAAAAAAGATGCCAAGTCATTCGTAACGACATCTTCAAACGTTTTACAATGGCCTTTGCCCTTTTTAATGTAACTGATTGGGCAAATATCTCATCTTTACCCATTGTCCCAGCACTTCCTACACCACCGCGGCGTACGGCAGTCACCAGAACGTGCTGCTGCGGCTGGACACCCTCGCCCGCCCGCCCAGCTCCACGGGCTCTTATGCGACCATTGCGAGCCTACATAAGTTTCCCTTTGGTAAGTTAGAGTAATTATTGGCCACTTGACAACGTATACTATGATGACATTGTTTGTACTCAAGTGTTTTTAGTTCTATGTAAAATATAAATAACCGCTGACCGTACACTTCACAAACATTATAAATTATGTTAGCACAATAATATTATTTTAATGACAATAAATTATTTAAACGGGTTATTGCTGTCGTCATTCCTTAAGTTCGATACATTTTGGACTTAAGAACATCCAGCATCACCATCAACACATCTGTGTGGAAGCAGCTCTACAAACATAATATTATTTTAAACAATATTTTTAGTTGTTCCAATGCAGCAGGCTTACTCCCGACACAATCGACCATCGAATCAGATCTATCTCAACGGCTTTTGGTATTTTATTTGGTGGATTACTCTTAAACTAATCAGAATTAAGAAAATTGTTATATCGTAACTTGCTGTGCTCCCGACTATAGATAGCAATCGACTGAGAGTCAAAATAAACAAATGTCAATTTATTCGGGAGTACACGGCACGATCGAATCTGAATCAAAATCGAATAAGTTTGGAGAGTAAGGCCCCAGTCATTGAAGCCTTAAAACACTGTATCACGGAAGAATTTTAAATATGCCAGCCAATAACGCTAGCGTGATTATAATGTTTATCTTAAACACGATGGTGCCAAGTTTGTTAAAAAACTTCCAAACTCCTATCCAATGCCATTGTGGATCCATTGAAATTAAATTCAAGAGCCAGGTCATTGGCCAGCTAATATAACAACAACAGTAACAGCTTATGAAAATGTTCTTTAGTGCAATGTCTGATCGCATTATCAAAATGACTGCAGTTCTAAAATTAAATAAGTCACACTCAATGAAAATTTTAAATTTTTTTTGGAACCACATTTATGTTCATGGCTAAAAGGTCGTTTTTGCTTCGGACTACGACCATTCGGCTAATCATTTGATTTTGGAAGAAGGTATCCCCTGTGGTTGATGCACACGTTTTTGGTCAAAGAACTAACTTGGCCTCGCACTGCCGTGCTCCCGCCCCCGGGGTGTTTAGCTGGACGCGAACTAAGAGGATTATGATCTGAAATCAAATTAAGCCGATTACGCCAGGTCAAGCTAATCTTAATTGAATATTAGTTATAGGTCCTATACATACCTAGGTATTGATTAATCTATTGTAACCAATAACAATGCAACTTATACCTTCTACAAAATATCACACTGTTTCTGTGGAAGGTTGAGTACTACTTGCTGTGTTAAAGTTAACTATATTTGCATAGTACCTAGCGGCAAATAATACAAATATTAGCTCTTCACGGCGAGGTAGTTTCAAAAACTTATACTCAGCATAGTAGTCGTCGCATTTGTTTAAGGTCTGCGACCTTTAACAGAAGCGACAACATTCAAATTTCGCTGATGGAAAAAAATGAGTTCCTGAGTTTCTGGATCTGAATTACCCAAGTCTATAAGAGGTGACGTGTGATATATACGAAAATATTAACCAATTACCACGTTACATACAGGTAGCAGAAGATCACCATCGCCTTACGCGACGACGCACATCAGCGAGCACGTGTACGCCAAGCCCGAGTCGCGGGTGTCCTACTACGCCGCGTCCAACCTCACGCATGTGTCGCAGGTGAGTGGGACATTGGGTGAGAGAGTCAGTAGGTGGGTGAAAGAGCAAGGAAGAAAGATCAGCGACCACGTGTACGCCAAGTCCGAGTCGCAAGTGGCTTACATCGCGTGCAACCATGTGTCGCAGGTAAGTTGGAATTTTGTGATAAAAAATTTTTTTTCTTCCTTTTTCGTTAATCTTTCGACAACAACATTTACAGAATGAGGAAAGGTAGCATAATCGTATCTCAAAGTTATAGTGACTATTCTTTTTACACCCTGTACAATGTGCAATCTAAAACCACTCTAAAACGATCCCGTTGCATTTATTCTTCTAAACTTCATGTAAAACATTTAACACATCGTCTAAAATCTATTTGACGTCACCTGAAATTTTTCTCAGCGGGAAAATTGTATTCTCTGCGGAAAATGTTTATCCTTAAACTCTACAGTCAATATGTCTGCGGTTTAATCTAGGTGGCTTCCTTTGTTCAGCATTGGGTGGTATTGGCTTAGTGTCACATCGATGCATTGGTATTTACTTGCTTATTTATGGGTTTTCAGGCTTTCTATATTGAAAAGTTTTAGTATTGAATTTTATATAACTGGTGTAAAAAGAGCAGTCACTATAACTTTGGGAAATGATTACACTACCTTTTCTCATTTTAGAAATGTATTTTTTTTCATTTTTTTACAAAAAAAAAATTGTTGTTCTATTACTTATAATTTTTGCGACAAAGAAATAAGATATGGTGAAAAGTCAAAAAAAAAATTTTTCTGTTTAAAAAAAAAAATTCAAAAATACATTTCCAAAATAAGGAAAGGTCGTATAATCGTATCTCAAAGTTATAGTGCCTGCTCTTTTTACAACCTGTATATCTGTCGCAGTCATCTGGTTGGATCTGCTTATTTGATGACTAGCGCGGTGTTGATAATATATTTTTTCATTAATTTACTTTAATGTGCGTTATAATTGTCCACATTCGGAAATTTTGAATTTTAAAAATAAAATATTAAATGGCTGTCCTGGTCTCGGATTCATTGAATTTGTTGGTAAAAATAGAATTCAATTTTTAAATGAGAATGTTCTAATAACTACTTTAGATAATAAAATCTCAACTCGGTCAACGTGCTGACTCATTGGATTCTTTATAACCCAATGAGCCAATGATTACATAATTAAAAAAAACTATATAATAATATGACTAATTAACATTTACCACTAAAATACAATCGCAAGGCATAATATTATATAAACCGCACAGGCGACACATACGGCAAAGGCTTCTACTACTACTACTTCAATCACGTCCGCAGTCGCTGTGGTCACTTCTTTTTATGAACTTTTCACATATTTTGATACATTTTTATGTTCGTACAAAGGAAAATGGTTTAAAAAGTGTTCGAATGACTTAACTTTTTTTTATTCGTCACTTCATCGTAAGATTATATCAGCCTTATTCAATAATCCTTACAATAACAACTTAATTACATTATGCTTAAATCTAATTCCCTTAAATATAACGAATGGACAAAACTAATAAAGCTATTACTAAATTTTACTTTCAAAATTGAACTATGTTATGTACAAAAAAATACAAATTGGTACAATCAGTATGCTTGCTATTGTAAAATGTAAAAGTAAATCTTAATTTTCGCCCGGCGCCCATAAAATGTACAAACCTTGTTTGTAATAAATAATGGATATAAATGACATTGTAAATGATCCACAAAATTGTATGAAACGCCTTTTGTGAATCCTTTGAGCCGAGCGGAGGGATTTGAAATGAGGCCTTTACCTCATTAAAGATCCAATTTACACGCGCCTCCCATCAGGTGATACTAACGCAATTACAGTATTGGAACACGGATTTAATATACCTGGATGTTCTAGAATGGGTGGTGAATATTTTAAAATGTTGAACTAAGGACATTTGGATGCAATCGTGATGGTGCAAAATTGGATGAGAAAAGCGCCAGAAAAAACAATCAAAATCAAAATATTTTATTTCCAAATGAAACTTAACAAGCTACTTTCAGCAAGTCAACAAAATGCTACCACAATAATTACGTTTCTAAGTTAAACCTAGTATATTAACCTAGTACCTATATTATACTAGGTTTAACTTAGAAACGGAAAATCAAATGTAGGTATGCCTACTCTATTTCGATTTTTTGTCATTCTGATTCAATGTGTTCTACTCATCATCCAAATGAAACTATCAGATATAATGCTGCAATGTATAATAGGGAGCTATAATGATTTCAATATAAATGCCATTATTTAACCTGTAATAAAGAGAACAACACGTTAATATGGTTGAATTTAATTATTTTTTAACCCCTGACGCAAAAACGACGGGGTGTTATAAATGTGTCTATGTAAATGTATATGTGTCTGTTTATAGCATCCCAAAACGGATGATCCGATTTTAATGTGGTTTTTTATTTAGAAATAACTTTCAATCGAGAGTGTTTTCAGTTATGTTTGGTGAAAATCGGTTCAGGTCTTCAAGGACATCAGGTCGTATGTTATGTATGCTAGGAATGTTACACGCTAACTCGGGTTTTTATTTTTAATTTAGTATATCTTAACATTAATACCTAGTATTAAAAAGAAATGAAAATGAGTAATAGTTAAAAAAAACTCATAATGGTATTGTCATTAGTACTTTATACGTATGCAAAATTTCAATAAAATCAGTCGTCAGGAAGTTTATGATAGTTATGTAGATTAGTTATCTGGTTGAATCCGCTATTTAATTGAATGACTAGCGCGTTCATTGGATCCTGTTTTTACCAACACATTTTAGAATCCGAGACTAGGACGGACAGCCGTTTAATATTTTTGTTTTAAACTTCAAAATTTCCGAATAAGTACTATTATAACGCACATTAAAGTAAATTAGTCAAAAAATATATCAACACATTGCTATCTGTACAAGCTGTCTGAAGCCATTAAATTTCCGCGCTAGTCATTCAATTAAATGAGCAGATTCAATCAGATGACTGCGACATATACATAGTATGAACCTATAGATAGTACATAGAACATTAGCTAATGAAATCGTGTAAGAAATGAGACAGACCAACATCATCAAGTAAGGATATAAAATTATCTATTTTCTATATAAGTCGTAAGGATAAAAAAGAGATAATTATTTACGGCATATTATATATTTCAAATTAATTACATTTTCCATGGATATAAAACTGAGACACGAGATTTTTGTATAAGTACCAATTGAAACCTATTTTATATAAATATTTTGCAGTATGGATTTTTGTACACTAATTAATATGCATCTAAGCAAGAAGACCCTTCCAGCAACACAACCTTCATATCATTTCATTATTAGGCTTGGCGTAAAACAGCGTTTTTAATTTATCATCCCTTTGTCCCTAAATTTGTAGGGTCGTTGAGTTTAAACTTCGGGAAATATTATGAATTTCGCTCTTTGATAATCACCGGAACAGTCGAAATTGAACCATAATTAATTCGTCATAGAGCCCACTCTGCAGCTGCTTTTGTCTGAACAAAACTTTTGTTAGATAAACGTAGTGATTGAAGTTTTTGAACTTGTTTTAACGTTCCATAGTCTCTGAATGTTAAGATATCTTTATG
This sequence comes from Celastrina argiolus, assembly GCA_905187575.2. NCBI lineage: Eukaryota > Metazoa > Arthropoda > Insecta > Lepidoptera > Lycaenidae > Celastrina > Celastrina argiolus. Next base: position 16,860,703 of record LR994585.1, read on the forward strand.
CTAATTGTACAGAGTTTATCTTTTGAAATATACAAGAATAATATTTTAACGATGTAGATTTTTGTAATGATTAACAACTAAGATAGGAGGAGATTTTAATAAATTACTTAATTTTAATAAGATTTTTAAATGTTACTTAGATAATTTTATTTTGGATTATGTGAATTTAAAGATATTAAATGTTTGCCAGATCTCCAAATTCGTAATTGATTTCCAATATATATTATGAGCTATGGCATTCCCCGCGCCTTACTCCTTAATAAAAAAGTGGCTGTGATATACAGATGGACCGACGGACAGACATTACTAATCCATAAGGGTTTCCTTTTTTGTCATTTTTCTACGGAACCCTAATAATATACTAATCAATATATTTCATTCGCGTGTATACATTCGTACGAATTGAGGCGGCGCGCTTATATTTTACAATTATTTAATAGTAGCTGACCCGTGCCCACTTCGTTGAGCATGGAAACCGTGTAAACCTCCACGGTACTTCCACGAATATTTCAAGACCAGTAGTTTTTGCGAGACTAACGAACAGCAATTGATTTTTATACAGCCTATGTTACTCAGTGATAATGTAGCTTTCTAATGAAAAAAGAATTATTAATATCAGTCCATTACTTTTTGAGTTTAGTCGTTACATACAAAAATACAAAAATAAAAATATTTTCTCTATATAATATTAGTGTAGATGTAGGCTCGACCTTACAATATTAGCAATATTGTAAGGTCGAGCCTACATACTAAAATTTCAGTTCAATGTGATTTTTTTATTAACACCCTACTCTTTCTCCAGCAAACATCCCCCAAGGACCGAGTCACGGATCCCGCGGAGCAGCTGCACCACCTCACCACGCCGCGGTCCAACATCCGCCTCGAGATCCTTATCCATGAGGGCACCTTCGGTCGGGTGTACAAGGGGGTGTTCAAGAGGGGGGACTGTTACGAGGAGGTGGTGGTGAAGACAGTGTCAGGTAAGTGGAGAAGCCAATTTTTTTTTGTAGTCATCATTAAACACAAGTCATTGTGCCCAGCTAATAAAAAAAAAACTAAAAAAACTGTGATTGATTCTGCAGTACTGGCCATTTTAAAACAAGAAAAGAATTCTAATTTCAAAATAATTTTATTTTCACAATACGGAATTCTTTGTTCAAAGTTAGTCATTTGTTTATTGTTTGTTATATTTGTTACATTTTCATCGCATTTCAATATTTTTCGTCATCATGGATACGTTAAATAAAAAGGTAATTATGGAATATGAGTACGTCTTTGGTCGACAATGGCGATAATGGAAACTGATGATACACAATCTACGGATGAATTAGCTGCAAATTTCGACATTAGCGTCAAAACAATATTGGTCCATTTCATAAGGCAAAGGTGTACATGCACATCCATAATAACGATCGAGTCTAAACTGATGATATTATAAATCCATTCTGTAGTTTTTGCGTGATAGAGTCACAAACATACACCCATCCTTCCATCCTTACAAAACTTTTATATTGTTTTTGGATGACCAATCATTATTAATTCCCTCCAGACGCAGCATCAGCGATGCAAGCAGCGCTGCTGGTTGCGGAAGGCCTGCGGCTATTTGGCCTGGCCCACACCAACGTGTTGGCCCCGATGGCGGCCTGTGCTGAGGAGGCCAGGAAACCCCTGCTTGTGTACTGCTGTGTATCGCATTCTTCTAATCTTAAAAGGTAACTTTCCTAGGTATCTGACATCGGCGCAGCATCTGGAAGGAGTTAATGAACACCTCCTTCCAGATGCATCAGCGATGAATAAGTTAAGTGATTTAAAGACATGCTTAAAATACCTACTTCAAAAATATCATGTAATAAATAAGACTTAATTTTAAAAACCTAGTCGACAATATTAAAGGCCTTAGACTAGACGTGTTCTAACATTAAGTCCTTGGCTTGGTTAGGTCGGATGCGCGATCCGAACTATAGGCTCTTGTGCAGGGCACTTTAAAATATCTAAACACTATCATTGTATTGAGCTAGGAAATATTAAACATTATGTATGTTGTAAAATGTAGGGCCAATCATGAACCCTTGCACCTATCCTAATGGGCATCAGTGGAATGTAAAATCAATATAATAACAGCTTTCGTCGTTCTTAATAGTAGTGTAACACACAATGTAATAGTTTTCCATGCACTTAATGGTATTGGAAAATGTGTCTGAAATTGTGGTTGTATCTTATTTTTTATCGAATGGTCATAAAATTAAAAATTAAATTAAATATCATTTATTTCAGGTAGCATAGGCCCATGTTATAAATACCTACTTTACTAATTACAAAAGACTTAAAAATACACTACACTACACGTGTTGCCGGCGACTTGTAGCGCACTTCATTCCGGAGTCTCCCCGGAACTTTCGGTAGACTCCCGTCTGTCAGAATTTCTGTGTCGAATGTCGATATTAGATGCATTGGTACTCTCACCACAAAGGAACTGAAGTTGACCTTGTGGCGAGACTCCAAACGCTCAACCCTCAATGGGAGGGACGTCTTCTTTCGGATGTATCATAAGTAGACCCTGACGTCACTGCAACTCAGTCGGATCTATTATCACTCCTTTGCAAGTTGGTAATGTCGCTGTAGTAAGTCCTATGCGGCTTTCTTTCAGTTCATAAGCTGAATGGTATGTTTGTGTAGCTATTAGTAATCAAGTTTGTATACTATCAATGTACGATAATTTTTGATTCGTTTATAAATTTACGAATGAAACCCCTACAAGTAATATTCACATGATATTAGAATTAAATATTCTTAAAGCTAGTTATTCAAATTGGATATTCCAAGAAAGGAAAGTAATAAGAAACGAGAATCACAAAATATACGCCTTTGTTACATTTTAATGTTACGTTTATGTAAAAGGAAAAAGTTAATGCAAAGTCTTTGTGTTCACTAATACAGAATTATTCTCAATAATTAAAGATAACTTCACAGTGGAAGTTCGTTAAGGAAATTTGCATTCGGTTTACAAGCGTTCTCCTTACCTATTGTCTTTTATTTCCGTGCAAAAATTCCGTTATCTTGTTTTTGAGGCTCATTTAGGAGGAGAAATGTTTGGACGCAGGACGAAATGGTGTCATAAAAATTACAATTTTAAATTGTACAATATTTAATCTTGGGAGGCATTTATGGCCGTTCCAGACCATATTGTTACGCTACAAGTGCAAAAATACTTAGGAAATTCAGCTCACGAGTTGCGTTAGAACAATAATTGGGTACTTGACTTTATTTTATTACATAAATGAATAGTCCTCTGAAAGTGTCAAGTTTAAAAAAGGAATTGTATACAAAAAATTCAGACTGTAAAACAATAGGCAGCTTGTTTTATAATCTGAAAATAGAAACACATTAGAATGACATTAAGAACATTTAAATAAGAAATATAATACAGTACTCATATTATGTTCTTAATCTCTTTTAGGAGTAAGTACCCCATATTATAAAAACATTTTTTTTTCATCTTTAATGGAGAATGTTACTGAGTATGCCAAATTGGTTGTTACTTTGTCACAGTAAAGCCTATATGAATATAAATACACTACTTTTTGTTTCATGCCAAAATATCAATTAGTTTAGATTTCATAGACATTTAAAAATCTCGATAATTTAAAATTGTCGCGCGTTGGCGCAGTGTTAGTGTGACGTCACAGGTCGTACAGCTCCTGCCGCCCGCGCGCGCCGTATATACGTCCGGAGACATAACTTAATGCTTCGCAGTAAATTGCTGCTTTATTTCATTTGTTATTTTATTTCAACATGGATGAATGATATGAAAAAGGGCAATCAAATAATTTACCCAAAATAGATGGACTAACGGTTGCCATCTATTGTGCAAAAAATAGTGATTTTGTTAGTAAGTAAGCATATTTTTTGCCACATACAATAACTATTTCGAAAATAGTATGCGATATGATAACAGAACTCATATTATGTTTGCTTACAAAGTAACAAGGTACCCAGGTACCCAATATAACCTCACAGCCGCAGTGCAACCCCTACTTCCCAAAGCATTTTATCTATTTAAGGCGAGGAATAACCGCAACTAGCGCCATAGTTGCAGTTATTCCTCGCCTTAAATAATAAATTTACTAACTCTTTTTAAATAAATTTAACAATGACACAATTATCTTATTAAAAAAAGTAATCGGTTCAAACTTTAAGTAAATAGTTAAACTAATATTATATTATATATCTCGTAAGTAATAACTAAAACGGTTTTAACTATTTACTTAAAGTTGGAACCGATTACTTTTTTTAATAAGATCTTTGTGTCATTGTAAAATTTATTTTAAAAAGAGTGGCGCTAGTTGCGGTTATTCCTCGCCTTAAATATTATATATCTATATGATAATAATAATATATTGTTTAATCACCCGCATCTTATATCTGGGGGCACGGAAGTGACCCCGTCAAGACGAGCCAAGCGAAGCGCAAGGGCACTATCTACCTTTCCTCGAAAGGTTTCGTCGTTTTTTTGAGCTCTCATAACTTTGCTTTGGATGGTGCTACATAGTTGAAAATTTCAACATATAATGACACCAGTAAAAACATGAAACATACAATGTTTGAATGTTGTAGCTATTATACTTTAGATTGTATCAATGTCTAAAAAAACCAGATTTCATCACTGACTCATTTATAGATCATCAAAATTCATAAGGTACTTCCTGACGTCCTAGTAAGCTGATATTATTTATGTAAGCTGTTATTGCTACAAAACCAACAAAAAAAATATTAAAATATAAATGCCGCCATTTTAAATTCAATATGGTGGACGGTACAAAATGGATGTTTAATATGTTTATTATACGGATATGATCTTTAATACATAAAAGAAATATTATATTATACAATATTATACAAGTACATAAAAAAAATAAGACCCACTTTTTGTAGGACCGATAATCGGTCAGATTTTTGCTCCATATTATTTTGTATCCGACTTTATTTATTTAAGTGCGTTGCACTACTGCAATCAGTATACTCTATTTTATTCCGATTATTAATCGGTGACCGACTTTTTGTAAATGAAATATATATCTATGAGAAAATTAGTTTTTATCCACTTATTTAAAATTAGGTATTAATTTTATGGAAAGTAAAATTTTGGTAAGAATTAACAGGCAGCAGTAGTAAATTGTAGTCAGAATATATAAACAAAATATTACGGCGATCACTTAAATCGATCCGGCATAAGCTCCGGCTGATGTTATATTAACATAATATTGTTTATAGAGGGAGAATTGGAACCTATATAGGATTGGTATATACCAATCTTAAATTTCCATAAAATCTTATGTAAAAACCGTTCGATACTTCGATAGCGCGATCCAGATAGCTAACCGTGCAATCTATGTTTAGAACTGTGAAACACACATTTATCAACACATTTAACAGTCGGTAACGTTATAATGATAACAATCAATGAAAATATTAGACGATCAATGTATAAATAATTTTAGTGTTTAATCTTATGACTATTAACATAATAATAATATGATTTTAACACGTCACGTCATGTTTAAAGATGGACATAATCAAAAGAAAACCTTAAAGCTATTTTTCAAAAATAAAAATAAGTACATTTTTTTTCCTTAAAAAATGCTAAGTTGCACTTAGGTGTATGCACTTAGCATAAGTTTATAAGAGCCGTACAAGACTTAGTACTTCTAGTGACCAACAGATGGCGGTGACCGGCGTCTACATCACGATATTATTATAGATTTACTGTATTACTTTAATAAGTATCAACATGCTTCATTAAAAGCAATATCCCTAGTATATATAAGTAATTCTCAAATTCTCAAATGTTTATTAGTGTTGAATTTATACTAGTGGCATCCTAGGATATCCAAATAAGAAGTTTCACTCCAGCAATAAAATAATGTACATTTTATAATTTATATAATAAATATAACAAATAAAGAAATATGGACGAGACATTTGTTTGAAAAATTTAATTCTGAGTCGATGGCCGAGAGTACAAAAAGTTACGATCTAACGATTTTCTTTATCCTGATTAGTTTCAAAGTAATCTACAAAATAAAATACCAAAAGCTTTTGAGATCGAACTCATTCGAATCTCGATTTTGTCGGAAGTAAGATTACGAGAGTAAAAGGAAAAGAGAGCGTCTTTGTGCATTGCGCACACACTTGGGCACTATAAAAATACTCCTGCATCTGGATTCAACGAAATCGGTCACCAACATCGAAGTCGATTGATGATGATAATTAATTAAGGGCTTATGTATCAGTGGTAAGCGTCGGCGCTCTAACCGGAAGTGGCGAGTTACAGCGACGGATCAAAATTCAATCCCCAAGGGGGTGAAAGATGCAAAATGCAAAAGATCAAGTTTGAGGGTACACGCAAAAAAAAAACAAATTTGAGGGTAGATGCAAAAGATCGAATTTGAGGGTAGATGCAAAAATAAAAAATTTGAGGGTACACGCAAAAAAAACAAATTTGAGGGTACACGCAAAAAAAACAAATTTGAGGGTACATGCAAAAAAAACAAATTTGAGGGTAGACGCAAAAAAAACAAATTTGAGGGTAGATGCAAAAATAACAAATTTGAGGGTACATGCAAAAAAAACAAATTTGAGGGTGCATGCAAAAAAAAACAAATTTGAGGGTACATGCAAAAAAACAAATTTGAGGGTACACGCAAAAAAAACAAATTTGAGGGTAGATGCAAAAAAAACAAATTTGAGGGTAGACGCAAAAAAAAAACAAATTTGAGGGTACATGCAAAAAAACAAATTTGAGGGTACACGCAAAAAAAACAAATTTGAGGGTAGATGCAAAAAAAACAAATTTGAGGGTAGACGCAAAAAAAAACAAATTTGAGGGTAGATGCAAAAGATCAAATTTGAGGGTAGACGCAAAAAAAAAAATTCAGGGTAGATGCAAAAAAAACAAATTTGAGGGTAGATGCAAAAAAAAACAAATTTGAGGGTAGACGCAAAAAAAAACAAATTTGAGGGTAGATGCAAAAGATTAAATTTGAGGGTAGACGCAAAAAAAAACAAATTTGAGGGTACATGCAAAAAAAAACAAATTTGAGGGTGCATGCAAAAAAAACAAATTTGAGGGTACATGCAAAAAAACAAATTTGAGGGTACACGCAAAAAAAACAAATTTGAGGGTAGATGCAAAAAAAACAAATTTGAGGGTAGACGCAAAAAAAAACAAATTTGAGGGTAGATGCGAAAAAAACAAATTTGAGGGTACATGCAAAAAAAAACAAATTTGAGGGTAGACGCAAAAAAACAAATTTGAGGGTAGATGCAAAAGATCAAATTTGAGGGTACATGCAAAAAAAAACAAATTTGAGGGTAGATGCAAAAAAAAATTTGAGGGTACATGCAAAAAAAAACAAATTTTAGGGTAGACGCAAAAAAAACAAAGGGCATTGTCCATTTCTGGCCATCCGTGAACACGACGTTATAAAAAAACTTAATGGATATTTTTTATTTATTTATTGTTAATTTTATTTGAAAAACAAATTGTGTAAATAAACACAACAAAAAACACAATTATTTATAGTTTCTAGTTTGAATTTCCATGTTCGGAAGTCGGCAAATGGTTCCAGTGTTACCATTGTCAAGCGCCGAGAAATCAACTAATTGATATAAATATTAAAGTCATGCCTCTGTTTTATGCTATTTTTATGTTTTTGAATGTTCTAATAGACTTTAAAAATTCGCAAGTAGTTTACTGTTGTTAGAATGGAATTTATTTAAATAGTTTCTTTAATATTAAATCTTAAAATCAGTGACGTATAAAAGCAATAACTTTTATATTATGGCAATGCAAATACGATATGTCAAAATATGCAACGTCATTCGCTTTGTTTTCGTGAATGTTATTTTCGTGTGAGATATTATTGCTACTTGGCTTTTTACAATGAAAGGAGATAGGAAATAAAATATTATTATTGCAATTGCATAGTGGGACCTTTACGGCACACTATGCAATTGCAATAATAAAAGGTTATGTATTATAATAATTGGAATAATAACAGTAGGTTGCTGCGCTCATATTATGACTATTTTATGGTTCATAGGCTGGGCAAGGTATCAAGAGCATATTAATCCACCTGCCCAGTTTCTTGATCATGTACTACTAACCTATGAAGCAGAATAATAAAATATTCATGAAAAGTATGTTGTTTTATTTGATTGTTTACATTTTTCAATAACACCTAAAAACCTAATTAAATATAAAGTCTGACTCAAAACTAGGCTTGTATTCTCCTTTTTACTGATATGAAGTACTTAATTTATATCATTTTATTAGCTTAATTAATTGTCCACGAATGGCCAAAGTGTCTATACAAAGTGGACAATCCCCTTTGAGGGTAGACGCAAAAAAAAAAACAAATTTAAGGGTCGATGCACAAAAAAACAATTTGAGGGTATATGCAAAAAAAAAACACTTGAGGGTAGATGCAAAAAAAAACAAATTTGAGGGTAGATGCAAAAGATCAAATTTGAGGGTAGATGCAAAAAAAAGAAATTTGAGGGTAAATGCGAAAAAACAAGACTGCGGGTAGATTTGAGGGTAGCAGATAGCATAAGGTAGTAGCATCACGTTTTAACTGCAATGTAGCGTAAGTGAAGTTAAGCCTGGTGAAGTAAGGGCGCATAGATCAAGAATTTTGGTTCTACATGAGATCTGACCACTTTTTGATAGATTTTGATTAAGGTGTAGTGTAGAGCTTGGCTATAAACGATATCTGATAACTTTTTCACAGGGTAAGCTGTGTAGACTCGTCTTGACAACATTTTATATGAAAATGTTTTTGGTGGGATTATATCTACTCGTACAAATACTCGTAATATTTAGGTAGATGAATTTATTAGTTCATAATAGTTAATAAAAAATATTAATTCATAATAACAATAAGTAGCACTTATTGTTATTATGAATTTTGTTCGGACAGGTGTACAAAACCTTTTTCGCGATAACGCACATAATACAAAAATTATGTATGCATATACACTTTATGACATTTTGTAAATTTTTCCTATTTCAGATCGCTTTTAGCCATTTCTGACGTATTTTAATATTATATATTGGAATCAAAAAAAAAATACTTTTCCGGCTATGGTGGTAGTACTTTCACATTTTGGCACAACACAATATGATTTTCTTCTAATTGAATTCGACGTTTCTAATAGTATTAGCGTTATTTCGTAGTACACCGTACTGGAGCGCGCAACGTACTGCGTGAGCGTATGACTCGTGACGTCGTCGCCGCGCCGAGCGCCGGCCGACCGTCACTCGCACCCTTTAAAGTTCAATATCTAGGGAACTAAGCGACATATCGAAATAATTTTTACACACCCTTTTTTTATTTCATATGGACTATATGAAACGTAAAAAAACAAAACTAGTGAATATTCTCCATTACCAGCACACGTCAACTTTGGTATAAAAAGAATTATATTCTATTTTGATATCTAAAGGCCTGAGGAATAAAAACATACCGTAAAAAATGCAAATAATTATTAACAATACCATTATTTTCTCTCGCTCAGGTTCCTCACATCCTGCCGCCTGGGTCACCAAGCCGCACCAGCTACCAGAGAGCTAGTGGAACTAGGGGCGCAGATCGCCTGCGGCATAGCGTACCTCCATGTCCAAAGACTGGTACATGCGGATATAGCGGCCAGGAATTGCATGTAAGTCCGCCATTTTGTTCACATTTCATCAAGATGGCCGACCGAAAATAAGATATTATGTAATTTTTTCACGGCCACTACTAATTTATAAAAAAGTCTTAACAGTGACAAACCCTTGTTTAATTTTTAATTAGTCCCATTATGTAATAAAAATGTAGTAACTCTCTGTTGTAAAAAAAATGTATAATCACATAATAATTAATGTTGGGACACATAACATGATTAAGAAACAGAGAGAAAATTTTTATTGAAAATAAAATTCTCGGCTACTATGATATCGCTGAAAATATTGTATTGTCAAATTTGACCTTGACATTTTTACAGACACTCTGAATTTCCTCCGCACAGGTATTTTTCCAGATATAATCCCAGCCACAATATGCTGGTTTGTACTCGTATTTGCAAATCGTCCGCCTTTACTTTCTTATGGATCGTAGATCTTTTGTTTTAATTTCTTATGAACGTTAAATTTCGGGTGAAAAGTTTAATGCAGCAGTTAATTGTTTTGTTGTCTTAGTGTGGACGAGAAGCTGCGACTAAAAGTCACCGACAACGGTCTGTCGCGCGACTTATTCCCGGAAGACTACCACTGTCTCGGCGACAACGAGAACAGACCCGTCAAGTGGATGGCGCCCGAGTCGCTGCTGCAGGACCACTACACTACAGCGTCTGATGTGGTGAGTACCGACTGCCGGCGACTGAGTCACGCGGCCTGCTAGAGTAGCTGACGTAAAGTGACTGCGTCTGATGTAGTGTCAGCAAGATGTATGGTTCACACGAGATTTGCGCGTACGAAGTAGAGATAAACAGCTAGTTTACAATATTTCAAATTACCCAAATAGTAATCTTCAAACTTCACAAAGGATAGCCTACAGATAGCACTAATACCGAGTAGTTTTAATATCTGGTTAGCGGCAAGGACTGCGCCATTTCGACTGAAGTGCACCGCATTGCGTCGACTCTTTGATATAGTTTGTTGTTTATTAAGCTTTCCGATATTTGCATCTAACATTTTGTAGCAGATTAAATAATTTTCCGAGAATATACTGGTAAACAAGTTGTAAACTCCGCGACTATGATGAAACCAAAATGAAGGGTACTTTTGGGGAGTAATGTTGTTCCACTTATTCTAAACGATTTATCTGATTTAATAAAAAAAGTTTTTAAAACTCGTTCGCAAAAAGGGGTCTAAAAAGACTGAAACAAGGAAATATTTCAATTTGATATCCAGAAATGCATAGGTACGAAAATGGTCAAGGTTGAGCCGTGGTCGCATCCGCTATTGACATCGAATTTTGCAACAACTAATGAAGCAGCTTTTTCAAGTTCTATTTTTTCTACCCTAATTCGGTGTGAGGTGATGCTTAGATTGAACTAGGTGCTCCGACCACGGCTCTAACTGGACCATTTTTGTACTCACGCATTTCTCGATTTCAAACTGACTGACTTGTTTTAGCCTGTTTAGATCACTTTTTTGCGAAGTCGGGTTGTAGTTTTTAAAGTTTTTTCATTTTATATTTTTCTTCACACCGAACATAACATTTTATTTTTATTAAATTAACTATTACATAGACATAAACTAAATAACCACTAGATACTACGTGTACGGTCAAATTTTAAACGTACAGTTTAATAATAAAATAAACAAAGTAAAAAAATATACAAAGTAATAAAATATTTAAATACGCACAAAACTAAACAGAATTTGAAACATCGAAGTTCTGGAACATGAGGATGGAATATTCAACCTCATGATAATAATCATTTTTGGACAGTGGTCGCTGGGCGTGACGCTATGGGAGCTCGCGACGCTGGGTGCATCCCCTCTGGCTGAGCTGGACGCTGCTGATGCGGGCGCCTTCCTCGCCGCCGGGTACAGGCCCTCGCAGCCACATAACTGCCCGGATGAGCTGTGAGTATTTTTATTGAAAAGGGGGGGGGGGGGTGAACTAGTCAACTTAGGAGCCGATGCATGATGGATTCGCTTCCTTCGCCTTTAATACCTCCGTGGTCAAGTGGTTTAGACCTCTTGACTCGGAGGTAGTCATTCAATTCCTGCGTTAGAACAACTAAAAATTATGTTTTCAAATTAAGTTAGGACAATGCAGACTGATTATCTGATTGTCCGACAAGAAACAAGCCAAACTGTTTTGGAATTTAATGTCGATTCTGGGACATGATGGAATCAGAGCAAGCCGGCTGATTTCATTTAGTTCCATAAATCGATACTCAAGACTACCTAGCGCTGTAAAATATTTCATTGACGATCTACCTATTGAATTTACATTCAAGAGCATGCAGATTTGTTAAGTGACGTCACTAGGCATTATGTCAATGCAGGTACGATGTTTTGGTGCTGGTCTAATTTACACCTAATTGTAATCCAACATGGCGCTAGATTAGAAAACTGTAAGATTCCAAAGTCGTTCTATTGAATTTTCAAGAGAATGCCTACTGATTTGCTATGTGATGACACTAAATATTATGTCAATACAGGTACGGGTTCATGTCTTGGTGCTGGTCTACCGCGCCCACCGACCGGCCCACCGCGCCGCAGCTACTGGCAGCTCTGCACGACTTCAGGCAAGCTCTCAGCACTTATATATAAGTATTAGTAACATGAACTATTACTATCGCCGACAGATCGATCACGACTTTAAACCTTATTGCTACTTATAACGTTCAAATGTCGACCGATTTTAGATCAGTATACTATTGTGGCAAGTCGATTAGGTGTCAAAAGCGACAGGGACATAATCTCCCAGCGCATGATGACGCGAAGCTACATTTGAAGATAGCTCAATTGAACTTTACTTGCTACTTCACGCAGATGCCGCTCGAAATGGTAACTCTTGCAATGAAAATCTTATATTGTAAGTAAAGTCCAATTGTGTATGTGAATTTAGTCTAAGAAACCTAAGACATACAGTGTTTTTTGACCTGAAAAGATCTCGATGTTATTCCAAAGCCACATAAAATTCTCCTGAAACCTGAAATGCGAGATATATCTCGACAATTAAAAGACAAAAATAATATACTTCTAGAGCTATGTCGCACTTTGACTTCTTCTCGGCTTTGTTACGATTATGATGAAAATATGTATATTATATTATAAGAAATAAAATTAATAATACAATGTATTTGGATGTTTTCGAAAAGTCTGAAAAAACGACTGAACACGTTTAGTAAAATCTTAATTTATCTTTTAATAATTTATTGCTTAAATCCTTCTGCCAACTTATTTCCTGTCTCATTTTCTTCTACACCAATGTGCCTACAGTATTTATTTAATATATTTTATTGCCAAATGAATTGTTGATATAGGTTAGTTAATTTAATTATAATAATTTAATATAAATACTTATTATGGTTCGATCTATTCGTTGTGCTTAGAATTAACGGTATTTAATATACTTACAATGTCTGTATAGCGTAAATGTAAAGGATTCAGCGAAATAATGGCATGATAAAAATAAGAATCGAACATTTATTAAATTAAATAAAAAACTGATCATTTTAAAAGTTTAAAGGTTATGAATAATTATGTACCTACTTAATATATCCTAAACATTATATGTCTATAATATTAAATAATGTTAGATAGAAGAAAATCTCACTAATACAAGCATATCCTCACATTTCTTTAATGAACAATAAGTAAATAACTACATGATAATAAAATAACTCTTTCTTCATAATATTTCTTCACAAAACCACTAGCATTAAGACACTACAATAACCACTTACTAGATTATATTTTTGAATGTACACTAAAAATAATATTATACTTAACACTATAGTAAATAATTCAGTTAAATAATAATTGATAATATTCAAATTACTTATTTTGCAGCTAATTAAAAAAAATGTGCAAATTACTTTTTTATTTATTTATGTATCATAGGTAAATTATATTTCATTAATAAATGAATTTGGTATATTTTAAGTCAATATGAGAGAAAATTATAATATTCAAACGTTTTTGACGTAATGTTAAAGTGAACATGTAAATAAGCTATCCAACTCTTATCAGATAAGCAACAGGCTTTTGATATTTTTTTGACGTGATAACATCTTGTAAATAGAAGAACGCCGGCTACACGTACGAAAAAGTCTGACTCATTGTCACGTTCCGCCTGATGTGAGCGTGCAAGAGAGAAATATACTGTTTCGTCAACCGTTTAAAATGTTATTCATAAATATTTTCTTATGATTTTATCACGTACTATAATATTAATGGATAAATAACCTTTTTTTTTATTTACAAAAGCGATAGGATTCGTACGATGAGGTTAATATTATTTTACAAGCATAATTAGATACTTGCAAAGCTCGTAACCAGAGTTTTATTTTACAATTCAAATGAATGAGTTTTATAATTATTTTAAAAGTACTTTATTATCATTATAGTGAATTTCATTTGCAATTATTTTGTAAATATACATTAAGGGATGTAAATATTGAAACGATGCATAACGGAATTAATTTATTAAGAGTGAAATATACGTGTATGGATATAACATAATTGAATGATATATGCTCTGATTAAATAACAATAGGCAGATAGAGCACACTGAACATCTAGCTGAAGCTATTAAAGGATATACAGAATCCAAAGCAGACACAATTTCATACAGAACCATTAAAATATAATATTCTAAGTCCCGACTTCACCAACGCTTATTAATGTTAACGGCTTGTTAAGATGCCGTGCCTTCTCTATTCTTGACAGGAAATACGAGAGGGATGACATTATATTTAATGAACGATTAACTTTAACGTGTGTTTGTGAAATTGGCACTAAGTCCCGATTTCACTAACGCTTGTTAAAATACAATGCTTTCTCATTCATGGACAGGAAATTCGAGAGGGATAACATGATATCCTTTATTAAGGACTAGCTGTTCCCGCGACTTCGTTCGCGTGGTTTTTGAGTGACTTAAGCCGTTTATGCAGCGCACGCAATGAAAGTCCCCAAATGTAATTAATTTTCTCCGTTTTTGCAACATTGTCGCTGACGCTTCGCTCCTATTAGTCGCAGCGTAATAATATATAGCCTAAAGCCTTCCTCTATAAATGGACTATCCAATAAAAAATATTTTTTCAAATCGGACCAGTAGTCCCTGAGATTAGCGCGTTTAAACAAACAAATAAACAAACTCTTCCGCTTTATAATATTAGTATAGATTAACTTTAACATTTATTATGTTGGTGAAATTGACAATTACGTTAATGTCTGAAATGGAGTTCGTTACTAATTTAGTATTTGCTTTAATGTCTTCACCTAGATGTTCGGTGAGCTATATCTGCTTATTGCTTGACATATAATGTATGTTAGTTATAAGCTAGGCTAGAAGTTCCTGAGGACATCAGTCCGTCCAGGCCGGAATAAGGATCAACACCAAAACAGTAGTTAGTCACGGGGTCATCACTTATACGCTTTGGATGTTTACTTTTACATCTCATTACTTTTGTAGCTCTTTTTGTGATTACACGAGAAATAACTATAAAAAATTGTTATTTTAATATAGTAGTAGTACAGTAGGGTCCTAATACAAGCAACAATGCAATCTGGACACTCCTGAATCGCGCTGTAGTGTTTGCATGTTATCTCTATTTCGGCTGGTGGTGGAAGCCAGATTTACTGTCTTAGGATAGTCTTTAGAGGAACACTCTGACGATTGGATGTCGAAGACCACTTGTAGTACAAGGAACCAATGATATAATCTTATAAGTATTATAAGTACTGCAAGTGTTATCGAAGTTTCTTCAGTTCGGCACTATATTATAAACGCCTGCCATAATACTTCCTACTCCATTTTTTTTTCTATTTTGATTAATTTCGTTGTGGGTCCCAAGACAGATTTAGCTTGTCCCTTCGGGCACATAGATCGTATCAAAGAGTTTGTCGTGGTTGGTAACCGCTGTCGATCCTGGCTTACAGGAGTTGCAGTGGTGGGAATGTGAGGTGGGCCAATGTCTGTTTGAAAAAAAATACGCCTGCCATACACTGGAATAAAATACTACTCTCCGTATGGGAAGTATCGAAAGACAGAAACGTAGTGTGGCCACGTTATTCGTTAAAGGAGTGTGTGGCAGGCGCTTGACTTGAATCTGAATGCAGTGAGCTTCATCCGTGCTGAGCATATCGCATCGTTCGGTCAGTCCCTCTTTCTCCTACTATTCTCACTGTACCAAAAGTATTTGAGTTAACTCTCATAATTCACGTTTCACTTAAAAACACGAAATGTTTTTTAAATAAAAAATTCGGTTAACAAAAGGAAACAGTGTGCAATGAACTTCCACAAAAAAAAATTATTTACAGCATTTTTTACAAACGGAATTAGTTCACATCAAAATCAATCATGAAAACAAAAAAAATCAAAGGAGGTTGTATGAGTTCTTACACAATTTAGAAAACAAAAGTAAAACCAATATGAGATACCATACAAGGTAAAAATAATCACCCGAAGCCGTATTTCGTACCTCGTGAACAAAATATTATTGTCTATTATACTCGTACCAAAGATTATGGAAATATATACACTGTGTAAATTGATTTGTAAATATGCACTTGTTTATATGTAACAATATAGATGTTTTATATTTTATGTTTAGGATGACTGTGTTTTAGTGATTGTTTAGAGATTGTTTCAAGCTCTCAGACATTGCCAATCAATCAATTTCAAAATATATATGCATGGTGTATCAAAACGAAAAACATAATTATTCAATCATCAGAATAGTAGTCGGTCGAAAAAAATACGACCTTAAATTTCGGCGTTAATTATTTATTTAAATGCATAATCTATTACAATTAACGTCGATTCATAACTACGTGGTCGATGCTGTGTAATTTTTGAATACCAATCACGTTATTTTTCTGTAAATATAATAATATATAAAAAATCTTGTAATTTACAAAAAATATGGAACACAAATTTTATTTATGCATACTGTTTGTCCCTACATATTATGTTATACTGTGACCGATATGTACCATTCAGATACACCTGTATATATAAAATAAAGTTGATTGTTTTAGAACAGAAAATCTTGCATTCACATGAGCGTGTACGAAATTTTTTGAGAAAAAAAATCTCAAAATATTATTAACAACATCAATGTTTTACATTGATGTTGTTAATCATAGATATGTTTCTTATAATAACTAGTTATTTTTTACATATTATTATGTTTTAATATAAGATATGAATGGATGAAAGTGATATGGCGGAAAAAAAATACCCAGAAAATTGAGTTTAAACTGTCGCTTAAACATTTTAGGATAGTACGTATTAAGTGCATTAATTCTAGAAACGGATCTTCAGATTGATGTACTTGATACGTTACAGCGTACATACTCAATTTTCTGGGTAATTTTTTTCCGCACTTTCATCCATTCATGTCTTCAATTATGTTGGAGTATCTGTACTTAAATAATTTTGTATTACCATCTGATATTATTATTAGTCATATTAGTTAGCGTTAGTTCTGCTTTACGAATACTGTTTGTGCAATAATGATTACTTATACATTACCATAACCGATATTTTTTTATTATTATCATAACCCAACCTTTGCTTGTTATGCGCTTATCGATATTTATTGTGTTTTTATTCATAACGTTGTCTAGCTATTTTATTAACTTTGCGTCCATTGTGAAATAAAACTGTGTATAAACTTACAATATTATTATTATATGTTAATCCTTTTCACTATTTTCAGATATGTGTAAAAAAGACCCCGTCTTTTTGCCCGTCTAACATAATTTTTTATACTATTTTAATAATCACTTAAATGCACAAGGGACAGATTGTTGCTGTGTATCTAAACGCGTTATGGATTATACAGGGTGTATCTCTCTTAGGCATTACATGCGACGTAGATTTTCGCGTTATTGTTTGCTGTGTCTATGAATTTAACTTCTAAGGTCGATGTTTGTGTATTCGGTGTTACTGTGACTCTATTGTATTATGTATTGTATTGGGACTGTATTGGCCTGAATTTTCCAGTCGGAGAAAATTAAGAGAAAAACACACGAGTGTTCGGTAAATTGTTAATGTCAAATTTGACTCTTTTTTTTTAATTTTTAAAAAAAAAAAATTTTTGTTTTTTTTTTAAATTTGAATTTTCCAAATTCTAAATTTTCTCCGGACTAGGCGATTCAGATAATACAGTTTTAAACTTATTAGATGGGGCAAGATGAATAATGATGATTGTGCCATTCAAAATGTTCTTGTTCCATCTAAGGTTACTCTAGTTGACGAATGCGATAGATCGCTAGAAGCTAATCTATACACTTGTAGGTAATCTATATAATACCAATGTATTCGGTAATTTATTTTCAGTTGGAGTGTTAAAGTGCTATAAGCATAACGATGCTCAATAAACTTACCTTTTGTCAAGTTCTTATTTTTTTAGTTAAGATAATGGAAGAGTTTTTTTAAAGTACTTTATTTATTAGTTTTCTCTATTTGTGTAAATGCATTCCGTGGTGCATATAACGAACAGTCACTATAACTTTGGGATATGATTACCTTTTCTTATTCTAGAAATGTTTTTTGAATTATTTTTCTTACAAAAAATTAAAACGTTACGAAAAAGTAAAAATTCTTTTTTTACTTTTTCGTTATTCTTGCGAAAAAATGAGTTGTGAAAAATAAAAATCAGTTATTGACAAAAAAGTAATAAAAAATTATACATTTCCAAAATGAGGAAAGGTATATAATCGTATCTCAAAGTTACTATGACTGTTCTTTTTACACCCTGTGTATGAGATTTCATGGCATTTCCGTGGTCAAATGTATAATTTCGGCCAACATTTTGAAACGGAAATTCTGACACCGATGGTCCACCGCGGAATATCTGCCTTATATTATGTTTACAAATGGCCAAATACTGAACCGTCACTCAAATATAAACGGCTGATTAAATGTACTTTGATATGTTCTTAACACAAAATTGTCAAACACACGTTTTGAGCACTGCTACGAAAATATACGAGCAGTCGCAAATATTTAAGTACCCGTTAATAACAATTGTTACTCAACTTAAATTACAATTAACCGATGCATGTGTTTGAATGTTTATTTTTTAGGACACTCACCAATAAAAATTTTCTCTTCTATTCTATGCCCTTTAATCACTCTTATTTTTCATGCCCTTTAATCACTGACCTAAATATTTTACATTTTAAAATATTTCATAATAATATTATATTCTGTACAACTATCGAATCTCAAACTCTACATCGAAAGTCACAGGCCTTTGGTATAAAATAGTGGCTTGTGACTTTAGGGTCTCTTATTTTAAGTACAGTGAGAATTCACCCGTACATTCAATATTTTAATAACTAAAATTAATTTGTATACCTTTTGTGTCAAATACTGCACCTCTATATATTTTATTACATTTATTGTAATAGAATAATATGTAATATCTTGCAATACGATAACATACAGTGAGTTTACATTACATTATCTCCTGGTTTCTGAAAGGCTGATCAAATCGTCAATCAGCTAACATTTGAGTTACCAAGCCATTCTGAACGCTGCTTAACATCACTCGCAACGACTTTGCCCACTCGCTACTTTCACAAATATGCCTTTTAGACACCGGGGGTCTACAAGCAGTGTCCAAACATTACTGATTTTTTTAAAATTCAACCCCCAAAGTGCTGAAATCTATTTCACGTGGGTGAAACCTTGACTACACTTCTAAAATCAGTTTTTCTTCTCGTTAATATCAGCTGTTAGGAGGAGGGTATAATTGTTGTGCTTCAAAATAAATATTTCGAATTTATTTCACCTTGCTTGGAACTTTAATTAAAAGTTGATGTAAAAAGGCTACTGCCATCCCTTCTCTTTATCAAGAAAGCAAAAGTAAATTTGACTTATAAAGTTATAGGTATATTATAACATATTATAATATGCCGCAATATCTATAATTGGGTCAGACAGCTGAGCGCTATATTTCGCTTAAATAAATAAACGGCTTTGTTTACAAGTTTAATTAATAAATTGGCGCCATGTTTGATTTGTAAATTAACATATCCGAGCAGATAATTTGATGAATAGTTTTCCGATATTTCGAATATGTTGTCAGAATGTACAATCTTTATGTTCTGGGAATAAAGTTACCTTTACATAATTATGTTCAAAGTTATTTTTATCAACTTCTTTGGGGCCATTCGTTTATTACGTAAGACGATTTTTACTAGTTCCCCTCCCCCCTAAGTAAAGAAGGATATGACATGGTCTAAGACTATAATAAGAAATAGACAACCCCCCCCCCTAAAAATGTTTTACGTCTAAATAAATGGTCTCTCCTTTATAAGCTTCTAATTAACCGACTTCAAAAAAAGGAGGAGGTTCTCAATTCGTATGTATGTATAATATTTTTTGTTTAAGCTTTTTCCTATTATATCGAATTTATTAATATTTCCTATTGTATCGAATTTATGGTAATATATACAAAACACAGTTCATTTTGTGCTCAAATATCTATTTCATTTTATTTTTATACACTTTTTCTGATAAATCGTTATTTTAATATTATTATTAATGTGTAGATAAAGTAAATTAGTTAAATGTATTTCAATTACTCTAATATTCGTCCTAATCATTGACGTACCATATTCTGGATGTCGCATACATACGATAAAGTGTACTGGAGATTTTCTTTAGGCCGGGACTATAATTTTTAACCAGAATCTAGAAGACCAAAAAAAAATTGTCCACTGAAAACTCTGAGCTAAAACACTGAATATCGAACACATCAATGCCTACGATTATTATTATCATTAGTTATACACTTGTATGGTTGATTTTTTGCCTTCTGAATTGCAAATCTTATTGTATCGTTATAATTAGAAGTTTTGTAAAAATATAGGTGTGATTTGACACTAACGAGCTCATTTTCGTTGTTTTATATAAAGTACGTCCTCTGGTGTACTTGTTGTTTCCAGTATATGGTACGTCGATGATCCTTAATATAATAAATGTATATTTGAATGGGTTAAGTGAATCATACACGACTGAGTGCCAGATGAATGTGATTGTATGTATGTACGTGTCTATAAGTGATTCAATGTAATGTATCCAATACGGCTTCAGTATAAGGAACAAAATAAAATGTTATTTTACAATATACTTACTGTGTTTTATTTAGTAAAATATTTCGAAGAGATGGCTACTAGTATATGAGCTGGAAAGAATTGACCTCAACACAACCGAAATTATGATTAAAAAAAAAGAATAAAAAAAAAATAAAGGTCGATGTTGTCGAAGTTTTTGTTGATTTTTATTGTAAAATCTGTCTATATATCTGCCAATTTGTTGTAGGCAAATGTCTCATTCAAAGGTGTAGCATTTTTTAACCTAAATGGGTTAAAATTGCTACACAGATAGTGATGACTAGGTGAATCTAGTTTTGCAGTGCACTCTATCTGCCAGTCTACATTCTTTTTTATAAAATTTATAAATATATTCAATCTAGCTATATCCCGCGAAAAAATTATAACCACAACCTGCTAACTAGGCTAAGCTATAGTGTATTTTCATCATTAGAGGTCGAAGCTGATGATGATAGTTGGGCAAGTTAATGCTGCAATGGAAAACATGAGAATCTAATTATTTTCCTGAATTTATTACTCAGCTCTATTGTATTATACTTTCTGGGCATCTGCCAACTTCCATTTAGTTGGGTGCGAATATGGCTCTGTTGAAATATCAGACATGATATAAAAATCAATTGTGTTTAATAGGGTTATATTTAAGTGATTTATTAAAATCCTTACATAATACGAGTAGTATGATATGTTAGTATAATATCTCTAAATCTACATCTGACGACCTCCGTAGCACAGTGGTTGAGCGCGTTGGTGCTCGAGCCAGCGCTCGCGGGTTCGAATCCCGCCGAAGGAACAAAAAGTTTTCAATGTTCCTGGGTCATGGAGGTCATATTATATTTGTGTATTAATATAAAAAAAAACTTAAATATGTTTATGGTATAAAAGTATTAAAATATATATTTCCGTTGTCTGTAACATAAGTTCTTCGGATACTAAGCATGAGATCAGATTGACGTGGTGCGAAGCGTCCATATATATTATATTATTATTATTAATATGACCACTGGGGCAGGAAGGTTCTCGAGTGGAGACTGCCTGTCTGCGGTACGTCGAAGGGTTGGTCGATCCAGATGGACAGATGACAAGACGAAGGTCGCAGTAAGTCGATGGATATAGGTAGCGAGAGACTGGGGGCCTACTCAAGATGCCATCGCTAATTATCGTTTAAATGATCGCGATTTGGTATGTCATTTAGCGTACCTTATGTCAAATCCCATACATTTTGTTATCGAACTTTGTAAGCGATAATTAGCGATGGCATCTTGAGTAGGCCCCCGGATCTCACTAGAAAACTTTGAGGGAGTAGTAGAGTTCCTAGTTGACATGAAGATATAAAACAAAGTCCTCCATAGCGCCTGTCAGCTGTCTATTCGCGATAAACTCAAAGATTACTGCATCAATCTTCATGTTGTTTTTTCACCAATGACAGAGTGGTTCTCGAGGAAGGTTTTAGTGTATTAATTGAACCCACCAGGTGGTGCTGCTGTCATTGCGTCGAGGGATGAAGATCGCTGGGTCAGCTATTTCTTAGTAAGTAGTAAGTATAATCATCAAATGAATGTAGTAAGATATTGTCCTGTGGGATATAACGGGTGTAAAAAGAACAGTCACTATAAGTTTGGGATATGATTATAATAGTTTAATATATTTTTTACAAATTATAAAAATAAAATCCTTTTCCATATTCTTACGTCAAAAAAATAAGAAATGGTAAAAAGTAAGTAAAAAAAACTTTTGTTTTTTTTTAGTAAATTTTTAGACAAAGAAATCATTTCCAAAATTAGGAAAGGCCGTATAATCGTATCGTATCTCAAAGTTATAGTGAATGTTCTTTTTACACGTTGTATGTATTGGTAAGTATAAAGTTAAAAAACAAAATGTTTTCTATAAGTACCTACTTAATATCAACATTATAAAATAATATAATATGCAAAGAAGAAAAAAGCCAAAAGAACCGGCAAAACCTTATTCAATACGCAATACTAAAATTACAAAATAAAATAGAGTTACACTTAAAAAGAGATAGTTATTGATATTATCTATAATATAAAAATGGATCGCAAAATGTGTTGGTAAGCGCATAACTCAACAACTCCTGGATCAAATAATATAAAAATGGATCGCAAAATGTGTTGGTAAGCGCATAACTCAACAACTCCTGGATCAAATAATATAAAAATGGA
This sequence comes from Celastrina argiolus, assembly GCA_905187575.2. Taxonomy (NCBI): domain Eukaryota; kingdom Metazoa; phylum Arthropoda; class Insecta; order Lepidoptera; family Lycaenidae; genus Celastrina; species Celastrina argiolus. The sequence goes on from LR994585.1 coordinate 16,883,743, forward strand.
TCGCAAAATGTGTTGGTAAGCGCATAACTCAACAACTCCTGGATCCAATAATATAAAAATGGATCGCAAAATTTGTTGGTAAGCGCATAACTCCTGGATCAATTTGGCCAATTCTTTTTTTGTTGCATTTGTTATGGTCAGGATTAGGTTTTTATGAAATAAAATGTTAAAATAAATAAGCAGAAAATTATAAAATTTCGCGTTGCGGGGTCCGGGTTTTTGTTTTTTTTAATTGAATTTCATCACAAACTGTATTTAAGCTCAACGAAGTGGGCACGGGTCAGCTAGTAGGTAATATTATAAAACATATTAACATAGTTATTATGACGTGAGAAATGGGCGAATAATATTATTGTGTATGTGTGTGTGTTTGTGAATGTGTGAACCGTAGCCCTATGACGATGTATAGGGTTCAGTAAGCTACAATGAACATGCATTTCCATCACGAACCAACAGTATATTCAATCAGTTATTTCAGTAAGCTAGGTGCTGCTAAGGTCATGTCAAAACAGTGTGTAAAAAGAGCAGTCACTTTATCTTTGAGATACGATTATACTACCTTTCCTCATTTAGGAAATGTATTTTTTTTATTATTTCTTTTGTCAAAAACTAAAAAAAAATTTTATTCTTTTTACCATTTCTTTTTTTTTGTCGCAAAAATAATAATAAAACCAAAAAAAATTTTTTTTTGAAATTTTTGTAAAAAAAAATGAAAAAAAAAATATATTTCTAGAATAAGAAATAGTAGTATAATCATATCCCAAGGTTAAAGTGACTGCTCTTTTTACACCCGTTATAGATAAGAAACAAAAATCAATAAAGCATGGATAAATACGATATTAACATATATTGTGGCATAAGAAAGTTCCCACATGTGAAAGATATTATTGATGATCAAACGAACTTCTGGAAGTGAAGTTCGATCGATATTATATGAGTTGCTTCATTCTCGATATAAAATAAATATAACCAGGTAGTCCTCTTTTCTTGCTGGCAACATTCGCACGAAAAAGTACTTTTAAGTAATTTCTAATTTATTATCCCTTCCGGTTGTGTATTCGCCCTCACTAACTGACCGGGCGCCATCATTCTTTAGAGACCATTGACCATTAGTTTATTTTCCGGATCTATGGGAGGGAAGGGTTTTTATATCTTCGAATGAAGCAACTCATATAATATCGATCGAACTTCACTTCCAGAAGTTCGTTTGATCATCAATTATATTTCGTTGCTTCATTCTCGATATAAAATAAATATAACCAGGTAGATGTTTAGAGTCAATTCAATATGGGGCATTTCAAAATTCGGATGAATTAGATATATTATATAAAATAAACTAATTTTAGAAAGTAATACTGTATAATTTCGATAACAGGTTCACTTTACTTAAAATTAATCAATTGTCATTATCTTAGAGTAAGTACACATTTATGACATAACATAATATTATGCGAACAATAATAATAATATTATGATTGTGTTAGCAATGTTTTATATTTAATTTTAATTATTATTGGCTGACGAGGATTGTAAAACTGTCTTTGCAAAGCTTCCACTATCCGCGAGAGGACGATGGTAGAATTTAGCGAAGGTCTGCGATTGGGGCGTCCAACCAGCAGCTCGCCTGATGAGGTCGAGGCTGGCCCCGTGCGCGAGCGCCGCCGACGTGGCGGCGTGCCGCGTGCTATGCGCGCTAAACGTCGCCACGTCCACGCCGCTCACACGAAGTACATCCTTTATCCAACGACCGATCGACTGGGTAGTGGGAGCTTTGTAGGGACGTTTAAAAGTTAACAAAAGAGAATCAATATTATCAGGTCTTATACTCCTAGTAGCAGACATATAATCTTCTAAGGTTTTAGCAGGACAAATCTTTGGATTCTGATTAAAATACGGAAGACACAATAGAGGTTGCTCGGAGCCAGCTTTAGAAGTTTTGATTATGTTAGTTATATTTATTTTGATTTCATTGGAATATATTTTGATATTCGAAAGTTTTATAAGTGATAGTGTTTGCATCCTATGTGCAGTACACAAAGCTAGTAATATGACAACTTTTTTAGTTAAAACTTCTAAAGATAGTTCTAAGTTTGGATACCATTGTGCAATAGTATCAAGAACTATTTGAGGATCCCAAGTGCATAAATATCTAGGATTATTAGGACGTAATTTATAAACACCTTTAAAATATCGCGAAATTAAATCATTTTTGCCAATATTCCCATCTAATAAAATAGATAGAGCTGCACGGTGATTATTTAAAGAACCGTATGAATCATTTTTATTAAATCGGTCCATAAGGAAAGATAATACACATCTTATTGAACAACTGTATAAATCAATGTTATTTGTATGGCAAAAATCCCACCATAATTTGTAGGTAACACCATATTGGCGTAGAGTGTTAATTGATAGCGAGGATAATAATAAATCTAATGCCGAGTCCGGGACGTCTCTGCGAGAGAAGGCTATCCGGAGACAATCCCTGCAGCCAGGGAAGCTGGCGGCGCGGCGGTCGATGGTGTTGCAGTACCCGGGTTCTGAAAACAGAACATAACGGCTCCTTTAGTATAATGATCTTTGAAATTAACAGTTTTTTTATAAGTGGGAACCAGGGTTGTGCAGGCCAGTAGGGAAATATTAATATTCCAGTAGCTTTATCAGTAATCACTTTTTGAAGTGCCTTAAGTATTAATGGAAATGGAGGGAAAGCATAAAAGAAATATGAACCCCAATTAATAGTAAATGCGTCCACCGCTATAGCATCTGGGTCTTGTTTCCACGAAACGTATTGTTGACATTTGGCCGTGGCGCGAGAAGCAAATAAATCAATTGTAGGTATGCCTAATTATTTTGTTACTATTTTAAAAGCAGTTTGGGTTAATTCAAATTCAGTGTCCGGGTTTCTTGATTCAAAGTCGGCTTCAAAATTATCTTTGGTGTTTATGTATGACGCAAATAACCAAAGTTCACGAGCTTCGCACCATTGCCAAATGTCTCTGGCCAATTGGTTTAAATGTAAAAACTGGACACCGCCCATTCGGTTTATGTAGCTTATAGCTGTTACATTGTCTACTCTTAGTAGAATAGCACAGTTACAAAGATCTCTGGCAAAACATTTTAATCCCATAAAAATAGCCAATAATTCTAGATAATTTATGTGATATTCGAGTTCATCTTGTTTCCAAAAACCATTTGCACGTTTTTCGTTGCAAAATGCACCCCATCCTGTCTTAGATGCATCGGTAAAAATCTCTAGACTATAATCAGGTACATGTAAAGAAGTGCATGTTTTAAAAATGATACTTTCCCACCATAACAAATCCGGTAAAATAAGTTGGGGTAATTGTATTTTATGATCATAATCGGTAAACTTATTTAAATTTAAATATTTTATCCTTTCAAAAAGTTTTGTGTATAACCAGCCGTATTTGACGGCGGGACAAGCTGCGACAAGGATACCGATAAACTGAGAAAATTCTCTTATAGAACAAACAGGCAGTTTTTTGTATTTGCTTACTAACTGTGCTATTCTATAACGTTTTTCATGTGTCAAGGACATTGTCATACTTATAGTATTAAAAACAAAACCAAGTAATGTACTATTTTGTTTGGGTCCTAAAGAGCTCTTTTTGTAATTAATAATGAAGCCTAAGCACTCTAAAAGTTTAACTGTCTCCTGTACATTCTTATGACATTCGTTATAATCAGAACCAATACACAAAATATCGTCAAGATAATTTACTGAAGTATAGCCACATAAGCGCAGATACTTTATCGCTTCCTTAATAATTTTACTAAAAATTCTAGGCGCCACGGTCAAACCATAAGGAAGTGCTTTAAATTCATAAGTTAATACTTTTGAATTTTCGTCAATAAACTGAAATCGTAGGTATTTTCGGTAATTGGGATGAATTGGTACAAGTAAATAAGATTCTTTTAGGTCTATCGATGCTAAATAGCCATTTTGAGGTATCAACCGGGAAGCGGTTCGAAAGTCCTCCATTTTCAAATGTGTTTTTTCCACGTACTTATTAAAAGTTTTTAAATTTAAAATAAATCGTTTTTCCCCGTTTGACTTTGGTACTAAGAAAATTTTAGACATGTATTGGTCGGCACTGGGCCTGCACAGTGAAATAGCATCTAATTCTAATAGCTTACTAATAGCTACAGACATGTCTCTGTAATCCGATGGATTACATTTATAATTATTAGATGTGTAATAATTATTATTAGGTATAGTAAAATTTTCCTTTAAAGGAATAGTTACACCTTCTCGTACCCAGTCTAATACAGTAACATTTCCTGTGATAGCTAACCAACAGTTATAAAAATATTGTAAGCGAGCAGCATGCACCTGGATTAGTGGCGCCGTGGAGCACGTTGGTTGTATCTGAAGCTCATGGTGTTGCTGAACCGGCTGCTGGCAGCAGCGGCCACCGGTGGCGGCGGTGGTGCTCGGCGTTGCGCGAGCTGGTTCGTCGGTGCTGGGCTCGCTCTGTATCCCCCCCCCCCCCCCCCCCTCCTGTTCGAAGGTAAGTGGGGAGGAGCTGACCAGTTTCCCTGACTTCGTCCTCGAAATGTAGATGCCGTAGACCGTGGCTTTGTTGTCGTTTGGAGACTCTTCTTTATTTGCAACCCTTGTTTTTCAATTGCCTTTGCAATCCTTATTTTATCGCTCAAATCTTTCCCAAAGAGATTTTCATCTCTTCCATTGTCTTTTACAATATCAAGCAAAGATTTGTCTAAACTAGGAGTCAAGAGTCTTACTCTGTGATCTGTCCTCATATAATGTAAATCGGCCAGAATCCGACAAGAATCGGATAAAATTTTAATTGCTTGTATTTTATTATCACCGGTAAGCAATAATGTCATTGCTTTATTTATAGCTGAGATACCTAGCCCCAGCTGTTGTTGCGCCGTTTCCAACTTTTTATCTCGAGCTTTGAGCGATTCTGTGATCGCAATGGCGATTTCTGGGTTTATTGTGGGCGATTTAAGTAAGGTGCAATTACCTGGTATTTTGTATTCCGCAATAACTTTTGATTTTAAATCTATGTCCAAGCCTTTGCGAAGAATTGGTGCCCACCTTTCCGCTAGATTGGGATGGATATCCTCGCCAAAATCCGGGATGTCGTCGGTTGAGTCCCCGAGGGCACTCAAAATGTCAGGTGGTAGCTCAGGGATATGAGGTAAATTTGTATCTTCCTCTTTATCTGAAGATGACTCATTATGCGCCTGAGCACACGGCGACGCTAACGACACATCGTTTAAATCTTCAGGTATAGTTTTCGGATCTACAACAAAAATGATAAGCTATTTTATCTTTTTATTGGAAATACATCTTGACACTCGGCCAATATTATTTCATAGAAATGACACTCGGCCAATCTAGAAAGTATTTCTTAGATGTAAAATATTATGACACACGGCCAATATTATTTCATAGAAATGACACGCGGCCAATCTAGAAATTATTTCTTAGATGTAAAATACAATGACACACGGCCATATAAAATACCTAGAAGTAACACTCGGCTACTCTAGGAAAGTAAGCAAATTATCGGCACTTTATTATGTATTTTGAGGGTAGATTTAAAAAATACTTACCTGAATTTTCTTCCGATTCTGAAGAATCTGAAGAAATAATTCGAATCCTGCGACGTTTACTTTCTTCCAAGCTTGCTGTATTTTTGCCTTTTCTTTTCGGCATAATTGTAATGTTGATTTAAACTTTTCAAAAAATAACCGAGAGAGTGTGCGTCTGTTGCCACGCACGAAAAAAGAATGATGGCGCCCGGTCAGTTAGTGAGGGCGAATACACAACCGGAAGGGATAATAAATTAGAAATTACTTAAAAGTACTTTTTCGTGCGAATGTTGCCAGCAAGAAAAGAGGACTACCTGGTTATATTTATTTTATATCGAGAATGAAGCAACGAAATATAATGTATGTATGTGTCTGTGTGTCAGTGTGGACCCTAGCCCTACGATAATGTCTTGGGTCATATGTATACAGAATGATTCATGGTGCATATATTAAGCCAAATATAGTGTGAAGAGAATGACGCGTAGATAATTTTTTTGTTTTGACACCTCATAATATAAAATACTTAATATAATTTAAAATAAATAAAATCAAAGTTCTGAAATGACCACAACAAGTAAATCTTACTATGTTGGGGCTCGCGGGCTTCTAGTCTATACAACACGAACTCACTGATCGTTGACCTAGACCTGATTGAGACTCATCTATTTTGTGACTTTTATGGAGATCTTTAATCGTGATTTGTCTCGTTATGGTAAGTAATTTATATGAGGTGCCATAACAAAATGCTCTACGCTTCATTCACTTTACACTACTTATATTCGGCTTAATCTATGACCCATGAAACATCCTGTATAAAGGTCATATCTGTTTATGAATTTACGAAACTAGCTGTAGCTAGCTTAGATATAATAGACTGTCCAATAATGAAAGACCAGGATTTAAACTCATCTGTTTTGGGACTTTTATGAAGATCTTTAATCGCGATTTGTCGCGTTATGGGAAGTAGGTAATTAATATATGAACCATGAATCATCCTGTATAAAAAGAAAACACAAATCAATAAATCATAGGTGTGAAACGAAATTAATATTTTTATTATCTTCCTCACATTTTTTACAAATTTTCTCACCGTTTTAACCTTCCATGAACTACAAATAAATGTCAATAGCAAAATCAGTTAAATCTGCCAAGCCATTAAGTTTGAGCGAGATAAAAGAACATATTTTAATATATACCTAATATATTATATCTAGATTATAAAGGTATTTTTTGCACATCAATGACTGTGGCAGCTACAAATAAATATATCACTTGGTTTATATTAGAGATATCCTCTACACACTTGATTACATTTCAATATAAAATGTTCAATTTTCAATAGAGATTTCAATAAAAATCTAGCTTTACAAAACTTTGCCTATCCTGGATCGCTAGAAAAATTGCAATTCTGAGAACAGCCCGCGGGTGGCGGCGCGACAAAGTGGCAATATTCCGTCTCTACGGGGCTCCTCAAACAAGGGGACACGAGCGGGACAGACATATGGCGGTCCCCACGAGCCGGAAGGGGACAGAGTCGAGTTATTAATTGGACAGAATTGACGGAAGTTCACGCGAAGCCGTGTTTTTGACAAATTTCGCTTTGATACGCCGATTACTTTCACCTCGAGGGTAGACAGAAAACATCTAAGATGATTTGTTTGTGAAAAATCCGTTTTGGCAAACACTGAGGGCAGTTAATGAAGATGGTCTGTCTTAAATATAATCCGATCTAACGATGGAAATAATTTTAAAGATTTTTTTTCATGTATTTTTAGTCGTTTTACCGTTATGGGCTCTCAAAATTATGGTTCTTTGAAAGCAATTGAGGTTTTAGCACGGATTTTCATAAAGACCTTTGAGAGTTGTATCAAATAATTTTGTGTTCTTTTATGTTCTTTTTATAAATTATGTTAAACGTAGAGATGTGCCTCTAAAGAAATTAATAGATCAGAGGGGACCACCCTACAAACTTAACATAATATTATTATGTTTAGAAACTGTCACATGCATGGAGTTTATATGGGGTCTACACTAACGAAAACGATGTTTAAGGGTGCCTACACACGATCTACTTTCTGTAGGATAGGAAATCGGGCAGATTCCTCATTTATTCTGACCAACATTTTATATACCGTGAGCGTTACACTATTTAAATCGGTATGTCCTATTCACTTACAAAAAGTCGGTCAACGATTATCGCTCGTGGATGGGCAAAAATTATGCTTAGTTTTTAGTTGCCTAATTATTTATTAGGATTTATTAATAGGCAACTGCATTGTTAAACCTTGTTGTGGCCACGACATATCGGCGACCAGTAACACAGTAACAGTAAATAAACTAACCAGCTAACATAAATATGTTAGTTGGTGGCCACAAGTGAAAACAAAATTATTCTTGGCAGTCGGGTAAAAATGATGTAAAGTACGTCCCAAATAAATTTAACCCAAACGTAAACAGACCAAAAACATCGAAATATACACATATTTACTTATTGTGCACACATATCAACACTTTAACCGGAATGTTAAAGAATTACACTTCATTATCCAATACATTTTATAACAATTAAACAATAATTAATATTATGTTTAAATGAAAAACTTTCACTGTAAAAAACGTCATTTTGACATTCCCGGCTGTAGAATAAAGTCTATGGATTCATTCATCATCATATTCAGTCGTAGTAGCCAACAATAATCATTGTATTATTATTGACCAGTTGGAATCACTGACTAGTCTATGGTTATAATATTGTTACTACTAGTAAATATTTATGGATTCTAGTAAATAAATGACTGTTCAGCAAATAAAATACCTTTGTTACACACGGTACCGTTTATTCGGCGTCAGTGACTATCCCGTTTCACTGCGCAAAAAACACTGAAAATAATAAATAATAATATGTCCCCACAATATCATAGATGGGTTTGCTTACATTTGGGATACATTTATCTGGGGCGTACTAAAGTGATTAATTAGTGTAAAAATATAATCATATTTACACTAACACATTATAAGGCAGGCCGAAAAAGGTTGAGTTACTAGGTATATGCTATTGCCAATAATTATATTTATACTCTTTACGTTTCAAATCGAATATTTTGTACTGCAAACAAACGCGTAGCTTATAAATGAAATAGAATGAAACGAATCGAAATAATTGACGATCAAAGAAGAATCAAATGAAATTCAATAAACAACCTTAATCCGCGTGAGGTCATGTGTGAAACCATGTTTGAATACTCGCTTAGGGTTGCCACACCTTACTATTTCCATATTTTTACGCAAATACCAGCAATTTTGTTTGATTTTCCTAAAACATTAATTTATTTATTTGAAGTTAATATTTAATTTAAAATACAGCTTTTAAACCTGAGCTTAATCACGTGTTTCACCAAGCAAAGTTGATACTTCATTAAATACCATGTTGTTCCTCTCGTAATTCCAATCAATGAATGAGAAGGCATGGTATTTTAACAACTAACATGCGTTGGTGAAATCGGGACTTAACATCTAAAGTGAATTTAATTACAAACTCTTTTTTTCATTTAATTAATTAAGTAGTTTTATATTTATAATGTTATATTAAAAAAAAATAGAGATTTAATCACTATAAAATTTCAATAAAAGAAGTGTTAATTTTTTTACAACTTTTCTATGTGACAACCCCGCAATCATCCTCCAAATTCATCCAGAGCTCCAATTTGATTTTAATTTAATTAAGCCGACAGACAAAGCAATTTTTGCCGTGACGTGCGCGTTATTGTTTTAAAGTGGTTCTATTTGATTACTTCGTTTTCATAAGCCATTAATAGTTTTACCTCGTTACTCACGGCTTTGTTCGGAAGTAAAGTGTCAATACTCGTGCCACACAATGCACAATAATCATTGCATGGTTATAATAAATTAAGATGTTTTAAATAATTATTATTCACTTCCACAATGCAAGATAGTTATTATAAAGATGTAAATCATATTAACCGTGTAACACCAACTTTACAAATTGTAATTGTTTTTGGGCTGATTAGGCGATGTTCTAGGTTTTAGCTAATTACTCGAAAACCCGTGGATAGATCTGACACAAAATACATCTATAGATCAGTTACTACATCAATAACATCACAAAGGTTAAATTTTCAACTATAAATTTCTTTTCGACCAACAGCGACCAAGAAGAGAAATACCTTAATATTATCTACTAACGCAATGGTCCAAAATGACACAAAATCAGATTTTAGGTTCAGCAAATGGTCCCGAAACCATATGCCAAAAATAAAAAACTTTAGAATTTTTGAAATCTAAAAACCTATTCCGACGTGTCTATTACACAGTATGGAAAGAACAAAATGAAATGCAGATTGTAGAAGAAACAATAGCAACTATAGATAACAGAAGAGAAAATTAGTTGGACAGTGGACACTTGATATGAACCTGATGAATTGATAAGGATTATTACGGAGGATTCTCTTTTGGGAAGAAAAGGTCTTCCTAGGTACGTCTACAGTTTAGGAAATAAATTTCCAACCCGCGGTGCGAAACACACCTGGCCCCTGATTCAAGATGCCGTCGCTACTTATCGAAGTTCGAAAACAAAATGTATGGAATTTGACATAAGATTCAATTAGTGGCAATTTAAAAAAAGAATCCCATATGTTTTGTTTTCGAAATTCGAAAGCGACAAATAGAGATGGCATCTTAGATGAAAAATAAAGAAGCATAGTAACATTCACTCCTTGTGGTAATTTTAAACCATTGTTTATTTTTTGAGTTATATTTAGCAATTTATATTATGAGGAACCATAACAAAAAATGCTCTACGCATCCATCTCTTCACACTATATTCGGCTTGATATATGAAAGGACATATATATACTATAGCTGTTGTTCTTCTCTCATAAACTTTATGTGGCCACTTTACGATCGCAGAGACTTATGAACCTTTTCATTAAGCCCTTAAGACGTTTAATATTAACACTATCTACTATTGTACCAGAAAAACAACCTTTTACTGCCAACGTAAAGTAATATAACGTTAAGATACAGACGACAACAATGAAACTGCATACTTCTTACTTTTTAATCTATTTTATTTAATCGACTTTTTGGTGAATACAATTACTGTAATTCCTTTTAGAACAATTGACATTATAATCATATTGTAACTCTTTAACGTAAAAACTACCAAATGGATTTTGGGGAAATTTGTTAAATAAAAAAAAAATCTTTATTAACACCAAAAAAATTTTACAACATTAGTGCTATGAAGCCCCTGACCCCTGCACTAGTGACAACTGTATTGCAGAGGCCAGTGTCTTCGCCCATATTAATTAGGTACTTTATAGGTATTATGCCATACAGATTTGTAAATTAACTAATAAATAAAAGGTGAAAAAGAAAAAAGTGACTATTATTAGTCATTAAGTTTAGGCATTTACACACATTTTAACAGATCCAAGATATGATGGAAGATAAAATGAAACACATTTGATATTAATGTAGTAGTTTACATGCTTTACTAATATAATATATAATTTTTTAGCGAACATTTTTGTTACATCATAAAAAAATTACGTCACAAATTGAAAACTAGTTAAAGTACAATATTAAAAGTAAATTCTAAAAACTGTATAATTTTACTATAGCAGATATAGCAAAATGGTGAAAACCTACAGCATGACCTTACTAAATTTTATCTAAGTATTAATATGAATGTGTCTGTATGTCTGTTCACAATATATTGGCGTTCATTACTGACCACCAATCACAGGCCCTCACGTCAGATATCTCCAGACATCCACTTCCTTACCTTGGCAACATGTGCTTCTAATGGGGTACCAGAAAAAGTCCACTGTAAGCACCTTCGCCTGTACCGAAAAATATACTCTATACTGTGGTTATAAGGTTCAAAAAACATTTACAGGGGTTAGCAGATGTTTCCTTTTGGAGTGGAAACTTTTAGCTAAACCATCAATTTTGGAGGTGCTAGGGTGTTTTTACCGACTGACCTATTATTGCAAACAATATTTGCGCAATCGGCGAAACTTTCGGAAATGATTTTTATTATTTTTTGCGTGATCGGCGGCGAAAATATAATATTGTTATGAGGTTCTAAAAGCATTCGCTTACAAACCTGGAGTTATTTAAAATTGGTATACGAATTGCGCTGTCGTATTCGTAATTTGCATACCAATAATATCATAATAATATCTATGGACGCTTCACACACGTCAATCGTTACTTTTCTCTCAATAATATCAAAAAGTAGAACGTCATCTGCGAAAAAAAAAATGTGGAAGGAATCATATATTTTTATAAAATTAGTATAAGATAATAATTATGTCCTACCTGTGAGCAAAATATCATTAAAATACCAGTCGTTTTAATATATTATTCAATTCAAAAAACTCTTCTTCTTATATTATTTGTGCAAACGTTTTCTCACATACGAATTGTTTCGTTTCACAAACTGGGTTGTTTTAATTAAAACTTGCAGTCAAACTTGACGTAATGAAGACCGCACAACCTCACGAGGTAACAACACGTTACTCTGATTCCAGAACTTTCTTAAATTATCAACTACATTAATTCGTCCCAACGAAAGGAAATGATATCGACCTTACTTTTGCATTTTAATCTAAATTAATTTAATTTAGATTAAAATGCAATTGAAACATCAACCCAACATAAATCTACAATGTTACATTTTTTTTATTTATACTGCCATTAATGTAATTCATTGTTCTGTTATGGATATTAATAGTCATAGGGAAATAACATGAATAACTATAGGAGGTTACCAACATAATATGCACCAACTCGCCGAGAAGAACCAGCGTAAGAAACTCGCACAGGGCCATCTTTTAGCAGGAGTAGTTGACATGCTTAATTAACACATAGGACTCTTCACCAAATGTACGGTTTTGGGATTTAATATTGGGACTACGAAGTAACAGGAATCATCTAGTAATAAAGAAATAAAATAAAAATATTGCTTTAAATTGATATAAACTACAATACAAAATATCAATTTCAACCATTCAGATTGCCACAATTAAAGATATAGCGGGTGTTGTGATGCTACAGCATTTGGTTAGGATCCATTCACACCATCTAATAATACACTTGGGTAAATCTTTCTCTTTTATTAGGTAACACGTAATATATATGATACCTCTTATATCTTGGTACATAGGTCCTACTCTTATAGGACTAATATATCTCAGGCATCATTGTGAAACGTAATTTTTTTCAATAATTTTATTTTTTTAAATGGGGGTTTGATCACTTAGTGATTAAGTCACCCCCGTTACAAACAACCATCTTACTAAAACCAACCCTTATACTAAATTAAAATTAAATTACAAAAAAAGCTTCTAATTTCTATTCACACAGCAAATGCTGACCATCTTATATAACATTCTGACCTTATCTGACGTGGATAAGGCCAGAATGCTATTGAAGATGCCAACAATATTATAATTCACCAAAGTATTATTATAAATACATAAAAATTGCTTTCATTCTGCTTCGTTCCGGACACACTCCGCCAACATGGTGTACATCTTCAACTTTATTGGAACCCATTTGATACCCATTGGATACCCATAAGGAAAGCGTCAAAAGTCATGTTGACATTACATTATTTTAAACCTAATTAATAATGGTACATACTATTATGTAACAGCGGGCTATACAACGAAAACTATTTGAACCGCCACAAATAAGATACGCTGGCAAATATAGTGGCTGTACGAATCATTTGCAGTGCAGTTTATCGCCGTGGTATTATTTACGGGCAGCATCGCCCACACGATGCCCACTGCTGGGCATAAATTGCACCATCGACGCCGTAAAACGCATGCTCTGTTTGCCCATAAATTCCGTGGGTCCAGTTTAAAATTAAACATTGAAACTTTAAAAAGGACTTTATATTTTTTTGTGTATATTCATTCATGTTTATACAGAAGCGTTTAAACGTTGCGCATATTTGAAAGCTATTTTAAACCCCCGACAAAAATGGAGAGGATAAGTTTTACGTGTGTAGCATCGTAGCCCAAAAAACGGATGAACCGATTCTGATCTATTTTTTTTTGTTTGAAAGCTGACCTGATTGCCATTCTTAACTATAATTCATCGTCATTTTTCATTCAGTTTGTTCACTGCTTGACGATTCGGAGGTTGATTAATATTTTTTATTTTGTTTATAGTTAATAAAAAAGCAAAAAAATAATGTAAAAAAAAAACGAAACAATTCTCAAAAGGTAGATATAAGTAGTAGTGACTGTTCTATTTACAACCTGTATTGTGTAATGTGTATTTTCATTTCGCTTTTTTATAATCTGAATTAGCTAAATAAGTACTAAAAGGTTATTAATATTAATATTTTTAATTGACATATTGATGTTCACGAAACAAAAAAACTGCGATAAATTAACCATAAATTTTGAGTAAAGTTTTATCCTAATGGTTCAACTGAAGGAGTGAGAAATTTGCCGGTCAAATAAGCTTAATTAGGGGAAGGTACGTAGGAAGCTGATTTTTTTTTAATAATACTCGTAAATAGCAAGAACACTACCTCCAACCGCCTCATTTTATACCGTTTGTATAAAATGAGGCGGTTGGACACATTGTAAATATTTCTTCCACAACACTTACTTTATATTATGATTGCGTATCTAAGAGGCAAAAAACCTTTAAAAAGAAAAAAAGCAACATTTGAACGATCGAAAGGTCGAATTTTGTCCACAGGTGACTTGGGGAGACTTCTAATATTAATTACTATGCAAAATCATCTCATTTCATCATTATCGACCTTGGCGAAATCGTGTTACCGAATGGGGTCATTCAACTTTCTCTGGTTAAAACAAACCTCTGACAAATGTCAGGTTCATGTCAGGTTGATGTCAGGCCGATGTCAGGTTGACAAAGCGGGGTATTACGTTAACCGCGATGGATGGTCATCGGATGCCATCATAAATTCTCGCTTCGGGGTCAAGAGGGCATTGCTCGGGATTTTCGGCGTGAGTTTCGATTTTTACGTAAAATTGTGGTGAAAAACACAGGAAGGAAAGGCATGAAGACTGAAATATGAAACAGTTATGGGCTAATTTTAGATTTAAAGCAGATTTGACCGATGATAAGCTACATGAATATATATTTTTATATATTACATATTAATTGCATATTACTCTTTACATTTTTATATCTTGAAAACTTGTGAGTTAATGTTCACTATGTATGATTAACTAATATGGCATTTGGCAACAGAGAGAAAGGGAGGGACAGATATTATATAATTACATCGCGCTCGCATCGATGTCTTCTGGAGAATTAAGCTTAGTTTTTGTATAATATTATTATGATGTAAGTAATGGTTGGATGGTTTATTTTACTAACATAGCAAAAAGGAAAGTTTCTTGTAACTTTTTAATATATCTATGTAGTCTTCATTCCTATTGTAATTGAAATAAAAAATAAAAATAGAAAAAGATGGCTCTTTATGTATCTATTAAATGTTGAAAATGAATTATGTGTGAACGAAGAACACTCATAATTATTCTTTTTCGGTTCCTAACGACCGTACGAACGAACATTGAATACTTACTTATGTATAAATATTTATATAGTTTTAATTAATTATATTATCTATTAAAAATATCTACCGAGGAGCTATTGTAGCCATTGGTAATAGTGGTTGATTCGTCATCATCAACCCACTTACTGCATAACAATGTAATACCTGAAATACTTTATTGATTGAAATTATTTTAAACATTTAAATAGAGAATGGCATCAGAAATTAGCAATTGATGATTTTATTGTCTATCTGAAAATATAATGGAGGAACTATGAAATGTTGAAATTTTAATCAAAACCATCACATGGTGCACCGGATATGAAGGGGAACAGTTTTAGCTGAACTTCCGCTCTCAAAGCCTTTCCTTTTTGCTTTTAAATTTTTGAACGCTCTCTTAAAATTTCAGTTTCGCGTGTGCTTCGCTTCAAAAGAATATCATTTTCCCATACATAGTCTTTGACGTAAACATAAGCTTCATATTTTATAGGAGACTTGTCTGACTATATTCACCTAAGTTTGCTGTTGCAAAGCCATCATTCGGCACGAATTGGCCGGGATTACATTCAGCTTATTATAAATACGGTTATAATTAAGTTACTTTGTGACTTCTTAGTCACAAACGCAACCTCACTTTACAACCTATTTGACAGATGTCAAACAAAACAACATTTCGTTTCACTTTTAAAAGTGAACAACTTTACTAACGTTACATAGTACTTTTCTTTTTATACCGTAATATTAATATTATGTATTACAGAAAAACATTAAAATAAGTATGTTATATATTTTTATAATCTTTATTTTTACGTTTTAAAAAAGAGAAAAATTAAAGTTTGTAACATAAGTAAAGTTCTTAATTGTTAAAAGTGAAACGAAACGTTTTTTTTTCTGTCAAATAGTTTCACTAGTGAGGTTGGGTTTGAGACTCCATTATTGAAACGGGCCTAAGTTTCGTTGGTAGATTTGTTTTAATTGTATATGTAAATACACATTATATATGTAAATACAGGTTGTTGTTTTAGACTGTTGTAGTAGTTTTAGGTGTAGATGTAGGTGCAGGTTGTAGTAAGTGTTAAGATAGATTTTAGTAATAAACGTTAACACCATAACAGTTTTAAAGCTGCAAAAAATCACTCGAAAATATACAAAAACCGGTGATCGATAAATTAATAGTTTTGTTGATGCTAAAAATTTCTTAAACATTTCGTGTCCCATCTGCATATTATATTCCACTTTTCAACAATCACAAACATACATACATAAAGTTGTTATATAAGTATCACGTTATACAAAAATGTATAATAATATCATTGAAAATGATACGAAGACGGTATGAAGTACTGAAACAAGGAACATCTCAGATTTTATTGGTAAGCCATAAAACGGGCGGTAAGAGACAATAAAATAAAATTTACTACATTATTATAATAAAATTCAAATATAATCTAATTTATTGGGCCATTTTCTTTGCTTGTTTGAAAACCAGGTATGAAAAACATTACGATATTAGGGAAAATTAAATCATAAGAATAATTGTGTCACGAGGAATTTAGAGCAGCTCTTTTTTAAAAACATCAAATAAGCAATCCAAAGAAATGAAAAAAAAATATTAACAAACATTCCATACTTGCCCAAAATACCTCACCCGTCAAGATTGCTGTACAAAATGGACAAGCAATTGTTAAAACTTTTCTGTAGGTACAACGAATATTTTGTATTATTATTAATTAATATTATTTTACCCTACCAAATATAATTTCCATCACTGATAAGGTATGTTCAAGGTTAAAACACAAAAATGACTAAAAAATCACTTTAATATAGTATGTAGTAAAGTAAGTAAAAAATATTTAAGCTCGCCCGAGTTTTTAATGGCTCCACGTGGTTGTTTGAGCTCGACGATCAAACGTTGCTAGGCCACACCGAGAGCGCTCAAATCGCAGCCAATATTAAATTATTGGTACATTTCTTTCAACTCCTATTGTGTTTCGTATTAAATTATACGGGAGAATGTGTGTTTTGAAATATTTACACTTTCATGAAAGACTTTCGCCACGTTTATTGAGTAAATAAAATATTTCTTGATAATTTTGTACAATTTATACCAAATAAATGTTCCTATTTTTGATATTTATTTTCCTTCTAAGAAAATAATTATTATCTACGCTTGAAATTTTAAATATTGAGTTTCGTAGGTCTTGTAGAGGTGCTACGAATATTTTGTAGATCCTCTACATCCGTAAAGCGTTTACGAAACTTCATATTTTTGTGGCGACTAAAAGCGAGCTTGTGCGTTGCGTCATCGCAGCGTCGACGCTCCGTATATTTACATATATTCTTTATGACATACCCCACGGAAATGACGCAGCGTCGAAGAGGTGACGACGCAACGCACTGATGAAACCTCGCTCTAATTCGTATTTTCAAATTTTTTGCAACTTATTACAAAATTTTGGGCAGAACCCTCAGAGTTTTTGCTATAAAACTGTTTTATAGATAGCAAAATGACCTAGAGGCAAGTTCATAATTTCATTTTTTCCTAACTTGTTTTTTGAGAGAATACCTTTTGTTTTTCTCTTCTCACTGACAGGGGTCGAATTTTAATCACAGTTGCGAAAAGTATAAACTGGATTTGGTTTTATAGGTGACGTAATAAAAGAAAATTTAGCTCTTAATAAATACAAGTAGAGTCAGCAACGCTATCATATACATTATAAATAGTTTCTACGTGAAGCAAAAACTTTGTAGATCTTTTTTAGAAAATTACGTCAACCTATGAGATTTTGTTCAATTAAAATATATATGAAAGAGTGATATGCTGTAATAAATTTTAGAACTATATAGCTTAAAAACTTAGCTGCCCGTCTGGCTGTATCTGCTGAAGTAACTAACTGAACATAACAAAAAAAAATATATTATTGATATTTTTACTGATAATGAATGTGGCTATAACAAATACTTAAAACACAATTTAAAATTGATATCAACATCCAACCGAAAAAATATCAATTAACCGATAAACAGGTAATAACAAACTATGCACAAAACTAGATTTAAGCGCAATATTAAGATCTTAAGTGATAATATATTAAATTCTGTGAGAAAAAGGATTATATTTAAGAAGTTTTCTGACCTTACAAAATATAAAAATTCTTACATTGTACATATAACTATGATTATGATTAAACCATAGCCTAAAGGAGAATTTACTTCTATTTCGAAACGTTCTCTATACCAACAACATAAGACTCAATTTCGCTTAGTAAGTCTTAATAGTTTTGTTTACGAGTTGGTTAAAGTTTAATTGAATTGGTGTTAGCGTTAGGGTAAGCTCAAGTAAATGGAGATTTAACGATTATCCCTCAGCTATATTGTTCCATTCGATTGTCACTCTCTTATTTGACCCTTGGGGGTAGTTGGAAATTTATCCCACTTCTGATGTAGGCTTATATTCATTAGTCAAGGTGAATTAATTAGTATTGTCAAAAAGGTTTCCGTCATCACTTATTTGGCTAGAAACTAAGCTAAAGAAGCCAAAGTCATTATTAGAACAAACATCAAAATGACTTTTTAGAAATAATTACATTTTATTTTTGGAATAAACCGAAAACAAAGCATGGCTTTTCATAGATCTTTGAAAATCTATGCTAGTTTCTGTCTCTTTACCAATTAATTATACTTGGAAGCTGTAATATATCTACATATATAATATATATATCTAGCACCTTCCTATCAACTATATATTCGGAAATGGTCAGCAGCGTTTCTCCGGGGATGTCTGATGAACAGTGCTCGCCAACCTGCCTGCTAAGCGTGACGAGTATTGGCAACTACTCCCTGAAATATTTTAGATCAGGCTTAGATCCAGCAGTAGACGCCAGAGTTCAAATTATGATAATGGATATACCACTGAAGCACCTTGTTTTGCTAGTCCAGCCAAGCTTACTTAATTTAAAACATTTATAATTTGACTTGCTCCGGACATAAACTAGAAGGCCACTTCAATTTAAACTCCGGAATAGGAATTAAAGGCTGTTTTAAAATTTAAAACCGCAAAGCCAGCGGGATTAAGAAATAACTTTAAGTGTAAAATTAGAACTGCAAGTGACTATTTGCTAGAACTTTCTAGATTTTTATGGTCAGAACTTTCTACGTCTTAGTTTGATGAGGTTTGAGTTTTTCATTTTAATATTATATTACATTACTTTGATAGATAGGTAAAAGTAAATAAAATAAAGGTAGGCAAAAATAAAAAATAAAGATTAAAACAGTAATGTTTATTAAAAAAGTGAAGTGAAGCAAAAACATATAGTACAGTTTTAGGAGGGTTGTGCGAACGGATGAATTAGAAATTTTGCATAATTTAAGTTTATAATATGGATGAAAATGTAAGATAATAAATTGTGTTTTATTTGTATTACACGTTTGTAAATCTGTCACAACTTTAACTTCAAAAAAATATTCGTTACCATTTTTATAACATAAAATACAATCAAAGTTATCCGAAGGCTGAAAATATTGTAGGCTTATGCCTTTAGTTGGCCCCGGCTATGGGCGCTTAATCCAAGCTTAACAGAACTTACTGCGGCCGTGCTGTCGTAAAATAAACTATTGTAAAGTAAACGAGTTGAATGAGAGAAATTCTTAAGAATCCTTTTAATATTGTCTTTTAATTATTTGATTAGTAAGTATTCATATATTAATCACTAGCTGTTCCCGTGACTTCGTTCGCGTGGTTTTTGTTTGACTTAATCCGTTTATCCAGCTCACGCAACGAAAGTCCCTTAATGTGAATAATTTTCCCCGTTTTTGCGACATTCCTCACTGACGCTTCGCTTCTATTGGTCGCAGCGTAATGTTATATATAGCCTAAAGCCTTCCTCTATAAATGGACTATCCAACAAAAAAATAATTTTTCAAATCGGACCAGTAGTTCCTGAGATTAGCGCGTTTAAACAAACAAACAAACTCTTCCGCTTTATAATATTAGTATAGATTAGCAACAAAAGCAATTCACTTGTATTGAGACTAAAAGTTTTGCGTATTCGTCCATTGCGTTGTATTAGGCGTCACCGTTGAAATGATGCTTTAAGTTGTTTTGTTTAAAAGCCGACGTGATTGACAGTGGCGGAAGTTAAAATACCTCTTTTTTGATAGTTTATACGAGGTGTAAAAAGAACAGTCACTATAACTTTGAGATACTATTATACTATCTTTCCTCATTTCGGAAATGTATTTTGTCAAAAACTGAAAATTTTGTTTTTTACCTTTTACCATTTCTCCTTTTTTTTGTCACAAGAATAACGAAAAGGCAATTTTTTTTTTCGTAGATAGCATACATGCATTATCTATGTAGGCATTGCATTTTTCAACTACATGACGCTATTTAAATAGAAGTAACTTTTATCCAGCGAAGAAAGTTAGGGCTCAAACACATAAACACGGTACGACGTCGCGTCGTACAACAATGCGGCGTCGTTTCATGATACGACGTCGCGTCGTGGAAATCTTCGATGAGCATCTTAAAAAACACGACATCGTAACGTAATTTGCCACGCACGATACACGGCACGATGACGTCGATACAGTGGTGCGGTTAGTGTTGAAAAATTTACCCCTCTAGACGCATTCTGCTTCTGCTGAATAATAAGAAGATGAAAAAAGTAGAGACAGATACTCAGAAGATATTGGATACCCCCATTTCTTTCAAACATAAATAACGGGTAGTCACTTTTTAAATAAGTACAATGCCTTAAAATTGTTTTTTTATTTGTATTATTCAGATGTTTTGTTCCATAGTACGGGACGCTGCTCGACTAGGGTAACTAAATAATCGACTTCAATACCATCCGTCATCTTTGAATTTCGAATAAAAACTGCGCAGCATTGCATTGTCAGTTTCTAACGTTTCGACGTCGTATCGTGCATCGCTACGTTAGGACGTCGCGTCGTGTCGTGACTCGTGAGTCGTGACGCGTCGTAAAAATTTACCTCGACGCGACGTCTCGACGCCGCATCGTTGTACGACGCGACGTCGTACCGTGTTTATGTGTTTGAGCCCTTAGGTCCTATTTGGTAAACTTGGGCTATGTTGAAAATAAATATTTTGCGACCAGCTGCCTCTTTTCTTTGAAAACATAATATTTGGCGAACAAAATGGCGAAAAGAATAAATGATAACTACATACATATGGCATATAATTACTTAATTCAACCCGAATTAATCTAAATAAAATTAAATTACACACATAATGTTAGTCAATATAAAAAAATGTGCTATTACACATCACGTCAATCTAATTCGGTGCTAAGTAAAACTAGTGCTACAGGTTTTGTTTATTGATATACATTATACACCTAACAAATTTCGTAATATAGTATTTTGTTATTGTTAATACACACACAAACATACGTAGTCCTTTTCGGCGAGTGAGATAGGTATACCTACAACATAGGCTTACAAATTAAGACGCAATTAACATACCGGCATAATGTATGTAAATTCAGAATTACAACTATTAACATCTTCACGCGTGCCGATCGAGAGTCAAGTCACTCGCAATAAAACCGGTTTAAGTCAGTTTGAGCCGGTATAAACCGCTTAAAACCGGATTACGCCACGAGGCGGAGGCGTTCATTTATTATGTAAATACTCGACAAATTAAATCCGATGGGAGACTCGTTTGACAAACGGCCGGTGTAATAACTATTCGAGTTTGTTCTGCCTATGTAAATAATATATATTAGTTTTGCTTTCGACAAAGTCCAATTACTATTAGCTTATCATGGACAGTTTACTACTTTGTTTGAGACACTCTAAATATATTAAGAGGAAACACTACGAAATTTTTTCCATAATAGGGGTCTACGGGATTCCTGTTTCCTCCCTGGATAATGCGGCTAGAGAAATATTTTTTTTTCTAATATCTATGTATATTATTTGTACGTCCATATTTTTTCCTTTTTCGAATAAATTAATTATTTAAAAAGATATGGACGTTCAAAAACCTAAAAAAAAACCAGACTCTCCGCTATGTTTAAACATCCAAGAAACAGATTTGACAACATTATACAACAAAATCAAAACATAGGAACCTAGCTCAATTCTTTTTTTTAGGTAATAAAGAAAAAAATATTTAAATCGGTTAAGTTTGAAGAAAGAGGAATCCCCTAAACGTCGATTTCTGGTACTTTTAATAGGCAATTTCAGTAGTAATAGGTAAGTTGCATTTGTCTCTATTCCGCTAGTGCTGGCTAGCTAAGGCACTGCGAGACAGCTATAGATTTTATAAATACATATTTTGTATTTCTCTCAACCATGCTGTTTCCTCTTAACACGTCTCGCAATACATCTATTTATATGTATGTGGAACGAGTAACGTAGATACAGCACCCCACTTGAACATTGCTGTTTTTATGAACAGAAGGTATAATACTTATAAGCTAATACAGACATCGTGCATGCCAAATATTATCAAAATTAGTCTTGCTGTTTGCGCGTGACATTACAAAGACCACACTCACAAACTTTGTCCTTCATATATTATCTGGCGAAAATGAAATTAAATATGAACATAACAATAGATCCTAAAATTAATTGTCATTCCTAATGTATACGATATTCCATAGAAAAGATATCCATAAATCACACAATTCATATACGACTTTCCATTCAAACTTACCTTTGATAAACAAGGCTTTGATTAATGCCAACAATATTCAAAGTTCGAGCGCTGCAGTTGACCGACCGGTCGATACGAACTATTCCCAACTAATATTAGATATTAATTTCCTAGCAAATAACTGGGATGTTTCAGTTAGATTTATTTAAGCTGCAAACATTTTGAATGGAATAACGAAAATTAGAGAATGGATCACCTAACAAGCCGTATGTGTACGTAACACTAAAGTTGCGTTACTTTACAGCCGGTTTCAATAACTTATCCATCTATAACTTTTTCTAAAACAAGGGGCTTTAAAATGAACTGCGTGTCAAACAACAATATATGGAAAGGACTATGCTCGGAGTCTCTCTACGTTATGGAATCATAAATGAGGAAATCTGTAGCAGAACCAAGGTAAACGACATATCACAGCGTAATATCAAGTTGAAGTGGTAATGGGCTGGATATATAGCTCGTGGAACCGATGACCGCTGAGGCAGCAAGGTTCTCGAGTGGAGACTGCAGATGCGACGTCGAAGCGTGGGATTACTCGCCAGGTGGAGTCGACCTGAATAAGGTCACAGGGATGCAGGCCGCGAGCGACCGGTTGCACTGAGTAACTTTGTGGAAGTGATGTTTCTAGGAGGGGACATCTAATCTGAGACATTTAAATGAAATAATTAGTCTTTAACACAATTTTACATATACACATTGTAAAAATTCTTAATTCAGAAAAAAAAGGAAAATTACTGCCATACAACAATTTTGCAAATATGACCAGCAGCACGTTTGATGTAACATCATCATCGTTGTAATATTGGTTTCCCTTCTATTGGGTCTCACATAATAATATATATCTCAGAAAATTATGCTATAGAACGTAAATCGCATCGCCGCGCATGCAACAGCTAGTATTGGATGTGCTGAGCGTTTAATAAAGTTTTAGTATATGGAGCACGTAGCGGGTAATATCGTTGTATCAATTACGTGTACAGGTTGGCCTTTATACTCTATTACGATATAAAGGTGTGGTGCCAGTGTTAGTGGTATTTTTAATATGATATAGATAAATATTTTACGTATACAGGTTGGCCTTTATACTCTATTACTATTTAAAGATGTGGTGCCAGTGTTAGCGGTATTTTTATAATCTATTATATATTAAAGATAACTATTTAATGTGTACAGTTTATCCTTTAAACTCTATTACGATATAAAGGTGAGGTGCCAGTGTTAGCGGTATTTTTAATAAACTATAATATAATATCGATACATTTTAAGGCCACAAAGGTGTTATAAGTTAGACGTATCTATGTGACATCGTAGCTCTCAAACGGATGAACTGATTTTGATCTTTTTGTTTTCAAAGCTGACGTGATTACTCTCGAGTATTGTTAACTGTAAGAGGATTGCTGTAACTTTAAGCAAAGCCTATATTTTGTCCTTCTTGGTTAAACCAGGCATAGTGAACAGGTATAAAATTAAAAAATATTATAACAAGAGTATATTATAAATAAAATGTTTGACATCGCTAATGCTTATTACCCCGCCCGCTAATGCTTATCATATCGCCCGCTTGTCGCCGTCACCACCACCGCGCCCTTAATGGGATGTGATCACGGATAATGCTGGTATTAGTGGGGACGGCTTTTTGAAAGGTGTACCTGATTGGTTTTTAATTATTTATTGCATACCCGCGGGGACGTGCGCTGTTTGCCAAATGATGTGACCGATTTGATATTGAGTGTAATTGAGGTTCAAAACATTATCATATTTAGAAGATAATCTCATAAAAATGTATTTCCGTAATATAAATTTGCTTATGTGCTTATGATGCTATACAATGTGTAAAATAAATGATAATAGTTATGGATGAATTCATATCCCGTTTATAGACTTGGTTGTGAAACCAGCTAATCAAAAAAAGTTATTTTTTTTATTTTCTTCTATTAATTTTTCATAACAAATGTATGAATGTTAATCAGTTAGTCAGAGATGCAGACAACTAATTAATCCATAACCTAACCTAACCTGGAGCGGTAAATAAAAATAGCTACTAAGTAGTCTACGTTTAAAATTACCATGTGTGCATGTCTGATTTATTGTAATTGCTGTCTGTATGTTTTTTTTTATAATTATTTGTGCACAATAAAGTATATTTGATTTGATTTGATGTACAGGGTTGTAATTAAAATATTTTTGCTTAATTTCAGGGATGTTAGTGAGTTCCGTAACCGTAACCGAAACTATCGGATATCCGATATAAAAAATATACATAACCGTAACCGAAACCGAAACCGAAGTGAAAGTTTTTCTTCCGTAAAAAGGAAACCAAAATTTAATATCCATATCCGACATTATCCGAAACAAACGGTTAATCCGAAATAATTTAATATCCATATCCGTATCCGAAATTACATATCCATTTTATCCCTGGTATACAAGACCAGGGCGGCGATTCTCGCTATTAGAACATTTTCCGCATGACATTTTTTCATGATTTTTTCCATTCTACCGAAACGTTCGAGCGGTTTACAAAACACGTAATGCGCATGGTTCTCGGGCAGTGGAAAAAAGTTCACATTCGAATAAAACATCGAAATTCGGAAATTTTAAGAACGAAAAACACTTGTGTATTCTCAGATCTTCACAGTCGAAGTAAATCGTGAAAAAGTCCCCGATATCCAACGAGTGGTAAGGACCGGTAGATACCCGAATCCACATGTACAAATAAATAATTTGGCAGTCTATGTATGTATGTAATATATGTATTGATGTATTTATGTATGTATGTATGTATGTATGTATGTTTGTATGTATGTATGTTTGTATGTATGTGTGTATGTATGTTTGTATGTATGTATGTTTGTATGTATGTATGTTTGTATGTATGTATGTAAGTATGTATGCATGTATGTACTATGTATGTATGTATGTCTGTATGTATGTATGTATGTATGTATGTATTGATGTATTTATGTATGTATGTATGTATGCATGTTTGTATGTATGTATGTATGTATGTATGTATGTATGTATGTATGTATGTATGTATGTATGTATGTATGTATGTATGTAGGTATGTATGCATGTATGTATGTATGTATGTATGTATGTATGTATGTATGTGAAAAAAAAGTTTATTTCAGATTAGTGATAGTAGATATGTCCCATATGTTCCGTTTCTATTGCGCGTATCTTATTAATACTTTTTCGTCAATACACAGTGATTTTCTTTTACTAGCCATGCTTACAGTTTGAAAGTTTGTGAGCAACTAAGAATATGTTAACGTATAGATAATCCATGACTCCTACTTATTAGTAATGGTCAAAAACAGTCAACACGTGCAAGCAATCCCAATTTGTAAACAAAAGAACGAATTTCTTAGAAAGTTCACTATGCATGATGCCGACAGTCAAGTTTATTGCGGGCTAATATCATAAAGCGATAAAAGACACAGCTGTGCAGTTTTTACTTATTTTAGCAACTTAAAAAGTAGTTTTTATTACTAAATTGTTGTCGTTATTGAGAGTGGGTGTAATGTTTAAAAAACGATTTTAGATTTTCAAAATTAAACTTAAAAAACTATATTCAAAAAAAATCAATTATGATAATGAAATTTATATAGTCTATGTTACTCGCGGCAACAATACGAATTGATTGACACCTCATTCATTAAAATCGGACCTTGCTAAAAGATGGCCCCGCGCGAGTTTCTTACGCCGGTTCTTCTCGCCGGACTAGTTTCCGAACCGGTGGTAGGCATCATATTGTAGGATAATTCTATAAGACGTGTTATTTAATAACCTTTATGGAAATAAAAAGTTTTGAATTTAGAATTTTTTGGATTTTGACCAGTAATTTAGCTGCTGCGAGCTACATACATACATAAACTGCCAAAATCATGTACCCTTCCTTTTGACTTCGCCGAAGTCGGGTAAAAATTATTTTAACTATCTATGATTGACGAAATACGTAATTGATACGTTTATAATACATAATATTATACTTAGGTAATTAAAATATTAATATTTCAATAAACAACAACAATATTTACAAGAAAATCACTTTATGTCTTTGAAGTTTCCCATAGCGTTTTTTTAACGCTAAGTTTTTTTAAAGCTAAGTAAGAAAAGTGCACCACCAATTTGATAACCTACCAGCCGCCACCGTATGTATGAAGTTGTCCGTTCTACTACCGAAAAGTTCGAACGATTCATGAAACACGTATTCTGGGGTACCAATAGAACAATTACCAATCGAACTGTCGAAGTAAACCTTACATCTTCTATAATATAAAAATTGATCGCAAAATATGTTGGTTAGCATAACCCAAGAACGACTGAACCGATTCGGCGAAACGGTTTGTATGCTCAACGAAGTGGGCACGGGTCAGCTAGTATTTATATAATTTATTAATGTGAACTAAAAAATTAAACAAACATAGTTAATATATTTACGTCTACAACAAAAATGATTAATTACGAGTATTATTGACGCTTTAAAAGTCAACGATATTGTATAACCTAAATGCACCACCAAAACAAACAAACAATACGAAACATTTCGTCGAGTAAAATAATGAAAACACGTTACTTCATCGACCTGCAAAACGCAACTAACAAGTTCTAACAAGTACAAAATAAGCCGTTTAAAATATAACTACTTATAAAAGTAATATGCAATAGTAAAGAATTTTTACTCTTATTACCCTCTAACAAGAACGATTTTTCTTAGCAGCGAAATATGCGTAAGCATATTGTACAAAATGAACTCTTATCACTTAAAAATGTACAAAGAATTTTCATACTTATGCCGGCAGCCTAAGAACGATTATTCTTTGCTCATTCCACACTTATGATTAAATAAGTAATAAACGGATTTTTTTCAGTGTGTTCTGAGAATACACCAAGTGTGCATCGTTCTTAAAATTTCCGAATGTCGACGATTTATTCGAGTATGAACGTTTTTCCACTGCCGGAGAATCGCCGCCCTTGCAACAACTTTTTAGGATATATCATAACTCAAGAATTACGACAGTAAATAATTATCACTCATCTTTGTTACACATTGTATATGTTGTCTGTATGCAAAATTTTAGACAAATTTGTTTAGCGGTATGAGTGAGTTAATTAGTTGCATAAATTTACATTGACTTACAAACCTTCGCATTACTGAGATAGTGTAGAACCATACAGCTTAAGTAGATTAGGCTTAGGCAGTCTACAGGTCTATACTGTAGAAAAAATAGGATATACAATATTGATCGATTGGACATTAAACTACATAATAATCGCTGCCCAGTCTCATGACCAGTTTAAATAAAATCATACTGAAGGAGTTATTTTATAGTGCCCAAGAGTGTGCACATTACAAGAGCAGACTCTCTCTCTTCTTGCAAACCAGTGGGATGGATGAGTGACCCTGGAGAGAGATTTCAGGCCCTGTTTAAATACCCATAGAACGATTGGATCATCTTTCGTCTCATACAATTGGGTGATTGTTCTGCGGAATGTGCATTGCCTCTTCCTAATCAGACTTTAAAAGAGTTTATTGTTCCGACGCGGGAGTTGAACACATAACCTATGGAGTCCAGAGCCAAGCTCTAAACCACCGAACATATGGAGTTGTTGTAACTGTAAAGTAAGCCGTGAAGTTATGCCAATATAGATTATAGTCATTCCTAGAACTTACTACATGCTATTCATCACTACATGATTATAGAATAACCTTACAGAAATAGCCTGAAACCAAAAATGTATCTACATTATCGATTCACGATTGTTTATTTTATTCAATCGAGCTCTCTCGATTCAGTCGAGTGAGTGGAATAGTTTTATTCATTTCAGTAGATTTTCCGGTCGATCGGGTCGCGAATTGCGTCTAGTAATAGATTGTGCTGCCATCTGTTGGGAAAATAATGAGGGGGCTTTGTTTGTGGGGGAGAGGCATTTTGAGTGTTGAATTCTTGATAGAGAAAACATTTGCGTAGTCGACCTGTTTAACCTGTTTTACAAGAAAACAACGTGAAGTTATGATAATTACAGGTCAACTATTCGATAACATCCGTAACGCAGTTGACATTGGTACTCGAGCCGGCGGTCACGGGTTCGAATCCCGGCGAAGGAACAAAAAGTTTTCTATGTTCATGGATATAATATAATTTGAAATCTATTTATAGTATAAATATATATAAAAGTATAAAATATGTTTCCATTGGTTGGTACTTAGCACGGGGCCAAATTGACGTGGTGTGAAACGTCCATAAAAAGAACTATTATTGCTATAGGAAATTTAATCTTCGTCTTTTACATCTATACTAATAAAGATATCGATTTGTAATTTTGTTACGAATTAGCTCAAAATCTATTAGACGGATCTCGATAACTATTTCACGCTGTGGACTTATTGAAGGAGCGTGACGAAATAGTATATTGTGCAACTAGTGCGATAAGTTGTCGATTGCTCACGAGAGCGAAGATGAAGGCACGAGCGAAGCGAGTGCGTTCATTCGCTCGAGTGAGCAATCGACAATATCGCACGGGCTGCACATACTATTTTTTATTACAAATGCGGGATAAGTGGTATAAGTGGTATCTTGGCGCTCGCTGTTGCGATTGAAAATGGGCTGTTTGCCCATTCTGGAATTTGAGTGCGAAATAACTTGGCGCACGCATTTGCGTGCGTCAAGTAAACTTTTCGCACTCAAATTTTAGAATGGGCAAACGGCTCGTTTTCAACCGCAACAGCGGGCGCCAAGATGCTACTTATCCCGCATGAGTAATAAAAAATATATAACATAACACCTTAATTTTTGATCATATTATCCTATGGATAATTTTTTTTATAAATATTGCGCTTGAATGTCTAAAGTGGCCGCGGCGTGGCGGCGATGGTCTATTCAATTGCGTCAAAGCATCCCAGCACCAGCGCCCGCGCCGTCGCTGAGTGCAAGTCGTCGCACATAATGAACCGAGATTTTTCAATCGCGTTATTTACATAGTAAATAAAGAAAAATCCTGTCTATGAATATTGTAATTGCTCACGTTATAGTGAGCTCTAACGTTAGCTTAAATATGTCACATGTTTAAAAATTATACCCTGTATACAGTGGACGCTATAACTGAACGCTCATCACCATGGAATATCATACCACCAAGTGTATAATGGCACATTGAAATCGTTACAACAAACAACCTACAAATGTACATGAACCTACGTACTATATGTATGTAGTACGTACTATATGTATGTAGTACGTACTATATGTAGATAATGTGTGTTCTTATAAAACAAGAATCTGGTAGGGGTGTCACGAAGTATATTATGAGATGCGTGTTTTGTATTCAGAACATTATATATTTCCAAAAGCTGATAATGAAGCTAAGCCGGGTGTTTAATAATAAGATGGCTGTATAGATCGAAGAAAACGACAGACATAACCGATATATTTCACAGGCAGCTACGGCACACTTTTTGCGATGAAAAATAAATATAGTTTTTTTTTCAGGCATTTTAGCACACATTGTTGCTATGCCAATCCCATCGTAGAAAATAAATTATTTACAAATTATGAACGAATATAATAATTTTGCTGCTGTTGCACATCTTCTGGTTTCCCGTACAGTTCACATTTAGGGGAACTATCTTTACGCATAAGGTATGCAAACTTAAAATAATTTAAATATATTATATCTAGCAATATCCCGCGAAACAATTGAAAATGAAAATGAAAAATCTTTTATTTCCAAATAGGTTAGTTACTAACACTTTTAGAATTGTCCTACATGATGACCTACCACCGGTTCGGGGACTAACCCGGCGAGAAGAACCGGCGTAAGAAACTCGCAGAACCGGCGTAAGAAACTCGGCGTAAGAAATTATAACCACAACCTGCAAGCAGATGAGTGAGTGTACACATAGGCATGCGTTTGATGCAAACTTATTCAACGGAATGTGTCCTGAACGATGTCGATGTGCAGTAACAATATGGGTTTGACTCAAACCCGTCGTCTGGAACCAGGGTGCATGAGGAGGCTCGCTTTGTAATACTGATTTCAATATTGCAAATGTCCTACAAAAAGTATATCACTAAATTGGCCATATTATGTTATAATAAGTAAAAAAAAGTTGGTCATCTGCAGGACCATATTATGTATTTCTGTTATAATCTTATCTTTTTGTGTTGTTTTTATTATTAACTAGCTGACCCTTGCCCACTTCGTTGAGCATAAAAAGAGTTTACAACGTGGGAACCCGAAACCCGAAATGCGGGAACCCGGAACCCGCAACGCGGGAACCCGGAACCCGCAACGCGGGAACCCGGAACCCGCAACACGGGAACCCGGAACCCGAAACGCGGGAACCCGGAACCCGCAACGCGGGAACCCGGAACCCGCAACGCGGGAACCCGGATCCCGCAACGCGGGAACCCGGAACCCGCAACGCGGGAACCCGGAACCCGCAACGCGGGAACCCGGAACCCGCAACGCGGGAACCCGGAACCCGCAACGCGGGAACCCGGAACCCGCAACGCGGGAACCCGGAACCCGCAACGCGGGAACCCGGATCCCGCAACGCGGGAACCCGGAACCCGCAACGCGGGAACCCGGAACCCGCAACGCGGGAACCCGGAACCCGCAACGCGGGAACCCGGAACCCGCAACGCGGGAACCCGGAACCCGCAACGCGGGAACCCGGAACCCGCAACGCGGGAACCCGGAACCCGCAACGCGGGAACCCGGAACCCGCAACGCGGGAACCCGGAACCCCCAACGCGGGTACCCGGAACCCCCAAAGCGGGAACCCGGAACCCGCAACGCGGGAACCCGGAACCCGCAACGCGGAACCCGCAACATGGGAACCCGAAACCCGCAACGCGGAACCCGGAACGCAGGACCCGGAACGCGCAACACGGGAACCCGGAACCCGCAACGCGGAACCAGCAGCATGGGAACCCGAAACCCGCAACGCGGAACCCGCAACGTGGAATCCGGAACTCGCAACGCGGAACCCACAACGCAAAACCCTAACGCAGAACCCGCAACGTTCACGGAAACGCTGTCAAATGGAATAAATAGTATCCTATGTTTGTTACTTGCTCTAAGCTACTTCCTCACCAATTTTCAGCCATATCTATAAAGCCGTTCTTGAGTTATCAATAATTTAACTAACACGACTTACTTTAATACATATAGATGTACTTATAGATTACGCCTACTAACATAAGCTAACGCCCGGTGAATGCTCCCGTCACAGTCGGTCCAGCCGATTCGTTGATCATTAGTTAGATGACGATGATGATGATGATGATGATGATGATGAAAAGTAGCCTAAATTAATCCTTGTAACTTTAGCTATCTACCAGTGAAAGTCTCGTTAAAATCGGTCCAGCCGTTCCAGAGATTAGCCGGAGCAAAGAGACACGCTGACAGACAGACATTTTTTTAAATTGCATTTTCGTTTTCAGTACCTAGATATCGTTGCCAATGCCAAAAAAAAGAAGAAAATATCGTTTAAAATGTCATATGCATTTAGAAAAACGTTGCTAATTGAAAGTTACAAACTGACACTTCAATACGAATAGATTTCTGAACGCATAGTTGTTACATCATTTGACAACAAATGTTTGACATTTGATGAACAAAATATGAGCATTTATTTATATGATTAATTATTCATTAAGTTTTCACTATTTTTAATATGTATTCTGCTATTCGGGGAGGAGACAAATCCAACGAATCAAAAACCATGAAAATTGGTTCAGCCGTTCTCGAGTTATAAGTGTTGTAACAAACACGACTTTCTTTTATATAAATAGATAATGTTCACAGAAGCTGTATGATGCAATAAATTATTCTTATTCTTAAATAATGTTAGAATAATCTGCATAGTCATAATCGATGGAAAAATTGGCATACTTTTGTTAGGTTCCTTTAATTGGCTGTTTTGTCAGTCATGTTGGTCACTTGAAGACATGAATGAATGAAGGTAATATGTAACAAAATTCTGATTCCAAAGAAATTGATTTCAAACTGCCACTTATACATTTTTGAATACGTCTTAACGTATTAAGAACATTAATCTAAAGATCCGTCTCTAGAATCAATGTACCTAATTCGTTACTACATATCCTAAAACGTTTAAGTTTAAACTAAATTTTCTGCGCTTTTTGTGATTGTGATGAACCTTCATTCTTTCATGTCTTCAATTTATTTTGCTAACCCTACTGTTTTTTAGTGTGTCTTGTCTATATCTTCCCAATCTGCCGCCGCGTTGAACCAATCAGCCGGGAGAATGAGGTAGAAATTGTATCAGGAGTTAATGTGTTGTCACCAGGGACCGATTAATCCGCTATACGGCTGTAGCGGTATCAATACAAACCGTTTTATTTTAAATACCCATATTAAGGGTTTTTAACTATGCGCTTGTCTTAAACGGTATTAAACCGTTTAATACAGCCGCGCCAATAACCGAAAGAGACAAAAAATTTGTGGTACACGCCGTGGCTGGGATCAAATCTATGAAAAGCGGTTTTTTTCATCACTGACTTGAGGTTTCAATAGCCTTGCTGTGCATTGTGCAACATTGATTTGGTCACTTTAAACATTAGTTTAAAGTGACCAAATCAATGTTGCACAATGCACAGCACTTATATTTTATACTAATATTATACTTATATTTTAACATACTTATATTTTATAGTAATTTGAATTACCTAAATTACAATTCCGTATAATTAGAAAAAAAAATAAGATGGGAATTAACTTTTCGCTCTTTACCAAATCAATATCAAGGAAAGACTAAGAATGGAAAAAAAACAATAATAAACAAAAATGGACGAGAACTTGCATTAAATAACATCATCTTATAACTTATGTCATACGCAATTATGATCATTTTTGGTATGCATCACGATTGCTTCGTCACGGTAGAAATATGATGAAAATGTTCGCCCAAAATTTAGGCAAAATTTGACAAAATCGATGGGTCCAAACCAAAAATTTGTCGAAGTAGAAACAAAGAAATTATAAGGGTTTTAAGTTGGCCGTGCCAACGTAACGTCCACGATGGCGCGGCCATGGAAATCTCAGGAACTACGTGGGTTAGAGATCTAATTCTTTTTCTAGTATGAAGATCGAATTTGGCGAAAATTGTCGAAAAAGAAATTATAAACTAGAAATCGATATTTTAAGAGATATTTACCTCAGAAGCCGTGGCGGTGCAGACGTGCACTTCGTGTTTCTTTAATGTTGATTATTTCTTTATATCATAATACTTAGTACAAAAATATGATGCAGGAAGTAAGGGCTTAATTTGTCGAAACTAATCAAAGCAATAAATACAACGAAATGTTATTTAAACAGACAAATCGGACCGAAACAAAAAATAGCATGGCCGCGCTGATATCTCATTATCTGTAATTGCTAGGATTTCGGTTTTTATATCCATTTATTCGACACATTAACCTGATTAGAATGGCATATCGTTTTACCCTCAGAATGGTTTTCAACGCGTGTAATCTCCAAAAATGTGCTCTCTCGTACAATGTTTGAGTAGGGTAACCATAATTTCGATTTTATTTGGGAATACCTTTTACTCTACTAGACGAAAATGTATCTATTTCCTTAATAATGCCAACAAACGGAACAATTATTATTAATCATTATTTCACACTTAAACGTAAGTATGTAGTACCTATGCCCGTAAGCGATCAGTTGTAGATAGGATAATAATATTATGTTAGGTAAGTATACTGTACCTAGGAAGGTTACTTAATATTATGCATTTCTTGCCCTTGATCCGTTTTTGCGAAGACGGGTTATAATTCTTTTATACACTCATCTATATTTTTTGTCTCTATATCTGTCTGTATGTGCAACATCAAAAACCACGGAAGGGATTTTAACCAAACTTATTACGATTGTAGACCATATTCCTAGGCAGGTTATAGGATATATAACATAACGCTACGGTACATAGGAGCCGAGCAGTGACGATAACTTTGAAGCAAGTCGATGAATTTCGTGCGCGACTGCGGACGAACGGTTCGGGCGGGGCGCGCGGGGGGATCGCTTACACAGTGACGCGAAGCTATAGAACGTGGCACTAAAGTAGATTAGAACATTAAATAAGTAACTAACATGATTTTATTAAAAAGACAAGTGTTTCCACAGTGTTAATAATATAAAAACTGTATTTTTGAACTTGCTTCACAAACTGAAATAAATTATCATTTATTGTATAAAATCAACTTTTGGAATTATTAAAAGAAAGCCTTTCGGGATAAACATAAAGAAACAGACAATTTAGCGGTTTTGAGAAGCTATAACGGGTGTAAAAAGAGCAGTCACTATAACTTTGGGATATGATTATACTATCTTTTCTCTTTTTTTTTTTAACAATTTATTGTACACAAGAAACACTTAACAATAGTACAAATTACAGAGAAAGACGACAAAAAGGTACTGCTTATTTCTGAAAGAAATTTCTTCCAGCAGCCCTACGGAAGAGATATGGGATACAAGATATCAAATAGAGCGTGCACAATAACATACAAATACATTACATCTAAATTATATTAAAATCAGAATAGATACATGTACAAAAATAAATACAATAATGAATATAAATTATAATACATATATAATTAATACAATAAAATAAATAAATATATAAATAACTACTAAATACATAAATAAATACGTATAAAATAAAAATATAATATACATAATACCGTTTAGTTATGATATGGATTGGGATTCAAAATAGTACTTCTTCAAACGTCTTTTAAATATGGCAATGGTGGGACTATCACGGACGGTGTGAGGAAGCGAGTTCCACAATCTGACCGCATGAACGGTGAAGGAGTAGGAGTAGAAATTAGAGCGATGTGATGGGAGGTAAAGGTTTGTTCTGAATTTGGACCTACAAGGGATATCAATGGGCCGGGAAAAGTTAAATCGATCAATAAGATAGGAAGGAGAGAGGGTTATACAGGATATTGTAAAGTAAACAGAGGATATGGGAGTTGCGACGGAGACGGATAGGAAGCCACTTGAGTTTTATCCGAAAGGCTGATATGTGATCAAACTTTTTTAGACCAAAAATGAAACGGATACAGAGATTCTGCAAGCGTTCCAGTTTAGTTAGCAGCTCTTCGGTAACGTCTAAGTAGCAGGAGTCGGCATAGTCGAGGATAGGAAAAATGAGAGTTTTGACGAGGAAAATTTTGGTTTGCAAAGGCAAAAAGTTTTGAAGGCGCCTCAGCATATGTAACGAGTGGTGTACCTTTCTGCTGACTTCACTAACCTGCGGATTCCAGCAGAGATTGCTGTCCAAAGTTAACCCTAAATTCTTAGCTGTGACTCTGAATTCGATAATAGTACCATCATATTTGACCACAGGCACATTGTGTAAACGTTGCGTTATATACTTACTAGTATATCCCAAAAAATCGCAGGCTATGATAATAGGCAGTAGCCTATTATCATAGCCTGCGATTTTTTGGGATTTACCAACAGACCAAAAGATTTAGCCCAATTTGATATGCTCTGTAGATCATAGCTAATACCAGCAACTGTATTAGAAATATCATCAATATTAGAATGACGATAGAGTTGCAGGTCGTCTGCGTAAAGATGGAAATTTGAGTTGATTAATGAGGAAATAATATTAATAAATATAGAAAACCGGAGGTGAGAGAGTACGCCACCCTGGGGAACACCCGCTCATTCTAGAAATGTATTTTTTTTCATTTTTTTTTACAAAAATTAAAAAGTAAATTATTTTTGCCTTTATTATTATTTTTTTTATTATTACAAAAAAAATAAGAAATGGTAAAAAGAAAAAAAAAACATTTTTTTTTAGTTTCTGACAAAAAAATACATTTCCGAAATGAGGAAAGGTAGTATAATCGTATCTCAAAGTTATAATGACTGCTCTTTTTACACACTATATATATAAATATGTCATTCGATAAAAACGATAGTCACTCAATGAAATGGCGATTTGAATTAGATGAATGCCATCTACCATCACGGTATTAATCCTTATCATTTAAAATACGTTATTCTGCTTAAGCATTTCTGAAGACTACATATTTTGCCCTTTAGACCATGCAAATATAATGAATACTTTAGGATATAGCAAAATTAAAATCGTTTCTCCGTGATTCGACCGGGCGCTGCGTGACGTGTCTTACGTCCGAGCCGGGCTGGAGTACTGTTACGTCTATTGGGGTTAATCCTATGTCTTAATATGGCATATCTGAGCCATTATTTGAAACTATTATTATTACTTCATCGGCCTCCGTGTGACCATGTATAAAGAAGCATAATACCCAAACGATAGTCTTCATAAACTAAAAATATATTTAAAAATACTAAAGTGCCCTAAATCACTTTTACACGCGTACGAAGTCGCGGTCACAGCTAGTACTTTTATAAACATCATGGATACAGAAATAAAATCTAGGTCTAACAAGGCTCAAACAAGAAAGTTAATATTAGGCAGATGACTAAAATTGCATAAGTACAAGGTCGGACTCGCTAATAAAATCTAAGCGTCACTTCATACCGAAATACGGTAACAAAGTGCCTTCTTGAAAAAGCATATTATTCGTCTGCCGTTGGAATAATATTAATTCCAATAGCGAGTCTTAACCACGGCCATGGGTCTCTATGAAAACCGGCGTTACGCCGGCTTGCTTTGCTGCAGGGAATGAGGATACTTGTCGTAGATAAGTATGTACTTAATTTCAAGGGCAAGAAACCCATAATATTAAGTAGCCTGCCTAGGTACAGTATACTTACCTAACATAATATTATTATCATATCTACAACTGACCACATACGGGCATAGGTACTAACTACATACTAACGTTTATGTGTGAAATATTTAATAGTAATAATCCCATTTGTTGGCATTATTTAAGAAATAGACACATTTTCGTCTAGTAGAGTAAAAAGTATTCTCAAATAAAATCGAAATTATGGTTACCCTACTCAAACATTGTACGAGAGAGCACATTTTTGGACATTACACGCTTTAAAAACTATTCTGAGGGTAAAACGATATGCCATTCTAATCAGGTTAATGTGCCGAATAAATGGATATTAAAACTGAAATCCCAGCAATTACATATAATGAGATATCAGTGTACAAAGAAGCGTTACGTTGGCGCGGCCATGCTATTTTTTGTTTCGGTCCGATTTGTCTGTTTAAATAACATTTCGTTGTATTTATTGCTTTCATTAGTTTCGACAAATTAAGCCCTTACTTCCTGTATCAGTTTTTTGTACTAAGTCTTATGATATAAATAAATAATCAACATCAA
Source organism: Celastrina argiolus (assembly GCA_905187575.2). NCBI lineage: Eukaryota > Metazoa > Arthropoda > Insecta > Lepidoptera > Lycaenidae > Celastrina > Celastrina argiolus. Next base: position 16,921,910 of record LR994585.1, read on the forward strand.
AGAAACACGAAGTGCACGTCTGCGCCACCACGGCTTCTGAGGTAAATATCTCTTAAAATATCGATTTCTACTTTATAATTTCTTTTTCGACAATTTTCGCCAAATTCAATCTTCATACTAGAAAAAGAATTAGATCTCTAATCCACGTAGTTCCTGAGATTTCCATGGCCGCGCCATCGTGGACGTTACGTTGGCACGGCCAACTTAAAACCCTTATAATTTCTTTGTTTCTACTTCGACAAATTTTTGGTTTGGACCCATCGATTTTGTCAAATTTCGCCTAAATTTTGGGCGAACATTTTCATCATATTTCTACCGTGGCGGAGCAGTTTTAACGCACACTCATTTTTGCGTAAAATGGTGCGCCAGTCTAGTTGTGACATGATGGAACAAATTCAGCCAATAGCGTTCCGCGGTACTTACTTATCACGCATCCTTTTTTAACACAGAAAAACGAACGAAAATGAACCTTATTCATAAACGGTTTATTTATACCGTTGATTCAGCCGTATATACGGCTGAAGCGCATGTTAGGGTTTTTCAGAGAATCGTATAAATTAAACAGTTTAAAACACCAAAATGGGTAACCTTTTCACTTGTCACTGAAACTTGATCTCCAACAATTTCATTACAACTCCGTCCTAAGGGTAGGAATTTGCTGCATGGGTCACACTGATGGGAAACGGCGTGAAGGGATTTACATTACCCGACTACTTATATTAACGACATCAATAGAGAAGACTAGAATAGTTTTGTACAACGTGTTAATATGAGATAACATCACGGGCTAGATAAATACAAAATAGGCATTTACAAAATCTCTCGCTAGCCAGCACTAGCGCGATAGAGACAACTGCATCTTGAACTGAAATTTCCTTTTTAGACGTTTAGAAGTCTCTTGTTTTCTCCTCCAAAACTTAACCGATATTTTATTATAAAATGTACTAAAATTTGTTTTCGGCATGTTTGAACTCAGACAAAAATCGTAATATATGGACGGAGAGATAAGTAATATGATTTTTAGGTTTTGAACGTCCATATCTTTCTTAGATCAATTTATGAAAAAAAAGGAAGAAATAGGAACGTACTAATAGTATATTCAAGAAAAAAATAAAAAAGGGACGTACTAATAGTATATATTTAGGAAAAAAAATTTTACTCTAGCGGCATTACTCCATGGAGTACATGAAGGAAGCAGAGGACACGAAGTATCACAATATTGCTGCTTGTTCGGTATAAAACAATATACACACATACTCAATATTTATACAGACATCTGACCAAAGACACGCAAAATTTCGAATGTTATTAAGAACGTAGCTTGAATGTATTCTTTATTTAAAATATTCCAGAATTTATATCTGTCTAAGTCCCGATTTCAACAACGCATGTTAATGTCAACGGCATAAAATAACATGCTATCTCATTGATTGATAGGAATCACGAGAGGAACAACATGATATTTAACGAAGGATTAACTTTAACATTGCTTGGTGAAACACGCCCTAAAGGTTTCTATCTAAGGCTGACTGCGTATTATACAAATAAAAAAATTGTAAAATTCTAATTTTGAAACATTATTATTTAAAAGAATCGATTTGTTGTCTTCATTACTGTTACTCAAATTACAGGAACTCTACGCTTATAATTAATATATCATATTTTATTTTAATTACTTTTAAACATTAATTCCATATTTGATAAAATATTATTTTGTATATTATTTTCTATGTTAGTATACTCAGTTTATTCGCGGAAGTTTCTAGAACCTTGTAGACAGCAATTTGGAGCAATTACGTGAATCGTAGGCGCCAACGAAGCCTTTGATCACAGATGACTTAATTAGACTGATCTTTACAAATTGTCAAAATGGCGACGGCGAGATCTTGATTGCCTTGTGAACACGATGGAAATATGAGAAAAGCAGATATGGCTTTCAATACGTATTTTGAATTATAAACATAATATATATTAAACATACAAAACATTGTGAATGGTAAAGTCCCTTGCTAATATAATCAAATTGTATGTTTTAAGGATAGCTTAGCTAATACCTACTATACCAATATAAGTGTTGACAATAAAATTACAATTATTAACACTAATTAAAACGTACCTTAATCCATACATAAAAAAAATTGTTTTCAGGTGGTTTTCAATACATATTTAGCTACTTTTTTTGAGAAAATGTACAGTTCCCACGGGAGATCTATTTACGCGCACAAAGTCGCAAACATATAGTGTAACACAATTAAAATACTATTCGAACATAATATAAACTGGAACAAATAAAAAGCAATCGCTTAGTATGTTAAAAATTCATAGAAATTGTCACGAAATTCTGTTTTTCAACGATAAAAACGATTTGTGCCACAAAACATGTTTTCGGGTGTCAAAGACATTTATAACATCGAACACAAATAACAGCCTAATGATTCTCATTACGAAAAAAGCTAGTCACTGGGCGGGCCGGGTCGTCGAACTGTTGCGCACCCCTGAAATTCACAACACCCCCGTAATTAGTGATGATCAGAAATTTGCAACCTTTTTTAATAATTATAATGAGGCAACTTTTTTGAGCGTCTTTTGTGAAACAAGAAAGTTAAATTGACGTGTTAATGATAGCCGAGTGATGATATAAGGGTGTCCTTACAACCTTATCAGATATGGATGAAAACAAAGTGTTCATACTACTGATCAAACATAATGTACCATGTAGTATTGGGGTAATTTAGACCCGTATTGATAAAGAAATCTCAAACCCAACCTCACTTGAGGACCTTTTTGAAAGATAAAAAAGCGTTTCATTTCACTTTTAAAAATAAAGACCTTTACTTACATTACATACTTTAATTTATTCTTTTAAAAAAAAATTAAGTTGTGAAAAATATAGATTATACTTATTTTAATGTTTTTCTGTAATATTATATATTACGAATATTACGGTATTAAAAGAAATTAAAGTACTATGTAACATTAATAAGGTGTCTCAAGTGAGGTTGGATTTAATTAATTTATAAATCTTTTATCATTTTGACAATGTTTTGAAATTTACCACCCTCCAGTGATAAATACAATTTTTCTCTACGCATACAAAAATTAAGTATTTTATTGCCAAACTGTACATATTTTTACTCCCAAAGAAAACGAAGGGGTGTTATAATTTTATATGTTAGTTTGTTTGCACCTCCCAAACGGATTAAACTATTTAATTTTATAATGGCTGACGTGATCGGCGGGGATTTTTACAATTTCATCATCATCATTTCGCACATAACTGGTGATACGGCGGCTACTTACATTTTTAAACTACTAAAAATAATAAAAGACTTCAAAATTATAGAATAAATTTATTTACTTCAGTGAAAATAAGTATTACTTTGTGCGAAGTAAATTTATTTTTTGCTTTTTAGTTTACTTTTTGAAGTCGGTTTTTTTTTTAATTATTTTATTTAATTTTGTCTACAGTTATAACATAATTTGTCATCCAAGTTAGAATACGACGATTTCTGTGTCCCATCAAATTCAGCACGGCCGTACCATCCTTTTTTCGGTCGGTCTAAATTCCTATAGATATCAACATAAAAAAAACTTTTATCGTTTAAATCAATAGTAGATTGGCAATCGCACTAAACAATATAATTTAATATGTATCACTTATAGATAATTAGGAACACTATGTTTTCATCCATATCTGACTTACTGAACTAATTTTACCGTAGAATAACTGTGTATCGAGAGTTGGCATTTTTACAAATTGTTTTTAATGGAATTCTATGTTTTTACTAGTTATGTTTTTAATGGCCTTATATTCTATGTTTTACCAAAGCAATTCCAGGCAACAATACGTAATAAAAACAGAAATTAATATTTCCATTAAAACAGTTAAATATAACATCTATTTGAGATGTGCAAATGTTTTAAAAGTATTTGCATTGGAAATGCAAAGCGTTCAGCGTCGAACGTTTCCACGCAACATTTTCAAAGAAAACTCTACAGCGTTTGTGAAAAACACTTCATACACCGAATTGTGTTTGTTTTTCATTTCCCGAAACAGGAAAAGCAGTGCTAATGTTTTGGTCTTATTTATTGTACAGTCAGGGAAACTTACAGTTTCGTATTTTAATAGTATTGCATAATGATAAACACACCTTAAAGTATTATCACTCACTTATTTTACATTTGTATAATTATGTAAATGAAAAAGAGTTTGTCTGTCTTCACGGTTCAACCGATGAAATTAAAAAAAAAGTTATATACCTACATAATTCGACAAAGAGACACTTTAAATCCCAGGAGAGGATATATGAGTCTTTATATAGAAAAATTCAGTGTCCCACAATTAAAAATCTCTGTAGCGCACTGGCTTAGCGTGTGAGTGCTCAAGCTGGAGGTCAGGGTTTAAATTCAGCCGAAGAAAAAAATTATTTTCTTAGTTCCTAGATTATGCATGTAAACAAATGTGTGTATAATTAAATTAAAAAAGATATATGTACTGTATAAAAATATTAAATACATTTCAATTGTCTGGTACCTGTAACACAAGTTCTTCGGATACTTAGCAGGTGATTAGATAAGACGAGGCGTAAAACGTTCTTATATATTATTGTATTAATAACAAAGCAAAACCACGGACAAAATCTAGTGTATAACTAAACCATTAAACCAGCTTAGTTAAGTACATTTTATTGAAACTAACACCAGTATCGGATAAACAATATCGTAAATAAAGGTTAAACAAAGCTCCCAGCTAAGTAAAGAATTATTTAATTATCTTGCCTTCTAATTGAAATGTATAGAGCACAGATACATTAGTTCTGTTTAGTTGGGGCCGCTATTCCCGTGACCATATTAACCCTATATAGTAGTGGAAAAAAACTATTGGTGTAAGATAACTAAGGACATTTTCTTCGTTATAATAACGTTTTATGATTAAAATTATAATAATTAAAGATTAAAATAATAATCTGTATATGTATCTTCTTATTTTATCTTATATCTTATCTTATAATATATAAAAATTAATTGATGTTCGTTAGTCTCGCTAAAACTCAAGAACGGCTGAAACGATTCGCCTCTTTTTAGTCTTGAAATATTCGTGCAAGTCCAGGGAAGGTTTAAAAGGTTTTTTTATGCTCAACGAAGTGGGCACGGGTCAGCTAGTCTTACATATAAAAATTAATTGCTATTCGTTAGTCTCGCTAAAACTCGAGAACGGCTGAACCGATTCGGCTATTTTAGTCTTGAAATATTTATGGAAGTCCCGGGAAGGCTTAAACGGTTCATCACAAACTGTTTCTATGCTCAACGTAGTGGGCACGGGTCAGCTAGTCTGTACATAAATGTGTAATCTAAATAATAATCATTCATATACTATGATATAAATATTTAGTTTTGTTTACGACAAATATTGTGTTTTTGCTGGCATAGTTTTTGTTATAATATAAACGATCATGGATAGCCATGAAATAAAATATGAAAACTAACTTTTCCAGTTCTTAAGTCTTATAAAGTTTCGTTCCGTTCATTAATTATTATTGTATTTAGATGATAATATTATGTTGAATTCTAAGCTTGTAAGTGGCTGTCTGGATAGTAAAATAGAGTTATTGTAGAAGTAATATCTTAAACTTTAATGTTTTGGGAAAAATAAAATAATTAAATTTAAAAATTGAAATACAAAATATTACGAAGAAGAGCAACGTGAAGCAAAAAATTTCAGTAGGAACAATTTTAAGAGGAATTTACGAACGATGAAGTGTGAAAATTGGCACAGGAAAATTTTATAAGTCCAATTACTGGATTACTATCGTAGTAACATATTAAAATGAACACTTCCTTTAATGAATTTAAAAATTGTCTGATAAGACAGATAGATCCGACATGCGTCGGATGGGTAAAAAGTCGGTCCAATGCCTGATCTCTCACCAGTAGGTAATGAAACCTAATAGAACTGTCACTCGATTCTACTGGCGAGTCCTTATAAGTAAAGCGAATAAAGAGCATCCTGTGTATTGCGCATACACTTGGGAACCATAAAATTACTGCCTGGTTTTAACGAAACCGGCCACTCACGACCACGCAAAATCAACGCGGAAGCTTATATTATTTCAATCGGATTTACATAATATTTGTTATTCAAATTCGAAAAAACAAAACCTTACTGTGTGTGTGTGTGTAACGTGTGTGGGAAACACACGTACAACACACATAATAACAAGTTTAAAAATCCAATTAAAATTTTCAAACAGCTAAAATCCAACACATAGAAACTAAAAGTTTTCATTAATTGCTTCGCTTCAAAACTGTATTTTTTGGGTGCAGACAACTTCTAATGAAACCGAGTGTGGTGGGAGCATGCATTTTATCGAAATGTGTTTCGTATTTTGGGTTCCGTGTTCCGCGTATAATATTAACTTGACCTCCAACAAAAAAGGGGTATTACAAATATGACGTGTATGTGGCATCGTAGCACCCAAACGGGTTTGATATAATTTTATTGATATAATTTTATATTGAAAGCTGACATTGCCGCGAGTGTTCTTAGCTACAACTCATCATCATCAGTTTGCTCACTGCTTAACAATTTCGACCAAATGCCACTTACATTTTTTTATTTTGTTTACAGTTATTTCATTATTTTACCGGTAACATAGGTAGGTCATCATGTAGGACAAATCTAAAAGTGTTAGTTTCTAACCTATTTGGAAATAAAAGATTTCATTTTCATTTAATATTTTGTAATGCCCAAATGTTCTACGAATTATCTTATTATTATTTATACTTCTTATTCTAATTTGACGACCTCCGTAGCGCAGTGGTTGAGCGCGTTGGTGCTCGAACGAGGAGTCGCGGGTTCGAATCCCGCCGGGGGAACAAAAAGTTTTCAATGTTCCTGGGTCATGGAACATTATATTAATCACAATATTAAAGTTATGTATAATATAATTTAAATCTTAAATATGTGTATAGTATTAAATATATTTCCGTTGTCGGGTACCTGTAACAGAAGTTCTTCGGATACTTAGCACATGGCCAGATTGACGTGGTGTGAAACGTCAATAGATATTATTTATTAAAGATACAAATATAAGAAATCTCTTCTTCTTATGTAATCACTTACGGAACCCTACACAGCGCGTCTAGTTCCTCTTGCTTGTATTTTTTATCACGATAAAGTTTAGATTGGACTCGGTGTCCCTTTCAGACGCCCTAACGAACGCGTTTGTTCGCCCTTTGACATCGTGTTGTGAAACACACCGATTTGTCTCATGCAAATTCACTTTCATTCGTTTATTTTTTGCACATAATATAATAGAATGAACATGTAATATACATCATCGTATATTCTGCTGATAATTGAAGACATCAATGGATGAAGGTGAAATGTAACAAAATTCTGATTTCGATAAAATTAAGCTCAAACTGTCAGTTAAACATTTTAGAATGCGTCGTGAAGTATTAAGTACATTAATCTAAAGATCCGTTTCTAGAATCAATGTACAATACTTTACTACATATCCTAAAATGTTTATGTGACAGTTTAAACCCAATTTTCTGGGTGACATTTTTCTGCGACATACGACCATCGTCCATTCTTCAATTATAAATGCGAAAGTTTGTAAGAATGTATGGATGTATGTATGAAATGAAATATGACTTTTTGTTTTACACAAATATTACGGAACGGATTGTGGTGAAATTTGGAATGGTAGTAGTTTATATTGGATTAAGAAAGAAACCAGGAGTATATACTTATAATAATACATAAAATGTAAATAATCTATGTTATTACTAATCTAAAATTATTAATAATCTATGTACATCATGAATTTCAGACAAGAACCTATATTACATTTAATAACATACATCCAAATACAACTAGTACAATATCCAGCTACAAACAGTTTCAACTCAATAATATCATGCACAGCCAAATACAACCAGTACATTATATCCAGCTACAAACAGTTGCAACTTAACAATATCATACACACTACACAGCCAAATACAACTAGTACATTATATGCAGCTCCGAATAGTTTCAACTTAACAATATCATACACAGCCAAATACAACTAGTACATTATATCCAGCTACAAACAGTGTCAACTTAACAATATCATACACAGCCAAATACAACTAGTACATTATATCCAGCTCCGAACAGTTTCAACTTAACAATATCGATATAAATCACCGCTTAGAGGGTTATCAAACATAAAATAGGATGTTCCGCTAAGTGGCTATCTAAAACCGCGTCCAGAGTGCTGTTATAGACTCTCAGTAATGATATTTACTCATAAAACCGACTAGAACCCATTAAACACATCCACCAGAGACCCGCCGATGTAAATTGAACTTTACGTCTACGAAATTGGATATAAATTGACCTGAACTCCTCCCAGGTCACTGCCTCTCGCTCCGCAACTTAAGACTTCTTGTAGGTACTCTACAATTTAGTTGTTTGAAATTCATTTCGAAGTCCAAACTTTGTCCGAATTGAGATTTACGTTGCAGATTGCCGCAGAATTGGGTGAGACGTCAATGCGCAGTTAAATGGCGTCTTAAAATATGGATTCTTATATTTTCACTTTAGTTTACTAAAATATAAATGTATGTTGTATATTGAGAGCTTAGCATGAGACCAGACTGACGTGATCCTCCATAGACAATATTTTTATTACAGATACCCTATATAGTAAAATCCTCCTGTCACAGTGTTAGGTACCATACTCCTCCGAAACGCCTAGACCGATTTTATGAAATTTTATATGCATATTCAGTAGGTCTGAGAATCGGCTACTATCTATTTTTCATACCCCTAAGTGATAAGAGTTCACCCCTAACAATTTTTTAAAATTTATGGACTAATTACATTAAAAATACATACAACCCTAAATGTTCACTTTTCTATCACCAACCCGTATTTTCTAATAGTTGCTTTAGTAATAATCACATGCGGGTTCCGAATTCCGCGTTGCGGGTTTCAGGTTTCGAGTTACGGGGTCCGGGTTCTATGTTCCGCGTTGCGGATTTCGCGTTGCGGGTCTCCCGATGTAATTGGATTACATCACAAACTGTTTGTACGAAGTGGGTACTGGTCAGCTAGTTGATGTATAATAATAGCTATCGCACCTATTTCGATGGCAGTAGCCGGTTATATTGTATCCATATTTCATCCTTTACTTTAGAACCCAACTGGGATGAGTGGCGAGAGTTCAGACTTAAGGTATTTTTTCTTTGAATTTCTTAGAAAAACTTTTCTTTGAAAAACATAAATATGATAAATTTAACCAGAATACACTAATTATATAGCCTGTATAAATAAATAATAACCAGAGTTTTATAACGAATCTATTGACATCTGTTATATTAAAATCTCGGTACCTAAGTACTACGATAAAACAAACAGACAATTTATTTTGGCTTCTCTGTCAATTAAAACAGCCTTCTGTTTAATACTGAATTCCATTACTTATCAGGTGAAACATCGTTTGTAAACAAAAAGTCTCATACATATTAATAGAGCCTGATATGAAACACATAATTTCATGTTTATAAGTCGGGCTATTATGCCGTCACACATGCTAACCGCTTCCTGATGTGACACACAAATTATACGTTCAGTTGTTTTTACAAGCTAGCCTGTTACTGGCTGCTTTGAAAGTATATATCATAAGCTATTAGCTTAATACCGATTACTTTAAAGTATTATGATGCGATATTGTTTATTGTGCAATTTATAACACAGACACAGCGATTTTCCTGCCGGGAATTTTAAGCCGGATTATAAGAATATCTTACATGGCGATATCAAATATGTTACCAGTTTTTTTGTGACAGCTCTTGTTCAAAAGATAAAAAAATACACTTTTCACAAAAAAATAATGTTTTATTGACATCGAACATCAAGAAATTGCCTTTTTAGTGTTTTTCTAGAATGGAACTTGGGCAATCTCCCATAGTTTCCCCAGCAATTCGGCCATCATATGAGTGTCTCACCTACGTTGCTATCTATTCTCCATCATTTTTATGTCTTGGTGGAAACATTCTCCTCGTTCTTCGCTTAGATCTGCTAAATTATGGTGAAATTGATCTAGATTACTATTGTGATTTAATATTCATATTATTACAACTTAAATCTTTGAAACGAACCAGCATTTCCTCGCAACATAATTATGCTACTTTTTTTTTATTTATTAAATCAATAAAAGAATTACATAAAAAAACTTAATCTACACAGTTTAACAAAAACCATTACGTCATTCAGCGAACCTTATGTCAAATGCCATTCATTTTTGTTTTCGAACTTTCTACGTGATAATAGCGATGGCACCTTGAATAAGTGTCCAAGAATCGATATGTCCAAGAATCGATTGCTCGCTACCAAAAAAAAATATGTTTATAAAAAAAGTTACAGGATAAACACAGCTTAACTTCTCTGTTTAATCATTGTTGAAATTTAATGTTTGAAGATGACGGATCGGAATAATTTCAACAAGTTTATTAATAAAATACTCCCCAAGTTACTTTGTACCTAATGGCCGAGTAGCATTTAAATAAATTTAAATTTGTTCAAAACTTTCAGAATACATTTTAAATAATGCTTTTCATTCAATTAATTATGTTTTCACGGAAATGGTTTTCATTTTCGCGTATTAATTATTCAACACTTAAGTACTCTATTAATTTAGATAACTCCTAATGGGAAACATGGTTTTATTAATCAAGATGTTTAAAATTAAAAAATTTAAACAATCAAGCTTCTTAACTAATGTCGGTACTAATTTTGTTGTCAAATGTATTTTTTTTATTTAGTTTTTATTTAGTCGTAGTACCTAAGTACTATAACACATAAAATTACCTATGATAACTTTGTATACGGAAAGATGAAAAAAACAGTCATTTAAAATGTTAACTAATTAACCTTTATTTAAAATAATAAACATAATGTTTTATCACATGTCTAATGCTGGACAGTTGACTTATATACTTGCCACACTTGACAGGATTGGCGAGCAATTTTTCATAAGTATAACAATGTACGCGGAAATGCTGCGGCTCATTTCCGGAAATACTAATTATTATTCCAGAAATACTGAGATATATTTTTTAAAAGCCCTCCGGAAGTTGTGGATTCAATTCCCGTGCGAAGAACAAAAAATGTTGTTTTCAAGTTCGGTTAGGACAATGCAGGCTGATCACCTGATTGTCTGACAAGAAAGATGATCCATGTCGACACATGTAAAATGTCGGTCCTGCGCCTGTTCTCTCATCCGTCGTGTTAGTTTACCGTCCCACTGGGTTATGAGAGTAAAAGGAAGAGAGAGTGTCTTTGAGTATTGCGCACACCCTTGGACACTCCTGCGTAGCTGGCCTTTTTTTCCTTCAGTTCATTGTAACCACAATGAAATCGGCTACCGACACTGAAATCGGTGAGGAGAGCTATTAATAATTATTATTATTGTCGCTTTTTGCTATTTTATTTTTGGCACCCCACGAATACATATCTAATAATTAATAAGTTGAGCTGCCTTTTAAATTCTGTAACCACTTAATATATTTCAAACGCCGTTCTATTTTTGTTACTGCTCAAACGTTTGATACTAATACAAACTCACTGGACCTTACAAATGTGTCCGCAATCGAGGTCCAATTTAATTAAATTCACTCGAATAAATATTATTCGAGTGAATAATTTAATTTTAATGTGACTGCCGAACGTATAGAAAATTTCATTAGGGAAAAACGGACTTAATATCTTCAGCGCTTGCCAGTGTTAATCGTTTGTCTAAATATCATGCCTTCTCTTTTATTTATTAATAGGAAGAACGAGAGAAGGGACATGTCTAATCAACGAATAACTTGAAGTGGCGTTGGTGGAACGTATTCACACTTGAAGTGATTTCAAAGGGATCTTAACACTCAATATTGCTTTAAAATCGTTACAATGGTTCGGCGGGGGTATATTGAAATATAAATCTTAAAGCTTAAGAGGAAACACCACGAAATTTTTTCCATACAAAAATAGGGGTCTAGGGGATTTCTAGTTCCTCCCTGGATAACACCTCTAGAGTAACAATTTTTTTCCTGAATATTTATGGATATTGTTTGTACGTCCCTATTTTTTCCTTTTTTAATAAATTAATTATTTAAAGAGATATGGACGTTTGAAAACCTAAAAAAAATGGCCAGTCTCTCCGCTATGTTTAAATATCTAGGAAACAGCTGATTTGACTACAATAAACAACAAAAGCAAAAAATAGGAACCTAGCTCAATTCTTTTTTTAGCTAATACAGAAAAAAATATTAAAATCTGTTAAGTTTTGGAGGAGGAAACAGGAATCCCCCAAACGTCGATTTCTGGTACTTCTAATAGGTAATTTCAGTGGACTGAAAAGCAAGTTGGAAACTTGCAGTTGTCTCTATCGCGCTAGTGCTGGCTAGCTAAGGCACTGCGAGACAGCAATAGATTTTATAAATACCTATTTTGTATTTCTCTCAACCGTGGTGTTTCCTTTTAATATTGCTATCAAGCTATGCAGTGTGATTGTTATTCGAAAAGGTCTTATGACTATCAGTGGTTGTAATGGTCAGGCCACACGGTGACGCACCGCACCGCGATACTCCGCAACGCACGAGACCACACGAAAAGTGCGGCATCGCAATGTTAACATTTTCCTACCCCGCACACCGAGTTGTACATACTGTATATATTCAATACTTTTACTATACACATTTTATTACATAACTAGCTGTTCCCGCGACTTCGTTCGCGTGGTTTTTGAGTGACTTAAGCCGTTTATGCAGCGCACCCAATAAAAGTCCCCCCAAATGTGAATAATTTTCCCCGTTTTTGCAACACTTCTCACTGATGCTTCTCTCCCATTGGTTGCAGCGTAATGTTATATAACCTAAAGCCTTCCTCTGTAAGTGGACTATCCAAAAAAAATGAATTTTTCAAATCGGACCAGTAGTTCCTGAGATTAGCGCGTTTAAACAAACAAACTCTTCCGCTTTATAATATTAGTATAGATACACATATTTAATACACATCCATGACCCAGGAACACAGAAAACTTTTTGTTTCTTCGACGGGATTCGAACCCACAACCTCCCGCTCAACAACTGTGCTACTAAGTTAGCTATGTCAAATAGTTTTATAAGAGACATAAAAATGTATTATCATGCATTTTTAACTCTTCCACGGTTCACTAAAACTGTGAATTATTAATCTTATACGCGTAGACTAAAAATCACTATTCATTGAGCAAACAATTTTAGTGCAATCCTTTTAGTGGGGCTTTGAGAATTTTAATAACGGAACCCGACCGTTGTCCAAACAGATCTGTGCTTAAGGCTGCTCACCCGGTATGCTTTTTGTAGGAACGATAATTAATCGGACAGATTTTTTCTTCATATTTTTACTGACCTTTTGTATGAAATGTGATTGCAATAGCATTCACTTTTTTATTTTTACCGACAAATAGTCGGTCGCCGATTATCGCCCTTATGGAAATTGTCAAAGTACCTTGCGTTTGAGAACCCGTGGTTACGTCTAAGGTAGCACTTTGCCCATCTACGATATGCTTTTGTAGGAACGATAATCGGACATATTTTTTCTTCATATTTTGACCGACCTTTTGTATGCCACGTGATTGAAATAGCATTCCCTTTTCTATTTTTTACCGACAAATAGTCGGTCGCCGATAACGCTCGTATAGGCACCCTTATAGAATCCGACCGTCGTCCAAACAGATCTTCGCTTACATTAGGGAAACAAAAGTTGAATTATTATTCTCGCTGCGTTATGGGCTTGATGTATTACTGGTTCTTGGGTATTTGTGTGCGGAATCTCCCTAATATTTCGTACATCTGTAATAATAATAATAAATAACAATGCCTCCCACACCGATTTCGGTGACGGTGGCTGGTTTCATTGAAACCAGCTACGCAGGAGTTTTTAATAGCACCCAAGTGTGTGCGTAATACACATAAACAATCTCTCTTCTTTCACTCCCGTAGCCCAGTGGGACGGACAACCGACAGGACTGGCGGGAGATCAGGTGCAGGAGCGACTTTTTAGATGCCCATCTCAATGGTGTTGTATATTGTGCTCAAGCGCACAATATGCAACAGCATTTTTTTATTTTACATAGTTAGACGAAAGACACGACTGGCGAGAGATCAGGCGCAGGACTTACTGCTTACATGTCCATCTAGTGCCCATGCGTTCACCTAATTGACTGACAAGAAAAAAACCCATGTCAAAATTCTAGTCAGTCAATTAAGTGATTCTGCTCTTAGTCTGCATTGTCTGCCCACCTCACATTCCCACCGCTGCAACTCCTATACGTCAGGATCCGCAGCAGTAACCAACCCATTCTGCTCTCGGACGCCGTCCGATGAACAGGTACCGTGCCGCGATCTGCTCGTCACCTTGCCAGGTAGCGCTATCCCTGCGATAGTGCTGTCTCGCTCTGTGCCGTGCGCGCAGTCCAGGTACTCGACTCGCTTTTCGATTCCGCGCCGCGACGAGAAGACGACAGAGTTCCGCTGAGACGCTCATTGTCTACCTCGTTCCCGCCTCTTATCGCGAGCCTTCTGCTCGCCTTTGCCGCCGCGTTTCTCGCCACGTACTTCCGCCTGTACGAGTGAGTCGTTTTGTGTTGTGTTGTGAGTTCCAGCGCCCGAAGGAACGTTAACTGTAAGTTAAAGTGACACGATAGGCACACACACGAGGAGTCCCTCCTCTTACTCACCTCCCCTCCCGAACGCCGGGAGGGGCAGATTTTAAGCCATTAACTATTAGAGAGCAGAATCTCCAAGCCAGATCCGGGCGCATTAATCATGGCTAACAACCTGATTAATACGTTCCTGGCATTCCTGTCGCAGGAATTCCCCCAGGTAGCCACTTGGTGGGAGCTTTTTATGAGCTCCCAAAGCCAGGACTCTCCCGCGTCCCCCGACCCCGAGATCGCGAGTGTCTCGCAATTTATTCCCGCGATCCCTACCGAAAATTTCGCGGCCACCCAATCTCCTTCTGAGATGTCTTGCTCGGAGCAGGATTCCGACCGTAATGAAGGCGAATTCATTACGGTCAAGTCGAAAAAATCGACCAAGAGGAAGCGCGCCGAAGTTTCTTCCTCTTCGGTCCTATCGTCCCCGACGAAACCCGCCGCGACTAAAAATCGTAAAACCGCGAAAGCCGTGCAGGCTAGTAGCTCCGCGACCCCCGTAGGCGCCCAAACCGCCCCTCAGGCATCCCAGGCCCCGCCGGCTTCCCAATCACAGCCCCTCCCGGCCTCTCAGCCCTCCCAGGGTCCTCCGAAATCTAAACTTCCTCCCCCTGTAATAGTACAGGAAAAGAGAAAGTGGAACGTAATCGCCACAGCCATAAACGAATGTAAAATTCGTTACTCTTCCGCCCGCACTACCCCCATAGGTATTAAGGTGCAAGTTGAGTCCCCTAACGACCACCGCCATTTAACTTCGTTCCTTCGCGAACAAAATATAGGTTATCACACCTATGCCCTTGAAGATGAGCGCCAACTGCGCGTAATTATTACCGGAGTTGATAAATTTCTCTCCAACAAAGAAGTCCTCGAGGACATTATTTCACAGGGCTATCCCGCCCTTGAGGTGCACAGAATGCACCATCCCATTAAAAATCACAAGTATAATATGGTACTTGTAGTCCTTCCCCTCACACCTGAAGCTAAAGCCATTTTCAACCTACGTACAGTATGCTATATGTCCGGCATACGAGTAGAGTCCCCGCGCAAACTCGGCGCTCCTGGCCAATGCCATCGGTGCCAACTATACGGTCATTCCGCGCGTAATTGTTACGCGAGACCCCGCTGCGTCAAGTGCCTTGGTGACCACGGCACCTCTGACTGTCCCCGCAAAAACCCAGCTGAGGAGTCCGAGCCTCCCAGCTGCGTTCTTTGCCAAACCCAAGGCCATCCTGCCAACTACAGAGGGTGCAAAAAAGCACCCAAATTTAAGAGGCGCCCAGCGCCTCAACCACTTAAAGCCCTCCCCCAGGAGAAATTTGTCCCTGCCCGCCCTCCCACCTCAAATGCCTGGGCTAAAAAACCCTCGCCCCCATCTCCGGCGGTTATCGCCGCTCCCCCTAAACAGGCCTCACCCCCCGCGCATACCCGCGAACTTCCAACATCTTCTTTCACGAACGATATCTCGTTCATTGCCGATTTTTTCAAAGATATTAAGAGTATCGATCCAATTGAAACGGCCCTTTTAGCGGCAAAACTTAAAGGTTCGCTAGCGGACAGAGCAGACGCGATGGTAACACATGGCACCCTTATCAATAAGATCATAAATCTTAACGGTAACTAATGGATCCCGCAGGTAGAAAAAGGCCCCACTCCCTATGTATAGTGTCGTTCAACACGAACGGCATTAGCAATAACATTGACGAAATCCGAGAATTCGTCCATTCTAACAACGTCGATATTCTTCTAGTTCAGAAGACGTTTTTAAAACCTAGTATACGGACCCCAAAAATTGCAAATTACAAAGCAACTAGAAACGATAGAACTCGATCCCGTCTTGGAGGTACAATTATTTATTATAAAAACTCACTTCACTGTGTCCCCCTCGAACCGCCATCACTATTAAGTCTTGAAACTTCTATATGTCACATCAGCATGACAGGTCACGAACCCATTATTGTAGTATCCGCGTATCTATCTACAAACGCGGCCCTTCACATTAGCGACTTAGAATCGCTCTTTAACTTAGGCAACGCCGTCATCATAGCCGGCGACCTAAATTGTAAACACCCCGAGTGGGGTAACGTAAACAGTAACGTGAACGGAAACGTTCTTTATAGATTAACAGACCAATTAAGATTTGTACTCTTAGCACCTGAGGACCCCACTCGCTATGATACTCATCAACGTTCAAATAACGTTATTCACAATCCCAGTACCATTGACGTAGCCCTAGTCAAAAACATTTCTCTCAATATCAATATTGAGACTCTTCACGAGCTTAACTCGGACCACAGACCGGTTAAAATTGCACTTGGCAATTTAAACCCCTTAAGCACTAGTACTAAAAGAGTAATAGATTATAAATTATTAGCAGACAATTTAAAGAATCTTCAATCGAGTCATCTCGATAGCATTCCCGACATTATTGATAGTAGCGATTTGGCCCTTCAGGCAGCCTCTAAATTGACCGACCACCTGGTAGCGACCATAGATAAATCATCCAGGGAGATGCCAATGACTTTTGAAAGACGTTGGCCTCTCCCTGAAGACATAAGAGAGTCCATCAGACTCCGAAACGCGGCTAAACGCGCCTATGATCGTTACCCGTCGGAAGAGTGGAGGAAAACCCTCCGACATTACGAGAGGGAAGTTAAATTCAAAGTTAGAGACCATAAAGCCGAGAAATGGGATCGACTTCTAAGCGAATTAGAACCATCACATACCGCGTACTGGCCCCTCGCGAAAGCCCTTAAAAAAGACACGGAGTGTGATATGCCTCCGTTAGTCGTACCAAATCACCCTCCTGCACTAGAAGATACCGACAAAGCCGAAATACTAGCCGATACCATTGAAAAACAATGCCGGCCTAGCTCCCTCTCTGTAGACAACTTGCACCTTAGTTTAGTTAATAGAGAAGTCGAAAACCGACTCTCGATGCCACCCACAGTGCCCCCAAGGCCGGTGGACTCGGATGAGATCAAAGACATTATAAAAAATTTGAATGCCAAAAAAGCCCCCGGTCAGGACGGTATATCAAACAAAACCCTTAAATTATTACCTGCCGCACTAATTCAATTGTTAGTAAACATTTTCAATGCCCTCTTAGTAGGATGTTCATTCCCAGACATCTGGAAAGTAGCCATTGTTATAGGCATCCATAAACCGGGTAAACCCCGCGCGTCCCCAGGTAGTTACAGACCGATTAGCCTAATTAGCTCATTAGGCAAAGTCTACGAAAGAGTAATACTCAGGCGTCTAAAAGACGTCATTGTAGACAAAAACCTACTCCCAGACGAACAATTCGCCTTCCGCGAATTGCATAGTTGTCCCGCCCAAGTACACCGCCTCACGGAGTACATACTAGAAAGTAAAAACGATAGGAAAGCGACTTGCGCTGTTTTCTTTGACGTTGCTAAAGCGTTCGATAAAATCTGGCATAACGGTTTGCTATATAAACTTTATCAATTAGATATCCCCGATTATTTAGTACTGATAATCAGTAACTATTTAAAAAACCGGTCATTTCTTTTTAGAGTCGAAGGTACTCTTTCCTCCCAAAGACCCATCGCGGCGGGTGTCCCACAGGGCTCAGTCCTCTCTCCCTCCCTCTATAACCTATACACTAGTGACATTCCCAAACACCCTAAGGTGCAAATAGCCATGTTCGCGGATGACACAGCTTTATACTGTGCTCACCGCAAGCCCTCTATAGCCGCAAAATCCCTTCAGGAGGCAGTTACCGACCTTGGTAACTGGTTCTCGAAGTGGAGAATAGAAGTCAATCCAGACAAAAGCCAAGCCATCCAATTCGATAAAAAAACGGCCACTAGACAAAAAATGTGTCCTATTAGTCTGCACGGCACGGTATCATTCCCGAAGCCAAAAACGTTAAATACCTAGGCGTAGTTCTAAACAAGTCGATGAATTTTTCAACTCACGTCACAGCCGCGATCCGAAAAGCGAAATTTGTACTTTACAAATTGTATCCGCTATTAAATGCGCGTAGTAAAATGTCCTTAAGACATAAACGCACCCTCTACATAACTTGTATAAGAATTATTCTCACTTATGCGTGCGTCTCTTTCGCACACATAAGCGACAATCAAATGGACCGATTACAAAAAGTCCAAAACCGATTTTTACGTCTAGCAACAGGCGCCCCCCGGTATATGCGTAACATCGACTTGCATAGAGACTGCGAACTCGTCACTATTAAAGCCCACATCCAGGAACTCGCCGGGAGATTCTTTGATAGAGGCAAAAGGCACCCCAACCCGCTCATTCGTAAGGCCCAGGATTACGAACATGACGCACGGACTTTCCGACATCCTTTCAAACGACCTAAGCACATCTTAGTCGATCCCATAGATAGTATCACAAAACACGTAAACTGCAACATTTGCAGTCACGTAAACACACCACACCACACGCACCCGCGTGGTTAGTACTGCACCAAGGCCGGCGCCGGCGTTGTCCCAGGAGACTTTTAGCACTCACTACAACACGAACTGACTTACAGACCGACTCACACACGGGACCGAGTTCGGACCCGAGTTCGAGCCCGCTTCCTAGCAGTTTAGGAACACACCTAAACGCCCGCGACCGCGATTTGGATATAGAGAGCTCTATAAACAAGGCGGACCTCCTAGACATTAGAAATTACGCGCGCGAACTAACCCGACCGCTCGCGGAAGGGTGAGGGCCTTCCCTTCTTGCACTAGCCAAGTCAATATCAATATAAAAGAGCTTCTCTAACGCGATAACTCGTTCGTGGATAGTTTTTGCTACCGCGCGTGAGCTACCTCACTCGTCAGAGAGTGAGGACGGGGTTCGGGCCCCTCAGCAGGGAGGACACGTGTCCTACACACCGTATAAAAATAGACTACTTCCGTAGCTATCCCCAAAATCCGATTTGAATATCACCCGGGTGATGTTAGGGGGGGTCAAACCTCCCCATCTACTCCCAGCCAAACAACTAGCCACCCGGCTAGTTATAGTCCGATACAGCTAAATCGGCTTTCGAGCCATTAGTGAGTACCTTTCGAAAAAAAAAAAAAAAAAAAAAAAAAGTAACCAACCACGAACCCTTTGATATGATCTCAATGGTTCCTGAGGAATAAGTTAAAAGGAAACACCACGAAATTTTTTCCATACAAAAATATTACTATACTAGGGGATTTCTATTTCCTCCCTGTATGTATTTCTCTCCTGTAATTTTGTATTTCTCTCAACCGTGGTGTTTCCTCTTAAATCCCACAACGAATGCAGGAGTAGGAACTATTTCACAGACCAGCACGAGACAGAACTCGTGAGGTCACCCGCAACTAGACTCGGAAACAATATTTTTTGTTGTTCCAACGCAGAAATTGAAGTCACGTATCTCAAACATCGCATACACGACAGAAATCAAACTCCAATCCAATGAATCAAGGAGACAATGATAATGACATGATATATCATAAAACATTTGTGCTGTGCTATCCTTATAACTTTAAGTGATAGATGTGATAATTTTTTCGAGATTTCAGTGGTAAGAAAATAATATTTGAAGCGAATCCACAGATTTGACGTCATCGATCCGACGCGCATAAACATAATTAAATTAACGCTATGTTTAGCTTAATTTATGCCCCAGAGATTATCTATGTATTAGAGGAAGACGTGACGACGCAATTTCCGGTTTTTAGTTTCAAAGAGACGCGACATCGCGTCAGCATCCGGTGCTTCCAAATAATATACTACGAGTACTCGAATGAATTTGTTTCGAGTTCGAGCTCGATGCAAATTTTTGTTGGTTATAGCGCTTGTTACGGTAAGTTATGATTTATTTGACGAGATATAGATGAAATAATTATTCATCACATTAAAAAGTAAAGAACTATTTTAAGCGCAGATTTACTTTTACCAAAAGAACGCCTACGAGACTTTTGATCACACTATAATTAATTCATATTTTTGCTATATAAATTTACTAAAAGAAAACAATCTGTTAATTTCGTATATAGAAAATATGAAACTGGGTATTTAATAGAGCTAAGAACAACTTTCTCAGTACTCAGAGCAGAATTTACCTCGCTTATCTTGTATTATAATATAAAATTACATATTAATATAATACATACCACTACTATTTTCCCCATAAATCAAGTAAGTGAATAGAAAATAATAATAATCAGTAGCGCAGTGGTTGAGCACATTGGTGCTCGAGCAGGAGGTCACAGGTTCGTATCGTGCCGAAGGAACACAAAGTTTTCTGTGTTCGTGGGTCATTGATATATTGTATTAAATTTGTGTATTAATATTATAATAAAAGTCTTTTTTATGTTTATAGTATATCAATTAAATATTTTTCCCTTATCTGGTACATCTAACACAAGTTCTTCGGATACTTAGCACAGGGCTTGACTAACGCGGTGTGAAGCATCCATAGATAAAAAAAGAGCACAGGGAATTATATTAGCAGTGAGTTATATTAATAATCCTTACACAACGGGCGTATTTATGTTATATGATAACTATAGCGCCACAGACAGCGGCTTGACATCGTTGGATTGATAATAATTAGTTACAAGATAGTATAAAAGGAACTATTAAATAAATATTATCTAAAAATGTAGATTAATTCAAAAGTCTATTTCAAAGTTCCTTGCGTTCGAGAATTCGTGGTTGCTTCTAAGGAAGCACTTTGACAAACACGGTTGAGCCTGAAATTGGTTCCGCTGTTTAGTCTCTGGATTGCCTTCCTCCTTCCTTATTTAAGAGATTATAATTGAACTCGGCACACCATCATTTTTAATTTTTTGTCTGCGAACCAAAAACAACATGATAGTAAATATCATACGTAAGCTTTTATATTATCATTTTTATGCTGAGTTAAGCTTTTTCTGTGTTTTCGCTTAAAAGTCATCGCTGTTTCAACTGGAACTCCACTGCTGGATATAAACCTCTCCCTCTCCCGTGTTTTTCCAAGGGGGTAGTTGCCTATACTCGTCACGCTTGGCAGGTGGATTGGCAAGCGCAGTATTAACAGTCCGCGAAACTACGCTGCTGGCTTTTTCCGCTATATATAATAAAAGATTAATATATAAATATTTCTGGATGTATAGGAACTATTAATTAAATGATAAGTGAAACAAACATTGACGCCAATTTTTTTTTTAATTTTAAAACTTTAAATTGATCCCTGTTTAATTAGGTTTTTGGCGCTTATTACATTTTATTAGTCCATTAAGTTCAAGAGCAAAAACAGCGCATTCATTGCGATTGCTTTGCATTTGCAAGATATACGTAATGTATATATGCCTATGTCAAACAACAAAAAATTCTTTGTGTGTGTTGTATTCAGACAATATTGTGGACGGTATTGTGGGTTAGTTATAATTTAAACGGAATCTACACGCCGGCGATGCGTGGATTCAACGTTCGTAGAGTCGGACTTCTCGACTTTACTAGCAAGTTCTTCTTATTCTGGCGATAACTTGCTGTTTCCGTTGCACTTGTTCATCTCCATCCGGCTCGAAGGATCAGACAATACCCTTAGATCCGGCTCGAAGGACCAGACAAATAATTATATTTTTTTAAATTATCATGGCGACCTAATGCTCGCTATTCTAATGTGGATTGTATATTATGTAAGCTGTGACCATTTGGTCATTACAAGAGTAGGAGTTGTTTTAGAATCAATAGTTTCAAACTCAATAATAACTTAAAGTTAGTGATAATTGAATCATAACCTTTCAGTTATAATATCAAAGCGAGTTAATGCGAGTTCAAAAATTAGCATATCCTATTCTGACAAAGTAAACATTGGGTTAGCCGGTTCAGTTGAATTATGCGACTCTTTCTACTGGGTGAGTTTTAATATTGTTTCCTTTGTGCTCGCTTCATCATGATCATTGAAAACTAACACGCCATGTAGGCGGCCTTGAAGGAGGGGAGAACTATAAAAAAAAACCTGTGTCACTCGGGGCTTCATCATCAACTTATTTTTATTATTAAACATAATTATAATTTTTATTATAATTGCATACGTACAAACAACATATGCGATAACCTCTGTAGCGCAGTGGTTATCATCTGTACTCACCAGGAGGTTCAAATCCCGCCGAAGGAACACAAAGTTTTCTGAGTTCCGGAGTCATGGATGTGTATATTTTTTATATGTGTATAATATAACTGTAATAAATATATTTTCATAGTCTGATACCTGTAACATAAGGACACTTAGCACGAGACCAGATTGACATGATGTGAAGTTTGACGACCTACTTGGCTCAGTGGTTGAGTGCGTTGGTGCTCGAGCGAAAGGTTGTGGGTTCGAATTCCTCCTAGGGATCAAAAGTTTTCAATGTTCCTGGGTCAAGGATGTGTATTAAATTGTAATATAAAATAGATATTCGGATACCTTAGCACGTGTCCAGATTGACGTGATGTGAAGCCTATATAACCCTACTCCAATTAGAAAATAAATATATTAGGAACCTTCCAATACATAGCTTGGGTCTAACTTTCAACCATGTGTAAATGAATTATTTCGAACATTTCCATACATAACCCATTCAAATTACAGTGTAGGTGACAACTTCACCGGGGATTACATTAATTGCCCCACTATACAATTAGTTAAATTACCGATCGATGAACAATTTAAAATAGCTTAATTATATTATATTTTTAAACAGAATATTCCAACAAACTGCTACGCAAACTGCTTCGGCGGTTTATAATATAATATAATAATCATTTATTCCAGACTATAGGTCCATAATTTTGTTAGTATTACAAAAAGATTCTTAAAACTATGTTAGTAGTGAAGTTTATGTAATAAATGTAAAATATTAGGTCTTTTATACCTTATTAACAAATAAGAAAAATCGCCTAAGTGCGAGTTGGTCTTTGACATAATATTATAATGTTTGATTTCATTGCCAAGCAGTGAGTGTTCTGATAATGAAGAATTATAGTTTAGAACACTCGCGATTACGTCAGCTTTTAAATAAAAAGATATATCAAAATCAGTTCATCCATTTTGGAGCTTCGATGCCATAAACGTCAAATTTATAACATACCTCTTTTTTGGTCGGAAGTTATAAATTACTTTTCAGTATTTTGTCAAATAAAAGTAAGTTAGCTGTTTAACGCAATTATACAGTTTGTTCGTTGTACGACCTCGTGTGAAAACCTGGTGAAGAGCCAATAAAAGCGACACGTGACGTCAGGCCTGCCGCCATTATTAACATTCCACTGTAGTGTCCTGTGCAGTAAAGGAAAAAGTAGATATGGCGAAACTTTGACCGTTCTTAACGAATGATTTTAAGATCTAGGCTCTTGTCGGTGGAGAAATCACCTTTTTTCTCGATCCTGTACTTAGCTTTTGTCGTCACGTTGGTTATTTTTCTCCTTTACTTTGTTATATACAGGATGATTTATGTTTCATATGTTAGGCCAAATGTAGTGCGAAGAGAATGACGCGTAGAGAATCTTTAGCTTTGGCATTAAACTACTTAATATAACTCAAAAAAATATACCAAAAGGAGTGAGTCTTAATATTCTGGGGCTCGCGGGCTCCTAGTCTATACAGACGAACGCACTGGTCGTTGACCTAAGCCCTGACCAGGATTAAAACTCATCTGTTTTGTGCCTTTTATGGAGATTTTTAATCGTGATTTTTTTCGCGTTATGATAGGTAATTTATAAGTGTTGACAAAACAAAAAATGTTCTACGTGTTTCATTCTCTTCACACTATATTCGGCTTGATATATGAATCGTGAATCATTCTGTATTCTGTTTTATATTTAGTACATATTTGTTATTTCCATCCAAAATAAAACATATTTCATGTTGTCTTTGTTCTTTCAAAAACATACCGTAGGTATACTTATTTGGCAATATTTTTTCAGTCTCTTAAGCACTATCATATTATTAACAGTTATAAAAGTACATTTAAATTAGTACTGAAGAATAAAATCGCGCAATTTCAATTGAAAAAAGTAAAATGGTATTACAGTACGCAATAAAATACTCTTCACCAAAATGTACTGAAGCGTATTATTTTCTTCAATACAAATGAACCTTTTGCTGGAAATACAAAATGCTGTATGAAGTCATTTACATTTTTATCTTAATTTATTGCAAGTAAAGTTTTTATAGGAACTTTCAGCTGTCGTTAATGTTTACATGTTTACAGGAAGCATAATATAGTACTCGTAACACCCTTACGGATATACGAAGTGTAAAATAAATGAGTTATAATACATACTTTAGGGTGTGTATGTGCCTCCTATGTACTGTAAAAGTACCAGCGCTAAAATAATTACTTTTGATTTACATGTTTCTATGAGAAATGCCTCAACATCAAAAATTTGCCCACATTATCATGAGCATAAAAAGTACCTCTTTCGGCGCTGGAACTTTCACAGTAAACTCTATATACGCGACCTATACACACCCTAAAGTATTATCACTCATTAATATTACAGCCTGTAAATATCGGTCGCTGATTTGGTTGAAAGCCAAGCTACGTAGGAATCGTTGTATATGCTTAAGTGTGTGCGCAATACAAAGGAAATACGCCAGTCATGTTACCCGACACAACAAGAGAATAGGCACAGCCGATTCATGGAATAGTTGTCAATAGAATCAGGTGTTACTTTGCGAAAAGCCATAGCATAAAATTTAAATATATTATATCTAGCAATATCCACTGAAAAATGATTACCACAGCGTGCCAGGAAATGAGTGAGTGTATGCATAGGCATGCGTTCAAACCACCTCTGTCGCTTTCATACTGCTTATGCGTATGTAAAGCAAAAACGTGAAAACACTACCACCATACAAGCAATAATGTTAACAACCCCATGCCCCACCTCGCCATGCAGGTTGCAAAACTCGACGCGCGTTTCGCTCCGACCTCGGAGCCAAGCTCTAATCACGAACGGACCACGAATGCGTTATGCATAACATTCCTCATTTACTAATAAAAAATATTTAGACTGTATGTTTTTCTCCTTGTCTAATACTATGTTAAGTCACTTAACAGACAAGGATAGAACATTGTACCTTTAGATTATCCAGTAGGTATTTTTTTCAATAAGAAATCACGTCACAAGTCACAACAAAGTCACAAGTTTATTGCTATTTTAATTCAGCTATAATGTTTCCACTCCACCTATTTGTCCCACCATAAATCCCCTAGCCAATAATCTACAAACGTTAAAAAAAACAATCAAACAAAGAAATCTCATAAAATGCATTGAGGGATAAGCGATTTATTAAAAATAATAATAACAAAGTCCCTATAACCGCTCGCGGGCAGAATATTGGCTTTCAACATTTGCCGCAGTGTTTGCAGTTTATTTAATTTCTGCTTTTTATTTATCAGCTTAGATAAATACAGTATTTGATTGGATGTCATGGAAATAATAATTTGTGGAAGATATTACATGTCAATCTAATTCCATGCTAAGTTGAAGAACTTGTGTAAGGGGTAACGAAGTCCTTATAATGTGATCTGAAAAAGTTTCATTAGTACATGCCAAAACATGGGAATCGAACCTGCTCCCCTTCGAGTGCTAATTTACAGTCTACCTACTACACTAGGCCACGGCTCTTTTAAACTGATACTGAATATACTTAATTGAATTGAAACTTATACTGCACTAGCTGACCCGTGCTCATTTCGTTGAGCATAGAAACAGTTTGCTATGTGAACCGTTTAAACCTTCCCGGGACTTCCACGAATATTTCAAGACCAAAAATAGCCGACTCGGTTCAGCCGTTCTCAAGTTTTAGCGATACTAACGAACAGCAATTCATTTTTATATATTACTAGCTGTGCCTACGCGACTTCGTTCGCGTGGTTTCTGAGTTACTTAAACTGTTTCGGGAAAGTCCCAAAATTAAAAAAAAAATGCCCGTTTTTGCAACATTTCTCACTGACGCTTCGCTCCTATTAATCGCAGCGTTATGGTATATAGCCTAAAGCCTTTCTCTATAAATGGGCTATCCAACCAAAAAAAGATTTTTAAAATCAGACCAGAAGTTCCTAATATTAGCGCGTTTAAACAAATAAACTCTTCCACTTTATTATAATATTAGTATTTATTATACTGAATACATCCCTAAATATTCATTTATTTTACCAAATTTTACACGGTTACGTAATTTTACAATCTATCGATGCCACGTTGGATTCCTCATGATCAAACATACCTTAAACATGTGTTCTTAAACTGATTATAAGTTTAATAAGTATTTGTTCCCGATAAAAATACTAAGTTCATATTAAGTACAGCAATAAGTATTGTAGCTAAATAACATCTCGAGTGTAAACACGAATTTTCTTCACTCACCGTTTTCCAATAGTCGTTAGTTATCCACAACTCAATTAAACTTTAAAAGCTCTCAATGGGACCTTAATGAAATACGCTGTCGCGGGAAATTAACGCTTATTGCCATAGGGATAGGACCATAATTGCGTGACATGTAAATTGCGTAATTAAGTATTATTATTTTATGTACCAGCTAGGGTTTGCCAGCGTCTATGTCCGTTATTTGAACGTTTCAGTTTTGCTTTTACTTGACAAGTAAGGTTTTTCACGTTACAAATAGTAGTTGTTTTGAGAATAAAAAACCCATAGAGACGATGCCCACAATAGACGAATCGTTAGACTAACGTGATTGATGATAATGAATGATAATATAAGATTTATATACAATTTAGAAATACATGAATATAATAAGAGTAAAAACAAGACACACATACATCATATTAATAACTCACAGCAGCGTCCATTTTCACAATATATTATACGTCTTTTTTTCTCATTATCGTCATAATACTTTGACCCCTATTGGACATAAACCAATACATTACCAACATATTATACCCTTAGAACCATACCATGTACAACCAGCCCCAAATCCTTTCCTGGGGCGTTAGTATCCTAAACTGCGCCCACTTGGGGTTGGCGAGCTCAGTTTTCAGATAATAACAATGTCCGCGGAAACGTTGCTGTCAATTTCCGGATCCCTCTGTCGCCATGGAGACAGCCACTAGAAAGATGGTTGACGAGAAAGAAGGTGCTATTCTTACAACGGCACCTCACGGATAAAACCTATGTGAATTACTATCTACTAATATGGACTGGGGACGGTACTCTAAAGAGCGAAGGAGTCACAATAGATCCAAAAAGGTCGCAGTGACGTCAGGGCCTGACCAAACCTGAACATCAACCATATGTCATCCTACTAATATTTTATTCAATTAGTTTGTTATTCCATTCACAGATAGTATGCATGGGCGTATGTTATAATATTTTATATTTATAACGCCACCGTGGTCTAGTGGTTCAGAGCTTCGCTATCGACCCGGAAGTCGGAGGCTCGATTCCTGCGTTTGAACAACAACACACTTGGGCACTATAAAATAACTCCTGCGTAGCAGGCCTGGTTTCAATGAAATCGGCTACCGACACCGAAATCGGTGAGGGGAGCTATTATTTATAAATTATTTTATATATTCATATTTCATAAATATTATGTTTATACTTTTGTGTTGTACTTATAACGCTGCTGGTGTGCATTTGTCGATCGACAGACAACTGGATCCATAAACCTATAGAATACCCCTGGTATTATATATCGCAGTATCGGTATTGTGCTATGCCGCGATCGTATAATACCTGAGTGGACTGCAATTCATCAGCTTTTTGCATTGCACACCCATCCACATATAATTATATATTGTATATTTATGTTAAGTTTTCTACTTTGTAATGTGAGTGTAATGTAAATGTGTTTGTTGAATAAATGTTTTTATTATTATTATAATATTAAAATTACGTTCAAACAGACAGACCCAATCTTACGTATACATTTCCACTTTGATGTTTTAATTAAGAATACCAGTGATAAGCAACAAGTCTGACCGTAACAAGCTACCGAACACCAATTAGTGCGGAGCTTAAAAATAATTGCCACCTTGTGAATTCTTGTAAATAATTATGAAAAATAAAATATTTTAGGGTTCTTCAATTTCGAGTTATCTTATAGGTATCTACTTTATATTTTTTTAAAAATAAGTACGGTTCCTCTTGACCACAAAGTAGATATATAACAGAGACACGACCTAGTACTAGAAAATGGTATCACCCGAGCACTGGCAATTTGACTGGCTATTTTTGGTTTTCTTCGATTTCCAGGCCCATTCCGGAAACCGCTATCTAGCGCCACTATTGGAAAATACTAATTACTAATTTCGTTTTGTATAATCTTCTTAATTAAGGAGTTGAATTTAGCTTAATGTGATGTTATACTTAAAAATATGCTTATCTTTATTTGAATGTCAATATTTGTACTTAATTCGGCATATAATTATATTTTATAATTGACAAACGTTAATAGTAGCCTAGATGGCAATTTTTTTGTATTAAAAATAGATCATATGGGATAGTGGGCCATGCTCTTAACCAAAAAAGAAAAGTTTGATAATTTTAACTAACATTAAAAAAAAGATTAAGACACATAATAATATTGAAGAGATGACCACTTCACAAATTTCTTTTATATAGTCTAGTTCACGACTCAAGATAAAAATGTAAAATAGGATTTTTCAGCTCCTGGATCCAATTTCAATCGTTACCCTTCGCTTTGGCTTCGCCGAAGTCAGTTAAACAGGTTTGTAACATTACAATAATCAACTTTAATGACGAATCTCTAAATCTGTCGTCTCAAAAAACGATCGTAACACGTGTGCTTTATATTCCGATCATGTGTAAATATACATAATTTAACGTTTATTCAAATTGTTGAAGTCCGTATTGAAGGACATTACATTGTTAAAAATTTATTATTATTACATAAAAAACACAGAAATAAACAATAACAACAGAAGAACAAAAAAATTGACAAAAGAAAGACAAAAATTAAATTAATGAAATGAATGAATGTTTCGAATGCGTGTGTTACTTTGGGTGGTCTGAATCACACATATCATATTTCATTAATAAATTATGTTTATTCTCAATAATTGTAAATTGAAACATTTACGAATATTGTCGGCGTTAACTTTTCAACCCGATTTCAAAAAAGGAGGGTAGAAATAAAAAAATATACGGTCAAATTTAGAAACCAATTCGATGGTATATTTTCTTACACTTTTTTCCAACATTTCGACTACTTTTCAGCCGTGTTGGGATAAAGTTATTGATGATCATTGTTTACATATAATATACCCTGCTTTTTAGTATAGTGTTATTCACGCGAATACTTAAGCATATTCTGTAAGCCTATTATCTCACCATTCAGCTATGGGCCCTTATTGTAAGCCCTTTGACAAGGGTGTATTATTTATAGAACCTCCCCAGCGAAGGTTGTAAGGGAATATCCCATTAATACTAGCGTTAATTATGTTAAACTTAGTTTATCATAGACAAAATCATAGAGGAATTTTGCTTGTTAGTTGGACTTTATAACATTTGACACTTTCTGATATGTTTACATTTCTCCTATACGGTAACGCTTAAAAAGACTTGCTATAATGTTTTTAGAATTCCTTTTTTACCCGACTTCGGCGAAGCCAAAAGGAAGGGTAATGATTTTGGCAGTCTATGTATGTATGTATGTATGTATGTTCCCTCGTAGCGGCTAAACTACTAGTCCGATTTTGATAAATGAGGTGTCGATCGATTCGTATTAATGCCGCGGGTAACATAGGCTATATATATATTTTTTTTAAATTTTGGACTTTGAAAATTATACCTCAAAAACTATCTCCAAAAAAAATTTAATTAAGATACTTGTTTCAGACTTTTTAGACCCATTTTTTTCGAAGTCGGGTTATAGTTTTTTAATCTTTTTTTTTATTCACGTTTAGAATAAAAAAGGTAGTATAGTTAATCCTAAGAGAAAAAAGATATTTTATTGCAAGCGATCTTTTTACCTTTTGGCTATATAGTTTTGCCGCTGCGTATACCTATATACTCAAAAAAACTATTTAATCTTAGCAACTGGGCCGATTCTGATGGAATTTGGAATAAATATAAAGCATACTACAAAAAGGGTTATGTTTTATTACGACGAAATATACTATACTCTGGTTTTGTAGGAAGTTAGCGCAGAGTCACAGTGTCATGTTTTTTACATACAACATACTTAATTCTTGCCTCTATTGTTGCCTAATTAAGACACAAATCTGTCTGTAACTCAAGTTTTTCGGAATCAGTAAAGTCCATCATCCGTCGCGTCCGTCTGCCTGTTAGCGATAAACTCAAAGACTACTACGATTGCTGTTTTCACCAAGGAGTGATTCTCGAGGAAGGTTTTCGGGTTTTTATACATTTTTTTATTGGACCCGGTAGGTGGCGCTGCTTCTAGTACAAGGTGCCAAATTTGTCACGACAGCTAGTATTCTTATAGTTATATAAAAAAAGAATCGCTGTTCGTTAGTCTCGCGAAAACTTGAGAACGGCTGAACTGATTCGGCTATTTTTAGTCTTGAAATATTCGTGGAAGTCCCGGGAAGGATTGAACGGTTTGTATGCTCAACGAAGTGGGCACCGGTCAACTAGTCTACTCTTTTCTTCTTCTTATAACGGGTGTAAAAAGAGCAGTCACTATAACTTTTGGATATGATTATACTACCTTTTCTCATTCTAGTTTTTTTTTTATTTTTTTTTCATTATTATTATTTTTGCGACATGGATAAGAAATGGTAAAAAGAAAATTATTAGTTTTTGACTAAAAAAAATATAAAAAAAATACATTTCCGAAATGAGGAAAGGTAGCATATTAATCGTTTCTCAAAGTTATAGTGACTGCTCTTTTTACACACTGTAGGTATATAAAAATTAATCGCTGTGTGTCTCGCTAAAACTCGAGAACGGCTGAACCGATTTGGCTATATTTGGTCAATGAAATATTCCTGGAAGTCCAGGGAATGTTTAAACGGTTTTTTTATGCTCAACGAAGAGGGCACGGGTCAGCTAGTAATAGATAATATAATATTTTATTTTCACTGCACTGATTCTAGTCCGTTTACTTTGCGTTTTATAACACGAAGCATTCCTTTTGTTTCAAAATGCAACGTTTCGAAAGTGCGGGCCAGCTCCCAAATTGGGTAGCAGCCAATTTGATACATTTAAAACCGTTTAGATGTATTTCCTGAGACAAATAACGCTTTTCCACTATACATACGTAACACCCTCTTATTAGAATAAAATATTCTGTAATATGATTGGATATGAGCAGGTACAGAACATAGGACTGGGGCAGGTACTTACGTACGTACTACTAATTAGAGATCGCTATATGTTTGAGATTCGAAGATTTTTAAAATGACAATTTTATATCTTTTTGCTAAAAGATGGACCCGTGCGAGTTTCTTACGCCGGTTCTTCTCGGACGGTTGGACCAGTGGAGGATTGAACCAGTGGTATAGTAATAATAATAATAATAATTCGGCTTGCCTTCACTGGCCGGCCGGAGTGATTACTGAAGAAGAACAGCCCCTACCTCTGACTTGCCTTAACCGGCCGGTCAGAGTGGATTCGCGAGAGCTTCGTGCTCGGAGGGAGGATGTGAAGCGTAAGTGGCGAGTGGGCGTCGTGATGGGACCCTCTGAGGGTGCAAATGATCGGCGTATAAAGTCCAGCGACACCTCTCCTGCCTCAAGCCGCTGTGTAAATGTTGCCGCCTTGGTGCACCGTGCGTGCGACCATTTTAAGGGGCCCATTACGATGAGTTGGCGAGTCACCGTCTGCCAACTTTATGGTACATGTAACCACGTGGTATCTGGCAGACGCCATAGTCCTTCCATAGTCATAGATACCCAGTCCACTAGCACCTCACCCCTATAGCCCATAATCTTTTCTTATAAACATTCCTTGCAATAGTCCTACACTACCCGGTGCGTACAGGGAGAGTCGCCGGCTAGTGTCACATTACATTTTAATTAAAATTGTGCTATTGTGCCTGGCCGTCGGCA
Organism: Celastrina argiolus; assembly: GCA_905187575.2. NCBI lineage: Eukaryota > Metazoa > Arthropoda > Insecta > Lepidoptera > Lycaenidae > Celastrina > Celastrina argiolus. Next base: position 16,954,635 of record LR994585.1, read on the forward strand.
GGCGTCGCGGCGCTGGGCGTCGGCAGGCCTTGCGGCGCTCGGCGTCGTGGCGCTGGGCTAGGCGTCGGCATCGCGGCGCTGGGCGTCGTGGTGCTGGGCGTCGCGGCGCTGGGCGTCGGCAGGCCTCGCGGCGCTCGACGTCGCGGCGCTAGGCGTCGGCGTCGCGGCGCTGGGTGTCGTGGCGCTGGGCGTCGTGGCGCTGGGCGTCGTGGCGCTGGGCGTCGTGGCGCTGGGCGTCGTGGCGCTGGGCGTCGTGGCGCTGGGTGTCTGCAGGCGTCGCGGCGCTGGGCGTCTGCAGGCGTCGCGGCGCTGGGCGTCTGCAGGCGTCGCGGCGCTCGGCGTCGCGGCGCTGGGCGTCGGCAGGCGTCGCGACGCTGGGCAGCGGCATTCGTCGCGACGCTGGGCGTCGTTGAGCGTCGCGGCGCTGGGCGTCGGCAGGCGTCGCGGCGCTGGGCGTCTGCAGGCGTCGCGGCGCTGGGCGGTGGCAGGCGTCGCGATACTGGGCATCGGCAGGCGTCGCGACGCTGGGCGGCGCTCGGCGTCGCGGCGCTGGGCGTCGGCAGGTGTCACGGCGCTCGGCGTCGCGGCACTGGGCGTCGTGGCGCTGGGCGTCGTGGCGCTGGGCGGCGGCAGGCGTCGCAGCGCTGGGCGTCGTGGCGTTGGGCGTCGGCAGGCGTCGCGGCGCTCGGCGTCGCAGGCGCTGGGCGTCGGCAAGTGTCACGGCGCTCGGCGTCGCGGTGCTGAGCGTCGCGGCACTGGGCGTCGTGGCGCTGGACGTCGGCAGGCGTCGCGGCGCTCGGCGTCACGGCGCTGGTCGACGTGGCACTGGGCGTCGGCAGGCGTCATGACGCTGGGCGTCGGCAGGCGTTGCGGCGCTCGGCGTCCCGGCGCTGGGCGTCGGCAGGCGTCGCGGTGCTCGGCGTCGCGGCGCTGGGCGTCGTGGCGCTGGGCGTCGTGGCGCTGGGCGTCGGCAGGCGTCGCAGCGCTGGGCGTCGTGGCGTTGGGCGTCGGCAGGCGTCGTTACGAAGATTTTATAGGCATTAATTTATCGTGTGTGAATTAAAACGGCCAAGCATCACGTTTTAACTGAAATGTAGAGTAAGTGAAGTTAAGCCTAGTAAAGTAAGGGCGCATAGATCAAGAACTTTGGTTCTACATGAGATTTGTCCACTTTTTGATAGATTTGATCAAGGTGCTTGTAGATTTAGGGCGAGTAGTCTTTAGAGCTTGGCTTAATACGATATGTAATATGATTGGATATGAGCAGGTACAGAACATAGGACTGGGGCAGGTACTTACGTACGTACTACTAATTAGAGATCGCTATATGTTTGAGATTCGAAGATTTTTAAAATGACAATTTTATATCTTTTTGCTAAAAGATGGACCCGTGCGAGTTTCTTACGCCGGTTCTTCTCGGACGGTTGGACCAGTGGAGGATTGAACCAGTGGTATAGTAATAATAATAATAATAATTCGGCTTGCCTTCACTGGCCGGCCGGAGTGATTACTGAAGAAGAACAGCCCCTACCTCTGACTTGCCTTAACCGGCCGGTCAGAGTGGATTCGCGAGAGCTTCGTGCTCGGAGGGAGGATGTGAAGCGTAAGTGGCGAGTGGGCGTCGTGATGGGACCCTCTGAGGGTGCAAATGATCGGCGTATAAAGTCCAGCGACACCTCTCCTGCCTCAAGCCGCTGTGTAAATGTTGCCGCCTTGGTGCACCGTGCGTGCGACCATTTTAAGGGGCCCATTACGATGAGTTGGCGAGTCACCGTCTGCCAACTTTATGGTACATGTAACCACGTGGTATCTGGCAGACGCCATAGTCCTTCCATAGTCATAGATACCCAGTCCACTAGCACCTCACCCCTATAGCCCATAATCTTTTCTTATAAACATTCCTTGCAATAGTCCTACACTACCCGGTGCGTACAGGGAGAGTCGCCGGCTAGTGTCACATTACATTTTAATTAAAATTGTGCTATTGTGCCTGGCCGTCGGCAGGCGTCGCGGCGCTGGGCGTCGGCAGGCCTTGCGGCGCTCGGCGTCGTGGCGCTGGGCTAGGCGTCGGCATCGCGGCGCTGGGCGTCGTGGTGCTGGGCGTCGCGGCGCTGGGCGTCGGCAGGCCTCGCGGCGCTCGACGTCGCGGCGCTAGGCGTCGGCGTCGCGGCGCTGGGTGTCGTGGCGCTGGGCGTCGTGGCGCTGGGCGTCGTGGCGCTGGGCGTCGTGGCGCTGGGCGTCGTGGCGCTGGGCGTCGTGGCGCTGGGTGTCTGCAGGCGTCGCGGCGCTGGGCGTCTGCAGGCGTCGCGGCGCTGGGCGTCTGCAGGCGTCGCGGCGCTCGGCGTCGCGGCGCTGGGCGTCGGCAGGCGTCGCGACGCTGGGCAGCGGCATTCGTCGCGACGCTGGGCGTCGTTGAGCGTCGCGGCGCTGGGCGTCTGCAGGCGTCGCGGCGCTGGGCGTCTGCAGGCGTCGCGGCGCTGGGCGGTGGCAGGCGTCGCGATACTGGGCATCGGCAGGCGTCGCGACGCTGGGCGGCGCTCGGCGTCGCGGCGCTGGGCGTCGGCAGGTGTCACGGCGCTCGGCGTCGCGGCACTGGGCGTCGTGGCGCTGGGCGTCGTGGCGCTGGGCGTCGGCAGGCGTCGCAGCGCTGGGCGTCGTGGCGTTGGGCGTCGGCAGGCGTCGCGGCGCTCGGCGTCGCAGGCGCTGGGCGTCGGCAAGTGTCACGGCGCTCGGCGTCGCGGTGCTGAGCGTCGCGGCACTGGGCGTCGTGGCGCTGGACGTCGGCAGGCGTCGCGGCGCTCGGCGTCACGGCGCTGGTCGACGTGGCACTGGGCGTCGGCAGGCGTCATGACGCTGGGCGTCGGCAGGCGTTGCGGCGCTCGGCGTCCCGGCGCTGGGCGTCGGCAGGCGTCGCGGTGCTCGGCGTCGCGGCGCTGGGCGTCGTGGCGCTGGGCGTCGTGGCGCTGGGCGTCGGCAGGCGTCGCAGCGCTGGGCGTCGTGGCGTTGGGCGTCGGCGGGCGTCGCGGCGCTCGGCGTCGCAGGCGCTTGGCGTCGGCAGGTGTCGCGGCGCTGGGCGTCTGCAGGCGTCGCGGCGCTGGGCGTCTGCAGGCGTCGCGGCGCTGGGCGTCGGCAAGTGTCACGGCGCTCGGCGTCGCGGTGCTGAGCGTCGCGGAACTGGGCGTCGTGGCGCTGGGCGTCGGCAGGCGTCGCGGCGCTCGGCGTCACGGCGCTGGTCGTCGTGGCACTGGGCGTCGGCAGGCGTCGTGACGCTGGGCGTCGGCAGGCGTCGTGACGCTGGGCGTTGGCAGGCGTTGCGGCGCTCGGCGTCCCGGCGCTGGGCGTCGGCAGGCGTCGCGGCGCTGTGCGTCGCGGCGCTAGGCGTCGGCGTCGCAGCGCTGGGTGTCGTGGCGCTGTGCGTCGTGGCGCTGGGCGTCGTGGCGCTGGGCGTCGTGGCGCTGGGTGTCTGCAGGCGTCGCGGCGCTGGGCGTCTGCAGGCGTCGCGGCGCTGGGCGTCTGCAGGCGTCGCGGCGCTGGGCGTCTGCAGGCGTCGCAGCGCTGGGCGTCGTGGCGTTGGGCGTCGGCAGGCGTCGCGGCGCTCGGCGTCGCAGGCGCTGGGCGTCGGCAAGTGTCACGGCGCTCGGCGTCGCGGTGCTGAGCGTCGCGGCACTGGGCGTCGTGGCGCTGGGCGTCGGCGGGCGTCGCGGCGCTCGGCGTCGCGGCGCTGGTCGTCGTGGCACTGGGCGTCGGCAGGCGTCGCGGTGCTGAGCGTCGCGGCACCGGGCGTCGTGGCGCTGGGCGTCGGCAGGCGTCGCGGCGCTCGGCGTCACGGCGCTGGTCGTCGTGGCACTGGGCGTCTGCAGGCGTCGCGGCGCTGGGCGTCGGCAAGTGTCACGGCGCTCGGCGTCGCGGTGCTGAGCGTCGCGGAACTGGGCGTCGTGGCGCTGGGCGTCGTGGCGCTGGGCGTCGTGGCGCTGGGCGTCGTGGCGCTGGGTGTCTGCAGGCGTCGCGGCGCTGGGCGTCTGCAGGCGTCGCGGCGCTGGGCGTCTGCAGGCGTCGCGGCGCTGGGCGTCTGCAGGCGTCGCAGCGCTGGGCGTCGTGGCGTTGGGCGTCGGCAGGCGTCGCGGCGCTCGGCGTCGCAGGCGCTGGGCGTCGGCAAGTGTCACGGCGCTCGGCGTCGCGGTGCTGAGCGTCGCGGCACTGGGCGTCGTGACGCTGGGCGTCGGCAGGCGTCGCGGCGCTCGGCGTCACGGCGCTGGTCGTCGTGGCACTGGGCGTCGGCAGGCGTCGCGGTGCTGAGCGTCGCGGAACTGGGCGTCGTGGCGCTGGGCGTCGGCAGGCGTCGCGGCGCTCGGCGTCACGGCGCTGGTCGTCGTGGCACTGGGCGTCGGCAGGCGTCGTGACGCTGGGCGTCGGCAGGCGTCGTGACGCTGGGCGTTGGCAGGCGTTGCGGCGCTCGGCGTCCCGGCGCTGGGCGTCGTGGCGCTGGGCGTCGTGGCGCTGGGTGTCTGCAGGCGTCGCGGCGCTGGGCGTCTGCAGGCGTCGCGGCGCTGGGCGTCTGCAGGCGTCGCGGCGCTGGGCGTCTGCAGGCGTCGCAGCGCTGGGCGTCGTGGCGTTGGGCGTCGGCAGGCGTCGCGGCGCTCGGCGTCGCAGGCGCTGGGCGTCGGCAAGTGTCACGGCGCTCGGCGTCGCGGTGCTGAGCGTCGCGGCACTGGGCGTCGTGACGCTGGGCGTCGGCAGGCGTCGCGGCGCTCGGCGTCACGGCGCTGGTCGTCGTGGCACTGGGCGTCGGCAGGCGTCGCGGTGCTGAGCGTCGCGGAACTGGGCGTCGTGGCGCTGGGCGTCGGCAGGCGTCGCGGCGCTCGGCGTCACGGCGCTGGTCGTCGTGGCACTGGGCGTCTGCAGGCGTCGCGGCGCTGGGCGTCGGCAAGTGTCACGGCGCTCGGCGTCGCGGTGCTGAGCGTCGCGGAACTGGGCGGCGTGGCGCTGGGCGTCGTGGCGCTGGGCGTCGTGGCGCTGGGCGTCGTGGCGCTGGGTGTCTGCAGGCGTCGCGGCGCTGGGCGTCTGCAGGCGTCGCGGCGCTGGGCGTCTGCAGGCGTCGCGGCGCTGGGCGTCTGCAGGCGTCGCAGCGCTGGGCGTCGTGGCGCTGGGCGTCGGCAGGCGTCGCGGCGCTCGGCGTCGCAGGCGCTGGGCGTCGGCAAGTGTCACGGCGCTCGGCGTCGCGGTGCTGAGCGTCGCGGCACTGGGCGTCGTGACGCTGGGCGTCGGCAGGCGTCGCGGCGCTCGGCGTCACGGCGCTGGTCGTCGTGGCACTGGGCGTCGGCAGGCGTCGCGGTGCTGAGCGTCGCGGAACTGGGCGTCGTGGCGCTGGGCGTCGGCAGGCGTCGCGGCGCTCGGCGTCACGGCGCTGGTCGTCGTGGCACTGGGCGTCGGCAGGCGTCGTGACGCTGGGCGTCGGCAGGCGTCGTGACGCTGGGCGTTGGCAGGCGTTGCGGCGCTCGGCGTCCCGGCGCTGGGCGTCGGCAAGTGTCACGGCGCTCGGCGTCGCGGTGCTGAGCGTCGCGGCACTGGGCGTCGTGGCGCTGGGCGTCGTGGCGCTGGGTGTCGGTGGGCGTCGCGGCGCTGGGCGTCTGCAGGCATCGCGGTGCTGGGCGTCTGCAGGCGTCGCGGCGCTGGGCGGTGGCAAGCGTCGCGACGCTGGGCGTCGGCAGGCGTCGCGACGCTGGGCGGCGCTCGGCGTCGCGGCGCTGGGCGTCGGCAGGTGTCACGGCGCTCGGCGTCGTGGCGCTGGGCGTCGTGACGCTGGGCGTCGTGGCGCTGGGCGTCGTGGCGCTGGGCGTCGGTAGGCGTCGCGACGCTGGGTGGCGGCATGCGTCGCGACGCTGGGCGTCGGTGGGCGTCGCGGTGCTGGGCGTCGGCAGGCGTCGCGGCGCTGGGCGTCAGCAGGTGTCACGGCACTCGGCGTCGCGGCGCTGAGCGTCGCGGCACTGGGCGTCGTGGCGCTGGGCGTCGGCATCGCGGCGCTGGGCGTCGGCGTCGCGGCGCTGGGCGTCGTGGCGCTTGGCGTCGGCAGGCGTCGCGGCGCTGGGCGTCGTGGCGCTTGGCGTCGGCAGGCGTCGCGGCGCTGGGCGTCGGCGTCGTGGCGCTAGGCGTCGGTAGGTATCGGCGTCGTGGTGCTGGGCGTCGGTAGGTGTCGCGGCGCTGGGCGTCGGCGTCGCGGCGCTGGGCGTCGCAACGCTGGGCGGAGGATTTCAGTTAAAACGTGATACTTGGCCGTTTTGCTACCGTTACGAAGATTTTATAGGCATTAATTTATCGTGTGTGAATTAAAACGGCCAAGCATCACGTTTTAACTGAAATGTAGAGTAAGTGAAGTTAAGCCTAGTAAAGTAAGGGCGCATAGATCAAGAACTTTGGTTCTACATGAGATTTGTCCACTTTTTGATAGATTTGATCAAGGTGCTTGTAGATTTAGGGCGAGTAGTCTTTAGAGCTTGGCTTAATACGATATGTAATATGATTGGATATGAGCAGGTACAGAACATAGGACTGGGGCAGGTACTTACGTACGTACTACTAATTAGAGATCGCTATATGTTTGAGATTCGAAGATTTTTAAAATGACAATTTTATATCTTTTTGCTAAAAGATGGACCCGTGCGAGTTTCTTACGCCGGTTCTTCTCGGACGGTTGGACCAGTGGAGGATTGAACCAGTGGTATAGTAATAATAATAATAATAATTCGGCTTGCCTTCACTGGCCGGCCGGAGTGATTACTGAAGAAGAACAGCCCCTACCTCTGACTTGCCTTAACCGGCCGGTCAGAGTGGATTCGCGAGAGCTTCGTGCTCGGAGGGAGGATGTGAAGCGTAAGTGGCGAGTGGGCGTCGTGATGGGACCCTCTGAGGGTGCAAATGATCGGCGTATAAAGTCCAGCGACACCTCTCCTGCCTCAAGCCGCTGTGTAAATGTTGCCGCCTTGGTGCACCGTGCGTGCGACCATTTTAAGGGGCCCATTACGATGAGTTGGCGAGTCACCGTCTGCCAACTTTATGGTACATGTAACCACGTGGTATCTGGCAGACGCCATAGTCCTTCCATAGTCATAGATACCCAGTCCACTAGCACCTCACCCCTATAGCCCATAATCTTTTCTTATAAACATTCCTTGCAATAGTCCTACACTACCCGGTGCGTACAGGGAGAGTCGCCGGCTAGTGTCACATTACATTTTAATTAAAATTGTGCTATTGTGCCTGGCCGTCGGCAGGCGTCGCGGCGCTGGGCGTCGGCAGGCCTTGCGGCGCTCGGCGTCGTGGCGCTGGGCTAGGCGTCGGCATCGCGGCGCTGGGCGTCGTGGTGCTGGGCGTCGCGGCGCTGGGCGTCGGCAGGCCTCGCGGCGCTCGACGTCGCGGCGCTAGGCGTCGGCGTCGCGGCGCTGGGTGTCGTGGCGCTGGGCGTCGTGGCGCTGGGCGTCGTGGCGCTGGGCGTCGTGGCGCTGGGCGTCGTGGCGCTGGGCGTCGTGGCGCTGGGTGTCTGCAGGCGTCGCGGCGCTGGGCGTCTGCAGGCGTCGCGGCGCTGGGCGTCTGCAGGCGTCGCGGCGCTCGGCGTCGCGGCGCTGGGCGTCGGCAGGCGTCGCGACGCTGGGCAGCGGCATTCGTCGCGACGCTGGGCGTCGTTGAGCGTCGCGGCGCTGGGCGTCTGCAGGCGTCGCGGCGCTGGGCGTCTGCAGGCGTCGCGGCGCTGGGCGGTGGCAGGCGTCGCGATACTGGGCATCGGCAGGCGTCGCGACGCTGGGCGGCGCTCGGCGTCGCGGCGCTGGGCGTCGGCAGGTGTCACGGCGCTCGGCGTCGCGGCACTGGGCGTCGTGGCGCTGGGCGTCGTGGCGCTGGGCGTCGGCAGGCGTCGCGGCGCTGGGCGTCGTGGCGTTGGGCGTCGGCAGGCGTCGCGGCGCTCGGCGTCGCAGGCGCTGGGCGTCGGCAAGTGTCACGGCGCTCGGCGTCGCGGTGCTGAGCGTCGCGGCACTGGGCGTCGTGGCGCTGGACGTCGGCAGGCGTCGCGGCGCTCGGCGTCACGGCGCTGGTCGACGTGGCACTGGGCGTCGGCAGGCGTCATGACGCTGGGCGTCGGCAGGCGTTGCGGCGCTCGGCGTCCCGGCGCTGGGCGTCGGCAGGCGTCGCGGTGCTCGGCGTCGCGGCGCTGGGCGTCGTGGCGCTGGGCGTCGTGGCGCTGGGCGTCGGCAGGCGTCGCAGCGCTGGGCGTCGTGGCGTTGGGCGTCGGCAGGCGTCGCGGCGCTCGGCGTCGCAGGCGCTTGGCGTCGGCAGGTGTCGCGGCGCTGGGCGTCTGCAGGCGTCGCGGCGCTGGGCGTCTGCAGGCGTCGCGGCGCTGGGCGTCGGCAAGTGTCACGGCGCTCGGCGTCGCGGTGCTGAGCGTCGCGGCACTGGGCGTCGTGGCGCTGGGCGTCGGCAGGCGTCGCGGCGCTCGGCGTCACGGCGCTGGTCGTCGTGGCACTGGGCGTCGGCAGGCGTCGTGACGCTGGGCGTCGGCAGGCGTCGTGACGCTGGGCGTTGGCAGGCGTTGCGGCGCTCGGCGTCCCGGCGCTGGGCGTCGGCAGGCGTCGCGGCGCTGTGCGTCGCGGCGCTAGGCGTCGGCGTCGCAGCGCTGGGTGTCGTGGCGCTGTGCGTCGTGGCGCTGGGCGTCGTGGCGCTGGGCGTCGTGGCGCTGGGTGTCTGCAGGCGTCACGGCGCTGGGCGTCTGCAGGCGTCGCGGCGCTGGGCGTCTGCAGGCGTCGCGGCGCTGGGCGTCTGCAGGCGTCGCAGCGCTGGGCGTCGTGGCGTTGGGCGTCGGCAGGCGTCGCGGCGCTCGGCGTCGCAGGCGCTGGGCGTCGGCAAGTGTCACGGCGCTCGGCGTCGCGGTGCTGAGCGTCGCGGCACTGGGCGTCGTGACGCTGGGCGTCGGCAGGCGTCGCGGCGCTCGGCGTCACGGCGCTGGTCGTCGTGGCACTGGGCGTCGGCAGGCGTCGTGACGCTGGGCGTCGGCAGGCGTTGCGGCGCTCGGCGTCCCGGCGCTGGGCGTCGGCAGGCGTCGCGGTGCTCGGCGTCGCGGCGCTGGGCGTCGTGGCGCTGGGCGTCGTGGCGCTGGGCGTCGTGGCGCTGGGCGTCGGCAGGCGTCGCAGCGCTGGGCGTCGTGGCGTTGGGCGTCGGCAGGCGTCGTGACGCTGGGCGTCGGCAGGCGTTGCGGCGCTCGGCGTCCCGGCGCTGGGCGTCGGCAGGCGTCGCGGTGCTCGGCGTCGTGGCGCTGGGCGTCGTGGCGCTGGGCGTCGGCAGGCGTCGCAGCGCTGGGCGTCGTGCGTCGTGGCGTTGGGCGTCGGCAGGCGTCGTGACGCTGGGCGTCGGCAGGCGTTGCGGCGCTCGGCGTCCCGGCGCTGGGCGTCGGCAGGCGTCGCGGTGCTCGGCGTCGTGGCGCTGGGCGTCGTGGCGCTGGGCGTCGGCAGGCGTCGCAGCGCTGGGCGTCGTGGCGTTGGGCGTCGGCAGGCGTCGCGGCGCTCGACGTCGCAGGCGCTTGGCGTCGGCAGGTGTCGCGGCGCTGGGCGTCTGCAGGCGTCGCGGCGCTGGGCGTCTGCAGGCGTCGCGGCGCTGGGCGTCGGCAAGTGTCACGGCGCTCGGCGTCGCGGTGCTGAGCGTCGCGGCACTGGGCGTCGTGGCGCTGGGCGTCGTGGCGCTGGGTGTCGGTGGGCGTCGCGGCGCTGGGCGTCTGCAGGCGTCGCGGCGCTGGGCGTCTGCAGGCGTCGCGGCGCTGGGCGGTGGCAAGCGTCGCGACGCTGGGCGTCGGCAGGCGTCGCGACGCTGGGCGGCGCTCGGCGTCGCGGCGCTGGGCGTCGGCAGGTGTCACGGCGCTCGGCGTCGTGGCGCTGGGCGTCGTGACGCTGGGCGTCGTGGCGCTGGGCGTCGGCAGGCGTCGCAGCGCTGGGCGTCGTGGCGTTGGGCGTTGGCAGGCGTCGCGGCGCTCGGCGTCGCAGGCGCTGGGCGTCGGCAGGTGTCGCGACGCTGGGCGTCTGCAGGCGTCGCGGCGCTGGGCGTCGGCAGTTGTCACGGCGCTCGGCGTCGCGGCGCTGAGCATCGCGGCCCTGGGCGTCGTGGCGCTGAGCGTCGCGGCACTGGGCGTCGTGGCGCTGGGCGTCGGCAGGCGTCGCAGCGCTGGGCGTTGTGGCGTTGGGCGTCGGCAGGCGTCGCGGCGCTCGGCGTCGCAGGCGCTGGGCGGCGGCATGCGTCGCGACGCTGGGCGTCGGTGGGCGTCGCGGCGCTGGGCGTCGGCAGGCGTCGCGGCGCTGGGCGTCATGGCGCTGGGCGTCTGCAGGCGTCGCGGCGCTGGGCGTCGGCAGGCGTCGCGGCGCTGGGCGTCATGGCGCTGGGCGTCGGCAGGCGTCGCGGCGCTCGGCGTCGCGGCGCTGGGCGTCTGCAGGCGTCGCGGCGCTCGGCGTTGCGGCGCTGAGCGTCGCGGCACTGGGCGTCGTGGCGCTGGGCGTCGGTAGGCGTCGCGACGCTGGGTGGCGGCATGCGTCGCGACGCTGGGCGTCGGTGGGCGTCGCGGTGCTGGGCGTCGGCAGGCGTCGCGGCGCTGGGCGTCAGCAGGTGTCACGGCACTCGGCGTCGCGGCGCTGAGCGTCGCGGCACTGGGCGTCGTGGCGCTGGGCGTCGGCATCGCGGCGCTGGGCGTCGGCGTCGCGGCGCTGGGCGTCGTGGCGCTTGGCGTCGGCAGGCGTCGCGGCGCTGGGCGTCGTGGCGCTTGGCGTCGGCAGGCGTCGCGGCGCTGGGCGTCGTGGCGCTTGGCGTCGGCAGGCGTCGCGGCGCTGGGCGTCGGCGTCGTGGCGCTAGGCGTCGGTAGGTATCGGCGTCGTGGTGCTGGGCGTCGGTAGGTGTCGCGGCGCTGGGCGTCGGCGTCGCGGCGCTGGGCGTCGCAACGCTGGGCGGAGGATTTCAGTTAAAACGTGATACTTGGCCGTTTTGCTACCGTTACGAAGATTTTATAGGCATTAATTTATCGTGTGTGAATTAAAACGGCCAAGCATCACGTTTTAACTGAAATGTAGAGTAAGTGAAGTTAAGCCTAGTAAAGTAAGGGCGCATAGATCAAGAACTTTGGTTCTACATGAGATTTGTCCACTTTTTGATAGATTTGATCAAGGTGCTTGTAGATTTAGGGCGAGTAGTCTTTAGAGCTTGGCTTAATACGATATCTGATAACTTTTTCACAGGGTTAGCTATGTAGACTCGTCTTGGCATCATTTTTACATGAAAATGTTTTTGGTGGGATATCATTTAAAAATATAACTTGTATTATTTATAAGACGTAATAGTATTAAAACGAGTGCTAAATATTGATTTCATTAAAACCACGTTTTAATATCTTCATAATAATTTTCGTTAAAACCTCGGTTTAACAAAACCGGAGGATTTGGATACTTTCCAAATTAACTCTTAGCTTGATCGCAATTATTGTGGTTGCGCCATCACTGAGTTCACCGAGACGAAGAAGAAGCGGCTTCTTCCGGAGATTATGTCGTTGAGTGATAACGATATTATTTACATTTTGGAACTGGATTTTTGTTAACGTGAACTAAAGTTTAAAACTTCTTCTATAAGCTATAATATTAATTAGTGATAATACTTTAGGGTAGGTATGGGCACAGTATATAGGGTTTAGTAAGAAAGTACTAGCGCTGAATGAGAAACTTTTTTCACTTATTTAATTGGCAAATTTATGATGTTCAGGCATTTCTTATAGAAACATGAAAGTCAATAAGTCTTTCAGCGTTGGTACTTTCACAGTATACTCTAAATATGAGGCTTATACACACCCTAAAGTATTATAACTAATTTATTTTACACCTATTAAGTCGAAATCGAAAACACTAATGATAACAAAAACGGCAGATACAGTTTAGTATTGCTATGATAGCTAGAGAATAAAATAATATATTATGCGTTAGGACCGTATTTACGCATTAGAAACGCTTTCATAACACCGTGACATTTTGTATGTTTTTTTGTCTCACTTCAAGTTTAAAAAATCCTAGTATTATGATATTGTAATTTTGTAACGTTACTCTTTGTTTAATTTGTAGTGTTATGGTATTAAGGTCAAATAAATGATTTTTAATTATTTATTTTTAAGTAAGTAAGTATATTATATGGAGTCATGATTTTTATTCAAATAATTTCTACAGTTAATAAAATAGCAACTACACACATAGGTTAGTATTACTCGCATTAGCATACATTAAAAAAAAACAACCCTTATCAAATTCGAGCTTGAAATTATTTACGAATTTCCAAAACGACAATATCTAGTATTAGGAATTTCATAGATGATTCTGGATACTAGTATACTTCAATATGGGAATATCGATAAAATATCCAATTAATACAATACAATACAATACAAATATACTTTATTGTGCACACAACAAGTTACAAAAAAAACAAAAAAAAAATATACATTACAAAAATCAGACATGCACACAAAGGCGGCCTTATTACTAGATAGCAATTTCTTCCAGACAACCTTATGGTGTTAGAGAAAACAATGCTAGAGAATGGGAGTTGCGCAAAAGTATATTTAATAAAATAAAAGTAAATAAAATAAAATAATACATAAACACAATAAATATATAATATATGTATACAATATAATATAATATATATCTATATATATATATATATATACAATAGATAAACCTACATGATATTTTAATTTATAATAATAAGTGTTAGTTACATAAGTTACGGGTTGACACAATATGATTCCAGATAATGATTTTTTATAAGAGTTTTAAAGCGATGTATAGTTTCAGCCTGCCTTATATGGATAGGTAAAGAATTCCAAAGGGAAATGGATTTTACAATGAAAGAGCAATTAAAGTATTTAGTGCGGTGGATAGGAATGTCAAGAAGAAGATTAGATATAGATCGTAGTTCCAGTCTGTCAGAGGTACGGAAGTTAAAATTACTTTTTAAATAAGTGGGACAATGGGAGTCAAATAGGATGTTATAAAGGAAGGAGAGAATTAATCGTTCCCATCACTAATCATCGCAGATCCAGGGCCCATCACTGATCGTCGATGATCCACCTCCAGCCCATCACTGATGATCCGATGTACAGTCGATGGCTATCGGACGACAAACAGTGTAATAAATCAATCAAACACGAGTGTACGGTACTAGCGGAAACTGTACGGTACGAGTTATAAGCGGAGAGCGAGAAAGAAAAAATATTTGGAAGTGTAACTAAATAATATCAGAAATCATGTAGATTAAGAATATAAAATATTTATTTATTTATTTATTTATTTATTTATTTATTTATTTATTTATTTATTTATTTATTTATTTATTAAGGAAAGATACAAAGACGGCGGGGGCGGCGGCGGCACACGCCGAGACCCACAAAAGGCGGAAATATGAATCCATCGGCGATGGATACATTTTTCTGCCTTTTGGTGTCGAGACTTTGGGTCCATGGGGTCCCAGTGCTAAACGCCTTTTGAAAGACCTATCTAAAAGACTCACGGAAAAGACAAATGACCCAAGGGCTGGCGCTTACCTCGGATTTCTTGTTTAGTTTATAGTTTAGATAATAATAATATACCTAAAATAGTTTTAATTTATATATGTTATTTTTATTAAGGTTACCAGCAGCATATACATGAAAAAATTCACAATCAACAATATTGCACAAGAATAAGTATCTGATGCATATGCCTTTGTAACACAACAATTACATAATAAAAAACATATCAATGTAATACAAATTCATCTCAATAATATGAAAGCTAATAAAACATCTTAAGATATGATTGAGATATTAGTTATAATTAGTACACAAACAGATCACATTAATTGCATGATTAATGATTATGTCATACATAAGCTGAATGCTAGTACTAAAACAGTATAGTTAACTTAGCTCTTTTTGGTTGCTAATTTAAATAACAAGTGTATAATAAAAATGGGTAATAAAAAGATACATTAAAAGCAAAAGTGCAAAATATGCAAAATACTAACACAAAAATAATAAAACTAATAAATCAACCTAATCTAAATAGATGGGATAGAAAACAATATTTTTTTAATCTTCATAATATTATTCTTTTTTTATTCCGAATCTACCACAGGAGGTGGTGAATATCTTATTAATGCCAATGTGTCCAATTATAAGATTTATTGACAACAGCGCCACCTACTGGGTACAGTTAATATACTAAAACCTTTGATGAGAACCACTCTATCAATTGGTAAAAAGTCATGAAGATCGGTGTAGAAGTATTTATCGCTAACAGACAAACAAACAGGCGCATCGAAGAGCTTAATTACACTATCTGTTCCCGTAACTTCATTCGCGTAGTTCTTGAGTAATTTAAACCATTTATGCAGCGCACGCAACGAAAGTCTCCCCGTTTTTGCAACATTTCTCACTGACGCTTCGCTCCTATTGGTGGCAGCGTAATGTTATATAGCCTAAAGCCTTCCTCTATAAATGGATTATCCAACCAAAAAATAATTTTTCAAATTGGACCAGTAGTTCCTGAGATTAGCGCGTTTAAACAAACAAACAAACTCTTCCGCTTTATAATATTAGTATAGAATATAAATTTTAATCTCGACAGCTTCTAACTTGCGGCCTACGTCGATATCTAGTGGGCAATAATCCCGGCGTGGCGTGACAACCGGCGGCGGGATTAGTCTCGTATTGTGCGGGAATTAGGTACAAAACACGCATAAATTCGAATTATTAAATAATAATAAGGAAAGGATGTATTGAATTGTTTCATACGTAAATAATAATAATACTTTATTGACACCAAAAATTACAAATGTAATGAAGCCCCTGCACTAGTGACAACAGCGGTATTGCAGAGGCCAGTGTCTTCGCTCATATTAAAAAAGGTAAATTACGTTATATTAATACAGATTTATAAACAAACAAATAAACAATTAAGACTTAAAGAGAGAAAGAGAAAAAAGTGACTATTGTTAGTCATTACGTTTGAGAATAAGAACCTACACACATTTTAGCAGGCCAAAGAACAGTCTACCTACCTCAATTGTCTATGAAGACAATTGAGGTAGGTCGAATAATGTATAACCTTTTTTTTTAATTTGTTACTTAAGTATTTTTGAAGGCTCGCATATTAATTTCAAAAACTATTTATTATTATTAAGTTCAATTTCAGTAGTAAATCGCTAGTTCTCAATCATATTACTCGTATATTTTAACTTCTTTTATTTAATATTTTTCTGTTTTCTCATCAAATATATTTTCATTAAACTAACCGTTACATGATAAGTAACTAAACAACTCCTAGATACTACTTGTACGACCAAATTTTAAACGTTTATTTTGAATTTAACAATAAAATGTAATAATTAATAAATATTTTTTTTATTTTTATATCGTAGCACTGACGCATCGTAGCTCCTACGCTTCGTAGAGCCTTCGTGTCGTAGCTTTGGCGTAGCGGAGTCGCAAGCACGTAGCGTCTCCGCTACGTAGCCCGTAGAGATGCTACGCCGGTTAAAAGATATTGTAGAACATTTATACGGTCGCCATCAATATATACTTAGCAGTGAATGTGCTTAAATATTTAAAAATACTTCTATTTTTTTTTTACCAAGCCACTGATCTAACAGACATTTTCTATGAGTTGAAAATATAAGTAATGTAATTTTTTTTATTAATTTTTTGTAGTGTTTTGTTCTTTATTTTTGTTAAGTTGTAATAAAATAAATTAACTAATCAATAAAACTTTTTTAACCACAACATGCACCTACTTCACGTGATGTTTGAAAGGTACTACATACAAAGGTTAACTGTATTTTAATAGGATGAAGTTATTAGGTTAATATTATAGGTAGTTGTGGGGGTTAGTGTTAACGTAACTAAAAAAACTACAAAATAATGTTAAAAATTACTCAATCGTTTCAAAAGGAGTTTTCTTACAAATTAATTTTATGTTTTGAGTTATTCCTCAAATGAGCATTGTGACCAAAATCCAAAACTATACGAAATGCATAAAAATGCTCACAGTAGTTAAATACCAGTTAACCAATTGAAGATTACGTTAGAGGGCTTGAAACAAAATAAATAAATTTATACTTTAGTGGAGGCAAGCTTTCCAATTATAAAGTAGTGAGCGAGCACAGGCGATCACGTCAACTTATGACACTTAAAAAAACTAGACCAATATAATATAGGCTCTTCAATTTGGGAGCTATCACTCGCACCGCACACACACATACACATACAAACATGTCGCATTTACAACACCCCTCTCTTTTTTTAAGGATTAAAATAGCTACATAGCCTAAAAACTAATCTTATTATAATCCAACCCGCAAAATATAATATTGCAGGACATCTTGTTCAATTTTCATAAAGCCGGTCTTAGACGATATTTTCAGTCCGAGAATTCTCCTAAAGTGCCCAACAAATCCCTCAGTCCATTCTGCTATTGGATTATATGAAGTCAGATTGAATGAGAGTGACCAGGCGAGATAGACGTATGCGTCAGAGCGAGACAACCATACTAGGTCTTATTATACCCCGCAGCGCAAAATTCCGTGCTATCCTAAACACTTTTTTAAAACAAAGACATAATATACGATTCAGGCAGTATAAACTTAAATTTATGGCGCATAGAGTTTATTTTCGATTGCGCTCGCATTTCATAGACTTTGTATGAGCTTAATAATTTCGAAGGCGTGCCTAGTTGGCCGCTCCAGGGATTTTGAGATTTGTCGAGTATTTTTTTATTGGTATTGCAGGAATATTACCGGAGGTTGACAAATAGTTTTTTTTAATCGTTTAGGGACACAACTGTTCTGAGCATATCGAGTGTAAATGAATATTTTATAGGATTTTTATGCCTATATTAAAAAAAAACATGTTAGTTACACTATTTATAAATCAAGAAAGGTTTTGCCTGAAAACCGGTGGGGATGTAGCATGAAACCTGGAAAAGTATATAACGGGTGTAAAAAGTCACTATAACTTTGGGATATGATTATACTACCTTCTCTTACTGTAGAAATTTATTTTGGTTTATTTTTTTTTTCTTTAAAAAAAAATTTTTACTTGTTGAAAAAAAAATCTAAAGAATAGATTTCCAAAATGAGGAAAGGTAGTATAATCGTATCTCAAAGTTATAGTGACTGTTCTTTTTAAACACCCTGTATACGGAATCGCAACTAGTTCAAATAAATTAATAATTTACCTAAGACCAGTGTCTATACAAATTTTCATCAAGCATTTGTGCTAAATGTCACTTAGCATGTATGTATGTACAATATTGGTACAGTACAGTACAGTACAGTAATAGTCATTTATTACTGTCGGAATGCTAAGTGCTGGAGCGTGTTTGGATAACTGATATTTAGGTGCATTTAACTGTCTATGAGAATCTACGCCAAGAATATTGAATTCGCCTAAGTCACTTCCAACTCTTGAGTTTATAAAATAAGGTTTATTTAACTTGAAAATCTAATCATAACAATATATTTTGATACATATGTAAAATACATGTAAAAATAATAATAATATTAAAAAATTCTTTATTTTAGAAAAACGCATGGTTAAAAACATATAGCCAACCAAAGCGCATCTCAGTTAGTGGGTTTTTTGGTTTGTGGTTTGTTGGTTTAGTGGGTTAATATTTGTGGTGATCAGATGCTAGAGTCTTGAGGACTTGAGTCTATTATTTCTAATATTCAGAGGCAAGTACGAGTATATAAAGGACAGTTTAGTATATTATACTATACTGATAAAAATATTTTGATATAATATATATTACCCAATGTGTCTCTAAAGTGACTTTTCTAACGCATGAGACAATAAGAAACCTATTGTGTTCTTCTTGCTTATACAGCGTGAAAATTTTTTGTAAGGCTAATATAAAGTAAGTGTTTGCATCTATTATTGGATGATTTATGAAGTACTCTCTGAGCAAAATTACCATGATGTAAACACTTTAGTACCTGAGACACTGAGTTGAGGATGGTTGAAATGACTGGCCAAACCACGTTTAGGATTCCTCACGATGTTTACGTTCACCGTTAAAGCATCCTGTATACTAGTCTAGTATGTAATAATGCCTAACGCCTCCGTGGTCTAGTGGTTCAGAGCTTCGCTCTCGACCCGGAGGTCGTGGGTTCGATTCCCGCGTTGGAACAACAAAAAATGTTGTTTTCGAGTTTGGTTAGGACAATGCAGGCTGATCACCTGATTGTCCGACAAGAAAGATGATCCATGCGTCGGATGGGCATGTAAAAAGTCGGTCCTGCGCCTATTCTCTCGCCAGTCGTGTCGGTTTACCGTCCCACTGGGTTATGAGAGTAAAAGGAAGACAGAGTGCTTCTGTGTATTGCGCACACACATGGGCACTATAAAGTAACTCCTGCGTAGTTGGCCTGGTTTCAAATAAATTGGCTACCGACACTGAAGTCGGTGAGGGGAAGTATTATTTAATGCCTAGAACTCGCTTTTCCATCTTAATATACAACCACCGCAATTGGTCCCGTCACTCAGTTCCAATCCAGCCAGTAACCAGACTATTCCTAAGCCAACGACGACCTCCGTAGCGCAGTGGTTTAGCGCGTTGGTGCTCGAACGAGAGGTCGCGGGTTTGAATCCCGCCGAGGGAACAAAAAAAATTTTTTTAATGTTCCTGGGTCATGGATGTGTATTATATTATAAAAAAATAAAAATCTTTAATATATGTATAAAAGTATTAAATATATTTCCGTTGTTTGGTACCTATAACACAAGTTCTTCGGATACTTAGCACAGGGCCAGATTGACGTGGTGTGAAGCGTCCATAAATATTTTAAAAAAAAAAGTTTTTCCGCCCGCGACATTTGCCTGGCTTAATTAATAACTATTACATCTGTGAACATATTCTTGCAGTATTTTTTTATAAAGTGATTTTTGGAAAACCCCATATCAGTCCGGATAATTTACTTGCGATCAAAAAAAGTCTCATCGGTACCTTCATTCCACAACCTGGGAATCTAACCTGCACCCTTTCAAGTGTGCAACCGTCTACCCATTAGGCCACAGACGCTACTAGTTAATACAAAACAGCTAATTATCAAGGTGTTTCAAATGTAATGTTAAATGTTGTTTGGGTGTTGCACTAATAGAGTAAAAGTGCCAAATTGCCAATGCCATAGTCGGGTGTTGCCAACACGCCTGCCAAATGCCCAGACCTTAATTTGTTTCGGTGCTTTTAACCTTTATCGATTATGACTATCGACTGTGGTTGCGGAAGAACTTTTGGGTATATATACAACTTTATAACGATATCTTCATTACACTGTACGTTTTTATGCATATTATCGTTCTGTTTGTTGAGTAACGTTACTAAAGATAGAGTTAATATCTATATTATAACGGGTGTAAAAAGAACATTGGGATATGATTGACCTAATTTTAATTTGGAATTGTCTTCTGTAAAATTAAAACTTTTTAATGATACCAAAATCAGCCAGATACAATTGGTATAGCCCAAGAGATTGTATGACAAGTTCATACATACTATAATGGTAAAAGTCTATTACTCTAACCATATTATGAATATTTTGTTTCAAAAAGAAAAAAGTATGTAACGTAAGTAAAGTTGTTAAATGTGTTATTTTACTGTTTTACTTTATTTATCTGTCAAATAGATTCTCAAGTAGAAGTTGCAACTTCAATTCTTGAGACTAACGCCCGGTTTCCGAAAGGCTGATCAAATTGATCAATTGATCAAATCAGCTAATCTGAACGCTCATTGGTGAAAACAGTGACTGCTAAGTGATGTTCACCAAACAGCATTCAGATTAACTGATTTGACCAATTGATCAATTTGATCAGTCTTTCAGAAACCGGGCGTTAGTTTGAGGCTTGTTTATTAATACGGGCTTCAATATCACGATATTCAATGTCGTTTTTCGTAGTGTATCCCCAATCTTTGGCGCCTCTCACATAGATTAAAGTATTATCAAGGCATTTTATATTTAGACATACCGTAAGCAAATTAAGGCTCAGATATTCACCCCTCTGAATTGGTGCTAATAACTGCCTCGAATCAGCCCCTTCATGGTTGTACCCTGAACGATTTTGGCAGTTGAAAACATGTCAATGAAACTTCGTATCTACCCCATGTACGTAGAGGTTATATTTGTGTGATACATTTTTTGTTTACCCCGCTCGTGTCATATTCGTTTTTGTATTGAAAAAGGTTGTGTTATGTCTCCTTTCAGCGGCAGATACATTGTGATGGGTGATAAATGACGTGGTTTTGAGGATAAAATAACGGACAGTTTGTGTTTTCATATATTTTCATTGAAAATTTGATGCGCGAAACGCGAAGACAAGGAAACGCTTCCATGTCATAAATCTATATAATATGGGACATGTGGCACTCCTTTTTTTACCCCAATAATGCCTCCTGATCTCGGTGTTAGTGGCCGGTTGTATTAAAACCAGCAGGAGCTATTTTTATAGTACCAAAGTGTGTGAGCAATACACATTTTATTCACTGTCTCGTCTCTTACTGTCGTGACCCTGTTTAAATATTAATATTACAATACTAAAATTTTCAAGTATAAAAGTTAAATCAAATCAAATCAAATATTTTTATTCAGAGTAAATTTAATAATAAATGTTTTCTGAACGTCGTTTCTATATGATGCCTACCACCGGTTCGGGAACTAGCCCAGTAAGAAGAACCGGCGTAAGAAACTCGCATGGGGCCATCTTTTACGAAAAAGATAGAAAATTTCTAGTCGTTAGTAAAATAACAACTTAGACTATCTCATTTATTTTTCTACTATTAAATGTGTATAAAATAAATGATGTACCTGCACTAAGGCCCGTATTAATAAAAGAAGCTCAAAATCGGTCTTGAAAATTGTGATCGCAATCTACTTGAGACACTATTTGACAGATAGAATTAGAAACGTAACGATTCACTTTTAAAATTTACAACTTTACTTAATGTGTTACATAATTTCATTTTTTTCGTCCAAACGTCATATTCATAATAAGGATTAAAGGAAAATATTAAAATAACTATAACCTATATTTTTATGTTTGAAAAAGAAAAAAATGAATACTATGTAACATAAAAAGTTGTTCGTTTTTATAAGTGAAACGAAACGTTTTATCTGTCAAATAGGTTCTCAAAGGTTGCGATCGCAAATGTTGAGACCGAGTTTGAGACTTGTTTATTAATATGGCCTAAGAACGTTGAACCTTATAGTTTTAATATTATTAAAAATGATAATAAAACATTTATAAGACAAATTTAGACATTACATTACACTGAGTACACACAATAAAACACTGAACAATTAAGAAATAAGAAAAAGTAACGCGAAAAACAATACAGATCACATCATGAACAAAATACATAAAACAATTCGGTTGAGAATAATAGCTCCCCTCACCGATTTCGGTGTCGGTAGCCGATTTAATTGAAACCAGGCCAGCTACGCAGGAGTTATTTTATAGTGGCCAAGTGTGTGCGCAATACACAGAAGCACTCTCTCTTCCTTTTACTCTCATAACCCAGTGGGACGGTTAACCGACACGACTGGTGAGAGAACAGGCGCAGGACAGACTTTTTAGATGCCCATCCGACGCATGGATCATCTTTCTTGTCGGACAATCAGGTGATCAGCCTGCATTGTTCTAACCAAACTTGAAAACAACATTATTTGTTGTTCCAACGCAGGAATCGAACCCACGACCTCCGGGTCGAGAGCGAAGCTCTGAACCACTGGCCCACGGAGGCGTTATCTCTATCTTCGGTTGAGAAGGTAAGTAGTCGGCCTATATCGCCGAAAAAGAAACCACTCAGGCGTATCACGGCAGAGCACTACATTGCATGATATTCTGTGGTTCCATCAGTATTGTCGATCAATCATTCATTTGCTCGTGGTCATTCATCCACAGGGTGACCTCTACTACTGTACAAATCATCCAATCACAAATCCTAAAAACATAGAAGTAAAACATTTCGGAGTCAAACAACAATCAAACAAACTTTTCCTCTCCGGAAATTACGTATGTCAGTTTAATCAAATGCGTCATAATTTTGTAGAATTTTCTTTGTGGATCTCCATAGCGACGCCTACGTCTCGTCAGTTCATTACCTTCTTCGTATGAAGTGTCCCAACTCATGAACTTGTAGCGATTAATGTTTCAGGTAAGTTTCAAAAATTATCTAGCAGTATTCATCTAGAAGTAACTTAGATATAGTATATAATAAATGATGTTAAATACGTTTCATATTAAATAAAATGTGTATTGTAATTAAATGTTTAACGTTAAATATTTTTGCTAAAACCTCACACTAAAACTGTTTTTTTTTTTCCTTTTTATCTGTGTTTGTTATCTGATGATAAACATCATCATAATTATGCCTAAGTTTAGACAATCCATAATAAGGGCATAAGAGTCACATTACGTCAATTTGACACCACGGTAATTATCTGAAGCACTCACGGTACGAGTACCAGATAGCAGATTTTTATTATATTGTATTATACACAAGTTTTAAAATACAAATGATCCAGGGAGAAAACTTTTTTGGTCCTTTGGCAGGACTCAAACCCGTGATTATAATGGTACTATTATAATAATTATTGAAGACATGAATCGATGAAGGTTTAAGGAACATTTTATTGAGTTTCAAACTGTCACTTAAACATTTTAGAATACTTCGTAAAGTATTAAGTACATTAATCTAAAGAACCGTCTCTAGAATCAATGTACTTAATACGTTATAAAATGTAAATTACTCTTAAACTCAATTTTCTGTGTAAAATATTTTTGCAACATATCACCTTCATCGATTCATGTCTTCAATTTAAAAATATTTCGCAAACGAATGCACAATCGCTTTCCGCTTATAGCTTTCATTCCTATTATTTAATGAAAAATCTTCGCAATAAATCTTTATTGCTGTGTTCGTTGTGTCCGCGATTTGCTTTGACAACATTATGTCGCCCCATTCGGCCCCACTCGGCCATACTCGGCCATTCTCGGCCCTAAAACCTAAAGGTTTACAGCTTGTGTTAATTACTTACAATAAAAAATACAGGGCGTTTTAATTATTTCATGTCAAAGTGTTTAAATGATTATATTCACGTTATGGAATGAGGCGAGAAAATTAACATAACAAAAAGATTGAAAAATTGCAACTCTTTTCGAGTCTCTCCACAAAACATAGAAGACGTTATTAGATAAGATAATATCTAAATACTGCCCAGCGTGGCGAGTATAATATATACCTCCCAGGTTATACTATGCGGGAGGCTTATAAGCAGAAGTGGACGTCATGCCTGAAATTATGAACATTTAAGTATAACGGGTTTAAAAAGAGCAGTCACTATAACTTTAGGATATGATTATACTACCTTTTCTCATTCTAGAAATCTATTTTTTAAAAATAAAAAATAAATTTTTTGCTCCATTGTTATTTTTTTGCGAGTATTTTTTTTTTACATCTTGACAAAAAAAAAATTTAAAAATACATTTCCAAAATGAGGAAAGGTAGTATAATCGTATCTCAAAGTTATAGTGACTGCTCTTTTTACACCCAGTATATAATTTACGTAATTAATAAAGTTTTATACAAAAAATATTGTGATTGGATTGGACCATTAAATAATACCAAAGTGCTTTACAACCCAGAGCTATTTGGCGCGGTTTGTTTCAACAGCTAATAACGCTTAACTCATTTTGTATTTAATTATGTAATTACGTACAACGAGCTAGCACTTCCATAATGCAACTATAGTTTTTAGGGTCATTACATACTCAATTAGCGTTTATGTTTGAAAATACGTGATGGGCGTTGTTATTTAATAATAATAATATGTACTGTGCGTCCCACTGTTCATATATTAAACCGAATATAGGATGAAGAGAATGACGCTTACAGCATTTTAATTTTGGCACCTTATATAAATCACAAAAGAAAATATAAAAAAGGAAGACGATAAATATCGAAAATTTGAGGTCTGCAAATAGTTTTGGTGAATCTGTGTAATCTACAATTTGTCAAAATATACGTATCCTATGTAGTCCTATTTTTTCTCACTCCCACTCTTTATGTAAACGAGTTATAAAACGGATTTATTATATTTAAAAACACTGTATCCAATTAAAAATTATTTGCTCCTGGGAATGTTTGTATGAAGTCGCTTGACACAAACTTTTCCAATTACAACTGACTAAATGTCTTTCGGTCTATGCGTCCGCGACAGAGACCAGCGACTTCGACCCGCGACAGAGACCAGCGATTGCGACCCTCGACAGAGCCCAACGACAGCGACCCACAACAGAGATCAGCGACTGCGACCCGCGACAGAGATCAGCGACTGCGACCCGCGACAAAGACTGCGATGGATGTATAGTATCCGTTTCATTTTAACCCAAACATAAACAAACCCGTCTATGACACAACCATAGACTAGTCAGTGTTGCCAATTGGCCAATACAATACAATGATTATTGTTTGCGACTATGAATCCATAGACAATATTCTATAGCCGGCAGTGCCGAAATGGCGTATTTTATATATTGAAACTTTTTCATTTGATGTTTAATTGTTTTCAAATGTATTGGATAACGAAGTATGAACCTTTAATATTCCGTTGAAAGTGTTCACAATAAGATGTGAAAATTTCGGTATTTTTGGTTTATTACGTTTAGGTTAAATTTAAAAGTGACATACTATACTTATTCGACTGAACACTAAATAAACACATGATCGGCTAACACGGCGCGCTCAAATTGAATTTCTACACCAGTCTGCACCATTCCCATCCAATTAACTATAAAAAGTAACACGGTTCTCCCAAGATCCGCTGACACGAAGAAATTTCATATTACAAGTCCTAAAATCCAGCGGAATTGGTAACAAGTTGGCAGTGGAGAAGTAATGAACATTCCGCACGAGCCGGCTATATCAGGTGGTCGCTTATTGGATCTCGCCTTTATGGGAAGAATGTTATTTGAATTTCGCAGGTTTTTAATTGTGCCGGTGGCAATGACTTTTTTGTTTTTTTTTTTCTAAAATAGAACAGACTCATTTCATAGTTAATCATCTTCTAGGGTTCCGTTTTTAACGCCATCATGGTGAGGTCGTCGGTTCGGTTTCCGCGTTGGAAGAAAATGTTGTTTTCAAGTTTGGTTAGGACAATGCAGGCAGTTCACCTGATCGTCTGACAAGAAAGATGATCCATGCGTCGGATGGGCATGTAAAAAGTCGGACCTGCGCCTGTTCTCTCGCCAGTCGTGTCAGTTTACCGTCCCACTGGGTTATGAGAGTAAAGGAAGAGATAGTGTACACAAGTATTGCGCACACACTTTTGGGCATTATAAAATAACTCCTTGCGTAGCTGGCCTGGTTTAAATAAAATCGGCTACCGACACCGACATTGGTGAGGGGAGCTATTATTATTATTATTATTATTATTGTTTTTTAAATTTTCTTTTCTCCCTTGCGGGGTTGTATTTTGTCTAAAGTTGCGGGCTTGTGACCAAACAACTTTAGATAACATGATACTAACTGATGGATAGGAATTTTCGGACAATTCGGCACGTATTTAGAATTACCGCTTTTTGTAACGTGATAAAAGTAAGTGGATGAATGTTGAGCGTGTGAAGACTAGTATGTAATGTTTTAGGGATAATGCCAGTACTTGATATGATTATTGGTATGGTTTTAACTGTGTTAACTTGCCACTGTGATTTCAATTCTATCGTCAAGTCTGTATATTTTGTAACTTTTGTGGTATGCGTGGTAGTGAGGTTATGTGAATTAGGAATGGCTATATCTATGAGATAGACGGTTTTATTTCGTTTGTCATGAAGTGTTATGTCAGGTCTGTTGTGATGAACGGTCTTGTCTGTCAGTATTGTCCTGTCCCAGTATAGTTTAAAGTCCGTTGAATCTAGTATAATCTGTGGTGTGTATTTGTAGTATGGTGTTTTGTCTGTTATAAGGTTGTACTTGAGTGCAAGTATTTGATGTATGATTGCTGCTACTTGGTCATGTCTATGTTTATAATCTGTTTGTGTGATGGATGAACAAGCGCCGGTTATGTGTTGTATAGTTTCTGGTTGTTTGTGGCAATGTCGGCAATGGTCACTACGGACAGTACTGTCTCTAATAATGTGTTTCCTGTAATTTTTTGTGTCAATGACTTGGTCTTGAATAGCTAACATAAAACCAACCGTTTCAGGATACAGCTCGCCTTGTTTCAACCATGCGTTTGATGCTATCTTATCAACGGTTGTATTAGTTAAATCAAGTCTATGCCGACCATGCAACGATTTTTGTGACCATGTATCAATTTTTTCCTGATTTGTGTAAATGTGTATTTGTCTGTTGTCATCGGCGAGATGGAGCGGCGTGTAAGTGTCTGCCTGGCATACAGCGTTGTGGAGTGTTGATGTGTGAGCACGAGTTTGAAAGAATTTTCTGAGTAGTGTTATTTGTTTGTTATGTAAGTTTACAATGTCTATAATCCCTCGACCACCTTCAATTTTAGGTAAGACTTGTCTTTGAATGCAGGCCCTTGGATGGTGTTTCCTATGTTTAGTCATTGTTGTGTTGACTATTCTTTGCAGCGCTTTAAGTTCAGTTTGATTCCAGCGTATGATACCAAATGAGTAAGTAAGAATGGGTATAGCGTATGTGTTTATGGCTTTTGTTGAGTTTTTTGCGTTAAGATAAGTGTGCAGAATTGTGTGTAATCTTTGTCTAAAATTTAGTTGAAGTGATTTTTTTGTATCTTTATGATGTATTTGTTGTGACTGATAGTAACCTAAGTATTTGTAACCATACACTTGATCTACTGGTTCAATAATATTGTCATTACTTAATTTGTATGATGCATGCTCTACTATTCCCTTTATTACTGCTTGAATTTTGCATTTGTCATTATTATTATTATTATTATTATTATTATTATGTTTGTGTATAGCTTCCTTGCTCACGGGCAATTAAATCCCGGACCTTTGGAAGGCATGCGTGGGGCCGAAGCCAACACGCAGAGGCCCCGTTACACAATTTTAATTTAAATGTAATGTGACACTATTAATGTAATGTCATTATTATTATTATTAACATCTATGTATTCGATATCACTAGGCTTTATTAGTAATAATAATTGTGTCGGAACTTAAAGTACACAAGTCCCATTCGCACTTGACTGGCTCCTCTATAAAGTTCTATATGTAGCTTCAAAAGTTTTCGTAAGTATTTTAAACGGTGTATTTTAGTATGTTTTTCTAGTTATACAATCTACTTGTATAAATCTTAATAATATACAGTACATATTTCTTTAACTCAATTCACTATGAAATAAAGTCGAAAATATGGCTTCACGGAACATTAAAATTGTGAAAAGCCTATTTGGTAGCTGTATGTAAAATGTAAATTTTGTATTGTGTTTCGCCGTAGAGGGGACTCCCAACAATCGTCCAAAGTTTTATTGTTTTGTGTCTAGTCATACACTTTTGGAAAAACTTTCATATTGTAAATTGTCCAAGTTCTGTCGTTGTTTTCCTTGCGATATCTTTTTGTATTTTAGATTGAATATTTATAACGTTATGGAGGGTTAACTAAATACGTGAGTAGAGTTTTTAAACCCACCACAAAAGTGTACAAGCTTGAGTGTGTGTTTGTATTATGGCTCCCAAACATATGAACCGATTTTTATCTACTTTCCTTATTTGAAATTTGAATTGATCACGGTGTTCTTAGCTACAATTCATCGCTACTCGAAAACGTAGTGAGTTTTATTAAAACCAGGGGCCTTCAGATTCGATCGACAGAAATTTCTTTATTCTTGGTCGATTGATATGGTTGGGAATAAAAAAGTTACGATCTAACGATTTTCTTTATCCTGATTAGTTTTAAAGTAATCCACTTAATAAAATACCAAAAATCGTTGAGATCAAACTGATCCGATTCTTGATTGTGTTGGGAGTAAGCCTGCAGGCTAGTCAGAAGCAATTGAATAGTGCCGATGTGTGTGCAATATACACACTCTTTTCCGTCCGTTACTCTCATTATACAGTAAGACTGTCAAGAGATCAGTCGTACGATCGCTTTACATTGTCAGCCTGCATTGTCCTAACTAGGCTTAAAACAAAAAGATTGTTGTTGCATGAATCAAACCCACGACGTATGAATACGTGAACTAAGCTCTAAGTCACTGGGGCTACGAAGGACTACTACTAATAAATACCAATAAGATATTTTTTTTACGCCTGTGCTTTTATGTCCATAATTATACCGACTTTTGAAACTTTTTTTTAGGTTTGAAACATTTTGAAACCAGAGTTTGAGGTTTAGTTCACTCCACTATCACCCAAAGTTCCATAAAGGCACATAGGCAAACAAAATTTCCGATGCACCCACCATGGGCGTATTCTGCAACCCCGATCGTATTGACGTACAATATTACAGACATCGCATCGCCTGCATTTAAACCTTATTATTAATTTCACATAATTAAGTCTGGAATCAACCAAAATCAGCGATGGAAACTTTACGACTTTGCTTTTGAGAAAGTGAACATTATTTTAAATAATTTCATAATATAAGGTTATTGCCGCAGATCGCGCATTTTTAAAGCAAGATAGTAGTATATTCTACAGGTTTCGTGTTACATAACGGAATAAAAGATACTTTAAGAAAATTTGGCAAATTTGCTCTTTATATTCATCGGAATAGCAGAAGTTCTTTGCAACAAATGGTTGACATAATTATTGCCAATGTAACGACTTTAACAGTAAGATTTTAAAAGTAAATTTGATAGCCTAAAAAGTTTTATCAAATCAATATGTCGGTCTGCTGGTCACGGGTACACTTCGAAAATATCGTCATTTTGATCTTTATCTTTGTCGTAACGATCGACATTATTGAAAAATGTTTGACGGTCATATTTTAATTATACATTCGGATACAACACCCTTTTATATGGTATGTCAACGATCGAACGACTTAACGCCAATCACGCCGCGGTACAGACTGCCGGACGGATTAATTGAATAAATTTGCATTCCATCCCGCTAACATTTCCATTTGTTGCAAATTATGTGTGGGGTGCCATCATCATCATCACCGGTTGGTTTATTGTTTTAATTATTAGCTTCTAGACACTTGGACTAATATTTAACTATAATTATTGTAATACATATATTTTATTTTTATTTTATTTGGAACAGTAATAAGACTACATTACTAGATGTAATGTAGTCTTATTACTGTTCCGTAACAGGACGGTGTACTGGTACGTAACAGGACACATGCTTTCATTTAATGATAATAATTTAAATAACTAAATCTTGAAACTCAATAAAATAACATATTATTTAATATGAATTATACAAGCTGTTTTTATTTCGCTAATACTTTCTAGAATTGAGGCCAGCTGATACTACTGATTTCAAATAATCTTGTATGAAGTTTAACTATAATATTTTAACTTTTTATTCTACCTAAACAACTTTTTGTAGTAAATCATGTGGCAAATATTGTATTGTTTTACAGAACATTACTTAAATATATACTAATAAGTAAAGTTATTTCTAATACTTACAACCCACTAATTACAAATTCCAATATCTACTATCATCCAATTAAATAATAAATTTAAATGAACAACTACCTAAACGAACGAGTTTAGTAATTTTTGAACTGAACGCAAATGTTTGAGAGTCGTGTGGAAGAAGTGCTCGCGGTGATTAGCGCTCTATTTGAGTTACAGAATAAGGACGTGATTATGAATAACTTTCTAGTTTGTTGTATGTGTTTTATATTGAACTAGCTTATGCTAATCAGGGGCCTCTAGCCCAAAAAGGACTATTTAAAAGTTCCTTAAAAGTAACGTTATCGAATTACTTTTTCAGATAATTAGCATTGCACGTTTTTACACAATTATCATTCGATAACGTTACTTTTATGGAACCGTTACATGTTCCCGATTGGCTTGGTATGCATATATTACTATTATAATACCTTCTATTCATGTTCTAACTCACATAAGTTCAGTGTCCCACGGGAACACTGCGTTTTTAGGATAAAAAGTAGAGCATGTATTAATCCAGAATATCAGCTTCCTGCGTAAACTTTATCAAAATTGCTCCAGCCGTTCTCGAGTGAAAAAGTAAGAAATACTCTAGAAAGTTATAATTTTTAATTTTTTTTTATTAGTTTCACCTGTCCCGATGTTTGTTTGCTTGTCTGTAATCAAATCTTGCGAGTAAAATTTGAGCCACTTCCCGGATACCTATTAAGCTGAAAATTAACTTTTGAGAGCTACTTAGAAATTGAGCAGCTATTGTTGAGGCGAAAGCAAACATACTCAATTACGGACTATCTCATACCAAAGTAAGAAAAGAAACGCGTTACTGCCTCATACCGAAGAAAGATGACTTTATATGAAAACTTTGATGGTTAGGGGACGGCTTGAAAAGTTATATTCCTCCTTTGTTTCACTTTTTCCTTTTCCTTATTCACCTATTTACATGTTTACTGCAGTTGAAAAACCCCTTCGTCATAACGAAATGAATCATGCTTATAAGTTTTTACCAAAAAAATAAAAAAATAGGAACCTAGCTAAATTCTTTTTTTAGATAATAAAGAAGAAAATATTTAAATCGGTTAAGTTTTGGAGGAGGAAACAGGAATCCCGTAAACGTCGATTTCTGGTACTTTTAATAGGTAATTTCAGTCCAAGTTGCAGTTGCCTCTATCGCGCTAGTGCTAGCTAGCTAAGCCACTGCGAGACAGCAATAGATTTTATAAATATCTATTTTGTATTTCTCTCAACCGTGTTGTTTCCTCTTAAGGGCCGAAATTGTGAGACAAATTATTAAAAAATGTATTAATTAATAACTGTTGTAACCAATTTCAAGGAATAAATGAATTTGAATATACCAAAGTTATAGTGACTGTTATTTTTACACCCAACACCGGGGTAAAACACCCCGGTGTTGGGAATGTCTAGAAATGTCTCGTATTTCCCACTCGCTGTCCACTTATACACCACTCAGTTGATATTGGTCTCCGCTTGGTCTTCGCTCCGTGAGAGCATTTACAAAATCAAAATGCATTCGCTGGATAATGGTAAGTAGATTTGAAGTAAACAGGAATTGTGTTGTGTCGCCAGCTAAGTATGTAGAGCAAGTATGCTACAGCATACAATTTATATTGAGTTACAAATGTTTCACAAAACCCTGTAATAATATGATTATCCGTGGTCTAGTGATTCAGAGCCTAGCTCTCGACCTGGAGGTCGTGGATTCGATCCCCGCATTGGAACAACAAAAAAATGTTGACATGATTGTCTGACAAGATGATCCATGCGTCGGATGGGCATGTAAAAAGTCCTGCTCCTGATCTCCGTTTATTTGTCCCACTGGGCTACGAGAGTGAAATAATAGAGTGCTTCTGCGTGTTGCGCACACACTTGGGCTCTATAAAATAACTCCTGCGTAGCTGGATTGGTATCAATGAAACCGGCCACTGTCACCGAAATCGGTGCGGGAGGCATTATGCCATTTAATCGTATATCAACACAATGCTAGATATTATTATCTATAGAAAAAAACTGGGGTCAATATTCGCTTTGAAACAACAGTAAAAATATTGTTTTCAAGTCTGGTTAGGTCAATGCCTTCTGATAAGCTGGTTCTCTGACCAGAAAGATGATCCGTCGGAGAGGTATGTAAAATTCGGTCCTACGTCTTGCCTGCGGTTACCCGTCCCACTGGGTCTTGTGAGCAAATAAAAAAGAATGCCATTGTGTATTGCGTACATACTTGGACACATGACTCCTACGTATCTGGCGCGGTTTCAACGAAACCAGTCGCATAAATCGATGTGAGAGCTATTAATATTATTATAGTCTAATTTTGAATTGGGATTTTTTTATATTTGTTACGGCATACACCATAGGGAATGTAAATTAACGTTTAACATAGAAAAGATTACATTATGTTAAAACAACAACCTTTATTTTTTACTCAATAAGTTACGCTATTACCTAATAAGCCACCCTCTTTCCAATTAGTCCCAAATCCGTCCAACACCTTACCCTCAAGCGAGGAAAACCTCCGATCGACTCAAGGGGAGATATTTGAGGATCAATAATGATATTTTAATAAATCCAAAGAAAAACTTCGAGGAAAACGTTTAATGGTTTTTCGAATTGTTTTTAAAGTAGAAACTCCTTTTATTAATTTTCTTCGAGTTAAGATTAGTAGGCGACAGTAAAATGGCAATAAACCACCCGCGTTGCGTCAAATGCCTCACTTAACGTAAGAACTATTTGATTAATACCTAATTTACATATTATTGAGATGATGAAATTTTAACAAACTGTTTTACGAAAGAAAAGGAGTTATTGGATATAGTATACTACTATAGTCTGTAGGAATACTTAATATTATTTTACATACCTATACTTTATTTTTTAAGAGTTATTTTATCGTGTCTTCATAAGTAAAAGTAAGATACGAAAGTTTTGAGTAAACAAAACCGACTTCAAAAAAAATAACCAGACATAAAAAGAAGAACCTACATAACTAAAAAGCGATAAATAACCTAATTTATCTACTTAAAATAATATTATATCTACAATTATTTAAATATTTACAACTTAATACCTAATATCTTAACAAAGTCATCTTTAACTATTTTTAATATTTACAGTTATCACTTAATTTTGAAGTCGGTGCCAGCCTTCAGCCTAGGTAACGTAGTCTGTTGTGTTGTATGACGCGCGCGGACGGCAAACGCAAAGCCACACATACGGCAAAATACAATACAATATATTATATAATATGTATACAGTGTAGGACCGTGTAGGTGGCGGGGCACCGATAGCGCCCGGGGCGCGGGGCGCATGCCGCGGGGCGCATGGCGCGGGGCGCGGGGGCGGCCGGGCAGCCGGTTGAGTGTGCCACCCGAACGCGGGCAGACGCGTGAGGGCAGACATCGTTGACGGTCGCTTCCAGATTAATATAGCGCGCTTATGCAATTTTCTATTCTTAGTTTTGCTTTGAATTTTAGTGTCGGTCAGTTTTCTTAATTACATTAATTTTTTTGGCTGGCACCGACTTCAAAATTAAGTGATAACTGTAAATATTAAAAATAGTTAAAGATGACTTTGTTAAGATATTAGGTATTAAGTTGTAAATATTTAAATAATTGTAGATATAATATTATTTTAAGTAGATAAATTAGGTTATTTATCGCTTTTTAGTTATGTAGGTTCTTCTTTTTATGTCTGGTTATTTTTTTTGAAGTCGGTTTAATTTTTTTTTTTAAAAGTCATTTTATTTCTCGTTTTTTAGTTGTGTTTGATAATACTTATTAGGTATTTATATTTTTTTATTATCATGGGTAGACCCACTAAGGCTGCATCCCGAATGAGGACAAATCGTAGCCTGGAAAGTATTGCAGAAAATAAGAAACGTCTTTCCAAGAATTGCAAGCGAAATGCTATATCTCGTTCCCAAGAATCGCCTCTGGCACGTCAAGTGAGATTATCTCAGTTGAGAAGTTATATGCGTTCTCAATTATCGCAAGAATCGACAGAACAACACCAGCAACGTTTAGATGTTATTAAAAAACGATTAAGTAAAGAAACTTCAGTACAGCGCGAACATCGTCTCGCTGTTATTCATGAAAGACTGAGTAATGAAACTCCAGTACAGCGCGAACATCGTCTCGCTGTTATTCATGAAAGACTGAGTAATGAAACTCCAGTACAGCGCGAAGATCGTCTCGCTGTTATTCATGAAAGACTGAGTCAAGAAACTCCAGTACAGCGCGAACATCGTTTCGCTGTTATTGATGAAAGGCTGAGTAATGAATCCCCGCAACAACGCGAACAACGAGTCGATGCTATGCGTGAACGCACTAGGAACGAACTTCCTTACCAACGGACTCAAAGACTAAATTTAATGAGACAACGAAATCTTGAAGTAAGGCGAGTAGAAAATGAGGAGCAAAGACGAGAACGCTTATAAAATATGCGGGAAAGTGTCCGCAGAATTCGATATATCGGAGAAGATAGTTTCCTATCTACCATTAATGATTTTGCTGATGTTCCATGTGGTGTATGTAGAAAACTATTATATCCGAAACAGAGATGCCAGCTAGAAACCTCATGTCGACAAGATTTATTGCCTGGTGAATTGGTAGAGATGAGCAAGATTGTGGTATGTTCGCGATGCTCTACTAACCTGAGGAAACGTAAAGTACCTTCCCAAGCGTATTGGAATAAAATGGATGTTGCGCCAATACCACCTGAAATTGATAGTTTGTCAGATGTAGAGCAACGCCTACTTACAAGAATAATTCCATTTCTAAAAATTATTAAAGTACAAAATAGGTTCAGCCAAAATTGGTGCAAAGGTCAAGTGGTTTTATTTGCGCAAGACATAGTGGAAATTGCTGAACAATTACCACTTCCACTATGTAGCGCAGGGTTGGTAGTCGTGGTAGAAACGCGAGAGAACTTGCAACAACATAGAGAATTTAATATAGACATGGAAAGAGTAAAGACGGCTTTACAATGGCTATTATTGCATAACAACCTATACCGCGACGTTGTACCTAACTATGTTAAACAATAATATGTCGGATATAGTACAGGTTGCTGAAATTACCACGAGTCGTGGTAATTTCCAAGAACAGTCTGATGAGGGCCAGCAAATGGAACAACGATTTCCACAAAATCAACCCAACAGGTTTGTTAACATAAATGACGACATTTCTGTTTTACGTGGTTCGATTCACCAAGGCAATGACCGATTTGGTATGGAATCTCGTGGTAAGCAGTGCACTGGTGTCGCAGCTGTAGCTTGTGTCGCATTTGAAGTATCAGACCCAATTACATGGACAGTGAGTGATGTCGACTACATAATGATAGTTGGAGATGCATACTATCGTCAATGCATTTTAGACGACAAAATCCCGATCCTAGAGAACGAAATACTGAATATTTAGCTATGAGAGAACTTATGCCACGCTTATTGTTCAACAGGAGCTGGGTAAATATAAATGTGCAGAGTAATAGTTCGATTGATGGACATATTGATAGAGATCAGTCTGAGGAAGGGTTCCCGAATTTGGAAAATGCCCTATTAATTTTCTTTAGGGATTACTATTATGGAATTTTCACATGTAATTCTTTTTCCGTTGCTATTGCACGTCAAAATATATCTGGTAATAATATATATTGGCTATTCGATTCTCACGTTAGGGGGCCAAAAGGTTGTAAAGCGTCATCTGGTGGTACAGGATGCTGCATGCGCTTTGTACACATACATGATTTATTCGTAATGCTACGTCGTAATTTCAAGATAAATAAAGGAAATCAAAATGTTCTTAATATATATTGCATTACGCCTATTTCTATTCTCACAGAAGAAATAGAAATATTGCAAGAGGTTGCTTCTCAAGTAGCACGCCCAGAATTATTGCATGAACTGGTAAGTAATAATGCACATATCCCTACCATAGTAGAACACGCAGGCATGCAAGAATCACCTACCTTCACGTGTTCTCGTCAAGGTCCGGCCAATATATTATCCTCTACATACACAGCTAGTGATAACCCTCTTATTTCCCAATACCCAAATACTTCCTCAGCACTTCGGTCACCTACAAATCACATTCGTAGTATGTCGCCTAATTCCACGTGCCCTCTTCTAGGATCAAATACAAATAATTTAGAAAGACGAGTAATTTTTTCTACTAGTTTACTGTACTCCATTGATGACGACGTACCTAATTTGGATACTGTTATTAACGCTAATAATGAAAATGGATTAGATCATCAAGTCAGAGTTGCTGATATCCAAAGGAAAACAGCACCACCTCTCAATATTGAACGGGAGAAAAGAATGGAAGAACTTTGTTGGTATTTTCTTTACCCTGATGGTAGAAACGGTTTTGGTGAAGATCGAGATATATCCATAACTGCACTTGATTATTTCCAAGCACGAATTATGGGAAATGATAGTCGATTTCAAAGAACCGATTATTTATTCTTTGCATTGTCTGTTGTGGAATATTTTAGAGCCAAAGCAAGCGTTTCGGTCTCGTGTCGAATGAAGCAAGGTGAACATACACCTCAAGGTCTTGTTGATAATATGCATTTGACAATGAGAAACATAAGAGGATCGGCTGCATACTGGAAAAAATGTTGCGCGGAATTGATAGCCATGGTGCGGAGCCTCGGTCCTCCAACTTGGTTCGTTACATTTTCATGTAACGATCTCAATTGGC
Source organism: Celastrina argiolus (assembly GCA_905187575.2). NCBI lineage: Eukaryota > Metazoa > Arthropoda > Insecta > Lepidoptera > Lycaenidae > Celastrina > Celastrina argiolus. Next base: position 16,991,000 of record LR994585.1, read on the forward strand.
CCGACATGATCAAAGCGTTACTCATAGCTGATGGACGTCCTGACTAGGGCTTGCAATCCGGATATCCGGTTATCCGTACTATCCGGATATCCGCCGATTTTCAAATCCGGATTTGACTTGCATAATTATCCGCATTTTACGGATATTACGGATAGTTGTATTTCTCTTTTAAATATTAAATAAAAAGTTGTTAAACACATGAGTGTTATTGCGTTATATTATTTTAATATAGTTAATCACTTGCAATTATTTACTCACTTCACAAATCACAATAATTCAATATTTTGAAAATCCTTCGAACGAATCTGTGAGACTGACGATTGTTAAAATTATTTCTACATTTTTTGAAACACAACAATCAGATCAAACAGTCATAACTTCAACAGAAAATACACAAGATACAGAAGGTTGCTCTTCTTCAACTGTTTTATCACAACATTACAAGAAGAACTCATCCGGTTTATGAGTCAGCCATCTTCTGCGCAGCAACCGACTTCTTCAACAAATGATTTAGATACCACAATTCGAGTAGAGATGGCACTATTTGATGGAAATGGGCAGAGGAGCAGGAATTTAGCAAATATTAATTTTACAATCTTCTTTTATCAATACCACCGACCAGCGTTGAAGCAGAAAGAGTGTTTTCTGCTACAGGATATTTATGTAACCATTTAAGAACTTCCATGAAAGAAGATTCATTAGATTCATGACATTAGAAAATTTTGATAAAAAATAGTTTAAGCATTGCGAAATATTATGAAGAGATTATTTGATATATTTTGATAATTTTTGTTTTATGTTATTTGATTAATACATTTGTTGTTTCATAATTAAGCTGATTTGCCAATGAAAGAGATATTTTTATTTAATTATTATGTTTTAAATAGGTTGATTTTATTGGGGGGATGTTGTGATTTGTGATAAATGTAAGATCTCATTTTTAAAGCGTTTTAGATCATGTTACCAAAATTTGGATAAAAAATAGTTTAAGAATTACCTAATATATTTGATAATTTTGAGATATTTTGTTCATTGTTGTTTTATTATATTAAATTTATACTATTCTTGTTTATAATTGAGCTGATTTGCCACAAAAAGTGATATTTTTATTTTATTCTTATGTTTTAAATAGGTTGATTTTATTGGGATGTTGTGATTTATGATAAATGTAAGATCTCACTTTTAATTATAATTGTTTTAATTTGAAAATAATAATGATACAAATTATTAATGTGGTATGATCAGTGTTTTATTGTATAATTTTAGATAAAAAGACTAGTACACTTTCTAAAGTGTACTAGTTTTTTTATGTGATTATTACTTAAAATATTGGTATAGTTTCTTATTTCTTTGTCATTTTGCTTGAGAGACTGATTAAAACGTGTAACAAAAGCTTACTAGTCTTATTTATAATAAAAACTAAAAAATATCCGTACTATCCGTATTATCCGGATAATCCGGATAGTAAAATATTAATATCCGTACTATCCGGATAGTAAAAATGAACGGATATTGCAAGCCCTAGTCCTGACGTAATGCCTGACAATATTGAAAACTTGTCATTTGATGTAAGACTCGAGTTAGTACAAAAATATCCAGTTGTAGTGGCTAGACAGTTCACGCTTAGGGTAAACGCTTTGATAAGATTCCTAAAAATGAATCGTGAATGCTTAGGAGGAGCTATCACAGATTTTTGGTACCGCATAGAGTTCCAAAATAGGGGAAGTCCCCATTTACATATGCTTTTGTGGTGCAACACTGTACAGTCGGCGACAAATCCGGTTTACCAGTTTGGCGAAAGAATCGGATGCGTAAGCGTAGAGTCTAGCCCCGCCTTCCCTTAGATTTGAGCCAATCACGGGAGAGTTGTGGCGTGCGTTCGATCATAAACAAAGTATAATATTATTTGGTTTAATGTAACAATCAGTTGCAATTAGCACCCCGCTGGTTGTCAACGTCCGTGTTTTTTTTGTAATTTGTTTCGCTTGCGCCCCGTTTCGGATTGAATATTGACCCCTGCTGTGTTTTATGGATTCTGATTGAGTGCACTTCTGAAGACCTTCGCTTTTTCATATTGGACAGTTTTTGATAGCCTTATTATTGACCTGTGCATATAGACTGGAAAAATGCCTGCAAATTTGACGAGTGACATAAGGAATCAAATAGTTTTCCTTCACGATCAAGGGCGGAACATATCAGAAATATCCAGGGAATTGAACATTTCGGTGAGTAAATATTATTATTATTGTTTAATTTAGACCGCTAAGAGTTACTTTGTGTTTTATACCTACTTGTTTCTTAAAACTATTGCGAACTAGTATTTTACTATCAAGCTCTCATTTCTATATCACGTTAGCACAATGTTTATTTATGGGAAACCTGTTATTGGCTTTACTTTTGTAAGATACTAAGTTTGTAAAATTATTTGTATTATGCTGTTGGTTTTCATAATAAAAAATAAATAAATTATAATAGTACTTCTATTATCTACGATAATAAAATTCTCGTGTCACAGTGTAAGTTATCTTACTCCCCCGAAACGGATGAACGATTCTTATGAAATTTTATAATATGCATATACCTACCTATCTTTTTAATAATGTAGAACTAAAAATGAGGGTTCCGCGTTGTGGGTTCCGTGTGCGGCTCCGCGTGGCGGGTTTGCGGGTTTCACGATGTAAATGCTCAACCAAGTGGACACGAGTCTGCACTCTGCTAGTAATATTTTAAATGTTTAGTTTTTCATAATAAATTAATTTTTTTCATTATTAGAGTCTGACAAGCCAGCCGTTATAAGTAAAAATATAGGTTCTAATTTATATATAGGTATTCAATTAGTCACGTATGTAGATTGTAGCGTAGGTATTATGTTTGCTTATAAATACATTTTTAATTACCGTAATGAAGCTGTTTCAAAAAATATACCTATATTATTTAAATCGAACAATTTTATAAATTTAGATAACAGGTGTGAGAGTTCTGACTCATGCATTATTCCTGCGTGGGAATAAGGTTTATTTTATTTGATCACTGTCTGGATTTATTGCACAAAACATTTCTATTGTTTCTATGCACGTGTTGTCGTTTCACACCGAGGAACCGGTTAATCAGCCTTTAGTAAACGCATCGGAACAAATAATAAAATAAGATTTGTGTATTCCAAGAAATTGGTAAAAAGTAAAAACATAATACGTTGTTAATACAATTTCGGCCCGCAGTTATTTATTGTTGTTGTAAATTTTTGTGTGTATATTTTGTTTTGTGTCAGCTTCGTTCAAAATAAGTACCTATTTAATTTAAAAAAATAACCAATGCAATTATAACAAATGCGAACTAAAAATTTTAATAATTTATTGCACATTAGCAAACAGGGACGAATTCTTTAGTAGGTATTTAACTCTTACGCGTGTAACGGATTCTGGAATAGGTAAATGTTTTTTTATAACATTGTTACAGAATATTTACTATAATATATTCTACTTTTTTCATAAGTTCATGAAAGATGAAACAATTTTTCACAGAAAAAATAGTTTCATCTTGTAAATTGTTAACATAATAACATTATACCTACTAGGTTATATACTAGTTATAAAAAAGGCTATAAAAGTTTATTTTGATTTTATTGTTAGACCTGCCTTTGGAACGAATGTAATGTCACTTATAACTCTACAACTGAGAGCTAAAAGCTAATTAATTTTATAAGTTTCTAAACATTATTTTAAATATATTTTAATAGCATTCGGCTATTAGATAACCTTAAATATATTAATATGAAAGTATAATATAAAAACTTACTAGTATTATAAACGTAATAAGGTTAAATATAAAAAAAAAACGAAAAAAAATAACCAAATATGTATTCATTCAGCATACTGTTGCGAACCTAACAGTTCACAACGCTAATTTTCAGTGAACACCGTAGACAGACAGACAATCAAATAATAAAAATGATAATTATCATATTATAAAATAATAAATTATATGACAAAATAAAATAATGGAGTATATAATAATACAAAAGATGAGATCAATAACAATCAGCAGTGCTTAAAGACTAATTACAATAATACTTAAACAATATATTTAAAAATATCATTCTAAAATATATATGTAAGCCCAATTTTACAATCCCCTGTTCGCACAATTCTCGTAAAACTTTATCCATCACTTACTAATATATAGATACCTAATGCCTTTTTGTATTTTTTTCAGAGGTCTACTGTGCGTCGATGGGTTAATAGAAACGCCGACGAAGGATCAACAACCGACCATCCTCGTGCATCTCGTCGAAGGATTTTAAATACACCTAGAAAAGACCGAATGAAGGAAATATATACCGAGCGACCCTTTACAAAAACTGCCGTTTTTGCTAACCAATTTTCGTGCTCCTTGCGCACAGTCCAAAGAGGTCTCCATGAAATTGGTTTTCACCATCGGCGTCCTTCAAAAAAAATTGTTTTAAACGAACAACAAAAAATAGCACGAGTCCAATTCGCTCGTGATTATAGGGACTTCGATTTCTCCTACGCCATATTTTCAGACGAGAAATCTTTCACCAGTAGCCAACATGGCCGTCTGAATTTATGGCGTACTAACAACACAAGATATGAGCCCCGAAATGTATTGCCAAATAAAAGCTCGGGGCGCATAATAGTAAATATGTGGGGGTGGATGAGTGCAGCAGGTCCTGGAGAACTAGTATATATTGACCGAAGGGCTAACGGACAGTCCCATGCGGAGTTGCTGCAACAAGTAATGTTGCCTACTGTGCGCACTGTGTACCCGAGAGACGCTGTGCCTTTTTTTTATTTCTTTCAGGACAATTGTCCTATACACAGAGCGCGAGTAGTGCGAGATTGGCTTGAGCAGCAACAAGAAATAAGAACTGTCCCATGGCCGTCTAGGTCCCCAGACCTTAACCCAATAGAAAACCTATGGGCAATGTGTGCACAAACGTGGGACAACAGAGACGAAAGGACTAAGCCTGCGCTCGTCGCTCACTGCGATGAGGTTTGGAATTCGTTTCGGGGCTCTAACTTTTGCGAGGTCCTTGTGAGCTCTATGCGGGATCGGCTCGATGCTGTTATTGACGCCGGTGGAGCAATGACTAAGTATTAAGGTATAATAATTAAATAATATGTTGCAGTCAAAACTCTTAACCAGCCTTTTTTGCTAGTCAATAGTAAAAGTACTATTGACTAGCAAAATTAGTCAAAAGTGCTTTTGACTTAAAATTAATATAATATAAATATTATACCTTAATACTTCGTCAGTTTGTTTTACTTACCAACAATTAGAAAATTTAATTAATTTTCTTATTCCTAAAAGTGTAAACAATTAGAAAATTATTTACACATGTTGATTTTAATACAAATGATAGACAAATAAATTCTAAATATTATTGATTTGTTGTCAATGTTACACGTAACATACAAGTAATTTATTACTGACATAAAAAGTTTATTTTATGCTTAACCTTTTGTGATATTTTACAGTTATTATAGTTTATTGTATATTATAGTTTTCGTTATTTCTTTTGTTTACCTGATGATCAAAATATTTTGTTTTATTGTAAAGTTTCTTTCAAGTTTCAACCAGTTATGTTAAGTACCACCTAAAATATTTTTAATCTTGTTATCCATTATCTTATATACCTATTGAAATGTTAATTGTTTAAAATTTGAAAATTAGCGGACATTGATTTTGATTAAAATCTAAATTAGAAATTTATAATACAATACTTTTATATAATCAGGGCCGGATTTAAATTTCTGCCTCTGTATGTTTTATTTTCAGATTTGTCTTCTTTAATCCAGCATTTTCTAAATAACTATTGTTTTAGCTTCTGATCATATTTTTAGTAGAGTTTAGCAAAATACTGATTGACTCTTATTTTGTGATATTTCAACAATTACAATTTAGCTATTTTATAGTTTTCTTTAAAAGAATACGGCTTTAAGATTATTATTTTTTATATTTTATAAATATTTTTTGTATATTAAAAATCTTTACTGTAGGAAACAATATTTTATGATATGGTACTATAAATCAATATAAAATTATATATATCTCTAAAAATATTTTTCTACTTGCTATTCATTTTGAAACTTCAGGATGACGGACATTTATTTTGATTTGAATTGTTTTTAATCTTGATAAAGAACAATTTGTCTTGACAAAACTGTATATATTTATTTTTAGATTAAGGAAGCCGTTTGCGAGATATTTCATTTTAAATCGTTAATTTAATTGTTTATGTATCCTTAAATGTTGTATGTAAACGTGCTTTAAAAAGTCCTCCCACTAACGGCTGAGATTAAAGAATTTTTAAAAATCATGACGGTATGTGATCTTGTTCATGTTGTGCCAGTTTTATACATGTATAGTGTTGATTTTTATGTGTTTTGTATCGATTTTATTTACGTTTCACTGTTCTAATCTAAATAGTATTTTAAGCATTTTAAATAATAAGTTGTAGATAGGTATAATATATCAAAATGTAGGTATTTTAAACCAAAATTATAATATTGTATTTATTTAGAGATCTTATTTTGTGAAATATGTGTTCCGTAGGTACTGTGAAATACCGTGATTTAAATCTATTCACATTTTGTTAAATAAAGTAATTGTTATTTATAAATAAAAAAAATATTATTTAATTGTCTTTTATTTTTTTTAATTTTTTATTGACATACACACAGGGGCTGATGATGATTAGAATAATATTTAAATATATAAACCACATCAGCTTTCAATTAAAGAAAACCGCATCAAAATCTTTCAATTCATTTAGGGGCTGCGATATAACAGACGGACACACAGGGGCTGATGATGATTAGTACATACAGTACAGTTTTTAAATATGTATATAAACCACATCTGCTTTCAACTAAAGAAAACCACATCAAAATCTGTCGATTCATTTAGGAGATGCGATATAACAGACAGACACACAGGGGCTGATGATGATTAGTATAATTTTTAAATATATAAACCACACCAGCTTTAAACTAAAGAAAACCGCATCAAAATCTGTCGATAAATTTAGGAGCTGCAATATAACAGACAGACACACGGGGGCTGATGATGATTAGTATAATTTTTAAATATATAAACCACACCAGCTTTCAACTAAAGAAAACCGCATCAAAATGTGTTGATTCATTTAGGAGCTGCGATATAACAGACAGACACACAGGGGCTGATGATGATTAGTATAATTTTTAAATATATAAACCACACCAGCTTTCAACTAAAGAAAACCGCATCAAAATGTGTCGATAAATTTAGGAGCTGCAATATAACAGACAGACACACGGGGGCTGATGATGATTAGTATAATTTTTAAATATATAAACCACGTCAACTTTCAACTAAAGAAAACCGCATCAAAATCTGTCGATTCATTTAGGAGCTGCGATATAACAGACAGACACACAGGGGCTGATGATGATTAGTATAATTTTTTAATATATAAACCACACCAGCTTTAAACTAAAGAAAACCGCATCAAAATCTGTCGATTCATTTAGGAGCTGCGATATAACAGACAGACACACAGGGGCTGATGATGATTAGTATAATTTTAAAATATATAAACCACGTCAACTTTCAACTAAAGAAAACCGCATCAAAATCTGTCGATTCATTTAGGAGCTGCGATAAAATCCAACTGGGATCATAAGAAATATATGTATTTAGTCCAATAAATTAAAATGATTACAATAAACAAACAAACATTACTATAATATAAGCGCACGCGCATTCACTATTTCATTATTCAAGAATCAAAATATTACGAGTATGCTTGTGTGCAAGTAGGCGGAGCTAAGTAAAATCGACCGCAAACGAATCTCGCCTTTAGGGTGGTAAACCGGATCTGTCGCCGACTGTACCTAATTTTGATAGTCCTGAAGGGCTTCGAGTAATCGATCAGGTGGTGTCCTGCTCACTTAATGGTGATAATGCTGAGCTGGTAAAAAGGTTACAAATTCACAAACATTCCACAACCTGCTATAAAGATCGTAATACTGGTTCTTGTCGTTTTGGATTTCCAAGGCCTATAAGTAACGCAACGGTCTGCTTAGAACCCGATGACGCCCTTCGCAATAATGGCCGTTTTTGTGTACTACAACGAAATACAGAAGAAGTTATGGTTAACAACTATAACTCAGTTCTGCTTAAAATTTGGGGAGCAAACATGGACATACAGCCTTGTGGAAATGTAACAGCTGTTGCTTATTATATTGCCAAGTATGCGAGCAAGTGTGAACCCAATGATTGTGGCGATGTTGTGAGAGAAGCGGTTCAAAAAGCAAAACGTCACAGTAATAATGTATGGAAACAGTTGTTTTCTGTGTCAATGGCCATACTTGGACAACGCTTAGTTAGTGCTCCAGAAGCGGCATACCGTCTCTGTCATTTGCCTTTGAAAATGTGTTCAAGGAAAACAGTTTTCGTTAATAGCTGTCGTCCAGAGCAACGTTATAGACTTTTGCGATTTTGTGACGACGAAACATCAGTTTTCAACAACATATTTGATCGGTACCAACAAAGACCGAATGAATTAGAGGAGATTAGCTTAGCTGAATTTGCAGTTCGTTACGAAACAGTTTCAAGTGCATTTTGGACAGATGATGACGGTGACATTGAGCTAAGAGACCAGGAAAACGAGAATTCGAGGTACATACGATTACAAGATAATTCGAGGATGCGTATCAGAAACCAAGCAGCAGTTTTACGTACACGATATTATACTATAAATAGTGATCGAGAAGGGTTCTTTTACAATTTAATTGTGTGCCATATCTCCTTTCGCATTGAGAGTGAGCTTATGCAAGAGGACGAAACAGCTGAAGCATGTTTCTTACGCCGACAATCGGAGCTAAGGCCTCTGCTACATAATTTATCTGTAGAGCAGTTCGCCCATTCTGAACAAATTATACAACAAGCTCTTGTACAAGCAGTAGCCCTCAATGTTGTAAACGAAAATGACCCTGGAGAAACATCTCATAATAATATGAATATATATGCTGAGGACCAAATTGATGTCCATAACGATGATTTTATAGAAAATGATCCCACTGCTATGCCTGATGACGTTTTCACAAGTGGAATCAGAAGCCTGAATGTCCAACAAAAAGATTTATTGAAACGGGTGTCGGATTCTATTGAGAGAGACATAAGGACAGATGACAATCAAGAGCCTTTGTTGTTGTTTATTACTGGTGGAGCTGGTAGCGGTAAATCTTTTCTATTGAAATTAATTGTTGAGCATATTAACCGCTGCTATGCTCCAACGGTGGATAGTTTGTTAAGACCAAATTTTGTAGAAGTAGCGTCTTTGACAGGTGTTGCGGCTCGGCAAATTTCGGGTAGAACTCTTCACTCTGTTTTTTCACTTCCCATTGAAAAAGGCACTACGATGACTTATCGAAAAATGAGTGGACAGCCGTTGGAACGGGAACGGCGTAAGTGGCGTTATATTAAATGGTTAATAATTGACGAGATATCGATGGTATCTTACGAAAATTTGCGAATAATACACTTACGTCTGCAAGAATTCAAAAACAATAATTTACTGTTTGGAGGTGTAAATGTATTATTATTTGGCGACATTATGCAATTACCACCAGTTAAAGGGCATTGGTGTTTCGATCAACCATCATGGGCAAACGCAGAAATACATTTATGGCAACAATTCTCCTTCTGTGAACTCACCATCAATATGCGTCAAAGTAGCGATGAGGAATTTGTTGATTTGTTAAATAATTTGCGGTTTGGAGAACTTACAATCTCACAATTAGAACTTTTATGTGAAAGACGGCGAGTTGAACAGGTTGGTGATTTCGCAGATGGGGCTGCAGTTAGAATTTTTCCAACGATCAAATTGGTGGATGACTACAACTCTAAAATGACAGCTGAACTATTTCAGTCGAGTCGTGTCTATACCTTGCATGCTATCGACGAGTCGCGAGAGGCCGCAACCTATGGAAAACGGCCTCCATGTAACGTAATTCCTGCTGATACCAATAATTGCGGTGGATTGTTGCACATACTAAAACTGGGCATAGGTTCCAGAGTAATGTTAAGGCGTAACATCTCGGTTGCCGAGGGTCTTGTCAACGGTGCAATGGGAATTGTTTGTAAGTTTAGGTGGCCAGCTCTGCGTCGCGATCAGTTAGAATCCGGCGAGTTACCTGATGCAGTTTCTATTAAATTCGACGATGATACTATTGGCACTAGAGTGAAAGATAGTGACGGCTTAGTTGCAATTGCACCAGTATCAGCAACATTTCAAGCAACAAAAGGCTATGGGGATGTGGAAAGAAGAATGCTGCCGTTAATATTGAGCTGGGCTGTAACGGTTCATAAGCTTCAGGGTACCACATTAAATAAAGCGGTAATTGACTTAGGAAAGAAAAATTTTGCTAAAGGTCAAGTGTATGTTGCTTTAAGTCGAGTGAAGACTTTATACGGTATTGCACTTTGCGATCTAGAACCAAGCAAATTACTTACCAGACCACATGATGAAAAGGCATTACGAGAAATGGAAAGATTAAGACAACTATTGTAAGAATATGTGGATTCCTGACCACCTCACAAGTATATATTATACCCTTTTAAGCATACTCATTATTTTTGAGGTCTCTATTTCATTGTGATTTTTATTAAAATTTCCCTCGATATCTCTGAAATTTCGTGATTACATTGTAACCATCTCTGGAGTAGTACCTACCCTTATAGCCCATCCAGACTCACGGCGAGAAACACCCGAGAACCTGAATGTGAGGATTTTCTCGCAGTTTCTCGCAGTTCGTCTGTTCTCCGATCGGTGTCGGTATTTTGGCCGTGACAAAGGATTTCTCGGGCGAGAAGAGAGAAGACTACTACATTCACGATTCAGCAACTACTTAGTTCATCCAAGTGCATTTAGCATTATGAATACATGATTATAATAATAATAACGATAGAAAATTAGATAAAAAAAATACTACCAAACCTGCTGCAGTTTCAATTTCGTCAATGTCGTCCATACTGCATAGTATGGACTATGGACGACATACATACTGCAGACCACTAATGAAAAAAATGAGTGTGTGGATAAATTGCTTGCTCTCGTGAAAAGGCCCGGTGAGATTTCTCGGCGAGATTTCTCGCCGTGTGTCTGGATGGTACATTACAAGTATCACGTTAGCCCTACATACATTCGATCGACCAATTGCAGTAGGTACTGCTCCCAACTCCCAACGGTTAGGCCGTTAAGGAGTACTATAGCTTCATCATCAGCACAGCAGCATCAGATGTCGATTCAAGCATACCTCACTAGCAACATGTTAGCCCTACATACTACTAAATAGTTTCCATCGACCAATTGCAGTACTGTCTTCCAACTCCTAACCGTTAAGGAGTACTGTAGCTTCATCATCAACACAGCAGCATCAGATGTTGACACCCTGAAGCATATACCTGATTAAGACATGATTCCGTAACAAAAACACTATACGAGCATACAATTTTCGGTGGTTGCCCTCGATTTCTCCTGGATCCCATCATCAGATCCTGACCTGGTGAAAATGGGACCACCTCAGAAGTAAACTCTATCAAACAAAAAAAAAATTTTTGAAATCCGTCTATAATTGACGAAAATATCGGTGAACATACATAAAAAAAAAAAAAAAAATTATACATACAGACGAATTGAGAACCTCCTCCTTTTTTGAAGTCGGTTAAAAAGATTACTCTAAAATGCGATGCGTCTCGATGTGAAAGGGGCGTTTCACCAATGCAATTAAGCTGGCTTAGTATACGTTCAAACACACTTAAATTGCATTTCACCAACAAAAACTAAACGCGGATCTAGCTAAGCCGAGTTTAAAGTTCAGAACCTGAGATTTCGTCGGCTTAACTTCGTTGAGCGAGCTCAACAGCTGTCAAATACCAAATGTCATGAGATAACAGTTGTGATGGTTGTATTTTAAAATTCTGTATTAATTTGTGTATAATATAGCAATAGGTAGTAGTAGTATAGTAGTATGTTACATAATGCAATCTAAACTATTTGAACTTGGCTTTCGTAAGCTAAGCTTTGCTTAAAAACATGACGAAATCCGTTTGACGTTTGATAAAACGAGAGTTATAAGCGCGCTAGGTGAGAGCTGAGTTTAATAAACCCGAGTTTTCGTCGTGAATGGTGAAATTCTAAGGCCCGTATAAATAAAACAATCTCAAACCCAACCTCACCTTGAGAACCTATTTGACAGATAAAACAACGTTTCGTTTCACTTTTAAAAATGAAGAATTTTACTTATGTTACACACTTTATTTTATTTCTTTCTTAAAACGTAAAAATAAAGATTATAAAAATATACATTATACTTATTTTATTGTTTCTTGTAATCTATAATATGAATATAACGGTATTAAAAGAAAATATATTAAAGTACTATGTAACATTACTAAAGATGTTCACTTCTAAAAGTGAAACGAAACGTTGTTTTATCTGTCAAATAGGCTCTCAAGATGAGTTTGGGTTTGAGATTGTTTTATTTATACGGGCCTAAGTGACAGTAAAATTATTAACTGCACCTGCAATGGGTTTACATGCGACACAATTTCCACACGACACTGCACAATTAAGTTAAGGAATCCGGAGTGTTCGAGAAATGCCTAATGCCTATATCTCCAGAAATCTGGACATAAGGCTCTACCTGGTTCCATTTGTTACCTAGTGTTTCCATTGATGACCCATAGCTTTTCTGCCATCCTCAAACTAAAAGGCGGCTAAGTCAGTTTTTGAGATAGAGCCAAAAACGCGGATATTCGTGTGCTGAAAAAAAACTGTAATCTGACTTCGCAAAAAAGGACATAACAAGGTTGAAACAAGAAAATAATTCAGATAAAAAATCCAGGTAGAGCCACCGAATGCTCCTGCATATCCCTATACAATCAGTTCGCTCTCAACGGCTTTTGGTATTTTATTGGTGGATTGCATTGAAACTAAACAGGATAAAGAAAATCGTTACATCGTAACTTTTTGTACTCCCGGCCATATCAATCGACTGTGAATCAAAATAAATAAACGTCAATTTTTTCGGGAGTACGCGACACGATCGAATCTGAATCAAAACCGAATCAGTTTAGAGAGTAAGCCCCTGGTTAGGTTTTTGAGAAAATGTATTATTTGTATGTAGGTATGTATGTGTTTTTTTGTTTCGTTTTTAAATGCAATTTATATTTTATTGCGTTTACATAATATTATATTGAACAACATCAATTTATATACAAATAATCGCCATTCCCCTAAATTCTAATAGAGACTAAGTAATATGTATGTTGCAGGCACTCGGTCGGATCGGACACGTAATTGCTTGCTCAGGCCTTTAATTAACTGTCATTTAATTAATTGCCTAGCGACAATCGATTTTGGGCCTTAAAGTTTGTCGGTGTTGTAGTGTGAAAGTTGATAGAAGAGGTTATCTCTACGTAACCGTTGTATATTAAATGAAAATTGTATAGTATGTTACGTCATGATTTGAATGAATACGTTATTGCCATATTTTAATGCTAAGTCCAAAGTACAACTTGATTTTCACAAAGGCTTTTTTATTAATTCACGTAAATTCTTACATATCAAATGTTTTTTTATTTATTTATCTGGGGACACGGTCGTGCCCCCGTCAAGACGCCAAGCGAAGCGCAAGGGCACTACCTACCTTTTCTCGAAAGGTTTCGTCGTTTTTTTGAACTCCCATAACTTTGCTTTGGATGATGCTAAATAGTTGAAAATTTCAACATATAATGACACTAGTAAATACATGAATTATACAAAGCTTGAATGTCGTAGCTACTATACTTTAGATTTTATCGATGTGTAAAAACCCCTGATTTCGTCACTGACTCATTTATAGATCATCAAAATTCTTAGGTTACTTCCGGAAATATTAGAAAGCTGAAGTTATGTATGTAAGCTGTTATTGCTACAAAACCAACAAAAAAATTATTAAAATGTAAATGCCGCCATTTTGAATCCAATATGCTGAAGCACCATATTGGATTCAAAAGATGTTTATTATAAGGATCTGATGATCTTTAATTTATAAAAGGAATATAATATACAAGTACATAAAAAACCTACGACCTACTTTTTGTAGAACCCATAATCGTTCAGAGTTTTGCTCCATAGAATTTATGTCCGACTTTATTTATGTTGAGTGCGTTGCACTACTGCAATCAGTATATTCTATTATTCATCTACAAAAAGTCGGTCACCAATTATTAATCGGTGACCGACTTTTACCGAAGATGAAAAATATATTATTATATTATTTATGAGAGGAAAATTTGTTTTTTATCCACTTATTTAAAATTAGCGCGAATATGCAGGCAGCTAATAGTTGTAAATTGCTGTCAGTCACAAAATAACTGTCGATGTATGGAACAGGTCCGGCACAAGCTCCATCTGTTGTTAAATTTCTTTTCTGTAAAGTTCTTTGTATGCTTAGCATTATTATAATGTGATTTGTAAGAAACTAGCTTGTCAGTGGCTCAAAATATTCTATAGAATTCCTTGTGCTAGTTACCATCATCACTACTACTATTAGATATAAGGTACTGTTGAAAATACTAGCTGGTATTAGCTAATATTAGCACCGGGCGTTGGCAGGCGTCGCGGCGCTTGACGTCGTGACGCTGGGCGTTGGCAGGCGTCGCGGCGCTGGGCGTCGGCGGGCGTTGCGGCGCTGGGCGTCGGCAGGCGTCGCGGCGCTGGGCGTCGGTAGGCGCCGCGACGCTGGGCGTCGGCAGGCGTCGCGGTGCTGGGCGTTGGCGGGCGTCGCGGCGCTGGGCGTCGGCAGGCGTCGCGGCGCTTGACGTCGTGACGCTGGGCGTCGGCAGGCGTCGCGGCGCTGGGCGTCGGCGGGCGTCGCGGCGCTGGGCGTCGGCAGGCGTCGCGGCGCTTGACGTCGTGACGCTGGGCGTCGGCAGGCGTCGCGGCGCTGGGCGTCGGCGGGCGTTGCGGCGCTGGGCGTCGGCAGGCGTCGCGGCGCTGGGCGTCATGGCGCTGGGCGTCGGCAGGCATCGCGACGCTGGGCGTCGGCAGGCGTCGCGGCGCTGGGCGTCATGATGCTGGGCGTCGGCAGGCGTCGCGGCGCTGGGTGTTGTGGCGCTGGGCGTCGGTAGGCGTCGCGGCGCTAGGCGTCGCGGCGCTGGGCGTCGGCAAGCGTCGCGGCGCTGGGCTTTTGTATCCAATAATATGGTGGACCACCATATTCGGCTGTTTATTATAAAGATCTGATGATCTTTAATTTATAAAAGGAATATAATATACAAGTACATAAATAACCTACGACCTACTTTTTGTAGAACCCATAATCGTTCAGAGTTTTGCTCCATATAATTTATGTCCGACTGTATGTATGTTGAGTGCGTTGCACTACTGCAATCAGTATATTCGATTATTCATCTACAAAAAGTCAGTCACCAATTATTAATCGGTGACCGACTTTTACCGAAGATGAAAAATATATTATTATAATGTTATTTTGGCAGGTATACCTGTAAAATTTAATGAATAAATAACATGTGTACAAAGTTTCATGATCATCAGTTAGATAGTTTTCGCATGAAAACGTAACAAACAAACAGATAGTCACATTCATAATATTTTAATAATTATATTTTAATAATTTACTGTACGGCCAAGATATAAATCCTTTTCAACAATCGTTATTTTTCATACCTATGTTATTCCCGTAGAAAAACCATATCACGACATTTGCAATTTCTCCTGTACGTATCACAATATTATACCCAATATTTTGAATTAATCGCAAACCTCTGAACCTGATAAACGATACGCCCATACGCTGTCGTAAATTAATTAATTATTCATCCCGTCAACGCAGCGGTTGGGTCAGAATCAATTCGTCAGTTTATTAATTATTCCCGCCGTAAGATTACGTAAAATTAGCAAAAATCGGGCGAGAGACGCGCAATCGATTGCTGAGAGTGGGTAAACATTAGGCGCTTCCAAACGCGCGTTTTGAGAACCAGGAGTTCTGTACAGGGAGTGTATTCCAAAAACGCGCGTCAACAAAGCGCGCATCAAAAAGCGCCTAATGGGTGCAGTGGGCTTGCTCGCTGTGAAATGCTGAGCTGGGGTCCAATTTTTGACATCATACAAAATAATAATATTATTATTATAGACACTATTGTTCTATATAATGTTACATTGGGTTGTATGATAGTCTTAATAAAAAAAAATCTTTCTTTCTTTCGTGTATCGGCTCTTAAAGTAAAAAATTGCTAATCACTCGCTGTTGTGTTTGGATGCACATTCGCTTTATTTTTACTACGGCACTAGCGCCAAAAACGATTTAGTGGCAATAATAGGAACTATTAATTGTATCAAACAAACATTGTCGCCAAATATATATTTTTCTGAATTTTTATACTTTCTCTTCTGTTTTTTGGTTTTTATGACGCAATTTAAGCCCTATGACGTTTTAACCGTTGATAAAGTTCAATAGCAATAATTTAGCTTTCCTTTTGCAAGATAAACGTACCTAATAAGCCTGACGGTATTACATAAGTAGCTAGTTTGTATCGGGTTTTTGATGCAATTAAGCGATTTCGAAGTAAAAACTTCGTCTTTTCGAAATGCTAAATAAACTTTATCCTATAAGATACATAAACAAACGCATAAATCGTCACTACGATTTTCGAAGATTCACCTCGATTTCCCCTCGAATATAATATTATGTACCAAAAAAAGAATGATCAAAATATACACATAAAGTATAAAAAAATATAAATCTCGGCGATGTCGTGTGGGGTTTGGGGATAACCGACTTGAGCGAAGCCAAAAGGTATGCAGTTATGGTTTGCAGTCTATGTATTATATGTGTTGTACTTGTACCTATGCATTTCTGGATTTCAAATTGAATTATTTTCTTGTTTCAGTGTTTTTAGACCCTTTTTTGCGAAATCGTGTTATGGTTTTTTAAACTTTTTTTTATTACTATCTGTGCTCGCAACAATTTGCTTTCTAATCGCCTAATAATTGGAAGACTTTATTAGAGCGTGCTTTAGTAGGGTTTAAAATAAAAAAATGTTTTTGCTTTTTCGTTATTCTTGCGACAATAATAAGATACGGTAAAAAGTATGTTTTGTTTTTGACAAAAAAATACATTTCCAAAATTAGGAAAAATAGTTTATTTTACACCATGTATGGATGTTATACACCACGTCAAACAGGCCCCGAAGTTCTTAAAGAACTTGGGTTACTCCAGAGCCTAACATACCAAGTATCAGTAAAATTCGTTTAGCAGTTTTTGGGACAATGAGTCACAAACGACCGTTCATATTTAAAACTATAAAACAGTATCTAAGTGTGATAAGAAAGGTTTGGAGGGTTAGGTATAACGATCATTATTATTATTACATTTATCTAAGGAGCGCTTATGACTGTACCAATTTATTAAGGAAAAGTATCATGTTAACCCGCTTTACACCGGCAAACTTTTTGTCTGACCGTACTCGACGGTACAGTTTACAAAAACAATATCAATTTACATAATTAATCCGTCTCGTCGTGTCGCAAAGCGGATTATGTTCATAATTGAATCCCGACATGAGCGTAGTTTTTAATGTTCGTTATAGCTATCTAAGCGATTAAGGGTCTACTCACATTCAGCGTTGCCAGAACATATTCTAAAAAAGTACTTTTTGTCACACAACCGTACTTACCTCAAAGTAGACGGTACCTTATGAATTGTACTGATTCATTCATTTTTAATACAAACTACAAAATGGTTTAGCATAGCATAGCATTTCAAATGTTTTGGCAAAACCGTACTTTTAAGTTAAAACCCGTACCTTTTTAGAAAACCAGTCGTACTTTTTTGGGAAATCACACTGGCAATACTGCTCACATTGGTAGTCGCGTTTTTTCCTGTTTATCACCAAAGGATATTCATGTCTATCTTCTAACTATTAAGGTACAGATTATGAATATGCCTACAGTATGGAACAAGCGGTGCGAAGCGGAGCGTGGCTTCGCGCGCGTCGAATCCTGATACTGTTCTTCCTAGTGAATGTAAAGAAAAACTACGTTTAATAAACTAAGTTAATATTAGAAAAAAACCCGACTTAGCGTATAACATTCCTATCACACCTAATAATCGATCTGATGACCTTGAAGTCCTGAACCGATTTCCACCAAACATAGCTAAGAACAGTCTCGACTAATATACCTTTAGAACAAAAAAACCGCATTAAATCTGATCAAATGTTTGGGAGCTACGATGCCACAGACACACACACAGTTACACAGACACGTCCAACTTATAACACCCCGTCGTTTTTCCGTCGGGGGTTAAAACCCGACTTTAACGAGTAAAAAGCATAAAACAATACTTTTATAATGTAGTTACAATTAATATTATTTTTGGAGTCGGTGTCAAGAAAGGTGAGTTTCAAGGGAGAAACTTTAGAATGTTTTACCTAAAAGAACAGGCGGAATTGAGGACCTCCTCCTTTTTGAAAGTCGGTAAAAATGACGCTCTCTGAGTTGACCCTAAAGGTAATCGCAGATTGAACCGATAGTAAAGTTGTAATTAAATAAAAAAAAGTTAAAAACTATAACCCGACTTCGCAAAAAAGGGGTCTAAAAAGGCTGAAACAAGAAAATAATTCAATTTGAAATCCAGATGTGCATAGGTACAAAATTGTTCAAGTTAGAGCAGTGGTCGTACCCGCTAAACAAATATAGGCGTCACTTCACACAAAAATACGGTAGAAAAAATGGGTCTCAAACAAGATGAAAAACTAAACCCGACTTCGAAAAAAGTGGGTCTAAAAAGGCTGAAACAAGAAAATAATTAAATTTGAAATCCAGATATGCATAGGTACAAAAATGGTCAAGTTAGAGCAGTGGTCGTACCCGCTAGTAAAATCTAAGCATCAGTTCACACTGAAATACGGTAGAAAAAAATCTGGAGACAGCATAATATGTGTCTGCCGTTGCAGGGTTCGATGCCAATAGCGGGTGCGACCACGGCTCTACCTTGACCATTTTTGTACCTATGCATTTCTGGATTTCAAATTGAATTATTTTCTTGTTTCAGCCTTTTTAGACCCATTTTTTTCGAAGTCGGGTTTTAGTTTTTTAATCTTTTTTTAGACCCATTTTTTCTACCGTATTTTTGTGGAGAGAACATACATACATACATACAAACATACATACATACATACATACATTCATACATACATACATACATTCATATATAGACTGCCAAAATGCCCTTCCTTTTGGCTTCGCCGAAGTCGGGGTAAAAATGTAATTCGTTAAACATTTTTGTCACCTACAACATCCCATAAAACACTTTGCAATAACCACATACACCTATTCCAACACACACTTTATTCAATATTACCGAATAATTATTAGGTAAAAATTGGCTGAGCCTAAGCGGCTTACCGCCCTTCCAATTTCGTGCAAAATCTGTTCGCACCTTTTGCTCTTTGTGCGACGAATTGACAGCGGCTTAAAATGGTTCCACAGAATAAAATACTTGCAGGTCTTGATACAGATGTCGCGGATAACGGATTGTTTATTTAATAAATAGTTATATTATAGGTCTCTTGTGGTTATTTCAACAATGACATCCACTACTTGAAAAAAGCCTCCTCAATTTCATGGAGGGTAGTTGCCTTTAAAATAAAATAGAAAAACGTTTTATTTCCCAATGAAACTTAAGAGGAAACATCACGGTTGAGATAAATACAAAATATGTATTTATAAAATCTATTCCTGTCTCGCTGTGCCTTAGCTAGCCAGCACTAGCGCGATAGAGACAACTGCAACTTGGACTGAAATTACCTATCAAAAGTACCAGAAATCGACGTTTAGGGGATTCCTGTTTCCTCCTCCAAAAGTTAACCGATTTAAATATTTTTTTCTTTATTAGCTAAAAAAAGAATTGATTAGCTAGGTTCCTATTTTTGTATTTTGTTGTTTATTGTAGTCAAATCTGTTTCCTAGATGTTTAAACATAGCGGAGAGTCTGGCCATTTTTTTAGGTTTTTGAACATCTATATCTCTTTAAATAATTAATATATTAAAAAAAGGAAAAAATAAGGACGTACAAACAATATCCATAAATATTCAGGAAAAAATGGTTACTCTAGCAGCATTATCTAGGTAGGAAACAGGAATCCTGTAGACCCCTATTTCTGTATGGAAAAAATTTCGTAGTGTTTCCTCTTAACAAGCTATTTTCGGAAAGTCAACAAGAAAAACAAGCTACCACCGGTTCAACCCTAACCCGCCGGGAAGAACCGGCGTAAGAAACTCGCACGGGGTCCATCTTTTATTAAAGATGGAAAATTGGTAATTAAAAAAAAATACATTGTAACTTAATCTATACATAATAATATTATAAAAGTTAGGTTACATACAGTAAATAAATATAAGTAGCCATTATGGTTGGCCACCTTATTCCCAGGGTGTGCAATCATTAAAAATCTTATAATAGGCTTTAGCACACAAACGTTCTTTAACTACTTCTTTAAATTTATATTTTTTATTAATTTAAATTTATTAACTTTACTGGAGTTTCGCTTCCATTTACCGGAGTGCTCTTTTAATTTGATGGTAGTCCGACCGGTGGTAGGAGGAGTGCTTTGTGTTTGCCAGATCCAGGTCTTACGCCCCAACATGGCGGCCTAAAAAGAAACGAACTGGATGCGTAACACATCTTGCTACATTAAAAAATAAAAAAAGGCTTGCCGAGAGTCGATTTATTTTATAAGAAAGATGATCCAATATCATCTTTCAATACAATCGGGCCTCAGCATTTTCTTTGTGTGGCGTTGGATATTTTATTACTTTGATCCAGTGTTACCACAAAAACAAATATTATACACACAAAGTAAGGCCGATGTAAACTAAATCACAAGCCGCAAGGTACTTAGAAATCATCAATTCTATTATGTTACTAATATACGTATTCACATTCATATCAAATCCAGTTCATCCATATAGCCGTACGTATAATTTTTGTAATTTAACTGCTACTATTTCCGTCGTAACATGTACAACTTTGGCACTTAACTGAATTTTGTATTACTAATTAAGTTACAGTTAAAACGGAGTTCAGTCAAACCGGACAGTAGCCGTAGTTAAACTACTGCAATTACGTCAAAGACAATTTGAGGCACGCGACAGAAGTTCTAAATTATCTTCATTTTCATATGTAACCACCGATTAAAAAGCGGAAATGTATGTCGGAAGTGTGTTATTTATTTGTTAAATGTGGTGGCTCGCAGGTGCGATTAATTTTTTACCAAACGCAAAAACGACGGGCTGTTATAAGTTTGACGTGTCTGTGTAAATGTGTCTGTCTGTGGCATCGTAGCTCCTAAACGGATGATCCGATATTAATGCGGTAGTTTTTGTTTAAACGGTTTATCAGTCGAGAGTATTCTTAGCTATGTTTGGTGGAAATCGGTTCAGGTCTTCAAGGTCTTCAGGTCGTTTGTTACGTGTGATGCACGCTATCACACCTAACAAACAAACACCTGATGATGACTTAGTCGAAATCGGTCGTGTATTTTTACCCGACTTCGGCGAAGCCAAAAGGAAGGGTAATGATTTTGGCAGTCTATGTAGGTATGTATGTATGTTTGTATGTATCTATGTATGTTCCCTCGTAGCGGCTAAACTACTAGTCCGATTTTAATAAATAAGGTGTCAATCGATTCGTAGTAGTCCCGCGAGTAACATAGGCTATATAATTTTTCGAAACATTTTGGATTTTGAAAATTATACCTCAAAAACTATCTCCAAAAAAAATTAAGATAATTGTATTGTGTTTAGTATCACAAGATAGGTCTTGGCAAGCACATTACAAATATGTATTTAATTTTTTAATTAATTATTATATTTTATTGTTAAATTCAAAATAAACGTTTAAAATGCGGTCGTACAAATAGTATCTAGGAGTTGTTTATTTATCTATGTGTTAATTTAACGTTAGTTTAATAAAAAAATATAAAGTTATAGTTTATGTGGAAACAGAAAAATGTAAAATAAAATAAAAGTTTAAAAAAACTATAACCCGACTTCGCAAAAAAGGGGTCTAAAAAGGCTATTATTCAATTTGAAATCCAGATATGCATAGGTACAGATATGGTCAAGGTAGAGCCGTGGTCGTACCCGCTAAACAAATCTATAATATTCGTATGCTGTTGAAATATACAATCCCAATAGCGGGTACGACCACGGCTCTACCTTGAGCTTTTTATAATATACATTTATTATTATTCTTGTTCTTGATATTGTTAATATCAAGAAATTATTATTCTTGATATTAACAATATCAAGAAATTATTATTCTTGATATTAACAATATCAAGAATTACCACGTTTTATATCATGATGATTTAAAACGTTTTAATTAGGATATTTTAAACTTTTAATATATTATTTATAATTTTCGAAATTTTTTACTTTCTCTTTATTAGATAAATTAGATAATTAGATTAGTGGTACCAGAAAGGGTATCACTCCCAAAAATAAAATGTCATTCGAATTAATAGTATTACTTATAAAAGCATGTTTATAAAAGAATTGATACATACATTAACCAAGAATTGTAGTAACAGCTATAGCGCGATCTAGCCAACCGTCAGCGACATCTATCGGCGAATAAGTGAACTATTTTAACTAGATGTTGCTCGCTACTTCGTACGTTTAGTAAAAAAAAGGTCAAGGTAGAGCCGTGGTCGCACCCGCTATTAGCATCGAACCTTGCAACGGCAGACGAATAATATGCTCTTTCAAGTTCTTTTTTTTCTACCGTAATTCAGTGTGAACTGATGCTTAGATTTTATTAGCGGGTACGACCACGGCTCTACCTTGACCATTTTTGTACCTATTGCATTTCTGGATTTCAAATTGAATTATTTTCTTGTTTCAGCCTTTTTAGACCCCTTTTTTGCGAAGTCGGGTTTAGAGTTTTTAATCTTTTTTTATTTCAACTAATAAAGTGGAAAAAGTGCAAGTAATTTGTCTATTATTACTGTGTAACATATTGTATTTCCATCAAGAACCTACAGTACATTCAATAACAAATGCACGCCAAGTCACAGTTTTTTTTAAATTTTTAATTTAGTTTATCATGGTAGTGTAACACACTGTAAAGTTCATACTGTATTAATACATGGCAGTAATTGGCACAGGATTCGAATTAGAATTTATTTATTACCAAGAAGTTACTTACAAATCAATTTAAATCGACAGATTCGAAGCGTCGCATTTTTAACCGACTTCCAAAAAAGGAAGAGGTTTCTCAATTCGACCGTATATATATTTTTTTTAATGTTTGTTCGCGGATAACTTCGTCGTTTATGAACCGATTTTAAATATTTTTTTTGTGTTGTGTAGGGTATAATTCAAATTTGACCTGATGATGGGATCCGTGAGGAATCGAGGTCCTCAAAATTTATATAGAAACATATATCGATTTTAATTTTTTCAGAAGTAGTCTAAGCATATGTTACCAAACAGTAAGGTTTTGCACCATATCTTGGACCTAAAGTACTGAACAGAACTTCTGAGTCCTTAGAGATACATGTTTGATGCGTAGTGTATGTGTCACCTCCCTATAGATTGTATGAATGATTAGTAATATAAGTTAGTTATTAAACGACAGTCGGACCAAATACATCTTTTAATTAGTCTCCCCAAGCCTGCACATTGCATGGCGACCCTGCCAGTGCTGCCTCGTGGCAGCGCTGCGCAGATGGGACACGAAAAGTAAAAGCGTAAAAGTGAATAAAAATTGGACAAAATAAAAACTAATTAGTGAGTGAAAAAATATAAACTATGAACAATTTTAAAAACAAAACTATGAACTATTTTTTTTTTATTGCCGTCGTGTGTGTAGCTTTTAAATAAATAATTAATAATATTAAAATAAATATTATACCTAGTGGATAAAGACAATACAAATCTGTTACAAAAAAAAAAATAAGAACAATAATTACTAATAGTGCAAAGAATGAACTGAAAAAAATATTTCCTGAAAGTTGCAAGATGAATTAATATTTTATTGAGAGCGATACAAAATTCAAAATTATTGGAGTACGATGATGAGCAGGCAGCCGGTAGATGTAGGAGTCAGATGAATGGATATGGAGAGCAGGCAGCTGGGAGATGTAGGAGTCAGATGAGTGGATATAGAGAGCAGGCAGCTGGGAGATGCTCGAGTCGGAAGTCGATGCAGCTGGGAGATCAGCGACCAGAGGACAAGAAAAGAGATTTTGTAACGTAGAATTTAGATAAATTGTATTTTCACCATTATTTTTCTGAATCAATATTTTTTTTACAAATTATTTACAGTATGTGTAATTTATAATTATTACTCTTGCAACTTAATATCTGTCTGTTTCGTTTAAATAAATAAATAAATAAATAAACATTTATTCGACATATTTAGACATCACACACTTTAGGGAAACAATAGCAAATAAAATAAAAAATGAAAACAAAAATACAAAAAAAAATAAGAAGATTAAAATACTTAAATTATAAACAGATTCACAATAAGCTAAAAAAAACATTAAAGACAATAACAATAATAAAAATTAAAAAGAACAAGTGTACGTGCGGGTCGGAACTCGGAAGGTACGCAGTGTAATGCCTATATCGCCAAAAAGGATACCACTCAGGCGTATCACCGCGGCGTGAACACCACAGTGCCTGGAATTATGTGGTTCCATAGGTTTACATAGTTTAAAGACAGAATATTTAAGTTAACAATATTTTTTCGTATTGAGTAGTGTAAAATTAAATAGTTACTATTAGTAGAGACCACCCATGGTCTATGTTATGAGATCGTCAATTAGTGTTGCATAACATATCATCTCAACTTTTGCTATACCATTTATGGTGCAAAGTAAAACATTAGCAATACGATGCATAACCTTAAGTTGCAACATGCATCCAAAAGTGTCAAGCAAGCATTTTTAGAATTCCAGTAGGAAGTTTACACGTGCAAAATATTGTGTTGCGATTAGCAACAATAACTGTTCGTCAAGGACAAAATATAATCATAATATTATGTTAATGTCGCTATGTATTCCAATGCAATCCAATTCGAGTTAAAAGCTAGAAGTAAAAAATAAAAGTTTTGTTTGAAAGGCTTTTAGGTAAAAATAAATCCATAATATAAAAAGGTAGTAGGTATGTTAAATTTGAATTGACATGGTAATGTTCAAAAAAGACATTGTATTTCTGATAGATGTATTGAATTCTTTTTAACTACATTAATGTAAGTCTATTAGCTACATTTTCTTAGAATAATTTATACTGGATATGACATACATACACGGATTTATGACGTAATATTATTGTGTGAAGGATTAGGAATGTGATATTTAGTTTTGTAACATGGCTAGCTTTATGTTTAAGCGTTATGAAGGAATGTAAAGGAAGGTTAGTTTGAAGTAAAGGATATTGGTTTTAGTTTTATAAGAAGGTATATGATTGAAATAGGATAGTTATTTATACGAAGATAGGGATGCCTCCATGTTTCGAATGTCTAGTAGCTGTTGGCCTGATCCCCCAATAGTTCATGGATATTTTAGATGTTGAGTGTGTCAAAATTATGGATTGTGTTATTTTGTTAGGATTTTGGATAGGTTTAGGAAGAAAATGCCATAGTGCTTAATTTCAATACTAGCTAAAATGCTATGTATATTGAATAAATAAATGCTAAATGCATTATAAATAAAATACGCAAAAGGAATCCTTCATTTGATCATGGTGCAAACGAGTTTTCTCTGTGAGAATAGTTGGAGGTCATGTAGCCTTAAAACAAATCCTTTGGTATTAAATATGGTACGAAAATATAAATGGTACTTAGAGCATGCTCGGCGGGAATAATCCTCCACTTAAACAAAATGGTTGGAGACATTTTTTTTTGTTTTTTTTTGTTTGTTAGTCTTAAAATAGGTCCCGTTATAAATGGTGGTTAATGAAATAAAGTATTGTACCAAATAAAGTGCGCACATGAAGAATGTTGAAAATAAATAAAGTACAATAAAAGTGTATTATAGAGTCGACTATAAATAAATATAAATGAATATAAATAAAAAAGGAATAAGGTACCTAGGTAAGATGATGATGATGTTTAATGTAAGTGACTATGGCCAGATCACTTATCAAGATGTTAGTAAAATAAATGAAACGATAATATAATATAAATAAAATGTGAAATGAGAATATTTCTATGAAAGGATGAAAGAAAAGTACCTATATTTAAAAGTATATTTAAAATGAATTATCACAAATGAAATAAAGTTTATTTGATGTTAGAAGAGCGACAAAGATGGGGAGATGAATAATTATGATACCTACCTACTATGTAATTTAAATTGTAAAATGTGAAATATTAAAATGAAAATATATAATTGTATGAAAAATAAATTTATGATAATAAAATTGTTACCTATCTACTATATTTAATAAATTTCAGATTTTTTTAAAATAATTGATAACATCGTCAACAACCCATCACAACTATTAAAAAAAAAAGAGATTTTGCAAACTGTTTTTTTTAAAACAATAACAGATTTGTATAATTATGTGTATTTTCTATACGAGGTTTAATTAGTTATTAGTTTAAGTTAGATATATTATTTTGGGTAGATTTAAGTAAAAAAAAAATATACTGTTAATTTTTTTTTTTCAAAAATACGGGGGAGGTGTAGTGTATGTGTCACCTCCCTATATATGTATTGTATGAATGATTAGTAATATAAGTTAGTTATTAACCGACAGTCGGACCAAATACATATTTTAATTAGTCTCCCCAAGCCTGCACATTGCAGATGATTTCAGCGTTGTTTAAAGGAATGCAAGCATATGCAACTACGTCAATTACAGTCGAACTTGGTCTCATAGTTATGAAAGTGGAGACCTGATGATGGCGAGGATTTGAGGGAACTTAAACTTTGAAGTCGGTTTTTTTTTGTTTAAAATTTATTTTCCATAGCATTCCTCTCTATTTTCCAATTAATAAGATACTAATTATGATTATTCATGTAGTAACCTGACCCGACGACCTCCGTTGCACAGTGGTTGAGCGTTGAAGCTCGAGCAGAAGGTCGCAGGTTTAAATCCTGCCGAAGAAACAAAAAGTTTTCTGTGTTCCTGGGTCATGATTGTGTATTTAATTTGTGTTTCAATATAATAAAAACCTTAAATATATTTATAGTATAAAAGTATTGAATAATATGTTTCCCTTGTCTGGTACCTATAATACAAGTTCTTCGGATACTTAGCAGGGGGCTAGATTGACGTGGTGTGAAGCGTCCATAGGTATTATTATTGTATTATTATTTATTAGTAAGGAGCAAGGGTCGATGCGCGTTCTTTAGTGAATGTATAGAATAACGCGTTGCGACGCTTTACCTGCCCCATTGTGTGTTGAGCCTTATATTATGATACCTATTATATACTACCTATGTAACCTACAGATCAGTAGGTGAGTGCGTCTGCAAAAGGTACAAAAAAAGTTTTCTGTGTCCTTGTGATCTATAAATGAAGTATAATAATAATAATGCCTCTAGCACCGATTTCGGTGACGGTAGCCAGGCCAGCTACACAGGAGTTATTTTATAGTGCTAAAGTGTGTGCGCAATACACAGAAGCACTCTCTCTTCCTTCATCTCGTAGCTCAGTGCCTATAACCGACACGACTGGCGGGAGATCAGGCGCAGAACCGACTTTTTACATGCCCATCCGACGCAAGGATCATCTTTCTTGTCAGACAATCAGGTGATCAGCCTGCATTGCCCTAACCAAACTTGAAAATGACATTTTTTTGTTGTTCCAACGCGGGAATCGAACACACGATCTCCGGGTCGAGAGCGAAGCTCTGAACCAGTGTCTTTGTTTTTTCAGCAAATCGGACATACTTGGCCGTAACTTAAGAACATTAAACTAGCGTTAAAATACAATTTGCCGCTAGTCCGCTGAAAACAGATAAATCTTTAAGCACTTAAGAAAAAGTTCATTACGTTCCTTTAAATTGATCCTTAATTACAACGGTTTGGAATTGGCTTTTCAATTAACCTAAAATCCAGGGACCGGTGACTATAATGGACTGTGGACATCGCATGCAGTCAAAGTTAGTTAGTTAAATAAGTTAGGCAAACGATCACTTGTTTTATTTTGTTATGCACAAAAAAAAGATTTAGAGTATTTTATGCGAATTTTTGCAGTATTTTTTCCTATTTTAAGTTAGTTATTAAAATATGAATATTTTTGCGTGGTGTTATCAATTTCTCGTCAGTCAGAATTCATCGTTACTTTCTCCAAATATATCGTGCAGAGTATGAAAGGTCGTAAGCAAGTGAAGACCAGTAAAAATATAACTTTAGATTATACATGGTCACATGGGGCCTAGTTATGGGGCATGGTTACCTAGAACATAGCTGATTACTGTAAACAAAATTGAAATTATGATTTAAGTTTTTGTTAGAAAAATTTTAAGCAGTTACCGAACTGATGGTGATGAGCTAAGAACGGTACCGATCACGTTAAGTTTAAAGAAAATAGATCAAAATCAGTTCGCGCATTTGGGAGTTACGACGCCACACACACACAATCACACATTCAAATGCACATATTAAACTTATAATAAATTACCCCTCTATTTTGCGTCGGGGGTTAAAAATTTAAAAGATAAGTTTCGCATTGTCAAAAGTCGCTAAACAAAACTCGACTTCTAATTTCAGTGCTCTTAATTTTCTCTGGCCTTCATAATAATACAGCCTTACAGGTATACTGAGTTTTTTCATCTCATAGTGGTTCGAATGGAAATCACAAAAAAAAGAAGTTCAGAAGCGTAACAGCACCGGCTCCCCTATTATAGATACACCGGTCCATTTAATTACTACTGGGCGGATAAGCGGGATGCGGGATAATTGCGACCGGTCACTTACACAATTAGAAACACTTAATGCAGCCTTCGAATCTAAGCAACAATATACACAGTGAGAGAATCTCCCAATCTAGGAGAAAATCAAACTGAATTTAATGAAAATGAAGATAAAAATAATTTATTATTGATACACAAAAGTTATGAGATACATGTTATGCCAAGTAGGGGTCGGTCGGTCTAACATCTTATAGTGATCAGATAATCAATATTATTCATAATATTTCATGTTTTAAGTAAATAGTAGTTTGACTTTGCAATCGCACTAAACGGTCTGATTTCACTTGTGAGATAAATATTATGTTGTTTTCATTGGATTGCCAAGTCAATCTACTTATTTATTTAAAACATGAAAGATTATTAATAATAATGATTATGATCACTATAAGATGTTGTTAGACCGACCGACTGACCCCTACTTGGCATAACATGTATCTCACAACTTTTTACGGTAGAAGAACTTAGAAGCGAGACTTCACTTTTTGCAAGTTATGTTTTTGATGGGATTAATTTATCACACGTACAAAATAATATCCGTACGTATCGAGTAAGGTCAGGACACAAATTTAATTATACTTATTACTCCAAAATTTATTTTGTACGTAATACATAAAATTATTTCCAATAATCATATTAATTTTCTGTATCATTTCACCGCATAGTTTGTAATTTAATAGCAGAATTTATTACAGTATCGGGTTTATTTTAACTTTAATTAATTGACATAAGTATACTCAGTAGTTAGCCAGTATCCAAGCATTGATAAGTAAAAGTAGGATGCCTGAAAATGTTTAAACAAAAGAAGTGACCGCATCGACTGCATATGTGGCTGTAATCCGTTTTTGCACAATACACGTAGGCACGATTTATGGACTTTCATCGTATGCCTGGTCGAACGGCAACTTGATCGATAGTACATTTATATCGAATGAGAATAGCAAGCAAATTGTTCACCCGATAAGGAAAGCTTTAGAAAATTGACAAGTGCCTTGTCAATCTTGTCAATCTTTGGTTAAAAAGATCGTATCATAATCATATCTACGGATGATACACACCACGTTAATCTGGCTCCGTGGTAAGCATCAGAAGAACTTGTCAGACACAGTTGTTACGGGGTCAGACAATGGAAACATATTTAATACTTTTATACTATACACATATTATAGATTTTTATACACATCCATGACTCAGGAACTCAGAAAACTTTTTGTTCCTTGGCGGGATTCAAACCCGCGCTTCTCGTTCGAGTATCAACGCGCTCAACAGGTCGTCAAAGTCTGAGTTTGAGTCTCTCTTTTACTGTCTTTGTATTTCTTTCTCACTTTCCCTTTATCTCCCTTCCTCTCTGTGTACGACGTACATATTGTTAACAACATATTGTTACAAACATCTTCAGGTCATCTTCGCCACATCTGGATCCGTGATATTATAATTATGCGTGTTTGTATTATATTAGTGTTAATTTCATTGAGCTGTTTATTGGTAATTTATCAATCAACTGATTGTTATAGATTATATTGTTGTAGTTATTTTAAGTGATTAAATATTTGAATGTGGCAACCCATGACGTCACTTCCATAATAATAAATTGTCATACAATTTATTATCTAAACTAAAGTACGAATAATTATATTATAATTAAGTGCCTATTGATAAAGGATAAATATTTGTTACCTAATAATTATATTCGATTTAAACGTATTTAGCTAATTATAATTAAATCAGTAAAATAGTTCTCATATTGATTTTTGCCCGAACGATTGTCAATAATTTATAAGGGCGTAACGTTCGATTGTCTTCAGACTCAAGAATAGATGGATATTGTTGTAAGCAGAGACTCTGCCCGATTAAATATTATAAGATACAAGAACATGGACCAACTGTTTTATTTACGTCCGTTACAATATTGATGGGGTCACCAGGATAAATTACATACCTAGAGCAAAATATAATTATTTTTAAATCACAAAAGGGTTAAAAGATCGGCAACGTCAATGCATGTTCACGTCGGTTTTCTGTGAGAAGAAGGGGGGATATAGTAAAAATATGTTTCCGCCCGGGATCGAACCGGGGGCCTTCTGCGTGTTAGGCAGATGTGATAACCGCTACACCACGGAAACTGACTGCGTGGTTCACCAAACGCACGGAGTGGTATCGATGCGATAGTAAACCTGTTTTATAAACTTGTAATGGACTTGATATAAAAATATAATCAAGTCATAAAGATATCAATATTTATCTATAATATAAAAAAATAAAATTAGTTGTTTATAATGTTTACATATCACTTGGCTGAATTTGACAAAAATTTTTACAGATATATACCACGGAATAGTTAGGAAATAGGCTACTTTTTACTGCTGCAAAATATACCTTTTGCGTGCATGTCATGGACAACATCAATGACCTAATATTATAAAAAAAATATTTTTTTTCATAACTATCAAGTCGATTTTGTTATAACACACACGGACCTGGGATCTCACTCTCCAGACTGATTAGATTTTGATTCAGATTCGATCGTGCCGCGTACTCTCGATAAAATTGTAGTAATAAATGATAATAATATCTAATTTAAGAATGTCTATGGATGCTTCACACCACGTCATTCTGGCCCCGTGCTAAGTATCCTGAAGAAGAACTTTTGTTACAGGTACCAGACAACGGAAATATATTTAATGCTCAAAAAACTTTTTGTTGCCTCGGCGGGATTCGAACCCGCAACCTCTTACTCGAGCACCAACCACTGCGCTACGGAGGTCGTCTTGATTTTTATTTATTTTGATTCTCATTTGATTGATCCGGTCGAGAGTACAAAAAGTTACGATCTAACGATTTTCTTTATCCTGGTTAGTTTCAAAGTAATCCACCAAATAATTTAATACCAAAGGCCGTTGAGATCGACTGATTTGATTCCCGATTGTTCGGGAGTAAGCCTGCGGGTCTGGGCCCTAATTCTCAGGCCTCGAACGTAATTTTTACTATCGGTCTGTCCCACTCATGCAAATGAGATTTACCGCGCGTGCGAGCGGGATATACTAATATTCAGAACTAAGTTCGAGGCCTGAGAATTAGGGCCCTGTTCCGCCAAATTGTAACATAGGTTTGGTTTTTGTCACAGTAAAAGTACACCGCAAGATTGTACTCTTACAAGCGATATCTAGTAGATAATAATCTATTTATATTAGTTAATTTTTATTAAAATAATTAACTTTTTGTGTGTCGTCATTTTTGAACAAAAACACGCAGTTTCGCCCGAAAAACATATGCACATCGACGCTTCGACTTTGTGTCAATGTAAATTAAGCCTAAGGGCGTGTTTCACCAAGGCATGTTAATGTTAATGCCGTGTTAAAATACATGCCATCTCATTCATTGACAGGAAATACGAGAGGTATAACATGTTATTTAACGTGGCGTTAACTTTAACATTGCTTGGTGAAACAAGTCCTTAATGTGTTTCAGAAACTCTCTGATAGCGCACAAATTTGTACCACGTATCTTAAGTTATCCCAGTTCAGTGCCTACATAATTTTGGTACCAAAACATATTCTGGTTCAATCTTCAGCCACTTGTCTGACTAACTGTACTCACGCATGATCGGTAAGTGGGCAAGTATCGTGTGGAATTGATCTCGACTGTACTTCACAGCACTCCAGTGAAGGGCCGTCTGTATTAGTTTCTATTGCCGGGATTCCCGGTGATTAAATAGATACTGGGATTCGACTAATATATGAGACAGCAATAGAATTTACGGGTGAATTCTCATACACGTAATTTATCTCTTTTTATTTCGTTTAAAGATAAAGATTCGTTTATTTCGAAAAATGGGTTACATTGAAAGTATGTACACTCGTGTGTTATAATATTTAGAGTCTGACTCCAAACGGTATAATATGAAACATCTGTACCTAAATGGCTGAAATTTTAACTTTGAATAAAAACTATCCCGGATCTAAGTTATATTCGGGACTTAAAATTACTTTACATATATTTTTTTAAAGCTTACATACTTCACGTTACAAATAAAGCAAATAAATTGTTAAGTTATACACGAATATTTCTATACAAAATGAACTATTTTTAAAACGTTTGTATAGCCTGTGGTATTATGTGCCAATATAAGATAGCTCATTTTATTATAATGATATTCATTAAAATAGGTTTAGTAGGTTAGACGGTACAGTAAAATAAACATAGACTGCCACATTCATAACCCTTTTCTATAGCTTCAGCACAGTTGAGTAAAAACACAATGTATCAAGGGGTTACAGTGTGTATCCAACATCGATATTCGCATAAATCAATTAATCATACGTATGTTTTAGAGTATCTGATACGATTTTCAATATCGTATCGAAAACTTCAAAAAATAATTGGAATAATATAATACAGCCCAAATGCTCCATTTCATTATGTGTTTAGTAAGGACATAAAAGTACCCTTATATCTCATGTCCTTATGTGTCCTGTTCCTCTATAACTATGCCAAATTTTGGCAAAATCACTACAGTATTTAGAAGTCTATTAAATGCAAATCTTCATCTTATCATATATATGTTATTGAATGTACTGTTGGTTCTTGGTGGAAATTCATGTTATACAATAATAATACACTTGACAAATCACTCACACTTTTTCTACTTCATTACTTATTTAACATCAAATTTATTCAAATACACTTCAGTTTCGACTAAACTTCACCTCCTTATTAAATATTAATAATTAATAAGGAGGTGAAATATTTTAATAAATTTGATGCCGCTTTATATTGTAATACCAGACATCGTGTCCCTTTGAATTGTAAATAACCAATACCGGTATGATATTTAATAAAAATACAAATGTATGGTGAAAAATAATAGTAACTTTAGTCAGCCAAATGTAAAATTAACTACCTTTTTTTAAATTAACGACCGCTAAAAATGTACTATCGTTATTGGTTAGGTATATTTACAATCCAAGGAACACGATATCGGGTACGATATAAAGCGGTATCTATAAATCGGCAGACAAGGTCCTCTATAAATTAGAACCTTAATGAACCATTAGTGATGCGAAATAACGTGCCCCGTAACTCATTTATGGTGAATGTTTATATACCAGCCCGTACTTGCGGCTTCCAAATTGATGCATGGATATCGAAATACCGGGATTCGCGTTTCGATTCTACCAAAAATCAAAGTGAATCCCGTCAATATTTGTTGAGCATTGCGAAGTAAATTAGATTTTGAATAGATAAGGTAACTTTTCATAGATTGCCTTAGTTACCGATTTCAGTGTCGGTGGCCGATTTTGTTGAAACCAGCCCAGCAAGGAGTCATTTCGTAGTGCACAAGTGTGTGCGCACTAGACAAGAGGACACTTTCTCTTCTTTTTACTCACATAACCCAGTGAGACGGTTAACCGACACGACTTGCGAGAGAACAGGCGCAGGACCGACTTATCAGACAATCAGTGATCAGCCTGCATTGTCCTAACCAAACTTGGATTTTTTTTTTGTTTTTTCAACGCGGGAATCGAACCAATGACCCCCGGACTACTTACCACGGAAGCACTTAACTAGACCACGGAGGCGTGAATAACACCTTAGTTATTAGGCTAAGTTAAAATACTCAAACTGTCAAGTCACAAATCCTAGGCAAATTCCGCCAAGCATTGACAGCCTGTGAATAGTATATTAAATAAAGGAGGTCATCATGTTTCGCTGATTAGCACGAGTAGTCACTCTAGCGACTGAAGATGACTGTCTCTACTAGAGAGTAGAGTCATCTTGACTAGCTAGATAACCAGTAGGCACTTTCAGGCACTTAATTTAAGTCTTTTCTGAAAGAAAATAGGCCACATTAATATGTAACAATTATCCGTAGTGACTAAAGATACAGTATAAAATACAAGATACAGTATAAAAAACTAACTTCGGGCTTCAAAAGACACGCTCTAATGAGTTCTAACTTCTAGCTATTACTCTTTTCACTATAAACTAATAAGGCTTTAACTATGTTCCTATGTTTCGATTTTATTATAAAATAGCTGTTCCCGCGACTTCGTACGCGTGATTTTAGAGTGACTTAAACCGTTTACGCAGCGCACGCAACAAAGTTTTTGCAACATTTCTCACTGGCGCTTCGCTCCTATTGGTCGCAGCGTAATGTTTTATAGCCTAAAGCCTTCCTCTATAAATGGTCTATCCAACAAAAAAAAAATTTTCAAATCGGACCAGTAGTTACTGAGATTAGCGCGTTTAAACAAACAAACAAACAAACAAACTCATCCGCTTTATAATATTAGTATAGATGTACTCAAATTTGTTCCCTAGATGCTTAAACACAGCCAAAAATCTGGCCATATTTTTAGGTTTTTGAACATCCATATCTCTTAATAATTAATTTATAATAAAAGGAAAACAATTGAGACGCACTACTATTAGTAATTTTGCACTGATATTGTATACTATTAGTGCTCTGTCTATATAAGATAATTAATCAGGAAAAAATCCTTTTAATAATATTTACAATATATTAAAATTTAAATAATTTAATATAAAAATTAATTATTTAAAAATTACTGTAGCGGCATTATCCAGGGAGGAAACGCGTCCTGTTTCTGTTTGAAAAAATGGGTGTTGTGTTTCCTCGCAAGGGGTATGGGACGGTAAATGCTCCTATTTTAATATGTCACAAGCATAATTCTGTTTTATGAAATGCAACATAAAGCAACCTCGCAATTTACTTCCAACTAATGCAGCCTTCAACAAATGTTACTCTCCCATCGCTTACTCGGATGCCACACGAAAACACATTCTACCACGTCGTAATAAAGTGCAATGTCGCGGTGCACACATTTAATTAGTTATAAGGAACATTCGCCATGTATTTAATTATAGAACACAGGTAGCGTTAGCAAACTGTCATTAGCTTATTTGTAATGTTCTATGTTAAATAAAACCCGTGTGGGTATTTCCACGTGTGCTATTTTCAACGTAAAGCTTAGTTCATATTAGAAATGTTCGTATCAAGCTCCTAGAAGACTGACAAGGCAGCAATTCATTTAAATGCTCTATTTTCAAAATTAGTTGTTATACAAGGTATAAAATAAATGGATCATTATACTTTAGGTTGTGTATGCCTTATTATCAATATATTTTATTATTTAACAGTCCAATT
Source organism: Celastrina argiolus (assembly GCA_905187575.2). Classification (NCBI taxonomy): domain Eukaryota; kingdom Metazoa; phylum Arthropoda; class Insecta; order Lepidoptera; family Lycaenidae; genus Celastrina; species Celastrina argiolus. Next base: position 17,027,177 of record LR994585.1, read on the forward strand.
AGTAGTTAATGACTCATTATACTTTAGGGTGTATATGCCTTATTTTCATGATAATTTTATTAATTATTATCTGTCAAAATTAGTTGTTACACGATGTGTAAATTAATGGGTCATAATACTTTAGGATGTGTATGCCTTATTTTTAAGATATTTCATTATTTAACTGTCAAATTTAGTTGTTATACAAGGTGTAAAATAAATGGATCATAATACTTTAGGTTGTGTATGCCTTATTATCAATGTATGATACTCGCTGGAGAAGCAACTGCATTTCCCTGAAGATTGCACTTCAATACCCTGTGACTCAAATGGTAGAAAAGGCACAAACACTAACCTGGAAGGCAGGAACAAGGTGTAAAAATGGGTCATAATACTTTAGGGTGTGTATGTGCCTACTATGTAGAATATACTGTGAAAGTACTAGCACTGAAAGACCTCATTTTGACTTTCACGTTTCTATGAGAAATGCCCCAACATCATAAATTTGCCCATAGAAAAAAAAGCGCTGGTACCTGACTGGTGAGACATGTGCAATACTTACGGAGAGTACTCGGTACTCGATTCCCATTATAAATATGTAAAAAAATTAGGTAGGTACTTAATTTTTTACCAAATTTTACTTTAAATAAATGTATCATGGATACTATGAAAATTACGCGGCTAGGCAAGTAGGCATACCTATCCAGCCGGCGCGGCACCCCGGCGGCGGCGTGCGACATTAACGTAGGCAGTACGGGTGTGTACCTACGCGCGGTGTCCATGCGTTGGGTAAAAAATTATTCAATTTTAAAATACATTTACTCAGTGATTTATTGATATAATCTTTATATATTAATTATTTTTTTCATCTCATATAATAGCCAAATATCACGTCCTCAAGTATTGCTCATGTCTCATCAGTCACACTGTATACGGGACCCATATTCACCCTAAAATATTAGCTTTATTAAGACCATGACTTGAGATCTAGATGTATACAAAAGTGTGTCAGATAAAATATTTACGTCGTGCACCCTGAGGGATATAAAAGCGACTTAAACCGACGTGCACGATGCACATGTCAAATGAAAATAAACATTCATGCTCAAGTTTATTTAAGGCTCTAGAATATTGAATTTTCAGTGGTGCATAGCCAAACATGTTGAAATTGTATATTAAGTGGTGCACCGGAACATAATATGCGACATATACTGATGGAGTGTGGTAGGGTGAAGCCCACCGATGGGGATGGGACATGGGGCTCCAGGGATGATTTTCTATTATTCTTATTCTTAAAGTATGTATGGGTCACGTATATAGAGTTTATTGTGAAAGTAACAGCGCTCAAAGAGTTACTTTTTTAAATTATTGTATGGATAAATTTATGATTTTGGATTAAAGGTTTAGATGTAGTGAAAGATGAGGAGGGGTTAAAAAAACGACAAACGTATTATTAATAATAAACCGACCTTTCAAATGTTGCTGGTGGGCCTACTATATGTAGATAATGGAGTCATATATTATGTTGATGGAAAAACACATAGCTAATAATTAACTGCGTGCGGAAACTGTCAATTACAAATCATTCAAACTTCAATCATAATTCATTCATCATTTTACATTTCACACATTTTGTAGTCGTATAATCGAACAGTATTATATCGGTCCCATACACGCCCTAAAGTGTTAACACTCATTTATTTTACAGCCTGTATATATTCCGTCTGTCCGTCTGTCGCTTTTTACGACAACCACGGGAAAAATTAAGGAGATGCCATTCCTACTCCTCACGAATACGCAAAATTTTACAATCCTCTGTTCGCACAATTCTCTCTGTGTGTATGTCTAACAATCACGTGACATACTAACCCTATATTAAATTTCTTTTAAGAGAGCCCAGGCCAAACACGATCTGGACTATTACTATGCGAGTCAGGTTTGTTGGTGCAGTTAAGGTCTTAGTTCAGAAGTTATTTAATATTCATTCTGCATTTGTTGTTTTATACAGCGAGCTCTGGGAAACTTAATAGTTTTAGCTTTAACTCTAGGTTAAAATTGTTTTGTTTAAAACTGACCGTTAGTATGAATACTATATTTTTAACCTAAATTGTAATGGTGACTGGTAATGGTTCCTTATTAATTTACTTAACCGCATTTAATTATTTTAAATTAATGCCAAAATATCGTCATAACATTATCATCCTACCTTAGAAATATGTACAATATTAATATTAAAAATTAAAATACCTTGTAGATATATTTTTGATTGTATTAAAGGTCTCTATTTTCCAAACAGTATCCGAAGGCCTGAAGTCCGGATAAAATTTAGAGAACAAAAATGGAACTCTAGATTCGTAGTAGACAGTAGAGATGAAAATTGAACATGTGACATTTTACGCTCGTCTTTTGCATCTGTTACTAGATGATTTGTACATTATTATCCAATCAAAGTAACCACTCTTTTAATACTGTAGTATCTGGGATAGGTTTTAAATGTCGCATGGTTGCCCAGCACATACTGCATACTCACAACATAGTCGGCCTAGTCCAGAGGAATGGCTGGTTTCGTTCACCGTTAGAGTATCATTATACATGCTTGGTACATACAACCTGGGAAACCTACATCCTTTCAAATGCTAATCTACGGTCTCTAGGCTGTCCGTAGCCTAGCCGTAGGTCAGCCTTAATAGTTTAGTTTTGCTTATGATGTTGATCCTCAATCCTTTATCGTACGTAAGTGATCACAGTATATACTATTAAAAAACTCAGCGTCTCATTATTTTTAATTATACAACACTACTCAGTGTAATAGCTTTACCAACAAGAGTGTTATAGCTTGTAACAACAGCAAAAAACAAGCAACGGCTCATTACCCGGTATTTATTATTTAGCACTTGGACGCAACTCAAATCTGCACAAAGCACTGCATAAAATTTCGATGTACAACAGGCGGGGCGCACACTATTTCGCTAAGGGCTGATTTTTCAATCGTCTGATATCTTTCATCTGTCGAATAAACATGAGACTTTGACATTTGTTACATACAAAATCTGTCAAAACCACATATTTATTCCTCTGGTAAAAGTTATGCTTATATATATCTTTCTATATATATAGTATAGCATATCTTTCTTTCTTTCTTAACTTATATATAAAAATGAATTGCTGTTCGTTAGTCTCGCTAAAACTCGAGAACGGCTGAACCGATTCGCCTATTTTTAGTCTTGAAATTTTCGTGGAAGTCCAGGGAAGGTTTAAACAGTTTGTTTGTTCAACAAAGTGGGCGCGGGTCAGCTAGTATGTTATACATAAAATTAAGTCCTCTACCGCTTCTGTCTGTCAGTCTCGACCTTTCGACTCTACCTTCCAGCAGCCTCTGCAGCCGAAAGGTCGGGAAAAGAAAAAATCAGCGTAATCATCTAAATGTACGATGAATAATATTCGCGTAAACTTTTTTTTTTTACGGGCATTGGCCCACCTTACATTCCCACCACTGTAAATCCTGTAAGCCAGGATCAACAGCGGTAACCAACCACGACAAACCCTTTGATATGATCTCAGGGGTGCCCGAGGGACTAGCTAAATCTGTCTAGGGACCCACAACGAAATTAATCAGAAGAAAAAAAGGAGGAGTAGGAAGTAAACTACATTAATATAATATATAATAATAAATATCTATATAACGGGTGTAAAAAGTACAGTCAATATAACTTTGGTAGGTATATGATTAAAGTATTAAACTACCTTTATTCGTTCTAGAAATGTATTTTGTGTATTTTTTACAATCTACAAAGCCGTCGCGTGAAATATAGTTGATTCACGTAAAAGCTTATCAATGCCGAGAGTCAGATTTGTCTCCGTTTTCTTAAATTCTTCTTCTTAAATAGAAATTTTAAAAAAGTCTCGCTTCTTTCTCACCTTGCGGTAAATTCTGATCCTAGTCAAAAATGCCGTAAGCAATGTGACATTATAACAAAATTCATTGGAAAAAAGTAAAGTTTGTGCCTGCCCTTACCTCGGCAAGCGGAAGTGTGCGCCGCACTTTACGATTATTGCTTCCCCTGCCTTGTGGTGCGGGATTTTATTGTTTATCCTTTTACAAGAACTAGTGTCTCTCATGTAACCAATAAAATTCTAGAAAGGATTTGTTACATTCTTCTATTTATTTGTGACTGTCCCGGCTAGCTTTGTACCGCCTAGTTAAGTTTTTGACGCACTGACGGCAGCGCTACCTACCGGGCACAATTAATACACTAAAACCTTCCTCGAGAACCATTTTTTGGTGCAAACAGCCTGAAGATCGGTGCAGTCTTTGAATTTATGGTGAACAGACACACAGGCGCGGCGGAGTTTGTTTTAAAAATATGTAAATTGTTAGGATTTTAGTTGAAATGCATTATAACAAAGTACATTTTTGTAATAATGCATGATTTTACATTTTTATTCAAAATAAGATTCTAATCGTTAGTACTAAGACTGAAAATCCAATAAGCGTCGAGTCGTATTGCTGCTATGCCGATTTTCGGCGCTATTTATATTAGCGTAGGTATCAAAACTACCTAGGTATCTTGGTTCCAAATGAAACTTATCAAGGCTTTCTTGAAAAGTCAATGCAAATGTAATTGTAACTGGTAATTGTAATTTATTATTAAACTTGCCTTCAAAAAACATACTTTATGTTTTAATTTTGAATCAAACCTTTTTTTTTTTTTCAAAAAGGTTTCATAACATTATCTATACTAATATTACAAAGCGGGAGAGTTTGTTTGTTTAAACGCGCTAATCTCAGATACTACTGGTCCGTTTTGAAAAATTCTGTCTCTAATAGTAGCGAAGCGTCAGTGAGAAATGTTGCAAAAACGGCGAAAATTATTCACATTTGGGGACTTTCGTTGCGTGCGCCGCGTAAACGGTTTAGGTCACTAAGAAATCACAGCTAGTTATTTTTATAAAGCTTTCTGTGCACCTTTTTTAACTGTTCCAAATTTTATATTGTTCTGTTCATAGTACTCAAAGTTTTGGCTTCAATAACAATAGTAATAAACGCTTACTAATGAGGAAATATCCTCCTATAATATTATTGTTCAGCAATCAAATAATTTTACATAAGTATTAGCGCCCAACACCAGATAAATAATTCCAAATCCCCAGACATATAGAATCACGAAGGAAAAGTATTAAAAATCTTACCTTGTATCTTGTATCTCACCCCCAGTGTAACAGATAAACATTTGCATAATTCTCAGACAAACCGCTATAAAAATGGTAATGCGTAAGCTTTGCTGCCTGTAACATCTACATGCTTATGTATCGAAAATGTAAAGTCTGTATTGATAGGAAATAAAAACCTGTTTTTCTCTGTCGCAGAAGTTGTTAAACTAGGCCTAAATTTGAAATAAAATTTGTCATTTAACAAGCTTATATAATACTAGCACATCTCCCCGTGTGTGTAATGAAACCAGTGGGCCTATTACAAGCTCTTAATTCCAGCCAGCTTACGCCATACAACATGGCTGCCTGGAACTTTCGTATTACGATCACATAATAACTGCATGATGACAGCTAGTTAGCGGACACTTGACACTGGACTTGCTTTCGAATGTCACTTTCAGACAACAAAACTAGGGTGGATCCATTTTGTATAACATGTCGCTGTAATATGAAAAAGAACAAGGCAGTTACAGACCGTATTATTGAATTGCCTGTAACCAGGCTGGTATTGTAAAAGATCATACGTACGGCTCAAGAACGTTAAATTTGACTCACTTCCCCGAGTTCGATTGCGTTGAAATTTCGGATGCATTTGTACGTTGCGCGACAATGCAGGATGAAACGGAGATTGAGAGAAGCAGAAGAGGTGTCCATAAGAAATCTGTAATAAAACGATACAACTTTTTATTCATGTGATTTGTATTAACTAGAACTTAACCTCTATATTTATTAAGAAATTTGTTTTTAAAATAAGAACATTTTTATAAATGTTTTTATTTTAAAAACAACATTTCAATAATGATAATTATTGAAGACATGAATGGATGAATGTTTTGTTTATCCAGAAAATGATTTTAAACGGTCTCTTAAACATTATAGATTTTTTTTCCTTTGATTCTAAAGACGGTTATTTAGGTAATTGTACTTAATACGTTACGGCTGTTGAACTCTATTTTCTCGAAATATTAATTTTGTTACATATCTGAACATCAATTCATGTCTTTGATTGATACAGCACTGTACCTGTTTGGCCTGGCAGACTACAAGAGCTAGGGTCCATTTTTGGTATCACACAACATATTATATATACTTAGCTTGATATTTTTTTCTGTTGTCATATTGTTACTTAATTTTGTCATATTATATAATATGCTTTGTGATGTTGAAATAAAAAATATATACTCATTTTTATTTACTACAAATTTCTTATTATAATTTAGTTTTTTTATCCAATTATGGAAAATACCAGAAACAATAACTAGCGGACTGGTATAAAATTAATCAATTAAGCCCAAATATTATCAACGACAAATAAAATTGCACCAATAAATAAATTGATTATCACAGACCATAAAATGATTGCTCGCGATAACAATATTCAAGTGGTATTTATATAACAACATTATTATAGCTGAAACAAATCAAATATTTTAATTGCAAATAATTATTTGAACAGACACAGGGACGAATTTAGGGCAACGTACCTATGCTTTTAGTACTTATACTTTTTTTTCGCATTTTTTTGGTTCATGATCTAAACCAAAAATAATAAATTATTAATTATAATAATTCAAGACATGAGTCGAAAAAGGTGATATGTTGCAAAAAAATAGCCAGAAAATTGAGTTTAACCTGCCACTTAAACATTTTAGGATATATAGTAACGTATTAAGTGCATTGATTCTAGAGACTGATCTTTACATTAATGTACTTAATACTTTATTACAACGTATTATAAAATGTTTAAAAAGTGATAGTTTGATCAATTTTTTTTCTAAATGAGTATTTCGCTTCCATCTTCATCCTTTCATGTCCTCAATTATGGTATATGATTTGTATTTTGGTATACAAATCATATACCAAATCATAATATGTATATATCTATTACTGTTTTAGTTAGGTATTATTGTTTTATAGGATACAAGCTTTTGCTGGCGTTCCCGCTTTCTTAAAAACCCAATCCGTACTCCACGAAAACACACTTACAAAATAAGTCACTTTTATATTAATAGTGTAATTACAAAAATATAGTTGAAATTAATAATGTAGTTGAAGTCCGGTTACTATTTTTGTAGTGAAAAAAAAAAAAAACCGACTTAAAAAAAACACAAACGACAAAAACTTTAACCACACAAAATCAGTACCTACATAACTAAAAAGCGATAAATAACCTGATTTATCTACTTAATGCATATTATATATCTACAATTATTTAAATATTTACAACTAAATACCTAATACTTTAACAAAGTCATCTTTAACTATTTAAATATTTACAGTTATCACTTAATTTTGAAGTCGGTGCCAGCCAAACAAATAAATGTAATTAAGAAAACTGACCGACACTAAATTTTTAAATTTTTCCGGACAGAATTTTTTAAATTGGACCAGTGGTTCTTAAGATTAGCGCGTTTAAACAAACAAACAAGCACTTCCGCATTATAATATTAGTATAGATTGTATTATGCCGTGTGTGTGGCTTTGCGTTTGCCGGCCGCGCGCGTCAAACAACACAACAGACTACGTTACCAAGGCTGCAGGCTGGCACCGACTTCAAAATTAAGTGATAACTGTAAATATTTAAATAGTTAAAGATGACTTTGTTAAAGTATTAGGTATTTAGTTGTAAATATTTAAATAATTGTAGATATATAATATGCATTAAGTAGATAAATCAGGTTATTTATCGCTTTTTAGTTATGTAGGTACTGATTTTGTGTGGTTAAAGTTTTTGTCGTTTGTGTTTTTTTTAAGTCGGTTTTTTTTTTTTTTAAAAGTCATTTTATTTTTCGATTTTTAGTTGTGCTAATGCGTTGTGAACTTAAATAGATGCTAGTTCATTTACTCAAGGGTTTCAGTTTATTTAATATATACCTATAGTCACTAATTACAACGTCCGTTTGACGAATTGTTCATATTTTTAGGAAGCTATAATTATTATTAATAGGTACTTAGTTGAAAGAGTTTGATATTACTTACTAGGTATTTATATTTTTTATTATCATATGTAGACCCAACGACATTGACAAAGTTATAATATGCAATGGCACACAGAGCCAAACCTGCTGCAGTTTCAATTTCGTCAATGTCGTCCATACTGCATAGGAAACAAATCACAAATGAGAGTGTGGATAAATTGCTTGTTCTCGCGAGAAGGCCCGGCGAGACTTCTCGGTGAGATTTCTCGCCGTGAGTCTAGATGGTATATTACAAATATCACGTTAGCCCTACATATAATTAAGTCCTTACATATGAAATTGGCGTTTTGTATTGGAGGAACATAAAGGCGATTTTTTCATATTAAAATATATTTTATTAATCAGAATATGTACTTATTGCAATCTATACATTTTTGCCATCTTATAGGTGGTTCATTGATCCCTTTACTAAAAAAACCATTCGGACGGGAACCAATGAAATCTTTGAAAGTGGTTTGGACTGCCTTATCGGAATTAAATTTTTTTCCTTGCAAGAAGATATCCAAATATAAATCTTGATTTATTTCTGTGGTTCTGCAGGTCGAAATTTCGAGAACGAAAGCGTTGAAACAAAAAACGCACCGTGTTTTCTTTTGCGACACCACCCCCATACATATCATTAATTCTTCGAGCCGTTTCTGCAGCACTGGTGCCACGGTGCTCGTACTCGTAAATAATGCGATATTTTAAGTTATCCATTTTGTGAAATGAGTGACGTAGAAAAAAAAGCAAAAGAGAAAAAAACAAATGAATTACGGTTTTCAAAACACAAATGCATGAGTACCTAAATAGCTGTTTAAATTTGAATTTGGAATTCCTAACCAAACAGGATATATTTAAGATCAAACTGGCCAGTACGACAAAACGCCAATTTCATATGTAAGGACCTAATACATTCGATCGACCAATTGCAGTACTGCTCCCAACTCTTAACCGTTAAGGAGTACTGTAGCTTCATCATCAGCACAGCAGCATCAGATGTTGATTCAAGCATTTGAATCAACATCAGCAATTTGAATCAACATCTGATGCTGCTGTGCTGATGATGAAGCTACAGTACTCCTTAACGGTTAAGAGTTGAGTTCAAGCATTTGAATCAACATCTGATGCTGCTCTGCTGATGATGAAGCTACAGTACTCCTTAACGGTTAAGAGTTGGGAGCAGTACTGCAATTGGTCGATCGAATGTATTAGGTCCTTACCTCACAAGCAACATGTTAGCCCTACTAAATAGTTTACATCGACCAATTGCAGTACTGCCTTCCAACTCCTAACCCTTAAGGAGTACTGTAGCTTCATCATCAGCACAGCCGCATCAGATGTTGACACCCGGAAGCATATACCTGAGTAAGACATAATTACGTAACAAAAACACCATACGAGCATACAATTTTCGGTGGTTGCCCTCGATTTCTCATGGATCCCATCATCAGATCCTAACCTGGTGAAAATGGGACCACCCCAGAAGTGAACTCTATCCAACAAAAAAAAATTTTTGAAATCCGTCTATAATTGACGAAAATATCGGTGAACATACATAAAAAAAAAAAAAAAAAAAAAAATATTATACATACAGACGAATTGAGAACCTCCTCCTTTTTTGAAGTCGGTTAAAAAGAGCTGTTTTCGATTATTTTTACAGTTCATTAATTATTTTGTACTATCCTATGTGTATTCCTAAGTGTTTTGCTTACATATTTTATTATCAGTAAATTATAGTATCTGTAGAAACAAATAAAAAGTTGGTGTGCGTTTAAAATATTATTTTAAAGTTTGAAATCCGGTCCTGTGGCGGCTAATGAAACATTTCCTGTTCAATAGCTTTATTAATTATACAAATAGCACATTTCTAATACATTACCTGCGTTTAATTGAATGTTAACTATATTTTGTGCTATTAAAGTCCGTTTTTCAATGGCGGTTGGAATTGCCGAATTTTCTGCCGGCTTAACTTGTTACAATTTAGAGATCAAAGCTGGTAAGGTGATTTAATAAATCACTCAAATGTATTCCGTTTAAAATTGTTACATTTAATTACATTTGCAAATGTCGGTACCAGCTGATCGCCCAGGTTTGGTCTATTTTATTATGTTTGACTGTATTGTAACATGATAAACTAACTACTTGTAAATTAAAAAAAAACTATAACTGTACTTCCCAAAAAAGTCGGTCTAAGAAGGTTGAAACAAGAAAATAATTAAATTTGAAATCCAGAAGAACGGTTACAATGCTCATACTAAATACACTACAGAAAAACTGTGAACGTTGTATATAAAACACAGCGGCCCGCTTCGGCTTCGCACGGGTATTTAAAATAAATAGCCTATGTCACTCACTGAAAAAATAATTAAAATCGGTCCAGTAGTTTTGATTTATTCATTACTGCTCATGGCCCGCACGCCTTAAATTTTAAGTAAAACAATTCCCCTTTCCCTACACCATGAAGATTTTCTGCTATCTTTGGAATGAATCATACACAACATTCTTTCTTACTTATTTACTTTTTACATTTTTACCTCCGATGCGCTATTTATCAGAGTGACGAAGCGCATCTTCTATTCGCAACTGCAGAGTGGCAAGCGGAAACAAGGCGGCCAAATTCTGCGGTACAAAGATGTGCTTAAGCGTTACATGAAACAATGTGACATAGACTCGTTCCACCCATTGGAAACTTCACCTTCCACCCATTGGAACCCGGGTACTTGAATCACTTTATTAAAAAAAACCGCATCAAAATCCGTTGCATAGTTTTAAAGATCTAAGCATACAAAGGGACATAGAGACATAGAAATCGACTTTGTTTTATACTATGTAGTGATTATGTCCTACTCTACGAGTACCTACCTAATGCTTTTCACACGCTCACCTGGCCAGAGTGACCGGGAGCGGGGGAACCACGACCAGGGGCTAATGAGCCCCTCTACGTGGGGTCGAAGGACCCGGTATTGAAGATACCGAGCCGTATTATACTTTATGTTTTTCTAGGGAAAACCCCCCGCGGCAGAACGCAGGGGAAAACCATGGCGCTAAGGGAAAAGAAGCCTTGAGAGGCTTATTCCTGAATGGCGAGACGACAAGTGGCGAGTGAGGCCCCGGTCCTGAGACCGAGGAACATGTGTGGTTCCACTCCTCCCACGCCTCTCATCGTCCCGCGGACCAAAGCCCTAACAAGGTGGGGGCAAAATAAATGACACGACAAGACGTTTTTTTGAAGGCAAAACCCCCGCGTCAGGACGCAGGGAAAAACCTTCTGTATTACATTTTATTTAATGTGCGACTGCCTGAAGGGCTAGACTTTGACGAGTCGGTCTTTAACCGACTCGCGGACCCAGCCGATCCAGGGAGTGGGGGGGGGCTCCGGGAGCCATGAAGGGGGGAGGGGGCATAAGGATGCCAAATGGTGAACGCTGCGGAGAGCGTTGCAGGGAGCGCCGGGTGCGCGCCCGCGCGTCGTGCGGCCTTCCCCGGGTGCCGGGCGGTGGGCGGCAGGTGGCGCTCGACCTTACGGGGGGTGCGACGTCGTCCGGGGCCGCCATAGGATCCCCGCCAATCTCCCAGGTTCCTTCCCTTCCAGGGAACCTTCTGGTGGCAGGGATGTCCACAGGCTGGCGCGGGGCTCCGTCGCAGGGCTCCTTCGCTGCAGCAAAAGGAGCGGTGTAATGGATATTAATCCTGGCGAGGCTGCTGGACCGTTGCGCGACGCGGCGAGGCGGCGTGACCGGGAGTCAACCCAGGCAGGGGAGTGTTGTCCACCAGCGTGGCGGGGTCGGGATACTTCGGCCCCCCCTGGCAAGGGGGCGAGTTCGCACGGCGCGGCGAGGCCGGCGGACGCGGCTCAACCCAGGCGAGGGCGAGTCACCTGACGTCAGGCGGGCACGTGGAGGGCTCGGCCGCCTCAAGCGGCGAGGCGGAGCCGGGCAGCAGCGGTGGTGCCGTGTTGGCACCGGTGGTGGTGAGGTGGTGGTGAACTGCGGTGTGCAGCTGTGCAGGCCGGGTGGTCTGCGGTGTTGACGGCGGCGGCAGGGCGCTCACCGGTGGCCGGGAAATTGTTCCTCGGCGGCAGGAGCGGCAGGTGGGTCTGCCGGGTGTTGGGCGGGCTCAGGCGGGGTGCCTGAGGGCGGTGATGGGTGGCTGCGGCATGAGGCGCAAGCCACGAGGCAGCGCTGTGTGCGCTGCGGCGAGTCCGTGCACTTCACGGCTGGATGGGCGGGATCCGGGACGCGTCGCAGGTCTCGGCCGGACATTGTTGTGGGGGACTACCACAACCCCCCCACGAGAATGCCGACGGGGGCCCGGCGCGAACGGTGTCCACTCCATCACAGCTAGGCACGGTACAGGCTCGGTGGTGTCGCAGGTGGCAGCAGGGCGGCCACGGGACACGGCAGGCCATGGTCGAGGCGACGGCACGGCGGTGTGGCACCAGGCGAAGACGCTAGGTGGAGCTGGCTTCCTGTGACCACAACGCTACGTTGATGTAGCGGGGCGGGAGGGCAGTTCGTCTCCCCGGCAAGGCGGCAATCCGCGCTCAGTTCGAATGAACCAAGCACGGATTGCCGGACGCCATCAGGAGTTCACTGGAACTGCTCCAAAGTGGTCGGCACGGACGCGTCACGATCGAGACGCAACGAACGCGGCGGATCGACGTGCGCGCGCGACGAAAGCCAGGACGATCCACTCTACGAGTATTTTTTAATTAACCTTATCTGTGAAATTTTAACCAGCCTTACGAGTGCGAGCGTGATATAATTATATAATATCTGTCCCTCTCTTTCTCTCTGATGAATCTTTCGCCAATGAGCGTTCAATGTGTGTTTTTAGCATGAATGCCGTGTTAGTTAATCACAGATTTGATCAACCTATCAGACACTGTCCCTGTTTCTTTTGTCTTATTAGTTATTAGTAAATTTCACACTATGAAATTCTATATCACCATTTGCCTCGGTCGTTTTCACACTTTATATAAAATTTCATTTTAAATATAATATCTAAACCTTTACATAAAGGTTAGCCCGCCCAAACTCTTGTTAGTAAGTTGATACTAGACAAGGGTGTTTATTTATTGTTCAGAAGTCGAAAGTGAACAGCCTGTGTTAGCGTTTAGATACAAAATGTTCTTACAAAACTTGTTGTTGCCCGTGTTCATAGTTTTTGTAGGTAGATTATACTTTTAGTATTAGGCTTTTAGAATATTTATAATAATAGAAACTAATACCATATACACAAAAAACTAGTTATGTACTTAATAACTTTTCAAAATTAGACGTCTGATGGGGTGAAAATTTGGTATAAAACTTTTTATTGCTTGAACACATTAGCATGAAATTTCATATGGATTGTAAAAAAAAATAAATTGAAAATACAATTTAATGAACATATTTTTGAGCTTTTAATATTGCAGCCTCATTATACTATAGATTAATTGACTACTTGGGTTCCAACTTTCGACATTGTACAATTTTTATGCCTCACGGCGCTCTACAGAACGCTGATTAAAGATAGTAAGTCCTACTATTAACAGGTCGTCACTGTCTCTGCTTAGACGAATGACATGCATGTGTCACTTTTAAGGCCGGCTACATACATACGTTTTCCGAATGCGTAATTTCGAATTGGAATTCCGTGGAACTAGCGCAAACATTCGTTTTTTTTTTATTCGGGATCTATTCACGTCAGTACAATTTATGCGTAACCAATACAGGGAATACGTGCGATGCGCGCGGCGCGGGCGCGAAATGGAATAGAAATTTCTGAACGTGTGTGCCAGCACGAACAAAATGTAGGCAAGCGCTGCGTTCCGCATGACGTCATTAGGTTTTTTCGAGTAGGTTTCTCAGGACGCGTCGGCTTGCACACGAAACGTACGCACGGAATTTATTTCGTCCGGAAAAAAAACGACCGTGTGCGTCAGTTAATGTATTTTCTACTGATTCCATGCGTTCAGATGTCCGAATACGGAAAACGTATGTATGACTTAACTATAATTGAACGTTTCGGCCGCTAGCCACGAGAGTTAATTGCAAAATTAGAACTGGTTTACTTTCGCTCCGATACCAATACGTACGTTTGGTGAACCACGCAGTCAGTTTCCGTGGTGTAGCGGTTATCACATCTGCCTAACACGCAGAAGGCCCCCGGTTCGATCCCGGGCGGAAACATATTTTTACTATATCCTTAGTCTCACTGAAAACTGATGTGAATGCATGCATTGTCCTCGCCGAGTGAGAGAGAGACTTCATGTGGGTTTAAGAGATCAGTATTTTGGCTCTGAACTATAAATCCCACGTACATAAACTACTGCGTCGTCGTACGTCCCTTTTAAATTTAGCCTAAATGTAAACAAACCGAAAACACCGATTTTTTTACATTTTCATCTATTGTGCAAACTTATCAACACTTTCACCGGAACATTAATGGTAGTATAAGTTTTAACTTATACTAAGCCTATATAATATTGCGTATACTTTACGCGTATAACCCCTGATTAGTTGAGCCAGCTCAAGAGCTGTCGTATTACCAAATTCCATGAGATAACAGTTGTGATGGTTGTATTTTAAAATTCTGCATTAATTTCTGTATATTATAGTAATAGGTAACTCTCTACACGTAAATAGTTAAAAAACACTTATGTGTAAAGGTACATTACATCTTTACTGTATAAACTCGGCTTTCGTAAGCCAAGCTTTGCTAAAAAACATGATGAAATCCGTTTGACATAAAACGAGAATTATAAGCGCGCTTAGTAAGAGCTGAGTTTAATAAAGCCGAGTTTTCGTTGAGAATGGTGAAATCGCCCCTAAATAATCATACTTCATTATCCAATACATTTAATAACAATTAAACAATAACTAATATATTTAAACATCAAATGAAAAACTTTCACAGTAAAAAAACGCCATGTTGACAGTAGACTATAGTCTATAGTCAATAGATTCATAGTCGCAAACAATAGTCATTGTTTTGTATTCACATCACAAACTAGTTTATGTCATAGACGGGTTTGTTTACTTTTGGGTTAAAATTAAACGGGAATAATAATATCTATGGACGCTTCATACCACATCAATCTTGCCCCGTGCTAAGTATCCGAAGAACTTGACCCAGGAACATCTTTTTTTCCGTCGGCGCGCTCAACCACTGCGCTACGGAGGTCGTCAAATGAAACGAACCGATTTTGATTGAAAACTGACGTGTCCTTTGCTTGACAATTTCCTAAAAAAAGTTTATATTTCTCAACGTTATCACTAACATCGTTAATGCTATACCTAAAACAATTAACAACCAACAATTAACAACTCGCAGTTTCAGTAATTAAAAACGATGTAAGCCCGTACGCCACATCAAAGACACAGGTATTGTGAATATAATTTGATATTGTGCAGCCATCAAACGTTGCTAAGCAATTCCTTACATGCGAGGGTGGCCCACGAGTGATAATCGGCGACTGATGTTTTGTAGGTGAAAAATAGAACATACCGATATTGCAACCCACATGTCATTCAAAAACCGGCCAAGTGCGAGTCGGACTCGCGCACCTTGGGTTCAGTACAAACTTGTAGTAGTATATATTAAGTAAAACGTTGACGTAGGCTATTGATATTTTTAGCTTAAAGGTATAATATTATAGACAAGAGTATTAAAAATATTTTTTAATACTTTTTTTTTTTATTCTGGTACTCCTATCACAAGTTCTTCGGATACTTACCACAGAGCCAAATTGACAAGTGTATAGACACTTGTAATATATCTATAGAGATATAGTATATTTTATAGTGCCCAAGTGTACGCAATACACAAGGACATTCTTCCTAACCTCTCATAACACAAAAGAAACAAAATTGCTCGGTATATGCAAATAATGTTTTTCGTGGTGACTTCAGTACCTATTGTACCGAAATACGTGTCATAATTGGTTTTGTTCCAGAGCTGGGCTAGACGAGGTAAACACGCAATTTGCACGCACTAACGAAGGCATCGTGTCAACGGCGAACAAACAGCCCTGCAGCCCTTACACTGTTGGTATAAGGGAGCTTGTACACTTGTCTATACATATTTTTTTTTTACTTTTCTTTGCTTTTTGTCAAGTAAGAAATATTTTATAAATCGATCGATGTTATGTAATAGATGAGTAGGTAAATTCTGCTAATTAAATTTAATAAGGGCAAACTTAAAGTCGTGATTAAATGTTGTGAAACTAACGTCAAACGCGTTTATTGGTTGAATGATACATAATGTTAAAATGAATGAAGTAAATTTATTTTTAAGACAAATGTGAGAGTGGGGTTCAGGTGAGGTTTCTATAATTGTTTTATGACTAATGTGAAATGTTAAATGTATTATGTGACTTCTGTATATTTTAATTACTTCGTGCTGAGTGCAAGCTTATATCAGTTATCGCAGTGAACAGGTTAACCAAAATTTGTATGATATATAATTAATTACCACAGTATCCCAGTAGACGGGTTGTTTCGATGCCATATTAATTGTAAGCTAGTAGTGACAAAAACTCATACTCAGCAGAAATATTTCTCTTATTTTAGTCTTCTACATTATGTGTAGTGGTAGCCTTTTTTGTTGACTTTCCGAAAAATGCTTGTGAAAATAAAATATTCTGATTGACACCTTCTATTGATTATATTGACATAAGTAGCGGACCCATAACCAGTTTTAACTGGATCAAAATTATAATGATTATTATCAGTATCATAATATTATTACATGTTAAATTACTTTCACTTTCAATCTTAAAACGTCGATATATTTGTCACAACTCGTATCGAGTTTCCGTGGTGTAGCGGTTATCACATCTGCCTAACACGCAGAAGGCCCCCGGTTCGATCCCGGGCGGAAACATATTTTTGCTCTACGTCATTATTTTCAGACAATCATTATTATCAGCCTCTTTACATACGTTTCTTGGTAGATACGCGAACGTTACTTCACGCCAATCTTCTGCGAGACCGTAATATTTCTTTTGTTACACATTATGTTCCCGAGTTGATGAAGAAATGTTTCTTTGTTTGAGCTGACCTATTCATGCTCTACGTAATCTACAATGCAGCTAAAGACTCCATTAGATTTTTTTTAACCTACGAACAAAACAGAGGCTGTAATAAGTTTGACGTATGTCTCTGTGTAGATGGGTGTATGGTTATAGCATTGTAGCTCGCATGAATGGATGAACCAATTATGATTTTTTTTTTACTAGAAAGCTTTCGTGATCCCGAATGTTCTTAGCTATAATCATCACCATCAGCATGCCATACCATCCCATAAAATCTATCTTTAATACAAAAAATTGCAATAGTTTTAAATTTTAAATTGTAAGTATGCCGAATTAAGTACAAATATTCACATTAAAATAAAGATAAGCATATTTTTTAACCAAACATAACATTAGGCCAAATTCAACTAACTCCTTAATTGAAAAGAAGATATGAAACGAAATTAGTAATTAGTATTTTCCAATAGTGGCGCTAGATGGTGGTTTCCGGAATGTGCCTGTAATTCGAAGAAAACAAAAATAGCCAGTAGAATTGCTAGTATTAGGGTGATACCATTTTCTAATACTAGGTCATGTCTCTGTTATATATCTACTTTGTGCCATCAGTTAATTCACCGATTAAACATTCAAAGGTTATATTTTTTTTTAGTTAATACTAGTGTAAAGTCTCCTTTAATGACGATTATTTCGTGTCACTTAAAAGTATTGCGCGACCACGTAATGAAGCGAAATGTTTTTCATACACGTTCCACATTCAATACCGACTTATTCATAATAGTCTTTACTTAATTACATGCATATTTCATACATACATAGTGTAAATATTCCTATTAAGACTACATGCGAGCGTAAAGCTGAAAATCGGAGTACCTAAACCTTTCTTTTCAGAACTTGTCTCATTCCTTTTTGGAATGAGACAAGTTCTCTTCATTATATTTACTAGAGGATAATCGTTTTATCAATTTATTTTTTTGATTGAATATAACTTTAAGCAATATGCAAAGTACACCTCTTTATTTTAAATTTGTATCCTTTTTTCTCTATACAGGCTATAATAATATTAATGAGTGATAATACTTTATGGTGTCTATGGGTACCGTATATTGAGTTTACTGTGAAAGAACCAGTGCTTAAAGCGGTACTTTTTAAAAAAAATATTGTACAGGCAAATTTATGATGTTGGGGCATTTCTCATACAAACATGAAAGTCAAATGAAATATTTAAGCGCTGGTACTTTTACAGTATACTTTACATAGCAGGTACACACACTAAATTATTATAATAAATTAATTACACCTTGTATATTAGTGACGCGAGTGTGAAAATTTCTTCAGTATTTTGTGAGGAAAGACTCAGGGTCAATCGATTTAGCCTTTGCAAATTTCGTCTCAAAAATTTTTACGCACTCCGGTCGACGCGATAAGGGACATGCCATACAAACAATCGTTTACGGTCATGGTGTTATAAAAAGCCTCAATAAAGTGGTAAAAGTCTATCAAGTCTATATTCGAAATATTCAATACAATTTTGAAACATAATAAACGGTTGTTTATGAATATAGATGCAGTACACAGTGCACGAAGCAACAAACGGAGTAGCGAATTGATATCACAAGCAATAGCTGAAAGGAAATCTCACAACTTCATGAAGCCTTTCGAACGTTCATGTAGAGTTAGGTAATACCGAGATACGGCGATGTACAAAATAAAAAAAGAATCACGCAGATCAGATCACTAACCTTAGAGTGATCGGTGTACCTAAAAGAAATAAGTCCGATAAAACGTCTCAATATCAGTTATAGCTTAAGCGTGGGCGCGCTATAATATACATAATATATTTTAGAAGCTTTGTGGGTTACAATACCGTTGAAGGAACAAAATTCGTCTGAATGGTGAGTCATAGTGAAAATCTAAAATATATTAGGTGCACTGTATAAGTATTATAATATGAATGTTCGTCAAAACCGGCTAGGAGTCATTTATATAGTGCCCATGTGTGCAATATCTTATAGAGCTTATAGATCTTCATTTCTCATGATCAGGATTAGGTATGTATGAAATAAAAGAATTAAATCTATTTCCGTTGCCTTGTACCCGTTACAAAAATTCATAGAGAAATTAGCAGGGGATTTACGCGGACAGATTATGGTGAGAAAGCCAGTATAATTTAAGATTATAAGTGTTGTTCCTTATCGCGCGTTGTGAAAGGGGGCTAGACGGAAAAAAATCTTACGAAAAGTTGTCACGACACTTTTTGCTATAGTAAGCTATTGTAAGCTGTGCGGCGTCGCGTGTTTCTCTGTCTGTCTCTCTCTCTTATAGAAAGCAAGCCAGATATTTTCATTTCTTTTTCGCATTGAACAGTGTGGTGTCGCGACGATTATTTTTGTTGAGTGTATACAGGTTTTTTGTAAATAATAAATAATAAAAAATAATATCTTCGTTCCATCCGGGTGTCCCTTGACACCTCTCAAGTTTTTTTATTTAATATATTAGAGTAAGCATCGCCATCCAGCGAGGAAATTATTTTATCATATTTTTGTTTGTTTTATTTATTAGCTAGTTATATTATTGTAATTACCGTTTCGTTTTGTTTTGAGTAATAAATACTTATAAAATACTATAAAATAAAATTGCAATATCGTTGTGTGACATGTCTGAAATATCATTATATGGCATATCTATGTGTTAATACTCTGTGGCTCCAAGTTCCACAGTCATGAACGTTAGACTGTTATAGAATTTTATTATAGTTAGGGGAACTGGATTGTTTGTATACTGTACCAACTGTACCTACTCTGTACGCCCAACGCGTTGACTATAACTATTTAATAAGCAACAACATCAGGTTTGCTCTAAGGCTTAACTCACACTGGTATAGTCGACGCGACGTATAAATTAGGGTGCCCACCAACGAACGATTGATGACCGGCATTTTTTAGATAAAAAAGAACATACTTATTGCAACAGTGCAACGCACATAGAAGGCGGTCAGAAATTATATGGAGGAAGAATCTGCCCGATTATTAGTCGTACATAAAGTATGCCATGGCACCTTTATGATTGTGAAATAATCATAGCGCCTTCGTGGTCTAGTGGCTCAGAGCTTCTCGACCCGGAGGTCGTGGGTTCGATTCCCGTCGTTGGAACAACAAATAATGTTGTTTTCAAGTTTGGTTAGGACAATGCAGGCTGATCACCTGGTTGTCTGACAAGAAAGATGATCCATGCGTCGGATGGGCATGTAAAAAGTCGGTCCTGCGCCTGTTGTCTCGCCAGTCGCGTCGGCTTACCGTCCCACTGGGTTATGAGAGTAAAAGGAAGAGAGAGTGTCTTTGTGTATTGCGCACACACTTTGGCACTGTATAATAACTCCTGCATAGCTGGCCTGGTTACAACAAAATCGGCTACTGACACCGAAATCGGTGAGGGGAGCTATTATTATTATTGTGAAAATATGGTAGCGCGCGTCGCCTCATGTTATTATGCGTCAGATGGACATGTAAAAAGTCGGTACTTCGCCTGATCTCCCGCCAGTCGTGTCGGTTATCGTCCCACTGGGCTACGAGAGTGAAGGAAGAGAGAGTGCTTCTGTGTATTGCGCACATGCTTTGGCACTTTAAAATAACTCCTCGTTGCCCAGTGAGACGGATAGCCGACACGACTGGCGGGAGATCAAGCGCATAACCAAATTTTTACATGCCCATCCGACGCATGGATCATCTTTCTTGTCAGAAAATTAGGTAATCAGCCTGCATTGTCCTAACCAAACTTGAAAACATTTTTTTTGTTGTTCCAACGCGGAAATCGAACCTACGACCTTCAGATCGAGAGCAAAGCTCCGAACACTTGACTGGGTGCGTAGAGGGTTAAAATGTACTCAAAGTTTGAATCTCGAGCCCGAACAAACACCGAGATTTTCTGGTCTTTCAAACTTCAATCTTCGTCTATATACAATGAAAATCCTGTCCCTCAAATATAACTTCCATTACAAAGACAAGTGAACCGGAAAATCAAAACTCAAAGGCTTATTTCCATTTGTATTCTATCACTTCATTATTGATACAGTAAGGACCAATCAATCGAGGTATTGGACCAGGCTTGGTACACAGAGGTACCAGTGTATGTTGGCCTGTGCCCCTCATACTTGAGCTCCTAATAAATTAGGGGAGGGAAGGGTCCGGGTATACTGGTGGTCAGTGAGTCTGTAATTGGCTGAACCGACAAGATATCCGGAAAACGAGTGGACCATGACAAGGGTGCTCGCTCAGGGCGTTCCGTTTAGCGGTCTTATTACGCTCATCATCATCAGCCCCTGAAAATGAAAAATCTTTTATTTCCAAATAGGTTAGATACTACCACTTTTACAATTATAATTGTCCTACATGATGTCCTACCACCGGCTCGGGGACTAACCCGGCGAGAAGAACCGTCGTGTTTCCTTTTTGGACATCTTCATGACTCTCGATGTTCTTATTTATATAGTTTTTGTTGAAGGTTAAGACTAACATTGTTGGCTATACGAAAAATTTAAATAATTTAACAAATTTTGCATTTTAAAATTATGTATTAGCTGTTAATTGATCCTTAAATAAATAAAAAACTTAAAAAAAAGAAAAGAAACTCGCTAGGGGCCTTTTAGCAAAAAGATGGGAAAATTGTTCCCCTAATTCACTAAAGTTAGTGTTAACGGCTTGTTAAAATACCTACCTTCTTATTCGTTGACAGGAAATACGAGGATAACATGATATTTAATGAAGTTTTTTTTAAATATTGATTGGTGCAGGGGCATATTCTAAAAAAAACTGTCCTAAACATGAACCAGTTTTCATCAATTCTACCAATAAAACTATTTACAGAATTTAATATAAGTTGTGCAGTATTTGTCTGATACATTAGAAAAGTCACTTGACAGACAAAGATAGCTAAGTTATATAATTTATCCGCTGTAAGTATTCCGCTGTGTAATTATTATTAGTATTATTAATAGTACTTTTATAAACTTACTAGCTGACCCGTGCCCACTTCGTTGAGCATACAAACCGTTTAAACCTTCCCTGGACATCCATGAATATTTCGAGACCAAAGATAGCCGAATCGATTCCACCGTTCTCGAGTTTTAGCGAGACTAACGAACAGCGATTCATTTTATATAAAAGATTTTTAACAATGGGAATGAAGAAAAGTTAAACTAAATATGCAAACAAGTTACCCTCGTTTTTTCTGGAATCCTACCAGATCCTACTTACCGTATACGTTAAAGAAGATATCCTAAATACAAAACAAAAAAGAATCATCAAAATCGGCTTAGAGACAGATAAACGACCAAGTTATATTCGACACACAAAAATATTAAACGGTAGAAACTAGGATTTTTTAAATTCGGTTAAAATGAAATGAAATACCACTAAAATTCAATTGGCTACTCGACTTTATTTTGATAGCATATGGACAAAATATATACTTAGACAAAAAAGAAACTACACAAAAGTGTTAGTATATTATATAATATATTACCCATAAAAAGCTTACATGCATGTAGTACACAAATCACGCAAAATGCAAACAGATGTATAATAAAAACATAAAATTACAACTCGCTATATTTTAATACACCAAAACATTTGCTAGATCCTTTAAAATATAATATCTCTAAATCCCAATGTTAAATATAACCCTTAACCACGAATTAGCCTCTAATTAGAGAGCGCTAATTAAATATACAGTGCTCTCTCTGAAAATCAAAAAGTTTCAACTTATGAAATTCGCACTGCACCAGGTGTCATATATATACATATACAACATAATACCACCAACAGTCTGTAAACACGTACGCTGCAACGCTTCCCTCCCTCAAGGACATGTTGCCACTCGGAAAACCACCCTAACACCTTCGTTTAGGGTAGAATTTCCACCACTAAAACGCTCGGTGAAATTATTTTGCAAGAATATTATTCAGACATATAAGTAGATGGTCCTGTTAGACTCGTCATATTTTATTTTGTGTTTTGAATTGCAATTTGATATTATTAAATGTTGAAATTGAAATATTTCATGTGATAATTTGAAATAAATATTAGTATACTTTACTGGTAGAGTAGTAACTAGTAGTTAATGTTAACGGGCGAATACTAAAATGATAGTCAAATTATTGAGCAATTCAATAGCATTAGACTTAATACGAACTTTCTGTGTGCTGAGTCTTTCTCTCTAGATGAGAGAGAGAGAGAGAGATGTATTATTCTGCAATTCGCATCAAATTAGTTACTATTATTTTCCGCTAGGCGTTTATATTGACTAATTGTAGCTTCTTTGATAAGTGACAAAAACTCCTCACACAGACCAGCCAGACTTCCAGCTCGATAACTTGGATGAATCTACTGGAACATCCTATGATTGACGGGCCAAGTTATACTGAATGTGTTGGCCCATGGGCTATATACAGGCTGTAAAATAAATGAGTGATAATACTTTAGGGTGTGTATAATATGACATTTGACATTGATGCCTGAGATAGTCTATATTAGTCCTCTTAGAGAGGTAATAAGGTACTATGTACCTAGTAATAAGACTTATCATATAGTACTAGCTAATAAATATAATAAATCAACCAAAGTGTATTATTGGACGTGTGAATGGATCCAAACCACATGCTGTAGCATATGTTATTGAATGTACCGTAGGTTCTTGATGGAAATACATTTTATTTAGTAATAATACACTAAATACTTGCACTTTTACATTTTTACATTTAATTTAATTTATTTCATAGTTAAAACTCCATCAATAATTAATTATTGTATTAATTTTAGATCAATTTTGACATTATTTATTAGTTTTATTTATAATTTGACATTTTATTGTGACATTGTTTAGTTTGATATATTGTAGTTGACATTATTTTTATATCTAATTATGATGGACATGTTCTTTAATTATTGCACATTATTATTGTTATTTTATTTTAAAGATTGACATGCGTAATCAGTTTCTATTCTATGACATTGAAAATGTTATTAATTTATCAATTTAATATGTTATTACTCAGTAATTTTACATTAATTTAATATATTATAGTAAGAAATAATTTAGTACAAAATAATTAAGTTAAAGTGCACAAAATTGTTAATTTTTTTCCTGATGCTGGCAACTCTAAAAAATTCTGCACAATGTTTACAATATTTTTAAAAATTTAAATCTACCTACACCTGATGATGACTATGTCGAAACCGGTCGTGTATTTTAATAAATAACTTGTGAAAAAACTAATAAAGTGGGAAAAAAGTGCAAGTATTTAGTGTATTATTACTAAATACATGCTGTAGCATCTCAGTATATAGCCCATGGGCCAATACACAACCTGTATAAGTTGGCCCGTCACACAGCGGCCAATACACACGCTGTATAAGTTGGCCCGTCAAACAGCGGCCAATACACATCCTGTATAAGTTGGCCCGTCAAACAGCGGCCAATACACACCCTGTATAAGTTGGCCCGTCAAACAGCAGCCAGACATGCCGCTAATGAAGTTATCCCCCGCTGTCTGTTTAGGAAACAATTAGGTACTATTATAGACCCTAACGCAAGGGCTCGCCCTTATGTACATTGATATACACTCCCCAGGGCCTCTTAAGGGCCAGACGATGATTCGTCATCATCAATCCTAATGTCTCGCCAAAGTCATTAGTAATAATTGAGACTTTCGAAGACTACGATTTCAAATATGGAGTGAGTACAAAAAGATTTTCTTCAAATTCAATTGTGTTCAGTTTGGCATTGAAAATGGTTTGCGAGAAATTTCAATTAAAAAAAGAAAAAATCAATTATTGGCTGCGTAACTATCTTTTTTTTTTCAATGATAAAGCTGGTTTCCTATTAGATAAAGCCATAGTATACCGTTGGATATTTTTTTTTATTATAACGTAATAAAACACCGGCCAAATGCGTACAAAGTAATCCAAAAAATTTTAAAACAGCCGTTTTTGTTATTAAATAATACACGTTCACGACCCAGGAGCACAGTAATCGTTTTGTTTCTTCGTCAGGATTCGAACCGCGACCTTCCCGCTTGAGCACTAATGAAACAAAAACAATAATAGTTAAAGGATAAATTTGAAATCCATAGCATAAAATTTAAATATATTATATCTAGCAATATCCCGCGAAAAAATTATAACCACAACCTGCAAGCAGATGAGATGCGTTTGATGCACCTCCCTCCTTCCCACACTGCTTATGCGTAAACACCACCACCACACAAGCAATAATGTTAACACGATCGTGCAAAGTCCCACACCACCATGCAGGTTGCAAAACTCGACGCTCGTTTCGCCCCGACCCCGGAGCATCCTCAGGATGTAGACTCTGCGAACAATGTTCGTTAAGTCACAAAGTAGATACGACCTAGTACTAGAAAATGATAGCACCCTAATACTGGCAATGCGACTCGCAAAGGATGTCCAGGCACATCGCCATCTAGCGCCACTATTGGAAAATACTAATTAATAATTTCTTTTCGTATCTTTTTCTTAATTAAGGAGTTGAATTTAGCTTAATGTGATGTTATGCTTAAAAAATATGCTTATCTTTATTTTAATGTCAATAATTGTAATTACTTCGGCATATTTACATTTTATAATTTACAAACGTTAATAGTAGTGACATCTATTGCAGTTTTTGTTGTATTAAAGATAGATTGTATGGGATGGTAGGCCGTGGTTAAGTATAAAAAAAATAATGACAAAGATCAAACTGCTTAACAATAATTTACCCCGTGCAAAATGTGTCCACCGAGGCAAAGAACTATAAACAACTAAGTCACATATTACCAGTCCAAAAGCACATTACAATTACGCCACGCATCGTAATTCCGACGTAACATTGTACCGGCGTATCAAAACAAACATACTTCGTTACAATGTCGACGTAAATTAGGTCTGTTGACGGATCGCTCGTCAAAGGGCGTAATTACTTCGTTATTAACTTGAGTTAATTCTTTCAGGAGACCAAGCAGGAACATTTGGTAGCCCCGTAAAATAAAGTTATCGGTTGTAGAATGTTCATTATTTTTAGCTCTCAGTAAAGTATCTTTTAATAATAAATAATATACCTGAAAAAAATATTACAATACGTCTTGTAGTTCCGAGTTATACTTGTTTCAAACTTTTGACGCGATGACGTCATTTTACAACACTGCAATTTGAAATGTCTGTAAATTAATACTAGATTTTTTTCAAAGATCGCCCCCGTGGTTTAGTGGTTCAGAGCTTCGCTCTCGACTCGGAGGTCGTAGGTTCGATTCCCGCGTAGGAACAACAAAAATATTGTTTTCAAGTTTGGTTAGGACAATGCAGGCTGAACACCTGATTGTCTGACAAGAAAGATGATCCATGCGTCGGATGCGCATGTAAAAAGTGGGACCTGCGCCTGTTCTCTCGCCAGTCGTGTCGGTTTACCGTCCCAATGGGTTATGAGAGTAAAAATGAAGAGAGAGTGCTTCTGCGTATTGCGCACACACTTGGGCACTATAAAATAACTCCCGCGTAGCTGGCCTGGTTTCAATGAAATCGGCTACCGACACCGAAAATCGGTGAGGGGAGCTATTATTCCAAATATATTTCATTTTATATTCTCGATCCGACGACGTTATTTTTCAACAACTGCTACGGGTCGCAAAATTTTCAAGAATTTCACAAATGCCTGTAAATTCATTAATACTTCGTATTTTTCAATGTAACAAAAACTAGTGTATTTGTATACAAGCTCTACTGTGACAACAGATTTAGGCAATTTTGTATAATATCTAACATTCTCCATTGTATGAAAAGCTTGACAGCGCAGAGAGATTCTTTGAATGTGATTTTGAATAAACCTGTATGTTACAGGCAGTTCTAAATCCTCGTAACTTGAACTTGCTTCCACACAGTAGGTACTATAAATTTAAATAACATTGTTTAACACGATAAAGAAAGTGACAGCTTGATGTTTCATCGTTTTATCGTAATAGTCATTCAGAACGTATCTTAAAAAGGGCATTGTAGTATTTATCCTAAACATTCCATTAAAAAAATATCTTAAAAATATGTTCTTTCCTTAAGTAAGTGTACAATTTTAGATTTTTTTTAGTGTAATTCGTAATACTCTTAAAACTGATAGCCAACCGATACTCAAATGAATACAACGCACAGGAGAGTCGAAAGTATTAATACCGAAAATCCTCGTAACTGGAACAAACGTGATTTCCCAAAGGGCTGTACGTCTTAAGAACATTGATTTTGCTTAAGATAAAAGGTTTTGCGTATTCAAAATATTACAATTATGTGATACAGACTGATAATATTTGATTGAAATCTGTAAAAATTATAGATCTTATGCATTTACGAATTCTACCATTATCTAATATTTATGTTAATAAACGCAATGGACCTTAATAATTTTTTGTATATTTTTTTTGTATTCTTAAATGTTTAGTTTATTTTTGTAAAATAATTATTATTTTGTTGATTTTTTTAATTTACGGTGTTCACTGAAAATCAGCGTTGCAAATTGCAACATAATTTTGGCCTGTTTTTTTATGTATTGTTGACTTATACAGAGACACTAAAAATAAAAAAGAAACTACATTTAAAAAAAACCGACTTCAACGTGTTGTTGTTGAAACTGAATTTTGCTGACACCGACTACCAAAAAGAATATTAATTGTAACTACATAATAAAAATATCTGGGGGCACGGTAGTGCCCCCGTCAAGACGAGCCAAGCGAAGCGCAAGGGCACTACCTACCTTTTCTCGAAAGGTTTCGTCGATTTTTTGAACTCTCATAACTTTGCTTTGGATGATGCTACATAGTTGAAAATTTCAACATATAATGACACCATTTAAAACATGAAACATACAAAGTTTGAATGTTGTAGCTATTATACTTCAGATTTTATCAATGTCTAAAAACACCAGATTTCGTCACTGACTCATTTATAGATCATCAAAATTCATAAGGTACTTCCTGACGTCCTAGTAAGCTGATATTATTTATGTAAGCTGTTATTGCTACAAAACCAACAAAAAAATTATTAAAATATAAATGCCGCCATTTTGAATCCAACATGATGGACGGTACAAAATGGATGTTTAATATGTTTATTATACGGATATGATCTTTAATACATAAAAGAAATATTATATTATACAATATTATACAAGTACAAAAAAAATAAGACCTACTTTTTGTAGGACCGATAATCGGTCAGATTTTTGCTCCATATTATTTCTATCCGACTTTATTTATTTGAGTGCGTTGCACTACTGCAATCAGAATGTTCTATTTGATTCCGATTATTAATCGGTGACCGACTTTTTGTAAATGAAAAATATATCAATGAGAAAATTAGTTTTTTATCCACTTATTTAAAATAAGGTATTATTTATTTGGTAAGTAAGTAGTAGTAAAATTAGGTAAAAAATAAGAATTAATAGGCAGCAAGTAGTAATTTGTTGTCAGTGTATACTGTATATTATATAAACAAAATATTACGTCGATCACTTGAAATCAGTCCGGCAACAGCTCCCGTTGCTGTTATAATTACGTAATTGTTAAGATTAGTGGGAATCTTATGTAAAAACCGTTCGACACATCGATAGCGCGATCTAAGTGGCTACCAGCGCAATCTATGTTTGGAACTGTGAAACATCTAAACACACATTTATTGACAACACATTTAACAGTCGGTAACGTTATAATGATAACAATAAACAAAAATATTACACGATCAATGTATAAATAATTTTAGTGTTTAATCTTATGACTATTAACATAATAATAATATGATTTTTAACACGTCACGTCATGACGTTTAAAGATGGCCATAATCAAAAGAAACCTTAAAGCTATTTTTCAAAACTAAAAATAAATACATTTTTTTTCCTTCAAAAATGCTAAGTTGCACTTAGGTGTATGCACTTAGCCGTAAGTTTATAAGAGCCGTACTAGAATTAGTACCACTAGTGACCAACAGATGGCGGTGACCGTCGTCTACATACGATATTATTATAGACTTACCGTATTATTTTAATAATTAGTATCAACATGCTTTATTAAAGGCAATCTCCCTCGTATATATAAGTAATTCTCAAATTTTCGAATTATTAGTGTTGAATTTATACTAGTGGCATCCTAGAATATCCAAATAAGAAGTTCCACTCCAGCAATAAAATAATGTATATTTTGTAATTTATATTCATACTAGCGACCCGCCCCAGCTTCGCACGGGCATAAAATATTATGCCTGTCACTCAATGAAAACATGATTAAAATCGATCCAGTATTTTTGATTTGAAAATAATTTCCTTATTATTAAATTAATTGATTATTATTTATCGTAACTTATAATTATTAACTGATACGTTGTCGCGCTGAAAAGCACGTTTTTATCAAGTACTGTTATTTTCCTCGCTAGAGAGCTCCGATAATTAATAAACGGGTCCGATTGCTGCTAAATTCAAAGTGCTATAGGGAGAACCGCTTCGTGTGACTTCTTCACAACTTCCCTTTCTTGGGTTGTTGGTAGTCGGTATCGGGGCTACGCCCCCTCACCGAGGGATACTCCTCGCCTCACAGCTGTGAGACCCGTCTCTAGGGTGAGCCTAAAGCTCCTGGTTGGGCGCGTTGTCCTCTGGGGCAAGCTGCTCTCAATTCTGCTCTGCTTTCCCTATACCGCCCCCGGCGGTCCACCCCGCCAGGTGAGATCCCCGGTAACCCCGGGGAAGGCCCAGCGGAGGCTGCCAGCGACAGGAGCGGTGAGCACAGGGAGAACCGCGGCCTCCGACGCGCTATTTATAGGCATGCCTCTCCGCACTGCCCCGTCCGGCCGGTACCGCCCGCCGCAAACGCAAATTTTAAATTTGTAATATCTCCGAAAATATTTATTTAATTTACATGCTGTAAGGAACCATATTGATCTATATTAATTGCACACTGTATTTAAGGTACTTAATTCGATAAGGATTAATGCCGTATTGCTTAAAATAGCTTCGTAAATAAGCCATTTTTTCACGTAAAAAGTAAACAATAAAAATGGTTAATGTGGGTTATTCCTAAAAGATAAACATATACCATCGCGGACTTTTATGTAGACCTTTTTATGGTGTACAATACTGTAGTACATTAATTTGATCTAACTCGTAGGGTTTAGGCAGCGTTTTTGCTAAAATAGGTTAATTTACGACATCACGTTAGAAACCTCTAAAATTAGCAATGTTGCCTTAGTATATTATGCATGTATTATACATATAAACCTTCCTCTTGAATCACTCTATCTATTGGAAAAAACCGCATCAAAATCCGTTGCGTAGTTTTAGAGATTTAAGCGCACATAGGGATATAGGGACAGAAAAGGCGACTTTGTTTTATACTATGTAGTGATAGTGATGATGAAGTGATATAATATGATTATAATATAATAATATAACAAATAAAGAAATATGGACGAGACATTTATTTAAAAATCCGCCTCTACCTCTTAAAAATTGCGGTGAAAGTTTATACACGGTATAATATTGACGGTGACATCAGTCGACGTCACTAGGCGTCACTAGGCTAAGGCGCTGACTGTTCTATTTTCCGTAAGTAAAGGCCCGGGGTCAAAATAGGTTATCTTTAAATTAAAAAAAGTCCATTAACCAGCTTACAAAAATAAATGAAATCCCACCAAAAACATTTTCATGTAAAAATGTTGTCAAGACGAGGCTACACAGCTTACCCTGTGAAAAAGTTATCAGATATAGTATATAGCCAAGCTCTACACTACACCTTAATCAAAATCTATCAAAAAGTGGTTAGATCTCATGTCGAACCAAAATTCTTGATCTATGCGCCCTTACTTCACCAGGCTTAACTTCACTTACGCTATATTGCAGTTAAAACGTGATACTTGACCGTTTTGCTACCGTTACGAACATTACATACGAATTCATTAATCGTGTGCTAAATAAAACGGCCAAGCATCACGTTTTAACTGGAATGTAGCGTAAGTGAAGTTAAGCCTGGTGAAGTAAGGGCGCATAGATCAAGAATTTTGGTTCTACATGAGATCTAACCACTTTTTGATAGATTTTGATTAAGGTGTAGTGTAGAGCTTGGCTATATACTATATCTGATAACTTTTTCACAGGGTAAGCTGTGTAGCCTCGTCTTGACAACATTTTTACATGAAAATGTTTTTGGTGGGATTATTGTATCCTTGTTAGTTGTTGAAGTCAGTATTCACGAACCCCCGGGTCGAGAGCGAAGTTCTAAACCACTAGACCACTGAGGCGTTAAAAATGCTGTAAATCTATACTAATATTATAAAGCGGAAGAGTTTGTTGGTTTAAACGCACTAATCTCAGGAACTACTGGTCCGATTTGAAAAAATATTTTTTGTTGGATAGTCCATTTATAGAGGAAGGCTTTAGGCTATATAACATTACGCCGCGACCAATATGAGCGAAGCGTCAGTGAGAAATGTTGTAAAAACGGGGAAAATTATTCACATTTGGGGACTTTCGTTGCGTGCGCTGCATAAACGGATTAAGTCACTCAAAAACCTCTCGAACGAAGTCGCGGGCACAGCTAGTTAATGATATAGACACGACACATCCAAATGTGTAAGTGAAATATCAAATAAGACTCTTAGGCAAGCTTACGATATATTGTCAGAAGTTGTAAGCTTTACGGTACTGCCAAATAAGCACTCGCGTTATGAAATGATTATTCGAAGCCAATCTTAAGGCAATGAATTTGAAATAGATTACATACTTGTAATTGTGCTGTACAATTTAGCTGTGTAGAAAATATTACCGCAAATGACATAGTGAGCTGTGTTTTTTTAATTCAATATAGTATCTATGATCATAATTTATTAATATTATTATGATTTATTAAATAAAAAAAAGATTAAAAATCTAAAACCCGACTTCGGAAATAATGGGTCCAAAAAGGCTGAAACAAGAAAATAATTCAATTTCAAATTCAGAAATGCAATAGGTACAAAAATGGTCAAGGTAGAGCCGTGGTCGCACCCGCTATTAGGATCGTACCTTGCAACGGCAGACGAATAATATTATGTTCTTTTTTTTTCCACTGTAATTCAGTGTGAACTGATGCTTAGATTTTATTCTTATCTAAAGTAGTGAAACTAACTTTTAAAAAATCATCACGTTTTATATAATATACTTATTACTTACTCCATTCCGATTTAATATGGTGTTGATGTAAACAAAAAATGAAAATTCAACCAAATTAGGGTGCTATTATATTTCTTCATTGCGCGGCGTTATAAATAAAATTTAAATAAAATAAAAGTTTAAAAAACTATAACCCGACTTCGCAAAAAAGGGGTCTAAAAAGGCTGAAACAAGAAAATAATTCAATTTGAAATCCAGATATGCATAGGTATGGTACACATACATATGGTCAAGGTAGAGCCGTGGTCGTACCCGCTATTGGGATTGTATATTACAACAGCTACTTAGATTTGTTTAGCGGGTACGACCACGGCTCTACCTTGACCATATGTATGTACCTATGCATATCTGGATTTCAAATTGAATTATTTTCTTGTTTCAGCCTTTTTAGACCCCTTTTTTGCGAAGTCGGGTTATAGTTTTTTAAACTTTTATTTTATTTTACATTTTTCTGTTTCCACATGTACTATAACATTATATGTTCACTAAACTAACGTTAAACATAGAAAGTAACTAAACAACTCCTAGATACAATTTGTACGACCGCATTTTAAACCCTTATTTTGAATTTAACAACAAAATATAATAACTAATTAAAATTTGAAATACATATTTGTAATGTGCTTGCCAATACCTATCTTTGGATACCAAACACGATACAATTATCTTAATTTAATTTTTTTTGGAGATAGTTTATGAGCTATAATTTTCAAAATCCAAATTTTTTCGAAAAATTATATAGCCTATGTTACTCGCGGGACCACTACGAATCGATTGACACCTTATTTATTAAAATCGGACCAGTAGTTTAACCGCTACGAGGGAACATACATACATACATACAAACATACATACATACATACATAGACTGCCAAAATCATTACCCTTCCTTTTGGCTTCGCCGAAGTCGGGTAATTAGTATAATTATTCTATATTTTTCTTTATTATTACGTTTTAAAAAAGAAAAAAAAAGTATTTAACATAAGTAAAGTTGTTCACTTTAAAAGTGAAACGAAATGTTTTTTTATCGATCAAATAGGTTCTCAAGTGAGGTTTGAGACTTCTTTGTAAATAAGGGCCTGAGAGACAGATAAATAAAGTAAAATAAAAAATTTCGTATCAAATCTAACGTCAGTAACGCGATGTTCCACTACCGTAACAAGTTTCCTTAGAACACCGTTCCTCCATTTTCCCGGGCGCGAGCGGTAACCGAATTTTTGGCACTAATCTACTTGAGTATACTTAGGCTACTATTCAAAACATTGCGCGAAATACATAGAGGTACTTAATTGTTCGATGGTGTATGTATATTGCTATCTTTTGGAAGCCGGTAAAACAGTAGAAAAAGTGTCCATGGTCTGAAAACAAAGTAGTTAACATACGTATTTTGTGATTTTTTTTAAATTAAAAACCGAAAACAAGATCAGAAATCTTTCCAAAAACCTAACTACTTCATCATCGAAAGCAAAGTGATTGACGAATGTCGAATAAGACAATAATAATAGGCAATCATAATGTTAGTGACATTATGATTGACTAGAAAAGAAAAACTGGCCAAGTGCGAGTCGGACAGTAGTTTAAAGAAGGCAGTTAAGATGAAATTCTTGCCTGAACTATCATCAGCTCACTATGTGTCCCATCTGTCAGATCTCTTATCATCTAATCTATGGCTATCGGTGAATCGCTAATAGCGAATGGCCAAATCCGATACCGATCTCTATCATGATCCGTAATTATTGTGTCCATATAATTGGATTTCTTGCATGTATGAAAACACATAATTATTACAGTTATATTCTGAACCTTATGTGAAATAGTTTAGGGTTCAAAATCAGGTGTGGAAATTGAATTTTAATTAAAATGGTCTTATGCGTCATCATCACTGTTTGAAAGAGTTTCATTTCAATCAATTGTCGTGTTCAATCACCAATTCAAGGCCGTTCATATTTTGTTTATTCAAAATAATGGGAAAGCAATTCGATTTAAAATATTTTTAAATACAAGTTTCATATTCAGTTGGATTACGAACCCTTTCAGTTTGGGATTAAAATATATTTATAAACCTTTTTAATAAACTCAATTTATTTTTCAACGAATTTACTCTAAAGAATACAAAAATATGAATAATAGGGTTTTAAATTATAATAATAAAAGATAATATTTTTATATTGTAGACACGTGTTCGAATAAAATAGTTTTCTAACGTTCCTGGGACTAAAATTTGTATTTTAGGTTTTTGTGTTCACTTTTAAAAGTGCAACGAAACGTTGTTTTATCTGTCAAATAGGTTTCTCTAGGTGAGGTTGGGTTGGAGATTGTTTTATTTATGCGGGCCTAAGAATGTTTTCGTATCTCGTCAGCTAAGACCGCGTCGAGTGTCAAATTCTTCATACTGTGAGTTTCTAAATTAGACACTCACCGCGGATACAGCTGTCGAGATACGCAATACATTCTTAGATAATAGCACTACTGTATAATTGTGTGTGAAAACTTGTAATTGGCCTTCTTGTAATATGTTAAAACTGTCCAGGGGGCCTATTACAAGCCCTTAATTCCAGCCAGTTTACGCCATACAACATGACTGCCTGGAATTTTCGTATTACGATCACATAATAACTGCATGATGACAGATAGTTAGTGGACACTTGACTTGCTTCCGAATGTCACTTTCAGACAACCAAACTAGGATGGATCCATTCAGAATAACATTTCGTTGTAATATGAAAGAGAACAAGACAGTTTAAGACCGTATTATTGAATTGCCTGGAACCAGGCTGGTATTGTTAAAGATCATAATACGGCCCCTGTATGATCTAGCTGTAAGATTTCGTAAATAAATAAAATAAAATATAAATTTCCCGATTCTTTCATTTGTGCTGACGACAAAACGTGACTATGTAAGATACTTTCAGACGAATGGCCGGAGTCATACAAAAGAACTGATGCGTCCGACTGTCAATGGGCAGAATATATGGCCCGGCTCCCCCACCAGAAAATATTGGCCTTCCGAAGTGCCCCAGACGTGTTCCATGGATACCGGCCAAGTACGTAAGTGATAGGATGTAGCGTATTCAAACTAGAATAAATATAAATATTCAAACTAGAATAAATATGAATACTTTTATATGATAGGGAAAATATGATAAAAAATTGAATCCAACAATGCAAATTATATAGCCTGTTACTTACCATTATGAATAATCCTTTGACACACCATGAAAATCAGATCAGTAGTTTAGGCGTTATGATGGAATTACCCTTTGGGGTCACCGTAGTCGGGTTATAAGGAAAGTCTGTCACAATGCCACCAGGCTGTAAAAAAAACAGAAAAAATTAAAAAAACAATTTTCCATCTTTTTGCTAAAAGATGGCCCGTCCGAGTTTCTTACGCCGGTTCTTCTCGTCGGGCTAGGGTTGAACCGGTAGCCTTTTTGTTGACTTTCCGAAAATAGCTTTTTAAGTTTTATTTGGAAATAAAATATTTTGGATTTTAATAATCGAATTTTTTGTACTTCAAGCATCGCGATAGCGAGACAGTTCAAAATTTCACAGATGATGTATATTTTCTTTTGCCAAAAAACTAATACTAAAAACATACAAAAAAAAATATTTAAGTGGGGTCGTAGGTACACTAAATATCTTTTCAGTCACTGGACAGTACAAAACAGGACCTTATAATTGAATAGGGTGTATTGAAGGTTAAAAGAAAAGCATGCTGATTGCAATAGTTAACTATCGCGTGATATACAAAGTGTAAAATAAATGAGTGAAAATACTTTAGGTTGTGTATGTGCCTACTAAAGTTTACTGTGAAAGAAAGTACCAGCGCTGAAAGACTTACTTTTGACTTTCAATCTTTCATGCATTCAATGAGAAATTCTCCAACGTCCTAATTTTGTCCACACAATAATGAAAAAAAAACCTCTTTATTAATATTGCAGCCTGTATACGCACGAGTCATACAAAATCGATCACATTTGTATGGTGGAATAGTCGACGACAAAATTGTTAGCAAAATCGGCCTACAGATGCCGTAGAGGGCGCCCTTATGTATGTTATATCTAACAGACAAACATATTAACGCCCGGTTTCTGAAAGGCTTGAGCATCACTTCACTCTGATTGGTGAGCATCACTTCGCAGTCACTGTTTTCACCAATGAGCGCTCAGATTAGCTGATTTGATCAATTGGTCAATTTGATCAGCCTTTCCGAAAAATTTGCTAATCTGAACGCTCATTGGTGGAAACAGTGACTGCGAAGTGATGCTCAACAATCAGCGTTCAGATTAGCTGATTTGATCAATTAGTCAATTTGATCAGCCTTTCAGAAACCGAGTGCTAATCGCGTAAGCGTGTAACCTAAGTCACACGCTCCGGAAGTTTACATGACATAGTAAAAACAAGTGACGGTCGCCGAAAGGAAAGTTCACGGGAGTCTATTTACACTGCGAGTTAATAGTTTATTGATGGGGGGAGTTATTCCAGGTTATAATATCAATAGGGGGATGTTTTTCTGGAATTTGTGGAATTGGCTTCGAAAATACTTTTCGGAGTTGGCTACATTGTAAAAACTTTTCTTACGGCAAAAGAACATGGTGAATTCTTTATTTCCCTCGCGTTCTAGTAACAAACAAATATAATATAAAAAAAATATTATCGGTCCTCTATATGTAAACAAATTTTCAAATAAATCAGACTCTGGAAATTTGTTAAAATTATGCTCGAATGTTCCGTTTCATACATACATAAATACAACCCAAGCTAATAAAACGTATTAAAAATAGTACTATTTCTTGTTTGCGTGACCGTTTGTTATATAAAAAATGTTTCCTATCTAGATAGGTTTTTGAAACCGGCCGATATGCGAGGCCTACGTCATAAAGACAACTACAGAATATACAGAGTGATTCATGGTTCATAATATATTAAGCCGAATATAGTGTGTAGAGAATGATGCGTAGAGCATTTCTTGTTTTGGCACCTCATATAAATTACTTACCATAACGCGACAAATCACGATTAAAGATCTCCATAAAAGTCACAAAACAGATGATTTTCAATCCTGGTCAGGTGTTAGGTCAACGACCAGTATGATCGTGTTTATAGCCCGCGAGCCCCAGCATAGTAAGATCCACTCCTTGTAGTAATTTTAGACCTTTGAATATAATTTTTTTGAGTTATAATAAATAATTTATATGAGGTGCCAAAACAAAAAATGCTCTACGCGTCATTATCTTCACACTATACTCGGCTTAATATATGAACCATGAATCACACTGTATTGTTTAATTTTAAATAATATCATTATCAAACTTGGAATAAAGAGATAATAAGATTAGATAATAAAGGCTATTTTAATTTTATTAAGGTCTAATATGTCAAATGGCAAACTTGCAGTGATAATAATGAGCTCCATTTGCCTACGTCAACATGGGCCCTAGGTGGGCCCTAGCTCAAACCGAGTACACGCTACATAATTAATCATTTTATAAATTAATGTTTGCACTAGACAATGCGTTTGATTACGGATGCGTCATCATGATCAGCAACAAATATCATATCTATACTAATATTGTAAAGCGGAAGAGTTTGTTTGTTTGTTTAAACGCGCTAATCTCAGGAACTACTGGTCCGATTGGAAAAAATCTTTTTTTGTTGGATAATCCATTTATAGAGGTAGGTTTTAGGCTATATAACATTACAGTGCGACCAATAGGAGCGAAGCGTCAGTGAGAAATGTTGCAAAAACAGGGAAAATTATTCACATTTAAGGACTTTCGTTGCGTGCGCTGCATTTAAAACGGTTTAAGTCACTCAAAAACCACGAGAACACACGCGAACGAAGTCGCGGGCACAGCTAGTTAGGTGCTAAATCCTCAGTCTACGACCTTAGCCTGTTCATCATTAATGAAAAAAAATTAAACAAAGATTATTTATTCATTTTCATTTTTCATTCTAACTTTTTAATCCTCTAATGGAATGTAATTAAACCAAATGCGTACATGTCACCTGCAGGTTGCAGCGCGACCGCACTTCGTCGACAGCAACCGCTTTGCTGCGGTTTACACACGAAACAATTCAATTTTAACTTTAAACTCTAGAATTTGACTTAACAAACAAATTTTCACGAACAACCCAATTTTAACCTTATGCGGAGCGGATAAGTGTGGAATTTGTGTACACAGTTTTCCGTTTAAGAAAAATTCGTAGCTGCAATTGACTGCTTTGATCTCTCTTTTTATTTTGCCAACATGGCGTAAGTCATGTTTGATCTTGGAATATAATTTAGTGGCGTATTGATGGGGAAATTGAGTTTTTACCTCTTTTAATGTTTTCCACTTTCCACTAAACAACAAAATATTTTGATGATTGACCTCTGTAGCTCAATGGTTGAGCGCGAACACCGCTTAAGCCGAAGCTCGCATGTTCGAATCCCGCCAAGGGAACAAAAAGAGTTTTTAGGGTTATACTAGGCATATTATATAATAATAGTTTTAAATATAATTTATAATAATATCTAATAAAAATGTTTATAACAAGTAGCCTATGTTATTACTTATTACCTATGGTCTACTCTATATCTAGTACCAAATATCATCAAAATCAGTTAAGTAGTTTCGGAGCCTATTCAATTCAAACAAACTTTGGTCTTTATTTAGTATATAATAATAATAATGCCTCCCACAGAGATTTCGATGAGGTAGGATAGGCACTTGAAATGTTTAGGCCGTGTTTCACCAAGCAATGTTAAAGTTAACGCCATGTTAAAATACCATGCCATCTCATTCATTGACAGGAAATACGAGAGGGATAACATGACATTTAACATGGCGTGTATTTATTTTATTAATCAAAGTATAAAACATTTATGTGGCAACTTAATAATAAGATTAAAATAATAGTATATACAAATAGTACTAAAATAAACAAATAATAACTAAAACTAACCTAACACACCTCTAGACCTCCCTACTATAAAAATAGAAAAACGCCGCCAGGTCGTCCCCCTCTGGCAGAGTACCTAGCAAGCTGACAGCATTGCCGCGTTGGATAGCAATGGCTATCCGCTGTGCTATAGGTACCATTAACAACTATCTACTAATAAAAACTACATTTTTTCTAGTAAGTAGATTACCTGTGTATTAAAAAATCTCCAAAAAATAAAACTCTACAGCCATCGCTACAGCCGAAATAATGCAGAAAAATTACCTTCAATTTTGACATAAACTCGACATATAAAATCTTTACATGGCGTTAACTTTAACATTGCTTGGTGAAACACGGCCTTAACTTTGTTTCGATCCCCGCGTTGAAACAACAAAAAAATATTTTGTTTTCCAGTTTGGTTAGAACAATGCAGGCTGATCACCTAATTGTCTGACAAGAATCTATATCCATATGCTTCGGATGGGCATGTAAAAAGTCGCGTCGGCTATCCGTCCCACTGGGCTAAGAGATTTATGGAAGAGATAGTGCTTCTGTGTATTACTCACATACTTGGGCACTATAAAATAACTCCTGCTTAGCTGTCCTGGTTTCAATGGAACCGGCCCCGTCACCGAAATCGATGTGGGAGGCACTATTATTCCCACACCCCACATACAACATCCAGGTTCAACACTCCAAAAACATGGTATATCGGATGTAAATAGAACAATCACTACATTATGATTAAGTAATATCATGGACCAATTATACAGTATATAATTGGTCTATGGTAATATTAAGTATAATCATATCTCAATAGTGACTGTTTCTTTATTACGACCAGTATGAACGTGTTTATAAACAAGAGCCCGCGAGCCTCAGCATAGTAAGATTCACTCCTTGTAGTCATTTCAGACCTTTGAATATTATTTTTTTAATTATATGAAATAATTTTAAATACTATATTCGGCTTAATATATGAACCATGAATTACCGTGTATTTTTTTACAAACTTCTTGCGACAGAAAAATAGGAAATGGTAAGAAGAAAAAAAATTGTCGCAAAAAAAAATTAAGTAAAAAAATACATTTCGAAAATGAAGAAAGGTAATGTAATCGCATCTCAAAGATATAGTGACTGTTTTTACATCCTGTTTATTTACACATTTCACTGGATAAAACTATTTAACCGCATTTCACTTGCTAATTACCGAATATACAAAACCCACGGAATGCTCCGCGTTCACACGTCCGTTTTTATTTGCTCTCTTTATATAATTTGCATTCGTTTTTTCGCCTCAAATAATTCGTGTATTTCAAAGGGAAATTGCAGTTTATGGAACATTTAAAATTACGGTATTTTTTATAAAAAGGACGGTAAAATTAAACATGAACGAATGTCTTTATAATGTTAACTACTTTTAATTTTTGCAAAAGGGAACCGGTTGAAATAAAAAGTAGCGTTCCTGCAGTTTCGGAGCATATTCAATGCAAATAAACAAAATATGGTTCCTCACTTTGATAATATATGTATATACCTAATATAGGGTGTAAAAAGCAGTCACCATAATTTTTGAAATAATGATTGTACTAGTTACCCTATCTCATTCAAGTAATGCACAAACATATTATGTGAAATTTTTGGCCTTTTCTTATTCTGGCGACTAATGAATGTAGTTTAATAGGTTACCTATCTATGATTCCATAACATAATATCATAGTAACTGTAAACAACATTTTAAAAAAATCTATGAAATTTCAAGCGACTTGACGATGATGAATTACATCTAAGAACATCCGCGATCACGTTAGTTTTAAGACAAAACAAGCTTTATCAAAATTGATTCATCCATTTCGGAGCAACGACGCCACAGAAAGACACTCACTATATTAAAATCCGTGTCATTTACACACAATCTCATATTGCAAAAACCCTTATGAAAGATGTTGCACATCAAAAAGTTCTAGTAACTTCTCTAAGAGCGAGTCTGTAGGGCGAGTCTGTAAGGGCAATTAAATGCATCGCTTTGATCCCTTCAAGGGCCTGCAGTAATAAGCCTACTTCATACTTACAATTGTGAAAGCCCTGAGGAGACTCATAAACCCTATTTCTCACGAGCGATTTAAAATCGCGGCATTCGTTTTTAAATTATTTCTACGTGTTTGACTATGTACTCTACTGTATTAACAGTTCTCATTCTAGAGCTATTATTTACTAGCGCAGCGATATAAAAGCGCTTGTGAGAACTAGGCCTAAGACTACGTTAAGGTAGATAGGTAGATCAATTAATATAATCAAATAATCACAGAACTGAAAACGTTGCAGAAAATTTACGGAAAAGTTTAGGAAAAAATCGAAAAAGACTACCTACTGATTTAGGATAGTTATTTAATTTGGATATTCGAAAAAAGTAAGATATACCTAGTTAGATATAAACTAATCATAATAAAGATTAGTCTTAATAAAACTTTTCGTAACTTAATCCAATAAAATAATATAAGGCGCTCTACAAATATATTATAATACTTTACTATCTACTATTTATTATCTACTTTGTGCTACTATGTAGGTAGGTACATGACTATATTTTAATTATTTTCATACTTCTACGTATTAAAAAGGTTTTTATTGATTTTAACACAAAGTAAATACCTAATAAAGTTATATTAATATGGTAGGTATTATGGAAGTTTAAGATATTTCTAAAAATATCTTAAAGGACCTAAATTGGTAGCCAAATTTACTGTTTCTTTTTTATTTAATTCAAAATATTTTTTTATAATGCAAAAATTAAAGCTAAGCGGCCATCTGTTGAGATAAAGACTAATTAGATGCATGATAAGGAACGTAAACGCCATCTTGTCATATTGGTTCTAACAATACTCAACAGATGTCGCTTTTTAACGTTCATATTTTGTATGATTTTAAAAACATTATATTACAGCTTTTATACACAACTTTTTGCATAATATCTTAAATAAACAAATATTCTTAAAGCACTGGTATCTTGTGCCTTTCTTTTTTGTGAAATTTGCTATTTCACTATTTTTTAGTTTTTCTACTAGATGGCGCTATTCTCATTAGTTACAAAGTTTGCGAAAAGATGGCAGTTTTTAGCGCACATAATTTTGCGTAAACCTCAAACTTAATCCTTTTAGAATAAACTCTCTTTGAAATCTGGGGTAATGTTTTGATGATGTTTTGATATAAAATCAAATTAAACGGCATATAAAGCGGTAGTATCCCATGAATCTAAAATAATATTAAATTCTAAAAAAAAAATTATGTTTCTATATAGGTAGATATCTAAAAGAAAATACATTATA
Source organism: Celastrina argiolus (assembly GCA_905187575.2). NCBI lineage: Eukaryota > Metazoa > Arthropoda > Insecta > Lepidoptera > Lycaenidae > Celastrina > Celastrina argiolus. The sequence continues at coordinate 17,069,818 of LR994585.1, forward strand.
CCTACCTACTTACTTAAAAATATAATATATAATTGTATGTGTCTAGTTATTGTTCATATAACGAACGCTCAAATAACATAAACAGAAAAGGCAAAAAACTGACGCCATTTATTTAAATATCGTTTGCATCAAGTAATGAGTTTTTACAGCAATTAGCATCATTATTTTCCTAAAACAAAAAACCTTAATGTGAGGTAAGCTCATTGATGCAAAAAATACCTCGAGACAGAATAAACAATAAAGTCTAAAATTATACTTAGAAATTCGGTTTTCTAAGACATAATTATATTACTTATTAATTATAATACTTGTCTTAGAAAACCGAATTTGCGAAAACCCTAAGGTTTTCGCGAAAATCCGGATCTTTTGATTCAGAGATAAAATTTCGCCATCTTCCTTCTATATTATTAACCTTTGACAAAAATGAATGGGGTGTTTTGATGTGTCTGTGGCATCCCCAAGCGGATAAAAAAAAAATAGTTTAGTTTATTTTTGTTTAAAAGCTGTTTTATTTTTCTTTTGTTTATAGTTATTTTTCGGAGGAAAGTCATAGACGCACCACGTAAATCTGGCCCCGTGCTAATCAGAAGAACTACTATAAAGGGGACTAGACAAGGGAAACACATTTTATACTATTATACTACTTATACATATATTTAAGATCTTTACTACATTATACACATACACATATTTAATACACATGGTCCAGGAACAAGGAAACCTTTTTGTACCTACCTTCGGCGGGATTCAAACCCTCGACGGGTCGAGCATCAATGTTTCACCACTGCGCTACGGAGGTTGTCAAGCTTGTCAAAAAGTTTCTAACGCCGATCTCTTTCATATCATACCTAATATACTTACTAAAAAACATAATTACAGAAAAAAAAACTATAATATCGCCGTCATCACAGTCTTTACCACCTTTCTTTAAAAAAGGTATTAAAATATCCCCTCTAATGAGACCTCACAAACGGTTTTCGAGAAATCAAGATGCGGACATTCTTCAGATAAGTCTCACAATTAATAAGGCTGGACGACACTTGTGAGAACTTAGTAGGAGGACCACACTAAGCTTATATTTAGTTAGCAATGTAATAAAAATACTTATCCTTCATATCTATACTAATTTATTATAAAGCGGAAGAGTTTGTTTGTTTGTTTAAACGCGCTAATCTCAGGAACTACTGGTCCGATTTGAAAAAAATATTTTTTTGTTGGATAGTCCATTTATAGAGGAAGGCTCTTGCGTTTTTTGTTAAATATAACGAAGTAGAAGGCTTTAGGCTATATAACATTACGCTGCGACCAATAGGAGCGAAGCGTCAGTGAGAAATGTTGCAAAAACGGGGAAAATTATTCATATTTGGAGACTTTCGTTGCGTGTGTTGCATAAACGGTTTAAGACACTCAAAAACCACGCGACGAAGCCCGCGGCACAGCTATTTGTATTGTACAACTAAAAACAAAATTAAAATTTAGCTTAGGTATCAAGGACCAATGACAGTGCAGTTAAGGGTTTGTAAAACACCAAAGACCTTGTACGATTATTTGTATGGCGAAAAAGAGGGACCGGAGCGCGTTTTGCCTTATACTACACTCGCGTCACTAATTTATATAGCGAATAAAAAAAAGATTAAAAAACTATAACCCGACTTCGCAAAAAATGGGTCTAAAAAGTCTGAAACAAGAAAATAATTCAATTTGAAATTCAGAAATGCATAGGTACAAAAATGGTCAAGGTAGAGCCGTGGTCGCACCCGCTATTGGCATCGAGCCTTGAATTTTTTTTCTACCGTATTTCTTTGTGAACTAATGCTTAGATTTTATTAGCGGGTACGACCACGGCTCTACCTTGACCATTTTTGTACCTATGCATTTCTGAATTTCAAATTGAATTATTTTCTTGTTTCAGACTTTTTAGACCCATTTTTTGCGAAGTCGGGTTATAGTTTTTTAATCTTTTTTTTATTTAATATTTTTCTGTTTCCAGATCAAATATATTAATTATTATATTTTTATTTAATTGTCCATTACATAGAAAGTATCAACTCCTAGATACTACTTGTACGACCGCATTGTAAACCTTTATTTTGAATTTAACAATAAAATTTAATAATAAATAAAAAATATAAATACATATTCGTAATATGCTTGCCAAGACCTATCTTTTGATACCAAACACGAGACAAATATTTTAATTTAATTTTTTTTGGAGATAGTTTTTGAGGTATAATTTTCAAAGTCCAAATTTTTTCAAAAAATTATATAGCCTATGTTACTCGCGGCATTAATACGAATCGATTGACACCTCAGTCATCAAAATAGGACCAGTAGTTTAGCCGGTACGAGGGAACATACATACATACATACATACATACATAGACTGCCAAAATCATTACCCTTCCTTTTGGCTTCGCCGAAGTCGGGTAAAAAAGGTTACAATTACAACGTTAAAAATAGGGAGAACTTTGCATATTATTTAAGGTATATTAAAACAAAAAATATATTTTTATAAACCGACAATCCTGTGTTAAATATAACGAAGATTGTTATATATTTTAGGTATTTTTCAAAAAGACCAGTAGGTATTAAGTAAAAGGTTTCAATTTTCAGCTCACTGCGTGCACACAGCCTTTTTTTTTAATAATTTATTATTTTGGTCAGATTAGGAAAGAGTTATGACTTGCAGTTATTTTTAGCGTTTATTCGACATCATTTCTAACGAACAAAGATTAACACTATATGACCTTACGTGACTTATCTAAGGTATGAGTGTGCATAAAACGAAACAAACGTTCCTTGTGCTTCTAGCCGGTGGCCTCGACAGAGGATGGGTACAGTCGGACGCCGAAACAGTTTATCAAATCAAATTAAATCAAATCTCAAAAAAAATATTCAGAATAAATTTTTACAAAATATATTCTGTAAATTAAATTTTTATAAAGTAAATTATAAAGTAAATTTTTACAAAATATATTCTGTACGTCGTATCTATGTAATGCCTACCACCAGTTCGGGAACTAGCTATCGTGGAACATCAAACAACACACACTTTTTAACCGACTTCCAAAAAAAGGACGAGGTTCTCCATGAGCAAATCAATGACGATTAAATACAATATGACACCAAAATACAAAAAAGTCAGTTTGTGTAACCTCCACACGGTTTTTGAGAGGCAAAAAAAAATCTAATCAACTAATTACAGTTCCAAAACCTTACACCCTTTATACATTCTAATCTCGTAATCCACAAAAGTTTAATAACACAATTATAGTAGAGTTCAATAAAGTAAAATTTACCCCCAAATTGTTATGCAATGAGCGACCTTAATTATAGTCAAGAATACTCCAATCACGACGTCTTTTAAACAACATACAAAAAGCTACAATTAAATACTATAAGCACTTAGTACACCCGTTTTTGTGAATTCAAAAATAGTGTATGCAAATATACAGTATGTAAAAATACTGTAAGTAGGTATGTAAAATTCAGTATGTAAAAATACAGTATGTAAAAATACTGTATGTAAAAATACAGTATGTAAAATTCAGTATGTAAAAATACTGCATGTAAAATTAAATGTATGCGAAAATAAAGTATGGAAAAGAATGCAAAAAATTAAATAGCCAAGCGAGTGTACCCTAAAATATATGTCCGGTGAATTTGCCTTTTTGCCATCAGTTCTCAGAACTCTAGGTATTGCATTCCGAACTGAAATTATATTAGACTTATTGCCTTTAGACGCCATAATTTGGGCGATAACAATCGTCTGTTAGAGCTCATGGTGATAGAAGTGAAACCTCCATTAGCATATAGCTAATTAAGGATGTGACATTAATTATAAAGATATATTTTTGATATATATTTTGGACCAAATTTGAGTAAGTAGCACCGTTGGAAACCTCGTAAAAAATTATTTAAAATGCTTGGCTAGTTTCGTACCAAAACCCGCTAAAACATATAGAAATCTATTTAAAATCAAAAGCCCCTTTATCAGTGCATACCAGAATCAAAATCCGATTAAGTTTAACGATTTTTTGTATCCTGTGATACTTTAGAAAAGTACGTTTTAGTGGGTTTTGATACTTATACCCCACAATTTTCTCAAAAGTTGTAAATGTAGAAATATGAAAATGTTAGCATCGATGCAAGGCTGCGTGTGGTCTGCCTATTCAGTTCACGGCGAAACGTTAGGTATGCGTAGACGAGCCACTTACCATCGCGACCGGTGTAGCGAACCACTGCCTTTATATTATGTATGTAACATTTCTGATACTAATTAATACAAGTTTTTTTGGCTCCTTAAAAAAACGTTTATATAGTAAAAACACAAAATATTTGCACTTTTTTCCACTTTATTTTAATAAAGAGGAAAACATGAATTTCCACCAAGAACTTACAGTACATTCAATACCATAATAGACGTTTAGCGCCAAAAGAAAGTGACTTTAATGGAATCAAGCATAATACATAGAGAAGACCAAGTCGAAGAACATAAGCTATTTTTGATCGCACTACGGTTTCCTATTGGTAGAAGATGCAGGCAACATTTATTAAACTTCCCTTCCAAGTTTAAGGGAATTCAGGTAAGATTTATAAATAAAATTAATCAGAAAATACACTAGTTGCCACGTGATGGATAGCATCAGCGACTAAAACTCCACTGTTACTCTGGTCTGGTGATGCCTGGCGTAGGCAAACAGAGATGTAACAACTACAATTTTGTAAAGCACCATAAAATGCGAATTACTTGTTAGTAGTGATATAAATATTATAATAATTACTTTTGCGTTTTTTAATCGAAGTTATTAAAATCGAACGTAGTTTAGTCTGTAGGTATGTAAATATGTAGTACGAAGTGGCTTCTGAAATCAAATTTTATTAGGTTTTTTTTTTCAGTATTTTTCAGGGATGTGACAAACTTTTGACTCAGATAAGTCGAAGGTTCCGGTTATTATTTCACTTTCGGTTTTAACTTTGGCTCTGAAACTTTAGAATCAGAGGTGTTGATCGGAGGTCGAAGCATAATAAATAGCTACGACGGCCGGCGTCGGTCAATTTTTAACCACACTGATCGCAGGAGCGGGATTCGTGACTTGCGCGATAAAACTCTAGTAGCTACATAATAGCGGGTGGCTACTGAAATCACTTCAATGTAAATCTGTCTTCAAATGACAGAACTGATGGAACCACATAATACCAGGCACTGTGTCAATGCCACGGCGATATGGCTGCGTACTTTCCTTTTCGGCAATTTAGGCATTACAATTATACGTCCAGTACCTATTTTCTGATCTATACGCAACCTTTTTTTTTTATTCTTATTCAATATTTTAGTTCCACCGACCACGTGTAGCTCGTATGCGCCGTCCGCAGGCATTTGACTCACAACACTACCATTACATTGTATTGATGAATGTCAGAGGGTTAACATTCATCAGCTAAAATCACAGAATCAGTAGCTAGGCTACACCGACAGCATGTCGCCCGTATGCGCTGTCCACAGGCATGGCTCACAATAGTAAACCACTATCAAATTGAAGAAGAATGGATGAAGGTGATAATATGTCGCAAAAACTACGCAGAAAATTGAGTTTAAACCGTCACTAAAACATTTTAGGATATTATGTAGTAACGTATTTAGTACCTACATCGATTCTAGATACTGATCTGACTGATTAATGTGCTTAATACTTTACGACGCATTCTAAAATGTTTAAGTGACAGTTTGAACTCAATTACCTCGAAATCATATTTTTGCTACATATCATCCATTCATGTCTTCAATTGTATTGTCATCAATATAATTATAACATTCATATGTTAGAGGGTTAACATATTTATCATGTTCCAAATGAGTGATTATGATGGTGAACGCAAGTATTTGTAATATTGGAAATGTATTTGACAAGAACTATTTTACTTCCTGATCAATACAAATGCTTTCTTATGAAACTCACCAGTATTGGGGAAGACAAGACAACCAGTTCTAGCCTATAGAACTAATATAATATAAGGAATGGCAAGAAAAGGCCTAAAAAGTAACAAATGCGTTCCCAGTCTAAAAATTTCTAAATCAATCCTCTACAGTGTGACGGGGAGACATGAGCAATACTTGAGGACATGATATTTGGCTTGGTAAAAAATTATATGAGATGAAAAAAAAAATCAATTAATCACTGAGTAAATGTATCTTAAACTTGAATAATTCTTTACGGATAGGTACGCGCCCGTACTACACGTTGATGTCGCACGCGCCATGTCGCGCCGAGGTATGCCTACTTGCCTAGCCGCGTAATTTTCATAGTATCCATGATTCATTTATTTAAAGGAAAATTTGGTAAAAACTTAAGTACCTAATTTTATAACATATTTATAATGGGAATCAAGTACCGAGTACTCTCCGTAAGTATTGCACATGTCTCACCAGTCAGCCTGTATAATTGAAGACATAAATGAATAAAGGTGAAATATCTAGAAAAACTCTAATTTCGAGAAAATTTTGTTCAAACTGTCACTTCAACATTTTAGAATACGCCGTAAAGTATTAAGTACATTAATCTAAAGATCCGTCTCTAGAATCAATGTACTCAATACGTTATTATCCTAAAATGTTTAAGGGACAGTAACTCAATTTTCTGGGTAAAATTTTTGTGACATATCTCCTTCATACAATAATGTCTTCTTTTTTTTTTCTATCTATGCCTTTCATTAAAATTGGTTCTGTAGTTTCTGACTCCATACAAACAGACATCGTCGTTTCAGCTTTGGCGACTACTGTTGGACATAAGACAGAGTTTTCTAGTGAGACCGGTCCCTTGTGATCTTCATCCATCGACTCCATGCGAGTTCAGGTCTTCTGTCCACCAACCTTCGACATCCCGAGAGGCATCTCCACTCGAGAACCTCTTCCACAGCGGCTATCGCTTCTGGGATAGTAGTTTCGAATCTATACTATTCTATACTAATATTATAAAGCGGAAGAGTTTGTTTGTTTAAACGCGCTAATCTCAGGAACTACTGGTCCGATTCTCTTTTTGTTGGATAGTCCATTTATAGAGGAAAGCTTTATGCTATATAACATTACGCTGCGAGCAATAGGAGCGAAGCATCAGTGAGAAATGTTGTAAAAACGGGGAAAATTATTCACATTAGGGAACTTTCGTTGCGTGCGCTGCTTATACGGTTTAAGTCACTCAAAAACCACGCGAACGAAGTCGCGGGCACAGCTAGTTATTATTAGAATCCTAAATCTTGCCCCATTAATTTTAAGCCCCGGAAAACCGAAATAGTCTTGATACTTTATAAGGACAAGGTTGATCTTGATATCAATTCTCAATCGAAATATCTATGATTAATAACATCCGTGACCCAAAAACGTTATATTTCAATAAATTTTATGATATATAGTAATATGTGTATTAACTTATATGGATACACTATTACCAAATGACTGATCATTGGTTATACATATATCTCTTCAATGTTACGTTCAAAATTACATTTTTATAATATTAACATCCAAACAAAATATAAATGTGAAATGAGAGTCTAGTACAAAGACAGTAAAAGAAAATCTAAGGTCGTGTTTCACCAAGCAATGTTAAGGTAACGCCATGTTAAAATACCATCTCATTCATCGACAGGAAATACGAGAGGGAGAACATGATATTTAACATGGCGTTAACTTTAACATTGCTTGGTGAAACACGCCCTAAATGAGTGCCAAGTCCTGAGGTAGGTTCATAGGTCTCAGTTACCTACTTTTTAATAAAATCATTATAATTGATTTCTACAATTATTTATTTTGTTCCAAGCAAAGGGGAAGAATCGATGGCCTATTTTCTTTTAACACAATGTCTTGTACCTATATTATTATGAAGACAAAAGATTTGTTAGTGTGTTAATAAAAAAGATTTGTTTGTGTTGCCCTATGCCGCCCTATGGCCTATGTCATAGCCTAACGCCTCTGTGGTCTAGCTAAGTTATAAAAGCTAAGCTGTGAACACTAGGCTATGCCCATAAGCTATATTAGTCTAGTATTAGCCTAAAGGCGTGTTTCACCAAGCAATGTTAAAGTTAGTTCTTCGTTAAAAATCATGTTGTTCCTTTCGTAATTCCTATCAATGAATGAGAAGGTATGTTATTTTAACATGCCGTTAACACTAACATGCGTTGGTGAAACACGACCTTAGTAGTCTAATCTAATAGTCTTGATAAACGGGCTATTCAACACCGAAATATTTTTTCAGATATTTAATAGCAGTTTAGCAGGTTTAGCAAAAAAAAAATCTCCAGCTTTATACAACTCGATGGCACCTGTGTGTCCAATGTATGTTCAATGCGATTGTTTTAGACATGCGATATAATATTACGTAGGAGCCATTGAAGTATAGATAGTAGGTACTATAGAGAAGGACACTTAGTATTAAAATCCATCCAATCCAATTCCTTTCGCAGGCCACTTCGTCAAGAGAACCCTGATTGGCGGTTCGAATCTCTAATGGTCTGCGGAAGGTCAGACCTTGGCATCGAGCGGTTTTCACACCATCTACTATGTAACGTAAGTGGCCAATTACGAAACATCGACTACACGTGATCGGCATTCAGGAAAACCGAACCGATTTGTTGTTTTGGTGTAACCAGGCCTTATAGTGTCCAAGTGTGTGCGTAGTACACAAGAGTGACGGCGTAGGGTTCTTATAAATCTATTCCTATCGGCCTATAATGAAGACCTTCATTCATATTCCTACCAATACTAACAGGTTAGTGCTTACCTCTGAAGATGAACCAGTTTTGCAGAAGTTGCAATCCCCATTATTTTAGTCTCATAACCCATTGATGATTAATGACATGCCTGAAGAGAGATCAGTTGCAGGACCATTATGCCAGACAACCAGGTGATCGCTATGCCAACCAAAGCCTTTAGTAAAGTTGCCATCACTAAGGGCTGGTTTCTGAATGGCTAAATCTGTGAACTAACATGGCATTCAAATTAACAACCCATAATTAACGCTGATTGGTGAAACATTTATTAGAGAGAAAGAGAGAGACAGATATTATATAATCACATCACTTTCGCACTCGCAAGGCCTAATCCCGATTTCACCAGTGCATGTAAGTGTCAACAGCTAGTTAAATTACCATGCCTTCTCATTCATTGATGGGTTTTCGAGAGGAACAACATGATATCTAACGAAGGGTTAACTTTATCATTGCTTGGTAAAACACGCCTTTAAAATACCAGATGTAGGCTTAATTAATAGGCCATTAGTAATATTATAAGCTTATGTCACTTAGCAATGCTTATTTCCAATCCCATATATTTCTCTTTTTGAACTTCGTCGTCGCAATTAGCGATGGGAACTCGGTCTAACTAAAGGCCAAATACTTTAACGATATTTAAACTAAGTTGTAAGATGCTGTCCTTGTCATTACGACAAGGAGTGACAGTGGCATACTGTGAATAAGAGCGCTTAACTTTAATTAGCACTTCTGCCAAGCAGGAACATTTGGAAGGTCCGTAAAGTAACATTAATAAATAATATATGAAAAGCATGACAGCACCAGTACAATTGACAATCAATTGCTTTACTTTACTTTACCGAACATTCCAATGTTACTCTATGTAATTCCTGCTTGCAACAAAAAAATGTTTTCAAATCTGTATATAGTACAGATTTTTTTGTTTCTTTCCCTGGCATGCCTTACCAGTCAGTCAAACTTATAACACTTCAAAATTGTATTTTCCATCGTCATAATATAACTTTGAGAACACCTTATATGGTATGATAGGGTCACACTATTGTGAACTTCATAATAACATTACCACACTAATATAAAAACTTGGTATTTTTCCACCTAATTTACATAATAATCCTTTGCGTGTTTCAAAGAAAGTATGCGTTTGCATGTCTTGAGAACGTATATTAAAAACTTTGTAGGGATTGCAATGATACGGATGTTAAAAATACCTACTTATTGTAGGATACAAACTACAAATTTGGAGTACAAAACAATAATATTCTGCAGACAATCAAAAGCTAATACAGCAATGAAAAATGTATAATCGCGAAAAACGTAAAGCTGTCTGTGTGAGTGGCAGTGCATTTTCTCGAAACAATTATATTTACATTCTAAATATTCCTGCGCTTTTTTAATTATGTAAAATAAAAAAAAATGATTTCAGTCGTGTCGGATAATCAACTGGGTTATGTGAGTAAAAGAAAGAGAGAATGTCCTTGTGCGTACAAAAATCTGGATTCAACGAAATCGGAATGGTTGGAATGGCTCATTAATAATAATTTCCGTTTTTCAGGAAAAGGAGGGGCAGCATACAATTATTAATAAAATCCTCCTTTCATTAATAATATTAATGTTGCCCTCTATTAAACAAATTACTCTAATCTATGGTTGCCCCTCCTTCAAAAAATCCTCCTTTTATTAATAACTAGCTGTGCCCGCGACTTCGTTCCCGTGGTAAACCGTTTATGCAGCACACGCAACGAAAGTCCCTAGATGTGAATATTTTTCCCCGTTTTTGCAACATTTCTCACTGACGCTTCGCTCCTGGAGCACGATTCTCGGGCAGTGGAAAACAGTTCGAATATTAGTATATCCCGCTCGCACGCGCGCTAAATTTCATTTGCATGAGCGAGACAGACCGATAGTAAAAACTAAGTTCGAGGCCTGAGAATTAGGGCCCTGGTCGCAGTGTAATGTTACATTATAACCTAAAGCCTTCCTCTATAAATGGCCTGTCCAATAAAAAAATATATCAAATCGGACCAGTAGTTCCTGAGATAACGCGTTTAAGCAAACAAAGAAACTCTTCCACTTTATAATATTAGTATACTTATTAATATTTCTTCTCTTTCAAAATAGCCTCCTTTTATTTATAATATTGATATTGTACCTCCTTCAAAATGTTCTCCTATTTATTGATGATATTAATATTATATATTAAAGGAGGAAATACAACAGGATTGTTGTTGTTGAGTGTTGTCGCATCTTCGACGTCAACAGTAAAGGCATTAATTACGCCAACTTCCTCATATTATAACCTTAACCTTAATCGTTACGAAATAGAAATGATGTAAAAACCTTGAGAGATCGTGCTTGGCTGAGGAATTCGATATAAAAAATATTATGCTAATGTTCCAAAATTATATACATAGGCTTGGCTGCGGCTATCTGTGAAGTTTATGACTTGGCATCTGGGTGTTTTTATATATTATCTAAAAAATGTCTAGGACTTATAATAATATTCTCATAACTATAATATTAATAACTTTTTTAATTTACACCATTTCCTTTAAAACACTTTACAATATTTGAAAAGACGTGAATATTCATAATTTTATTAATTTATTATTTATTATCTTTTCCGATTCGGCTATTTTTGGTCTTGAAATGTTCGTGGAAGTCCAGGAAAGATTTAAACGGTTTCTATGCTGAACGAAGTGGGCACGGGTCAGATAGTCTTCCTTCGTCTTATATATAAAAATGAAATGCTGTTCGTTAGTCTCGCTAAAACTCGAGAACGCCTGAACCAATTCGGCTATTTTTAGTCTTGAAATATTCGTGGAAGTCCCGAGAAGGTTTAAACGGTTTGTGTGCGTAACGAAGTGGGCACGGATCAGCTAGTAAAGTTATAAAGGTATTTCTTATGTTTTTATCCCTTAGGTTTATTAAACCCAATTAATATTATTTTTTCAACAAAAGGAGTTTGGCTTGAGTTATTTACATTTTTAATTTAAAAAGTACTGTATTATAAATCAATCATATTATTACTGTTAAATTATTTTAAGTTTATGTTAATATATGAAAACCAATTAGATTAAGGCATAATGAAATTATAATAAATTATAATATTAATTAATAACAAAATGGAACTGATAATCAGTTTTTAAACTTCATATTGATTAAATGTATACTTTTATATTTTACAAGTAACTAATAACATATAATAAGTAAGTTATTGGCATTTGCTTATAACTTACATATTAGTCAAACATTCTTCTCTTATTAATCGCCTCCGTGGTCTAGTGGTTCAGAGCTTCGCTCTCGACCCGTAGGTCGTGGGTTCGATTCCCGCGTTGAAACAACAAAAATTTTGTTTGACAAGAAAGTTTGATCACCTAATTGTCTGACAAGAAAGATGATCCATGCGTCGGATGGGCATGTAAAAAGTCGGACCTGCGCCTGTTCTCTCGCCAGTCGTGTCGGTTTGCCGTCCCACTGGGTTATGAGAGTAAAAGGAAGAGAGAGTGCTTCTGTGTATTGCGCACACACTTAGGCACTATAAAATAACTCCTGCGTAGCTGGCCTGGTTTCAATGAAAACGGCTACCGACGCCGAAATCGGTGAGGGGAGCTATTATTATATTAATAGTCAAACAGTGAAAATATTGTATAAAAAACTCTGGAGCTTAGTGGTTCGTGCTTCGGCAGTTAGCCGGAGATCACAGGATCGTGTCCCACCAAAGGAAATACTTTTTAGTTTAAAAAAAAATATATACATACAGGCTATATTATAGCCTAAAGTTATCACTCATTAATAATATTAATGAGTGATAACTTTAGGGTATGTTTGGGTCTCGTTTATAGAGTTTACTGTGAAAGGGGTACTTTTTTTTAATTATTGTATGGAAAAATTTATGATGCTGGGGCATTTCTCATACAAACATGAAAGTCAAAAGTAAGTCTTTCAGCGCTGGTACTTTCACAGTAACTATACTCTACATGGGACGCACATACACACCCTAAAGTACTACTTTACTAATTTATTTTACATCTTGTGTACATACAATCCCCAGTTGAAAATATCCATTTTACTGGACTGTATCATATGTCATCGTCTTCGGTTCAGCTATGACGTCACTGAACATAACCTTCCTCCAAATTCACGGGGGCAGTAGCCCATACTCGCCACGTTTGGTGAGTGTTGAAATTTCCGGATATTAAATTCTCGCTTTTTACGACACCCGCGGAAAATATGGTTGACGGCAGGGACGAAATGGATATTAAATTTCGACACCCACGGAAAATATAGTTGACAGCAGGGACGAAATGGATATTAAATTTCGACACCCACGGAAAATATGGTTGACAGCAGGGATGAAATGGATATTCAATTTCGACACCCACGGAAAATATGGTTGACAGTAGGGACGAAATGGATATTAAATTTCGACACCCACGGAAAATATAGTTGACAGTTTAATTTCGGATACGGATATTAAAATATTTCTGATTATTCGCTTATTTCGGATAATTTCGGTTACGGATATTAAATTTTGTTTATCTTTTACAGTAGCTATACCTACTCTTTTATTTCGGGTTCGGTTACGGATATTTTTTATTTCGGATATCCGATTGTTTTGGCTAACATCCCTGGTTAACAGGGAGGTTCTGTTCTTACTTCGGTACCCTACGGACAAAGGACAAAGTGCCCAATTATAAATGTTACAAAAGCAATTTTTATTGTCTCGTTATTCTAATCTAAGCACAAATCTTGGGAAACGCCATTGTGTATAATTGCGTTTTCTTACTTTCAATGTTAAGGAAGTGTTTGCATATTATTACGGCTGCCCGCAAGGCCATCTAATTGTATGATTGTATGTGATTACGTTTTTATACTTTGTCTTTGTAGAGTTTCATCTTGAATAGTCAGGCTGGTTCTCAAATAGAAGCTCTCAATAGGCAGGAATTTGGAAGAGGGTGGAGAAACCGATAGGAACCTCACGTCACTGCTTTTGATAAATGATACCCAGTCATTGTGAGGTTCCAAAGTCCGGCTGCCTGTAAGGAAACGAATGCATCGACGCATGTGTGCTAGTAAAAGTCTAGCTGCATGTTAGTTATCGTGTGTGAGTGTAAGTCTGGCTGCCTGTAAGGAAAAGAATGCATCGACGAGGTGGGTTTCCTTTGCGACAACTAAAACTGTCGTTTTCAGTGTAGTTTTTTTGGTGCTTTAGATTACCTGAATGTCTGAAAAGATCCATGCACTATATGAACATCCGGTGGATGGATATTATGTCTCCATCAGTGTCTCCATTAATCCAGCCAGGACCCCGATTCTTGTGGCTCGAACTATGTCTCTCTCAGTCTGTTCCTCTCATACTCGCATGTTTTGGCGCCCGTGCAAGAGGGACCAACTTCGAGTTTCGAGAATTTCCAGAATTAGGGCAAAGATTTATCGGCAATTCTGTGGGTAATACGTCTCACTAGGTTGAGAGAGTAAACCCGTCTAGGAGACTGTGCTTTCCTTGTGACGTATACAGAATGGACTCTAACCATCTTGCTCCTGACAATCTGTTTTATTCAAGGCCACACGGTCAATGCAGATCAAGATCCGTGATCGCGGTCAGTGATTTTTAATCCAGATTAACTGTGTTGGATTGATGGATCACGGCATGGATCACGTATTATCTAGATTTTCTGTAATATATTGCTGTGACCTTGGTAAGATCACGATGTGGATTATATTATAATAACTCCCACACTGATTTCGGTAGTGGTTACTGGTAGCTGCACAGAACTTATTTTATAGCGCCCAGGTACACACACAAGATCACTGCCTCTTTCTTTCCTCTTATGACCCTATGGTATGGGTGACTTGTCCCAAAGTGGTCAAGCGCGGGATCACTTTTTACATGCCCATTCGTCGCATGTATCTTTCTTTCTTTCATGCCAAGCTGTTAAACACTGCACCTTAATTTATATATTTTTCATAATAATCAAATTATTGTTTTTAAGCATCAATTTTTTTTTTAATCTACGGACGCTTCACACCACGTAAATCTGGCCCCGTGCTAAGTATTCGAAGAACTTGTGTAACAGGTACTAGACCACGGAATTCTATTTAATTATTTTATACTTTACACACATTTATGATTTTTATTATATTATACACTAATTTAGTACACATTCATGACCAAGGAACATTGAAAACTTTTTGTTCTCTTTCGAACCCGCGACCTCTCTAACGGTCGAGCACCAACGCGCGAGCAACCACTGCGTTACGCAGGTCGTCAATTATTGTACCTTATTTTGAGCAAATAAAATATTATCTATCAATCTATCTATCTACCTATATATCGGCGATATAATAGAATGGAAGTATAATATCAATATAAATTAATATACATCCAAAAACTGTTGAATAGGAACTGTACACACTTTTTTCTATCGAGTGAGATATCATAGATATGTCACGATAAACAGACAACTTTCAACAGCCATCTAGAAACCTGTATGTATAAATGTATGTATTAATTATACATT
Organism: Celastrina argiolus; assembly: GCA_905187575.2. Taxonomy (NCBI): domain Eukaryota; kingdom Metazoa; phylum Arthropoda; class Insecta; order Lepidoptera; family Lycaenidae; genus Celastrina; species Celastrina argiolus. The sequence goes on from LR994585.1 coordinate 17,085,105, forward strand.
AGACGTCTAATAAGTATACATTATGGGAGACATAAAACTTGTGCGAAAGGTGCCTTGTATGCATATAATGATGTAGTTTTATGAGACTAGTTGCTACACGCAGGCACACTTGCCTAGAATTACTTACAAGACATTTTCAAGTCATGAGGTTTAGGAGTGAGAATAGTGCCTCCTCATCAACCATCTTTCCTGTACGTGTCGTAAACGGACAGAGGGAATATAGAGGGTGGTTTATGTTTCATATATCAAGCCGAATATAGTGTGACGAGAATGACGCGTAGGACATTTTTTGTTTCTGCTCCGACTACTCTCGATTGGTTTTAACGAAATTCTTTACTGGGCCCTGACTGCCAGCGCTATTTATCGCTTACGAAGTTCGAAAAGCGACAGGTTCGCTAAATGACGAGTGAATTCGTATGTCACTTAGCGAATCTTATGTCAAATTGGGCCCTGATTCAAATGTATTCTCGGGCAGTGGAAAAAAGTTCGAATCTTAGTATATCCCGCCCGCACGCGCGCTAAATCTCATTTGCATGAGCGGGTCAGACCGGTAGTAAAAACTAAGTTCGAGGCCTGAGAATTAGCACCCAGATATAGAGTATAACACGGAGAATAACATAGGCTACTTTTTATTGCGGCAAAATGTCAGATGTCCGCGGACAAGGCATGTCAACAATGACGAAATAAAAAAATACGCAAGCTTGCATAGCATATATGAGTAGTATTATGTGATAATGTAACAATGTATGTGAAATATAAGGAAGTTTGCAATAAGGTTTTTATGTGTATTGAATACTTATAGATAGGAATGCTGATAATTGATTGAAATTCTTGTTTGTTTTAAGGAGCTTAGTTACTTTGGTATGTAAATTGTTCATTTGTGGAATTGTTTTGTGTAGCTTTTGTCCCCGGCACCATGTTAATTAGGTTTATTTGAACCATAAACACACATTCGTACATTATCCCAATTATCCCATGGGAACACTGTACATTTTCGGGATAGAAACTATCATTGTACATCCCAGATAAATTTAACCCAAACTTACGTTTACGTACAAACCAAAAACACCGAAATTTTCACATATTTACTTATGTGCACATTTATCAACAATTTTTCCGGAATATTATAGGATCATACTTCATTATCCAATACATTTTATGACAATTAAACAATAATTGAGTTTAAACATCAAATGAGAAACTTTCACTGTAAAAATACGCCCTTTTGACACTGCAGAATAAAGTCTATAGTCTAAGGATTACTACTAATCCTTAGACTATAGACTTTATTCTGCAATATTAATACTATGATTATTGTTTGCGACTATTCGCAAACAATAATCATAGTATTAATATTGGCCAATTGGCATCACTGACTAGTCTATGGTTGTCATAGACGGGTTTGTTTACGTTTGGGTTAAATTTATCTTTGACGTACTATATTTATTTCTTCGAGACTCAAAGTTTAATTATGCCATAAAATAGTAAATGTGAATGTTACCGTCGAAAATCTATCTGTAGACCTCATATTAGCTACTTAATAATAAAATTATTTCTTGTGCAATATGTAACATTTTCATCTTTCTTGTCAGACAATCAGGTGATCAGCCTGCGGTTTACCGTCCCACTGGGTTATGAGAGTAAAAGGAAGAGAGAGTGTCTTTGTGTATTGCGCACACACTTGGGCACTATAAAACTCCTGCGTAGCTGGCCTAGTTTTTTTGACACCGAAATCGGTAAGCCGAGCTATTAATATACTTTTTTCGTTAACGTAGACGCTCTACCCATCAAATGTAAAATCTCTCTTTGTCAATTGTGCTAGGGCTTAGTTTCAAATTCGTTTAATGTTTAATGTTTTCTCGCTTCTTAGAAGGTAGACAATAGATATGTCATATGCACACAAGTAAAAACAATCATTTACAAACATTAATAATAACAAGTAAATTGTGCACTTAACAACAAATTAATGTCATAAGTTATTCCGTTTTTCATACGATATGAAATCACGTTCCTTCAAACCTTGTCAACGATAGTAATATCATAATTGGTTTAATGTTGAAATAACAATGGTACAAAATAATTTTACTATGTAACTAATGTACGCTTTTCATTTAGCGTAACTCATGTCAAACCCCAAACATTTTTAATTTTTGAAATTCGTTAGTGATAATAGCGATGGCTTCTTAAATCAGAGTCCAGAATTCTCAGATCAATCTAAGATTATAACGAATTAAGATGTGTTTGTTTGTTTCTATTGTATTGGCTCTGAAACTACTGGTTTTGATCAAATTTAGCACATATAAATATATCACTGGAAGTAAATATATTTAATTTTCAGCAAAATGTAATTTGAAACTAAGTCCTAGCACTAACAATGTATGTATGTCTATCGCATTGCTTGGGGAATACTGGAATATTTCCTACTCCTTCTTCATTCTTCTTATTAATTTAGTTGATTGAAATTCGCAGTAGAACTAAAGAAAGAAAGAAAGAAAGTAACCGATATAGCTCGTAGAAGCAGTCAGTTGAAGTGACAATGGGCAGGCCACATCACTTGGAGAACAGACACCAGATGGGGAAGGAAAGTTCTCGAGTGGCGACCACGGATCGTAAGACAGCGTAGGGCGGCCCGCCACAAGATGGACCGACGATCTGGTCCGAGCCGCGGGCAGCCGTTGGATGCAGACAGCGCACGACCGGTCGTTGTGGAAGTCCTTGGGGGAGGCCTATGTTCAGCAGTGTACATCTTCAGGCTGATGATAATGATGATGAATTTCGTTGCTGATCCCAATACAGATCTGGCATATCCCTTGGGCACCCCTGAAATCAAAGGGTTTTTGTAGTTAGTCAACACTGTCGATCCTGGCTACACAGGAGTTGCAGTGGGAATGTGTGGTGGGCCATTTACGGGTTAAAAATAATCCCTAGCACAAATTTGATCTCAACATCGTACAACATACAACAGGTACATACAACATCTAGTAATTATAATAATATTTCATCTGCAAACATTCTATCTTGACATCCACCAACTGACTCGTTAGTAATTTTTAATTAAGTCAATTAATTTACAGTTATCTCCGCATCAAAAATGTAACTACAAACGCAATTTAGTGTAGAGATAAGTGAAATGTATTTAACATCGGCAACACGATCGGCGGAACAAAAAATGTGGAAAAAGTACAAAAGGAGAAATGAAAAAGCATCCCAATTAAAGGTAGCGCCTGAGCATCCGATCGGTCGGCGACCGCATCTAGTTTTTACTGGGAGCTCGTGTGGTGTAAGGGACACACTTACAACGGTTGGTACCGTTTTAATAGATACTGTTTTAAGAGAATACAGGGTGTAATAGTTCTAAGCAAAAAACCGACTTCAAAAGGTAAACTAAAAAGCAAATAATTGTCCATTTGTTGAGCACATACTTAATGTAAATTTCAGACTTATTTCATGCCTAATTGCGACTGTCAGTACTGGACCAAATTGCTATGGGACCGGGGAGCACCAGCTGTCAAATTAAAAAAAAAAAACATCCAAATCGGTTCACCCAGGCGAAAGTTCTGAGGTAACAAACATAAAAAAAATACAGACGAATTGAGAACCTCCTCCTTTTTTGAAGTCGGTTAAACAGTAGAACAGTCACTATAACTTTGAGATACTAATATACCTTTCCTCATTTTAGAAATATATAATTAATTTAATTTTTATTTTTCTCATTTGATCAACAGTTTTTTGAAATCGATAATTCTATCATTTTTTTTAATCTCATTTTAAACACATATTGCAGTGTTTAAATTTAGATTTAAAAAAAATTGATAATATGCTTAGTGTTTTCAAATCAAGCATTGTGATACGTTCGCAGTGTTCCAATCAAACTTAATAAAATAACAGCTCACTTTTTTAGTAAGCATTTATTTACATATTTTTTTTTAAAACGTAGCCATATCTTGAAATGTACTTCTCTAAATTTATCAATCTTAGTCCCGAATTCACTAATGTTTTATTATATTTAACTAATTGATTTTATTTTATTTGCACATGCACGCTAAATTTCTGCTTCTACTATTCCTTTACCCGTGGTTGCCTGGAAGAGATTGCTACCTAGTAATAAGGCCGCCATTGTGTTACCTATGTATATTGTTTTCATTCTGTTTTATATGTATTTTATTTAAGTTGTGTGCACAATAAAGAATTCATTCATTCATTCATTCATTCATGTTAGTGTTAACGGCTTTTTAAATTACCACGCCTTCTCATTCATTGATATAAATTGCGAGAGGAACAACATGATATTTAACGAAGGATTAACTTTAACATTGCTTTTTGAAACGCCCTTAGCATTTTGTTCCAAAAAATAAATCGCTCAAATAACCTCATTTTAGGAAGTTAAATAAAAAAGCGCCCTTTTCCCTCCATACTCCTCTCCCTCGGCCCACTGTCCTCAGTCCCGTTACAGCAACCGGACGGTCCGGTCCGTACTGTTTATAATTGCAGTTAATACCGCCGTATCGGACGCAACTATTCGCGATCACACGACATGCGACCGATTGTGGTGCGTTGAAATCTTTTGTTCGAGTAACGGCGTCTCCCCCTAACTACGGGTGGATAGTAATCAAGATCGGTTAAAGTTCGTCTCTGTCTTTATGCCTACTTTTAACTGACTTCCATAAAAGGTGGAGGTTATCAATTCGGCCGGTTTTTTGTATAGTATGTATTTTTAAATTAATAGACTTAAAAATAGGCAAATGAATTAAAAATATTTATTAGGTAGTTTGATTGGAATAGTACCTATTATAAAAATGTTGTGGATTATGATGAGCGCAGAATTGGCTGATATGCGTTGAAGTTGGTTAAAAAATAAGGTATTAAATCTCAGTTCTTACGCAAGAACTGAGATTTAATACCTTATTTTTTAACCAACTTCGAAGACGCCGAAAGAAATGCGACCATGGCTCTACTTTGACCATCTTTGTACCTATGTATTTCTGGAATTCTATCTGAATTATTTTCTTGCTTTAGTCTTTTTAGACCCCTTTTTGCGGAGTCGGGTTATAGTTATTAATCGTTTTTTCATCGCAATAACTCTATAATATGATTACTAATAAGTGAAAGTAGTAAGAGTAGTACTACTTTTACTGATATGATAAAAAAAATTAAAATTAAATATTAAGGTTGTACCATAGTTTTATTCGACTTTATGTTATATATATTACACAGTACCTTCTATACATAAGCATCATTGGCATCACTGTCATGTGTCACATCATATTATGTCAATGTGACAGACATTTTTTTTATCTTACACAACAAATAAGCAACAGAGTTGAGTGCCCTATAATTGTGCGTGTGTCCTATACTTAAGACTAGGTCCAGGCCGGACACAGGTGTTCAGTGCCGTGGGAAGATGATCTGGAACTACGATTGATTTTTTTCTTTTTTACAACTAGAGATGCTTTCATTTTAAAATAAGACTAGTAATAAATAGGGTAAGATTGTAACTTTATGTTTATTTGTGTTCTCGTTTTACATCGCAATTAGATTCCCATGTAGATATGTTAATAAGTTTACGTTTAAAGACAACGATTTTAAATAATGTTATATTTGTCACAGAAAATCTACGAATATTCCGAGTATTCTATACAAAATTCCCAAAATTAGTCAACCAATGAGATTTATAATATTATAGAAAAATAAAAATCGACTAAATTGATGAGTCTTTGTTTTTCTTTATTGCGTGATGCATAAGTGACATTAAAATTTTAAGAGTATGATATAATTTTACACAGGCACAGTATAATTTTGTAGAGCAATGTGTGCGAAAAAATAATATTTTGTTAAATATAATGCTTATCTTTATGTGTATAATTCTTCAGTATGTGTGTTGACAGTGAACTCCTCCTATACGGAATTTAAATTATTTTATGACGACCACCGCAGTGGTTGAGCACGTTGGTACACGAGCGAGAGGTCGCGGGGTCGAATCCCGCCGAGGGAACAAAAAGTTTTCAAGTTTCCTGGGTCATGGATTTATACATTTGTATAAAATTTGTCTATAATATCATCCATAAATATATATTATAATAAAAATCATAAATATACCTACACATATTTTATAAAATTTATAAAAGTATTAAATATATTTCCGTTGTCTACCTGTGACACAAGTTCTTCGGATACACGGGGCCAGATTGACGTGGACGTAGGAAGCGTCCATAGATTTTTTTGTGTGTGTTCAAGTGGTTTCTAGAAAGTGATTCACAAATGGACCTGGTAGTTGGCGTTGGTGTCAGCTCAACTTGATTCTAAAGCGTTGCGAAGTTTGCCTGGACAGCTAGTAAAATTACATAAAATTAATAAACAACTAGTCCACCTCGTTGAGCATACAAACAGTTTGTGATGCACCGTTTAAACCTTCCCGAGGCTTCCACGAATATTTCAAGGATAAAAATAGCCGAATCGGTTCAGTACAATCAGTAGTTCTCGAGTTTTAGCGAGACTAACAAACAGAAATTCATTATTATGTATAAAAATAAAGAGATAGAAGAAGATATATAGATATAAAATGTAGAAATATAGATATAAATAGATAAGGTACGATTCCACCAAAATACTGCCCAGCACATTTCTTACATTTTATATAGAAAATCTGTCCTGGGGGCCTATTACAAGCTCTTAATTCTAGCCAGTTTACGCCATACAACATAGCTGCCTGGAATTTTCGTATTACGATCACATAATAACTGCACGATGACAGCTAGTCAGCGGACACGTGACACTTGACTTGCTTCCGAATGTCACTTTCAGACAACCAAACTAGGGTGGATCTATTTAGAATAACATGTCGTTGAAATATGAAAAAGAACAAGGCAGTTTAAGACCGTATTATTGAATTGCTTGGAACCAGGCTGGTACTGTAAAAGATAATACGGCCCCTGCAGTGCGTTCTAAGCTGGTATCGCATAACGCCTCTGTCTCCACTGCGGGCTGTGCGTAACTTTTTAACTTAAAAAAAAAGGTGAGGTTCTCATTTCGGGCATTTTTTTATGTATGTACACCGATTACTATAAAGCTATACACTAAGCTATCTAATAAATAGCATAAAATGATATTTTTATAATGTTACAATTCATGTTATTTTTGGAGGCGGTGTCAGCAAAAAGAACAACTAAAGTTGCTGAATTAAACTCACATTTGCTGACACCGACTTCAAAAAGAACATTAATTGTATAAACTTTATAAAAATATTATTTTATGCTTTTTAGTTGTATAAGTTTTTTAATTTTTTTTTATTGGAAGCGTACAGTTCAGTACAGTTGTTCGCGAACATGTTCACTGATCAGAGTTCACCAAGTTTTAGAGCGTGTTTTTATAAGTCGGGGTTAAGATTTTAAACTTTCTTTTTATTTTTAATTTTAAGATACAGAGTTTATTTTGTAAATTAATGTTGTCTAAATGACCACAGAACATCAGCTAATATATATAAATGTATCAATAAAAACGATCAATAAAATATGCCCTTAATAATATAATGCTCATTAGAAGTATCCATATTTAAAAGGTATAACTTTTTATTATTATATCCCTATTGACACCTTTACTTTTTTATGCGAAATTGTGCGGCATAAACTGACGTTAGGGAGCCTACCCACGGTATACTTGTCGTGACCGACTTTTTGTAAAAAAAAATCATCAATCGATTTAAAAAAAACTATATTTTTTTTAATCGAATATTGGTTTTGAAAAGTCGGAGAAATCTGCCTACAAAATGTAGGCTGTGGGTAGGCGACCGATTACGTTCCTACATCTAATTCAAATCGACATATGCGCCTAAGCCAGTACTATCGAGCAGGTGGCACAATTATATGGCTTTTTAAACATTTGTTTTATTTTTATATTGCTGATAAAAGGCTTATTATTGTCTGTATTAAGGTTCAGTGCCTACTTCAATGCGATCGGTACCCATAAATTAAGGAAATTAAAGTACTATGTTATATAATATAATAATATCTATGGACGCTTCACACCACGTCAATCTGGCCCCGTGCTAAATATCGGAAGATCTTGTGTTACAGGTACCAGACAACGGAAATATATTTAATACTTTTATACTATACACATATTTAAGATTTTTATTATATTATACAAAATTTTAATACACATCCATGACCCAGGAACATTGAAAAGTTTTTGTTCCCTCGGCGTGATTCGAACCCGCGACCTCTCGCTTGAGCACCAACGCGCTCAACCACTGCGCTACGGAAGTCGTCACACCATTATTAGTTACGAATTTATTTACGTTATAATTAACTTGCAACTGAATACAGAATAAATAATATTATTAATATCTAAGAACCGTTAGATGGTCAAGATGGCAGTCTTTTCGAAAAAAGTATGGCAGATGAAAGCCAAATAAAGCCTGGAACTAGATGAGTAGAAAAACCGTAAGTTTTCCTAAACGGTAGACGTGACACAAAAAGTGTAAAATAATTAATGTAAAAACTAGCTTATATTGTTTGGATATACAATATAAAATGGACCATTCCTGTTATGTTCATCTTTAAATAATTATTTTGCCATCTGGCAAATATTGTATCATCTTTATATATAAAACTCGCTGATCCGTGCCCACCTGGTTGAGCACACAAACAGTTTGTAATGAAATTCAATTTAAAAAACAAAAACCCGAACCCGAACTCGGTACCAGCAAAGTGAAACCTGCAAACGCGGATTTTCAGCTTATTTATTTTAACATTTCCTTATATAAAAACCTTCTGCTGATCATAACAAACGCAATAAAAAAGAATTGGCCAAATGTATCCTGGCGTTTTTGAGCTATGCGCTTACCAACACATTTTGCGATGCATTTTTATATTATACTAGTTTTTATTTAGTACTAGATGACCCGTGCCCACTTCGTTGAGCATACAAACCGTTTAAACCTTCCCTGGACTTCCACGAATATTTTAAGACCAAAAATAGCCGAATCGGTTCATTCGTTCTTGAGTTATGCGCTTACCAACACATTTTGAGATCCATTTTTATATTATAAGATTGAAGTCTTTTCGCGTGTATCTGTTCGCGATAAACTCAAAGACTACTGCACCGATCTGCATGTTGTTTTCACCAATGGATAGAGTGGTTCTTGAGGAAGGTTTTAGTGTATTAGACTCGATAGGTGGCGCTGCTGTTAGTGAGTCAAGGCATCAAGTACAACTAGTCAGCTAGTATAATATTATAAGATCAATTAAAATGTATAGTTTCTATACTATTCAGTACTTTTTTATATAAAAGTATAAGTGCAGGAAAAAAGTAGCTACATGGTCTTCGGAGTTTACTTATGTGGCATATGCCTGGTAAGGTGTACTTTGTACAGTGACAAAGCTGTATGGTTATTAATCATGTTACAGTTAAACTTAGACTATTTGGTATTTGTATAAATGTCTAGGTTTAATAGAACTTCTTATATGATTGATTACGTAGGTGTTTTCTGCATTGAAATCTAAAGGGTTGAGAAGAAATTAGCTTTATGCACATGTTTGTTAAGAAACAGTTGAAATGATACCCAGATATTTCTCTTTGTTTCTAGGTGTTTAGTTTCGAGTTTAGAAGACATTCAAAGCTTTTGCTAATTACACAGTACAAATACTTTTTTCTTTCTCCTAATATATAATATTTATTATTCTCTTCTCCCTTTAACAAAAGCGTCTCTTTCTTCAAAAACTTTGCTCTTTCGTAATTTGTACGTCCGGTGAAAACATTTTAGGCAATTCACAGAATGTCTGACTACCTTGATTTAACCGTAGCGCATGTGCGGTTATTTCTATTGAACCGGAACCGCAGATGGTGGCGCATCCGGTGACATCGCCGATAGATATTGATAGGTTCGCCCGAGACCATGGGCACGGCCGGAGCGGATATCGCTCTATCGAACATAAGCGGAGCAGAAAAGTAATATTGCTCTAAAATTACGTCATAATACCGCTTTATCAACTACGAAAGAAGAAATAAGAGGAGATAGTGCTCAAAAATAGAACGGAGGGACGCAAATGTTGACATATTTATAAATGGAACGAAATAATAGAGAATGTTACTAGGTATAGAACATTGATTAAAACTGATGTCACAGTAGGGTGATCTTTCCAAATACAATAGTTTTTGTTTCATTGAAAAATATCAAGTATTAATGAATCTACAGACATTTTAAACTACACGACATATCGTAATAATATTTTGACTCATATTTTTATTATATTTATACAAATACACTATATTTGTATAGTTGAAAAAAAACCTAGTATTAATGACTCTACATACATTTCAAAATGACCTCATCGCGTCGAGAATTTGAAACAAGTATATATATCAGAAGCTATACGACGTTTTGTAATATTTTCTTCAGATATATTATTTATTTTCAACAGAGTTTACGAAGAACTAAAAATAAAAATTTGTGAACATTCTCTAATGGAGACACACCAATAGCGAGGGGTTATATTAAAACTCTATTCCTTTCGGCTTCACTTACCTACCTCTTGCTTTTTGAAGACCCTCACACGAATTCCTTCCTGTTATATAGCCCAGGGCTTCCCTATGTAGAATGAGTCATCGCCACTGCACCTCATACAAAACATAAGAATTTATATGAGGTGCCAAAACAAAAAAAAAATCCGTGTAAATTGTTATGTAAAAATGTTCATGTGTACAATAAACTGAAAAAAAAAAATGGTCTACGCGTCATTTTCTTCACACTCTATTCGGCTTAATATATTATGAATCATGAATCACTCCGTATAATTAAGGAAAAAAAAAACATAATATGAATCACATTTTAGTTTTTTTTTAATATCCGTTGACTCCTGTATCCCTGTCCTCGTCCTATATTTACCGTTGCAGCCTCAGTGCAACAAGATTAAAACAGCGAAGATCGGCTAATTACTAACATGGGTGCACCTGACCCAATATATTCCAGTATTTTTAGAACCATATGTCCAATTAAAATGTAACTAAAAAGCATTAAAGCGATATTAATGCGTATTAATTAACGACGGTAATGCCGATGTGTTTAGAAAATTTATGGATTCCGTCCTATGTGCTCATTATTGTTAAAATTAAAAATTCAAAACATTTTATTTCCATATACCTAGGTTATTAAATAACACTTATAGAATTGTCCTACATGATACCACCGGTTCGGAAACTAGCCCGGCGTAAGAAACTCGCGCAGGGCCATCTTTTAGCAAAAAGATTGGAAAATTGTTCTTATTCTTTTTAAATATATAATATACATGTTATGACTTAAAAGTAAAATTATATAAGTGTACAAAGTTGTAACCTAGCATAGAGTCACCTTATTCCCAGGGTGTGCAATCATTAATGAAATCATTATATTATTATCTTATTACACTACGACCAACACTTCAATGTATTACGGCAATCGTTTTTGAATTCCAGACGAAATTCAGGTACGTCTTTCTCAGTTTTCTCACTGCTTGCAAATTCGGAGGTATTTTTTTTTTAATATTCATACCTCTTCTATAATTTTCATAACATCGAGGTCGAGTTGTTCCGAGCTCTTGACTAGGAGGTCGTGGGTTCGATTCTAGCGTTGGAACAATAAAAAATATTGTTTTCAAGTTTGGTTAGGACAATGCAGGTTGATCACCTGATTGTCTGACAGGTAAGATGATCCATGCGTCGAATGGGCATGTAAAAAGTTGTCCTGCGATCTCCCACCAGTCGTGTCGGTTATCCGTCCCACTACGAGAGTGAAGGAAGAGAATGCTTCTGTGTATTGTGCACACACTTGGGCACTATAAAATAACTCCTGCTTAGCTGGCCTGGTTTGAATGAAACTGGCCACCGGCACTGCCACCGAAATAGGTGCGGGAGACATTATTATTATAATTTTTATAAAAACTTTATTTGTGAAAATATTTATGAAAATTGCTAGTATTATTGGAAATCTACGAGCACTTTGTTTATATTTTTATTTCTATCATCATGTTTTTTTTTTGTCTGTAATGCAGTCTTTAGTACACAAATAAGACAATAATAAAATAAGGTTTAATGTGAACCTTGGATTGTAACGCATAGGTTGTAACCTGTAATATAATGTTAATTAGTTTCTGTAGTACATTTCGTTTTTTTGTGTATAATCTGTAAGAGTACTGTCATCGTCATTTAATGTACGAAAATAGTTTAAACAAGAAAAGAAAAAAAGCTACCTTGGTTTTAATTTTAAGACAGATATCTACTACGTTAATAAAATAAAATAAAAATAAATTTATTTCCTCTAAATCACGCTTACTATCAATAACCTTACTATTTACAAAAAGGACAAATCTACATTAAAAAAAATTGTTGAAATGAACATTGTTAAAAATTAAGAGTCAATTAAAACTGAAATTAATATATAGTAACTGAGGAACCCCTCTCAGGTAAAGGCCAGTTCCAAACTTGATCATTAAACCACTACGTTAAAAGTCTATAAAATAACCAGGTACTCTATTTTAAGAATTAATAACCAAGATCTAGGACAAGTTTAATGTAGCCTCTCATTAGCGATTTAGGTTAATAATACATTTTAGCTGGTCACCCAGTTCGATAGTGACATTGTATTGTCGACGTGACTGAAGGGCTTGGAGCAGATTCGATATACTTAGGTAGTAGGTGCTCATATTACAGGCTGTTACAACTATGACATAGTATATAAACATAGATGTTACAATACAGGGTCTAAAAAAGTTATAATAAATTTGAGATATGGTTGGTATACTACGTTTAATCAATATAAAAATGTAATTATTTTTAATTAAAAAAAACCTAAGCAAATGTTTTTTTTTAATAAAAAAAATATGTAAAGAAAATAAAAAAAACCTTTCTTGAACTAGAAATGTACTTTTTTAAGTTTATTAGTAATAAAATTAAAAAAAATTAAGTAGCAACTTAATAATAGGAGTAAAATAACTAACAAAATAAATAAAAATAATATATACAAACAACAAAGTTTTTTTAATACATTTCTTATTCAAGAAGTACAATCATATCCCAAAGTTTTAGTGACTGTTCTTTTTACTACTTGTATAATTTAATATAGATTATTCGGCAAACCTCTTTCTGTACACTGTACCCTTCTTTCTTCATAAAATCTACTCATAAGGTAGAGTCTTCGTCAACACACCCTGACATTGCCAAATCACTACCCAAGTAAATTTTCTTTAAAAGAAGAAGACCACTCACAACTTACCTCTCTACTCATAGTCAGTGTGCTAGGTGCGATCAATTATTAATTACGTACTCGTAACGTTGATAATAATGAAATCTTAAAGTTTTCATTCGATACCTTATGAATACGGTGTCTAATTATCATGCTAAATAACGATTGCCCCAACGCTGGTTAGTGATAACGGATTGTTAAAATACCATGCCTTCTCATTCATTGACGGGAAATACGAGATAACTATAGATAAATGATTAATTTTAACCAACACAGGTGAAATGGACAAAGCCTGGCTTTTTTTAAATAAACAATTTGGGTTGGAATAGCTCTCCTAGCTCAGCCTTACCATAAAATACCTAATCGATATGTCATCGCAGTCATCTAATTGAAGTCGCCATTTCATTGAGTGACTAGCGTTTTTATCGAATGACGACATTAAATTGAAGGACTAAAGGACAACTCGTCAAGTTGTTTATTGTAACATCCAAGTCTTGACTGAACATCATTTAGTCATTTAGCGTAGTCGTTGAATTACTTACTTATGGAACACCTAGTTATGTGACATTTTTTCTAATTTGCGCTAAAAACTAGAATGAGAAAAGGAAGTGCCTATAATCATACCTCAAAGTTATAGTGACAGTTCTTTTTCCACCCGTTGTAGTTGTAAATAGACGTAATTTACATAAACTACTACTGTACCAAAATTCATCAAAATCCGTTCAGCAGTTTTTGCGTGAAGAAGTAACAAACACTCACAAACATTCGCCCTTATAATATTAGTGTGCAGTGTGATTTTTAGTGTGAAAATACATCGGTAACAAGCATCAAGATTTCTGGTTCCGACAGCTAAAAATACTCGAGTGGTATATCACAACTAGTTTTGATCTCGGTGGTGAACTGACATTTACTTGAAGGTTGAACTTTTTATCCCGGGAGAAAGATCGGCCATCACCCCGAGAAAGGCCTTGGAAAGGCCAAGCCTAGCTTTTAGTACGAAATCTCTTTCTTGTTTTTTGTTTTGTAAGTGAGGTAGCTAAGAATTTCTCGTAGAGATAATTGAAGACATGAAACGTTGAAGGTGATGTGTCGCAGAAAAAAATTACCCAAAAAATTAAGTTAAAGCCTAAACTAACGTTAAAAATTTAAACTAACACTTAACTTTTTACATGCGCATCCGACGCATGAATCATTTTTCTTGTCAGACAATCAGGTGATAAGCTTGTCGTAACCAAACTTGAAAACTAAATTTTTTTGTTGTTCCAACGCGGGAATCGAACCCACGACCTCCGGGTCGAGAGTGAATCTCAGAACCACTAGACCAGGGAGGCGCTGAACTATTTAAAAAAACCGTTTTATTTCCAAATGAAACTTAACAAGCTATTTTTGGAAAGTCAACAAGAAAAACAAGCTACCACCGGTTCAACCCTAACCCGCCGAGAAGAACCGGCGTAAGAAACTCGCACGGGACCATCTTTTAGCAAAAAGATGTAACTGGATGGAATAATGCTCTCACTGCTTGTATACTACAGTCCCAGCCTCCGTGGTCTAGTGGTTCAGAGCTTCGCTCTCGACCCGGAGGTCGTGAGTTCGATTCCCGCGTTGGAACAACAAGTAATGTTGTTTTCAAGTTTGGTTAGGACAATTCAGGCTGATCACCTGATTGTCTGACAAGAAAGATGATCCATGCGTCGGATGGGCATGTAAAAAGTCGGTCCTGCGCCTGATCTCTCGCTAGTCGTGTCGGTTTACCGTCCCACTGGGTTATGAGAGTAAAAGTAAGAGAGAGTGCTTCTGTATATTGCGCACACACTTGGGCACTATAAAATAACTCCTGCGTAGCTGGTTAATATAATAAAATAATAACTCCTGGTTTCAATGAAATCGGCTACCGACACCGAAATCGGTGAGGGGAGCTATTATTACTACAGTCCCAGGTACACCGGTGTAAATGACACAATAGTACTGATGACGATAAAGTGAATTGACAGGCATTCATCAATTACGTCATCGTAATTGATGAATTGCCACGGCTGTGGTCAGGTTAATTGAGAGTTAATTGGAAATTGACAGTTGTACATGTCTAACATTTATAAAAATTTCACTTCCCTATTGCGAATCTTCGGATAAGTGCGACGCGCGACTGCGATCAGTCGCGAGTCGCGGTAATTGTTCGGATTGTGATGTGTGAGTGGCGGTCAGAAGTCGCGCGTGTGTCAAGATATATTATGACGCGCAAAAACCACTCGAAATAATTCAATTTGTTACACAATCAAATGGATACGATTTGATGATAGACTGACTAGCTGTGCCCGGGACTTCGTTCGCGTGGTTGTCGGAAACACTATCCCGATTATCTTTTGATTTCTCACGTTGGTTTTTGTTATTATGATTATTAAAAAGGAATAATTCTTTCCTACATATTTTTGAGTAACTTAAGCCGTTTATGCAGCGCACGCAACGAAAGTCCTCAAATGTGAATAATTTTCCCCGTTTTTGCAACATTTCTCACTGTCGCTTCGCTCCTATTGGTCTCAGGTTATATGCCTAAAGCCCTTTTATTTTGTGGATTACTTTGAAGCTAACCAGGGTAAAGATAATTAATCGTTAGATCGTAACTTTTTGTAGTCCCGACCACATCAATCGACTGAGAATCAAAATAAACAAACGATTTATTCGGGAGTACGCGGCACGATCTAATCTAAATCAAAATGGAATCGGGCTAGAGAGTAAGGTCCCAGTTCACACCGTGACATACATTATACATAGAGATTAAATATTTATCTTTATTTACCTCAAAAAAACGTTTACTTTACGCTAGTTAAAATGAAATCGGCGCGTCGCACTGCGTTTTTCCACTTCCCTGCACGGCACCGTCTGACCGCCGCGTTGAGGGAGCAAAAATGTATAAAAACAGTGGGATGTAGAAAGTCCCGAAAGAAGTTAAGCGTATGTATATTATTCATGTAACGTTCTCTGGTAGAGAAAAAAATATAAAGCTTAATACTCACTGGGTGGACGAGTAGTGATCTCGAATCAATATAGTAGCTTTGCTTTAATATATGACATGATTTATCATTTACCGGCTCGGCGCCAGCCATCATGATGACACCCGCATGACACGTCATGTCACTGGCCACCCAGGCGCCTCGTCGGCGGCAGTAAATGGAAAACCAGATATTCACTGCGCCTGGCACTGTAATTTAATTTAGCATTGTATTTACATTTAGAAAATTGGATGGTTACATCCCCTTTACAAGTTCATTTTTATAAAATCGTATTATATACTGTTGATTACAACAAATAAAACTGAAACTTCAATGAATTATTATATTGAATATTCTTACATTATTTTCGGATTTTTACAATTATTTTATTTGTTTTCGGCATCAATGTACAAGGTAACATAAGTAAACGCCGAGCCGATGGTAAGTAGAAAACATGCCAAAATAATAATTCATTAAGGGCCGATTTTTCAATCGTCAGATAACTTTTATCTACGGAATAAATACGTGACTTTGGCAGATTTTGTATGGAACAAATGTCAAAGTCACATGTTTATTCAACAGATAAAATTTATCTAACGATTGAAAAATCAGCCCTAAATAATGCTCCCATCAGCCGGGCGGTTTTCAGTTCCGGCCGGCCGCGCCGTGCCGGGCCGGTAAGTGGAGAACAGCAATTAGAAGTGTTAATGATGACAGCTTGTCTGATTAATAAATATCAGTGCTCCTTGCAAGGTAACACGTCGCCACGCGGACAGAATTCACAATGTCCTCTATATATTCTACAAGTATTGTATTCAAGTTACTCATAGATATATTTAGTTGTATGTTTTGTAGCGCAAAACAAATGAAGACGACACAAACAATTTTTTTTATACAGAAGAACTTTTGATATTCAAATTAAATTCTACAGTTAATAAAATTGAGTATTTCTATTGATTTCCATTGTGCGATGTTATTTTACCACTTATTTAGCTTGTGAAAAGAAGACGAACTTCTAATATTTAACACCTTCGTGTGAAAACTGAGAACATTGAATTCTAACCTTTAAATATGAACTTCAAACAATAAAACTTTATTATCATACCTAGGTACTAAGTAAGTAATATAAAATCAGTGACAGAACATCGTGCCTTGTACAGGCGTTTGCTAAAAAATTAAGATGCCTACAGGAATTATTTAACATTTTGTTAATCTAACCCCCGGTTTCAGAAAGGCTGATCAATCATCGATTAGCTAACATTTGAGTTAACAATCCGTTCTGGGGCGTTACTCTCCAAACTGATTCGATTTTGATTCAGATTAGATGGCGCCGCGTACTATCCAATAAATTGACGTTTGTTTATTTTGATTCTCAGTCGATTGATATGGTCGGGAGTACAAAAAGTTACGATCTAATGATTTTCTTTATCTTGGTTAGTTTCAAAGTAATCCACCAAATAAAATACTAAAAGTCGTTGAAATCGAAATGATTTGATTCTCTATTGTGTCGGATTGTAAGCCTGCTGAACGCTCAATGGGGAACGTAGCAAATGAGCGAATTTGTTGCGAGTGATGTTCACCAATGAGCATTCAGAATGGCTTGGTAACTCATATAATATGTTACATCGACGATCAGCTTTTCAGAAACCGGTGGTATATCAAAGAAAATTTGCATTTAATTATTTACTCCGAGACATCCTACTAAAAAACAATAATAATATTTAATACCTAAGGTTTTAGAAGTCAAAGCACTCATTAAATATTGCAGTGCCTGGAGCAGGTGGTTTTAAATGCCGTATATGTTTGCCCAGCACATGCAGTATTCTCACAACACAGTCAGCCAAATCCAGAGAAATGACAGGTCAGGGGGCCTATTACAAGCTCTTAATTCCAGCCAGTTTACGCCATACAACATGGCTGCCTGAAATTTTCGTATTACGACTCAGATGAATTATTACGATCACTTATTGACAGCGGTCACGTGACACTTGACTTGCTTCCGAATGTCACATTCAGACAACGAAACTAGGGTGGATCCATTCAGAATAACATGTCGTTGTAATATGAAAAAGAACAAGGCTGTTTAAGGCCGTATTATTGAATTGCCTGGAACCAGGATGGTATTGTAAAAGATCATATACGGCCCAGGTCTAAAAACCCGCCGACTTAGTATCATTCCTATCACAACCTTATAATATAACCTAGCAAACGACCTGATGGCCTTGAAGACTTGAACCAATTTCCACTAAACATAGCTAAGAACACTCTCGACTGATAATGACATCATCAAGTCTCGACAGATAAGAGCGCGCAATCAAATTTCATCAAGTCGAAATCGCCGCGAGAGACGATATCGACTCACACAGACGCATAACAACACGCATGTGTGGGTTAACGCTAGGTCGAGCGTACGTAGCGCGCGCGAGTAATATTGGTAGTTTGATCCTAATGAATTTTAATATTACCTACCATTTCAATACTTCTATAAAATTAAATGGTATTTAAGTTATAAAATACAAATTATACATACTCGACATGCTAGTAATCGCCCGCGGCTCAGTCCGCGTTACTGTCTAACCGTCGGGAATAACTTTCGCGATGATTGTGTGAAAAGAGTTTCATGGTGGTTGGTCAGTAGATGAGACGTGAAGAAAGTAACAAACAAACACACGAACAAACAAACAAACTTTCACATTTATAATTTAGGATAAGTAAGTAATGAGAATAAAAAATTCAACAACCTAATTTTAATAAAAATATACCAAGTTATTTATTTTTCATCTTTGATGTCCAGAAATGTTTGTCCCTAAATATTTTACTGACCCACTTCCGACTACCCACTAAAATGTACTAAAATACCAATTTTTAGTGGGTAGTCGGGATGGACATGCTTTTTTCAGTGACAAAAATGTTGTCACTATACTAACTAGCATTTTGCAACCGTCTGATTATTGAATGAAAATGAAATAAAATTAAAGATTATTTGGATAAAATGTACATTATGGTCGGTTGAGTTGGCGGCTGCAATTTTTATGGCGAATAGAGATATATGTAAGGAGTCATTAACCAAAATTTAAACTTGCGGAAACTCGTAGTTTTTTAGTTATTGAAAAAATAAAATTCGTATTTTTGTATGAATATTCGACTACTTTTGACGTAATTCTGCCCGATTATCTAGTTAAGAAAAATAGGTGATTGAACTAGAATAAAAATGGCTTTTGGCGCTATATAAAAAAAACTGTCAAAATTACGTCAAAAGTAGTCGAATATTCATACAAAAATACGAATTTTATTTTTTCAAAAACTAAAAAACTAGGAGTTGCCGCAACTTTTAATTTTGGTTAGTGACTCCTTACATATAGCTCTATTGGCCATAAAATTTGCAGCCGCCAACACGACCGACCGTAATGTACATTTTTTCCGGCATAACATGTATCTCACAAGTTTTTACTGTAGAAGAACTAAGTAGCGAGACTTGGCAATTTTTACAAGATATGTTTTTGATGGGATCTCAGTTCTTTTTGTAGAAGATTTACTAAACGCGTGTTTTTGTCAAAAGGGCAAATACAGCTTTGTAATCCTATACATTTAAATGACATTACAAAGTTAATTATGCAGTTAGTCTAGATAATTCTACAGAAATATTTTTTTAGGTTTTTCCCTTATTTATACACTAAACACTACTTGTATTCCAAATGTGAAGCTTCTATGTCTGCTAGAAGTGCCTAATACTTTTGATGATCGGTCAGTGAGTGATTGAGTCAGTGACAAAAGTAAGGAGTTTGACAAGTTATAATTATGTAACTTCTGTTTCAAATTGAATTACATTTGAAATATACTGTGTTTGTACAATGCTTTCCTAGTAACTAAAAATGAAGGCTTCTTTTAATCCACAACAAAGTTATAGGGAGTTGAAAATGGCCTAAACTGCTACGAGAAATTGATGGTACGGCCGTGCTCAAGTTGACAGAAGCACTGCCGTGCCCCCAGATACTCGGTTATATTGATGACAGTTACATTAAAGCAGACATACACTCAGGGGCTGATGATGATTAGTATAATTTTTAAATAATATATGAACCACACCATCTTTTAACTAAAAAAAACCGCATCAAAATTTGTCAATCATTTAGGAACTGCGATATAACAAACAGACATACAGGGGCTGATGATGATTAGTATTATTTTTCAATATATAAACCACATCAGCTTACAACTAAAGAAATTGACATAAAAATTTTTTGATTAATTTAGGGGCTGTGATATTACAGACAGACATACAGGGGCTGATGATGATTAGTATAATTTTTAAATATACAAATCACATCAGTTCTCAACAAAAGAAATTGACATCAAAATCTTTTGATTAATTTAGGGGCTGTGATATTACAGACTGACACACAGGGGCTGATGATGATTAGTATAATTTTTAAATATATAAACCACACCAGCTTTCTGCTTAAGAAAACCGCATCAAAATCTGTGATGCATTTAGGAGCTACGATATGAGAAACAGACACACAGGGGCTGATGATGATTATTATATAAATTTTAAATTTTATAAATAAACTCTGAACAAATTACACACCTTTTTTGTGGTAACCTCTTAATATTTTTTTTTTCTATATATATATTATGAACTTTGTAATCGACATAATATAATCTCTGTAAATTTCCCCCATTTCTCATAAAAATATTAATGCTCGTCAAAGCGTCAATTCTGCGTAGTCGCACTATAAGTCCATGAGCGGACCAGGTCGGTGAACCTTTATACTTTGATGGTCCCGCGCAGAGCGACACGGCCTCCCCTCACGAATTCTCAGCGGGTACTAAATAGATCGCGATTTACATGACGCGTGCGCTTGGTTGAAAACAAGTAATTTTTAAAAAATTGAATAATGTGATAAACATCGTTTTTTAATTAAATAAAAAATAGTGTCAACTTACCAATAGTATGATTATCAATTATAAAAATAATATCATCGAAGAAATTTAGTTTTTCCAGTAGAAATACAGCACTGAAAAACGTAAATTATGTCATTTTTAAAAGATTTTTTATGCAGTTAACAATACATATATTTTTAATTTTTTATCAATATTTCATTGAAGGACTTTATAATCTTTTTTATTAAAATAGAAATTAAACTATATTAACACGATTTAATTGTTATTTTCTTTATAAAAGTGAGCTAAAATCGGCATTTTTGCGATTCGGCGTTCCGAAATCTTTAAATTTACTCAAATGTACTACTTAAAACTTTAATTTTATAAAATGATGTCCAAAATAAAGAGTTTATCTTCATATATTTCTAATTGTTTTATTTAATTTAGTTATTTTATGCGTGTGAGGGGCAGTCAAAAACACCGAAAAACTGAAACTTCGTCGTAAATTGAATGCACGCTCATATACCGCATTAGAATCGGATCATTTGGGAGCTTACATTTACACAGACATTTCAAATAGTTTTAAAAATAGTGATTAGTAAAAATCACGCGATGCTTCATTTTTGCTATGACACTAGCGCCAAAAACAATTGGGTGGCAATCATAGGAACTATTAATAAATAAATAAATAAATATGCGTTTATTTCAGACTTAGGCCGTGTTTCACCAAGCAAAGTTAATGCTTCGTTAAATATCAAGTTATCCTTCTTGTAATTCCTATCAATGAATGAGAAAGCATGATAATTTAATACGCCGTTAACACTGCGTTAACCAACATCCGTTGGTTAAATCGGGACTACATAGAGTATTAGTAATTACAATTTATTAAACTTAAACTATGTTAGTAAGTGACACATAAAAAATTAAAAATAACAAAAATTTACCCAATTAATTCATGTATCTACTAAGTCTCTTTGCAGCACTCGGTACATGTACAGTCGGCTGCACTAACATGGATACATCTACAAATTTGCAAAAATATGTCTACGTTAGTTTTTCAAAAATATCGTCACCTTATTGCATTCAAAGCAATGTAACCAGCAAAGTGTTTCAAAATTATGAATACATTATTTCCATAATGAAGTAAACAGCAGTATTTCAGTGAATAGTATGCACACTTAAATTCATAATTATGAATACGCGACAAATTTCAATAATATGTAAACATTGTTTACTTCATTACAATGTAAACATTAATTGTATCAATAATATGGATACACTTATAAAATTTTAGCATTTTTCACTTTTCTGCAAATATGTTTTAAATGCCACAAAAATGTACTCGTGGTATGTTTCAATAATATGTAAACATTGTTTACTTCATTACAATGTAAACATTAATTGTATCAATAATATGGATACACTTATAAAATTTTAGCATTTTTCACTTTTCTGCAAATATGTTTTAAATGCCACAAAAATGTACTCGTGGTATGTTCCAATAAGATGTATACATTCATGTTTTCTTTTTCTTTTCGCACAGCCGTAACTACAAATGGTAGAAACATGAAATTTGGACTACTGAATTCGTAAAAAATCCCTTTTTGCACCTCCGACAAAAACAGAGGGATTTTTCGAGTCTGTTTGCATGTCTGTCATCGTAGCTCCCAAACGGATGAACCGATTTGGATGTAGTTTTTTTTGTTTGAAAGCTGACGTGGTCATGTTAAAACGCTAAAGCTATGATTCAACAAAATAAATTTGCTTACTGCTGAACAATTCGAGTATTACTTAAAAAATAATTTTACTTTTATGACTAGAAAAAACACAAAAAGAAAAGAATGATGAAGTTTATTACAGTCAATCAGGCATTTTACCTAAACATATATTTCAGAAACTATTTTTGTTAGGTTTTTACTTCTACCCTCAAACTATATCTATGATTTTTTAATATTATATTAATTTTGTTTATCATACAAAATGTTAGCTTGCTTGTCTGCAAACTACATAAACTTACACTATGATATAAGTTTGACGTTTATTTATGTATGTTCGTCTGTTTGCTTGTGGCATCGTAACTACTAAATAGATGGACCGATTTTGATATACTTTTTTTATTTTTATTCAAAGCTGACGAGATCGCAATAATTCGTCATCAGTTCATTCACTGTTTGACTATTCAGGGGCTAGTTAAAAAAATAATTTTGCTTTACTGACCAAAAAAAACAAGAAAAGACAAGAATTATCCAATTTATTGCAATCGATCAGAAATTTTACGCGAACATAATATTATATTTCAGAGACTGTTTTTATCAGGTTTTTACTTCTACCCTCAAACTATACATAATATGATGATAACGAAACCAGAAATATTTAGTCACGAGTTTGTCCAAGAGAGTTAATTTACAGTCATCGTTCGCACTTCGCAATATTCATTATTCAGTAATTATTATTTTTTTGGTTTGTTTTTTGTTTTTAAGTTTAGGTAATCCAAATGGAGTCATTTAAAACTACAATTTTTATTATTTTAAAATATGGGATGTTTTTCATGTTCGATGTTTGCCCGTGTTAGTTTATATTATTTATATTTACAATATTACTAATATAGAACGATATTAACATTGTTTAGTTTTGATCATATTATAGTTTGAGGGTAGACTATAAAAACCGATGAAAGTATCTTTGAAATATATCCTTTCGCGTGAATCGCAGTTATACCTATTACACTAAAGAATATAATCAATATTCTAATGTATGTGTGATTTTTAAATAACCGTCAATAATAATACCCGTCAATATATCACCTCTATTATTTATAGAATTCATTATTGTATATATTGCAATGTAAATTTTGACCAGCCTTTTCTGAAACACAAAATTAACGTTTATATTATAATGAAATAAACAATGGTTACATGCTACTGAAATTTGTCGCGTATTTATAATTATGAATTTAAGTGTGTATACTATTCACTGAAATACTGCTGTTTACTTCATTATGAAAATAATGTATTTATAATTTTGAAACACTTTGCTGGTTACATCGCTTTGAATGCAATAAGGTGACGATATTTAAACGTAGACATATTTTTGCAAATTTGTAGATGTATCCATGTTAGTGCAGCCGACTGTACATGAACATGTACCCAATGGCGCATAATTGGACACTCATACTTAATTAACGCCAAATTATTTTTTCTGAATTTTAAAACTCTTGGCTGCTCTCCTGTTTAATTTGCCCAATTACACTTTGACCGTCGATAAAGTTGAAGAGTAAAAAAAATTCAAGTAAATTATAATATACTAGCTGCCCGAGCCCACTTCGTTGAGCATACAAACCGTTTAAACCTTCCCGGGACTTCCACGAATATTCCAAGATCAAAAATAGCCGAATTTCAGCTGATCTCGAGTTTTAGCGAGACTAACGAACAGCAATATATTTTTATATTGTCTATGTTACTCAGTGATAATGTAGCTTTCTAATAGAAATCGGTCCAGTACTTCTTGAGTTAAGTCGTTACTCGTTACATACAAAAATACTAATCTTTCCTATTTATAATATTAGTGTAGATTTATGATCTCAATCTTATTGGTACCCGCCACAACCTGGGAACCAAACCCACACCACTTCACTTCACTTCAATCGAACGGTCTACCCACTAGGCCACAGATTTTAGATGTTACTGCGTCTAACCCTATAGGTTATGTTTTGCAAGTGACATTTTACCAAGCCATTTACATGCAGAAGTGAGCACATCTTATCTTTATCTTTTGCTGGTTGCAAACGCAATCTGATGTTTGCTTGTATGTATTGATGATTATTAATGTTATGTTGTCTGTGGGTGTATGAATAATATCTATTTATGTTTCCCGCCAATTCGTAGCCCGCGGTAATCGTACATTTTTCTGCAGTAAAAAGTAACTTCTGTTAATTCAGGGTGTCAGCTAACTTTATTCCAAATTTTAGCCGTTCGCATATATGATAAATAAAAACATACCCACTCACTCACAAACTATCGCCTTTATAAAAGTAGTGTGATGTGATTATTGTGCTAATAACTAATGAAGTTGTGCACAATTATTATTTTGAATTTAAACTTTTTTCGGCTTCTTTACAAAAACTATACAGTTTTACAAAGAATTGTAATGTTAAGGGCGTGTTTCACCAAGCAATGTTAAAGTTAATCCTTCGTTAAATATAATGTTATCCCTCTCGTATTTCCTGTCAATGAATGAAGGCATGCTATTTTAACATGGCGTTAACTTTAACATTGCTTGGTGAAAGACGCCCTTAGTCACACTAATAAAGCGAAAGATTGTCGAGTGTGTATGTTACATACTTCTTAGTTCTTCATGTCTTACCTAGCCTGTTTATTAGATAGGAATTTGTATGAAGGCTTAAAAAGGTAATAAGTGAAGCCTAAAAGAAAGAAGTTATACTTAAGTGAACCCCACGCCATTTTAACCGACTTCCAAAAAAGGAGAGGAGTTTTTTTTATCTATGTATACCGATTAGGCCGCGTTTCAGACGCAGAGCTAGGCGAAGAGGAGCGGTGAAGAGTATTTTATAGTTGAAGTAAATTTTTTAAACGTAGTTTATATTTCTCACAGTTTAGCCTAACAAAGTATATGTTGCCAACACAGAGCCGTCTCTCATTAGCTGTACTATGTCATACACTTTGTACTACGCGATTGACGCCTGTTTCTCGTCCTCATTCCGTTTTGCGGTCAGTTACATCATCTGAATTAGGCCATGTGACTACAACATAGTATAAACATGTATACTATGTTATTAAGCTGAAGAGTTTGTTTGAACGCACTAATCTAAGGAACTGTTCCGATTTAGACATGTATATTTTTTTTATTAATCGATTTTTTTCTAATAATCGATTATTAATAAATAATAATAATCTAAAATCAGCAGCAGCTTAGCTGATTTTAGTTTGACGTTGACTCTTAATATACTTATCGTTCTAATTTGATTCCGTTCATGTAGATTCTAATATTGTTAACCTTTTGTTTCATTCTTACTAAATAACATAATGAAAAATAACTTTAAATATTTTATTTTCTATTTCAAAACAGAGTAGGTACTTACTTATGAAAAAACTAAGGTTTATAAAAATCAATTGTACTTAAAAAAAATATTTATTATTTTTTCATTAAAATCCTTAGGTACCTATCAATTTTTTTCAGAGATCGAATTAAATCTAAATTAAATCAATTTATTTTATTTAGAATATTTTTTTACAAAATTTTTTCTGAATGTCGTGTCTATGCGATGTCAAGTAGGAGAAAAATCGATTATTAATTAATAAATTTTTAGTCAATGTCACGTTCCTAGTCCAATTTGATTTCAAATGTTCGATATTTTATTATATTGAGGAAGTCAATTTTACAATATTATCTTAAGGCCTAGAGGCAGACAGATAGAATAGCAATATCGAATGTTTCAAAATCGAGGACTTTGTTTCTTAAAATAAAATAATCTTTTATTTTAATAAAATAATATTTTATTTTAAGGTTGAAACATAGAGAATGTGGAAAGAAGGTGCACCTGCTTTTTTACTAAAGAGTTTTGTACGAGCAAACGTACATGTCATTAGATTTGTGTCAGCAAACTATAATTTGGTACAATATTTTGCATAATATAAATAATTTGATACGTCATGAATTTGTGCAGTTTACTAAGTGTACCGATTTGTACTTTTTTCTTATTTGTATTCAAATTTTAAAACCGATTTTAGTGCAAGATTTATAAGTTATGTTATTCACACTTTGCACTTAAGGGAACTAGATTTTGAAACTTAATTGTACATAATTCTAAAGTTGGACAGACTTAATCTATAAGATGTAATGCTTTTAAATAAAGATTTAAAATAAAAATTATAATTTGTATAACAGCAATAAATTAGTGTACATTACGCAATCAGCGGATTCAGTTGTTTTACTTTATAGCTGTCTATCAATCACCATCATTATATTTTAAGTATCATCCTTATCATCCCTGTAAGGGCCATATAGAGCATTTATGCACCTTTTACAAGTTTAATGAGGTTAGGTTATCTTGCCGGAGTGCTCTCTTATTTTGATGGAAGTCCTGTCCCTGCAAGAGGTGAACCGGCCGCTCGGGGGAGGAGTGGCCTGTGTTTTGAAAGATTCAGGGCACTCCTCTCAGCAACGGCTGGTGGCAATCCGCAAGTCCTTTAGAGGGTAAACCGGCCGTAGCGAGCCGGGAGTCCCACATACCCCTAGGGAACCCTGGGGGATGCGTAATTGCGTAAAGAATTTCCCTTGCAAAATAAAAAAATAAGGTCATCGCAAGTAATAGTTGGACTGGCTGACTCACCGATTTCTACACGAGCACTAAACAATAAAACAAATAAGTGAGTTTAAGTCGAGATGGTCGTTTGAAAGTCGTTGTTGAGGACAAAGGCCCCAATTACAGATGTCGACGGAAGGTTAGGCCAAATATAACTCGTGTTTTCGCCATTTAAGGACACACTTTAAACTTTAATTTTTTGCACTAATCAATCATTAGGAGTAATTATGAAAATTTCCCATCGGAAAGGTTTCGGATTACTGTCTGAGTTATTTTCGTCTATTGCGTTTATGTACCCAGATATAACCGACCAAATGCGAGTTGGACTGAACGAAGGATTCCGTACAAAAAAAATTGAGCCCTTAAATATTTACTTTATTCTGTTTTTATAGTTGTTATAACACCAAATGCAACAATATAATAAGTTTTTCTTTTGTCGCTATGCGAGGTGTAAAATAAAATAATAGTAATACTACTTTAGGCCGTGTATGTGCTTACTATGTAGAGTATACTGTCAAAGTACTAGCCCTGAAATACATACTTTTGATTTTCATGTTTCTATGAGAATTTTACATTTTACAATTATTTTTAAAAAGTACTCCTTTCAGCGCTGGTACTTTCTCAGTAAACACTATATACGGGACTCATACACATCCTAAAGTATTATCACTCATTAATATTACAGCGTGTATAGAAGAAGATAGAAGATAGATAGGTAAAGTGACATATAAAATAGTAGCATTATAATTTTAAGGCGCCTTTTTTTCTTTGTTTACATTAATATTAAATTGGATATAAACACTTTTACATACCCATGCGCATGTCATGTCAGACAATCAGGTGGTCAGCCTACATTGTCCTAACCAGACTTACACAGGGATCGAACCCACGACCTCTGTAGTCGAAAGGCTCTAAACCGCTGGACCATAGAGGCGTCTTAACTTTATCTTGGTCACCATAACTTGTAAAAAAATTATAGCAAACGTCGATTATCATTCGAATCCTCTTCTACTAATACTATTTATAGTATTAGTAGAATACTATTTATAGTATTAGTAGAATAGGATTCGAACGTGACCTTTAGGTCAAAAGTTTTTAAGATGTTTGCTACCCTTTCAGGCAAAAATTACTAAACGGATTTTGTTGAAATTTGGTTTGGCAGTAGTTTACATACTAAATTAACACATATGCTACGTTTTAGCGCAGCGAAATGCACCGTTGCCGCGTAATTTATTACGCGTACGAAGTAATGGGAATTATCTCGTTTTCGTAAAAAAACAATGATTATAGTTCTCGACAAATGGTCAGCACATGCTTTACACAGATAATAATTCTATAATTGAAAATCATAATTCAAACTATGTGCCGCCAAACCTTCAATATTGCAATAAAATTATAAAACATATTGCTACTAGTAATTGAAAATTAGTCACACTAAAGTTACTGCCTATAAAGATCTTATTGCCTTTTGAATCAAAAGTTTGGGAACGCACCTGTTCGCAACTAGGTACTCTTAATTGTGGTGGTGCTTGGCACCACTCACCAGGCGTCCTATAGTAGGTAGGGTTAACCCCGCTAAAACGACGATGTGTTATATGTTTGACGTATCTGTGTAAATGTGTATGTGTCTGTCTGTGGCATCGTAGCTTCCAAACGGATCATCCGATTTTAATGCGGTTTTTTCTGTTTGAAAGGCCATCATCGTTCGGTTCAGGTCTTCAAGGTCATCAGGTCGTTTGATAGGCGTGATAGTAATGTTACACGCTAAATCGTTTTTTTTTTATTTAGTTTTTTTTTATCTGGTCCCAGTATTAGTGTCGGTTGTTTTCGTGTAATATTATTCTTTCTAATTCACACAATCCATTGGCACTAAGTTCTGACTAATGAAAAATATTTTGACAAAACATATTTGCATAATTCCTTGTGCCAATATTGTCTCACTTAATATCAACGCAAAAGTTTGTGCATGTATGTGTTCAATGGTTTGTGTATGTTTGTTTGTCTTTCACGCTAAAATGGTTAAACAGAGCTAAATTTTTTTGATTAGATTCTTGATTGTTTCGGGAGTAAGCCTGCATTTGTTGCGAATAGATACACTAGATATCGTGCCAGCACAAGAAATCCGTAAACGTAAACGTAAATATCAGTAAACTACTAACATCCACAAGTGTCACAATACTTGATTGGTGTCTCTTCATGCGTAATGCATTTCCCTTGCGATATTAAAAAAAAAAAGGTATGTTTCTTCAAAATTTAAAAAAATCTAAATTTAAACACTGCAATGTGTGTTTTAACTTTGAAATTTACAAAAACTTTTGTTTCAGTTCGTTACAAAATTAGCTCTATTGGCATATACCACGCGGACATATTTTGGCTTTGTTTTTGTATGGGACACGTTACGTAGCGTATCAGATCGATGCTGGTCGTGAACACATATCCTAAGTGTCTACTTTCTAGGACAAATAGTTCTTGCAGGATTGACATGTGAATGAATAAAATCGCGGTCAATACTTAGCAATAATATTATTATACTGATAGTCAAAGTCAAAAATTATTATTGAGAATGAATTTTGCAAAAATGTTTTTTTGACCGTCGTTTTTCATTATGGTGTAGGCACCATAATAAGTAGAGACTGGAGACTTCTGCTATGTGTTCACGTGTCCCATACAGAAACAAAACTAATATCTGTCCGTGTAGTTGTTCACAAACCGGTGGTACCGTGGCTGCCTACCACCGGTTTGTGAACTACCCCAGCGTGAAGAACCGGTGTAAGAAACTCGCATTAGTTCACCTTTATGTTTATACAGATTATAGGTGTATTATATATCATTGGTAATATATATCATATGGATTACATATTTCTTCGGCTATTATAAGTTACAAATTAAAACGTTTGTGAGGATGGCTTTATGACTCTTTCACGCAAAAACTACCGAACGGATTTTGATGAAATTTCGTATGACAGTAGTTCAGACTGTAATTTAGGTCACATAGGCATTTTATACCGACAAAGTGACATGTTGGGGATAAAAAAGCCTATGGTTAAAATTTGTTATCGTGGGCTAACATCGCAATAGGAGTTGCAGGCAAAAGCCAGTTGAGTTAATATTATTGAAATCACTTTATCAAATTTAATTAAACATTAATAAAATCAGTGTGAAGTGTTAATTTTGCAATATTGTTAATTGGATCTGAGGATTTCAAAGCGCCACATTAAATAAACAAGAAATGTTAGAACGCAATAAAACTGTTTAAACACTTTCACACTTGTTGCGGCGCGCAGATAGATTGACCCCGGCAAGCTTATATGTACCTGGCAACAGCAATTCGACATGCGTAAATTTTACAATATTGCTATTAAGTGCATACGTTTGACAGCGATATTGTACACAATTGTACAATTTACGCCTGTCGAATTGCTTTTGCGGAATACGTTTATGTATTTCGCAAAAGCAATTTCTCACATCAAATTCGCAAAATCAGCCTTACAGAAACCGGTGGGTTAATCAGCCCACCGGTTTCTTGATCTTGATTAAATCGTCGATCAGCAAACATTTGAGTTAACAAACCATTCTGAACGCTTGGTGAACATCACTCGCAATAATTTCACCGGGGGTGAACCTTCAACTTTTTACCATTTTTCTTACAATTAGTCAAAATAATTTGGTCCTCTATATTTACTGTTCAGGAAAACAGAATACACATCAATTATGCCTCTTAACGATCGTATGTTCCAGCATTTCCTAAAACAAGAAATAATATTGATTACAAAGATGTTCTCTTTTAAAAACAAGTAAATAATAAGGTAACGACACTTATATTTTTTTCAGGAAAATAACTTGCAAAGAGAAATATTTATATGAAAATAACGTGAAAGGCCAAAAATACTTTATAACATTAAAGTTTTAGACGTTTTTACATAACTTCTTCCAAAATTACAAGTGGGTTCCCTACACAATATAATATTTTTTCAGTATTGTAAATTTTATTATAGTTAATGAATTTTAATTATGACTCATCTATTATTATTATGACACTTTTTCAAGTGTCTGAAATGATACCAGGCAATATCGAAACATTTGAAAAATTGAGAAGAAATTTATATATTACTTACTTTTTTAGTATTATTGTTATATAATTTAAAGTGAAAATCACAAACTTTTACTTAACGCATTCTGTCTGGAGGCTCCTTTAGCATGAATCCTGTTGGTGGGGCTGACCCATATCCCATGAAAGGCCCTCTGTCCTCGCACGTGCACTCCTCTATCGTTAGAAAATGTGCTGGGAACTTCTAAATAGACCATGTGTCCTGTTTACGTCTTAAACTCGTAATGGTTTGAAAATAGAGTTGAATATCGCGAAGCACTACATGACATCATACAAAAGACATTCGTTGTTTTCTTTTTTTTTTCGCCGAATTCGTGTTGTGTGGGACAGGAGTTAGGACACCTTTCTAGTATGTTTTTCTGATTTTGCAATCTTGAAACTTCCTCCGACTAAATAATTTTATATTAAATAATAAAAATCCTTTAGACTACTACTTAATATAATTAATAAGACACATAATTTGATTAGTTGGTTATATTTTACAATAGGTATTACATAAAATTTAAATTAATTATTTTGCTTACACATTTAGATAATCCCATAATATTATATTATACAACGTATTCCAATGATTATTTTCTAAATATTTTTTTTTATTGTAATATTATGTTTAATACAAAATGTTTAACTCACACAACCATGTTCCAAAGCTATACCTACTAGTTACTTCAATTTAATTTTTTACATTAAACATGCCCTGAAAGTACCTACTCCACCAATTTTTATGAAACTTGGCACTTAAAACATAACTTTGATATATCTAATCAATACTACCTTTTTTCAGACCGGAAATATATTTTTTTTAATTCTTTACCCTTTATTATTTTTTTGTCAAAAGTATAACAAAACGCAAAAAAAAAACTCTTTTTTTTGGTAAAAAAATTAAATTGAATACAATACATTTCTAGAATGAGAAAGCGTAGCTGTAGTAGGTACTTATCTACACTAATATTACAAAGAGGAAAGATTTGTATTTTTGTATGTAACGACTTTAAATCAAAAAGTACTGGACCGATTTTAATAATTCTTTTTTCATTAGAAAGCTACATTATCACTGAGTAACATAGACTATATAAAAATCAATTGCTGTTCGTTAGTCTCGCTAAAACTCGAGATCAGCTGAACTGATTCGGATATTTTTGGTCGTGAAATATTTGTTTACCATAACTAGTTTTTTTACACACTGTATACATTCGAGAACTAAATAAACGTTTATAGTTTCTTAATTATTATGCTATGACGTGTTAATCAATATGTAAATAGATTTTTTAAATCAAATAAAAAAATGATTAGAAGACTTATTTCTCGATAATTTTATACCTACATTAAAAGTTTATTAAGGACGTAACATAATTTGTATCTCATTACCAAATACTGATACAACCGGTTTTTTATTATTAAATTTAAAAACTATAGTTATAACCCGACTTCGCAAAAAAGGGGTCTAAAAAGGCTGAAACAAGAAAATAATTCAATTTGAAATCCAGATATGCATAGGTACAGATATGGTCAAGGTAGAGCCGTGGTCGTACCCGCTAAACAAATCTATAATATTCGTCTGCTGTTGATATAAGACATGTGTGCAAGTGAATATAAGACAAAATAAAAAGAAAACAAACCCCTTGAATTAATATCAGGGAAGTGCAGCATTAAAAAAAAGCTACCTAACTTATAAAAAGCTACCTAGCTATCTAAAGAAAAGCTATCTAACTAATAGCTATCTAAAGAATAGCTATCTGGAGAATAGCTATCTGGAGAATAGCTATCTGAAGAATAGCTATCTGGAGAATAGCTAACTGTAGAATAGCTATCTGGAGAATAGCTATCTGTGGAATAGCTATGTGGAGAATAGCTATCTGGAGAATAGCTATCTGGAGAATAGCTATCTGGAGAATAGCTATCTGGAGAATAGCTATCTGGAGATAAAGCTATCTGGGGAGTAGTTATCTGGAGAATAGCTATCTGGGGAATAGTTATCTGGAGAATAGCTATCTGGAGAATAGCTATCTGGAGTATATCTATCTGGAAAATAGCTATCTGGAGATAAAGCTATCTGGGGAATAGTTATCTGGAGAATAGCTATCTGGGGAATAGTTATCTGGAGAATAGCTATCTGGAGTATATCTATCTGGAGAATAGCTATCTGGAGAATAGCTATCTAGGGAATAGCTATCTGGAGAATAGCTATCTGGGGAATAGCTATCTGGGGAATAGCTATCTGGAGAATAGCTATCTGGAGAATAGCTATCTGGGGAATAGCTATCTGGAGAAAAAGCCATCTAAAGAATATAAAGTTTATTTTGAATTTAACAATAAAATGTAATAATTATTAAATATCTTTATACATATTTGTAATTTGCTATCCAACTAATAGCTATCTAAAGAATAGCTATTTAAAGAATAGCTATCTAACTAATAGCTATCTAAAGAATAGCTATCTGGAGAATAGCTATCTGGAGAATAGCTATCTGGAGAATAGCTATCTGGAGTATAGCTATCTGGAGAATAGCTATCTGGAGAATAGCTATCTGGAGAATAGCTATCTGGAGAACAGCTATCTGGGAAATAGCTATCTGGAGAATAGCTATCTGGAGAGTAGCTATCTGGGGAATAGCTATCTGGAGAATAGCTATCTAGGGAATAGATATCTGGGGAATAGCTATGTAGAGAATAGCTATCTGGAGAATAGCTATCTGGAGTATATCTATCTGGAGAATAGCTATCTGGAGATAAAGCTATCTAGAGAATAGCTATCTGGAGAATATATATCTAGAGAATAGCTGTCTAGAGAATAGCTATCTAGAAATAGCCATCTAAAGAATATAAAGTTAATTTTGAATTTAACAATAAAATGTAATAATTATTAAATATCTTTATACATATTTGTAATGTGCTTGCCACGACCTATCATTTGATACCAAACAAGATACAATTATCTTAATTTAGGTAGTTTTTTATTTTTGGTGTATAATTTTCAAATTCCAAAAGTTTTCAAAAAAATATTTTGTAACTTGCAGGACCACTACGAATCGATTGACAGCTTATTTATTAAAGTCGGACTAGTAGTTTAACCGCTACGAGGGAACATACATACATACATACTTACATAGACTGCCAAAATCACTACCCTTCCTTTTGGCTTCGCCGAAGTCGGGTAAAAATACAAAGTTAAGTTATCGAAGCCAAATTTCGCATTTACTTCTTCACCGCCTATGTCCGTTACTTCCTATACAATATTATGAGCAGACGAAAAAAAATCGGCCTAATTAATATCATTGTTATTCTTTAATCGGCGACTATGTGACGAGCGATAATCGGTAACGGAATTTTTGTAGCTGAAAAATAGAACATACTGACTGAAAATCGGACAGAAATAATATAGAGGAATCTGCCATCGCCCATCAGGCAATTGGCAAACGAAATCCGAATCGTTGACGATTATTGGTCGTCCGATTATCGGTCTTCCGATTATCGGTCTTCGGATTATCGCTCTTACAAATTAGGCGTGGGCGAGCACCTCCATAGCGCAGTGGTTGAGCGCGTTGGTGCTCGAGCGAGAGGTCGCGGGTGCGAATCCCGCCGAGGGAATAAAAGTTTTCAATATTCCTGGGTCATGGATGTGTATTAAATATGTGTATGTATAATATAATAAAAATCTTAAATATGTGTAAAGTATAAAAGTATCAAATATATTTCCGTTGTCTGGTACCTGCAACACAAGTTCTTCGGATACTTAGCACGGGACCAGATTGACGTGGTGTGAAGCGTCCATAGATATTATATTATTATTATTACTTTAATTGGCATGGCAAAGCAATATAGAACCGATTCAGTGCCGATTATAGTTCCTATAAAAAGCAGGCCGTGATCCGGCACACTTAAATTGGCATGGCAAAACGTGAAAAACGCCATGCTTTCTTTACACCAGGGATGTTAGGTAGCTCCGTAACCGTAACCGAAACTATCGGATATCCGATATTAAAAAATATCCATAACCGTAACCGAATCCGAAATAAAATTTTGCTACTGTAAAAATGTAATATCCATAACCGAAATTATACGTAACAAACGGATAATCCGAAATAATTTAATCCGTATCCCGAAATTTCATATCCATTTCATCCCTGGTTTACACCGCACATGGAATCTGTACGGACCCAATACCCGTGACCCAATAGCGGGTAAGCGTTTGTGGTTTGATGATGATGAATGTGTGTCGCAAGTAGAGAACGTATAGGGCGGGGGTCAACGGTCCTAAGTGCAGAGATGACTCCGCCGACCTTCATGCAGAATCCTGAGGTAAACGCGATCACACACTAGCGGCTAAATAACGAACCTTGGAAGGAGCGTAGCTAACCCTGTTAATGTTGGGCACAGTGCAGAAATGGCTTCGCCGACCTTCGTGCAGAATCCTGAGGTATAGATGACCACACACTAATGTCAATATATTCGCCCCATTATCAGGGGCGTAGCTAACCGCAATAGAATAAATAGGCACACCTAATCTCAATAATGAATCCGTCGACCTTTATGCAGCAGGTGAGAAACACTTTATTACTCTTACGACGAAATTTAAAAAACCTTAAGAAAAAAAACCTTCGTCAGAGGCAAAATCTAATTTCCTTTATATTGATATAAATTGCGCAGTTTGGTGGGCATTACAAACATGTAATAAATAAGATTAAATGTTGTTTATGAGCAGCAACTCAAGTATTTTTACTGTTAATAAGTAAAAAGTGAACTTACAGGAATCCTATTAAATATTATTAAAACAGAATGCAATGAGAGTCTTATTAATAAGTTTTCCAATAAGAAATAACTTGCTAGAAGTATTTTTTAGCAAAGCTTTACTCAAATCAAATATTTCATAGATTATAATTATTAATGTTTTTTCCTGATTTGAGATTTCACTCACTAAACAAATATTAACACAACGCAATTTTGTTGTCTTCATCTCATTGCAAAGTCACTAGACAGACAAGGAAAGCGAAATCGAATAGCTTGCAGGGCGTGTTTCACCAAGCAATGTTAAGGTTAATCCTTCGTTAAATCATGTTGTTCCTCTCAATGAATGAGAAGGCATGGTAATTTAACAAGCCGTTAACACTAACATCCGTTGGTGAAATCAGGACTAATTGTGTTAATATTATGGTTGTTCAGCCCCTTGAACGCATGATAAACCATGGTAACCATGTCTGTTCTCTTCCTCTTTCTTGAACATAATGTGAAATGTGGCATGTGTGTGATTATTCAAATGAGCCCTTTTTTAATATGGGTCCTAGATATTTTTTCTAGGAGTAGTTTTCATATGAAAGAAGGGTTTTAGAAATTACCTATATAGACCTACATTAATCTGGAATATCATATTATACACATCATCATTGGTGACTATATAATATGACGATTTGAGAGATTATTAAAAAAGTAAAATAAATGAGTTTAATGTGAAAGAGTTACTTTTGACTTTCATGTTTCTATGAGAAATTCCCCAACATCATACATTTTACCTTACAATAATTAAAACCCCTCAGCGCGGGTACTTTTACAGTAAACTCTATATACCCATATACGCCCTAAAGTATTATCTCTACTATACTCACTAGCTGTGCCCGCGTCTTTGTTCGCGTGGTTGTCGGAAATACTATCGCGATTATCTATCGATTGCTAACGTTGGTTTTTTCTGAATATGATTATTAAAAAGGAATAATTCTTTCATACATATCTTTTGAGTAACTTAAACCGTTTATGCAGGGCACGCAACGAAAGTGTACAAATGTGAATAATTTTCCCCGTTTTTGCAACATTTCTCACTGACACTTCGCTCCTATTGGTAGCAGCGTAATGTTATATAGCCTAAAGCCTTCCTCTATAAATGGACTATCCACCAAAAAATATTTTTTCAAATCGGACTAGTAGTTCCTGAGATTAGCGCGTTTAAACAAACAAACTCTTCCGCTTTATAATATTAGTATAGATCTTAGTCTCAAAACTTATTCGATTTTGATTCAGATTCGATCGTGCCGCGTAATTCCCAATAAATTTAAGTTTGTTTATTTTGATTCTCAGTCAATTGATATGGTCGGGAGTACAAAAAGTTACTATGTAAAATTATCTTTATCCTGGCTAGTTTCAAAGCAATCCACCAAATAAAATACCAAAAGCCGTTGATATCGAACTTTCATTTCGATTGTGTCAGGAGTAAGCCTGCTGTATATAGTGTGCGCTTGCAGTATGTAGCTACTGCTTAACACCTGTCAGCGTTACACACGCGCGATTTACAGACAGCTATGTAGAACAACCTTCTGCAAATCCATTACGTGTGATTGCTCTATTAGTCAATATTCACGATGAATTACATTGTAATTAGCTATTAACATCAACTTGACATAAATGTTTATGTTGTTGTTTTAATGAATTGTTAGTACCTTAACAGTTCGTCAATGAAATTGGAAATCTAAAATAAATCGGTCAAGTGCGAGCTGGACTCGCATAAAGAGTTCCGTGTGAATGAGTAATAAATCATTGTTGTACCTCTTTTAAATATTTAAGTATTACTTGTTATAGCGGCAAGAGAAATACATCATGTATGAACATTTCAAGTATATAATATGTATCTATCTGGGAAAGCGCCTCCGTGGTCTAGTGGTTCAGAGATTTGCTCTCGACTCGGGTTCGATTCCCGCGTTGGAACAACAAAAATTTTGTTTTCAAGTTTGGTTAGGACAATGCAGGCCGATCACCTGATTGTCTGACAAGAAAGATGATCCATGCGTCGGATGGGCATGTAAAAAGTCTGTCCTGCGCCTGTACTCTCGCCAATCGTGTCGGTTTACCGCCCCACTGGGCTATGAGAGTAATAGGAAGAGAGAGTGTCTTTGTGTATTGCGCACACACTTTGGCAATATAAAATAACTCCTGCGTAGCAGTTGAAATCGGCTACAGACACTGAAATCGGTGAGGGGAGCTATTGTTATTATTATTATATCTATCAGGGTTCATGAGGTACAGACAGACGGACGGATGGACAGCGGAATATTACTAAATATAGAGTCCCATTTCTTATCTTTTGAGTACGGAATCCTAAAAGTGAGCGTTGTACTCCTATCGAAGGATTCCGCACATGTACGTGAAGCGAAAACTTTGTATTCCTTATAACGATTTTTTTTCGAAAAAGGTCTAAATATGGTATTTTCAATATTTTCCGTTTATGTAGAGAAGAAGTGCAGAACACTAGCATTTAATTCGGCTTTTTCAGCTTAGAAATACATCAAAATAACAAGACACATACAATCCCAAGTTACGAAATAGCGCGTTTGCATACAAAAGTACGTTTTATGTAGCTTTCACACATATTCTGTCAATATTTCTTGCAGATTCCATTCCCGGCAAAATTTAGAAGAAAAAAGATAATTCCTTATTTGTACATAATATTATAACAATCATAAAGTAATAAGATTAATTGTACATGTACAATAACATAAACTAAATTTAAAATTAAAAAAAAAACCCTCTGACTTACTATATAACATTCCTATCACACCTAACAAACGACCTGATGACCTTGAAGACCTGAACTGATTTCCACCAAACATAGCTAAGAACACTCTCGACTGATATACCTTTCAAACAAAAAAAAACGCATTACACACACACGGACAATAATAATATCTAATATAATAATATCTACAGACGCTTCACACCACGTCAATCTGGCCCTGTGCTAAGTATCCGAAGAACTTGTGTTACAGGTACCAGACAACGGAAATATGTAATGCTTTTATACTATACATATATATTTAAGATTTTTATTATATTATTACACAAATTTAATACACATCCACGACCCGGGAACATTGAAAACTTTTTTTTGTCCCTTTGGCGGGATTCGAACCCGCAACCTCTCTGTCGAGCACCACGCGCTGAACCACTGCGCTGTCGATGGATCATCCGTTTGGGAGCTACGATGCCACAGACATACACATACACATTTACACAGGCACGACAAACTTATAACACCCCGACGTTTTTGCGTCGGGGTTAAAAGAGCAGTCTTGGTGCTTCCAGCAGTCTCTTCCAGATTTACATATTTTATAAGGTTACCTACTTGGAGGAAAAAGAACGTTATAAAGTAGAAGTTTGTTAATTATGATCGAATTTCGACCTCTAGTTCAAACTTCAAACATATATTAATACTGTAATACAAAGATTTATGTATGTCAGCGTTCTAATTTTAAATCAAAACAGCCTTATAATGCATCGTTCCCACACTTCAAACATTGTCACCGTCTATCCCTTTCACTCCTAGGCACAAATCGTGCCGTCTCGCTCCGAGTTAATACGTCATATTTCACTCTCACTATCTATAGAAGTATACGCAAAAATAAAAGATGCAGCAAAAAGTAGAAGGACACGTTTGACCGGTTTTTTAGGAATGTTTATGATCTTTATGGTCAGAGATTCATTGATATTTGCAATAAGGTACAAATGGTTTTAATTTATACATTGTTTTGTTCATGTCAAATATAAAAAGTTATTTTGTCTTGAACATGATTATATTTAGTAAAACCTGTACAAGATTGATTTTAATTCATCAATCACTTGATTGTGCCAAACATTGTGTTTTATTCAGTTATTTCCGTATAAATGACAGACCAAGCCAGATAATAGCGCCGCTGTCACATTTATCCAAATTCAACACTGCAAGTAACTTATTTT
The DNA here is from genome assembly GCA_905187575.2 of Celastrina argiolus. Lineage (NCBI taxonomy): Eukaryota > Metazoa > Arthropoda > Insecta > Lepidoptera > Lycaenidae > Celastrina > Celastrina argiolus. The sequence goes on from LR994585.1 coordinate 17,125,334, forward strand.
GAAAGTCTTTCGAAAACCAAAATTATAATATATTTTTTTACTTCGTTTTGTATCACACATAATTTAAATACAGTAAAAGTTACGCTTTCAACAGTGAAGCAACAAATGCAAAAGATAACGTTGCTAATAGTAAACGTAAACAAAACATGAGAAATGAGGTTATGGAAACAATGAATAAAGCTTTATCTGCAATTTACATGTACTATAGATTATGACGTAAGCGCATGCAGCTGTGCGATTGCGCACTTTCTTTAGACAGAGAAAGAACATTTCACAACGAACAAAAGAAAGAGATAGGAATATCTGTTTTTATGATAAATTACCGTAACATTACTTTCTTTCAGTTTTTACTTCGCGTGTGCGTTTCGTTGACTCCAATTATGCGGTGAAAGAGTGAGAGTCCGAAGTCGCCTGTAACGATAGTAGACTTTATTACCATGGCAATAGAGTCCACTTTACGTAAGAAACTTTCAATATGACTGATGAGCGACAGTTTTTCTCTGTTACGCTTCAAATGCTCTAAGTGAAAAGCCGCGTAATATATGCTTTCTTTTACGCCTTTGTTGTATGATATAATTTAATATAACAATATGAAATTAATAAAATGAAAGTTATGAAAAAGTAACATAGAAAAATTGGGTGAAAATAACGTAAGGCTGGAATTAAAATATAACACGGAATACAGTAGGCCGGAGACATTTCAGAACATTGAATAATATAATTTGGGTTAATTATAATAGGGCTCAGAATCAACACACGAATGTCGGATCGGATCTTCAAAAGTTAGACGTGGTATTTATTAGTTGTTTTGTGAATTTTCTCCTAATTTTTACCAGCATTTCTGAGTCTATCATCATCATCATCACACCCATATTGTATGTTTTATTTTCTACTCTCTCATCTTCAAACTCGTAAGCTATCATCATTTTTTTTAATTTATCAAGGAATACTGACATTCAACATACACATGGGTCAAGGTCCGGGTGCAAAATAAAATTTCCGACACCGGCGCGCCGATGGGCCATGGTCGATGCGGCAGCTCCGCGTCGGCGTCGGAACGATCATCGTCTGCAGTTGCTGCGGCGCAAAATCCATTTAAATCTTAGTACACGGTCTGCAGTCGCTGCGGCGGAAAATCCATACAAATCTTACTACAGAGGCAATATGATTTTTTTTTTATTGCGATCGAAATATGTAGGTAGATGAAAGTCAGTGCAGATAGAAACTTAAGAATAAATATTCGATTTCATAAACTTTTCTTAAACAAAGTTTTTTTATTCCCCACCTGCAAAAGTAAAATTAAAAAATGTACAATACACACAATTCGGCCCGCATTAATCTAAAATTGAATCCTCCAAAATTCGCAGCTTAAATTTCTATAGAAACTCACAATACCTATTCTAACGTAGACACGCGTAACCTGTGATATAAAATGCGATTTTTTTATTGTACAACGTTGAATACACACACAAAAACTGTGAACCAAATAGGAATGTGTAGTAGGGCTGCCAAAAAAGAAACCAAAAAAATGCTCGCAAAAAAAAAATCTTTATCTACCTTGTTGCTCGCAAAATGTGTGAAAACAGGCATTTTTATATCTATAAATTTCTTCTTCAGACTGGAATTCGTCTTCTTCAGCCTGATGAAGTTTACAGACACAAGCCTCGAACCACTGCGCAGGACAATAATATGTAATAAATGCATCAGGATGGAGCTATTTTAATATTTTAATTTCAAATTTAAATATATTATATCTAGGGATATTGCTAGATATAATATATTTAAATTTTATGCTATGGATTTCCGCATAGTAACGCCTGATTCCATTAACTATATTTTAATTTGTTTTACTATAGTAGGTAATGTAAAGGTGGTATGGAAGGTGGTAACTGGTAAGTGTAATTTATTCCCAAAATTGACCTTCAAAAAACAAACTTTATGTTTTAATTTTGAATAAAACCTTTTTTTTCTATGTTACACAATATAATAATGTAACTACAGAAGGAAATTAGAAACCTTTACACGTATTGAATGGAATTAATGCTGCAACAGACCATACTACAGCTGAGTAATCGTGTGTACTTTTGTAATTGTGTTGATCGAGTAAGCCTTACTCGATCAACACAATTACAAAAGTAATAAAGCCTTATTGTCTTTCTTTTATCCCGAATTCAAAGACGAGTATTGTTTTATCAATCAATCAATCAATTATTTATTTGCTCTAAATGTGGTACAATAGATGTTTATATAAATTAGTGTTTAAGTCCAGCACTTTTAACTATATAATAGCATGCAAATACTTAAATTTAACAAAGGTAAGTTTATATTTCATTACATATCATTGTTTTTTCATTAAGGCATTTAACAACCATGAAAGTAATTCTAAGATTTTAACGTATAAATAGTAAAATTAGTTAAACCTATCATAATATATTATATTGATGACATTATGATGTTACACAGTAATACTACTGTAGAAAGTTAATCTTAAGCGTACTGAGGCTAGACAAATCGTTGTATCGAATTTGTGACAACCCTATAACACAAGCATCTATTTCGGGTCTTTCACATAACTTTCGCCGGGATAATAGAGGCAGGTAGGCGGAGAAAAAAACGCAGTCCCATACAGTGACAGAGGTTATGTGGGAGATGTTACACACTTTCACATTCAACGTTTGGGTGACCCTAGTTATTATAATAGCTCCCCTCACCGATTTCGGTATCGGTAGCCGTTTTCATTAAAACCAGGCCAGCTACGCAGGAGTTATTTTATAGTGCCCAAGTGTGTGCGCAATACACAGAAGTACTCTCTCTTCCTTTTACTCTCATAACCGACACGACTGGCGAGAGAACAGGCACAGGACCGACTTTTTACATGCCCATCCGACGCATGGATCATCTTTCTTGTCAGACAATCAGGTGATCAGCCTGCATTGTCCTAACCAAACCTGAAAACAACATTTTTTGTTGTTCCAACGCGGGAATCGAACCTACGACCTTCGGGTCGAGAGCGAAGCTCTGAACTACTAGACCACAGAGGCTGCCTAGTTATTATAAAATAATTGAAGACATGAGTGGATGAAGGCGATATGTAGCAAAATTATGATTTCGAGAAAATTGAGTTCAAACTGTCAAACATTTTAGAATACATCGTAAAGTATTAAGTTCATTAATCTAAAGATCCGTCTCTATAATCAACGTACTTAATACGTTACTACATATTATTATCCTAAAATGTTTAAGTGAACTATCACTTTAACATTCACACCTTTATTTATTCATGTCTTCAATTATTGTAAAAATATAACAAGAAAATATACAATGCGTATTGCGCTACATATTATGATATTTCAGTGACCAAACATTTAGGTAAGACGTATAACATTTCTTCTTATATATAAAAAATTAATTGCAGTTCGTTAGTCTCGCTAAAACTCGAGAATGGCTGAATCGATTTGCCTATTTTAGTTTTGAAACATTTGTGGAATTTTGTTTTGCTCAACGAAGTGAGCACGGGTCAGCTAGTACTCTCCTAAAAAAAAAATCGATTTTGGTAATAAAATATAATAATTATACAAATAGGTAATGGACCTAGTAGCCCTTGAGCAAGGCAGGAAGGAACAAACATAATAATTATATTGGATAATTTCACAACCAATATTGATCATTCTACAGTCTACCAGATACTGGAGATATATTTGATATACTATATATCTTAGGGCCAATTTTTCAATCGTCAGATAAATTTTATCTGTTGAATAAACATGTGACTTTGACAATTGTTCCATACAAAATCTGCTAAAGTCACATATTTATTCCTTAGATAAAAGTTATCTGACAATTGAAAAATCGGCCCTTAGTAAAAAACAAATCGACGACTATCTTTTCGCCATAAATTTCGCTATGAGAGGTTTAAACTTTAAAATGTTCTGTTTGCACAATACTCGTTAGTATATCAACTGCCTTTTCTTCTTGTAATAATATAATTATAAGGTTTGTAATACTATATATAGTTAACCTAAAACATGTGTTTTTTGTTCTCAAAAATTGTTCACCTTTGATGCAACTACCATTAGACCATGGACGCTCCAGACTTTTTGATCAATTGACACTGTTATCGTATTCTGAAAAACGTCTTTCTCATCATGTATCGTCCCCTTCATGGATATCCTGTATCAATATTTGCGTAAGATAAGCGACGGTCATTTTGAAGAGGAAAAGTTTTTCAATGTCCTGGACAGACTAAGTAAATATTATGTTAGTATTTGGCCTTTGAAATTTCATACGTGTATATCAAGTACAACTCCTTTATTTTATTTTGGTAACTAAAAATATATATACCTAATTTCAATTAATGGTTTATTACAGCGCATGCGACTTTATATCTTCTCTCTAACTTTCTCTTCTTTTCTTACTGAGATTTGGAGAACTGCATACTTTTTTCTAGGCAAAGACAGTGGTTAATAACAGATATTTCGGTAGCGGTGGAGTAAGTGTGTGCGCAGTACACAAGAGCACTCTTCCTTTACTCTCGTCACCCTTGAAACTGATTCAATTTTGATTTTGATTCAGATACAATCGTGCCGCGTACTTTCGAATAAATTGACCTTTGTTTATTTCGATTCTAAGTCGATTGATATGGTCGGGAGTACAAAAAGTTATGATCTAACGATTTTCTTTATCCCAGTTAGTTTCAAGGTTATATACCAAATAAAATACCAACAGCCGTTGAGATCCAACTGATTCAATTCTCTATTGGTTCGGGAGTAAGCCTGCTGGACAGATTACTGACACGACTGTCGAGTGTCGAGAGACCGACGTTCGATCTCTGGTAAGCCTGCAATGTCATCAGGTGATCAGCATGCGCTTATTGTTGTTCCACCTTCCAATGCGGTGAATCTACGATCTTCAGAGTTGAAAACTTTAATGGATACACAATAGTTTAAAGTCAAGTAAGTAGTGGCTTAGAGTTCCTCCAGTCCCATTTCTTCAGAGTTGAAAACTTTGGATACAAAACAAAAGCAGATTTCAATTAAAAGTTTTTTGAATCCAGATTCAAGTTTGAAGTCAGTAACCAGTGTCATAGAGTTTCTATCACTCCATTTTTATGGGTTATCTTCACATGCCTTTTTGAAGGCCCTTATACAAATCTCTATTTTATACAGTCTAGGTTGGGTTCACTTGCCCTTTAACTTTTGAAGGCCCTCATAGAAATCCCTATTTTATACAGCAGGGCTTCTCTATGAAGAACCTGATAGATACATAAAGAACATTAGTTTTGTTCTGTTGAAAACGAATATTGGCAAAATCGAGGGGTCACCCGGTGTAGAGTAACACATGGGTACAAAAAACGGGGTTGCGCAAGCGCAGGTAGCACACGTGCACAGCCCGCCCATTGTACACTTTCTAATGGGGTGCTCTGTGTGGAGCAGTGATAGGTTAGAGAGAGTTCAATTTTGAATAGATGAAAAAACTCAAAACTTTAATAATTATAATAAAACGCCTCCGTGGTCTAGTGGTTCAGAACTTCGCTCTCGACCCGGAGGTCGTGGGTTCGATTCCTGCGTTGTAACAACAAAAAATGTTGTTTTCAAGTTTGGTTAGGACAATGCAGGCTGATCACCTGATTGTCTGACAAGAAAGATGATCCATGCGTCGGATGGGCATGTAAAAAGTCGGTCCTGCGCCTGATCTCTCGCTAGTCGTGTCGGTTTACCGTCCCACTGGGTAATGAGAGTAAAAGGAAGAGAGAGTTCTTCTGTATATTGCGCACACACTTGGGCACTATAAAATAACTCCTGCGTAGCTGGCCTGGTTTCAATGAAATCGGTTACCGAAACCCCAAAATCGGTGAGGGGAGCTATTATTATAATTACATATAATAAAGAGTCGCCGGCTGGTTACATTACATTTAAATAAAAATTGTGTCACGGGGCCTTCGTTGGCTTCGGCACCACGCATGCCTTCCAAAGGTCTGGGACTTTATTGCCCGTGAGCTAGGAACATAATAATAATAATGATTTATTCCTTCTTTCTGTAACAATTACACAACCATATACAATAAGAAAAAAAAACAATAGTACTCTTAAAGAAAATACATAACAAAATAAAATAAAATTGAAAACATTAAAAACATTCTGAAACTTGCAAATTCTTCCGCGTTATAATAGTACACATTCGGTTTTTAATTTTAAAAACAAAATATCAAATGGCTTTCCTAGTCTCGGATTCATTGACTTTGTTGGTAAAAATAGTATTCAATGAACGCACTAGTCATTCAATCAAAAAGCAGATTCAACCTGATGACTGCGAAAACTATACTAATATTATAAAGCGGAAGAGTTTGTTTGTTTGTTTGTTTGTTTGTTTGTTTGTTTGTTTAAACGCGTTAATCTCAGGAACTACTGGTCCGATTTGAAAAATTATTTTTTTGTTGGATAGTCCATTTATAGAGGAAGGCTTGAGGCTATATAACATTACGCTGCGACCAATAGGAGCGAAGCGTCAGTGAGAAATGTTGCAAAAACGGGGAAAATTATTGACATTTGGGGGACTTTCGTTGCGTGCGCCACCACGAACCACGCGATCGAAGTCGCAGGGCACAGCTAGTAGATAATATTAATATAACAATAACCTTTAGTACGTTTCTTCACAAACTTTCATCAGTTGCGAAACCTTCACGCTCTACTTCTGTTTTAGGTCAATTTCCTTTTTCATAATGTCATTTACATAACTCATCCTTTGTATCAAAATTGATGTATAATGTGCAAACTGTATTAATTTGGAGTTTCTATTCAATGAGGTAAGAACTTCAAACTTCAAACTCTTTATTAGCAACCACACAAACTTAGCAACATACATAATAAATCAAAATACATTGAAAAAGTATATAAAAAACATAGTGCCTTGTTCAGCGTTTGCTAAATGATACTACATTTATTTTTCTATGTAGGTACATGTCTATCTATTTTAAATGAAGAAGCATTATTTATAGGGAGTCTGAACTCTTTAGTCCGTACCATTAGCTTGGTCGAATCTTACTTGGTAATGGTAATTCAATAAGCATTGAACAGTAAAGCTCTTAAGTGCAATATCAGTAATAGAACCCAATGCATTTTTATTAAATCACTAGCTGACCCGTGCTCACTTCGTTGAGCATACAAACCGTTTAAACCTTCTCTGGACTTCAACGAATATTTCAAGACCAAAAATAGCCGAATCGGTTCAGCCGCTTTCGAATCGATCGTTGACCAGCAATTCATTTTTTTATATAAGACTAGCTGACCCGTGCCCACTTCGTTAGCATATAAACCGTTTAAAACTTCCCTGGACTTCCACGAATAATTCAAGGCAAAAAATAACCGAATCGGTTGAGCTGTTCTACAGTTTTAGCGAGACTAACGAACAGCAATTCATTTTTAAATATAAGACTAGCTGACCCGTGCCCACTTCGTTAGCATACAAACCGCTTTAACATTCCCTGGACTTCCACGAATATTTCAAGACTAAAAATAACCGAATCGGTTCAGCTGTTCTCGAGTTTTAGCGAGACTAACGAACAGCAATTCATTTTAATATTCAAGACAAGCTGACCCGTGCCTACTTCGTTGAGCATACAAACCGTTTAAACCTTCCCTGGACTTCCACGAATATTTCAAGACCAAAAATAGCAGAATCGGTTCAGTTATTCTCAAGTTTTAGGGACTAACGAACCGCAATTTATTTTTACATAAAAGAAGACTAGCTGTGCCGTGACTTCGTCCGCGTGGTTTTTGAGTAACTTAAACCATTAATGCAGCGCACGCAACGAAAGTCCCCAAATGTGAATAATTTTCCCCGTTTTTGCAACATTTCTCACTGACGCTTCGCTCCTATTGGTCGCAGCGTAATGTTATATAGCCTATTTGCCTTCCTCTATAAATGTACTAGTTCCTAAGATTATCGCGTTTAAACAAACAAACAAACTCTTCCGCTTTATAATATTAGTACTCTTCATCTACGAAAAGTCGGTCGCCGATTATCGTTTGTGAGCACCCTTAAGCCTTCAATAAGCATTTAAACTCTTAAGGGCAATATCAGTAATAAACCCGATCCGTTTTTTATGAAATCATATTTTTTCTCATAATTACTAATAGAAATATTTAGTTTACACATTTAATATCGATTTATGAGACATAGATTCGCGTTAACAAGACCTTAGATCCAAATATGGCGCTGCTTAATTGTCAATCGATGTTTGCGTGAAATGTTGAAGACTATTAATATTAAATCATAACTACTGATATAGAAAATCGTCAATTATTGTCGACTATAATAATGAATAGTTTAATAGTTATTCAAGAGTAAGTTAAGTTAGAACTATAGGTGCGTTCCAATTGCAAGAAAATAATGTCATTATCGAAATTTTCATATTCCTGTTGTTATATATTTTGAAATTAGAACGAATGAAACAGCAATGGGATAAATATTAACGAAATTTTCGTTTCTATCAAGCTACTGGGGCCTTACCTACTCTCCAAACGGATTCGATTTGGATTCAGATTCGATCATGCCACGTACATCCCAATAAATTGACGTTTGTTTATTTTGATTCTCAGTCGATTGATATGGTCGGGAGTACAAAAAGTTACGATCTAACGATTTTCTTTATCCTGTTTAGTTTCAAAGCAATCCACCAAATAAAATACCAAAAGCCGTTGAGATCGAACTGATTCGATTTTCGATGGTGTAGGGAGTAAGCCTGCTGATACGGGGGTGTTCTTAATCATCTCAGACAAGAAAATGTAGAGTGCCGAAAATTGCCATACCTTCTCAAACTCGTATCTATAAAACTACAACTTCTCATTAGAGTCAAAAAACTTAACAAGTTTAGATTTTACTATGACATGGAATACGAGGTTCAGATGTGTACAGTATACATCCAAAATCCATGTCCATATAAAAAATCTAAAACCCGTCTTCGCAAAAAATGGGTCTACAAAGGCTGAAACAAGAAAATAATTCAATTTGAAATTCAGAAATGCAGTAGGTACAAAAATGGTCAAGGTAGAGCCGTGGTCGCACCCGCTATTAGCATCGAACCTTGCAACGGCAGACGAATAATATGCTCTTTCAAGTTCTTTTTTTTCTACCGTAATTCAGTGTGAACTGATGCTCAGATTTTATTAGCGGGTACTTTTTTTATACTCTACTGAAAAGTTGTAGTTTTATAGATACGAGGTTGAGACGGTTAGGCGACGAAATAGAACTCGAAAAGCGTTAATGACATACAGTTGAAAATTGGACACACAAGCGTCGTATTCAATGTCAATGTCAAATTTGACAACCTTCATACAAAAACATCTAGATCAAAATTGGTTCATCCGTTTGGGAAGTACGATACGAGACTCAAACTTATAACATAACTAGCTGTTCCCGCGACTTCGTTCGCGTGGTGTTTGAGTGACTTAATCCGTATATCCAGCTCACGCAACGAAAGTCCCTAAATGTGAATAATTTTCCCCGTTTTTGCAACATTTCTCACTGACGCTTCGCTCCTATTGGTCGCAGCGTAATGTTTATAGCCTAAAGCCTTCCTCTATAAATGGACTATCCAACAAAAAATTTTTTTTCAATTCGGACCTGAGATTAGCGCGTTTAAACAAACAAACTCAAACAAACATACAAACAAACTCTTCCGCGCTTCTTATTTTATACCAATTTTTTTTTTATTTCATCACCTACGTGCGATCACAATATGAGAGGAAAAATTACAAAACCTTGAATCAAACCCGGACCCACATGATAATGAACCGATGAACTTCCTATTACAAAACTAATAAAATTTGTCTCAATACCATTGCCTTATCACCAGTTGCCAGTACATATATAACCCTGTGAAGACCTTCACACATTCTACTCGGTAAATAAACGAGTGCCTACGCTTCTTCAAGTAAACCTCAACGCAGACTATAGCTCTGTAACTCGCTTTCTATAAGTAATTTTGCGTATTGAAAAATGATAAGTGATTAGAACGAACATGAAGACCACCGTCGCGTAGTGGTTGAGTGCGTTGATGTTCAAGCGAGAGTTCGCGGGTTCGAGTCCCGCCGAGGGTACAAAATGTTTTCAATGCTGGGTCATGGATGTGTATGAAAAATCTTAAATATGTGTATAGTATAAAAGTATTAAATATATTTCCGTTGTACCCGTAACACCAGTTCTTCGGATACTTAACACGGGGCCAGATTGAAGTGAAAGAGACGTGGTGTGAAGCGTCCATAGATATTATTGTTAGTATTGAGAAAAATTAAGGCATCAGAACTTAAAAAAATATATATTGTAAAATAACTGGAACATTTTTAAATAATAAGTGTAATAACTTACATAGCTTATTAGTTTTCTTACGTCAAGCACAAAAGGTTGACTACTATCAGTTGTTGAACTTAAACATACTTAAAGATATAACGGGTGTAAAAAGAGCAGTCACTATAACCTTGGGATATGATTATACTACCTTTTCTCATTCTATTAATGTATTTTTTATGTACAAAAAAAAAAAAAAAAGTGTCGACTTTTTTAAACAAAATAAGAAATGGTGAAAAGTAAAAAATTTTTTTTTTAGTTTTTGACCTAAAAAATAACGAAAGGTAGTATAATCGTATCTCAAAGTAATAGTAACTCTTTCTCACCCTGTATACATGGAAATTGTGTGCATGTGACATACATTACGTTGTAACTTACGAAGCGTGACGTCACAATCGCAAGTGACGTCACAAGACTCATACCACGCTCATACAATGTTTCAAACGAGTACACGTAACACGTATCGTCACTGTTTTTTTTTAATCTCAGTTTTTTAACGAAAATATCACGGGGATTATTGAACAAATTCCATTATTTTCCACATTTTAACCAATAACACTGAGCGATCAGCACCGATTATTATGAACTTAGCTTACACAGTCTTTAGCATAATGTAGGTATAGTTAATTTAACCATCTCTGAGGCGTAGTGGTTGAGTACATTTATGTTCGAGCTGGAGGTCGCGGGTTCGAATTCCGACGAAAGAACATAAAGTTTTCTGTGTTCCTGGGTAATGGATGTGTTTTAAACATGTGTATCTATCTCCTCTTCTATATCTTCTTATATAAAATATATAATAAGATATAGAAGACACATAATGAATTGCTGTTCGTTAGTCTTGCTAGAGAACGGCTGAACCGATTCGGCTATTTTTAGTCTTGAAATATTCGTGGAAGTCCAGGGAAGGTTTGAACGGTTTGTATGCTCAACGAAGTAGGCACGGTAATATAGTAAAAATCTAAAATATGTATGTAATATGTATAATAAAAAGTATTAAATATGTTACGTTGTCTGGGCCCCGTAACACAAGTTCATCTGATACTTAGCACGGACCAGATCGACGTGGTGAAACATCAATACTTCACACACTATTAAGTATTGAGAATAATTATATTATAATATTATAATCAATTATATTATAATTATTCTCAATACTCAATAGTGTGTGAAGGTCCTTAAATCGTTAACAGCGTAAACACGTATAAAGTCGATGTGAAAATGTTTAGATGTTTAAATATCAGAATGTTGTTGAGGTCATAATAATTTTCAATAAAAGGACCTCTCAGTTTGTATGTACTTGTATTGATAATTATTATTAACCATACATAATTATAATAGCTAACCGATTTCGGTGTCGGTAGCCGATTTCATTGAAACCAGGCCAGCTACGCAGGAGTTATTTTACAGTGCCCAAGTGTGTGCGCAATACACAAAGACACTCTTTTTTTCCTTTTACTCTCATAACCCAGTGGGACGGTAAACCGACACGACTGGTGAGAGATCAGGCGCAGGACCGACTTTTTACATGCCCATCCGACGCATGGACTTCCTTGTCAGACAATCAGGTGATCAGCCTGCATTGTCCTAACCAAACTTGAAAACAACATTTTTTGTTGTTCCAACGCGGGAATCGAACCCACATTCCACAACCACCTAGTCTCCCACATCCCACTAAAACCACTTGCTGATTGCCATAAGCAGTTGAGATGGGAAGAGTGCCCTAGGTTTATCTAAACACAGGCCACTCTCTTATGACCGGCAACAAGGACAAGAAAGATGATCCATGCGTCGGATGGGCATGTAAAAAGCCGGTTCTGCGCCTGATCTCCAGCCAGTCGCGTCGGTTATCCGTCCCACTGGGCTACGCGAGTAAAGAAAGAGAAAATTCTTCTGTGTATTGCGCACACACTTGCGCATTAAATCGACTCCTGGTTTTAATGAAACCGGCAACCGTCACCGTAAACGGTTTGGAAGGCATTATTACTTGTTTTGATACTAGAACCATATCTTCTCTTCTTCTCTACAAAAATAATTCATTTTTGTAGAGAAGAAGAGAAGATATGGTTCAGCTGTTCGTTGGTCTCGATAAAACTCGAGAACGGCTTAATCAATTCGGCTATTCTTGAAGTATTTGTGGAAGTCAGCTGAACAGACAGCTGAACCATATCTTCTTTTCTTCTCTACAAAAATAATTCATTTTTGTAGAGAAGAAGAGAAGATATGGTTCAGCTGTTCGTTGGTCTCGATAAAACTCGAGAACGGCTTAATCAATTCGGCTATTCTTGAAGTATTTGTGGAAGTCAGCTGAACAGACAGCTGAACCATATCTTCTTTTCTTCTCTACAAAAATAATTCATTTTTGTAGAGAAGAAGAGAAGATATGGTTCAGCTGTTCGTTGGTCTCGATAAAACTCGAGAACGGCTTAATCAATTCGGCTATTCTTGAAGTATTTGTGGAAGTCAGCTGAACAGACAGCTGAACCATATCTTCTTTTCTTCTCTACAAAAATAATTCATTTTTGTAGAGAAGAAGAGAAGATATGGTTCAGCTGTTCGTTGGTCTCGATAAAACTCGAGAACGGCTTAATCAATTCGGCTATTCTTGAAGTATTTGTGGAAGTCAGCTGAACAGACAGCTGAACCATATCTTCTTTTCTTCTCTACAAAAATAATTCATTTTTGTAGAGAAGAAGAGAAGATATGGTTCAGCTGTTCGTTGGTCTCGATAAAACTCGAGAACGGCTTAATCAATTCGGCTATTCTTGAAGTATTTGTGGAAGTCAGCTGAACAGACAGCTGAACCATATCTTCTTTTCTTCTCTACAAAAATAATTCATTTTTGTAGAGAAGAAGAGAAGATATGGTTCAGCTGTTCGTTGGTCTCGATAAAACTCGAGAACGGCTTAATCAATTCGGCTATTCTTGAAGTATTTGTGGAAGTCCCGAGAAGGTTTAAACGGTGCATCACAAACGGTTTCTATGCTCAACGAAGTGGGCACTGGTCAGCTAGTAATATCTATTATAGTCTTAGTATTTTTACCGTAGTTTGACGTTCGCGAATTAATTGTTTAAAGAACTGATGATGATTAGGGCGCAGCTGCAAGACCTAGGACCTAGGATGAGCTATGAATCATACGTAATCTTTAAAATCAAAGCGCTGTGACCTAAATCTCCGCAACAGCGTGTACTTTCATTGTGCGCTCACACACACAAACAAACTTCGTACACGTTCATACAAGCTTGTTGTGTATGAATGTGCTAGCGGTTTGTGTGTGTGGTACACACACATTGATAGGTTTTGTTCAGTTGGTTCAGTATAGTGGTTCTAGTTTTGCTGATTCTGAAATACGAAAAATATGTATTGATTTTAATACCTTGAAATACAAAATAATATATTAACGTTTTGCTACTTAGAAAGTACCGATCATTATTTGACAAGTATTGGTATGGAGTACTAAAATGATATTTATTAACGATCAAAACACATTTTACTTGTATTTGTTACATTAACAATTCTAGGACTATTCCCTGGGAGTTTGGTTTTCTAATCTATACTAATATTATAATGCGGAAGAGTTTGTTTGTTTGTTTGTTAAAACACGCTTATCTCAAAAACTACTGGTCCGATTTAGAAAATTCTTTTGTTGGATAGTCCATTTGTAGGGGAAGGATTTAGGCTATATAACATTACGCTGCGACCAATAGGAGCGTAGCGTCAGTGACAAATGTTGCAAAAGAGGGGAAAATTATTCACATTTGGGTACTTTCGTTGCGAGCGATTAAAGTCACTCAAAAACCACGCGAACGAAGTCGCTAAGCTAGTGTCGTTATAATATCATTGATAAAGGTCAGCTCCATTCAGTTTCTAAAAAATGCATATATTTAAGCGAACTATTACAAAACTACTAATGTGTTCCGGATGTTTCGTGCCTCATTACTATTCTATGGGATGTTCGCTCAACGAATGTCGGACTCACAATGAAGCAAAGTCGAAGCATCAAGTATACCTGAAGCATTATATTTTCTACTAGCTGTGCCCGCGACTTCGTACGCGTGGAAAAGTGATTTAGGACACTTTAATATTTTTAAATATATTTTTAGTTTATTGGCGCAACCGCTGACAACTTTCGCCAATAGGTACTTCCCAGTGTATCCCAGTGTTGATCCCGATCCAGCAAGTCACGTACCCGGCAAGCCTCTTGGTATGCAGGGTATAATAATAATATAGTACCATCCTTTCGGAGCTCGGCAAAAGAAGTAGGCCTTCGAACAATATGTAGAAGTCAGCAAAGGTATTCGAAGTTAGGATAATATTACTCGAATGCACCGTATAGACCCAGCCAATTTTTCACGTTAATTTAGTAAATTATTTAACTTCGATGTCCGTCTGTCTATCTGTCTGGTTTTCAAAACTTTAACACGTGTAGGTATCAAGCTAACAATCCTATTAAATACTCAGGATCTTCTGTCCCTTCTGGCTTTGAAAAAAACAGACTCCTTAGCCACATCTACCCAAAGATTCAGCAGTTTATCTCTCTAATTTTCGACACTCCAAAGGGATCCAAAACCTAAATTTGATACGAAGCAACGTCTTAATAGTGCCGACATAGGATAAAATGCGAAACCATAAAATTATTTTCAATTTTTTTGAACTTACTACCGTTTTTGTCATTAATATTTTGAGATATTAAATTGAAATATATATTGCAATTATTAAGGTATTTAAAACGAAACTCTCGGTTAGACATGGGCGCAGCGGCACGCCCCGTCGAGGATCCAGCAGGCTTACTCTCGACACAACCGAGAATCGAATCAGTTCGATCTCAACGGATTTGGTGTTTTATTTGGTAGATTACTTTGGAACTAATTAGGATAAAGAAAACCTTTGGAACGTAACTTTTTGTACACCCGACGATATCAATCGACATAGAACAATAAATTTTTGTTCTATGTTCTATGTTCAAACGTCAATTTATTCGGGAGTATGTGGCACGATCGAATCTGAATCAAAATCGAATCAGTTTGGGGAGTTAGGCCCCAGCTCGGCGCGCCGATCGGTTTTAGTAGCGTTTTTTTATTAACCTACCCTAAGTATAACAATAATATAAATAAATTAAATTTAGTTTTAAAGAAAATATAAAATAAAAAAAGATTAAATTTGAATGTTTGCAGCGCGGTTCCTGCCGCGCTTGATACAAACGTCCAGCCTTTTTTTAAATTGTCATAAGTTTTTTATTTATGAACCGATTGAGATGAAATAAATGTTAAGTCAAGATTACTACAAATATGATTGAACCACATCTAAATCAGATAAGCCGTTTCTGAGATTAGCGTGCACAAATGCACCGACAAACAGACAAAAATAAAAAAAAATTGTTTTGGGTACTATTGCATAAATAAAAGTCTCCTATAATAACACAGGCACAGTTAGCACATTTTAATAGTATTTTTTACTCAGCAGTCTACACTACACCAGCCCGGCTCGGACGTAAGACGTCACGCAGCAGCCTGCATTACGCGGCGCCCGGTCGAATCACGGCGAAACGATTTTAATTTTGCTATATTTCCTAAACTACTCATTATATTTGCATGGTATAAAAGGCAAATATTATAGTCTTCATGGAATGCTTAAGCCAACTAACGTATTAAAAATGATAAGGATTAATACCGTGATGGTATAAATAGCTTTCCAAAAACCGCTTAATTGCCCGTTTTTTAGTTTGTCGCGAAAGGCTTTCTTTTAATTATACAGTTAATTAAGTTGATTTTATACAATAAATGATAATTTATTTCAATTTGTGAAGCAAGTTCAAAAATACAATTTTTATATTATTATGACACTGTGAAAACACTGTTTTCCCAGAAAAAAAATCCTGATAGTAAGGCACTTATTTGATGTTCTAATCTACTTTAGTGCCACGTTCTATTGCTTCGCGTCACTGTGTAAGCGATCCCCCCGCGCCCCCCACACGAACCGTTCGACCAAGCCGCGCGCGCGAAATTCATCCGACTTGCTTCAAATTTATCGTCACTGCTCGGCTCCTATGTATCGTAGCGTTATGTTATATAGCCTATAACCTGCCCAGGAATATAGGCTACAATCGTACCAAGTTTGGTTAAAATCCCATCAGTAGTTTTTGTTTCCATCGTGCACATACAGACAGACAGACAGACAGACAGACAGACAAAAAATTTACTAATTGCATTTTTGGCATCAGTATCGATCGCCAATCATCCTCCAATATGTATTTTGAAAAAATATTCAATGTACAGAATTGACCTCTCTACAGTTTTATTATAAGTATAGATATAGATTAGTACAATACTAGCTGTGCCCGCGACTTCGTTCGCGTGGTTTTTGAGAGATTTAAATCGTTTATGCAGCGCTCGCAACGAAAGTCTACAAATGTGAATAATTTTGCCCGTTTTTGCAACATTTCTCACTGACGCTTCGCTGCTATTGATCGCAGCGTAGTGTTATATAGCCTAAAGCCTTCCTCTTTAAGTGGACTATCCAACAAAAAAAAATCACCAGTAGTTCCTGAGATTTTTTACGTTTATTTAAACAAACAAACAAACTCTTCCGCTTTATAATATTAGTATAGACATTCACTCAACGACTGTTGGTTCAACTCACATTGACGCTAAAGCCTTGTTCGGACTAGGCTAGTATTTTAGTCTAGTGGCGAGTAATTTAGTAGCTAAACTATTCGCTACTACCTAAAAATCGTTCGCATTACAGTCGAGTAAAGCTCACAAGTCAGTGGTACTCTGCAAGATGAACAGCCTACAGCGTAATAAAGTCAATAAACTGATAAAGCTAATCGTAACGGCTATTTTAGATGAGGTGGATGAGGAAATTTGCGTGATTAATAAAAAGAAGCTGTGGATACGAAAATGGATCAATAGAAGAAATGACCTAACAATATAACACGGGGACTTAAAATTCCATAAGCAATCATGTTCAATGTAAATGGAAACAAATTTTAAAGTAGTTTCCTCGCTCCAGCGAAACGACATTTCCACGTCAACTAATGAACTCAACTAAATCGACAGGTTCGGACTTGTTTAGCCGGCGGCCGAGTGAGCACGGACGCGTGGTGGGGGTGCTACTCGCTACTAGACTACTAAAAAAAATGAAAATAAAATGGATTGACTCGACTAAATTACTTAATAATCCACTCGACAAATTTTTTGGTGTTCAGACACGTTTAGCTACTAAATTACTCGCCACTAGACTAAAATACTAGCCTAGCCCGAACAAGGCTTAAGTCAAAGCATCAAGTAGATCTACAACTGTAGCATAATATTCTGTATTATGACAATATTAAGGTTCAAATTTGTATCTGTCTGATAGAAAGCGTCAACACGTCTTCGTTTATCACTCGCGTCTACGTTTGCAATCATATGTCGATAATACGAATTTGTACGTTAGTAGTGTAACAAAAGAGAGCATTATTCTATAACTGAATAACCTTTGATTTTGATTCTGCGCCTATCTTAATATATATATTTCTTGTGTGCGTGTGTATGTGACTGAACTCCTCCTAAACGACTGGACCAATTTTGATGAAATTTTTTGTGTGTGTTCGTGGAGATTCGAGAATGGTTTAGATTTACAATTGGAACCGATAGGTGGCGCTGCAGTCAGTATGTCAAGCAATTAATTAATAAGGCAATACGAAGTTTGCCGGGACAGCTAGTCTTAATATATATATTTCTTGTGTGCGTGTGTATGTGACTGAACTCCTCCTAAACGACTGGACCAATTTTGATGAAATTTTTTGTGTGTGTTCGTGGAGATTCGAGAATGGTTTAGATTTACAATTGGAACCGATAGGTGGCGCTGCAGTCAGTATGTCAAGCAATTAATTAATAAGGCAATACGAAGTTTGCCGGGACAGCTAGTTTTATATATTTTTGGTTTCTTTCATGTTATAAATTCCTGTAATGTTATGTTATATGTGATTTTGTAATGTTATTCTTTGTATAATGTGTAGTGTAATGATGTTAACGTATCAGATAAAGTTTGTTTATTTTATATCAGTTCAGCCTAAAACATGAAATATGGCCAAATTCCACCTGGGGCACGATTATCGGTTCGATTGTCAATCTGTCCTGCTCGCACGTACACTTGAGTGTCACATGCTGACAATCCTATATTCGAAGTACGAGAACTGACCTTTCAGCTTCAGTCATATCCACCCGTTTCTACAGCCAACCCACACATATGTGTGCGACAACGAACATTATGATATCTTACTAGAGCGAGAAGCGCTAAATGGACGCCATTGAAGAACTGTAGCCCACCTGATGACCCTGGAATTGTAGCGGTACTACTAGCGCCACAAACCTGCATCGCGCTAACGAAGTTTTCTAAGTCTGGCTGTATATGTTCGACATCTGAAAACTAGTACAGTGTGCATCGGCCTGACCGAGCATACCATCTCGCTCGGTCGGGGATCTCCCTCTGGGGCTTCTACTCGTATTCCCAAAGAACTAATAGTAAGGATTATCATACACATATATTCACTCTTGTGTATAAACATGCGCTAGCATTTATCAATATTTTAACTATGATGTCTTATTAGTATGAGTGTGGGGCTCCCGGTTCACTACGGCCGGTTTACCCACTAAAACCACTTGCAGATTGCCATCAACCGTTGAGAAGGGATGAGTGCCCTGGATCTGTCTAAGCACAGGCCACTCTCACCCAACCGGGCGGTTCACCACCATAGGGACCGGACTTCCATCAAATTAAGAGAGCGCTTCGGCAAATTGAAGCGCTTTCCTCGGCGCCGAGACTGACAAAGCCTAGGTTTACCCATCCGTCTACCCAGAGCCCCGTCAGGGGTTAAAAAGGGTTTCTGTGGTATGTCACCACTGTCAATCATGGTAAGTCGTTGCAATGGTGGGAACGTGTTATGAGCTATTTGCCTGTGCCAAATAGGTGCAAAGAATGGAGAGACCTTTCTTTGGGAAGCAAGAAACGTATCAGTATTGGTTGATCAATGATGATGATGATTAAATATTTTACTAAGATCAAATAGAAGATTTTAATGAGAGAACTGAGCATAATTGGTCAAGCTGTCGAATCTGCAGATTGGCTTCTTTATAATATTATTAAACGACGATTTCACAGTTAGTGAAAGACCAATTATGTTTAAATGCTTCTCTTTCGTAATGATTTCGCGAAAACAATTAAATGTCTACCTAACAATTTAACAATATACCTATAGGTATTATTTTAAACGTCAGACATTCGGTAGTTATTCATCATCATTATTACCATTGTCAGCAGTATTGCCGTAAATATTATCTTTTTGTGCATTTTTGTTTAAGTATGTCTAAAAAGTTATTCTTAATTTGCAGGATTTCCAAGAGTAATGTTTAAATTATACTCGAGATCTCTCAATATAATATAGACTACAAGCCCACGAACAAAATGAACCTGTGAAATGACCCAACATGAATAACGCTTAGAAGGAGGTAAAGTTATCATAAGATAACTCTGAGGCGAGTGTGGTACGAGGAAATGGAATTTCTCAGGTCCAGGTGAGGAACTACGACTAATTATTATTAATGTACGGCTTTTTAAAGTTGATTAAAAATAAATGTCAAAAAACCTAATACCGTACTGAAGTGATGGTGCCTGGTGGTAATTGTAGAAGCAATATAGGTCATTTATTACTGTACAGTATTTGTGTAATTCTTTTTGTATACCATGAACGCCGTACATATTTTCAGCGCAGGGATCGAAAGCCAAGGGTTACATATTACTTCTGCTCTACTACTCACATGTACCGCTCAGAAATGACAGCATAGCGCTCAGAGTTATCTTATGATATAGTTACAGCCTTATAAGCGTTATTCATATTGGGTCATTTCTCCGGTTAATTTTGTTCATAGGCTTGTAGTCTACAACACATAATTGCACGCCGCGTTAAGGCCCCAAGCTCTTGCCTTTCTATATTGCTATCTAGCATCTAAACTCGCCCCTTATTATCATATCCATCAACAATGGCAACAATATCAACTATTGTAGCAACAATGTCCAACAATAAAATTAATTTAGTATTTAAACTTTTACTTTCTATTTGGGACACTTTCTCGCAAGTGATGTGTTTGATAAATCTTTGTACTTACATCATTTTAAATGAGCTGTATATATAACTTAAGCACTGAATTAAATATTAAAGTCTATCTACTTGTGACATTTGGGATTGTGAAATTTTGCTTAACAATACGTTAAGTAGACACTTTCGTTTGAAATTGAACAATGCTTACTCGTGCGTCATTTTCTACGTCATTTGGCATCGTGTGACCTAAAAATATTGTTTCAACCTTATTATTATTTTATTATCTTATATATAAAAATGAATTGCTGTTCGTTAGTCTCGCTAAAACTCAAGAATGGCTGAACCGATTCGGCTATCTTTAGTCTTGAAATATTCGTGGAAGTCCCGGGAAGGTTTAAACGGTTTGTATGCTCAACAATGTGGGCACGGGTCAGCTAGTTTGGTATAAAATATGTCGCGTTATCAAAAGTTATTTATATCTTAAGATACTTTTAAGTTTTGGGACTTGTCAAACGTAGTCTTCAATTTATGTATTTGTATATAATAACAGCACAACACTACAGCATGGAAAAATATTTCCATGACAAAATTAACACTTCTAAAAGTGTCCCAAGACAAATTTCTACATTTAAACGCGCTTCTTGTCCTTTACTTGTCACTTAAATAAATTGCTCCTTACGGCTAAGCGCATGACATAAAGCATATTTCAGCGTCAAACAAAACACTACTACAAAACGATTAAAACGCCCCAATGTCAAAGGTCCCAAGATTTCCATTTGGGACATTTGCTATCGATGGCACATCACTATAACGAGGCATATAATATATTAAAATCAGTGTCATACAAAATCATAATCGTTGCGCAACGCTGATGTAACCGAAACGGGCGCAGTGAAAGTGCAATTTCACTGATCTCCCTGTCTTTCACTTTATCGCTCGTCTCTTTCCCTCTCGCTGCTTTCGCGAACACATCTCTCTCTTTCCCTTTTCGTTGTGCTCCGTCCTTGTCTGGTGTGTATAGATTTTGTATTGCCGTCACATTCGTGGTCCAACTGACATGGTTTATTTTTTGGTCATTTGTATTAGAATATTTAGGCAAAACATTAGTTGCGTACATCTTATAACGTTTGTTTTGTGTAATCATATTGTTGTAGGCTTTATATTTCTCATACTTTATGCCTTTTTTATTTCGAATGTCGTCTTTAAGGCTGTTGTATTGCGGCTTAGGAGCTTGCATTGTTTGTTTTTTGTTTTCTACGAGCATTCATCTTATCTCACTTTGATCTGTGATGAAACATTAGTAAGTTATGGGATGTGGGCGCAAATATTTGGGACAAAAAATACCATTCTTTTTTTTTATATTTAAGAAACCTTATACAGCTTAGACCTCCATTATGGATAATAGTTACTAGCACAACACTAGTTTTTTCTTCTTCTACCAAACAACTACAAGCGTCGGCCATTAATTTACAATTGCAAATATTTTCCATTCGTTCAATTATTGTTTCCATTTATAATTAATTCAAATATCAAATTACGTGACAAATGTTTATTAAACGATAGTCGTTTTATACTACTTTTTTATTCATTGCACTTTTCTAATAGAATTAAATCAACCTTGTAATGATTTCTTTTAAATAATGGTAAGCTAGTAATTATTTTATACATTCATTGGTTAACTATAAGTGACCAAGTCCACTTATTTGGATCACGATGCAAATGAAAATGTGCAAATCTCAAGATGAGCACCATACGCAAAATGAGCACCTTACGCAAAATGAGCACCTTACGCAAAATGAGCACCTTACGCAAAATGAGCAAATAGCAAAAATGCTATACGTTATTATAATAAAATTGTCGTAATTGATTTCTTGTGGGTGTCGTAAAAGGCGACAAAGTGGATATATACAAGATGTTAAATAAATGAGTGATAATACTTTAGGATGTGTACTGTGTATGTCTATACTGGAGGTATATTTGAGGAACGTTTTTAAATTTTTGTATGGAAAAATGATGTTATACGAATATTTCTCACACAAACACGAAAGTCAAGGAGGGGGGGGGGGGGGTTTATGTTTTGACGTGTTAGCTGAAACGTCAATTCATGTTATAAAACAACAGTCAAGTACCCAATTAGCCTTGCTTGAAAGCCTGTGGGCGCGGAATGTCCGCTGGTTACTTTCTACAGTTTCTAGCAACCTTGGCAACCCGAAACTGCGTTGCGTTCTTCAGTTTATTTCTTGTACCTTTCATTTATCCGTGAGATAGCTAACCATGGGGTACTGAAGAAAGCACCTCATCATCAACCATCTTCCCCGTGATTGTAATACTATAATTGCAATAACAATTTAGTGATACATAATAATCAATAGAACGAATGTTTGATGTACACCGCTATATATGTACCATATTATTCATCAAAATATAGTATAGTTTCAAGCCTATTCAAAGCAAACAATTAAATCTTCCTCTTCATTATATTAGTATAGATTGTAAAGTATATGAAATGAAATTCACACCATAAATAAAGAGTAATTTGTAAATGTCTCGATCTTGCCAAAATAATGCTAAATGGTTTTGCGAAATTTTGAAAGCAGTCCATATAACAACAAAAATGTCGATACGACGAAATGTCCGAAGAATGTAGTTTGCGATTGTTGCGCACAAACGTGATTTAAAATTTTGTCAAGCCGAATTTTGCGACATTTAACCGAAACTTTAAAAAATGGGTTGCACTCGGGGTGTGCTGACAGAAGTTGAAAACGAAACATCAGGAGCAGGCATATATTTTTGCCTGTAGAAAGAAAGGGGGATTTTCTTTCGCTTCCTCCTCTGCGACAGTAGTCTACTCTGTATCTTACGAATTTTCGATCAGGTTTTGTTTCACGCGAGTTTATTTATCCTTCCCAAAAAGTGTAAAACGCCGCTAAATAAGTATTCACTTCAAAAAGTAGAACCCGACTACGTAAATAAAATAGCCTATATTACTCGGACCTACATATTATGTAGCCTTTATTACTCAGGCCTATATTATGGATCTATTGACAGTTGACACCTCCTTCAACACCTGATCGGTCGTTTAGGCTGTTGTAGTAGAAAGTTAGAAGCAACATACTTTGTTTTAGCACTTCAATATAATACTGTAGGTATACATAATATTTATCCACATTTCACACTTATATTGTAGCCGCTAAGGGAGAAAACAGTTTATAAGATTCCTGCCATCTGTGTTATGGATGTACATAAATAATATTATAAAATTCGTAAATAAACACCCAATATTATTATTGGGATTATTTTTAATTTGTAGTTTGTAAAGTTTTTTATTTTGTTTTAGTTTTAGTTAAAATTTATATTTCAATTGTCTGATATGATATCAAGCAACACAAAATTCTTTGAGACTTACCACGGGATTCAATTGATGTGGTGTTACTATTAAAATTAGGAAACAGAGATAGAACTTGCATCATATTCAATTCCGTAATCGCATAAAATGCTTTAAAACTCGTTATATGTACTACGTATGAAATTATTAAACTGTCCGATTTGGGGTACGACCTTAATACTTGAAATTCCTCGCTCTCACAAGACCTTTACATGAGTCACTCCAACCTTTCCTTTTTATTGTAAAAAAATCGCCATAATGTTTCATAATAGTCTTTCCTCGTGAGTTCTACGAAGGAGTTGGCAATTTGAAGGAGTCATGGTTTTATTTTCATTTATTTGCAAAGATTTTGAATTCGAATTCAACCGTTTTATAATTTCACTTGAGCATTTGAATTATTGATTGCAGTATTTTTAGGGTTCCCTGCTCAATGAGATTCGTTATTGATAAGATTTTTAAGAAATACTTGTGTCTCTCTGTCGCTGTCCCGCTGTATCTCGTGAACCATTTCACCGTTCACATTTTAAGGGTTTCGTGCCTAAAGGGTAAAAACGGGACCCTATTTGTACCCTTGTGCGCTAGTCCAATTATTTACTTTTAGACCCATAAGGCAGAAATATAAAAGATGAGCGAAGTGTAGAATAAGAATTAAGGATAAGTTTTAAAACATTTGAGTTTTAAGTATTTAGAATAATATCAATCTCTTTCTCGCTACACGATATTTGTACGCTGAAGAGATTTCTGTTTATAATTTTAGGCCGCCTTTGTAAAATTCTATGTCAGCATGTGTAAAGTTCTGGTTTCCTAGGATAGCGTTGCCATTATATATGTCGCAGTCATCTTGTTGAATCTGGTTATTTAATTAAAGGTGTAAATAAAAACACTAGGCGGTTATAAAATGGTGTCAAACAGCTCGTACAGATAGCAATGTGTTGATATATTTTTTGATTAATTTACTTTAATGTTCGTTTTATTAGTACTCATGCGGAAATTTCGAAGTTTAAAACTAAAATATTAAATGGCATAAGCATAAAATAAGACTAGGACACTAGTCTCGGATTCTAAAATTTGTTGGTAAAAACAGGATTCAATGAAAGCGCTAGTCATTCAATTAAATAGCGGATTCAATCAGATGACTGCGACATTTACATGACGACAACGTAATAATAAGAGTAATTTATTCCTTCGTCTTGTAACTCAACTATACAATACGAGAAAAAAAACAATGAAAAATACAAAACTAAATATAAAACATAAAAAACATTCTGAAAAAAAAAAAATTTAACACATCAAGCAAATCAATTATCATCTTCTATATTTATAAAGAAATGCCAGTGCAATGCCCAACAAAAAAAGAAAAGAGGATCCTTCTAGTTATGACAGCGTATCTTGCTGCTATCCCTGGTCTTGCGTCACCCGCAAGGAAACCTTAGCTTAACTACTGTTTGTGCACAATTAAGTACATTTTTATTTATTATGTTTTCTGTCTAACTAAAGGCTTTATACAAGGTCCAAGAGTCTTAACGTGTTATTACCATAATGTCCATTAAATCATCACTTCATTACATTTGTTTCCAGCTGCGTCACTCTGCAGGTGAGAGGTATTTTAATGATGTTGACTAAAGGGTTCTGTAGTTAGCATGTGACCTCTGTGGCTCAGTAAGTAGTGCTCAAGCGGGAGGTCGCGAGTTTGGATCCCGTTTGTTGATCCCGACGTTTTTCGTTTGTCTTCTTGCTTAGCGTGAGGATTTTTTTTATCTACACAAATAGGTATAAAAATGTTTATAGATCGTAGAGTCAGATTTATCGCTATGTCATTTAGTCTATTCTTCCGTAGAAAGAAACTATGTCTGTGGTGGTCATACTACACGTGCTAGTACCCATAAAGGTATCACTAATTGTGATGTAATCGGGTAGGTATTGGGGGGTAAGAAAAAAGAGCTAGAACAATCATTATTTTTTTTATCTTTAGTACAACGTAAGTAAGTAACAACAGAACAACGGTAGAATGCTGTACGTCGATTCATACTAAAAGAATTTGATACGAGTAATGTCTCGTTTGGTTTAAAATACTAAAAGCCGTTGAAATAGAACTGATTCGATTCTCGACTGTGTCGGGAGTAAGCTCGCTGGATGATCTGGTTCGATCGAAAATCGAATAGAATCGAATCAGTTCTATTTCAACGGCTTTTGGTATTTTTTTTGCTGGATTACTTTGAAACTAACCAGGATAAAGAAAGTCGTTAGCTCGTAACTTTTAGTACTCCCGACCATATCAATCGACTGAGAATCAAAAAAACATATTACGTCAATTTATTCGGGAGTACCTACCTACGCAGCACGATCGAATCTGAATCAAAATCAAATCAGTTTGGAGAGTAAGGTCCTGGATTGTTTTTTTTTTCATTTAGAATTTAATTTAATCAACTATAAGATTTTATTATTTAAAAAATATGTTTAACGGTAAATATAAGGTAAGTGATACAAATAAGGCCTACCTAATTTCAAACACTCATATCTTGATAAATTATTTGAATATAGTATAAATAAAGGCAAGACATTATTCTTCGGTTCATAAATTTTATTATTTATGAAAACATATTATAATCTTTAATTAAAAATCACTTAAAAAGAGGTAAATCTGGAACCTTAGCCTTAGGCCTTTTAAAAACATAGTGATTTAACAAGGCCTTTATACTTACAGCCTATTTTTATTATAGAATTTTTGTTATTAGAGTATTAACTACATAAAATATGTATTTTTGAGGCCTTTACCAAGTATTTCCATGAGATCTTTGAGCAACACTAAGTTATTTTACTAAATATTTTGCTTGAATTGCAAGTCAGTTTTGAAGTCGCATATCAACAACAAATAAAGAATAATATTAAAAAAAACGTAACCATACAAAAAAATTATAGCAAATTAACATATCTTCCAAAATATTGTTAAATATTGAAAATTAAAATATTTTTTGATAGGCCTTAATTAAACAAGGTAACTAAATAAGGCCTTGGAACGTTTTAAGTACTTGCTTAAGAACATTGATCAGTCTTACCGATAATAAGTACTAGTAAAGGTCATCAATTTCCCTGACAATTAGGAAACACAAATACGTCTTCATCACTTTTTGTCAAGCCTTTGCTAAATCGTTGACCTTTATAATTTAAAGCTTTCCTACGTGGACGGTCCTTAACAACACTGTAGTCAGGAGTAGGCATACATTTTTGGAAATCAGTCTTCTGCAATTTTAGCCAGAGGTTCGTCATCTTCAGTGTCTTCGCCATCAGACTTAGGTTAAGTAACGTTGTTGGGATTTACATTTGCTATGTCACACTCTGATTCTGAAGAAGAATAAATTCTTAAATGTTTCGGTAGTCATCATTTAAAAATGATTAAGCTAATCATCTGTAAATAAACAAAATAAAGTTAAAATTGAGTAAATTTCTAATAAGGCTTGGGTCAGAAATATGGCCTATTAAAAAAGTAGGCCTTATTTAGTACATTGCACTTCATAAATATTAGAAGCTGTACTTAATTCGCAAATTTTGAAAATTACAATTTGCAGTCATAGTTACCTTTTTGATGAGTTATACTGTAATCCGCATTGGTTACTTGAAACAAAACTTTAACGAATAACGTATTAAAATTCGATATAAATGACGACAAATTAGTAGCGGGCAATGAAAACACCTATGCTTGACAGACAACTGGCCGTTACCGTCGTTGTGATCGCGATCGGGCCTTTCGGGGATTGTTTTCAGAATCGTGGAGCTCTTGTTTATGTAATTGTGAAGTATTTTTGATGTAAATATATTTTAAAAGACATTTTCCCACTACAGGCCTTATTTGATTATAGGCCTTATTTGTATCACTGACCTTACAATGTTTTAGACATTTTAAAACAAAAAAAAATGTACAAAATGCATCAGATAAATACTGATTGGTCCCTGAATATAAACATTTTAATGGCTTGGTAACATTTGTGTAATAACTTTAACAATCCGTAAATCATCGATTTACCTTCACAACCTCGTATCTCATAAAATAAATTACTATATCCTAAAAGAACACTTCTTTGATGACATCCTTCAAAAACAAATAACTCACAACTTTCAGACTCGTCAAAGAACAAAAAATAAACTAGTTATCTCACGGGCAAACAATGCTTTTGGAGAAAGGACCACCGACTACATCGTACCACGCTTAATTAATAATTTAGACCAGTCAATAGTTAATAAAATTACTGTAAAAAATATTAAATATAAGCTAAAAGATATCTACCTGGATAAAATGTTGAAAGAATAGGAATAAGGATTTTTTGTTGTTTATTGACTATATACAGGGTGTAAAAAGACCGGTCACGATAACTTTGGGATAAGATTATAGGACCTTGACTGATTCTAGAAATGCACTTTTTTTTAAACTTTTTTTTTTCAAAAAAAAATTTTTTTTCTTTAATTTATTATTTTTAGTCGCAAGTCTAAACTGTTTGGAACAACATTTTGCATTAAATTCCTATTTTTTATAATTTTTGCCTTAAAACGTAATGAAAAGCGATGCGCGGTCTATTGACCTCCTCAGCTGACTGAGCGCGCGGCGCTCACTCAGAGTACCTACCGACTCCCTACCGTAATTGTAATTCATATTGTACCTACAGTCTACACGCGAATACTATAAGCCTTGTACCAAATGTGTTTGTATTAAGTGTTAGGTATTCAACTCGTAAGTTATAAACTAACTCTGGGTTAAAATCTGGTACAACTGGACCTTACACATAGTGTAGTCACCAGCGGACGGATGAATCGTTTTGAACTTGGAACTCCTAGATTGCCTGCATCGTATAGGTATTAGCTCGAATTTGTTATCATGACAAACTAAAACTTTCTCTGTAACAAAACCTGTGTACCTACATACTAACTAACTCTTAATGGCAATCGGCAATCATCGCTTTTTTATGGAAATTACAGAGTCTGTAATTATTAACTGTAATACAGACGATGTATAAAAGCGAAGATTCCTGAAAGATACCTATTTAAAACGTAGCCTACTCAGTCCAAATTCAGATTAATTAAGTAGGTATGTAAAACGACGTCTGTTTACTTACGTGAATGATGTAGCTAGTCGCATCTACAATGTCACGACTCACGTCTCACTTAAACTTTTAAAATTCGTATTTCGATAACAATAGTTCCTAGCAATCCAAGCAGCATAACACAATAATTATCATTAGATGGACACATCACACAACACAACATTACGCTTTCAAACACAATCTACCTATGATGTAAAAAAATACCTAACTAAAAAATAAATCAACCAATATTTTACCTCGAGATATAAACTACAACTGAATTCGAAAATACTTTGTGTCGACGTTTAAAACATACCGACAAACAACTCTTTAGAAAATACTATTTTCTACTTTCTGCTACTTTGTAATAAAGTGCATATTCCCGCGCGGGAAATATGCACACCAAAGGCCTCCCGCGCCGACCGTTGCAAGGGATTGCGGGGCGCGGGGGGCGGCGGGCGAAAGAACCTACTACCTATTAGTGATGTGACCTATGAAAATTAACTTCGACGTAGTCGATATTTTTAAATAATTACTATGTAACTTACTGTTTTACATTCATTCAGCTAAGTTTCTATGAATATCTTTCAGACCACTAATTGAAAATAGATTAATAATGTTTGTAATATTAAGATTTAAAGATGATCTCATTATTACCTAATGCGAGTATACGGTAACTTAATGAAGTATTAAATTTTAAACATTTAATTATGTTACTTAACATTAAAATTATTCACGTATGAAAAATAAAATAGGTAGGTAGGTACCTAATAATTATCGATATCCAAATCTATCGATACTTTAAGTGCATTGGGTGCATGCTTAGCATTTTGCGTTTTAGTGCATTGGGTAGGTACATGTTTTGCGTAAATTATTTTTTTCGTAGACAGTTGGCACGTGGCAGTAAAGCCGTGTGGTTAGATTATTATTTTTCCGCGATAATTTTATAATCATCGTTTTAAATGTTTTAATTTTTGTGTTTATTATTACGGTTTCGTTTCTTTTAGGTGTTTCTTTTGTGATTACTAATTAGTATTATTTATTTTTCACTGTTTAAATGTGTTTGTGTGTGACTTTCATTTTTAAATACCTACGCCATACATTTAAGTACCGCGTAAGAAGATTTTAGGTATATTGCAGAGGCATTGAGGATTTAAAACACAACAAGGTTGGTTATTCAGGTTTTTAATACGTCTTTATTCTGTAACTGAATGATGTTTGATCGGTGAATTTGGAAATTGTCGACTTGCTGGTTAATTTAATTGTCGGACCATATTTTTCGTTTGTAAACTAAACTAAGAAGCTACCTACTGTGTCACAATCTCAATTAATTTTAAGTTTTAAATTTAATTTACTAAATAATAATGAGCATTGCGAATGTCGCATAAACAAGCGTCCATAGATATTATTATTATTATAAACGTGTTCTTAAGACGTTATAGTCGCCTCCGCTAACAGGTGGTATAAAGCTTGGCTTGGCGGAGGACGTGGGTTCGATTCCCGCGTTGGAACATCTCCTTATTGTCGACATGAAATATGAACCTGCGGCGTGTTCTCATGGTGGTCAATCGAGTTAGGTAAACCTCCCACTGGGTTATGGAAGTAAAAGGATAAAGAGTGTTCTTGAGTATCGCGGTATTATTAATATTAAAGTATTATCGCCTCAATCGTATAGTGGTTCAGAGCATAGCTCTCGACCCGGAGGTCGTGGGTTCTATTCCCACGTTAGAACAAAAGAAAGTATTTTCTTAGTTTACTGATTGTCTGATTAGAAAGATAAACCATGCGTACTGCGTAGCAATGGCATGTAAAAAATCGGCCCTGCGCCTGTTATTTTTCCAGTCGTGTCGGTTAATCGTCCCGGGTTATGGGGAGAGTAAAAGGAAGAGAGCGTCCTTGTGTATTGCGCTCACACTTGGGCACTTCTGCGTAGCTGGCCTGGTTTTAACGAAATCGGCCACCTACATCGAAATCGGTGTAAGGAGCATGCAATTTTTAGATTTATTCTATTATGTTTATGTTTATTTGAACACTATCAGCTGTTTTTCTCTATTTGCAATTCGTTTGGATGCACCTGTACGCACGAAAACCGGCGCGGGGCGTGGTTACCCGCTACTGCCCGTGAGGTTGTGTACGTTTTACATTGCGTATTGCAAAAAATTAAAATTTTAAAACAATGGATTAAAAGCAAATGACTAGTACCAGTGGATATACCTCATGCCTGGTTATAACACCACGCCAGAATAGTGACTGCTCTTTTTACACCCTGTATACTTATTTTTATTTTTTTTTTTTATGTTGAGTCTATAAATATTTTTTTTTTTTGTTTTGTCTTTGTAATTGAATAATTATTATGTTATGTTCTAGAATTAGTATTGTTTAAATAACTATTTTAATATTGTATAATACTTGTATACTCCGGACAAACCTTAATGGTTTTTGGAGTATTGAAAAACAACATTTTATGTACCTTTATGAAAATAAATAAATTAAAAAAAAAAAAAAATCTATAAAACTACAAAATTTCAGTAGAGTCAAAAAACTTAATAATTTTAGATTTTATTATGACATGGATTTTGGATATAATAATATACTGTACATAACGGAACCTCATTTAAAATAAAATTCATCTATATCTATACATATAATAAATCTGTAGAGGAGTCGTGTCTGTACATTGAAGATATTTGAAAAAAAATATGATGGGGGACCTTTATTTACGCAATAGTACCCAAAACTATGATTTTTGAAATTTTTGTCTGTTTGTCTGTTTGTCTGTTTGTCTGTTTGTCTGTGGGTTTGTGCACGCTAATCTCAGAAACGGCTTATCCGATTAAGATGTACTTTTCACTAATATATTGCGGCAAGCTTCACTTAACATTTAGTGTTTGTTTTATGTAAATCGGTTCATAAATAAAAAAGTTATGACAATATTAAAAGATCATGTCGTTTTTGCTGGACGTTTGTAGGAAGCGCGCGCCGGTCTCGGGAGCCGTGCGCCGCCGCGCGCGCGCGCCGCTTCAAATTGTATTAGCAGCAAACGCACCGGGGCCGCGGGGGTGACTTTTATTTGTTAGTTTTAGGCTTGCTAGGTAGGAACAATCTAAGATTTTTTTTCTTGAGTTTATTACGAAAGTTATTTGTATAAAAATAGTTAGTACTTTTACTGTACAGTCCTTTGTGATAAGTAGGTACTGTATACATATTTGTTAGCGTAGGTTAGTAATAAGTAAATAAATAAAAACCGGCCAAGTGCGAGTTGGACTTGCACACCGAGAGTTCCATACAAACCTGATTGATATAGAATTTTGATTTGGTTACAGCTTGAATATATTAGAGACCTAAGTATTTGTTATAAGTTTCAATTAAACACATTCATGACTAACGGTACGAAGTTTAAAAAAATCAAAATATTTTTACTACTTATCTATATAATGTTACTAAAAACGTATGGTTTTAGACGTTGCTTGGTTTCAAATTTTATGATTTTGAGTTCACGGGAAGTACCCTTTAGGTTTTGATTCCCTTACGAGTGTCGAAAATGACGAAATTTAGCGACATAAGCGACTGCTTTTGATTGCATTGGCTAAGAAGTCTGATTTTTTCACTGCTTCAAGGAACAGTAGTTCCTGAGTATTTTATATAATTTCATCACAACACGCGTTTCTGAGTAAAAGGGTCTTGACAGACAGACGGACATGGAAATGATCTTATAATATGTGTTTCGTTTTTTCCTTTTTGAGGTACGGAATCTTAAAAACAGTTTTAAGATTTTCATAAATATACTGCTCTTTTTTTGTTTTTTCTATTTAATAAGATAGACGTTAAAAACATCTCGATAGTTACTAAACTGTGTTACAGGGGAAAACTGTTGATACAACTCGATTCCAATCGAGATACCTTTTGAAATTCTAGCCTTTTGCGGCCTGCCCTGGATATGTGTTAACAGTGTGATTATTATGGGTTTTTTTTGTCAAATATCATATTATGTCATAATATTGATAGAGTATTCTCTTATACAAATCTATCTATACGCCAAATGCCGTACTTTTAATACAATTATAGCAAGGTTGAGTAGGTACCTACATTTATACAATACGTTATCCGAGAGTTATACTCAGCGTGCATCATTAGCAATGTATAATATTATTTTGCATCTATATTATAGTTCTCATTCCGTCCGTTTAAATTCATACTACAGCCTACTATTACTGTACATTTTTATAGTTTTCTTTGTCCAAATTATGTATTCGATAACTGCATAATATATAGAATTTTGATAACCATAAGTATTGTGTTTACAGTTAAACTAAAAAAGTTATGTCAATATAAGTTAGATTTATATTTGTCTTGATATTTTATTTCTTAGTTTTTATCATGGACCGAATGGTTTTTATGTTAGGTACAACTTAGGTTTGTTTTCTTTCTTTTGGGACTTTCTATACTTTGCTACTTTTCTGTATAAAATCAGTTAGTACTTTAACAGTGAAGTGATTTATAATCAGTACCTACATGTTTGGTTATTAATAAATAAAAAAACCGGGCAAGTGCGAGTCGGACTTACGCACCGAAAAGACCGCAAAATTAAAAAACAGCGGGGCGCGCTCACTTAATATCATTGTCGCCACACCAGCAGCGTCGGCGTGGAAACGATCATCGTCTGTAGTCGCTGCGGCGCAAAATCCATACAAATCTTAGTACTAGATGTTCGTCGTGTATGTGAGCGTACTATCAAGTAGTCCCGTTCGCATTATAGTAATTGTACACGGTCGTTTGTCAAGCTGGTAGTAGGAATTGTCAACATAAAGTAGTTTTTTAAATACCTCAACGACAGTTTTTATAACTAAAAATATTTTTAAAACAGATTTATTATAACACTGCCCTAAATCACTTTTCCACGCGTACGAAGTCGCGGGCACAGCTAGTGTCATAATAAAATCTAAAATTATTATGTTTTTTGACTCTACTGAAAAGTTGTAGTTTTTTAGATACGAGTTTGTGAATTAATGCTTATTAATGCTTTACCTATTAGGTCCTTAGAGTTACATTGATTGGTGTGAAGGCACCCATAGACATTATTACTTTTAAACAGATAATACTGTGGTTTCGCTATTATCTCAACGCCAGAACATAATCTTATGCATTATTTATACAATTATACACGGCAATGTCGTGATTGTATTTAAAATATATAAATTTTAAATGTATGAATAATTAATAATAGATTTTCCTCGCAAAACGAAGGCGTATTACATATTTATGTCGTTTGTTTATTGGTTCCGGGTGGTCTTGTCGCCATGTGGTCAGGGATGTTCCCATACTTGGACAGTTTTCCTTCTGCTTCCTGAGTCAACTTGTGGGAGTACTAGTGGAAGCCCCAAAGGGAGATCTCCGACCGAGCGAGATGGTATGCTCGGTCAGGCCGAAGCCTACTGTACTAGCCTACCTACGTTGTCGCACACTCCTAGCCGGAGTGGCCGGGAGCGGGAAATCACGGCCTGTGCCCCTCTTCGTGAGGTCTGGTGCCCAGTATGTAATACCGGACACCGAAGTCATTTATAGTTTTTCTAGGAAAAACCCCCCGCCTATCGCAGGGGAAAACCGTTGCGCTAAAGGAGAGAGCCATGGTAGGTTAGACCTGAACGGCGGGGCAACGAGCAGTGCGTGGGGGCCCCCGGTCCTGAGACCGGAGAGCGTGTATGGTTCCACTCCCCCTACACCGCCCCTCGCCCCACGGACCAAACCCTACCATCCTACTGCACTAGTTTTTCAGATGTCGTAGGTATATATAGCGCCGGACTTAGAAAACTTCGATAGCGCGATGCAGGATTGTGGCGCTAGTAGTACCGCTACAAACTAACATAATTAGCTGCTGGTTCTGAAATGAGGATCTACCATAAAACAGCCAGAGAAAATTTTTCTTCATATTCATTTTGAATCTGAAGAAAATTCATCTTGAATCTGAAGACATCAGATTGATGGGCTCTGGACTGATGCCATAAGCTGCAAAGTGAAAACCACGAGTGTTATATTATTGTATTTGAAAATTCAACACAAGTAGACGATTGTCAGCTTGTATTACCCAGTAACCCAGAGATAAATTGTTCTGATGACGAGCATTTTTAGGTTCGTATAGTATTATAAAAAATTATGCTTGCGAAACATAGATAAAAAAATTACCAACCTTTTCGTTATAGGCATTTAACTTGAATGAGACATACCCCAGGTTTCTGAAAGACAAATCAACTAATCAGTGTTTAAATCTCTAGTCAAGTGTCTAATTCAGTACTAAATTTAAACTTGACACTGAGTAGTTGATACTGAAACTATAGTTGAATTAAGTGGTAGATGTCCATCATTCCGCCAAGGAATGACCTAGCCGGTACCAGGACTTTTAACTTTAAGTCGCAATCTATACAAATATTATAAAGCGGAAGAGTTTGTTTGTTTAAACGCGCTAATCTCAGGAACTACTGGTCCGATTTGAAAAATTATTTTTTTGTTAGTATGAGAGAAGAGCATTATAGTCCATTTATAGACGAAGGCTTTAGGCTATGTAACATCACGCTGCGACCAATAGAAGCGAAGCGTCAGTGAGAAATGTTGCAAAAACGGGGAAAATTATTCACATTTGCGGACTTTCGTTGCATGCGCTGCATAAACGGTTTAAGGCTGTGTTTCACCAAGCAATGTTAAAGTTAACGCCATATTAAATATCATGTTATCCCTCTCGTATTTCCAGTCAATGAAAGAGATGGCATGGTATTTTAAAATGGCGTTAACTTTAACATTGCTTGGTAAAAGTGATAAAACACGGCCTTAGTCACTCAAAAACCACGCGAACGAAATCGCGGGCACAGCTAGTGAAAATATATAGTCATAAGCCTGATGCTGATGATGACAATATAGTCATTATACACAGGCTGTATAATTTAATATGCAGTACAGGTGTCAAAGTTCACAGCCTTCTAGACATACCTATTACTGTATAGCTAACTTATCAAAAGCCGTT
Organism: Celastrina argiolus; assembly: GCA_905187575.2. Classification (NCBI taxonomy): domain Eukaryota; kingdom Metazoa; phylum Arthropoda; class Insecta; order Lepidoptera; family Lycaenidae; genus Celastrina; species Celastrina argiolus. The sequence continues at coordinate 17,161,226 of LR994585.1, forward strand.
TCACTTGTCACGACCAACTTAGCCTTACCAGGTGATGGACGTTCGTTTAGAACGTTTGATTATGGTTTGGCTAACATATAAAATTGTTTTAATAAAGGTCCCATTCCTAGAACTTATATTGTAAGTGGGCAATTATTTGGTTTACACTCTCGTATATGCTCGCGAGCTCGATCTCTGTATTGTATTTACAAAAAAAAATAGCCAGCTTTTACTTAGATAATATGCGTCACATGGGCATCTTATTATTGAGTCCAGGGGCCTTAGTCTCCAAACTGATTCTATTTTGATTCAGATTCTATAGTTTCGCGTCCTCCCGAATAAATTGACGTAAGTTTATTTTGATTTTTAGTCGATTGATATGGTCAGGAGTACAAACAGTTACGATCTAAAGATTTTCTCTGTCCTGAATAGTTTCAAAGTAATTCACCAAATAAAGTACGAAAAACCACTGATATCGAACGGATTCGGTTCTCGATTGTGTCGGGAGTAAGCCTGCTGTGCCTGATCTCTTATCAGTCGAGACGGTCATCCATTCCACTGGGTCAGGAGAGCCAAGAGCATAGTGTACTGCGCACACACGTGGGCGCTATAATATTACAATTGTGTCGCATTGAGGTCAAGGCCTGATAATGCCTTTGATTAATTGTATGATTTTCTCAACAATACCTACTAAAAAAATTAACATTCCTCCGCATACTTTGGCAAATATCAAACTCCTTCGTACAAGCCTCGTTAAACAGTACTCAAGGTTTCTACTTCACATAGTATAATGAAAAACTGCGTCGCTTCAAAACCTCGTATCTATAAATATATAAAATTAATATAGTTTTATAACATAATAATAAAACTACAACTTTTTAGTAGAGTAACAAAACTTTATAACTTTAGATTTTCTTATGATATGGATTTTTATTTAAATGAGGTTCAGTTAAGTATTATATCTAGCTTGTGTTAACCTAAAGTATACAGGCTGACTGGTGAGACATGTGCAATACTTACGGAGAGTACTCGGTACTGGACTCCCATTATAAATATGTAATAAAATTAGATACTTAATTTTTTACCAAATTTTCCTTTAAATAAATGAATCATGGATATGAAAATTACGCTGCTAGGCAAGTAGGTATGCCTATGGAGCCGGCGCACACGGCGCGGCGGCGTGCGACATCAACGTAGGTAGTACGGGCGCGTTGTCCATGCGTTGGGTAAAGAATTCTTTAATTCAAGTTTAAGATACATTTACTCAGTGATTAATTGATATTATTTTTTAAATACTATTTTTTTTCATCTCATATAATAGAAACATATCACGTCCTCAAGTATTGCTCATGTCTCACCAGTCACACTGTGTAAAAATTAAGGTATATACTATCTTACTTTAGGTCAATATAAGCTACATAATACACACAAGGTAACGCAACGTATGTACTAAAGAGAATCTTACAAAGCATTATTTAGATTAGTATATTTTTGTCGGCTTTTATGATCTTTACCTGGCGCCTTAGTTTAAAACCCTTAACCCTTTTATCCTATTGTACAAAACAATTTCAGCTTTCTACTTTACTTTCCTAATTACATTGTAAAAGTTACATCAAAGCTTCCGACATTGGCCACACAGCGAGAATGAATTTTAGTATAGAATAATTCATAAGGAACTAACCTTGTACATTATATAATTAACTCTCTCTTTATTTCGGTAAAGTTTTATCACTCATAGTGCGGCAACTCTGGGATAAAGCAATACATATTCAACTCTAATTTCATTCCATAAAACATATTGAACTACTACTTGTGCCCGCCACTTTGTTCGCGTGTTTGTCGGAAACACTATCGCGATAATCCTTTGATTGCTCACGTTGGTTTTTATTACTATTATTTTTAATTTCATTTTTTGAGTTTATGCAACGAACGCAACGAAAGTCCTCAAATGTGAATAATTTTCCCCGTCTTTGCAACATTTCTCACTAACGCTTCGCTCCTATTGGTCGCAGCGTAATGTTATACAGTCTAAAGCCTTCCTCTATAAATGGACTATCCAACAAAAATCAAATTGGACCAGTAATCCTGAGATTAGCGCGTAATATTAAGTAGGTATAGATAAAATTAATATGGACTAATTGAGAGTTATTAATGTAACCCAGACTGCAAAAGGAAGTCTACTTTTGCACAATTACACCGAGATGCGACTGAATTCAACTTATTAATGGAAGAAAAAGGTACACTATTGAACTCTTGCAAGAGCGTAGCTACACTGCGCAGCAAGTTTGCGTGTCAAGTCCCGATATCACCAACGCATGTTAGTGTCAACGGCCTGTTAAAATACCATGCCTTCTCATTCATTGATAGGAATTACGAGAGGAACAACATAATATTTAACGAAGGATTATCTTTAACATTGCTTGGAGAAACACGCCCTTACTCTTGAATTGAAACGAGTATTTGTAGGTAAGTGCTTAGGAGGACGATTTTTTTTCTGAATATAAACTTACCTATCGTTTTACTATTATAGGCCCCACGTACGATGGTTCTTCTAACCGGGTTCATTCCCGAACCAGTCTTAAATGTGCGTTTTCATTTTCATTTTTTTTTATTGTAGTCGATTAAAAAGCGTCGCCATAATTACTTAATTCCAAGCATTTCCATTTCACGGCTTTTACAATTTACCGGCATTGGTATAATTAATGGACGTTTAAATATAGACTGATTACGTTTCACTTTCAAATCTATTTATAAATTGTGTAATGTTTTTCCTGACCCTGCAAAAACAAGTGAATTAAAAAAGCTACGAACTAAGTAGGTATTTTGCATATTTTTTACATAATATTCAATATCACGATGATAAACAATCTAGTATCCATGTTATCTATACTAATATTATAAAGCGGAAGAGTTTGTTTGTTGGTTTGTTTAAACGCGATAATCTCAAGAACTACTGGCTTGATTTAAAAAAGTTTTTGTTGGATAGTCCATTTATAGAGGAAGGCTTTAGGCTATATAACATTACGCTGCGACCAATAGGAGCGAAGCGTCAGTGAGAAATGTTGCAAAAACGGGGAAAATTATTCACATTTGAGGACTTTCGTTGCGTGCGGTGCATAAACGGTTTAAGTTACTCAAAATATATCGACGTCCCCAAGCAATAACCCAGTAATAGCACATTACTGGATTTTTTTATTGCAAATTTAGATTCCGTGGACCATTATCTATATATGTAATTTTTTGCAGAATTTTTCTACGGTTATTTATAAAACTATGCCAAAGGAAAGTTTTATTGCACGGAACCTCAATTTGATTTTTATACGACAAAAATTAATTATTAAACTGTTACTTTTTCAATTTTACGACTCATAATCGGTATTGTAGTAATACTGTAAAATAATTGACATTGAGTTTTGGTTACTGCCATTACAAGATTATTGCAGTTAAATATGAGGCGAGTGTTTTCGGTAATGGCTAGTAACAGTATTATTATTTAATATATTATACATTATTTTCCTTTGGACGGTGAAGACGTGGCTGTTTGTAAAAAGTTTTTCGTAAATACATTAAATATTGGAGAGGCTATGATCTACACTGCTATAGAAAAGGCTAAATCAGATGAAGTTTTTTGTGATAAAAGAGAGAAACACGCAAATAGACCTCGTAAAATGAGCAGTGATACGGAATTAAGTATCATAACACATATCAAACTATTCCCATCAGTAGAGTCACATTTTACAAGAAAATCTTCTAGTCGCCAATACCTTTTACAAAATCTAAACATATCAAAATTATACCGCTTTTACACTGATTGGTTTGAACATCAAACACAAATGTGACAATAGCAAGTAAACGGCAATATGAATCTATTTTTAATACTCGATTTAACTATTCCTTTTTTAAACCCAAAAAAGATCAGTGTGCCACTTGCATGTTATATGAGCAAGCTGATGCCTCAGAGAAAGAACAATTAGAAGAAAATTACAAGAATCACTTACATAGAAAAAAAAGGCAAATTAAAAACGAGGAAAAAGATACGTTTGACAAAAATAGTAGTACAGTAGTACATGTTATACATGTTATATAGTTATTAAAAATCCCTACATTAGACTGCGGAATGTTTAAGACCTTTTGAAGATCAAATACTAATCTTCAAAAGGTCTTAAACATTCCGCAATCTAATGTAGGGATTTTTAATTATAAACAGAAATACCCTGCTTACAATTTTACCATAAAGGTATATGACGCATTACGTAAAAAAGGTTATTGCTATGTGTGGCATTACCATGTGGCCAAAAGAGGCTGTATAGAAATTGGTAGTTGCTTGTTAAAGTTCTTAAAATCTGAACGTGAAAGGGGTATAAATACACTATCATTTTACTCTGATGGGTGCTATGGGCAAAACAAAAATAGATACATTTTTGCATTATACGTTTATGCTGCAAAAACTCTACAACTATCCATAACCCACCGATTTTTTGAAACAGGACACAGCCAAAATGAAGGTGACTCAATGCACGCCTGCATAGAACGCAATATGCAGAATAAAGCTATCTATACACCAGAACAAATTTATAATGCAATTTTAAATTCTAAAGTGACCGGAGAAAAGTACAGCTTAACAGAAATAGAGGGATCTGATGTTTTAGACATTAAAAAATTAATAAATCCTGCGTATTGGCGTCGGGGTACAAACGGGAATGTCATCCGTTGTCCGACATCATGGATGTTCACGTAACTCCATCACAACCACTCCCTGGTTGTGATGGAGTTACGTGAACATCCAGGTTTATTTTAAATACGATTTTGATGGACATTATTTGGAGTTAAGACACCTTACACTCAACCCAAATTAGACGCCGGGGACGAAAATCTAAGCCGGACTCGGCGTCTGAAGATAATATCACTCTAGAGCCAGCTTATCATCATCCTATCCCAATAGGCAAGGCACTTCTCACAGATTTACTATCCCTGTGCAATACCGGAGCAATTCCTGGATATTATCATAGTTTTTACGAATTACTGACGTATTCTCAGGAAAACATTATTAATACTAACACAGTCAATGAAGAAACCTCAGATGATGACTGATTATTATTTTTAATTTCATATATTTAACTGTTTTTTATTGTATGAATACTGATATAGTATAGAGTATAAGACTGTTTATTTTGATGTTTATTTTTTGGTAATGAAAGTTTTGTTTTTTTGGTACAATAATATGTAGTTTTCTTTAATAATCCTATTAAAAACATATTTTATGAAATATCAGTATACAATTATTACAATTAAAATACATACAAGTATTGTGTGGTACTAGATATTTACTGTATAAAGACGGTTTAAATTTCACGCCAATAAGCTAGTAATAGATCTATACTGTTACACACTTTATTAAAAAACTCTCTTAAACCACCAAGTAAATAATGATTATTGCATATTAGTGTTTAATTAAACCGACTTCAAAAAAAATAACTAAAAAGCGATAAATAAACTAATGTATCTACTTAATGCATAATATATACCTACAATTATTTAAATATTTACAACTCAATACCTAATACTTTAACAAAGTCATCTTTAACTATTTAAATATTTACAGTTATCACTTATATTTGGAGTCGGTGCCAGCCTGCAGCCTAGGTAACATAGTCTGTTGTGTTGTTTGACGCGCGCGGCTGGCAAGCGCGTTGAAATATATTATTTCAGCGCGCTTATGCAAATTCGTATTTTTAGTTTTGCTTTGAATTTTAGTGTCGGTCAGTATTCTTAATTACATTTATTTGTTTGGCTGGCACCGACTTCAAAAATAAGTGATAACTGTAAATATTTAAATAGTTAAAGATGACTTTGTTAAAGTATTAGGTATTGAGTTGTAAATATTTAAATAATTGTAGGTATATATTATGCATTAAGTAGATACATTAGTTTATTTATCGCTTTTTAGTTATTTTTTTTGAAGTCGGTTTAATTTTTTTTTTAAAAGTCATTTTATTTCTCGATTTTTAGTTGTGTTGATGCGTTGTGAACTTAAATAGATGCTAGTTCATTTACTTAAGGGTTTCAGTTTATTTAATATATAGTCACTAATTACAACGTCCGTTTGTCGAATTGGTCATATTTTTAGGAAGCTATAATTGTTATTAATAGGTACTTAGTTGAAAGAGTTTGATAATATAATACTTATTAGGTATTTATATTTTTTATTATCATGGGTAGACCCAACGACATTGACAAAGTTATAATATGCAATAACACACAGCCAAACCTGCTGCAGTTTCAATTCGTCAATGTCGTCCATACTGCATAGGAAACAGATCACGAATGAGAAAAATGAGAGTGTGGATAAATTGCTTGTTCTCGCGAGAAGGGCCGGCGAGACTTCTCGGCGAGATTTCTCGCCGTGAGTCTGGATGGTATATTACAAGTATCACGTTAGCCCTACATACATTCGATCAACCAATTGCAGTACTGCTCCCAACTCCTAACCGTTAAGGAGTACTGTAGCTTCATCATCAGCACAGCAGCATCAGATGTTGATTCAAGCATACCTCACAAGCAACATGTTAGCCCTACATACCTACTACTAAATAGTTTCCATCGACCAATTGCAGTACTGCCTTCCAGCTCCTAATCCTAACCGTTAAGGAGTACTGTAGCTTCATCATCAGCACAGCAGCATCAGATGTTGATTCAAGCATACCTCACAAGCAACATGTTAGCTCTACATACTACTAAATAGTTTCCATCGACCAATTGCAGTACTGCCTTCCAACTCCTAATCCTAACCGTTAAGGAGTACTGTAGCTTCATCATCAGCACAGCAGCATCAGATGTTGATTCAAGCATACCTCACAAGCAACTTGTTAGCCCTACATACTACTAAATAGTTTACATCGACCAATTGCAGTACTGCCTTCCAACTCCTAATCCTAACCGTTAAGGAGTACTGTAGCTTCATCATCAGCACAGCAGCATCAGATGTTGACACCCGGAAGCATATACCTGAGTAAGACATGATTACGTAACAAAAACACCATACGAGCATACAATTTTCGGTGGTTGCCCTCGATTTCTCCTGGATCCCATCATCAGATCCTGACCTGGTGAAAATGGGACCACCTCAGAAGTGAACTCTATACAACAAAAAAAAAATTTTTGAAATCCGTCTATAATTGACGAAAATATCGGTGAACATACATAAAAAAAAAAAAAAAAAAATATTATACATACAGACGAATTGAGAACCTCCTCCTTTTTTTGAAGTCGGTTAAAAAAAATCCGCAATAATATCGTAAGTTGACATTACTGAATGCATTTTTATAATTCTATACCGTAATATATAAGTAATTATTGATATAATGATGTACAATATTTTACGTAATTTATATTTTTAATGATTATAAAGATATTTGTATATGTAATTAATTCCCAATACTACAAGGTCGTTCTATAAAAAAATACCTTTCATCTGAGGTATTTAACATGTCATAATAATAATTTACTGAAAAGATATAGCTAAAAAACACATATGATGCTCTCCTGTAAAAATTGAGTTTTGCAATTACTGGGTTATTGCTTGGGGGCGTCGATATGTAGTATGAAAGAATTATTCCCTTTTAATAATCATAATAACAAAAACCAACGTGAGCAATCAAAAGATAATCGCGATAATGTTTCCGACAACCACGCGAACAAAGTCGCGGGCACGACCAGTCTTTAAAATATTTAGTCCCGATTTTACCAACGCATGTTAATGTTAACGGCTTGTTAAAATACAATGCCTTCTCATTCATTGATACGAGAGGAACAACATGATATTTAACGAAGGATTAACTTTAAAATTGCTTGGTGAACACGCCCTTAAAAGACATGGATAATTTGGGCCACAAGGTGAAGCAGCCGTCTTAAACTATGAGAAAATTTCGGTGTTTTTGGTTTGTTTAGGTTAAATTTAAAGAGGTACAAACAGGGTTCTCCGACAGTATGGTGCCAGTACAACACGGCCGTGAGTTCAGCACACGGAAGGCGGAAGCTGTAAGTATTCACGGCGCGGGCTGGCATTTTCGGCACTACGTGATAACTACGTGATGAGTGTCTTCCTCGTAAAGGTGGTGGTACAATGAGGGATTTTAACGTAGATTTTTTAACGAAAAGGACCCCCAACGAAAAGAGTGTTATAAGTTTTATGTGGATGTGTGTATGTGTCTGTCTGTGGCATCTTAGCTCCCAAAAGTAAATTGTGTAATAATAATAATATCTATGTACGCTTCACACCACGTCAATCTAGACCCATGCTAAGTATCCGAAGAACTTGTGTTACGGGTACCAGACAACGGAAATATATTTAATGCTTTTGTATAATAAACATAATATTAAAGATTTTTATTATATTTATACACATCCATGACCCAGGAACGCAGAATACTTTTTTGTTCCTTCGACAGGATTCAAATCGGCGACCACCCGCTCGAGCACCAAGGGGCTCAATAACTGCTCTACGGGGACCGTTGAATATCATAAAAGGGTAGCGATTTTAATTTTGTTTTTTTTTTAATTTTTATAAAAAAAAATAGATTTTTTGAATGAGAAAAGGTAGTAATCATATACAAAAGTTATAGTGACAGTTCTTTTTATACCCGTAATATAATATATCAAGTCCAAATCCATATAAATACATAAGCCAGGCGCCTTATCCCCCAGTGTGTCACAAAAGGAAAGCCTCAACCTGTGCCTCAACCGTTTGTTGTCGAAACGCGCACGCGCCGACACGCCGCCGGTTTGACAAATTTCATGAGGCCTTGAGCGCCGCCATTTTCCGCACGTGATTCAAATACAAGAAAATGTCTGTTTTGGTTCATCATCAACAGCAAAATGATCCACCGATTTTGGCAACGTAGGTCACCGTCACCGAAATCGGTGGGGGGGGGGGGCATTATTATGATTATTAATTATGTACCAGGGGACCTATTACAAGCTCTTAATTCCAGTCAGTTTACGCCATACAACATGGCTGCCTGGAATTTTCGCATTAAGACTCAGATTAATTATTACAATCACTTATTGACAGCGGTCACGTGACACTTAACTTGCTTCCGAATGTCTCATTCAGACAGCCAAACTAGGGTGGATCCATTCAGAATTACATGTTATTGTAATATGAAAAAGAACAAGGCAGTTTAAGGCCGTATTATTGAATTGCCTGGAACCAGGCTGGTATTGTAAAAGACCATATACGGCCCCTGGGGACCTATTACATGCTCTTAATTCTAGTCAGTTCACGCCATACAACATGGCTGTCTGAAATTTTCGTATTACTATCACATAATAACTGCACAATGACAGCTAGTTAGCGGACGAATGTCACTTTCAGACAGCCAAACTAGGGTGGATCGATTCAGAATAACATGTCGCTGTAGTATGAAAAAGAACAAGGCAGTTTAAGGCCGTATAATGAATTGCCTGGAACCAGGCTGGTATTGTAAAAGACGGTTTCCCTACTATCCCTATTCCCTATTCAAATCAACAACTCATATTGAACGCTGATTGGTATTTGGTAGAATATTATCAGACAGAAAGGAACGGACAGATATTTTATAATTACATCACGCTCGCACTAGCAAGATTTGTTAAAATTCCACAGATATATTCACCAAAGACACCGATTAGTTGACATACGATTTGAATCAGCGAGCGAGCGTGATGTAATTATAAAATATCTGTCCGTTCCTTTCTGTCTGATAATATTCTACCAATCAGCGTTCAATATGGGCTGTTGATTTGAATGCCTTGTTAGTTGATCATTCATTTGAATAGCGTTCGGGAAACCGGAGAGATGAATATGCTTTGAAGATATACAGGGTGTAAAAAGAGCAGTTATTATATACTATTACTTTGAGATCCTTATTTTGGAAATGTATTTATTTATATTTTTGCTGTCGAAAACAAAAAAAATGTTTGTAAAAAATACATTTCTAGAATGAGAAAAGGTAGTATAATCATATCCCAAAGTTATAGTGACTGCTCTTTTTATACACGTTATACGAAATAACGCGACGTTTTGACTCTACGTTAATCTAATTTGAGCCTAAGAGTTGGTACACATTAGGCGCTTTCGCGCTTTGTTAACGCGCGTTTTGAGAACCAGGATTCCTGTACAGACAGTGTACTCTGATGTACAAGTGCGCGTTTGAGTATGTTACTCAAACGCGTGCTTCTTCTTTAACCAAAAACGCGCATCAGCAAAGCGCGAGTCAATAAGCGCCTAATGTGTACCAGCTCAAGGGTCTTCTGTAATGGAGTCCTCAGTGCTGACGTCAGATGTCAAAGGCTCTACTAATTCAACGGTGGTGAGAGGAGACATAAAAATGACACTTGTAAACAGCACAATATAAATAGCTCTTTGTTATACATAATCATAGAGGCGAGTCCAAAAATAGAATGGACATATCGCCATGATATATAGGCATGTAATTGATTTGGTATACAATGCCTGCGGCTGTATATGTTGGATATCGATTGTACTATAATTATATTATGACAAATAAGAATATGTTTAGAATTTCATAGCATTTATTATTATCAATGTTATTTTTCTAGCTTGGAATTATTGTTATAGGTATTTATCAATAATAGAATAGAATAGAAAACATTTATTTCAGACTAATATAACAAACGCATAGATTAATTACTGTGTTAGTTTTAAAACTTAGCTTTAAATGATAATTATTGCAATGTTAGTAGTGTTAGTAAATAATACATTAAATTCAATATTAACCTTTTTTTATAGTAATAATTGAACATTATTACTATAAAAAAATACTTTCAAATACTGTTGTTGCAAAAATCTGTGGCTTTAGGTTCTTCCATTTCTATCGGATTCAGTTACTTTTCGAAGATCTTCTTTCAAATGCCCAGGGCTTCCCGAGATCTAAGGAAGTATCTTCTGCAACTGCTTTATTGGTCTGCTGTCTGGTTCTGCAGGGCTAGGCTGAAAGAAAAAGTAGAATGTTAGTGATATTACATTATGCTACTTAGAACTAAGCATTAGTCTCTCATGCCACCTAAATACATTTGACAATTTAAGAAATGGGCTTGGCTGTAATAATGCCTTTTATTGTACGTGAATACGTCGTTGTGTTTCCTTAAGAGGAAACACGTTTTTACATACAAAACAGGGGTCTACCTGAAATCTTTTTCCTCCCTGGATAATGCTACTAGAATAATTTTTTAAAAAAATATCTATGTATACTGTTATAATGTCCCTATTTTCCTTGTTTTTCATAAATGAATTTAAAAAAATATTAAAAGACTTTCAAAAAGCTACTTTCGGCTGTGTTTAAACATCCAGGACACGAATTGGAGTACATTTTATGATAAAATAAAAACATAAGAACATAGTTCAAGCCATTTTATAATGAAAAAAAATACCTAAATCGATTAAGTTTTGGACGACGAAACAGCGGTCTCCTGATCGTCGTTTTCTCGTGCTTTTAATGGGTAATTTCAGTTCAAGTTGCAGTTGTCTCTGTTGGTTAATGGTTTGATCGGTCAGTTGCGGCACTTTACAAATACCTATATTGCATTTTTCTAGCCATCCATTTTTCTAGTGGTTTAAGTTAGGATGGGGAAAAAAGGTACATATTATGTAGCTGAAACACGAACCTGTATCCTCTGATTTGGTTTTTATTGGTAACTAGCTGACCCTTGCCCACTTCGTTGAGCATAAAAACAGTTTATGATGAAATTCAACTAAAAAAAACAACCCCTAACTCGGGAACGCGGAATCCGCAACGCGGGAACCCGGAACCCGCAGCATGGGAACCCGAAACCCGCAACCCGCAACGCGGGAACCCGGAACCCGCAACGCGGGAACCCGGAACCCGCAACGCGGGAACCCGGAACCCGCAACGCGGGAACGCGGAACCCGCAACGCGGGAACGCGGAACCCGCAACGCGGGAACGCGGAACCCGCAACGCGGAACCCGCAACCCGGAACCCGCAACGCGGAACCCGCAACGCGGGAACGCGGAACCCGCAACGCGGAACCCGCAACGCGGAACCCGCTACGCGGGAACCCGGAACCCACAACGCGGGGACCCGGAACGCGGAACCCGCAACGCGGAACCTGCAACGCGGGAACGCGGAACCCGCAACGCGGGAACGCGGAACCCGCAACGCGGAACCCGCTACGCGGGAACCCGGAACCCACAACGCGGGGACCCGGAACCCGCAACGCGGGAACCCGGAACCCGCAACGCGGAACCCGCAGCATGGGAACCCGAAACCCGCACCATGGGAACCCGAAACCCGCAACGCGGAACCCGCTACGCGGGAACCCGCAACGCGGGAACGCGGAACCCGCAACGCGGGAACGCGGAACCCGCAACGCGGGAACGCGGAACCCGCAACGCGGAACCCGCAACCCGGAACCCGCAACGCGGAACCCGCAACGCGGGAACGCGGAACCCGCAACGCGGAACCCGCAACGCGGAACCCGCTACGCGGGAACCCGGAACCCACAACGCGGGGACCCGGAACGCGGAACCCGCAACGCGGAACCTGCAACGCGGGAACGCGGAACCCGCAACGCGGGAACGCGGAACCCGCAACGCGGAACCCGCTACGCGGGAACCCGGAACCCACAACGCGGGGACCCGGAACCCGCAACGCGGGAACCCGGAACCCGCAACGCGGAACCCGCAGCATGGGAACCCGAAACCCGCACCATGGGAACCCGAAACCCGCAACGCGGAACCCGCAACGCGGAACCCGCAACCCGGAACCCGCAACGCGGAACCCGCAACGCGGGAACGCGGAACCCGCAACGCGGAACCCGCAACCCGGAACCCGCAACGCGGAACCCGCAACGCGGAACCCGCAACGCGGGAACGCGGAACCCGCAACCCGGAACCCGCAACGCGGAACCCGCAACGCGGGAACGCGGAACCCGCAACGCGGAACCCGCAACGCGGGAACCCGGAACCCGCAACGCGGGAACGCGGAACCCGCAACGCGGAACCCGCAACGCGGGAACCCGGAACCCGCAACGCGGGAACGCGGAACCCGCAACGCGGGAACGCGGAACCCGCAACGCGGAACCCGCAACCCGGAACCCGCAACGCGGAACCCGCAACGCGGGAACGCGGAACCCGCAACATGGGAACGCGGAACCCGCAACGCGGGAACCCGGTATCCGCACCATGGGAACCCGAAACCCGCAACGCGGAACCCGCTACGCGGGAACCCGGAACCCACAACGCGGGGACCCGGAACCCGCAACGCGGGAACCCGGAACCCGCAACGCGGAACCCGCAGCATGGGAACCCGAAACCCGCAACGCGGGAACCCGGAACCCGCAACGCGGGAACCCGGAACCCGCAACGCGGGAACCCGGAACCCGCAACGCGGGAACCCGGAACCCGCAACGCGGGAACCAGGAACCCGCAACGCGGAAACCCGGAACCCGCAACGCGGGAACCCGGAACCCGCAACGCGGGAACCCGGAACCCGCAACGCGGGAACCCGGAACCCGCAACGCGGGAACCCGGAACCCGCAACGCGGGAACCCGGAACCCGCGACGCGGGAACCCGGAACCCGCAACGCGGGAACCCGGAACCCGCAACGCGGGAACGCGGAAACCGCAACGCGGAACCCGCAACGCGGAACCCGCAACGCGGACCCCGCAACGCGGAACCCGCAACGTGGAACCCGCAACGCGGAACCCGCAACGCGGAACCCGCAACGCGGAACCCACAACGCCAAACCCTTCCGTGAACGTTGCTGGTTCTGCGCTGTCAAATGGAATAAATAGTATCCTATGTCCGTCTACTGGCTCTAAGTTACTTCCTCACCAATTTTCAACCATATCGATAAAGCCGTTCTCGAGTTATAAATAATTCATTTAACTAACACGACTTACTTTAATACAAAAAGCTGATGTAAAGATGAAACTAACATAAGCTAACGCCCGGTGAATGCTCCCGTCACAGTCGGTCCAGCCGATTCGGTGATCATTAGTTAGATAACGATGATGATGATGAAAAGAAGCCTAAATTGATCCTTATAACTTTAGCTATCTACCAGTGAAAGTCTCGTTAAAATCGGTCCAGCCGTTCCAGAGATTAGCCGGAGCAAAGAGACACGCTAACAGACAGACAGACATTTTTTTTTAATTGCATTTTCGTTTTCAGTAGCAAGAAAAAAAAAAGACAGAACAGACAGACGTTAACTTCGCACAAAGACAAATGACGACATAGTGGCGTCATATCATGACGTTTTCGATTTTTTTTAATTGTTCGTGAATTATGACCATGGATCTAACTCCTTCGATCTGATTTTTAAATTAACATTTATAATATATTCTTATTACAACTTATAAGTTAAGTACTTTTTTTAAATAGGTATATTTATAGTTGTTAAAAGATTAATCGATTTTTTGAGTAAGTCTCTAGTGTTTAATAAGAAAAAGTGTTAACTGACGTAACATTATCACGACGTTTATTTCATTAAATCATAATTTGTATATTATATTTAAGATCGTATATCAGTGAAAGCAAATCGTAAAAAAACTCATATTGGTTATGTTGACAATAAATATCTAATAATTATTAAATAAAGTTTAGTAAATTCTGCAGTTTTAACAAAAAGAAAATATTTATTTTATTATGTCGTCGTTACAACGTTACGTCGCTCATTTTTGATAAACTGTCAAATGTTACCTATTAAAATGACCCGACTATATATTAGTGGTGGACAAATAGTTTAATGAATCCAAATAGTTTAAGTTTATGTTAATACGTTATTTATAGCATTTCATAATTTTTATTTTCCATTTGTAAACAATGTCGTTACCATGACACCAGTGTCATATAAACTGGCAACGACGTGAATCGATTGAGCCCAGGTTCAAACCCCGCGTGACCATCACGTATTTTCTACTTTTTTCTAATTTTCTGCTTATTTTTTTCAACATTTTCTTTCATAATAACCTTTTCGTGACAATAACGAACATACCGTTAAAAAAAATTGCGAAATTGGTCAAGCCGTTGTCGAAGCGCACACGACGTAAGAAATTTTGGAGGTCGTTTTTTTACACTTTAGGCTACATTTTTGGGGTTTTAGTAAGGAACCCTACTTTTTTTAAACATATAATATAGCCTATGTTCAGCGCTAGGAATGTAGCTTTCCAACGGTGAAAGAATTTTTCATATTGGTTCAATGGTTTCAGAGCCTATTCCATTCAAACAAACAAACAATCAAACATTACCTCTTTATAATATTAGTATAGATTGAATTGTGTTGTTCGTGACCCTGTGAAAGCAATTATGACGGCAACATTGAAGCTCCATTCATATTGCGTGAAGATATAAAGGTGCTAAATACATAGATTATGCGTAAATTTCATACAAGCTTCGAACAATGTTCTAACCAATTATCGGCAAGTACAACGACGATTAATCACTTTGTAACCCACATAGCATTCAACATTATATAAACCTGAGGGTGGCTATGATTGTGAGAAATGTAGGATATGGGTATGTCTCTGTTTCTGGCTTCCCCGATATTTTTTTTAAATAAGAGAAAGAAATGGGGAAAAGAGAGACAAGATAAAAATGTATTATTTAAGGAAAGTTTAATTTAGTATTATTTGTGCAAGTACTTTCTATCATATAATAAAAAAATACAAACAGTAAACAAATCCGACTGATCAGACTGTACATTTTAGACTTTTCATGGGACACGGAGTAAATCTAGATTAATTATAAATGATTATATACCACCAATTGTTATCACAGTATATTGAGCTTTATTTACATTGATGTCACATTGTATCAGAACGGAGTATCCTGACAGTTTAAACAGTTCTGTCGCTGGACTAGTTTGCAAGTTATCTTGAGAAGAAGACTTTATCAAGGCCTTCTGATGCCACAGATTTTCTGATCGAACAGTTTCGGCCATTATTATGGATCCTCTATGGTTTAGTGTGAGTTTTTGTCACTACTCATAGTAAGGAATCAACTAGAATCAGTTACAGCATCGAAATATTTACCATAGATTGTTGTTTCGGTGTCATACAAATTGCAGTCCTAAACTTTGTACGGTGAGAGACAAAAACTTGCACTGGTCTTCTCTGTCCCAAAAGTTCCCGTCTCATGGTGGCCCTACAAAGGACACGTCCTTATGCATAGATAGCGCATTGTTTTTGCCGGTTCCACCATTAATTACCAGGTGGGCTCGCGTCCGCCCACTCCGGCCCTGGGGCTTCAATAGAAAAAATCAATGCCAGTTTTTACAATAATGCATAGTTTTATGAAACTTTTTATATATGCTGAAGTATATATTACAGTAGTCACTAGACTAGTTTTGACCGGATTGTATCGATTCATAACCGCGCGACTGATACCGCTCAAACACGGTTAGGTATACCTATACTTAGGGAGAGGCTCAGAATTATCCAAAAATGTTAAGTTCCGTTTTTTTTATTTAAACTTACTGAAGCATACCATGCTAAGTCCCGATTTCACCAACGCATGTTAGTGTTAACGGCATGTTAAAATACCATGCCTTCTCATTCATTGATAGGAAATACGAGAGGAACAACATGATATTTAACGAACGTTTAACTTTAACATTGCTTGGTGAAACACGCCCTTAAGTTTACATACAAAAACCGTTATTTTATTCTTATGTTATTTTAATACTTGTTGACACGGAGGTAACAGTAGTTCATCTTGTTCATTTATGCTATCACGGTTGTAAAGTACATAATTTCTATCCTACAGAGATTCCGTACCCAAATGTTTACACACAAAACGTCTGACCGTATACCTAGATTCAACTTTTCTCATTCCCTTACTTTCTGAAGACACTTTGTGATTCGGCTCGTTCTAATTTTCTGTTCTAATCACACAGAAACATACAATATAATATCATTACAATTTTTGTCTTAGCCCAGTCTGTAGAATTTATGGCTGATATGCCTATTTATGTGCAAATGAATTAAAATCAACGTAAACACATAATTTTCTTATCATTTTCATTATAATCACATAATAATTAATAAACAATATCAATAATTATGTTCAAAGTATTGGTATCGTATTAGAGATACATATAATCGGTTTTCTACTCGACACTGAATCTAATTTACGATCTAGATACTATTAATAATGTATAATAAACCTGTATTGATTTCATAATCTGCAATATTAATAATAGACCTAAGTAGATATTGTATCAAATATTTGTTTTGCTAATACATAGAAGCTTTGTTTTTTGTTATTATTTTTTTTCATAAAGGTACACAAAATGTTGTTATTCAACACTTCAAAATCCGTTGAGGTTTTTTACCATTTAACCATTATGCTGTTTCAGCTATGATGTCCATCGCTGGATGTAAGCTCCCCCAAAGTATTTCATGGGTGCTAGTTGCCTCGCGCTTGGCAGGCGAGTTGGCGATAGAAAACTCCGCGGCAACCCTGCTGCATATTTCCGGATATATCCCCTCTGTCGCCTTATACGACAAACAGGGAACATGGTTGATGAACTGAGAAGATACACACATGTAGGTATGACAGTCGAAGACAGAAGCACAATCCTCATATATATTTATTTATTTATTATTTTTAAGTCGACGAAAATAGATGGGTAATAAGTAATAAGCCAATTAAAATTTTTCACTGATTTTATAGCAGTTGTTAAAATAACAGTCACTATACGATTATACAACCTTTTCTTTTATTTTTTTATTAAGAAATGGTGAAAAAATTAAAATATTTTTTTTTGTAAAAAAAAAACATTTCCAAAATGTGGAAAGATAGTAGGTATCTCAAAAGTTCTTTTTAGTAACTTTATATACTTAATGCTTTACAATTTAGTACATTGACATGAGCTCAGATCTTGAACAGACTATCAATTTTCATGCACTTTTCTTTGAGGCCGTAGAATATTGCCGATTAATCCGATTATATCTTAACAATGTTTACCCAAACAATTTTCAGGGGCGTATTCATGTCAATCACGCCCGCTATGCCGGCGATCCTTTCATACCGACGAGTAGGCACCTATTGACAAGTGCTACGAATCTCATTAATCGCCCAAGGCCTCGCTTTGTCTCCGCTGCCGACGCAGGGTCTGGCACCAGGCATGAGATGTAGCGGGTAGTGCGATATTTCCATGTTGAGCAATTTAATAAGTTCCTAAAGATTTATCTCCAGTTACTCAGCATCTACTCAATGTTTTCGTCTATCTGCTGACATAATTGTTCAAGTAAGTGGCGTTCAAGACATAAGCTGCCATTATCATTCCATCAAGAATTTACAAAGTGAGTTTCATTATTTGGCCAAGAGACAGATGAAAAGAGAATTTTGGTCGCTTTCTAGAATTTACATAATCGATTCGATAGAATGAGGGACGTCGCAACTATCTGCCGTAAAAGAATCGGTCGTAAGAATCGACCTTAAGTTCTAGTAATCCATCCGCTAAACTCAGGCGGATCAGATAACCATACATATCAGCTTCAGTTACCTTCCCTTTGGAGGCCCTTATCCATATCCCTGATATACAGGCTAGAGCTTTCCTATGAAGGAGAACTAGTTTTCATAGATATATAACTCCATCCAGTGGACCACAGCGCGATAAATAATTAAACCTGCCAGCACTTGCACCACAACTAATGATCACATAACTTTAATAGACTTTAGCGTAATTTGCATATCGATTTATGGTCTGAAATATATTCCGCTATCGTTCCTCGTGAATTAGCGCTAGGAATTCTCATTGTTTGCATCATCAGCCAGTTGTCGCGGTTTGACATATGAGCAGACAAGTCTGATGATAAGCGCTGCTTAGACACTCAATACAAGAGGAATAGAATCTGGGCTACCAGTATTTCTGGGTGTTAAGAGCTGCCGCGTCATAAGAAGAGTGTGTTACCGGCGTTTTAGAACCCCTGAGATAAGGCCTTTTAGACCAGAATTTTGGAATTGGGACTTCACGCCAACAATCTAGTGTTGTGGGATGTTATGGTCTGAAATATATTCTGCTATTAGTTCCTCGAAATTCTCATTTTTGCATCATCAGCCCCTTGCTGCGGTGTTTTTGTCATATGAACAGAGAGGCTTGATGATAAGCGACGCTTAAACACTCAACACACGAGAAATTTCATGTGAGTTACAAGTATTATTGGATGATAAGGACTGCTTAAGCAATAAGCCTGCGTTATTCAATAAGTCGTATGTTACCAGCATTTTAGAACCCCGGAGACAAGGCCTCTTAGGCCAGAATTTAGGAGTTATTATACACTCAATTTATTATTAATTAAATGTTCAGTTAAATACTTGACTTTGGTTTAAGTTCTTCAGACGTATTCTCGAAATCTTTGCTTGGAAGATAGACAAGCATGTTTCTTGAGAGCATCTCAATTGAAAAAACGTCTAAGTATTTAAAAATACAGCACATTAAACGCCATTCTTTGGGGTCTAGTAGAAGACTGATCACTTGACTATCTGATAATAAACTAGAAAGATGATATATGCGTTAGACGGCCATTAAAAAGTTGGTACTGCGCCTGATCCCTCGTCAGTGACGTCAATCTTCTGTCCCACTAAGTTACACCGTCTCATATCTCTCTTATACGAGAGTAACAGAGAGTGTGCCCTTGAGTATTGCGCATACTTGGGCACTGGCACTATAAACTAACTCCTACGTACCTTTTCTGGTTTCAATGAAACCGGCCAGCGTCACCGAAATCGCTATGCTATTTCATTAACTGGTTTCTTGTTGAACTGCAGAATTAATATTTGTTGTGTAATTCCTCGCGTGTTTAGTTAACATAAATCCTCTCTAAGTATTTGAGATAGGCGGTGGGACTCTTAATTTAAATTAATCTTAGTAATATCGATGTTTTTTAATGGTTAATATTATCATATTTAATGAAATAATTTTACTTTGAATAGATTTGTAAATATTGCCTGTGAAAACATTATTGCTGAATCGAATATGTTTACTATACCTAAATAAAATTCACTATATGAAAATATAGAAAAATAAGTTATATATTATGTAGTTATTTTTCTGTTATCTATATTTTTATAATCTTTATTTTTACGTTTAAAAAAGAAGAGTAAAGTTGTATATTTTAAAAGTGAAACGAGACATTGTTTTACCTGTCAAATAGGTTCACAAGCAGAGTTTGCGATAGCAATTCTTGAGACTTGTTTATTATTACGGACCTTTATATCAAGACCACCTGATGATGATTTAATCGAAACCGCTAGTATCATTTTGTAAAAACTTATAAAAACGTAACAAAAGTTGAAAAGTGTAAATAGAAAGTTGTGTCTTATTATTGTGAACATGCATTTCCATCAGGAACTAACAAAATATTCAATCAGTTACACTTTATATCAATAAATGCTATTGTTTTAGCTCTAATTCTTTGTTCTTCAATTTAAGCCCACCTTAATAGCAGTGTAAGAACAAACTTAGAAACTATTCCAGTTCTAACTTTGACTAGGTAATGTATGCGGTGTATATATGCCATACCTTGTTAGACCTCCTAATATCTTCAAGGCGAGCGCATTGTCTAGCCTAAAACCTGTCTAGATTTATTGTGTATTGTCCACCTGCTTTCGGCATCTACCCATATGTATGTATGTCGATATTATCATAACTTCGGTATAATAGTTATATGTATCTAGGAACCCTTAGACACCACGTCAATCGGCTCCCATAGTAAGTTCTCAAACAACGGAAATACTTTCAAATCATAAGAAGGAATAATGTAATACCAATGACTCAGCAACATTTAAAAGTTACTGCTTCCTTGGCGGGACTCAAACCTGCGATTTGCGCCTTGAGACCTGATGATTGAACCATTGAGCTACTGAGGCCGACAAAAAATGCAGCAATATACCGCCCCCGCTGTGCATTCAGATGCATCACGGCCTGGTCGAAATGATACAGAAAATTACAATTAAAATTAAAAAAAACCCTCTACTTAGCGTGTAACATTCCTATCACACCTAACAAGCGACCTGATGCCTTTAAAGACCTGAACCAATTTCCACCAAACATAGCTAAGAATACTCTCGACTGATATACCTACCTTTCAAACAAAAAAATCGCATTATAATCGAATCATCCGTTTGGGAGCTACGATGCCCCAGACAGACACATACACATTAACACGGACACGTCAAACTTATAACATCCCGTCGTATATTTGCGTCGGGGGTTTAAAAATAATCATTGTTATTAACAACTAAAACTACTAACTAGTAAAGTCAATAACTTACTAGTAAAGAAGATAATAATATAGGATTATGTACCAAATATGTATCAAATAATAATTTAAATGCCAACTATATAGCAATTAAAACTAAACAAAGGATGCAAAATTAGCATATAACATAACCCTTTAGGAAGGATCTGATAGGACGAAAACTCATTATGGCGCACAACCGAAAACACACCCTAAAACATTAGTAACAAGAGTGATTCTCATAATTTCTGACTTACGACCTTTTGGAACATGCGCTTGAAAGAACGCCCTTTGTTGCAAAAAAAGAAGCTGCACGCCACATGCAATGTTGATTGGTGCAATAGAAAGCAATTTTACTTAAGCAACATAATATACTGCATGACCTGTTTTAGGAGGGGGGGTTCAAAGTACACTTGGTCAGGGGGGGTTAGGTATTTGTGACGACGTGAAAATCAATCTCATAATTGAATACAAGAATGGAAGAAGGTGATGTGTCGCAAAATTCTGATTATTGAATACAAACAGTCACATAAACATTTTAGAATACGTCATAGCGTAATATGTATATTTTAATATTAGATAATGCTAAAGATCGATCGGATCGGATCGGATCGGAAGTTACAGTTTCTGGGTAATTTTTTTGCCACATATCACCTTCATTTATTCATCTCTTCAATTATATTAAGTACTTACAAGGAGGAGAGTGGGGGAGGGCTGGTACCGGTATACGGAATACCGGCTACGTATGAATTCTTCATCCAAAAAATATCCGAAGAAGAGTCCTGTGGAAGTTTTTTGATGATATCAGTTATGCAAGACATTTTTTTTAATTGATTAAATTATAATCGACTTCCAAAAAAAAGATAAAAAAACTATAACCTAACTTTCCAAAAAGGGGTCAAAAGGCTGCAATAAGAAAATAATTCAATTTCAAATCTAGAAATGCATAGGTAGAAAAATGGCCAAGTGGTCGGGGTCGATGGGTATGCCGCCAGTCGCTGGGTTCGATTCCCGATAGAAGTATAAACGATATTTTTATAAACAATAAATAATTGTAGCATGAGTGGATGAAGGTGATATGTAGCTAAATTCCGATTGCGAAAAAATTTTGTCCAAACTGTCACTTAAAATATGTCGTAACGTATGAAGAAGGTACATTAATCGGGGGAACAGACTTCAGAATCAATCTAGGTAGGTACTGTAATACGTAATACCATGGACCAAATATACATAATATAATTGGTCTATGGTAATACGTGCTGTAATACGTAAAGACATATCCTATAATGATTATTAAGTGACAGTTTAAACTCAATTTTTTTCGACAAAAATTTCTGTGACATATCACCTTAATCCATTCATTTCTTCAATTGAAAATGTGCACTGATCACATCATTTATCTAGAAAGATCATATATAAATGTCAAAGGGTTTTCTAAGAACAACCTCTATTTGAACACTTATTACAGCCTATAAATTAGCCATCAGCGAAAACCCTTGACATTTCATAAAGTGGCATCACGGCCTCGTGTTCAACCAGACATCGCCGTATTTACACTCGGCAATTAGAGGTTACACGACTAAATTGAAATGATCGTTAGAACACGATAATGGGCTTAGGGCGTGTTTCACCAAGCAATGTTAAGGCGAGGAATAACCGCAACTAGCGCCACTCTTTTTAAAATAAATTTTACAATGACACAAGGATCTTATAAAAAAAGTAATCAGTTAAAACTTTAAGTAAATAGCTAAACTAATTTATTTATTTATTAATTACAGCTCTAAATCCTATACTGTATTTACTCTCATAAGTAAAGCTAACGCTATGTTAAATATCATGTTATCCCTCTCGAATTTCCTGTCAATGAATGAGATGGCATGGTATTTTAACATGGCGTTAACTTTAACATTGCTTGGGGAAACATGGCCTTAGAGCATAAAGTTGTAATGAAATTTATAAGAAGTTTAAATATGGAATGCGCATTAAATTTTTGCGCATAAGTTTGATAAAAAAAATCGTATTTAGGGCCATACAAACATCGCGCTACAAGTAAATCACTACAGCGCCTACCTACCTATTGCTGTCACACACTCCTGGCCAGAGTAGCCCGAAGCTAATGAGCCCCTCTACATGAGGTATGGCTCCAGTATTAAAGATAACGGACGCCGAAATTATTTCTAGTTTTTCTTGGGACAACCCCCCGCGGCTACAGCGCCTAAGCTACTGATCCGATAATGTGAGGAAACTACGTAAGGAACTACGTGAGGAAACACAACGGCCGTTTTTCCATACAGAAACACAACTGTTCTACTATCTATACGACCGCTGTTTTTTCCCGAATAATGCCACTGGAGTAATATTTTTTTTCCTGAACCTATGTACATACTATTAGCAGGTACGTCCCTATTTTTTTCATAAATAATTTTTTAAATTAATTCTTAAGAGATGTCCTGGACCGTCCAGGCTGGACGTCCAAAAAGCTAAAAAATATGGCGAGCATTTCGGCTGTGTTTAAACATCCATGAAACATTTTTTTTAAGTTTATAATGAAAAAAATAATGCAAATGGCAATTTCAGTTCAATTTGCAGTTGTCTCTATCGGTTTGATCGAGCAGCTGCGGGACATAAAAAGACTTTACTTAAACCTATTTTGCATTTCTCTAGTTTCTCTAGTACCTGTTTCCTCTCAATGAAAATTGTATTAACATTAATAACAATATTCCTAAACATAAAGTAATCATTTACAGGTTAATGTCTCTATAGTAGGTACGTCCGAGATAAATTTAAAACGAAACATAATAAAAACACCGAAATTTACACATATTTACTTAGTGTGCACACTTATCAACACTTTCACCGGAATTTTAAAGAATTACACTTCATTATCCAATACATTTTGTAACAATTAAACAATAATGATAATAAATACCTATGTTTAAACATCAAATGAAAATCAGTCGCCATTTTGACACTGCCGATTGTAGAATATAAGAATATAAAACGAATTCATAGCAAAACAATAATAATTGGTATTAATATTGGCCAATTGGCATCACTGACTAGTCTATGGTTGTGTCATAGACGGCTTTGTTTACGTTTGGGTTAAATTTATCTCGGACGTACCTACTATATAAATCATGGCTATAAAGTTGTAGATTTAAAGATTCTATTTTCAAACGCTACCCATCTATTTGTCTCCGTTCTCTTCAATTCGGTCGGGTTACACGAGTGGCTGGCCTTGATGATTGACATTCCTTGCCCTTTCTTCCATGATGTCTTCTGTACGGTGATCGCATACGAGAACCGTCGTTAATATGCCACGCTTCCTCAAGGTCGGTTCTATGTGCAGGACTCTTTATGTGGTGCTAAAAACAAAATTCGACCTTAAACCGTCAGATCAGGACTCAGTTTCGACTGTGCTCGATAGTTAGCCTAGACTTTGCGGACGTGACCAGGTTTAGACATCTGGAGTATTAAAATTCAATTGATAGGAGATCATAATTTACAGTAGTGTGGAAATCCTGTTGTCATGACGATGTACCAAGATTTGTATCTCGCCAATTGGGTTATATTTACTTTTGGACACATTACGCAGAAAAATACAAATATCAGCAAAATTTTAAATAAGAATTGGGACATTTGTTAAACATTTAAGTTTTGTACACTTAAATAAAATTATTTATCGCTTTCCCGCAAAACGATGTTTGTACGCAGGTTGGTAGGTATAATCACAATCAGGGATGTTAGGGAACTCCGTAACCGAATCAGAAATGAATGTTTTGCTACTGTAAAAAGGAAACCAAAATTTAATATCCGTAACCGAAATTATTCGAAACAAACGGATAATCCGAGATAAATTAATATCCATAGGTATCTGTATCCGTATCCGAAATTCCATATCCATTTCATCCCTGGGTATAATGTCTATGTAGGGTTAACAATGTGACGTCACAATCGGTTGTTCCATTCTCGTTCGCACATTATATTTCATAGTTCAACATATTCATTATGTTTAATGGTACTTAAATTGTTTTAGTTTTACATTATTTGTTTACCAAGGGGCTATAATAACATCATTAAAAAAACATTCTAAAGGCAAGGTTAAGATTCTTCGCGCCGAAGCATTCTCACGAGATAAAAAACTAAATTTAAAGTGTAAAAAAACTCCCGACTTAGCGCGTAACATTCCTATCACACCTAACAAACGACCTGATGACTTTGAAGACCTGAACCGATTTCCACCAAACATAACTGAGAACACTCTCGACTGATATACCTTTCAAACAAAAAAAACCGCATTAAAATCGGATCATCCGATGGGGTGCTACGATGCCACAGACAGACGCATACACATTTACACAGACACGTCAAACTTATAACACCCCGTCGATTTTGCGTCGGGGGTTAAAAAAGAAGAATGACTTTGTACATTCAGGATAAAGTGCTCCTCTTACCAGGGAGAGCATGTTAAAAATAATTAGTGATATTTATCAATTGAAATCAAAACCACAATGGAAATACCAAACCTGGCTTTGCAACCGAAACCGGAAATGAATCATCGGCATGGTTCGTTTGAAACCCAAACCAAATAGAAATCTAGTGTTTTTAACTTTTTACACATTGACTAATTGTGAAAAATTCACTAAAATATCCCTACGGTGTTTTACGCTGAGCTATTATAAAATATGATTCCCGTTCTAGTTTATAGAATTGAATAATATTGAACAAAAAAGAGACTAGGGTTTAACGTTAAGGGCGTAATAAGGTCTGTTGAAATTAACACTTAATCTATGTTATATTCTTAGTTATTTACTAGCCACTGTTTGTTTTCTACATCTACATCTATACTATAAAGAGGAAAGATTTGTATTTTTGTAACGTCTTAACTCAAAAAGTACTGGACCGATTTTAATAATTCTTTTTTCATTAGAAAGCTACATCACTGAGTAACATAATATGCATATAAAAAACTACTGCTGGTCGTTAGTCTCGCTGAAACTCGAGATCAGCTGAACTGATTCGGCTATTTTTGGCGTTGAAATATTCATGGAAGTCCCGGGAAGGTTTACACGGTTTCCATGCTCAACGAAATGGGCACGGGTCAGCTAGACCTAAACAAAATACCTAAATAAAAAGAAAATAAATAAACCAAAAGGGAGGAACTCTCCTTATTCGTGGTTACCAAATTCATCATTTATGGGCGAATTTCAACCAACAGCGACTTAAACTAGAATAAATTTTTTAAAGTATTTTAAAACACTTTAGTAAATATAATGCTAAACTTTATTTATTTATCGTATTACTCGTGTTTTAATTAAATGATATCGAAATAAGTGCGTTTTCCTTCCACGCCATGTTTGTATGCAAAAACGATGTATTTTTTGCACACACCGCACTTTATGTGACTATTTATTTCTATTTACATTTATTTGCCGCGGAAAATGATAGTTAATTGCGGATAGCTAAGATTTTTCCAACGGTTACTAATTATAGAGTTAAGGTTATGTAAATGAAACCATAATAGGTATATCTATTAGACAAATTGTGTCTTCTTTAGACATACATAAAGTGGAAAAGGCGAAGCAATTAATTTAGCATTTAAATTGGTCGATTCTGTTGAGGCTATAATAGACAGTATGTAAATCAAATTACTTTATTATGAATCTTCTTTTGAGTCCTATAAACTTATGTACATGGACATACCACCAGATGTTCTACACAAGATGATATATTTATTAATTACTAGCTGACCCGTGCCCACTTCGTTGAGCATAAAAAATATATTGAAAAAACCGTTTAAACATTCCCTGGACTTCCACGAATATTTCAAGACCAAAAATAGCCGATTCCGTTCAGCCGTTCTCGAGTTTTAGCGAAACAAACGAACAGCAATTCATTTTTATATATAAGATGAAAAGTCGTTGCTATTATTTTAATCTTAAAACTTAAAAGGACAGAATAACAATTCCAAAATGAACAGTCGCGTAGTAAATTCATATTCGAAAGTAGTATCGCGTTGAAAAGTTTTAACATTCAAATTTCAGTCGAGGTGTAAATTCATATCCGAATATACAGTCAAGTTAAAAAGTCATAGCCAAAAGGACGTGCGATTCCCAAAAGTACAGTCACGTCGAATGTTCATATTCAAAATTACAGTCCAGCTAATAATTTGTACCCTAAAGGACAGGCGAGTGGAAAATTTAACTTTAAATACAAAAGGATAGTTACTCCCTTAAGTACAGTCGCATAGAAAGCAATAAAAAATACATACTCAAATGTACAGTCGCGTTTAAGACTCATACAAAAGTACCGATGCATTGAAAATTCATACCTAAAAGTACAGTCGCGTTGAAACTAACGCCACATTCCATGTACAATTACGAGGCATTACGTCGTTCCGCACAAGGTCGCGATGTACAGACGAGCACAGAATAAATACCAGTTTATTAATGTTATTAAGTCGCAATATAGATTGAATGAAAATGCGTCGACACTTCCTGTTTGTCAAAAACCAGCTTTTCCGCGGCTGCGTAGATATTATTCGTAAATATTTTCATACTACAAGTAGGCTTTTAACCGATTTCGAATAAAGAGGTGGTTATTACACTTATAAAAATTATTTACATTGAATAGGCTCCGAAAGTACTACACCATTAGGAACAAAGCTAGTTACGGCCGTATTAAAACGGTAATTAAGTTAAGTATCTCCTATTCCTGTGAATAATACCGCCAAGCAGAGACAGTAGATTCACTATCCAGACGTAAGAGTGGAAAATTGAAGTTTGTCCCCAAAAAAGAGGGGTTTATACGTTTGACGTGCCTCAGTGTGTGTCTATGGCATCATAATTCATAACTCCCAAACGGAGAACTGATTCTGATCTTTTTGTAAAGCCTTAATAATCATCATCAGTTTGATCACTGCTTCACAATTTGTGAATTTTTTTTTGTTATTGCCGCCTATAAATATACACATATTTCTGCTAGCGACTGTAAGTGTAAGATGTTAGTGCATCCGCTGCTAGAGCCCGGAGGTCACAGGTTTACTGCCTTTTGTAAGCTCAGTAGTAAGTACATAGTAATACTTAGAACAAATGTTGTTACGAGTAGAAACCTAAACATACTTTTTAATATTGCCATAGATGGTGAGAAATAGTCGCTGCGATCAGCGAGAGGGGCGGCAGCGGCAATCGGCATTTGACAGCGGCAGCAGTATGCGCCAGCGGCAATCGGCATTCGGCAGCGGCAGCAGTATGTGGCAGCGGCAAACGGGAGCGGCATACAGAAGCCCGCGTAGCAGTATCCAGAAATACGAGCGAGACGTTGGACTAGTACGTCTTTCTTTTTTTAAACACTCTTATCGTTGTGTATTGTTGTTGTAACATGAAGCGTATATAGTATGTTAGGGTGTGTTAGGTAGTATTATCAATCATTAATATCATAGCCTGTATATTTAAAAGCGTGTGACAGCACATCGCCATTAAATGTGGTAAACTTTTATAGTCCCCAATCATTTACAAACTAAGAACTAATTTTAAATACATTTAGGGTCAAAACGGTGCAAAAAGACAACGCACTAACCTTGAGTAAGTCAAATTCTTTGATGTACCGTGGGCGGCGCAAAAACTGTCCTATGACATTGGCGGCTTAGTGCCACATGGTTCTTGCTAGAAATGAACGGAGGCGAGCTTGGAACTTTGTCGCATTAATTATGGTCTCGAATGTCGACTGGACAATTGCTTCTGCCCACACTACTAATTTGAGCGTGCGGCGCGACTGTAAGCGACTTTATTTATGTAGAGCCACAGGTACCAGGTGCCTTTCCCTTAATTTTTTGGCCTTTTGTGTCATTACAATTTTGTACTGTCTCCCACTTTGCTTACGGAGGGATACTGGAATACTTCCTACTCCTCCTTTTTTTTCTTCTGATTAATTTCGTTGTGGGTCCCAAGACAGTCTGAGACTTAGCTTGTCCCTCGGGCACCCCTGAGATCATATCAAAGGGCTTGTCGTGGTTGGTTACCGCTGTTGACCTGGTTTACAGGAGTTGCAGGTGGGAATGTGAAGTGGGGCAATGCCCGTTAAAAAAATGGTACCTTCAGTACAAATTATTATTATGTCAATTTTTTTAAATCTTTATTAAAAATAATTATATATTAATAATTTTCTATAGAACATTAAATGTTTTTCAACATCCACATCTAATTATCTTAGCGTTGAAGTCACGAACGCATTTAAGACTTCTTGATTTTCATCTTCAATTTCTTGTATTAATATAGAGTATAATAATTGATTATCTTACTGTCTCTTAGTGCTTCTATTTTTCTTCTTCTGAAAAACTCCATGTTAAAGTAAGTAAAGGGTGACAACGTTAACTATCCCCACTTTACAATGTATGAGTTACCCCCAAAATTCAAATTAATATTTTTATAATGCCAAAAACAATGTACAAAATATTCATATATCCTGAAAATTAACAAATAAATAAAAACACTATAATAGTCCCTAGTAGCTACGACCGCTACTACACTTAGCCGATCGCTAATCGCTCCGCTTACCGCTACAAATGAGACCCCACTGAATTATAATTGCGTGGGCGAAGAAATTTTAGCAGGTAGCTTATGTAAATTCGGATGGCACCGTAGTTTTTTTTTTAATTCGCAAACTATAGTTATTGGCGTTTTCATTTAAAAGTATACTAATATGTATAAGGACTGTAAAAGATTAATCACACTAATATTGTGTGTTTGGTATTCTTAGATTAGTACCTTAGTAATAGTTTACTTAGTTATAAAATAAATTAAGACACGAATGGATGAAGGTATGATGCAAAATTATGATTTCGAGAAAATTTACTTCAAACTGTCACATAAACATTTTAGAATACGTCGTAAGGTATTGTGTTTATTAATCTAGAGCGTGTTTCACCAAGCAATGTTAAAGTTAATCCTTCGTTAAATATCATGTTGTTCCTCTCGTAATTCCTATCAATGAATGAGAAGGCATGATAATTTAACAAGCCGTTAACACTAACATGCGTTGGTAAAATCGGGACTAAAGATCCGTCTCTATAATCAATGTACTTAATATGTTACTACATAATATATTATCCTAAAATGTTTAAGTGACAGTTTAAACGTAATTACGTAAGAAATTTTTTTTTGCGAAACATCACCTTCATGTCTTCAATTATATATTAAGTAACTAAACAAGAATTACGCGTTTAATTAAAAAAAGATATAATTTATTATACTACCCATCCACATCTTCTTCTATCTCCGTACCGGACGACCTCCGTAGCGCAGTGGTTGACTGCGTTGGTACTCGAACGAAAGGTCGCGGGTTCGAATCCCGCCGAGGGAACAAAAAGTTTTCAATGTTCCTGGGTCATGGATGTGTATTAAATCTGTGTATAATATAATAAAAATCTTAAAAATGTGGATCGTATAAAAGAATTAAATATATTTCCGTTGTCTGGTACCTGTAACACAAGATCTTCGGATACTTAGCACAGGGCCAGATTGACGTGGTGTGAAGCGTCCATATATATATTATTATATTCTTATTATTATTATCTTCTATATATATAAAAATGAATTCCTGTTCGTTAGTCTGGCTAAAACTCTATAACGGCTGAAACGATTCGGCTATTTTTAGTCTTGAAATATTCGTGGAAGTCCAGGGAAGGTTTAAACGGTTTGTATGCTTAACGAAGTGGGCACGGGTCAGCTAGTAATATTATAATATTTAAGTTTTCTATTCTGCCGATATTTTGTGATGTAGTAAATATGTTTATGGAATAAGTGTTTTTTAAAGCTTTTATTTAACTTGCAATGTAGGTATGTATGTAAGGATGTTCGGGTGGAATCTTGCGACGCGATTTTGAAGCAGATACTCTCAACCGATTAAGCTGAAATTTGTATGCACGTTTAGATTGGATGACAATACTCGATTAGTTGTGTGACGTCATTCTAAATCCAATATGGCGGAACATCAAAGATGGCGGAATAGTGATTTTAATGTATTTCAACAATATGGGTATCAAATGAAAGGGCTTTAGCCCTTTCATAGCTTTCTTAAAAAGGGTTTTTGTTTAATTTATTTATTCATTTTATTTTAAGCACTTTAAAAAATAAAATAAAAAGCCCAGCAACGCATTCATGTTGCCTTCTTGTTTTTACGCGAGATAAGTACATTAATAAAATATCAAATTATGAATCTCACCTTCAGCGGCTTATGTAAGTTAATAACAATTTCTACAAAAACGCTTCTCACGACCGCACCAGCCTTGATTCACTTCTCATGCCTGTTTCAATATCAAAATTATCCGAATAGATAAATTGTGAGCGCTATAACATAGTTTAATTGGCCCCTGAGGAAATAAAATGTTGCTAGGATTATTCCTACCGGATTATCCGTGGGGAATCGGACAAAGAACAGGATCACCCCATCAACTACCCGTCCCGAGGGTATTTTAGAAGGTGACAGAAGGAACTATCGCTTCAGCTTCATACCCTTCCCTCTCTTACTCTCCTCAAGTATTTTATTGGGGGTAGTTGTCACCACTCACCACGCTTCTAGTGATGAGTCAAATTGGTTTTGGTCTTGCAGTCTTGGTCTTGCAAAAAAGCTAGACCAAGACCAATACTATCCTTAGTCTAGCAAGACCAAGACCAAGACAGAATAAGCAAGACTAAGACCAAGACTGTCCAAGTCTTGTTATTGGTCTTGCTTTCCGCATCACTGTAATTACGGGTCCACTCCAAATCAAGAAGTTTTTGTCGATAAAAACCGCAATGTTTGATTTTTTTTTTAATGTTTGTTAAGATCTTATTGCAAGACCAAGACCAAAACCAAGACTAAACGTATTTCAGCAAGACCAAGACCAAGACCAAGACCGAGTGATCAAGACCAAGACCAAGACCGATACCAAGATCAAGACCGATACCAAGACCAAGACTAGACGAATTTGAGCAAGACCAAGACCAAGACTGAATAAGTAAGACCAAGACCAAGACTGTCCAAGTCTTGGTCTTGGTCGATTAAACATACAATACAGTGTTAACCCTGGTCAGGTGTTAGGTCAACGACCAGTGACTTCGTGTGTATAGACAAGGAGCCCGCGAGTCCCAGCATACTAAGATTGTCATATTATTTATTTTATCTCGTTATGGTAAGCAATTTATATGAGATGCCAAAACCAAAAATGCTCTACGCGTCATTCTCTTCGCACTATATTCGGCTTGGCATATGAACCGTGGGACATACTGTATACATACACTACCAAAATCATTACTCTTCCTTTCTTCGCCGTAGTCGGGTACGCATCACCTTTCATAGATGTTCTTGTCATCAAAAGCCTGCAAAACGAGCGCATGTGATCGACGCTCAACAAATCTCGTAATCTACACGTGAATCAAGATACTCAATTGCTATGAAAGCAATAAAAGCAATTTAATACAAATTAATACTAGAAGTCACGTTATTGCACCATGTTCTCCTGTTTCATACACAGCGATTCTAAGCAGAAGGATGCTGTACACTGCTCAATTATTTTGGTACCAACCAAGATATATATAACCTTAGCGAGGAATGTAACTTCATTTAAAGCCTTTATTAAAAACGGGTCGGTAGTTAAAGCATTACAGTGATACAAACATACACTTTTGCATAATTTCATAATTCGTTGCTTTACCTCCACAACCTCGTATCTATAAAACTACAACTTTTCAGTAGAGTCAAAAAACTTAATACTTTTATATTTTATTATTACATGGATTTTGCATGTATACTGTACATAACTGAACCTCATTTAAAACAAAATACATGTCATAATAAAATCTAAAATTTATATTCTTAAATTGCGCGGTAGGTACGTTATCCCGGCCCTACGCTCGAAAGTTGAGAATTTTTTTTTTTATCCTTGCTAACTTTGTTAGCTACCACAAACAAGAGTTCCGTCCAAGAAATTCTTGGGCGACTCATCAAAATGAAGGTACTAACGAAAAATTAGCTTGATACTAATCAAGTGGGGGAACCATGACTACTATGGTTACATACATTTTAATTTTGTATATGTACACGAGTTGTATGTTAACTTGTTTGTTTATTGCACGGCGATATAACCATTAGATGTTTCACATCAAAATTAAGCCTCAGCGCGAAACCTTGAGGAATATATTGTAAGTCTAGTCTAGGTCGCAGATAATAGGTATTGTAGGCATGCCTAGCTAACCTATAATTATGTAGCTTTATCTAAGGTATGAGCAATTACCTATTCACCCATGAAGCTACGGCCGTTTACTATGTCCAATATGTTGAAGGTATCAAATATGTGATTGAAGGTAAATCTACGTGCTTTAGAGCTAGTCTAAAAACGATCTCAATCGAAACCTCTACTTGAGAACCTATTTGACAGATACGACGTTTCGTTTCACTTCTAAAAATTAAGAACTTATTTATGTTACATACTTGAATTTTTTAAACGTAAAAATAAATATTATAAAAATATAAATTATACTTATTTTGATGTTGTCCTATAATATATATTATGAATATTATGGATCAGAAAGGAAAGTAATTAAAGTACTGTGTAACACTTTTAACGTAAATAAAGTTTTTCACTTTTAAAAGTTAAACGAAACGTTGTTTTATCTGTCAAATAGGTTCTCAGGTTGAGGTTGGGTTTGAGATTGTTTTATTTATACGGGCCTAAATCTCTAAATACTAGAAACGTGTTTGGAATTTGACATAAGCTTCGCTAAATGACATACGAATTTGCTCGTCATTTAGCGAAAGTTATGTCAAATTCCATACGTTTTGTTTTCGAATTCCCTATGCGATGGCATCTAGAATAAGGGGCCTGGGGCCTTACTCTCCAAACTGATTCGATTTTGATTCAGGTTCTATCGTGCCGCGTACTCACGACTAAATTGACGTATGTTTATTTTGATTCTCAGTCGATTGAAATAGTCGGAAGTACCTACAAAAAGTTACGATCTAACGATTTTCTTTATGCTGGTTAGTTTCAAAGGAATCCACCAAATAAAACACCAAAAGCCGTTGAGATCGAACTGATCCGATTCTTGACTGCGTCGGGAGTAAGCCTGCAGATCCTATTTCTTATCTGTTTGTGACGTAATCTTTTCACATTATAACTGAAGGTCTACGTTGAAGGGAGAACGTTAAGCTGACCTAGCGGCTATCTTTACTTCCCTTCTGCTTTTATACAGATGCATCAAACAGAATTACACTCTAATCCCAGGACGGTAGATACAATTTCAATTACAGGTGCTGTTTGATAAAATCCAAGTGTATCGCATACGTGACATTCGTAGGACCACGTAGCGATGCGTAATCCTGCACGCCTTTTGTTTTGCTAACTATATCAAAAACATACAATCAAATTTTTATTTATATACAGGTATATTTCCATGTTCCTATGAAGCAAACATAGAAATAAATCGGTAACAGTTAAATCTATTTCTAAATTTTCCGTCAGTCATCCAGTCTGTCTTTACGAATCTATTGACATCTCTTTCTCTAGAATATATTCAGTGGCTTAGGCACTCGGTGGTAGAATCAAAAGCTATACATACTTTTACATTTTTTGACCAAGCTTTCAGTAGAAGCACGAATTTCACTTTATGGGTATATCTATAAAGTGAAATCCGCTCTTTCTAATAAAAATATTTACACTGTGTTTAAGCTAATCGGATGTTCCTTGTCTGACATTAGAAAAGCCATATGACTGACAAGGATAGAACGTTGTATAGCTATTATTATTATTAAGAGGTACAAATGGGTTGTACAAATTTTACTATTAAATTCAAAATTTGGTTACCGATGCAAGCGCGGTTGGATTACAATAATTTATCACCACATAGGTCGCTATGTATGTAAAAAGTGTGTAAAAAGAACAGCCACTATAACTTTGAGATACGATGTATACTACCTTTCCTCATTTTGGAAATGTATTTTTTTGTCAATAACAAAAAAAAAATTTTTTACGTTTTTGCTATTTCTTATTTTTTTGTCGCAAGAATATCGGAATAGCAAAACAAATATTTTTTTAATAAAAATAAATAAATAAAATAAATACATTTCTAAAATGAAATGACCTATTTAGACGTCATATCCCAATACGTTTTTAACTATAACCTTGTAAAATTAAGAGATTGTTTGATAACACGTGTGAGGATGGGAAATAAGAAAAAACACCGCAAAAACAAACGCGAGTGGAAATTTTACTCGTTAGTGCAAATTAAAATTAAGTTTTTCTAAATTTTATTTTTAAATTAGACACTAGCTTACTTAGCTTTTGCTGTGGTCTCGTATGGGCACGCGTCTGTGTGTGTATGTGTGTCTTACCATCGTAGCTTCGAAACGGCTGAACCGATTTTGACAATAATATAGATAATAAACAAAATACTTTATTTCCAAAATATTTTTTTAAAAAGGTACCTCTTTCAGGGCTGGTACTTTCTCAGTATACTCTATATACGGGATATTCTCTATACACACCCTAAAGTATTATCACTCCTTAATATTATACCTGTATAATATGCTTACAATGTAATAACTTAGTCTGTAATATATTGTTACATAAGTTACAATACATTGAAGTAACCTTGCATGTGGCCATCTTTTTCCCGATGCAATCATCAATAAAATTTAAAAATGGTAATCGCAATATATATAAGATTGCGTACAAAAGATTTAAACGACTGTGACTTCTCTGTATTAGTCTCTACTCTCTAGGTATTACTGCATACTTTTTGTAGGAAAGATATAACCGATTAATCGGTCCAACTAAAATTATGACCATCACCATCAATAGGATTTTTTGCTAGGATTATAAAATAGTAATAATAATATAGCTTAATTCATCGCACAATTTAAATACAAATCAAATAAATAATTTACACAATTCTAATAAACATCTACACTAATATTATAAAGAGGAAAGATTTGTATCTTTGTATGTAACGACTTAACTCAAAAAGTACTGGACCGATTTTAATAATTCTTTTTTAATTAGAAAGATACATTATCACTGAGTAACATAGGCTATATAAAAATCAATTGCTGATCGTTAGTCTAGCTAAAACTCGAGATCAGCTTAACTGATTCGGCTATTTTTGGTCTTGAAATATTCGTATAAGTCCCGGGAAGATTTACACGATTTCCATGCTCAACGAAGTGGGCACGGGTCAGCTAGTTCACTAATGTAAAAGAATTTTTTTTTCTGCTATGATTACATGAAGCATAGGTATTATACACTGATGCAAAACGTACAGTTTTACGAACATTGTGAGAATGTAGGAATATGAAAATGTTTTTTTTTTTTTTTTTTTTTAATTTATTCATTATAAAAATATAATATTTCTAATACAAATTTATCTCGCCAAACGAGTGTTTGACGGCGAGATGCGCTCAATAATTACATACAAAACAATACTAAACTAAAACTTATATCAAAACAAAACAACTTAACATATCAAACAACATATGTTGTCTTATCTTAACTTAATATTTTTATTTATTTCTATATACTTAACAATGCAATCTTTAGTTTTTTCTTTAATATTCCTGGTGACATTTTATCTTCAGTTCTTAATATATCTAAAGTATTAAATATTTTTGGTACTAAGTATTTATTTGTCCTCTCTCCATAATAGTTTTTTATTTTTGGTTCAATCAGTCTTTGCTCTCTAACTCTCCTAGTATTATATTTATTTTGTACTAACTCCTTATACTCATCACTGTAGTAATACTGTAATCCTATTAAGTATTTCACCTTTTCTTCTATTGGCATAATATTGCACACTTGAAATATTTTTTTATATTCTTTTTTACATTCATATTTTACTTTATTACTCATTAAATATTTTAACAGTCTCATTTGTAAGTTTTTTATATTATTTAAATATGTCATGAACGTACGCCCATATACCACTAGTCCGTAGTTTATCAGCGAGTCTGCTAGTGCATAATACACAATTTTCAGTGTTTCCACACTTAGGAGCGCGCAATCAAATTTCATCAAGTCGAAATCGCCGCGAGAGACGATATCGACTCACACAGACGCATAACAACACGCATGTGTGGGTTAACGCTAGGTCGAGCGTACGTAGCGCGCGCGAGTAATATTGGTAGTTTGATCCTAATGAATTTTAATATTACCTACCATTTCAATACTTCTATAAAATTAAATGGTATTTAAGTTATAAAATACAAATTATACATACTCGACATGCTAGTAATCGCCCGCGGCTCAGTCCGCGTTACTGTCTAACCGTCGGGAATAACTTTCGCGATGATTGTGTGAAAAGAGTTTCATGGTGGTTGGTCAGTAGATGAGACGTGAAGAAAGTAACAAACAAACACACGAACAAACAAACAAACTTTCACATTTATAATTTAGGATAAGTAAGTAATGAGAATAAAAAATTCAACAACCTAATTTTAATAAAAATATACCAAGTTATTTATTTTTCATCTTTGATGTCCAGAAATGTTTGTCCCTAAATATTTTACTGACCCACTTCCGACTACCCACTAAAATGTACTAAAATACCAATTTTTAGTGGGTAGTCGGGATGGACATGCTTTTTTCAGTGACAAAAATGTTGTCACTATACTAACTAGCATTTTGCAACCGTCTGATTATTGAATGAAAATGAAATAAAATTAAAGATTATTTGGATAAAATGTACATTATGGTCGGTTGAGTTGGCGGCTGCAATTTTTATGGCGAATAGAGCTATATGTAAGGAGTCATTAACCAAAATTTAAACTTGCGGAAACTCGTAGTTTTTTAGTTATTGAAAAAATAAAATTCGTATTTTTGTATGAATATTCGACTACTTTTGACGTAATTCTGCCCGATTATCTAGTTAAGAAAAATAGGTGATTGAACTAGAATAAAAATGGCTTTTGGCGCTATATAAAAAAAACTGTCAAAATTACGTCAAAAGTAGTCGAATATTCATACAAAAATACGAATTTTATTTTTTCAAAAACTAAAAAA
The DNA here is from genome assembly GCA_905187575.2 of Celastrina argiolus. Lineage (NCBI taxonomy): Eukaryota > Metazoa > Arthropoda > Insecta > Lepidoptera > Lycaenidae > Celastrina > Celastrina argiolus. The sequence continues at coordinate 17,199,500 of LR994585.1, forward strand.
CTAGGAGTTGCCGCAACTTTTAATTTTGGTTAGTGACTCCTTACATATAGCTCTATTCGCCATAAAATTTGCAGCCGCCAACACGACCGACCGTAATGTACATTTTTTCCGGCATAACATGTATCTCACAAGTTTTTACTGTAGAAGAACTAAGTAGCGAGACTTGGCAATTTTTACAAGATATGTTTTTGATGGGATCTCAGTTCTTTTTGTAGAAGATTTACTAAACGCGTGTTTTTGTCAAAAGGGCAAATACAGCTTTGTAATCCTATACATTTAAATGACATTACAAAGTTAATTATGCAGTTAGTCTAGATAATTCTACAGAAATATTTTTTTAGGTTTTTCCCTTATTTATACACTAAACACTACTTATATTCCAAATGTGAAGCTTCTATGTCTGCTAGAAGTGCCTAATACTTTTGATGATCGGTCAGTGAGTGATTGAGTCAGTGACAAAAGTAAGGAGTTTGACAAGTTATAATTATGTAACTTCTGTTTCAAATTGAATTACATTTGAAATATACTGTGTTTGTACAATGCTTTCCTAGTAACTAAAAATGAAGGCTTCTTTTAATCCACAACAAAGTTATAGGGAGTTGAAAATGGCCTAAACTGCTACGAGAAATTGATGGTACGGCCGTGCTCAAGTTGACAGAAGCACTGCCGTGCCCCCAGATACTCGGTTATATTGATGACAGTTACATTAAAGCAGACATACACTCAGGGGCTGATGATGATTAGAATAATTTTTAAATAATATATGAACCACACCATCTTTTAACTAAAAAAAACCGCATCAAAATTTGTCAATCATTTAGGAACTGCGATATAACAAACAGACATACAGGGGCTGATGATGATTAGTATTATTTTTCAATATATAAACCACATCAGCTTTCAACTAAAGAAATTGACATAAAAATTTTTTGATTAATTTAGGGGCTGTGATATTACAGACAGACATACAGGGGCTGATGATGATTAGTATAATTTTTAAATATACAAATCACATCAGCTCTCAACAAAAGAAATTGACATCAAAATCTTTTGATTAATTTAGGGGCTGTGATATTACAGACTGACACACAGGGGCTGATGATGATTAGTATAATTTTTAAATATATAAACCACACCAGCTTTCTGCTTAAGAAAACCGCATCAAAATCTGTGATGCATTTAGGAGCTACGATATGAGAAACAGACACACAGGGGCTGATGATGATTATTATATAAATTTTAAATTTTATAAATAAACTCTGAACAAATTACACACCTTTTTTGTGGTAACCTCTTAATATTTTTTTTTTCTATATAAATATTATGAACTTTGTAATCGACATAATATAATCTCTGTAAATTTCCCCCATTTCTCATAAAAATATTAATGCTCGTCAAAGCGTCAATTCTGCGTAGTCGCACTATAAGTCCATGAGCGGACCAGGTCGGTGAACCTTTATACTTTGATGGTCCGGCGCAGAGCGACACGGCCTCCCCTCACGAATTCTCAGCGGGTACTAAATAGATCGCGATTTACATGACGCGTGCGCTTGGTTGAAAACAAGTAATTTTTAAAAAATTGAATAATGGGATAAACATCGTTTTTTTATTAAATAAAAAATAGTGTCAACTTACCAATAGTATGATTATCAATTATAAAAATAATATCATCGAAGAAATTTAGTTTTTCCAGTAGAAATACAGCACTGAAAAACGTAAATTATGTCATTTTTAAAAGATTTTTTATGCAGTTAACAATACATATATTTTTAATTTTTTATCAATATTTCATTGAAGGAATTTATAATCTTTTTTATAAAAATAGAAATTAAACTATATTAACACGATTTAATTGTTATTTTCTTTATCAAAGTGAGCTAAAATCGGCATTTTTGCGATTCGGCGTTCCGAAATCTTTAAATTTACTCAAATGTACTACTTAAAACTTTAATTTTATAAAATGATGTCCAAAATAAAGAGTTTATCTTCATATATTTCTAATTGTTTTATTTAATTTAGTTATTTTATGCGTGTGAGGGGCAGTCAAAAACACCGAAAAACTGAAACTTCGTCGTAAATTGAATGCACGCTCTTAGTATCCGATTTAGCTGATAAAACTTACCTAGCACTGACCTCAGTTTATTGCAAACGTCAATTGCATGTAAAGCCCAGTTAAAGTTTTTATCAATTTTAAGACCTAAATATTTAAAGTTATCCACATAGTCTAGCGTAGAACAACTGCAGTTAGCCTGTCTAATGTGTAAACATTCATACGTGTGACCCAAAATTTTTATATCGTTTAAATTTATATTTTTTGCTTTGTGGTTGTGCGGCGAGTGTAGATGCATACATTGCGTTTTTTTAAGGTTTAAAATAATTCCATTATCGTGTGCCCATTTTGTAATATTCTCAAAGTCATACTGTATAAATTCGCGCACCTGTGACATATCTTTTGAGGCATACACCACACACATATCATCCGCATACATAAATACCTTACACTTCCTTATCACATTAGATACTCCATTCACATGCATAATATACCCGACCGGACCATAGACAGACCCGGTCGGTACACCCTGACTCACATCCGCATCATCACCAGCCACACCATCAATCACCGTTCTTATTTTTTTGTGAAATGACGGTTTCTAATTTATAGCTTTCTGCCCATTTTTCTCCATATAACTGTGACTAATTTAACTTTAACTGTGCCAAATTGCATATTCCTCCGTTCGCAATACTCTCGCAGCATTGTAGCTGAAGTTATAATACTACAACGGTTCCTTCCACACTCCACATTATTTTAACTGTTCGATACTATAGCGACATTAATAAAAAAAACTACGTATAAAAAAAACAGACTTCAACAACTAAAAAGCATAAAATAATACTTTAATAATGTACTTACAATTAATGTTCAAAAGACCCGACTTAAAAAATTAAGTCGGTGTCAGCAAAGGTTACTTTCAAGTCTGCAACTTTAAGATGTTGTTCATTTAGCTGACACCGACTCCGAAAAGAACATTATGTAAGAAACTAAAAACCATAAAAATATTTATTTGTGTCGAAACTCAATTTTATTATAAATGCGAAAGTGAAAAACTCCAAAATTTGCCGTACTGAAACTATCCATAAAACATTTTTATAAAAAAATGTATCGTCAAATATGTCGTCAAGAGAATCACGCAAATCAGATCATTACCATCAGAGTAATCGGTGTACATACATAAAAAATACAGGGCGAATTGAGAACCTCCACCTTTTTTGGAAGTCGGTTAAAAATAGTGGCTTACCCAACTCCCTCCTTCACATTAACTAACTTACAGCCTCCTCTACACTACTCGCGGAGTTCCTCGGCGAAGTACATACTCGTGATACGTGACTCGTGATGCGACACTACACTACTCGTGCAACTTCGGGCCCTTTGACTCGGTACCAAAAACCGACATCAAATGGAAGTCACCCGAGGCGAAGTAAAGTTTGACGAGGTAAGCCGAAGTGCATCTCTACACTATCCTATTCGTCTAACTTCGTTCAACTTCGCGAGTAGTGTGGAGCCGGGGTATCATTAGATACTTGTGCCAAATTTCATCGTTCGTACAATACTCACCTACGTAAAGTTTTTGCACAAGGAAGACAAGGTGCCTTCAAGTCCTAACAGATTGATGTTCGACCTTTAGATAGAACAATAGTCGTCACCCGTTCACTTTTGCATCGTTTTTGCCCGGTGCCCTCGCCCGCATCCGCTAGCTTTATTCTTCTGGTTTTTACCCAACTTCGGCCAAATGGAAGGGTAATGATTTTGGCTGGATGTATATGTATGTCTGTTCCCTCGCAGCAGCTAAGCAACTGGTCCGATTTTAGTAAATGAAGTGTCAATCGCTTCGTAATGATGCCGCGAATATGCCATGCCATATACAGTGTGACTGGTGAGATGAGATGATGAGTAATACTTGAGGACGTGATATTTGGCTATTATATGAGATGAAAAAAAATTATATAAAAAAATTATATCTTAAATTAATTAAAACTTGAATAATTATTTACCCAACCATATGATATCCATCCATGATTCATGTATTTAAAGGAAAATTAGGAAAAAGTACCTAATTTTATTACATATTTATAATGGGAATCGAGTACCGAGTACTCTCCGTAAGTATTGCACATGTCTCACCAGTCAGGCTGTATTTGCCATACCTTGACAATTTTTGTACCTATACATTTCTGGGTTTGAAATTGAATTATTTTCTTGTTGCAGCCTTTTTAGACCCCTTTTTGCGAAGTCGGGTTATAGTTTATACTAAATAAGGTTTGACCGCGGAAACTTTTTCGGGACAACAAGTAATTTACGTTTTTATTCAATTCCTACGTAATTTTGTTTTTATTGGTACAGTCGATTGCACGTGGAGAAGAAACAAACATACACATTAACCTTTTAAATAATATCAATGTGACACGTGACGTAAAAAAGGGGACTGAATGAGAACCTTCTTTTTTGGAAGTCGGTTAAAAAATTAGATTGTGTTTTACGAGAATTGTTCAACCGGGGTTGCATGAATTTGTCACAGTCCAAGTGTGGATGTGTAGAGCTTATGTATTAATCAGGGTTTCTTCCTGCGTACCTACTAAATTGTATCGATATTGTACCAGCCGTGAACAGAAGTAACAAACATATTATAACTGATTGAATGTACTGTTGGTTCTTGATAGAAATTCATGTTCACAATAATAACACAACCTTTATTTACAGTTTTCCATTTTTTATTTATAATTGTAATAAGTTTTTGCAAAACCGCGACCGGTATCGGCCTGATGATGATTTAATCGAAACCGGTCGTGTTTTTATAACTTATTAAAACCTAATAAAAAATGGAAAAGTGTAAATAAAAGTTGCATGGTTATTATTGTGAATTAAGATTTATTAGAGAATAGACTATTGTATTTTACTACAAGCTTACAAGCGATAATCGTTGACCGCCATTTTGATGGCCACAAAATTCGTTTACTTTAAAATTATCTATTATCTTGAGTGTTTCTTTGGAAAATTTACTTGAAATCCGGCTTAATAGGTGTTGGTATTATATGCAAATTATCTTATTTTTATTTTTAAATTTGTAAATTTAACATTATTTTGGAGTTCCTAATTGACTTTTGCATTGTTGTAACTAAATGTGTGCACTTTTTCAGAGATGATATAATACTAAAATGTTATAAGTACAACACTTAACTGAATTGAGTAATGGATATCAGAAAAAAATAATGGACTGATTCCGCCAATCTTGTGATGATGAATGATTGGTTGGCGGAATCGGTTTTGACTCTGACGGTCCTTCGTTATGCGTAAACAAAAAGAAGTCTCAACGGTGCTACTTTCACACTCTACAGGCTGTAATATTAATGAGCGATAATACTTTAGGGTGTGTATGAGTCCCGTATATAGAGTTTACTGTAAAAGTAACTGAAAGAGACACTTTTTTCACTTATTGTACGGGCAAATTTACGATGTTGGTGCATTTCTCTTAGAAACATGAAAATACAAAAATCTTTTAGGCTGGTACTTACACAATATTACCTACATAGTACGCAAACATTATCACATATTTTTTACACTTTGTATAATCCTTTACAGATTTCGGTAGTAGTTGGTGTCATATCAATCCGGATACACAAGAGCACTCTATTTTCCTTTACTCTCATAACCCAGTGATCAACACAGCTGGGAAGAGAACATGCTCACGACCAACTTTTTACGTGCCAATCCGACGTGTGGATCATCTTTCTTTTTAATTAGAGATCAGACTGCATTGTCCTAATCTTTTTATGCCTTGGTTGTGGTTTAACGCGGGGATCGAACTCTTTCCACTCAACCACGGAAGCGTCTCGACTCTAGATAGAGAGATAAAAATCTAGAAGAATAATCATTACATGTAAAACTAACATCCTTGTGAAACCAAATTAACAATGAAATCTAATATCAAGTTTTAATTGCTTAGGAATAATACAGAATAATCGTTTTGCAACATTTAATCTTCTGGAGGTCGCCTTAAGGTCGGCATTTGCCCATAAGTTTTATTTTAAATATTTTTTAAGATTGATCTTAATAAGGGTATTTAGTTTTCTGTTAACTTTGGTATATCATCATACTACCTGAGCTTATTCTAGAAATCTATTTCTTGTCTTTTTTTACACTAATTCAATTCGATTCTCGATTGTGTCGGGAGTAAGTCTGCTGGTGGAAATTCCTCCGATATGGTTGATTCAAATCGTATGTCACCAAATGAAAGAAACCGGGGGTACGTGCGTGATTTTTATTAATCTCTCTGTACATCTTTCTCCACATAAATGATTACTGTGCCAAATTTCATACTTCTTTTTCGCACTTTCCTCGCTACACTGTACTGAACGCTTATCAGCACGTTTCATTATAATGTCTCTAAACGCATAGGAATAGTTAACAATTGTTAACTATGCAACAACTAATCATTGTTGCACCAAAAAACTTTTTGTTAATTCGGCGATAATGTCAAAAGCAACAAAAAACCTGTCAAAATAGAACTTGCATGTGTTCGGATGTTTGTTATTGTTGCATTTGCATACTGCGTCTACGAAAAACCATAAAATAAAACCTTTTTGCGCCAATAAAAGTATTGACGCAACCTTTTGTAGCCGACCATTCTGACACCGCATTGTGTTAAAAAATTGCGACAAATTTACATAGAAAAGAAAAAAAAGATAAGAAAAAGGTGCTAATTTACGATTAACAACACAATAGATTAAAACGAAACTTCCTTAAATAAAACGCGGTAAATATTTAAAACGAGTTTACGCAGAAATCTTATTTGGTCATTTTTTATTACTCGGATCGCATTGAAAATAATATTGTGTGTTATAGAAAACTGAACCTAATTGGATGAGGCCCAATGAAAAAAGCCTGACAACAATTATAATAGACGCCGGCGACATCGGTGTTCAATCCGGAGATCGCAGGTTCAAATCCGGATTTGAGTTTTGTGAAATAAAAAAAAATATCCTCCTTAATCAAAATATAAGTTAAAAAAATATTAAATATTGTTCTGTTTACTGATACCCGTAACACAAGCAGACTTACTCCCGACACAATCGAGAATCGAATCAGTTCGATCTCAGTGGCTTTTGGTATTTTATTTGGTGGATTACTTTGAAACTAACCAGAATAAAGAAAATCGTTAGAAAGTAACTTTTTGTACTCCCAACCATATCAATCGAATTAGTATCAAAATAACTGAACGTCAATTTATCTAGTGCTTGGAAGGATAGAATCTGAATCCAAATCGAATCTATTTGAGAGTAAGACAGTCTCCCAAGGAGACTTAACACCGGGCGTGGTGTGAGCGTCCATAGATATTATACCTAGGTATTTATAATTAATTTATAACTATTAATAACTCGGTTACTTTTTAAAACGGGCACTGGCCCACCTCGCATTCCCGCCACTGCAACTCCTGTAAGTCAGGATCAACAGCGGTAACCAACCACGACAAACCCTCTGATATGATCTCAGGGGTGCCCGAGGGACAAGGTAAATCTGTCTTGGGACCCACAACGAAATTAATCAAACGAAAAAAAGCAGAGTAGGAAGTATTCCAGTTTCCCTCCCCAAGGAAAGTGGGAGACAGTACAAAATTGTATTGACTCAAAGGCCAAAAAATTAAGGGAAAGCACCACGGGAATATATATTATTATGTCATTGTAATCAAATTATGAGTTTATGTCATTTTTGGGAATTTATTTAACTCGGTTACTTGCATCTAAATGTTCTTCATCACCCCCAATAAACCCAAGGAGTTTTTAACAACCAGGCACGCCTTACGAACCTCCGGTTTCCCAACCTGGCAAGCCTAACCTATGGTTGCCAAACCTGACCCTATCGACATTTAGCCAACAAATTAATTTAGAATTGTATGCATATTGTCTGGTGTTCAGTGACAGGTGTGCAGTGTTGCCCCATCCTAAGATACAGGTGTGGCCCGCTCATCTTTATGTATACATCCACATTATGTATACATTTGACGTCTCCGTGGTCCAGTTGCTTAGATTAGAACGTCGCAGGCCGTGGGTTCGATGCCGTCGTTGGAACAACTCCAAAAATGTTGTTCGTATGAAAAACATATGATATTTTTTCTTAGATATAAGTTGGTGTATATGTCGCAGTCATCTTATTGAATCCGTTATTTAATTGAATGACTAGCGCGTTCATTGAATTCTATTTTACCAACAAATTGAACGAATCCGAGACTAAGACAACCATTTAATATTTTATTTTTAAATTTCTAAATTTCCGAATGTGTACTATTATAACGTATATTAAAGTAAATTAATCAAAAAATATTTCAACACATTGCTATCTGTACGAGCTCTTTGATGCCATTATATAACCGCCTAGTGATTCAATTAAAAAGGCAGATTCAATCAGAAGATTTCCAGTCATCTGGTTAAATCTGCTATTTGATTAAAAGACTAACACGCTCCTTAAATGGCTGTCGCCTAAATTTCAATCACCTGACGGATTTTTACCACCGCTCTGTTCAAAAGGCTATGTTACTAGTTGGATATCCGGGTGTAAAAAGAGCAGTCACTATAACTTCGTGTGGTAATAACCAGGCAAGAGATATATCCATTGGGTATTAGTCATTTGCTTTTAATCCACTGTTTTAAAAATTTAAAAATTTTTAATAGGCAATGTACAACGTGCACAACACAGCGATCAGCTGATTACGCTGAGAGGTCAATAGCACGCGTAAGACGTTCATTACGTACTAGGGCAAAGATTATAACATTTAAGAATTTAATGCAGAACGTTGTTCCAAACAGTTCAGCCTTGCGACGAAAAATAAAAAAATGAAAAAAAAATATTTTTTTTAAAAAAGTTTATAATGAAGAAAATTCATTTCTAGAATGAGAAAAGGTCCTTTAATCATATCCCAAAGTTATAGTGACTGCTCTTTTTACACCCTGTATAATGTCGCCATTCAATAAACGCGCTAGTAATTTAATCAAATAGACGATTCAACCTGCGACATACTACATATCCTACTAATATTATAAATGCGAAAGTTTGTATGTATGGATGGACGGATATTACTCTTTTACGCAAATAACTACTAAACCGACTTTGATAAAATTTTGTATGGTAATAGTTTAGGTACATGATGTATTAACAAAAAAAAAGTAGTCTATGTGTTAGGCTACTTTTTCTTCTTTCAGTGGAGAAATCATATCACTTGTACGAAATAGCGGGATACATGTAGTACATAAATAATAAATTAATTTTGTTTCAATTTGACACTTGTATAATACTACTCTCATAAGTAAATAGAAACATCGTATCTTCATGTATCTAAAATATTAAATCACCATAAACACACTGGGACTTATCATATTTCTGCTTTCCGTGTGTATTTGTTTCATTTTCATCGTAAAAATAAAGTGCTCTGTCGTAAAATAAAAACAAATCACTTAAAGATACAGTTTCGTCGAAATTAGGGTCGGTTCACAACAATACGCGACGCGACACATCGATGTCAAAGTCAAAGACAAGTCAGAAAAGCATCAGTCTGTCTCAGAAAACACAGAAGATGATAGTGAAAAAGAAAGTAATTTCTTTGTCGTTTCGTCATTTACTAAGTTTGTTTTGGTAGGATTTATCGCCTCCGTGGTTTAGTGGTTCAGAGCCCAGCTCCCAACTCGGAGGTCGTGGATTTAATTCCCGCGTTAAGACAATGCAGGCTGATCATCTGATTGTCTGACTGTCATGCGTAAAAAGTCGGTCCTGCGCCTGATCTCCCGCCAGTCTTTTCGGTTATCCGTACCACTTGGCTACGAGTGTGAAGGAATACAGAGTGCTTTTATGTATTGCGCACATAAAAGCACTCTGTGGGCACTATATAATAACTTCTGCGTAGCTGGCCTGGTTTCAATGAAACCGGTACCGTCATCGAAATCGGTGTGGGAAGCATTATTATTATTATTTTGATAGGCTTTGGGGTCCAGTTTTACTACGTTGGAATTATAACTTTATTGCACGATGCATAAGAAACATTTTCAATTACTGGCAGCTTTTAATATCACTTACTCACATACTTATATGTATATGAACATCTAATATAAAATATCTAATATACCTGTAATTGAATTCTAAAGTTAATTGATAATAAAATGTAAAAGCCGCGTCTCTGTATAATCTAACCTTTATACAGAGTTGCGTCGCGTCTCAGTGTCAACAGATCCTACTCATTAAGTATATTTTATCGCGTGTATTTAACTAAATAATGGTTGTATTTAAAACTGAAGAGTTTTCTCAAGTTTTTTGCCCGAAAACAAGTATACTATAATCGCTTTGAATATAAAAATGCCACTGGAGATAAATTACGTTTTTGCGTTACTTTGGATTTAATTATTTTATGCAAAAAATTAGAAGGTTAAGTTACATCGCTTCAAGAATTTTGGCAACGGATTTCATTTAGTAAGTCCGATTTTAAATTTGTTAGGATTTGTTTGTGAAAAATTGCCCACTTCAATTATATAACTCGTTTACCGATTTCAGTGGTGTTTTATAGTATCCAAAAGTGTGTCCATCATACAAGAACACTCTTCTTTTACTTTCTTAATCCAGTAGGACCTATCTGGTGGAAAAAGAGTCGCAGGACCGACTTTTGTCATGCTATCCGATGCATCGATGATGGATCGTCTTTCTTGTCAGACAATCGGGTGATCAGCCTGCATCCTAACTCCAAACCAGACATGGAAATTGGAATCGTCCTTTTGTTCACGCGGGAATCGAACCTACTACGGAATCAAAAGCCATGTTTATATTACTAGTCTATGGTACTTGAATGCCGTTGTAATAAATAGTGTTAAACCATATTGTCGGACCGATAATCGGTCAGATTTTTCCTTCTTATTATTATCGACTTTGGGTATGACATGTTGTTTAATAGCAATCAGTATGTTCGGTTTTTGTCCTAAAAGTCGGACTCCGATTATCGGTTGAGGGCTACCTTAATTCATAATTGTACATATTACAGTCACGTTTTATTATTAAATATTAAAATATATCTAGCAATAACCCGCGAATAAACTTTTTTTACTGCAGCATATTGCTAGGTTATAAATTAAAATTATTAGAGAATAAATTAATATTTTATACCATGGATTTCCGCAAAGTAACGCCTGATTCTAGGTATTAACTTTGCTTTTAAACCTAATAGTAAAATCGAAAATTGGTATATTAGTCCTATATGCCATCGTACATACCTTAGAGATCAATACAGAACAATATAGTAAGTAGGTATGATACTTACTAATAATATTAAATGTACATCTACACTAATATTTTTATTTTTGTATGTAGAGACTTAACTCAAAGAGTACTGGACCGATTTTAATAATTATTTTTTCATTAGAAAGCTACATTATTACTGAGTAACATAGGCTATATAAAAATCAATTGATGTTCGTTAGTCTCGCTAAAACTCGAGATCAGCTGAACTGATTCGGCTATTTTTTGTCTTGAAATATTCGTGGAAGTCCCGGGAAGGTTTACACGGTTTCCATGCTCAACGAAGTGGGCACGGGTCAGCTAGTATTGAATAAAATTATTTAGTAGTAGCAAAAAAAGATACGAAAAAAACGGTCTTACTCCCATTGTCAAAACATAAAACACAAAAGTTACTGACGTCATTAGAATTGTTATAAAAGTAAAAGTTAAGTCTTTGCAAAAAATCACAGCGACCACTTTTTTTGCAAAAATAATATTTCATATTCACATTGAAAGGAACAGTGCTATTATGTTGTAAATTTTTATGTTTTTAATTGTAAAACGAATGCTATTGGACACTTTTTTTACAATTTACTAAGAAAGGGACCTTTCTTATTTAAAGTCTGCAAAAAATCAGAACCAATATTTTCTTACAAAGTTATACCCGAGATAAAAATATTCGTTGAGCATGGAAACCGTGTAAACCTTCCCGGGACTTCCACGAATATTTCAAGACCAAAAATAGCCGAATCGGATCAGCCGTTCTCGATTTTTAGCGAGACTAACGAACAGCAATTCATTTTTATATATAACAGAAGAAGACTAGCTGCTGACCTGTGCCCACTTCGTTGAGCATACAAACCATTTGAACCTTCCCTGGACTTCCAAGAACATTGAGACCAAAAATAGCCGAATCGGTTCAGCCGTTCTCGAGTTTTAGCGAGACTAACGAACAGCAATTCATTTTGAAATATAAGACTTCTGTTATAATAAGAAAGTACCTACCTACTTATCCTTATGTACTGTTGTTTTAAATTATTGTAAACAGAAGCTAAATGTTACAATAACATTATTCTTATTCTTAAATATACATAATATATTAATTCGATCAACATTGATGAAATGTAGTATAGTGTAGTATGTATGATAATAATTTAGGGTGTGTATGGATCCCGTTTTAGTTTACTGTGAAAGTGCCAGCGCTGAAAGAGTTACTTTATTTTAAATTATTGTATGGGTAAATTTATGATGTTGGGGCATTTATCATAGAAACATGAAAGTCAAAAGTAAATCTTTCAGCGCCGGTACTTTCACAGTAAACTCTACATATGAGGCACATACACACCCTAAAGTATTATTGATTTTATATCTTGTACTAGCTGTTCCCGCGACTTCGTTCGCGTGGTTTTTGAGTAACTTAAACCGTTTATGCAGCGCACGCAAACAAAGTCAAATGTGAATAATTTTCCCCGTTTTTGCAACATTTCTCACTGACGCTTCGCCCCTATTGGTCGCAGCGTAATGTTATATAGCCTAAAGCCTTCCTCTATAAATGGACTATCCAACAAAAAAAGAATTTTCCAAATCGGACCAGTAGTTCCTGAGATTAGCGCATTTAAACAAACAAACAAACTCTTCCGCTTTATAATATTATAGTATAGATTAGAAAATCGTACCAAATACTTTTTTCTTACGGAAGCCAATACTTTTCTACTCGTATTGATAAAAGCGGTGCTACACAAACAAATACAAAAGCTTATTATGTAAAACAAAACCAGGTACTTTATGCTCACCCTTTAACTTTGCCGCGCAAAATAAAAAATGGCCGCCCAAAGAAATCGAAAGTTTTAAACAATAGACAAAAATAGTAGCAACTTACTTTCTCGTTTCCACGAATTTTTTTTGTGTCCCATGTCATATTGTACAATTTATTGTTTGCCTTTTGAGTTCGTAAAAAGTAAAACTTATTGTCACCTTGTTGCACAATTTTTTTCGGTATTCTGTTAAATTACTCTAGCAATATAATATGGAATGTTCACAGATTAAAAAACAATAGGCAAACAGAGCCTAGTGAACATTTGGATGAAGCTACTAAAGGAGATTCCAAATTTTACAACGAACCATTTTTCCATTTAAAATGTATTAATGTTATTAATTGTTACACTATTTTCCTTTTGGAATTTTTTTTTAAAGGTTAAATAAACCATTTAAATTTAATTCAGATATTATATAACTTTTAGTATAATAAATAACTAAAGAAGAAATGAAACAAACAAATATTTAAAAAAAATAAAGATATTCAATCTAATAAAATAGATATTACAATATTTATAGAATTAAAGGAAATAATTCTCATTCTAGAAAAATACTTAAATTATTTATAATAAAATATAAAAAAATATATAAAAAAAATATTGGGACTCGTCGTGGTCGTCGATTGACCTATGACGTCCACTGCTTATTCCACAATGTAATAATAATGTCTCCCACACCGATTTCGGTGACGGCAGCCGGTTTTACTGAAACCAGGCCCAGTGTGTGCGCAATAAACAAAAGCACTCTTCCTTCACTCTCGTAGCACAGTGGGCCGGATAACCGACACGACTGGCGGGAGATCAGGCGCAGGCGGCAGGACCGACTTTTTACATGCCCATTCGAGGCATGGATCATGTTTCTTGTCAGACAAGCAGGTGATCAGCCTGCATTGTCCTAACCAAATTTAAAAACAACATTTTTTGTTGTTCTAACGCGGGAATCGAACCCACGACCTCGTTGTCGTGCGCAGTTTTCAGATAACAATGTCCGCGGATACGCTACTGCCCTTTGCTGTATATCCCGCAAAGAGATTCATGGTCCACATATCAAGCCGAATATAGTGTGAAGAGAATGACGCGTAGAGAATTTTTTATTTTGGCACCTTACATAAATTACTCACCATAACGCGACAAATCGCGATTAAAGATCTCCATAAAAGTCACAAAACGGATAAGTTTCAACCCTGGGGGCCTATTACAAGCTCCTAATTCCAGCCAGTTTACGCCATACAACATGGCTGCCTGGAATTTTCGTATTACGATCACATAATAACTGCATGATGACAGCTAGTTAGACACTTGACACTGGACTTGCTTCCGAATGTCACTTTCAGACAACCAAACTAGGGTGGATCCATTTTGTATAACATGTCGCTGTGATATGAAAAAGAACAAGGCAGTTTAATGCCGTATTATTGAATTGCCTGGAACCAGGCTGGTGTTGTAAAAGATCATAATACGGCCCCTGGAGTTAGGTCAACGACCGGTGCGATTAGTATCTAGATTAGGAGCCAGCGAGCATACGAGTAGTACGATTCACTCCTTTGATTTTTTTTTTGAAAACAAAAATGCTCTACGCGTCCTTCTCTTCACACTATATTCGGCTTGATATGATACATTCTGTATATTAACTCGACCAACTTTTACAGTATTACAGGGAAGGAGAGTTTATGAGGTGATGCTATTACTACTCCGGCAACCCATGGAAAGTGAGATTACAATCAGGGATGAAAGGGATATGAAATTTCGGATACGGATACGGTTATAGATATTAAATTATTTCGGATTATCCGTTTGTTTCGGATAATTTCGGTTACGGAAACTTTAATTTCGGATTCGGATTCGGTTACGGATATTTTTTAATATCGTATATCCGATAGTTTCGGTTACGGTTACGGAGTTCCCTAACATACCTCAAGATTACAATCAAGAGAATAAAGAGTTAGACCAAGACCATTCTCTGATCTTTTAGTTACCACAGAACAACGAAATAACACTCTACCTACGGGGATAGAATGAGCACTCGCAAACAACATAAAATGTATGTCTGTAATACTATCTGTTGAACATCCAAAGTAATCAAAAAATTTAATTAAAACAGAGCGCCATTATACGTAAAATTCGAACACAAACGAGATAGAAAATCTTGTAATTGTTGAAATAATTACGCTAATAGTTTTTGCATGACGCCATATTTTTCAAACTTGTTTTCCGGAATATTCTTCGACTAATGTCAGTTATTTTACCTAATGTTAGGTGTTCTCACGTATAATATAACACCTATAAAGTTATTTAAGTATATAGGTACCTTCTTTCTAGAGTTTTTTTAAATAACACAGGTATATTTCTTCAGCAAAAAAATTTTTGTTTTTAATATTATTATTACTCACAACACAAAGCAAGGTTCATTTATTTTTTTATTACGTCTGTCATTTTTTTTTTGTCTAATGAGGCATGAAGATGGATTATAATAAGTATTAGATTAAAAAACTATACGGGATATTTTCAGTTCGGGCGAGGTGAAGTACAATACTGCAAAACAATAATAATAGCTCCCCACACCGATTTCGGTGTCGGTGGCCGATATCATTGAAACCAGGCCAGCTACGCAGTAGTCATTTTATAGTGCCCATGTGTGTGCGCAATACACTGACACAGACTCTCTCTCTTACTTTTACTCTCATAACCTAGTGGGACGGTTACCCGACACGAATGAACGAGAGAACAGGCGCAGGACCGACTTTTTACATGACAATCCGACGCATCGATCATCTTTCTTGTCAGACAAGCAGGTGAGACACTTGAAAACAACATGTTTTGTTTTTCCTACGTGGGAATCGAAGCCACGACCTCCAGGTCGAGAGCGAAGCTCTGATACACTAGACCACGGAGGCGACCACTGCAAAATACAGGATTAACGTAATAAAAGAAGTCGAAGGACTTTACTAGTATCATTTTAGAGCTTAAACATAAATCAACGTTAGCTTGCCTTAAAAATTTAAGGAAACAGCTGAAGCCAAAAACAACTGTGTTATCAACTAAGCTTAATACTAAACAGTTTCAAACCAAACACGCTTAATCCTGCTTCCTGCATATCGCGGATGTGTCCATCACTTTAAATTCTTGTGAGTAGTAGAGACGGATCGTTGACGGATTTTTCGTTAACGTTGATCAACATACGTCAACTAGTCGACCAACTAGTCAAAAAAAGTTGCAGTTCAGCTATGCTAGGTTTTGATGAATCGTTTCAGCTATGACGTACACTGCTCCCAAGTAATTCATGGGGGGGGGGGAGTTACCTATACTCGGAGGGTTGGCAAGCACAGTGTTAAATGACCCATTTCCGGATATTTGGATATTTCCCTTTGTAGCCTTTTACAACACTTATAGGAATGATGGTTGCGAAGGGGAGATGAATCCGGCCCTTCTTGGACTATTCCAATATTGTGATCTTTATGTGTACAAAGCTAAATTCGGCTAAAATATTTCCAATTTAAATGTCACTTTTTCACCAAGCAATAAAGAAAATAATAACGACTGGGTGAATTTCATTTTTATTTACATTATAGGTATCACATTGAATGGGAGTGCCTATAGTTAATATCATTATTGTCTTTTTTTTTTTTTTGCTAAACTGTACTTAAGTTATAAATAACAAATAATTGTAGGTATTTGTTTTTAACGATATTTCGCAAAATTATTGAAAGATCTTGATATTAATAATAATAATAAAAATTATTTATTCGAACGTAAAATTACATACCTAATAGGTACATTAATGAAAATAAAATAAAAATTGTTCAAATGGCCTTACTGCTAAAAGCAGTTCTTTCTCAATTTGAATGCTAAATTGTTTTAAATGAGGTTCATTTTGGATGTATACTGTACATAATACAGTATACATCCAAAATCCATGTCATAAATAATCTAAAATTATTAAGTTTTTTAACTCTACTGAAAATTTGTAGTTTTTTAGATACGAGGTTAAGAAGTTAAGCGACGAAATACAAAAGCTTAAAAATGAATGTCAACCCGTTTCGGATGCTGTAATTTCGGATGCACAAATAATTAACACAATATTCAATTATCATTTTATTTGAAAATAAGAGTATCAAATAAATAAGGAAATATGTTTTTTATACATAAAGATATATTTTCTCAAGAGATAACCGTTTTAATGCCTATTATATTACTGGAGTTATTTTTGCTTTTTGCGTGGCCGTACCAAGGCTGATGGTTAAACCGATTGTTATCTCCGTAACTATCTTTTGTTAACTGCTTAGGCTGCCCACAGACTGCATCGAAAGGTTGGAAGCAGAGGGGTTAGAACAAATCATTGTCATCTACGTATTCTAAAATTTAAATATTTTATATCTAGCAATATTCCGCGAAAAAAATTTAACCCAAACCTGCAAGCAAAATGGTGAGTGCGTGCAGGCATGCGTTTAAAGCACTCCTTTCCACACTGCTTATGCGTACACTCGCAAGCAAAACGGAAAACACAACCACCACACAAGCAATAATGTTGACACGTACAAAGCCCCACACCACCATGCAGGTTGCAAAACTCGACGCGCGTTTCGCTCCGACTCCGGAGCATCCCTAACTACTATCCTTATCTACGTATTCGTCACGTTATAGTGTAGATTTTTTTAGGAGACCAAATGGCAGCTATTCTACGTCAAATAAAAAAATAATCACGCAAATCGGATCACTAACTTCAGAGTAATCGGTGTACATACCTACATAAAAAAACAGGCCGAAATGAGAACCTCCTCCGTTTTTCAGTAAACTGTAAAGGAAAGCTGTCGTAATTTTTGTAGGAATTTAAAAAAAGGACGAGGTTCACAATTCGGCCTGTTGTGTTGTGTGGGTCAGTGACGTCATTTGAAGCTGATTTTCCGCTGGGCCGTATTTTAGCTAGCAAATTTATGCCTGCCAATGCCAATCCCACAGTATATTATATTTAAACTCTATGGTAAAGAGCATGTACAAGAAAAACTGTGTTTGCTAACTACTCGCAGTGTAAGTAATCACTAGCCTGTGTTAGCTGTGCAAACACCCGTGTATATGGAAAAGCATAATTATGATTTATTAGAAACCTGTTGTTATTATTTTTAATATGTCGATATTTACATTTATCCGATAGTTTTCTATAATGTTTGAATTCTACCTAACAGTGCATTTCGTTGAAGGGCCATTCATGTATAATAATAATAGCTCCCCTCACCGATTTCGATGTCGGTAGCCGATTTCATTGAAATCAGGCCAGCTACGCAGGAGTTATTTTATAGTGCCCAAGTGTGTGCGCAATACACAGAAGCACTCTCTCTTCCTTTTACTCTCATAACCCAGTGGGACGGTAAACCGACACGACTAGCGAGAGATCAGGCGCAGGACCGACTTTTTACATGCCCATCCGACGCATGGATCATCTTTCTTGTCAGACAATCAGGTGATCAGCCTGAATTGTCCTAACCAAACTTGAAAACAACATTATTTGTTGTTCCAACGCGGGAATCGAACCCACGACCTCCGGGTCGAGAGCGAAGCTCTGAACCACTAGACCACGGAGGCGAATATTCATGTATTCATGTATCACGTAATACTAGAGATCATTTAGCCCATGACTTTTAAAATTGTAGTAAGTTAAAGTGTAAACTGCATTAATATTAATTGCTATACAATGATGAAACTATAGTTATAAATTCACTTTTATTAATAAATATTTAATAATAAAATAAAATAATATAAAATAAAGCTTTACATAGATAATAATAATAATAATTTCTCTGGTTTATTTAATAATAATTACGATGAGTTGGCGAGTCACCGTCTGCCAACTTTATGATACATGTAACCACGTGGTATCTGGCAGACGCCATAGTCCTTCCATAGACATAGATACCCAGTCCACTAGCACCTCACCCCTATAGCCCATAATCTTTTCTTATAAACATTCCTTACAATAGTCCTACACTAAGCGGTTGGTCTCCGTGGGCGCACTTCCATGGTGCGTACAGGGAGAGTCGCGGGTCGCCGGCTAGTGTCACATTACATTTAAATTAAAATTGTGTAACTGGGCCTCTGCGTGTTGGCTTCGGCCCCACGCATGCCTTCCAAAGGTCCGGGATTTAATTGCCCGTGAGCAAGGAAGCTATACACAAACATAATAATAATAATAATAATAGCTCCCCTCACCAATGTCGGTGTCGGTAGCCGATTTCATTGAAACCAGGCCAGCTACGCTGGAGTTATTTTATAGTGCCTAAGTGTGTGCGCAATACGCAAATACACTCTCTCTTCCTTTTACTCTCATAACTCAGTGGGACGGTAAACAGACACGACTGGCGAGAGATCAGGCGCAGGACCGACTTTTTACATGCCTATCCGACGCATGGATCATCTTTCTTGTCAGACAATCAGGTAATCAGCCTGCATTGTCCTAACCAAACTTGAAAACAACATTTTTTTTTTGTTGTTTCAACGCGGGAATCGAACCCACGATCTCCGGGTCGAGAGCGAAGCTCTGAACTTTTGATACCGCAGTTAGGTAATTATTTATTAAGAGTGATGTCATTGAAAACCAACAAACAAAATATTTAGAAAATCCGTCGGAAACTCGGAAAAACGAATAACAGGCCAGGAAAATTTATGCAAATGTCCAACGATTTCTAGCTGCACATAAAACATAATAACCCGTATATTAATTACGTCTTAGATAAAATAACTCCGTTTTCTTGGTATTAATAATTGCTTTTCGCAGATTTTATCGTGGTATATGTGTTTATGATAAATGTACTACAGAAGTAGGCTTCATGGAAATATCTAGAAGTTAGAACTTATAGTCTAGGCATTAGGCATTAAACAATTGATATATACGTCTCTGTGAAGCCAAAAATACAAATACAAAATCGAATAGAATTTCACAATGAAAAACGTAAATTTTCGAAATACCTACGTTAAGCAAGTCCCGATTTCACCAACGTTAGTTTTAACGGCTTGTTAAAATTCTATGCCTTCTCATTTATTGACAAGAAATACGAGAGGAATAACATGAGATTTAATGAAGGATTAACATTAATATGTCTGGTGAAATTGGCAATTAAGAGAATACAGTACAGCTACGTTCTTACTCTATATCGCTATGTATCGTTTTAGTGGCATCACCCAGATGTTCGATGTGCTCTATCTGCTATTTAATCATCTGAGAGAAATCCTCGTACAGAGCTTTTAGAGATGTAGAGCTTTTAATAGTCTAGCAGTAATGATAATAATATTCAATTTCTTGTCAGACAATGTCCTAACCAAACGAGGTAACAACATTTTTTGTTGTTCCATCGCGGGAATCGAACCCAGGACCTCCGGGTCGAGAGCCAAGCTCTATAGTGATATCTATATGGGCTACGAGAGTGAAGGAAGAGATGGTTATGTGTATTGCGCATACACTTGGGCACTATAAAATAACTCCTTCGTAGCTGGCCTGGTTTCAATGAAACCAGCCACCGTCATCGACATCGGTGTGGGGAGCTATTATTGATTAATCGTAACTGCACGCCAGTTTTCGCTGGCATTAGTCGGGAGATAGATTTCTAAATTTGAAAAGTATTGATAAAAATAATAACTTATGTGTAGTTTCCAAGTAAAAACTATATTAATGTAAAGACTAGAGAAAAGACTATGATGAGTTTATAAGTAAGGATGTATTAAAATTTCAGCTCGAGTATTTATTTAATGGTCGGCGAAAAAATTATATCTATCTATACTTATATTATAAAGCGGAAGAGTTTGTTTGTTTGTTTAAACGCGCTAATCTCAGGAACTACTGGTCCGATTTGAAAAAATATTTTTTTGTTGAATAGTCCATTTATAGAGGAAGGCTTTAGGCTATATAGCATTACGCTGCGACCAATAGGAGCGAAGCGTCAGTGAGAAATGTTGCAAAAACGGGGAAAATTAATCACATTTCGGGACTTTCGTTGCCAGCGCTGCATAAACGGTTTAAGTCACTCAAAAACCACGCGAACGAAGTCTCGGGCACAGCTAGTTATTAAATAATTCTATCTATTTTGTTTGTATGTAAATCATGAAGCGTGTTCGAGTCACGATACATTTGTTCCTAGATACAGACTATGAATATATTAATACAACATCTTAATAAAATAATTTTCATATCTCTAGATATGTAAAATGGAGCTTGAATTTAAATAATTTTATTATTTTGCAAAAAACAAACATATTTTAATAGAAGATTAATTTTGTTTGCTTCATTGCAATTTGAAACTCAATGAAACAAAAGTGTAACAGAAAAGAAAGATTTTAATTCAGAACTAGATAAGATATTTTTAAGGTTTCTTTAATCGCGAGTGAGTTGCCCTCGATGTTATATAATATTATATCACATCAAAAACATAACTTGTAAAAAGTGCCAAGTCCCACTGGTACTTTCACAGTAAAGTTCACTCGCTTATTTTACATCTTGTAGAGCAGACCTCGGGAAGGACATAGGTTACTTTTTGCGCAGCAAAATGTACTTTCCTCGCAGAATTTCACGGATTTTCACACTGTACTTAAGCTATACAATGTGTTGTCCTTGTCCGATATGTAAGAATCACTTGAGAGACAAGACAAAATATTGCATGGCTTGTACAGTATAATATATCCCACCGAAAACATTTTCATATAAAAATGTTGCCAAGACGAGTCTACATAGCTTACCCTGTGAAAAAGTTATCAGACATTACGCTGGTATATAGCCAAGCTCTAAAGACTACACGCTCTAAGCCTACAAGCTCTACATTACATCTTAATCAAAATCTATCAAAAAGTGGTCTGATCTCATGTAGAACCAAAATTCTTGATCTATGCGCCCTTACTTTACCAGGCTTAGCTTCACTTACTCTACATTTCGGTTAAAACGTGATGCTTGGCCGTTTTATTTCACACACGATGAATGAATGTATATGAAATCTTAGTAACAATATAAATCCTTTTACCAAACAGCACTAGACGAAGGGGTTTGGCACGCACTGCAGCCTCAATGGCTCAGTGGATTTTAGCTTGAGAAGTGTCGTTAGATTTTGTAGGGTTCCGGAGCCAAATGGTAAAAAAAGAACCCTTATATCGTCATGTCTGTCCGTATGTCACAGCCACTTTTTTTCAAAACTATAAGAACTATATTGTCAAAACTTGGTAAGTAGATGTATTCGGTGAACCGCATTAAGATTATTATACAAAAAAAACAATACATTTTTGGGGCTCTCTGGGATTTTTTTAATACGTCCATAAATCGTCAACTGCATTTTACCTTTCAATTCAATTAACTCGAATATAGAAATAAAGAAAACATTTAATGTCATAAACATGAACCTTAGTCCTTATAATAACCTTATATTAACTTGCTGCTAAGATTCCTTCATGGACGAGTCCGACTCGCACTTGGACGCTTTTTTGTTACTTTTTCAAATTACCGTTTTTAGTTTACTAGTATGGAGGTAATATTATTTATATATCGACGCGCTCACGATTCTGCGTGGGGGTACCGTCATATCCGTGAATCTGGCGCATAATTGCGTCGATAGTAACGCGATGTCGAATAAAAAATAGATAAAGCACGATTACACTGACCATATAATTAGTAATAATTGATGTTTATAGAATTGTGTGGGAGGAAAATATGGTATCGTTACTATTACTTTGATGAATTCGAAATTAACATTATTTTGCACGTGTGTATGGCGAGAAAGGCGTATCACGTCAACCGGAGCTATACTATATATTAGAATATACTACATATTACTAGCTGACCCGTGCCCACTTCGTTGAGCATACAAACCGTATATACCTTCCATGGACTTCTACAAACAATTCAAGACTAAAAATAGCCGAAAAGTTTCAGTCGTTCTCGAGGTTAGCGAGACTAACGAACAGCGATTAATTTTTATCTATAAGAGAAGAAGAAGACATCGATTTTAAGTTTTGTTTTGACATTATTTACAAAAATAAAAACAATAATCCCTTGAGTCCTGCCTCAAAGATACTGAAGTATTCTCACTCTCGTGTCACTATAAGTAGTATGTCAAGAGAAAAAAGGTTTTAACTTAAAAATTGATGTATTATGCAAAAATATAAATTTATAAAACAACTATCCCCTGGTAAATATGATGAAAAGTAATAAAGTAAAACACAAACTACTTACACTTTATTTGTTATTTTACATTAATTATTACTTAAAATACACGACCGGTTTCGAAATAGTCATCATCAGTGTCACATACCATGTACATTCAATAACATGAAGAGTAATGTTTTTTTTTTTGGATTTTTCAATAAAACCATTATTGATAAAAAAGGTTTTAAAGTACCTACACTAATTTTGAGCTCATCGGGCGCACACAGCCTTAAATCAAATGTATGTGTAAGCCAACTTAGTTGTATTTTGCAGTGGCTGGAGGATGATATAATTTACAACAACATACTATGTAGTTACCATGAACATGACCAAAATTCATATAGAGGAAGGCTTTAGGCTATATAACATTACGCTGCGACCAATACGAGCGAAGCGTCAGTGAGAAATGTTGCAAAAGCGGGGAAAAATTATTCACATTTGGGGACTTTCGTTGCGTGCGCTGCATAAACGGTTTAATCATTCAAAAACCACGCGAACGAAATCACGGGCACAGCTAGTAAGAAATAAAAAAAATGTCACACAGGTTGCTTAATTTAGGTCGCGTTATTTTTTTATTCATTATAATGGTCTAGTATTTTAGTTTAATTAAGAGTTGATATTTTAAATGATTTTTCGAACGTCAGTCGCCTTGCGAATGTTTGTTCTCACGGAAGTGTTTATCGAGATTTTTAATATCGCGATAAGTGTTGACTATATAATGTACTATCGATGATAGTTGAAGGGCGTTTTTGACCTTCATAGTAGAAACTACTTAGTACTAAGTGAAGAACATAATATTTACATAAAGTGCAAAAATAATAGTCACTATAACTTGGGGATATGATTATTGATTATACCTTTTCTTATTCTAGAAATGTATTTTTTTTATTTTACATAAATTTTTTGCTTTTTGTTATTCTTGCAACTAAAAAATTATTAATGGTAAAAAGTTGTATAATAAATAAAGAAGGTAGTATAATCATAACCTAAACTTATTATAACTGGTATTTTTACACCCTGTATAATATATACAAAAATTAAAACGCCTAAACTGCTGATCTGATTTTAATTAAAGAGGTGTCCATAAATTCGTAATAGCTGCCGGTGTAACATTGGCTGACAAAAATTATTAAGGGTATTTATTACTTTTTTTTTGTTATGATAACATAACAAAAAAAGTCATGAAATCCATAACAATTATAAGATTGTCGTGGTAACTGTATCCAGATAATCAAGAAAGAATTTCACGTTGACATATCTAAAACATTTGAACTATATGGAATGAAACGTGTTATAAATGCGAAAAAAGTAGTTGTCGACCAATTATCGACATAATGAATCAATAACGACCGCCAGTCTTAATTAACGTTAATAAGTGGAAAATAATATCGTGCATTGTATATTGCTATGTACTATACTGAGTGCCGCTCACACACTTTTAATCCGACTGGTGCGAAAAAAGGAATGGTAATGATTTTGGCAGTTCATCGGCCGGTATCTGAAATTCAAATGCATATTCAACTAACATGGCATTCAAGTAAACAACTCATATTGAACGCTGATTGGTGAAACTTTTATTAGAGAGAAAGAGAGAGACAGATATTATATGATTACATCACGCTCGCACACGCAAGGCTGGTTAAAATACCACGGAAAAGGTTGATTCAGGTCGTATTATATTGGTGCCTTTTGGTGAATTAGGCTTATCTGATATTCTGGGCGTATGTATGTTATGTAAATTGATGTATAAAAAATACCTGTATGTATTTGTTAATGAGCAATCGTTTAATTTGATACAAAGCATGAGCAGACAGGACGCATGCTATTATGATTATCCTCAACTCTACATAACCGATAACCGATGTCGCGCAGTGTGGGCTGTTCTTTAGAATGGTAGTAGTACATACTTATCAAATACTTTTCAATATCTTCTAATTAAAATACTCAAACAAACACTATTTACTTACTTGTTATTTATTCCATCTGATTACCTTCATTAAAATCTTTCGAAAAATCAGCATTTCAATTTTTGATAATTCTTTGGAGGCGCATAAATTCGCAACTAGGCATAAAAAAAGAAAAATAAGGACGTACATTAATTAATGATTTATTCAGGTCCTATGGAAATGCAATTGATCCAATTATGGACAATATCTAAGATCTTTATTATTCTGTGGTCCGCTTGACGTGAAATGCCCCATATGCAAGCTAATAATTGAACCTGCACTCTTTTGAGGGCTAATTAACGATTTACCCACTACGCCACGGACGATTTATCTATCTAACATAAAGTATGTACCTATGTCTAAACATATTATATACGGAATTATTACATTACATTGTGATCTTGATATTGATATGTAACACAACACTAGTGCTATAGTTTCCATGTGTAAAACATGTGTAAAGAAGCCAGCAAAATGTTATATAAATACGACAGTATAACCTGTATATTTCGTAAAATGTATATTTTGTAGCAGTAACTACCTGACGACCTCTGTAACGCAGTGGTTAAACGTGTTGGTTCAAACAAGAGGTCGCGGGTTCAAATCCAGCAGTAGGCACATAAAGTTTTCTTAGTTGCTGAGTCGTGGGTGTGTTTTAAACTTGTGTATTGAAATAATTAAAAATGTGTATAGTATAAAAGTATTAAATATATTTCCGTTGTCTGGTACGCTCATATCCAGCAGTGGAAGGCACAGCTGAAATGTTGATGAATTACCAACAAGTAAAGTTATTTATGGCTTATGGCTAATATGTGTTATATTTTTATTGCAATAGCCCGAATTTTTCAAATTGTGAGCGATTTTTTTAAGATTTATCACATTTCCCCTCTTTTCACTTTATTTCACTTCACTTCATGTTATCACATTTCACTTCACTTCACTTCATCACATTTAGACCTGTGCTACCTGCAATAGAGTACTTACAAAACAATTTTTTTTCCATGACCTTGTCAGTCCCTGATGTTACTGCGATTCTTCTAGATCTATTGTGACTTCATCTTTTATCAAGCTTTATAGTGCCGTCCCTATGTTACGCATGAACTGAACGATATGGTTGGGGTTTAGTGGTGCTAATTTTCTCAGCTTAAGAGTATTCATACCACGTCATGTTTCTGCTCTGTTACAGTTCAGCTTTTCTGGACAGCTAAGGGCGTGTTTCACCAAGCAATGTTAAAGTTAACGCCATGTTAAATATCATGTTATCCCTCTCGTATTTCCTGTCAATGAATGAGATGGCATGGTATTTTAACATGGCGTTAACTTTAACTTTGTTTGGTTGAAAGTCTGATCAAATTGATCAAATCAGCTAATCTGAACACTGATTGGTGAACATCACTTCACAGTCACTGTTTTCACCAATGACCGTTCAGAATAGCTGATTTGATCAATTGGTCAATTTGATCAGCCTTTCAGAAACCGGGCGTAAGTCGCATACAGTGCACCAATATTTTATTTCTAAGGGTGAGCTCACACCGTGACTATTACATCACACGAGCATTATTATTATCATTTTTAATTGAATAACAATTTCAGTGAGTCAAGGTGTTAGGTACACTCTTAAGCCACCAACACACTCATTCTGCATTCAGTTTTTACACTATTCTAAATCATCGCGAGTTTCTTACGCCGGTTCTTCTCGCCGGGTTAGTTTCCGAACCGGAGGTAGGTCATCATGTTTCTGAAAGTGTTAGTTAACTTATTTGGAAACAAATGATTTTTCATTTTCATAAAAATGAAATACCTATATAGAATGAAGAACAGAATGAAAATTATATATTTGATAAAAAATAATAAAAACAATACAAGATAACTAATTTATAAGATTTTTATTTTTACCTAATTGGTGCGTAATCAGCATATTGTTGCAAGAACGCAACGCTCATTTTCAGTGAACATACATTATTACATATTTATTTATTTATTTATTTACCATTTTTTGTGCACATAAATGACAAAAAGATAACATATAAAGAAATACGACACAAAAGGACTACTTATCTCTAAAAGAAATTTCTTCCAGCAGTCCTACAGAGAGAAATTACATGAGAGATATCAGGCAGGGCGTGCACAATTGCAGATATAATACATAATAATAAACGTAATACTGCTTTACATACGTAATACATATACTTACATAAATACTATGATATAATAAATAATAAAAATATCATACATAAATACTATAATATAATAAATAATAATAACAATATACATACATAAATATAATTTAATAATCATATTAGGATTCACTGTTAAGATAGTGTTCTTTTACGCGTTTTTTAAAGACAGTGATGGTAGGACTGTCACGAATGGTGTGGGGAAGGGAATTCCATAATCTGACAGCATGAACAGTAAAGGAATAGGAGAAAAAGTTGGAGCGATGGGAAGGTAGAGTGAGATTCGTCCTGACACTAGTCCTACAAGGGATGTCAGGGGGTCGTGAGAAGTTAAAACGATCTGTAAGGTAAGAGGGAGACATAGGATTATACAGGATATTGTAAAGGAGAGAGAGAATATGGGCATTTCGCCGAAGACGAATAGGGAGCCACTTCAATTTTACTCGAAAAGCAGATATGTGGTCAAACTTTTTTAGCCCAAACACAAAACGGATGCATACATTCTGCAAACGTTCTAGCTTTGCTAACAACTCTTCGGTAATATCTAAGTAGCAGGAGTCGGCATAATCAAGGATAGGGAAGATGAGTGACTGAACAAGAAGGATTTTAGTTTTCAAGGGCAAGAAGTTTTGAAGGCTCCTCAGCATGTGTAATGAGTGATATACCTTTCTGCTCACATCATTGATCTGAAAGTTCCAGGACAGATTGCTATCCATAACTATGCCAAGATTTTTAGCTGTGTCTGAATAGTCTATAGGAGTACCATTATAAATAACTCTGGGGACATCATATAAGCGTTGGGTCATATATTTACTCCCGATAATGATAGCCTGCGATTTTTTAGGGTTCACCAATAGACCAAACGATTTCGCCCAATCTGCAATGCGTTGTAGGTCAGCGTTGATATCTCTGATTGCGGAACCAATGTCGTCGATATGCGAATGACGATAGATCTGCAGATCGTCTGTATAGAGATGGAAATTACAGGAAATTAAGGAAGTGACTGTGTTGATGAAAATTGAGAAAAGAAGAGGAGAAAGAACACCACCTTGCGGAACCCCCGCGTCAAGCTCACACCAGTCTGAGGTAGCCTCATCATAGTGGACCCATTGTTATTTACCAAAGTCCGCCACCGCGTCTGTGTATCTGTCTGTTCGAAAAACTGAAAGACTACTGCACCAATATTCGTGTAGTTTTCACCAATGAATAGAGTGGTTTTCGAGGAAAGTTTTAGTATTTAATTGGATCTGGAAAATACAGAACATATTCTGAAAATCTGACTCATGTAACAGAGCTCTAACGAATAGGAAATGACTCAGGGTAATATGACACGGAGGAAAATGTAAAAGATCACGACCTTGACTATTTTCTATTTAATACCGAACGTATGCAGCCAAAACTGGACTTAAAGCAACCGGTTTGAAGAATTCTCGAAAATTGTATTGCAATTTTTATTGTTGTATTCGATTATTATTTATCTATTACTAGCTTTATCGACGAACTTCGTAACGAATTAATCACTGACATCAGAGCGATCTACCAGGTCTAATTGTGAATCTAAACCATTGTCGAGTCCTCTAGAATAGCCGAAAAAAACATTAAAATCGGTTCAGCAGTTTAGGAGAAGTTTAGCAACATATTCACTATTTATGTACCTACAGATATTGTCACACATAGAGTAGGTCTATTCATTTAATTTAAATTTGTTGCAAAAATATTGTAAACGATTTTTCATAATAATATAACAAAAACAATCCAGATCCTCTATACCTAAAAAAGGCGTGTTTAGGAAACCTGGGAACGGATTAAAAATGCCATCGCTATTATCACTTGTGAAGATCGATAACAAAATGCATGGAATTTTATGTAAGCCTCGCTATACGAATTCGCTTGTCCATTAGCGAACCTTATGTCAAATCGCATACATTTTAGTTTTCGAACTTCATAATAGCGGCATGGGATGGCATCTTGAATCACGGCTGTTCTGCTCTGACGCAGCAGAAAATAATTACCTTAAAATCACTTAGATAATAATATCTATGGACGCTTCACACCACGTCAATCTGGCTCGGTGCTAAGTATCCGATGAAATTATGTTACAGGTACTAGACAACGGAAATATATGTTTAATACTTTTATACTATACACATATTTAAGATTTTTATTATATTAAATATTAATACACAAATTTAATACACATCTATGCCCCATTGAAAACTTTTTGTTCCCTCGGCGGGATTCGAACCCGCAACCTCTCGGTCGGAGGTCGGAGGGCGTCAAAATATAATAAAGATAAATAATACAACTATAATCATAAAGCATTTAATTAAAAAATATGAATCCCATCAAAAACATAACTTTAAAAAAAAGCCAAGTCTCGCTACTAGTTCTTTTGCCGTAAAAAGTTGTGAGATCCATGTGATGCCAAGTCAGGGTTAGTCGGTCGGTCTAACAAAATATTATTTATAAAAATTATGTATTAAATAAATTAGTAGATTGACTTGGCAATCGCATCGGCTTATATGCACGATATTGTACTATTTATGTTCTCATTTGGTCTTTTTGCAATAAAGTTGATGACCTGAGGCTCGATGATCATGAAGTGAAATTATATTTTCCTTGAATTCCATAATTATAATTTCATTATGTAAAAGTTTCCACACTCAAAATGAATTTGAGTTATTTTTACGTAACGTGATTATGCAAATCCAACACGGAGAATGCTTCTACGTGTATTTTTTATTCGAAACTATTTTCATCATACAATTCGAAATTTGAAATTCAAATTAGCCACAATTTCGAGTTTTCATATTTATACAGAAGAAATTTTCCAGCTGTTGTAATACGTTCGAAATGATTCATACGTGATTTGAATTGAGAGACCCTCAACTTACATGGTGTTATTAACATTCAAGCAGAGATGGTAACAACTATTTTAGAGGTCTTTTAAGGTTTGAGAATTTAGCTATAAGCCGCTGTAAATATCTAATATTATAGTATATTATATTGTTTTTTTTTTCGAATACGTTTTTTGCGCTATTTATATATTGTTTACCCTACGGAAACCGTACATTTTACTGCGTTTACAATAAATATATGTTTTAACCCTTGCCCACTTTGTTGGGCACTCAAAATTTTGCGGTTCGGCGATAACATAATAACAGGGTACTATTATTTAATTGCTGACAAATATGCAGATTTGTGTATAATTTTTATTTGGCTGTAAAAAAATGAAAGTGTGCGGAATATATTAGGAAAATTTCAATTTCGTTGATACCTTGCCTCTCCTCGTCCAAATTATATGAAGTAAAAGGAAAAAGTTGTAAATAAATCGTCGTTTGTCGTTTCAGCTATGTCGCCCACATAAGCTTCCATGGTGCTATTGACGGAGAGGTCCAATCTTACTCTGGTACCCCACGGAGAATAGGAAATAAATAAAAATTGAAAATCTCATATATAAAAACGAATCGTTGTTCGTTAGTCTCGCTAAAACTCGAGAACGGCTGAACCGATTTGGCTATTTTTGGTCTGGAAATATTCGTGGAAGTTCAGGGAATGTTTTAAACGGTTATTTTAATATTTTTTTTATGCTCAATGAAGTGGGCACGGGTCAGCTAATATAATAAATGAAGGGAAAAGTAAATTTTCAACACTTAAGAGGACCTGGGGGCTTACTCCCGACACAATCGAGAACCGAATCCGTTCTATATCAGTGGTTTTTCGTACTTTATTTGGTGAATTACTTTGAAACTAATCAGGATAAAGAAATTTATTAGATCGTAACTTTTTCTACTCCCGACCATATCAATCGACTGAGAATCAAAAAAAAAATGTCAATTTATGAGGAAGTTCGCGGCATGATCGTATCTGGATCAAAATCAAATCAGTTTGGAGAGTAAGGCCCCTGCACGGTGGTGTGGGGCTTTTCACGATCGTGTTAACATTATTGCTTGTGTTGTGGTGGTGTTTTCAAGTTTTTGTTTGCGAGTGTGCGCATAAGCAGTGTGGGAGGAGGGAGGTGCATCAAACGCATGCCTATGCGTACACTCACTCATCAGCAGGCCAATCGCGCTATTGTACAACGTTTCATTTGAGGTACAACTTAGTTTCGTTTGTGTTTCAGCTGCGTTTCGTTTCCAATCCAGCTGAACAAACTTTAGTATCGCGCTAACCTTCCAATTGCTACTTAACCTCAGACGAAACGAAACGCGACCTTTTGTCAGACATTAGGGATGCGACCCTAAGATTTTCGAAATTGTCTATTATTTTACCATAATCGTCGTCGAGTTAAACTAGCTCCGTATGAACTTTTTGTTTGACAGCGTTTGAGTTTCAACTACGGTCCAGCTGCGTCTCACCTAGCTGTCAAAAGGATAGCGCGATACCGAATACGTCATAAAGTCGAGTAACGTTCACGTTTCGGTTGCGTTTCAGCTAAAGTTTTTTAGCGCGATTGCCCTGCTGCTAGCAGGTGTATTTAAATTTTAGGATACTTTTCTTATTTAGGTAACAATTAATAATTGTTGAATAGGAAAATAGTAATACATGTTCCACCATCTCAGAATTTGCCTGGAGTTAGATATAATATAATTAAATAAAAAAATATAAATTTTAAAATAAATTGTTAATTAATTTCTATTGTCAAATTTCCAGGTATTCGTTTTCTTGTCCTCTCCAGGACAATCGATTTCTGGAAATTAGAACATTTATCTTTTCAGGAAAAAAGTATTAATTTTACCTCTGTATTCGTAGCGACATTTTCCCTTTACGATAAAATTGTTCTTAATTCAACAATAGGTGGTGGACGAATGTTTGGTGGACGAAATGGCTAGTTCCCGAACCGGTGGTAGGCATCAAATAGTCTCGACGTTCAGAAAACATTTTGTAAAAATTTATTCTGAATAAAATGTTTTGATTTTGATTTTGATTTTGTTCTGTAGTAAAGACCGCGAATGACCTCCCACCAGGTGGACAGGACATTTTTTTTTTCGAGGGGAAATGCGTTGCGCATACCCCGCAACTCCGGGACAGTGTCGCGAGGTTATGTTCGACTCCCCAGTGCTTCGCACTGAGCTTACCAACTAAAACCCCCCGATGTCCTTCTACACGCTTTTTGGCGGGGCCATGGGAACTGCTATACTACCACAGCCCCGCTGGCGTCTTGCCTCATCGGGCATCATCTTATTATAGATGACGGCGATGCTGCCATCTTTCTTCGCCAAGAGTTCCCCGGACATTAGTGAGCTCTAGCCCTCTGGATCCTTCGGCAGACGGCAACCCCCGGTGTACCGTCTACGGATCCATTCAGGTGGACATACGACCTGAAGGAGGTTGCAGGGAGTCGGTAGATCCACGCTGCAAGCGACCGGTGTAACAGGAAACCTTTGGATGCTTTTGTCCAGCAGTAGACGTCTGGGCTAAAACGACGACCAACAATGAATTAATTGCAGTAATGTTGTTATTTGGCCTCCTGGGCCCGATTCTCGTACCTCGAACTTCGTTTCGAATATCAGTCTGTCCCGCTTGTGCACGAATGATTTGGCGCGCAGTACACACTGACGATCGAATCGAAGTTTAAGTGACGAGAATCGGGGCCCTGGTCACTGTAATTCGGCTTTCTGATCTCTGTAATTCAGCCTCCTGATCTCTGTAATTTGACCTCCTCGTCACTGCAATTCGGCCTCCTGGGCTTTGTCCAAATATGGCGGATGTAATAACCAAAACATAGATGTAATTGAGCTAATAATAGATATATAGTTACGTCAGTTCGCTCTAATGAGACGAAGACAATGTGGTTTTTTACTTGAACACATTTGGCTAGTTGTAGGAACGCCGTACACTTGACTTAAAAAGTTGATTTTTTAAGCTGGTAAATAAAAAAAACTATAAATATTAATCTGTCATTTGACTTGTTATAATTCGCATGTGGTAGAGGCCTGCCAAGAATCAGCGTCGCATTAATTTATTATTATGTATAGGTTGTATACTATAATAATTTAATTATGAACATACAATTAGTATGTTATGGCTAAAAATATACATTTATGTTAAATCATGTGTTTTATGATTATGATGATTAAATTTAAATTATTTTTTGTAATTTTATTCGTAGTGTAGCTCTTTTTATATGCACGTGAAATTATTGTTTATTATTAACCGTGGTTACCTGTAAGGGGTTACTAATAAGGCCTCTATTGTGTTGCATGAGTTGGTCTCCATTTTATGTCATGTGCACTGATAAATTAAAATAAATTATTTTATATTTAACATGGTACCAAGGAAATCTAATGAGTTAGACGTCAACACAAATTTGAAAAAAAACTAAAAAAAACACTTTCACTTCTCGCCACCTGTACGCTCCACCTTACAACTGACCTTACGTATAGTGCATGACTTCACAAAAAACAAGAAAGGTATATTCCCACATAGACAAGGTCACGATTTGACAACATGTGGCCTCAAGGCCGGCCTCAGCTTCCTACGTCTATCTACAAGTTCTCACGGTAACATTGAGACATAAAACTAACATTATGTGCTCGAGTGTCTAAATTACTGTTATTAAAATGGAGGCTATAAAAATTCACACTTGTTAAAAGGCGATTCTCAGGCGTTCGGCGGACGCAGCGAGGCTCCAGTCGCCAGGCTGTGTCTCAAGAACCGCTAGACAGTTGAAATTTTCACAAATCATGTATTTCTGTTGCCGGTATCACAAAAAAAAATACAATACAAGGTGTAAAATAAATTACTAATAACACTTGTGTAAGTGCATCCTATGTAGAGTTTACTGTGAAAGTATCAACTTTCATGTTTGTATGAGAAATGCCCCACCCTCATAAATTTTCCCATGCAATAAATAAAAAAGTACCTTTTTCAGCGCTCGTACTTTCATCGTAAACTCTATATAAAGTGTTGTAGCTCATTAATATTATAGCCTGTATATCTTATACAACAGACGTGACATTTTTGTGTTGTGCACAAAACCCTAAGCGATAGTCTAATTCGCACTTGGCTCGTTTTGAAGATACATAATACTAATTTCATTGAATAAATAATAACGATACGTATACGATCTATTATATATATTAATTAGCAATTAATATATATAATATTAATTGCTAATTAATAAATTTTGACGCCTCCGTGGTCTAGTGGTTCAGAGCTTGGCTCTTGACCCGGAGGTCGCGGGTTCGAATCCCGCTGAGGGAACAAAAAGTTTTAAATGTTCCTGAGTCATGGATGTGTATTAAATTTGTGTATTAATATAATAAAAATCTTAAATATGTTTATAGTGTAAAAGTATTAAATATATTTCCGTTGTCTGGTACCTGTAACACAAGTTCTTCGGATACTTAGCACGGGGCCAGATTGACGTGGTGTGAAGCGTCCATAGATATTATATTATATTATTATTATTAATTGATATTGCTCTGTTTGTTCTATATATTCCCTTCATTTATTATATTATTATATTATATTTACGACTTTTATTTATTTACTATTGTTTGTGGGGTACCCAAGTAATAATAGCACCTTACCATCTTTCCTGTAGATGCCGTAAAAGGCGATAGCGGGCATATAATTATATATCCGGAAATTAGCTGATTTTCGCGGATAGTAGATTACGTAAGCTACAGAATGGCTCTGTGGACTCTCCTCTCTGCCTGTAAGGTCTAAGTAAGGGACCTGGTAGTCTATGAAATACCCAATTATGTATGTAATGGGTTAATGCAAATTTAAAGTAAATTGGCCCAAGGAACTACGTTTCCCGATATAAATTTTACCCATTTCCTACCCTAGGGGTAGAATTCTTTAAGGGCTCTAAATTTAGGGGTTTAGGTACGACGTTGATTCGTCAGTCAGTCATTCAGGACAATACAAACTAACTACTAATATTACAAAACTGAATTAGTTAGCTTGTTTATTTCAACGCGCTAATTAAAAACCCTTTTTATTATTACCATAACCTAAAAAGAATCTAGGAAGACTATAGGCTATATATCGTCACGACAGACAGATAGAAGCAGAAAACTAATGAAGATTTTTGAAAAATTGGGTGTTTTATTTCACAATTACAAGTGGACTACGTCGCTCACTAGTGTATACAAATACCAAGTAATAAATTGAGCACTTTATAATGCCCGATCATTATGAAATATTTTCAATATGAAATGCCATAAATGATATAAAATAAATTATATCAGACACTAGCTGACCCGTGCCCACTTAGTTGACCATTTTAAACCTTCCCTGGACTTCCACGAACATTTCAAGACCTAAAATAGCGAAATCGGTTCAGCCGTTCTCGAGTTTTAGAGAGACTAACGAACAGCGATTCATTTTTATATACCAGACTGGCTGACTCGTCCCCACTTCATTGAGCATAAAAAAATTTAAAAAAAAACAGTTTAAACATTCCCTGGACTTTCACGAACATTTCAAGACCAAAAATAGCCAAATCGGTTCAACCGTTCTCGAGTTTTAGCGAGACTAACGAGCAACAATTCATTTTTATATAATATGTATATATGATAAACTTTATTTCAACTTTTGGGCAGAGTAATAAAACAAATATTTTTTTATAACAATTCTTTACTTAGTATTAATAAGCCAGATAGAGATAAGATATTATTCATATTACCCGCATTAATCACCAGGTCCATAAAATATAGATAGAGGAATATTATAATGTAACAATTATGTAGTTTAATATGTTAACTTGTGCGGTGTTTACATGAATACTGTTTACATACTCCCGGCTCCCACAGTCGTGCAACTTAATAAAATAAATATTGAACAGATCGGTCTACATCGATAGGATATACATGAGTCAGTATCAGCCTAGTTGCCATCGCTAATTGCGATGACAAAGTTCGACAACAAAATGATATTATTGACACAATGACACAGCTCTATGCGTCACGTTAACGCCTCCGTGGTCTAGTGGTTCAGAGCTTCGCACTCGACCCGGAGCTCGTGGGTTCGAACAACAAAAAAAGTTGTTTTCAAGTTTAGTTAGGACAATTCAGGCTGATCACCTGATTGTCTGACAAGAAAGGTGATCCATGCGTCGGATGGGCATGTAAAAAGTCGGTCCTGCGCCTGTTGTCTCGCCAGTCGCGTCGGTTTACCGTCCCACAGGGTTATGAGAGTAAAAGGAAGAGGTAGTGTATATGTGTATTGCACACACACTTGGGCACTATAAAACATAACTCCTGCGTAGCTGGCCTGGTTTCAATGAAATCGGCTACCGACACCGAAATCGGTGAGGGGAGCTATTATTATCTATGGGTCACTTGGCAGGACCAAGTGACGCATAGGAGCTATTCTCCTAATGTCTCCCCAGTCGTGTCGCTCATCCCACTAGTTTAAGAGAGCTCTCTTAAAGAGAAACAGAGCTGTTTATTGCACACACTTGGGCACTATTAAGCTCCTGCACAGCTAGTCTGTGGTAATGGAACCGGCTATCAACGTCATACGGGGTGGAGTGAGCCATAATTATGGGAACTCAACTAAAGGCTCTTTATAATTGGCATAACGTCTCTTTACCTTCTCAAACTCGTATCTAAAAATAAATATGAATCTTGGATCTGAAAAATCAATGTTTTCTCCATACTATAAAACTTAATTTTTATATACTTTATGTCAGTAAAAGCTGGATATAATTATTACGTATAACTAAGACTGTGTTTCACCAAGCAATGTTAAAGTTAACGCCATGTTAAAATACCATGTCATCTCATTCATTGACAGGAAATACGAGAGGGATAACATAATATTTAACATGGCGTTAGGGTTTCGTACAGAAAGGGTAAAAAAGAGACCCTACTACTGAGACGCCGTCCGCCTGTTTCCAGGCTCATCTCATCTCATTTAGATATGAATTACTGATGTTATAAAAAGTGTAGTACTTTATCTAGATAGGCTTTACGCGCCAATACAACGTATCTATAATAATATTACGAAAGAATCTCTTTTTCTATGATAGAACTCTTTTTCGTGGCTTTTTTTGTCGCTTTTAAAATTGATATGTATGATGTAATGAAACGTCAAGTATTTTATCTAAATATGCTTTACGCGCCAGTACAACGTATCTATAATATTATGAAAGAATCTCTTTTCCTATGAAAGAACTTTATTTCATTGCTTTTTGCATCTCTTTAAGAAATGTAATTAATGCTGAAACGTGTACCAGTGTACACAATTAGCATTTTACCGATAAGTTACCGCTGTCAGCATCCGCGTACGTTTTCCTCGTTCTCGTACAAAACAACCGTATCATTATTTCTAATAATTGCCTCCATTATTATTTCAAATTGTGACACACTTGTTGTGAGTGTCATATTTTGGGTCCATGGTGGGTTTTGTTAATGTACTATCTACCGATGCGTAAATAACAAATGGTGAATCAA
This sequence comes from Celastrina argiolus, assembly GCA_905187575.2. NCBI lineage: Eukaryota > Metazoa > Arthropoda > Insecta > Lepidoptera > Lycaenidae > Celastrina > Celastrina argiolus. The sequence goes on from LR994585.1 coordinate 17,237,319, forward strand.
TCTGGGCCCCGATCCTCGTGCCTCGATCGATCGCACGCGTAATATAACGCGCGTGCGATCGATACAGACTAATATTAAAAGTTCGAGGAGTGAGAATCGGGGCCCAGTAGTTTCGAACGACAGTCTATTCCGCTCTTACGCGCGTCAAGTTATGCTCGTGCGAGCGACTAACAATAGAAACGATATTCGAGGTATGAGAATTAGGGCTTAGGGACTAGATTTAAAAATCTTTCATTTAACCAATAGGTACACATATACAGCTATTACAAAACTGGCTAAATTGTAGAGTATTCTAAATAGCGTTAATAAAATTCACACTTCAATTGTAAGTTTATCAACTTTAACAAACAATGAAACTAATATTTTTGATTTCTAACGCATAGAATAAAATTATACTTACCCAAACTTCTTACTTCCTTATGATTATTATTGATATTTACTTTAAACCTAACCTACTGGTATTTTCGACAACTTTTTGTCTTTTACCTCAAAATCGACAAACTTAATTTATGATTTCTTAAGAAGCCTATTTTATTGTATAATAAGGGCTGATTTTCCAAGTCTCAGATAACTTTTATCTGTCGAATAAACATGTGACTTTGACATTTTTTTCATACAAAATCTGTCAAAGTCACATTTATTCCTCAGGTAAAAGATATGTAACGATTGAAAAATCAGCCCTTAGTAAAAAATAAAAAAGTTTTCTTAAGAAAATTAATCGAATATCATCGCCTGGCTTATCAAATTAAGGTTTAATAATCGATATTACATATTTATCCTTCTATTAAAGTTATTCGAGCTCTATTAAAGCAATGTTAGATAGGCTATATTTCACTTTAACGACGCTTGTAAATCAATGAATTAGATTGGGCGGGTCGAATTAATATTATATATTCGTATATGATATATGAGTAGAGGAAATAAATATAATGATCAAATTATCTTCACAAGGTCTTGGCGTTCATTTGACATTGGACCATAATACTATAGAAATAATATTCTGGTAGCGGACTAATACAGGGTGTATCATGGTTCATATATCAAGCCGAGTAGTGTAAACTGAAGGACGCGAAGAGCATTCCTTGTTTTAGCACCTCATATAAATTACTTACCATAACGCAACAAATCGCGATTAATGATCTCCATAAAAGTCACAAAACAGATGAGTTTCAACCCTGGGGGCCTATTACAAGCTCTTAATTCCAGCCAGTTTACGCCATACAACATGGCTGCCTGGAATTTTCGTATTACGATCACATAATAACTGCATGATGACAGCTAGTCAGCGGACACGTGACACTTGACTTGCTTCCGAATGTCACTTTCAGACAACCAAACCAGGGTGGATCGATTTAGAATAACATGTCGTTGAAATATGAAAAAGAACAAGGCAGTTTAAGACCGTATTATTGAATTGCCTGGAACCGTAGAAGGCTGGTATTGTAGAAAATCGTCAGGTGTTAGGTCAACGACCAGTGCGTTCGTGGGATAGAGTAGGAGCCCGCGAGCCCCAGCATATTAAGATTTACTCCTAGTTATTTTAGACCTATACATTTTTTATCGCGTTATGGTAAGTAACTTATATGAGGTGGCAAAAAACTTACTGGGGTGGGCACAACATTACTACTAAACATAGTAGTTTTCGCCATTTCAAAGCCCACCTGTCCTATAGAAGTCACCGAGCATAGGGTCGAAGTCTTTCAGGGTCTACTACGTACACAATATTATTGGAAAGTCGAAGGCGAGTGATGTATTCGCCATTAGTAGACACCGAGACTATGCCGATCCAGGAGCTGAAATTAAAAATGAAAAGTATTTTATTTAGAAACTAACACTTTTAGAATTGTCCTACATGATGACCTACTACCGGTTCGGGGACTAACCCGGCGAGAATAACCGGCGTAAGAAACTCGCGCGGGGCCAACATTTAGCAAAAATGTCGGCTGCATTTCCCCATAAAAGGATGCTGGAGCTTAAAAGCATATTCCATATTCCATTTTTACAACAAAAATGTTGTTTTCAAGTTTGGTTAGGACAATTCAGGCTGATCACCTGATCGTCTGACAAGAAAGATGATCCATGCGTCGGATGGGCATGTAAAAAGTCGGTCCTGCGCTTGTCCTCTCGCCAGTCGTGTCGGTTTACCGTTCCACTGAGTTATGAGAGTAAAAGGAAGAGAGAGTGCTTCTGTGTATTGCGCACACACTTGGGTACTATAAAATAACTCCTGCGTAGCTGGCCTGGTTTCAATGAAATCGGCTACCGACACCGAAATCGGTGAGGGGGGCTATTATTATTCCATTGCATAGTGAGCTTCGGCCTGACCAAGTTTCCACTACTTCACTTGATTTTTGGGGGTTGCCACTGTTATTTTACAAAATCTAGCCAAGTCACAACAATTGAAAAAAAATGGTTTAAAGTTTTAAACTTCTCAGAAAGTAGGTAAGTAGGTATAATCTAGAAGTGATATTACTTATCTTTATATCGAAAATCAAGCAGATACCTACTAACAGCGTAGGCACTACTATTATACGATTACTATACTGATAAGATAATCTATACATATAATAAATCTGTAGAGGGGTCATGTCTGTACATTAAGAATATTTAAGTGAAAATTTAAAAAAGGGGGTCTATAAAAGCCACAGAATCTAAAAATAACATTTTTGAAAAAAATGTCTGTCTGTCTGTCTGTCTGTCTGTCTGTCCATATGGGAATGTTTGTCGTCGCATCACGCTAAAACCACTGTATGGAATGAAATGAAATTTGGCAGGCAGGTAGCTTACGACTTGAAGAGCATTATTGGAAATTATTATCCCAAAAAACGAAAGGGTTCCCGTGGGATCTTCAAAAAATTGCAGCTACCTATTTGACGGTATTTCAGCCAAACTACTCAACGTATTTAAATGAAATTTGGCAGGCAGGTAGCTTATGATCTGAAGAGCATTATTGGAAATTGTTATCCCGAAAAACAAAAGTGTTCCCGTGGGATCTTCAAAAAATTGTAGCTACCTATTTGACGGTATTTCAGCCATACTACTCAACGTATTTAAATGCAATTTGGCAGGCAGGTAGCTTATAACCTAAAAAGCATTATTGGAAATTGTTATCCCGAAAAACGAAAGGGTTCCCGTGGGATCTTCAAACAATTTTAGCAACCTATTTGACGGTATTTCAACCAAACTACTCAACGTATTTAAATGAAATTTGGCAGGCAGGTAGCTTATGATCTGAAGAGCATTATTGGAAATTGTTATCCCGAAAAACGAAAGTGTTCCCGTGGGATCTTCAAAAAATTTTAACTACCTATATGACGGTATTTCAGCCATACTACTCTAACGTATTTAAATGCAATTCGGCAGGCAGGTAGCTTATAATCTGAAGAGCATTATTGGAAATTGTTATCCCGAAAAACGAAAGGGTTCCCGTGGGATCTTCAAACAATTGTAGCAACCTATTTGAAAGTATTTCAGCCAAACTACTCAACGTATTTAAATGAAATTTGGCAGGCAGGTAGCTTATGATCTGAAAAGCATTACTGGAAATTATTATCCCGAAAAACGAAAGGGTTCCCGTGGGATCTTCAAAAAATTGCAGCTACCTATTTGACGGTATTTCAGCCAAACTACTCAACGTATTTAAATGAAATTTGGCAGGCAGGTAGCTTATGATCTGAAGAGCATTATTGGAAATTGTTATCCCGAAAAACAAAAGTGTTCCCGTGGGATCTTCAAAAAATTGTAGCTACCTATTTGACGGTATTTCAGCCATACTACTCAACGTATTTAAATGCAATTTGGCAGGTAGGTAGCTTATAACCTAAAAAGCATTATTGGAAATTGTTATCCCGAAAAACGAAAGGCTTCCCGTGGGATCTTCAAACAATTTTAGCAACCTATTTGACGGTATTTCAAATAGGTTGCTAAAATTGTTTGAAGATCCCATTTACTTTAATATAATATATCATAATACTTATAATATATTTATATTTATATTTTATCTATACTTATAATAAAACTGTAGAGAGGTCAATTCTGTACATTGAATATTTTTTCAAAATACATATTGGAGGATGATTGGCGATCGATACTGATGCCAAAAATGCAATTAGTAAAATTTTTGTCTGTCTGTCTGTCTGTCTGTATGTGCGCGATAGGAACAAAAACTACTGAAGGGATTTTAACCAAACTTGGTACGATTGTAGCCCATATTCCTGGGCAGGTTATAGGCTATATAACATAACGCTACGATACATAGGAGCCGAGCAGTGACGATAAATTGGAAGCAAGTCGGAGGAATTTCGCGCGCGCGGGCTGCGGACGAACGGTTCATGCGGGGGGCGCGGGGGGATCGCTTACACAGTGACGCGAAGCAATAGAATGTGGCACTAAAGTAGATTAGAACTTGAAATAAGTACCTAACTAACAGATTTTTTTTTCTGAGAAGAGTGTTTCCACAGTGTCATAATAATATAAAAATTGTATTTTTGAACTTGCTTCACAAATTGAAATAAATTATCATTTATTGTATAAATCAACTTAATTAACTGTATTATTAAAAGAAAGCCTTTCGCGATAATCTAAAAAAACGGGCAATTAAGCGGTTTTTGGTAAACTATTTATACCATCACGGTATTAATCCTTATCATTTTTAATACGTTAGTTGGCTTAAGAATTTCATGAAGACTATATTTGCCCTTTATACCTAGCAAGTATAATTAATAGTTTAGGAGATAATATAGCAAAATTAAAATCGTTACGCCATGATTCGACCGCCGCATCGCGGCGCCGCGCGATACAGGCTGATGCGTGACGTCTTATATCCGAGTCGGGGTGTAGTGTAGGTATCAGATGCTGGTAGGTAGGAATTTTGGCGAAGGTCAACCAAAGGAACTCCACCCCACTGCTGGGTAAAAAATACTATTAAAATGTGCTAACAGGCAGTACCGGTAGTATGAATTTAACCACGCACAGCCGCTAACTGTGCCCCCAGTAATAATCGTGTAAGTACGGCGTATGGCGTATAGATGTCGCTTTGATTTGAAGATATTTGTTTATTTTTATTCTCTGTCGATTGATATGGTCTGGTGTACAAAAAGTTACGTTCTAACGGTTTTCTTTAACCTAATTAATTTCAAAGTAATCTACCAAATAAAACACCAAAAACCGTTAAGATCGAACTGATTCGATTCTCAGTTGTGCCTGCTGGATCCTCGGCGGGGCGTGCCGCTGCGCCCATGTCTAACCGAGAGTTCCGTTTTAAAGACCTTAGTAATTGCAATATAAGTTTAAATTTAATAATAGGTACTTCAAAACATTAATGACAAAAACGGTAAATAAGTTTAAAAAATTGAAAATATTTTTATGGTTTCGCAATTTATCCTATGTCGTTTAAATTTGATATGAAGCAACATTTTAATAGTGCATTAAGATGTTGTTTCATATCAAATTTCTATTCCCGGGAAGTACCCTTTAGGTTTTGGTTCCCTTTGGCGTGTCGAAAATTGCGAAAATTAGCGATATAAAGTATAAACGGCTGAATCTTTGGGTAGATGTGGCCAAGATGCCTGTTTCTTTTCACAGCCAGAAGGGACAGTAGAGCTGAGTTTTTAATATGATTTTTAGCTTGATACCTACACGTGTTAAAGTTTTGACACCCAGACAGACAGACGGACATCGAAGTTAAATACTTTACTAAATTAACGTGAAAAATTGTCTGGGTCTATACGGTGCATTCGAATAATATTATCCTAATTTCGAATACTTTTGCTGACTTCTACATATTGTTCGAAGGCCTACTTCTTTTGCCGAGCTCCGAAAGGATAGTAATATATTATTATTATACCCTGCATACCAAGAGGCTTGCCGGGTACGTGTCTTGCTGGATCGGGATCAACACTGGGATGCACTGGGAAGTACCTATTAGCGAAAGTTCTCAGCGGTTGCGCCAATAAACTAAAAATATATTTAAAAATACTAAAGTGCCCTAAATCACTTTTCCACGCGTACGAAGTCGCGGGCACAGCTAGTACATAATAATATTGAGAAAGTACTTGTTTCAGTTTTTAAGGTGATAAAGACAGATAGTTCGTAATATGTTTAAGGGTCCATTATAGAATAAACAATATTTACAGTATGGTTAATTATAATTTAGCAAATAATTTTCAGTTAATTTAGGCCTGATTTTTCAATCGTCAAATGACTTTTGCCTATGGAATAAATATGTGACTTCGACAGTTTTTGTATGAAACAAATGTCAAAGTTACATGTTTATTCGACAGATAAAAGTTATATGACGATAGAAAACAGCCCTTAAAGTATCGGGTAGCATCTTTGAGAGCAATTTTTTAACAACAGAGAGTCAATTTAAAACAGAAAAACATCTTAACTTCATGTCAAAATGCTAACGCTACTAAGCCTACTTCGTTCCTATGTGATATATCAATGACGAGAAAACGATGATTAAAATTATATTCCATACATAGTACGTCTACTATCGAAAACATAACCCTCCATCTGGAGTAGTCGGGTAAAAAGATGCATTGAATGCGGCATTGTATACTTGTTGAAATATCAACAAGTGACAATTTAAGTGGAAGGCTGTATCATTCTAGTTATGGGCTGTTTATGTGTTTAGTTCAAGAAGGTAATAAAAATTTTGTATGGAACCGTCTCTTCATCTTTCTTATTACAATCAAAATGATTACGCGTTATCAATATTTCGTAATTTGTCATTGAGAACGCGCCTTCATATAATCCCCATCGAAAACCTTTTGATTAGACTTTGATATAAATCACATAACGATAAGATTACTAGAAAGTTATATGTCTCGAACTGTACTAAAATACTATTTCTATTTATGGATTACTTCGCTCTGGAGAATTTAGAATTAAGTTTTTCGATACACTGACAGTAACGCCACCTACCGTGTCCAATTAATACACTTAAACAGCTCTAACCATTGGTGACAACAAGCATAAAGATCAGTGCAGTAGTCTTTGAGTTAATCGCGAACATACAAACGCGGCGTAGGACTTTGTTAATAATACAAGATATTCCGCCAAACCTCTAGATACCTACCGGTAGTAATCAATTACTGAAACCCTAACCGAGAAGCACTCTATCCATTGGTGAAAACAGCATAAAGATTAGTGCAGTAGTCTTTGAGTTTATCGCGAACATACAAACGCGGCGTAAGACTTAATAATACAAAATATTCCGCCAAACCTCTACCTACCGGGTCTAATTAATTACTGAAACCCTAACCGAGAACCACTCTATCCATTGGTGAAAACAGCATAAAGATCAGTGCAGTAGTCTTTGAGTTTATCGCGAACATACAAATGCGGCGTAGGACTTTGTTTTATACTATGTGTGGATGATCCCACCATCGATTCTCATTTCTCCCACTTAACCTATACATCTTTTATTAAGGTACCTACCTTAATAAAAGATGTATAGGTTTTAATTAATTATCGTACTGACCTACTACAAGGCTTATATGTATGTTTCTCTACTTTATCTTTCATCAGTGGCGTAGTGTTTAAACCCAGTTCTCCTAGGTAGCAAGGTTTTAGTGTATTTTGATACCCGGTGGGTGGCGCTGATACCAGTGCTTCAAAAAACTTAATTCACTTAATAACTACCTTACCGCCTTAAGGTAGTTATTAAGTGATTGTATTTATCAGTAAGTATCATGGGTCACCAGCAAAACCCTTAAAGCAATAAAAGAAAAAAGGCGGTAAATTTCGCCGGGACAACTAGTATATTATAATATAAATAAATATTATAATATATTATAATGCCGTCATGCCCATAAAGACTTGAATATTTACCAGCCACCTAGTTACCAGGCTAGTAATGAGATGATGATAATTACAAACGTTAACAGGTTTCATTTCCATTAGCGTTTTCAATGACAGTCAAAGATTATCTCCAACAAATTATTTGCGCATTAAATGCACCCACACGGACAAACAAAAAAGCCTCCGCACAAAAACATAATTTGGACAGATGGCATTTATAAAAGAATCATACAATCGCTTAGAAGATGTACGCACACAGCGACGTAACGCGGAAGAGAAACTATGATACAACATATAGTATGTCCGAGACAAATTAAACGGAAACGTAAACAAAAATAGACCGAAATTTTCACATATTTACTTATTGTGCACACTTATAAACACTTTCACCGGAATGTTAAAGGATTACACTTCATTATCCAATACATTTTATAACAATAAAACAATAATTAATATGTTTAAATATCAAAAACATTAAATGAAAATCTTTCACAGAAAAAATACGCCATTTTGACACTGCCGATTGTGGAATATAAGTCTATAGTCTATGGATTCATATCAAACAATAATCACTGTACTAATATTGGCCAATTGGCATCACTGACTAGTCTATGGTTGTGTCATAGACGGTTTGTTTACGTTTGGGTTAAATTTATCTCGGATGTACTATACATGACAAGGTGGCGTAGGGTTGTAGGAACAACTCACATCGGCTTCACTTAGATTTTGAAGACCCTATCATATAGATTCACTAGATGAACTATTCTCCGTCACTGTATATAAAACTGCATGTATGGCTATACAGGGGAATTCATGGTTCATAATATGATAAGCCGAGTATAGTATGAAGAGAATGACGCGTGGACGATTTTTTGTTTTGGCACCTCATATAAATTACTTCATATAACCCAAAAAAATCAAAAGTCTAAAATAACTACAAAGAGTGAATCTTACTATGCCGGGGCTCGCTGGCTCCTAGTCTATACACAGGAACGCACTGGTCGTTGACCTAAGACCTGACCAGAATTGAAACTCATCTGTTTTGTGATTTGTTGCGTTATGGTAAGTAATATGTTATGGTAAGTAATAGTTGCCGAAACAAAAAATGCTCTACGCGTCCCTCTCTTCACACTACCATGAATCATCCTGTAGACCTATTAGATAGAGCCTAAATATTTGATTTCATAGAAATAACTTTGAACACACTATGTTATGTTTTTAGATAACCTCCGAATTGTCAAGCAGTGAGCGAACTGGTGATGCATTATATAGATGCATAGCTAAGAAAATCTTCGATGACATCAGTTTTCAAAAAAAAATACTAGATCAAAATCAGTGGATCTATTTGGAATCTACGATGCCATGCAAGGACAAATACACAAGGGATGTTAAGAAGCTCTGTAACCGAAACCGAAACTATCGGATATCCGATATAAAATTTATCCGAAACCGTAACCGAATCCGAAATAATAATTTTTCTACTGTCAAAGGTAACCAAAATTTTATATCCTTAACCGAATCCGAAATTTCATACCCGTTTCATCCCTGAAACACACCCAGTCAGAAGCGAACTTATAACCCCTTTTTGACGGGGATGTAAAATATTCCTGTCTGTCCTCTGTCCCGTAGTGTGCACGCACCTCTAGTGTCTCCGTGGCCTCCGTGAAAAATGGCGCCCAAGAAAATGAGCTACACCCACCGGCAAAAAAAAGAACAAAAAACAATTTCGAACATGAAATTTTCAATGGTCGTTTTGTGACCGTGTGAGATTTAACCCGACCGGATCGAATGGTGCCGCCTTTTCTAACGCTTCCTTTGTATCGCCCGTGCGTTAGGTCGCTTCTTAAATCGGTGGGGTTATAGTAAAAAATTGGTCGGTGAGATCAGCTGACCTTGTACGTGCAACTTGAAGTTACTAACAATTTGTTTTATTTTCTTTTCCTGGTATAGCCTCACGTGTTTAATCTTTTGACAGGTGAAATAATTTGCATTAAATGCCGCGGTATACAATTAATAGGATTAGACTTTTTACAGCTGTTTTTTAATCTTCGGATTACTTAACATTTTACCATGACATTAAAATTGAATAAATATTATCAATTAACAGTAGCTAAGCCCGCCTTTAGTCTGAACGGACCAAATCGAATGGACAATGGGCCATTCGAACATAGAAAATTTCATAGGACCGATGACAAAGTAACAAATAAAGTGCCTAAATCAGAATTTTAAAATTATACCGTTTTTCGGCAAAGCCAAAAGATAAGATAATAAATGTGACAATATAATATGTATGACGATATACAGGCTGTAAAAGAACAGTCACTATAACTTTGAGATAGGATTATACTACCTTTCTTCATTTTTGAAATGTATTTTTTTTTTGGTCACAAAGTAAAAAATTTCTTTTTTTTTTGTCGCAAGAATAATGAAAAAGCAAAAATTTTTTTTTATTATTAGGTATATTTCTAGAATGAGAAAAGGTAGTATAATATTCCAAAGTTATAGTGACTATCCTTTTTACACCAGTTATGTATGTTTGATCAAACGAAGCCCCTAATCCACGTATCTACTACGATTTTCATGAGGTGTCATTGGATGAGTAAATAATACTACATACAATAGTTTGAGTGGGATATAAGTTTTAACTAGTGATTTGTATATTATTTTAGTAAATATTTTAGTCAAATGTACGTTAACTATACAATAAAATTAAAATTATACTTTTCACTTTATATGTAAGTACCTTTTTTATCTAAAGACAAAAAATCGCAAAATTTATTATATTTTTGACCCTATTTGATTATAAAATAATTGTTTATTCTAAGTCACAGTTGGCCTTGTAAACAACACATTTAGGCGTTTCCTTACTAGTCACTATCGGCTATATTCGTAACTTTTTATTTAAATAACCTTTATAACTATAGGGCAGTATGTGTCTAAGGCCCGTATAAATAAATAAAAACAATCTGTGCAAAATTACATGAAAATTGGTCCAGTATGATAGTACCAAATTAAAACAGTCTAAACAATAAACAAGTTATAATATTTAAATTGCATTTGAAAAAGCGTTTCATTGCCACGCTAACACGCAAATATAGTCGCAAAAAATTGTGCACACTTTTTGATAACAAAATGATTGTGTATTCTGGAATTTTCCGAGGATGTGAAAGGAACGTTATGGTAAGTGTATTGAGATATTAAATTTATTGATATATATCGACCTTGGGCTTGAAAACCACTGCGAGGGCCACGTGACTTCACCAATATCTGAATTTCATGTCGCCAAAGTATGATTATAACAGCGCGTTCCTTTAAGCGCTTCTTTTACTCTGAACGCTCAGATCATTCATAACGCACACAGTCGTTTCTTTAGCACAATAATGAAAATTATGAAATTTTCGATCTGATCGTTTGTAGCAAACTTTACTGCTAGTGGAACGACTGACAGACGTCAATATTTAACATTTCCTTTTTATCTCATAAATTCTATTTATATTTTAAACTAGCTGACCCTTGCCCACTTCGTTGAGCATAAAAAGAGTTTATGATAAATTCAACTAAAAAAAAACAACACGGGAACCCGAAACCCGAAACGCGGGAACCCGGAACCCGCAACGCGGGAACCCGGAACCCGCAACGCGGAAACCCGGAACCCGCAACGCGGGAACCCGGAACCCGCAACGCGGGAACCCGGAACCCGCAACGCGGAAACCCGGAACCCGCAACGCGGAAACCCGGAACCCGCAACGCGGGAACCCGGAACCCGCAACGCGGGAACCCGGAACCCGCAACGCGGGAACCCGGAACCCGCAACGCGGGAACCCGGAACCCGCAACGCGGGAACCCGGAACCCGCAACGCGGGAACCCGGAACCCGCAACGCGGGAACCCGGAACCCGCAACGCGGGAACCCGGAACCCGCAACGCGGAAACCCGGAACCCGCAACGCGGGAACCCGGAACCCGCAACTCGGGAACCCGGAACCCGCAACGCGGGAACCCGGAACCCGCAACGCGGGAACCCGGAACCCGCAACGCGGGAACCCGGAACCCGCAACGCGGGAACCCGGAACCCGCAACGCAGGAACCCGGAACCCGCAACGCGGGAACCCGGAACCCGCAACGCGGGAACCCGGAACCCGCAACGCGGGAACCCGGGACCCGCAACGCGGAACCCGCAACGCGGGAACCCGGAACCCGCAACGCGGAACCCGCAACATGGGAACCCGAAACCCGCAACGCGGGAAACCGGAACCCGGAACGCGGAACCCGAAACCTGCAACGTGGAACCCGGAACCCGCAACACGGGAACCCGGAACCCGCAACGCGGAACCCACAACGCGAAACCCTAACGCAGAACCCGCAACGTTCACGGAAACGCTGTCGAATGGAATAAATAGTCCTATGTCCGTCTACTTGCTCTAAGCTACTTCCTCACCAATTTTCAGCCATATCGATAAAGCCGTTCTTGAGTTATCAATAATTTAACTAACACGACTTACTTTTATACATATAGATGTATAGATTACTCGTACTAACATAAGCTAACGCCCGGTGAATGCTTCCGGTGTTGAAAAGTAGCCTAAATTAATCCTTGTAACTTTAGCTATCTACCAGTGAAAGTCTCGTTAAAATCGGTCCAGCCGTTCCAGAGATTAGCCGGAGCAAAGAGACACGCTGACAGACAGACATTTTTTTTAAATTGCATTTTCGTTTTCAGTACCTAGATATCGTTGCCAATGCCAAAAAAAAGAAGAAAATATCGTTTAAAATGTCATATGCATTTAGAAAAACGTTGCTAATTGAAAGTTACAAACTGACACTTCAATACGAATAGATTTCTGAACGCATAGTTGTTACATCATTTGACAACAAATGTTTGACATTTGATGAACAAAATATAAGCATTTATTTATATGATTAATTATTCATTACACATCAAGTCTTCACTATTTTTAATATGTATTCTGCTATTCGGGGAGGAGACAAATCCAACGAATCAAAAACCATGAAAATTGGTTCAGCCGTTCTCGAGTTATAAGTGTTGTAACAAACACGACTTTCTTTTATATATATAGATTAACAATAATAACTACATTATAAAAGAATCTAGAATAAATTTGCTCGATCCATAACTTAAAAATAACATCGAGATCAGTGAAATCTGTGAAATCTAAGTAAACGTCAAAAACAAGATGGGTAAAATTATGCACAATGGCGTGATAATTCTGAGCGTTTTGAACACTTTTTGACAGCTGACAGCTGTGTGTGGAACACAAGTAAAACAGTTTAAAACGATCATAATGTTGCTATAAAGTGCTAATGGAACGCTAATCTGAACGAAAAAAACGTTATTTTCGTTTATTATCAGGTACTGGAACACAGGGTAAGTTATACACGGCGGTCGAAACGTGACGAGCGAGAGGAGCTGTTGCATCTCTTTCTTTCGCAGGTTTGACTTTTTCCGTACACGTGATAAATTGTTTTCTGACAGCATCTATTATTTTCAGAATACGTTTTTTTCTACCTCTACATATCTTTCTTTCGATTTTCATGTCGAAATAAATTTTCATTTTTACAGTCTACATGAATAGTCGTTTCTTGTTCCTGAAAATCAAAAGAAGGAGGTGTGACAGCCTTTTTTTTTCTTTTGATTTTTAGGTTTAACAACTTTTATGTGAAAAGTAGTTTCTTGTCCGACGCGTCTCTTTCATTTGATTTTCAGAAAAAACTTTATCTAGGTGAATAGCAGATTGAAAATATTTATGCAAGATTTTGAATTGGTTTTCTTACTTTTAATTCATAAGTAAGCAATGGCTTCATAATTTTTGAGTTGTTGCTTATATATTCGACAATGTAAGTAAATAATAAATTATGAAATTTAAAACATAAGCTTTTTGGTTACAAGCTAAGCGAAATCGTATGTTACCTATCGAATGCCATAAGCATATTATATACATTTTGTTTTCGAACTTCGTAAGTGATTATAGCGATGACATCTTGAATCAAGGCCTAGCCTCCCTCATCCGCCATACCTATAATATATTGTGTAACGTCTCCGTGGTCTAGTGGTTCACAGTTACGCTCTCGACCCGGAGATCCTGGGTTCGATTCCCGTGTTGGAACAACAAAAAATGTTGGTTTCTAGTTTGGTTAGGACAATACAAGCTGATCACATGATTGTCTGACAAGAAAGATGATCCATGCGTCTGATGGGCATGTTCCTGCGCCTGTTCTCTCGCCAGTCGTGTCGGTCATCCGGACGGATGACCGACACGACTGGCGAGACTTCACTTTCGTAGCGCAGTGGGACCACTGCGCTACGAAAGTGAAGGATGTGAGATGCTTCTGTGTATTGCGCACACACTTGGGCGCTATAAAATAACTGTTTCAATTAAACCGGCCACCGTCACCGAACTCGATGTGGGAGGCATTATTATTATTATTATTATATTGTGTCCTGTTTTGATACAAACGTAGCGGACTCGCGGCCTTGAATTCCAAATCATTTAGCGATTTGAACAAAAAACCATTTGGAAATTGAAAGTTCTCACGTGTCATGAATGTTTCAACCGATGCAATACGACACAGACCGATTCGTGGTAAGCGTTAAATTTAAATTTTTCATATTCAAGATTTTCTCTACTTTTATCGTATTTAGTATTAGCCTAAAATCAATCGCTAGGCAGATGAGCTGGGACTTTTCGGAGGCGGTCAAAGACCAAGATAGGGTACATTTCCATGGCGTCGTGGACCTACTAATCGTATATATAAAAATTAATTGCTGTTCGTTAGTCTCGCTAAAACTCGAGAACGGCTAACCCGATTCGGCTATTTTTAGTCTTAAAATATTCGCCCCGGAAAGGTTTGAACGGTTTGTATACTCAACGAAGTGGGCACGGGTCAGCTAGTATTATATACAGGCTGACTGGTGAGACATGTGCAATACTTACGGAGAGTAGTCGGTAGGTCTGTAGTACTCGATTCCCATTATAAATATGTAATAAAATTAGGTACAAATATTTTTACCAAATTCTTCTTTAAATAATTGAATTATGGATACTATGAAAGTAGGCATGCTTATGTAGCCGGCGCGGCACCCCGGCGGCGGCGTGCGACATCAACGTAAGTAGTACGGGCGCGTTCCTACCCGCGGTATCCATGCGTTGGGTAAAGAATTATTCGAATTTAAGATACATTTATAGAATAGAATAGAAAATATTTATTTCAGACTAATATAACATTTACTCAGTGATTAATTGATATTATTTTTTTATATTATTTTTTTTCATCTAATATAATAGCCAAATATCACGACCTCAAGTATTGCTCATGTCTCACCAGTCACACTGTATAAAAATGAATTGCTATTCGTTAGTCTCGCTGAAACTCCAGAATGGCTGAACCTAGTCTTGAAACATTCGTGGAAGTCCCGGGAATGTTTAAACGGTTCATCACAAACTGTTCCTATGCTCAACGAAGTGGGCACGGGTCAGTTAGTAGTTGATATAACCTCATAATTTGATCGGATTATAATCAGATTATTGAATTGATTATAATTAGATTAGTGTTACCATTAGGACACGCGATCAACCGATGTTAAATATCAAATATTTTATGCTTACGTAGACTTTTTACTTAACAAGATTTGATTGTTTCCGAAACGGCCAGTAGTTTTACAAAGTTTTTGTTTTTGGTGTTTTTTATATTACTTATATATTTATATTTATTTATATATATCCAATGAATTAAGATTATATTCAGCTTTTTCTGTTCGTAACTCCTATTATAAACGTTCACATTTTTTTTTTTTTTTTTGTTATGTAACCTAGAAGTGAAAACTTGTAATTGGCTGACAGGTTACTAGAATTATTACTATAGAGTTATCATAATTGTTAGTTTTCCATGTACTTAAATAAATAAATAAATAAAAATGATATAAACGTTATAGCTCAATCCGAATTCTCGTCTAACTAATTTGGCGATTGTGTAACAGTGGGTCCTAACTTCGATTCCCGGGTTATCGGCTATTTAGTAACCGCGAAGGTCGCGACATACTTCTCTCCCCTTTATCTTCAAGTACTACTTCACTGAACTGATATAAAAATTATCTTTATGACGTTTTCTATATGAATTTAAGCTTTCTTTCGTAATGCAGGACGTTTTAAAGTACATACCTTGCGCTTTCACACTTTAAAACGAGCTGCCTTATCTTAATTTCTTCGTAATTTGTACTTAAATTTATGAATTTATAAAACGTTTTGGCGATTATAGAAAATTTGGGAATTTGGTCGACTGCTTACAAAAAGGCATAAAAATTTCAAGGCGATATCTACCTCATACAGGCTATAATATTAATTAATAGTAAAGTATTATCACTTAAGAGTGTGTACGGGTCCCGTATATTGAGTTTACTGAAAAAATACCAGCGCTGAAAGAGGGACTTTTTTTAAATCACTGTATCGGAATATTTATGCTGTTCGGGTATTTCTTATACAAACATGAAAGTCAAAAGTAAGTAAGCAATACACAAAGACACTCTCTCTTCCTTTTACTCTCATAACACAGTGGGACGGTAAACCAATACGACTATGACTATTTAAATGCATCTTTCTTGTCAGACAATCAGGTGATTGATTATCCTAACCTAACTTTAAAACAACATTTTTGTTGTTCCAACGCGGGAATCGAACCCTCCGGGTCGAGAGCGAGACTCTGAACCATTTGACCACGGAGGCGATTTATAACCACGGTAGAGTAAAAAAAGTACTTAGACCTAATGTATGACTCGTTTAACCAATTACCAATGAGTACCGCTCAATTATCATAGAAAAGGCCCGAATGTAAGGTCAAGTGATATAGAATTTAGTGTCAATCGAATATATTCATTCTCCGAAACTGGGTCACCCACATTAGAGAGAGTGCTGATAAAGGGTTATCATGCGAATACCTAATATTTGAGATTTGAGTTATACACGTCTTAAACCCCTCCGTGGTCTAGTGGTTCAGAGCTTCGCTCTCAGCCCGGAGGTCGTGGGTTCGATTTACGCGTTGGAACAACAAAATAATGTTGTTTTCAAGTTTGGTTAGGACAATCCAGGCTGAAAAAAAACATACAGACGAATTGAGAACCTCCTCCTTTTTTTGGAAGTCGGTTAAAAATAGATGATGCATGCGTCGGATGGGCATGTAAAAAGTCGATCCTGCGCCTGATCTCCCGCCAGTCGTGTCGTTTATTCGTCCCACTGGGCTACGAGGTTTAAGGAAGAGAGAGTGCTTCAGTGTATTGCGCACACACTTGGGCACTATAAAATAACACCTGCAGAGCAGGCCTAGTTTTAATGAAAACTGGCCAAAATCGGTGTGGTGGTGGTGTAAACTAATGCCTTAATATTATTACACATATATACACGTCTTAAATTAAGAGGCTCTCAGGTCAAGCAGAGATTTTGATTTTGAATCTGTGTGGCTCAGTAGTTGAGCGTGTCGGTACGTACTTAAGGTGACGAGAATCGAACCCAAGTCGAGAGCCAAGCTCTATACCATTAGGACTCGGAGGCGTTACCTAAACAGTTTAAATCCTGGTCAGGTGTTAGGTCAATGACCAGTGCGTTTGTGTGTATAGACTAGAAGCCCGCGAGCCCCACCATAGTAAGATTCACTCCTTGTGGTCATTTAAGACCTTTGAATTATTACTATTTTTGAGTTATAATATGAAGTAATTTTGAATGAATTTTGAATTCAGTGAGGTGCCAAAACAAAAAATAACGCGTCATTCTCTTCACACTATATTCGGCTTAATATATTATGAACCATAAAACAACCTGTATACATGAGTCATCGTTATTTTACGCATTTTTTATATTTTTTTTATATATTTACATCGTAAAAAAGGCTTTCTGCACCCTTCGCTCTACTTATGTAGAGCAAGGTATACAGAAAACCTTTTTTAAACAGTAAAATATTAATTTTACATTCACAATTCTCGTAAAACTCTACTCAAAATTTTGGTTAATATAATAATTGTGGTGATATATATAATTATACATTTCTCTACTCTAAGTTTTGGGTAGTATAATATTTGTGGTGATATATATGTCGCAGTCATCTTATTGAATCTAGTTATTTAATTGAATCACTAGGCGGTTATAAAATGGCGTCAAACAGCTCGCACAGATAGCAATGTGTTGATATATTTGTTGATTAATTTACTTTAATGTTCGTTTTATTAGTACTCATTCGGAAATTTCGAAGTTTAAAACTAAAATATTAAATGGCTGTCCTAGTCTCGGATTCTAAAATTTGTTGGTAAAAACAGGATTCAATGAAAGCGCTAGTCATTCAATTAAATAGCGGATTCAATCAGATGACTGCGACATATATAATTACTAATCTTAATATATATATTTCTTGTGTGCGTGTGTATGTGACTGAACTCCTCCTAAACGACTGGACCAATTTTGATGAAATTTTTTGTGTGTGTTCGTGGAGATTCGAGAATGGTTTAGATTTACAATTGGAACCGATTGGTGGCGCTGCAGTCAGTATGTCAAGCAATTAATTAATAAGGCAATACGAAGTTTGCCGGGACAGCTAGTAGTGATATATTTTTAGCTTATGTTTGTCCCTAGTAACACTGTAATAGGTAAGGAAACTTATGAGTCAAAAGGATAAGAAATTCGTAGCGTAAATTTTAAACGTGGAATTATTTACATAATATGTTTCTTTATTCAATAATAATAAATGAATTTATATGTGTGGTGCTGGAGAAAAAACAGCACCCATCTTTCCTGTGGGTATGTATAATGCGACAGGAGGAAAATTCAGGCTGTAATATTAAGAGTAAAAGTGTTAATACGTTAGGATGGGTAATGTGTATGGGTCCCGTATGTAGAGTTTACTGTGAATGTATCAGCGCTGAAACAGTTTTTTTTTTAATTATTTTTAATTATTTTCTGGGATAATTTATTACGTGGGGACATTTTTCATAGAAATGTGAAAGTCAAAAGTAAGTCTTTTAGCGCTGGTACTTTTACAGTAAACAGTATGCAGTATGCTACTATAGATATAGACTATACACACCTTAAAGTATTATCACTGTATAGTTAAATAAATCGTAATTTTTCCAACTTTCAGAGATCCTCTGATAGTAATAATTAGACAGACCTCCTTTCCTCTTATGGCAGATCAGGTTATCAGCCTGCATTGTCATACATATAATAATAGCTCTCCTCACCGATTTCGGTGTCGGTAGCCGATTTAATTGAAACCAGGCCAGCGCAGGATTTATTTTATAGTGGCCAAGTGTGTGCGCAATACACAGAAGCACTCTCTCTTCCTTTTACTCTCATAACCCAGTGGGACGGTAAACCGACACGACTGGCGAGAGAACAGGCAACAGGCGCAGGACCGACTTTTTACATGCCCATCCGACGCGTCGACGCATAGATAATCTTTCTTGTCAGACAATCAGGTGATCAGCGTGCATTGTCCTAACCAAACTTGAAAACAACATTTTTTGTTGGTCCAACGCGGGAATCGAACCCACGACCTCCGGGTCGAGAGCGAAGCTCAGAACCACTAGACCACGGAGGTAAAGTATAGCCAGTATCTAAAAAGCAAAAGGGTAAGTTTTAAAATAAGGATAAGTTTTAAAATATTTAAGTTTTAATTTAATTAAATAAATCTATCTCTTTCTCGCAAACAATATTTGTATGTAGGTTGGCGTAATCTGTTTGGTTAACAAAGTGACGTCACAACCGGTTGTTCTATTTAACATTGTAATATTTTCGCTTTTTATTCATACCTTAATCTTTTTAATTTCACTATTTATTACCCAGAGGGCCAATAATTACATTAACAATGTAGTTATACAGGGTGTAAAAAGAGCAGTCACTATAACTTTGGGATATGATGAAAGGACCTTTTCTCATTCTAGAAATGAATTTTTTTCATTATTTATTTTTTGAAAAAGCAAGGCTGAACGGTTTGGAACAACGTTTTGCATTAAATTCTTAAATTTTATAATCTTTGCCCTAGTACGTAATGAACGTCTTACGCGTGCTATTGACCTCTCAGCGTAATCAGCTGATCGCTGTGTTGTGCACGTTGTACATTGCCTATTGATTTTTTTTTACATTTTTAAAACAGTGGATTAAAAGCAAATGACTAGTACCAATGGATATATCTCTTGCCTGGTTATTACCCCACGAAGTTATAGTGACTGCTCTTTTACACCCTGTATATTCAAAAAATTAAATATAAAACCTGTTACATACATTTCCTCGCTGCACTTCAATCTCAAACTTTGACTTTTAAATATTTAATTATACAGAGGAAAAACTAAAGGAACATAAAATGGCATCCTAATTTCATGATAAATGGATGTGATAGCAATAAAAATAAGTGCTTTGATACATGTGACCTTCTGTTTTTGCGTGGGTTTATCAGGTTAGAAATAAATTATCTTTCTTTGTTTCTAGAAGGCAGGAGTAAAGTCTTATGCACTATCAAATGCAAAGTTATTTATGAATAACCTAACCAAATAAGGGTTCCGTTTTTTGTCATTTGGCTACGAACCCTAATAACATAATATAATATGTAATATCAATGGACGCTTGAACACACCACGTCAATCTGGCCCCGTGCTAAGTATCCGAAGAACTTGTGTTACAGGTACCAGACAACGGAAATTATTTTTAATACTTTTATATTATAAACATATTTAAGATTTTTATTATATCATACATAAATTTTATACATATCCATGACCCAGGAATATTGAAAACATTTTGTTCCCTCGGCGGGATTCGAACCCGCGACCTCTCGCTCGAGCACCAGCGCGCTCAACCACTGCGCTACGGAGGTCGTCATTATGGAGACTTGTGACGATGGGTTCCGCAATTATCAATGCCCAATAAGTTTTTTCAAATTACTTTAAATTTAGTTTAATGTCCGATATTCTTCAAAATAATTTCCTCTAGTCTGATACTCCTATTTATAGAGCCGTATGGCAGCAAACAATTCGCACTATAAAAATTAATGTAAAATACCTATTTAGCGATATAAATGGGTTGAGAATTAGAAAAAAAACATATTACTTTATTTTAGTAACTTCGGAACCCTAAGGAGACATATGATGGACTGACTACACAGTGTTCTTATAAGGTACCTACCGCTTTTTCCTTTTAAGGTACCTGCAGAACCCTTAAGTTGATACAACGCTTACGTTGTAAGTATATTTTTTATTTATTTCAAAAAAACACAATATAATATGTTTCTTAAGGATGGATACTGGATATTAGGACTTATCCTAATATCCAGTATCCATCCTTAGGAAACATATTATATTGTGTTTTTTAAATCATTTATTTATCATATAAATACAAGAGCACTAATACATTTCGACGTAATATAAACTTAACAAAATATATAAAGCCGAACATAATATAACCTTCGTCTTCTTTGGATGTCGGTTAGAAATACGGATAATTGACACAGAGTGTTGCATTTTGCCGACACTCCTCGCTTTTCATTCAGACATTGTATTTGCTTCAGTAACATCACGCATTTGTTCCATGATCACATAAACGGTTTTCTGACGCACCCGTGGCCTAGTGGTTTAGAGCCTAGCTCTCGACTCGGAGGTCGTGGTTTCGGGTCCCGCGTTGGACGAACAAAAATTTTTGTTTTCAAGTTTGGTTTGGACAATGCGGGCTGATCACCTGATTGCCATACAAGAATATTGATCCATGCGTCGGATGGGCATGTAAAAAGTCGGTCCTGCGCCTGATCTCCCGCCAGTCGTGTCGGTTATCCGTCCCACTGGAATAAGGAGAAGAGAGTGCTTCTATGTATTGCGCATACTCTTGAGCACTATAAAATACCTCCTACTGGTTTCAATGAAACCGGCCACTGTCACAGAAATCGGTGTGGGAGTCATTATTATTATTTCATTATCGGTATAATAATCTGAGACCTGTAATAAAAGTCGGACCGCGTACTCCACGTGCGGGAGTGACATACAATACTGGTGCCTGGTGTTTCTAAGGTTACGTAATCTAACGCCAACTTTCAATGTCACAGACAGACATCCTTTACAATATAATCAATCATAATATTGTTTTATAATAGCTTTTTAATTGACCAGTCTTGGCTGCTATTAGCTTTGAAAGTCAAATACGTGAGTGCTACTTATGTACTATAAATAAATAATAAATAAAATAAAATAAAAACCATTTATTTCAGGCTACATGGCCCATATTATAAATACCTTACAGACTAACATACATATTATAATTATAACTAAGATTTATCACGTATTATAATCGGCGACGTGATGTGCGCCTCGCTCCGGAGTCTCCCCCGGAATCTTCGGTAGACTACACCCATCGGCCAGAACTCCTTCACCTCGAAGGTCGATAAGCGTTGTGTCGGTACTCTCACCACAAAAGAACTAAAGTTAACTTTATGGCGAGACTCCAGACGCTCGACCCTCAAGTTGAAGGACGTCTTCTTCAAGATGTAGCCCACGACATCCTCGACCTTCGTGGACCAGTGCAGGCGGGACACGTACAGCGGTGTGGTGGGTATTTCACACCGCAGCCGCTGCTCGGGTCCGCAGGGTGCGGTGCCGCGGTGGTTGCGGACGGCGGGCTTCCTCTTCTTTCTTCTCTCCACCAATGTGAAGCCCTCCTCATCGCACCTCCTGCTCTCACCCTCGTTAGATCGAGGAGGTTCTGCCTTACGGCTATCCTTAGCCTTGCGGCTCTCTTTCACCCCTTTTATCTTCACCCCCTGGGGAGGTGCGGGGGAGCGGGCAGTGACACCCGCAAAACTTTTCTTCTGCTGAGTCGCTGGTTGACTCAGCTTCGGCTCGACCTCGAGGGGAAGGCGGGCGGGAGCGGCGGCGGTCGCTGACACGTCGAATTCTGCTGACGCGCAAAAGGTGTCAGCTTGCGCGCCGCGGCGACGCGTATTTACGAAGGTCAAATGCTCGGGTGACATACATAATGAATTATTATTTTTCATTTGCAATAATTCATTACGCAAATCACGGATGGTGGATTCCGATGCATTCAACCTACCTCGCATCTCGTCCAGCTCTGCCTTCATGCTATTGAATTTCTTCAGCAGGCTGGAGACGTCGACGTGGTCCATCGTCACCACCGGCAGCTTGTGGAGATCTTTCGCCACAAATGCCGGCACGTCGTCTGGATCCGTCTGCTTCAGCAGGGAGATTATATCCTGCACGCTTCTCTCTGTCCCATCTCTGCGTCGCGATGGCATATTCGCGCTCTGGCCGAGCGTCTCGTACAGCAGCTGCTTGCCCTTGCAAATCTCCTCGCTGTTGAAGGAAGACTTGCAGATCTGCATGATGCTGACCTCGTCCATGGTGTCGATGGCATGCTGGATAAACGCCAGCAACTCATTGGCCACGAGCGCCATGGTGACGTGCAGCGGCAATCAGCCGCGCGATTCGCAAAAATATAAATTAATATTTGTTGCTCGTGTATAACGCGGAGCGCGACCGTTCGCTGGCTCGACACATTATACGACTATGCATACATACATACATAATATAATGCGCATTATGGAGCCATGCTGAGTATCCGAAGAACTTGTGTTACAGGTACCAGACAACGGAAATATACTTAATGTTTAATAGTATAAACATATGTAATATATTTAATTTATTAATACACAAATTAACACAAGAACTACAGAAAATATTTTGTTCCTTCTGCGGGATTCGAACCCCGAACTCGAGCTTGCGCACCTCAACCACTGCGCTCCAGGGTTCGTCAACTATGATGTACAACTACTCGAATGTAATGAAGATAAATGTTTTCCGTGTGGTAAAAACAAATCACGTAGAAATTGTACATTATACCGCTATAAAAAGTAGCCTATGTCCAACTCCGTATCTACTCTATATTCTTGCTAAATTTAATAAAAATAGGTCCATGAGTTTTGGAGTAATTTCTATGCAAACTTTACTGGGTTAAAATAAAGTTTATCCATTCCCGCTGGTTTTACTTGCGATTCCGAATCAAATCGAAAAAAAACGATTTTGATTCAACTTCTATAATACATCTACATTAATATTATGAAGAGGAATGATTTGTATTTTTGTATGTAACGACTTAACTGAAAAAGTACTGGACCGATTTTTTTTTTTCATTAGAAAGCTACATTATCACTGAGTAACATAGGCTATATAAAAATCAATTCTTTTCGTTAGTCTCGCTAGAACTCGAGATCAGCTAAACTGATTCGGCTATTTTTGGTCTTGAAATATTCGTGGAAGTCCCAGGAAGGTTTACACGGTTTCCATGCTCAATGAAGTGGGCACGGATCAGCCAGTTTGATAAAGTATTACGTATTATATTAAAATACATTCGAAAGTCGTGACTACTGCCAGCAAATTGATTTAAGCTCATCTATTTGATCATGAAACTTTGAACAAAAACACTTCCACGTTTGATAAAATTACGTCACCATAAAGAATAGAATCCTTTAACCTTCTGAGAAAAAAAAGAGATTTGTGTTAGGAATAACCTACACCGATTACTGGTTTCATTGGGAGTAGGAATTATTTTATAATGCCTAAGTATGTACCCAATTGACAAGAGTAGTACTTCCTGGTACTCGGAAACGTTGAAAAAGTTAAAACAACATTTATATATACCCAGAAACATTGATAACTATTTTGTTCCCTCGGCTGGATACGAACCCGTGACCTCTGACATGAGCGGCAACGTGCGCAACCACTGCGCTACAGAGGTCGTATTTTTATCATAATATCTAATATCCATAAGATGATGTTCATAAAATTAATTTTCGATATTTTACTTAACCTTTAATTGTATTATGCCAATATACGAAAGAGTTTATAACCGTATTAACCTTATGACAGCACCTTATCAATTGATATTCGATAACATTACTTATAAGCAATCAATTGTTACTGCTTGACCTACTGGTTAGTGATAGAAAAATTGCGCAACACCGAAAAGTATGAAATCCATCGATTAATAATACAAGGAGGCAGGAAAACCTGGCTGCAGAGGTTCCAGAAAAGTACCAAATCACTTTGGAAAACAGCAATTACCAAAATAGAAATATAGAGGGCACAATAAGAAGGAGATATACAAAAAGAGAGGAATAGATGCACGGAATTATTATCATGTTCACAAAACTCATCCAGCGATGCAAATAAATTTAACTATAATAATAATTATACATCACTCAAAACACTTAACATACATCCACTCGCATACATTACAAAATGCCGTCATCCTCAATACATACCGAGTCGTCCGAAAGTTCCTTACCATAAATGAATTTCATATTTTACCTGAAGTTGATCACAAGCACGCAACTTCAATTAGGACCCGAGAAAATTTTAAAAAGTCATAATAATAATAGAATTATTTATTTGCAAAAATATGGTACAATACGCTGTTTTGTCGAAATCTTCTCGACGTGTAAATGTTGTCGGTAAGTTGACAATGCTTAAGGCATGTTTCACCAAGCAATGTTAAAGTTAACGCCATGTTATCCCTCCCGTATTTCCTGTCAATGAATGAGATGGATATTTTAACATGGCGGTAACTTTAACATTGCTTGGTGAAACACGGCCTTAGTCAACTCTAGTCAAATATTTTACATCCTAATAACTAACCAAAGGAATAAAGTGATCAAAGCCCAAAATCATTGGAAAATCATTTATCAACGCCCAACACGATACAGTCAAACAAAAGTAAAATTAAGCTAGAACAGCGGGTGTCCGAGGTGACCTCTAGTTTTTGCAAAAGATCTGTCAGACCTTACTACGAAATTACTTTTTTGTGGTGTCATGCCACCTTCAAATCTAAATTGCGTTTTTTGTCCAATTTCCATTCGTGCATGTGAGAATCTTTTGATATAGAGTTGCATGCGAGGAGCCGGACATTCGGAAGGTCGTTTTTTAGAACCTTTAATTACGCAAATGCCTAATTCTCATTCATTTCCTGGATAGAGCGTCCTAAATGTTAATTAATTTGCGAATGCAGAGACTTGAAAATAACATGTTTTGTTGTTCCAACGCGGGAATCGTACCCACGACCTCCGGGTCGAGAGCGACGCTCTGAACCACTAGACCACGGAGGCTTTCGATAAATACTCAACTAATGAAATTCAAATATTTTAGGACTAGTTTTACATTAAAAAAAAATACTTTGTTTAACGCGCTATAAAATAACTCCTGCTGGCATGGTTTAAATGACACCGGCCACCGTCACCGAAATCGGTGTGGGAGTATTATTTATCCAACAGTTGTCGCTTTCATTAGTTTCTAATAACTTGGACCACAAGCAGACCTTTGTGAAAAAATTCATACTTAGCTTCATTTTAGTTTTTATTTTTGTTAAACATATTTTGTCAAATTGTTGCTTATTTCTAATGTCCGCCATAAAAATAATTTGTGTTTAAATGTTTTCTTGGTCTTAAAAGAAGAGAATAGTCTACACTGTGTGGAGAGGAGGGTCGGTTACTTGAGACACAGGAACCTCCTAGTTCAGGTATCAGCCCACCAAATTCCTCACTTCTTTGTTTTCTATATTACTTTGTGTTTTTTGTTTTAAGTATTTATTGGTGAGAAATAAACATTATCATTATAAATAAAAAGTCTACTAAAATGGTTTTAAGTCGAAGCGAAGTATGAGTCGGATTCGCGCACATTGGGTTCCGTACAAACGTAAAAAACACGTTTGTTTTATGGTCTTCTTAAATATGTATGTATTAAGTTTTTAGATTATTAGGTTTTTACACCATCTGTGTAAAATTCTACTGTCTAGGTAGCGAGGTTTTTTAAGATACCGCCTGGAGACATACAGACAGCGAAGTCTTAGAAATAGGTTCACGTTAATTCCCGAAAAGGGAGCTTAAAAAGTAGCTCTTGAATCTAAAACATTAGTATGACATATTTAGATTTCTCAGAAATATCTGAAAGAAATGACATGGAAACGTACTTGAACCTTGCTCTAATGGAAGTAATGGATTCATAGGAAGAACATTTACATAATCGTCCTTTGATAGTGTTCCCATCCGCTCCCGTTATGATAACAACTGTGTTACTGTATCTAGTTTACTGGGTTACTAGTGATTCACTTCTATTCGTAACATGAGCGTTACCAGACTTTGTGGATTTTGAAATTTTCAATATTATGTTGGCAAGTTTTTTAATTGCTGCGACCTTGATAATTATAGTTGGGATTATAAGGAAGCATTTTTCGTGCATCATAGCGTTCCCAAGTGAACAATGCTGGAATGCTTATTATTATTGAAACCATTATAACAACCAATAATAAAAATTATAATAATACATAAACACATTCTTTATAAATAACTAGTGTAGCTTTCCAACGGCGAAAGAATTTTTCATATTGGTTCAGTGGTTTCAGAGCCTATTCTATTCAAACAAACCATTAAATGTTTCCTCTTTATAATATTAGTATCGACTACGACTACGCAAATTATATAGCCTATGTCACGCGGGCTATTACGAATCTATGACATTTAATTAAAAGCAGATTAGTAGTTTAAGCACTACGGTGGAACAAACATACATACACAGATAGAAAATCAATAACCTTCCTTTTGGCTTCTCCGCCGTCTAGTAACAATAGGCGTGAAGGCTTTGAAAAATGCAAATCTAGACAATTTACATCTTCCAGTTCCTTATTGCCATAATGTATGAAGAATTAAACATTAATTAAAGACAAATTATGATTACCATACTGGCTGAATGAGTATATTTTACGTTAATTACTGTAATTTGGGTCAACTCCGACTCATATGGTGGCGATGTTGGTAACGCGAAATTCGAAACGCCGGTTTTAATAATTTTACTTGCTAACAACAGCTAGCTTTTAAATATTTTACTGATAGATCGCAAGGTGCACCATCGAAGTCCTCCACCACCTAGTCATTAAAGAAAAATAAATATTAGATATCTACGTTTCGAAAATTAGGTTTGTTAAACTCAGACCTTTCTTCTTACAAAAAGGGCATGTCCTAATAAGGTATTTCTTCTCCTCATCTTCGTATCGTTTGTTCTTACTTTTTCTTTACTTTCTTTTTAATTATTTAAATCACATCTATACATGCTTTAACACTTAAAGATTACGTCATGTCAAAATGAATGCTGAATTACAAAACCGTCGACAGCATTAAATAAAACAAAACCAGCAGTGAGTGTTAAGTCATAAGTACACGCCGGTGAAATGTTGGTGAAAGTACTTTCTTCTGCATCGATGTTACAAACTAGATTCGATTTAAATATAATATCGTTGTCAGCAATTTATACTTTATATTCGTCATTACTTTTTTCAAAAGATACTTATTTACAAGATGTAAAATAAACGAGTGTTAATACTTTAAGATGTGTATGGGTCTCCTATATAGAGTTTACTATGAAAGTACCTGCGCTGAAAGACTTACTTTTGACTTTCATGTTTCTACGAGAAATGCCCTAACATCATAAATTTGCCCATACAATTATTTAAAAAAGTAACTTTTTCAGCGCTGGTACTTTCACAGTAAACTTATATATTTATTTTACATCTTGTATAGAAGATTTAAAATAACAAATAATATATTCTTCTGTTTTATTTTTAAATATACTATTGTATTGGATCAGGTAAAAGTTATATTATATTGTTGTTTCCCTTATGTTCTAATTAGACTAATTAGGGACTTGGTAGTCACAACAGATCCAATTGGGGCAATGTGACATCAGGGCCTGATTATGATCAGCCTTCGAATACTACTTCAATTACTATCCAGATTATATGTTTACCTATATAGCCTAATACCATTGGATAACTCTTTCCTGTTTTATTTATTTACAATCTTTTTCCCTGCCTGCTGATTCAAGTTCATTTTACTGTTTTGGGTATGCATAGATCTGCCGGTAACGCCTCCGTGGTCTAGTGGTTCAGAGCCATGCTCTCCACCACAGAACAGAACAGAGGTCGTATGCGTCGGATAGGCATGTAAAAAGTCGATCCTGCGCCTGATATCCCGCCAGTCGTGGTTATCCGTGCCACTGGGCTTCGAGAGTGAAGGAAGAGAGAGCTTCTGTGTATTGCGCAGACACTTGGGTACTATAAAACTCCTGCGTAGCTGGTCTGGTTTCAATGAAACCGGCCATCGTCACCGAAATCGGTGTGGCTTCTTTATTAGATCCGCTGGTAGACTTTCGAATTCGGTAGGTGTGTGTTGGTAGCTGTTGCCTAGTCATCATCTTGTCAATTCTCGTTTTCATCATCGAAGCGTGTTTGTGTATCTGCGCGGGAGCGGCGGGAGCGACCTTGGGCATGAATCACGGCAGCGAAAGTGGGAGAAATGGCCCCCCCGCGCTCACTTTTACTTTCCACGGTGGCGCAAGCCTCGCCACTCGCCCGGCGCCCGCGGCCCGCAGCGCCGCCGCGTCAACGCCACACAGACCCACAGGATTACAGTGATAGTGCACGGATTATATAGTGTGTTGAACCGAGTGCCCGCGCGGAAGCCCGGCCCCGCTCCCGCAGGAAGCGCCGTAAGGAAGTGTTGCAAGAGGGAAATCTGGACTCTCGTTTCGTCACGTCACCGCGGTGAGTTTTCTAAATTAGAACGGTGAAGGGGACTAAATTTCGCGTCGGAAACGCGGTGAAATATCCAAGGACAATAACTTTCAAGTGATTTCGCGCCGACAATAAAAACTCGGTAACGCTGCGCCACTTCACTGTAGCCTTTTGTACGGCTCGTAGTGCACGGAGCCACGCACTTTCGACGAAGCGATTGCCCAATCGAGAACGAAATTCAAAACTTGCCTAATCTCTGGCGGCTGTTACTTAATTTTTTTTATTAAACGCCCGAACATTAGAAAGTGAATGACGTAGCGCGAGTGAGAGGCGAGATCGGAACTGTAGGAAATCGAAATCAAGGCAGGCGCGGGCGCAGGCGAGCGCGACACAGCCACTATCATCATTGAGCAGAACTGAAAGGACCACGGCCCAAGGCCAGCTGGATAACGAATTTTCGTTTATTAATAAGTGGTAGCCATGCTTGAATGTGACAATTACATTGCGGATGCAATATTAATGATATTTCGGAATGACTTTCACTGATAGTCTCTTGTTACGGTAACGGGATATAAAACTAAGGGTAGACGGAGTAATTTTATTTTCAATGTCACGTTTACTGAAAATATAGTCCGTCTCTTTCTCATTCTTACAAAATTATCAATGAAGCTACTAAGCACACACACTATTATATTATAAATTAAATTAAATAGATATTGTAAATTAAATTACTATCGGTACAATCAATTAAAACCTATTCTTAATTATTTTGCTGTCATAACATTTGGGAGTAGATCACCAAATTCTTGTCTCCAAAATCCTACAAAATTCATTTTCTTTACTTACTATAAAGTGTGGCGACACATCACTCCACGACGTCGCTACACCTAAATATTACAATTAATAACTTAATCATCATATTAAATACGAGTACTTATTGACAAGGACGGAGGCTTAAACTAATAAGACTTAGTGCACGCCTACTGCAGGAGGCGGCGTCTTATAACCGCCCACAGATTAAGATAGGGTCTTAGTAAATTAGTCCAGGAGCCAAGGTTTGAAGGTTGTGTTTTATAGGACCGGGCAGTTTGGCAACGTTACTACCAAATTGCTCACTACATACTAATATAATTTAGTAATTTGATACAAATTAACCTTAGACAATGTAGAGTTTACTATCAACTAGCATATAATTATGCAGATTTCACCAAATAAATAATATTACTTTTATAAAGTAAGTGGACAAGCCACAACAAATTATGTTTTGTATAATCAGTAATTCTACTCTTATTTCAATAATTTGTGTTGTTATATTAAATAGCAGTGGCGTGGGGTTATACCTAACTCTACTCTTATCTGTTTCTCTTGCCTACCTTTTGAAAATCCTCATCCAGATCTCTACTTATTGTACAAGCTAGAGCTTCCTTCTAGAGCAGAAATAGCCACTGTCAGATATAGGGCATACCTATACCTACAGGGTGTAAAAGGACCAGTTAGAATAACCACCTTTTCTCATTCTGGAAATGTTTTTATGTCAAAAACCTTTACAGCCTGTATGTTAATTTCATAACTATACGTACTTGACTACAAAGCGATTTAATATGTAAACTGTAACAATTATTTAATAATGTTGTATAATAAATATTTATTAGTGTATGTTTAATCGCGGTATGAATAATAAGTTGCGAGCATTGCCTACAATGCGAAGTGAATTCTTTATTTTTACCCGACTTCGGCGAAGCCAAAAGGAAGGGAAATGATTTTGGCAGTCTATGTATGTATGTATGTATGTATGTTTGTATGTATGTATGTATGTTCCCTCGTAGCGGTTAAACTACTGGTCCGATTTTAATCAATAAGGTGTCAATCGATTCGTAGTGGTCCCGCGAGTAACATAGGCTATATAATTATTCGAAAAATTTTGGATTTTGAAAATTATACCTCAAAAACTATCTCCAAAAAAAATTAAATTAAGATAATTGTATCGTGTTTGGTATCAAAAGATAGGTCTTGACAAGCACATTACAAATATGTATTTATTTTTTTCATTAATTATTATATTTTATTGTTAAATTCAAAACAACCGTTTAAAATGCGGTCGTACAAATAGTATCTAGGAGTTGTTTAGTTACTTTCTATGTGTTAATTTAACGTTAGTTTAGTGAAAATATAATGTTATAGTTTATTTGGACACAAAAAAATGTAAAATAAAATAAAAGATTAAAAAACTATAACCCGACTTCGCAAAAAAAGGGCTCTAAAAAGGCTGAAACAAGAAAATAATTCAAATTGAAATCCAGATATGCATAGGTACAGATATGGTCAAGGTAGAGCCGTGGTCGTACCCGCTAAACAAATCTATAATGTTCGTCTGCTGTTGAAATATTATACAATCCCAATAGCGGGTACGACCACGGCTCTACCTTGACCATATCTGTACCTATGCATATCTGGATTTCAATTTGAATTATTTTCTTGTTTCAGCCTTTTTAGAGCCCTTTTTTTGCGAAGTCGGGTTATAGTTTTTATAAATACTATTCATGACAACGACTGAATATTATATGAATACGAATCAATTATATTATTAAAATATTGATAAAATATTTTTAGATCACACGAAAAAAAAAGCAAAAGATTGCGTTAGGTTGCCAAAGAGTAGATATAAGATATTCTAAGGTAGGTAACAACGACGATTATTTGCGAATTACGAATAAATAATACTATAATTAAAATATTCATAAAATATTTTTAGATCACACGAAAAAAAGTTTAATGCAAAAGATTGCATTAGGTTATTAATGACAAAGAGTATGAGATATTCTGAAATAGGTTACCAATAAAAATGGCAGTAGAATTGAGAACCTTTTTTGAGTAGGTTAAAACCATTTTAGTTCACGCCCATTTGAGAATCTACCGTCCATTTTAACGCAGTTATAGTACCTACGTCCGAGATAAATTAAACCTAAACGTGAACAAACCAAAAACACCAAAATTGTCACATATTTACTTATTGTGCACACTTTCACCTGAATTTTAAAGAATTACACTTCATTATCCAATACATTTTATAGCAATTATACAATCTTTCATAGAAAAAAGTATTCCATTTCAACACTGCCGATTGTAGAATATAAGCCTATAGTCTATGGATTCATAGCAAACAATAATAATTGTATTAATATTGGCCAATTGGCATCACTGACCAGTCTTTGGTTGTGTCATAGACGGGTTTGTTTATGTTTGTGTTAAATTTATCTCGGACGTACTACACTCGTATAGCGGACGTACGAATAAGCGTCAATTAAGTTGCAATAATAGTCCAGGTTCTGTGATTCAGGCAACCATAGACTACATATTTTCAAGGTCGGGTTAGTTTTTTTAAATGTTGCAAGTTGCAAATAATCAGTGGTTAGTTTTTTTTATGTGGTTATTTGCAGGTTATTATAGCATTTTCGTCTGGTAACTATAAAACTACTCGTTTTATAAACATTCATGTTCAAGCTTTACCATTCATGATATCAAGTCAATTAATATTACAATTTATTTATGTTTATTTATGCGCAAACTGCTTAGTGCTTATGCTTTCAAATTTAGCGGTGAGAAGGACACCGGTATAAACTATGAAACGGTATAAATTTTATTCTAAATTTTTCCGACGATGAATTTAGTTATGGCTAATTTTTATTTCAAGGTCGAGAGGAACACATTTTTTCAACTATTTTTTTTGGCATTTTATTTTATTAGAAAAGTTTAAGGCTACATAAATAATTAAAATACAGAATTAAAAACTATAAGCCATTTAAAAGTTTTTATATAATATAGTTTTACAGGTAAAATGATTGATTATTTGAACTAGTTCATAAGAAAAAATCCTACTATTTTACTATTACATCCCCTTTGATTCCCTTAAGGGCTGTGTGAACTAAAATGCATTGTAACTAACTTTGAAAAAGGAGTCAATTCTAATGCCTTTTTTATTTGTTACCTACGAGAGAGAGAACATCTCATGTTCTTTGGCATCAATTACCTATCCAATCTTATGGTGGTACAAACATAAAAAACACTGATAAAATCATTACTCATTCTTTTCTGGTAAAAACCATATAACCATATCTAGCCGAACCAAATTTTAGCAAAAACATCTTCACCGTTTGGTAAAAATTGCAACCATTATCATAAAATTTACCAGTGGGTTTACAACAGGCAACAAAGGCACGAAAAACGGACCAGAACAGAAACAAAACTCAAACAATGAGATTATGTAAGTAACTTTCGTTTTTCGGTAGGCATAAGTCAGGATTATACGAGATAGCTTTCACTCAGTGAAATGTATGCGCTTTCGTACTGATCTTGATGGAAATGTGTGGCTCTGGGTACCATACAAAAATGCCTAGGGCCCGGATGAATATAACAATCTCAATCGAAACCTCACCTTGAGACCATATTTGACAGATAAAAAAAACGTTTCGTTTCGCTTTTAAAAATGAAGAACTTTACTTAAGTATGTTTTTTAAAACGTAAAAATTAAGATTATAAAAATATATATTGCATTTATTTTTATGTTTTTCCATAATCTATATTATGACAATTACGGTTCAAAAGAAAATAAATTAAAGTACTATGTAACATTAATAAAGTTGTTTACTTTTAAAAGTTAAACGAAACGTTGTTTTATTTGTCAAATAGGTTTTCTAGTAGAGATTGCGATTATCCGCTTAATATATTATATATGTCGCAGTCATCTAATTGAAATCGCCATTTCATTGAGTGGCTAGCGTTTTTATCGAATGACTACATTAAATTGAAAGACTGAACGACAACTCGTCAATTTTATTTAATCCGTTCAGTACTTCTGTTTGTGTCATTCTATCAAGGATTCGAAATTCCTGACTTTTAGTGGGGCAATATGGCACATTTCCTACAGTCGTTCAAAACTCAACACCAAGTCAACTGTAGGTCGTGTGGGAATTCTAAGCAAGTTCAATTTATTCAGTAACGCAATTCCATCGATTAGAATCTATTATATAATTGAATTTGTAAAATCATTGTTGAACAAACATTGAAGATTCGAAGGGATTTTAATGAAAGTCGTGACGATGATGTCCAAATCTTTCCCATTACAAAATATACATTTGCAAACAAGCCATAAAGTTGGTTTTAAATAGACTTGATGTACAACGACACTTAATTACTAGATATAACATATTATACAAGAAAAAGTCGTTAAAATGTAGAGTACAGAGCTGTCTCTATAAACATGAGAAATCAGTAAGATTTCTCATGTTTATATCGACTTTCGCCAAAGTCTGTTTGTAACATCAATAATTAAGTATCATGTTATCCCTCTCGTATTTCCTGTCAATGAATGAGAAGGTACATTAATAAGCCATTAACACTAACAAGCGTTGGTGAAACGAGACTTAGGGCGTGTTTCACCAAGAAATGTTAAAGTTAATCCTTCGTTAAATATCATGTTATCCCTCTCGTATTTCCTGTCAATGAATATGATGGCCTGGTATTTTAACATGGCGTTAACTTTAACATTGCTTGGTGAAACACGGCCTTAACCTACTTAA
Organism: Celastrina argiolus; assembly: GCA_905187575.2. Lineage (NCBI taxonomy): Eukaryota > Metazoa > Arthropoda > Insecta > Lepidoptera > Lycaenidae > Celastrina > Celastrina argiolus. Next base: position 17,272,307 of record LR994585.1, read on the forward strand.
AAAAGACGGCGGTTATTTATACGAATGTTACCCATAGCATATAAATTATAAGCCCATAAGCACATAGTCCATGTCATCCCCCCTTGACTATTGTTGGCTGTCATGCCGAAAAGTAAAGTCAAAAAAAATAAAAAAACCGCGATAAAATCCGTAAAATGAGTTATTTTATATATTTTATCAATTTGCTGTAACAATATTATATTGAGAGAGATAATATTCAAGTATCAGTAGGTACTATAAAATAGGCAATAACTACGAGTACTAAAAGTAGCTCGTAATAACTAGTCCTTTGTTCCTTTTTTGTATGCTCTACTTTCATATTTTCTAAATTACTTTATTCCTTTTCACACAAAACTACTTTTTTTACCGACACAGACGCAATCTGAGGTTAGCGCCTCACTTTTATGAAACAATAGGTCTTTCTATTTCCATTTTATGACCTTTTCGTGCTTTTTATGGCCTTTTTTTAAGATAACATCTCATTAACAAAATGTTAAGAAACGCCGGACAATCGTAATATAAAACTACTTTTTAATTACTTAATTAATGATTGCTATTTAATATACTTTATATAATATCATGTACTACTATTCTGTGGTTAAAAAACAAGTAAAAAATTTTACTTTCTAATGTTTATAGTTATTCATTTCATTTAAATACTAAGTGAATGTTGAGTTAACCTAATAATCTCGTAATACTAAAGTAAATCTAAAGTGTAGAAAAAATAATGAAATAGACATAATATATTTCACGAATTAAAGGAATAACATTAATTTTGATATATTTTGCCATTAATTAATAGACCGTCCTGAACTATTTATTAAAACATCTGAATTATTTATAAGTAGCTTTTTTTTTTTAATAGTAGATAAGTAGGTACTTTCTTTTGCAAGCCAGTGTGTGGCGAAAAAGGTAATTTTTTATGTTTATTTCGATATTCGTATGTCGACCCAGATGTTACACACTAAAATCAGCAAATTTCGTCAAAATACCAAACAATAGACATAATATTACATTTACCTCAGAAACTAGGTTACTTGTCGACATTTCACTCTGAACTCCGATTTTGCAAAACAATTGTTTGAAAGGTCTAAACTAATATATTATGGTTTCTTGCAAGACAATTAATTATTATCAGGAAAATGCTTGTATCTTGTTACACGCTGATCAATGTTGAAACATTAGTATTTGTTACACGAGAAATGCTTTAAGCGATGGAAATCAAAATTAATTCTGAGACAATATTGATATTTTAGAACAAGGAATAGCGAAATAATCATTTCTAAAAGATTAAGAAATAGAAGAAAAATCCAAATTTTCTCAAATCCCTTATTCATCAAAAAAATACACTACGATTTAATCCATAATGCTGTCTTTGTCTGTGATGTGGCTTGTATTCCAACATGTCGATCAAATATGTATTTGAGTATTCAAGATGCATTTTTTAATAATTGATAGAGCCTAGGTACATATATTTTACAATTCTATTCCTTTTTTCCATCGATGGCAACTGACACTAAAGTTAGAAAATTTTAAAGCAATGGAAGACCTTATCCTACGAGATATAAAAAGTGCATTGATCACAGATTTCTTTCAAAATATTATTGGAAAGAAAAAGTCTGTTTAGATAATTTTGGTAACTAATATAATATAACTATTAAAGAGTTTTAATCAAACATTATATTTCCACATAACATTATATTTATCTATAAAACTAACTACATAAGTGTAGTTAGTTTTATAGATAAATATACGCAAAGCAGTGCTACTTCGAAGTAATAAATCGATTTCTCAGAGCCGAAGTAAATGCTCGCTTCCGCTACACGATGCGTGAAAGTTTGACGGAGGTTTTATATAAATATCTCGATCGAGACGTCATTTTTACTGGCGATTATCTAACTACGAGCTCTCTTGATATTGATAAAATAGGTTTCCCTCAACTAAGCAATCCAAATATCTATTAAGATACAGAGAAAGCAATATAAAATTATAAACATAATGCCAAATAAATAGGTAAAAGTTCACCGACAATGTCCAACCCCAAACACAATAATATGATATAAAGATTTAAGTAAACATACTAATGTAGCCCGAAGAGATCAATGAGTAAGGGGTGAAAATACAATACATAAAAAATAAAACGAGAAGAACTAATAAGGTTTAAATAAACTGAGAAACGGATTCATCAAAAGTAGAAAAAGAGAGCAAAAGATGTATTTATATAAGGATGGTACTGAAGTTATCCAATAGACAATGTGAACGTACAAATGAAAGTGAAATGATTACGTGCCGGAAAGAGTCGGATAAGTTATTCAACAACCAGTTCAGTTCAGCAATAAAATTACGTGTTTTAATTAAAATGATAACAATTTTGTACAATTAACTTTCTGTAAATGCGAAGATTTATAGAATCTGAACTTTTTTTTTCGTCAGTTTCATTTCATTAGTGAATGAAACTGATGAAAATAAATGCAAAGTTATGTTGGATATACATATTTTTAATAATATTAATTAGGAACCAATCGAAACCGTATAAAATCTTAGTAGTCAGTGAATGATTAACTTATTCTGTTTCAACGATATATTTAAACTTTGTTTCAAATAAATTTTTGGCTTCTCTTTACTAAACACGTCTTGGCTTTTCACTTCCTCAAGGCACGTGGGTACGAAGCCGGTATTGTCAAACGCATCCCGAAAGTTGACGGACCCTAAAACTCCTTTATCCCTCACATTGTCCTCAACTATAACGTCAATAAACCTTGAATCTCATTTACGCGGCGCCCTTTTAAGATCTCAAACAAACATTTAACAGTGTCTTAAACTTTTTGTTGACAATAGGTCAAATAAAAATTGGTTCACTATTTCTATTGTCTATTCTTACATCACTATTGTCTTTCTAAAGTTTTCATGCAATTGTCTTTCTGATTTAAATAAAACATCGCGCAAGTCTTAAAGGATATCTTTTGATCTGTTTTCTTTTTTATTTGCTTAAAACAAGTTTATTTAAGACGACCTTGTATGTATAATGACGTCAGTTTGTTGTTTAATCAGTTTTAATAAGACAAAAAGCATTTTATGTAACACAAATTTTCATTTTGATATTAATAGCTTTTGACAATTTTTTTATATGAAAATACTACTTAATAAGAAGGTCAAATAATAAATAGACCTTAATGTGTTAGGAATAGCAATAAGTGACGTTGTTGCTTGTATAAAGATCTTAGTTTGACCACACCGTTGATTAGAAAAAACAAGACTTTAAACTCTATCATATTATAAGCCCATTGTCCAATACGTATTTGATGAATTTTGATATAGATTAAGAATATAAAAGATATATTATTCATACTGCACTATGGTAGGTCACCTCACCTGTCACACAGTTAATAAGTGCTATATTTTGTAACAATACAATTGTCCTTACTCACAATACAATGGTACTTGGTAGTGCAATTTGTTGGAATTAACTTGTCCAATCTAGGTCTAATTTTACCATTCGTTTCTAGATTTAGATTTGATTTTCATAATTTTTAACAGTTTTAAAATTTATTCGATTCCTTCAGATAAAGTTTAAATGTTTGTGATAGGGGAGTAAATAAATTGATTATTTTCTTCAACTATTTAGACACAGTATATTTTCTAAAATAAATTCTATTATGGTTAAAAATCAATTCTTATTGACCTGCAAACTTTCTTTTCAGTCTTAGAACCGCTTCCTTTCATTAAAATATGAATTAATCTATCACATCGAGTGGAATCAAAGACCGTGACTAAACTGCAATTAATGGATTACATTTTCCTGACAAAACGTAAACGCTTCAATCGGCATTTACCTTATTACCTACTTAATCTAGTTACGTAACGAAATCGTTTGAAAATTTTACAATAGCATTTTATTAGCTTTCGCTACTTCAACATTAATTATTGACATATTTAAATTTGCAAAAGAATGGACTTTGGATTTCATTATAATTATCTCTGTCTGTGTTGACAATTAATATATTATACAGTTTAATCAATATTCATTTTCGCGAGATATTGTTGGATACATGATTAATTAAATTGTATGCTATGGATTTTAGCAAAGTAACTCCTGATTCAATAGAAACAGTAGTAGCACTTTGCGAACAGCCAGTTGCTTAATAAACTATAGGTACAATAAGTAAATCTTATAATATTCTATTCATAATTTTAATAATTGATTTTATGAATGTATAGCCTTGTTTTTACTTTTTCATAACGTAATATCTTAATCTAACCATTTAAATTAATCAGTAACATTATTAAAATTGTGCTAAATATATAATAGATATTGAAAACCAGCAAAATTAAATATTATTAACATATCAAGAAAACAAAATACAAGTAAACAAATAAAATGATGTCTAGAAAGACGCCTCCGCTTTTAAGACAGTTGCAACGCAATTTAAATAAACTGCAAGAATCATCTTATAATCGTAAGTGTAGGCGACGGTGCCGTTTCAAACCCAAGGTCTTTCCTAGTGGAAGAGAACGGTTTCCTGCGGCCTATCTCCGCACACAGACACGCAAACTATCAGCACGATCGCAATGTTCCTCTAAATACGCTTGGATCAGATTCGCCATACTCCTAATTTTTTTAATTTTATATTTTACTGTTCTGTAGTGCCCTTAATCCTACTAGATATTTTTAATGTCGCAGAAGTACTTGTTAATAAAGAGTGTATTATACTACGCATCTTTTTCATCCTAATATTATTGCTCTCTATCCTTTTCGCACGTACCATTTTCAGCGTGTCTATTCAATTCCCTTATCTTTTACTCCCACTTCAAACGGCGGCACAAAAAAAGATGGGATAGTTCCCATTTTTATTGCCCGTTTGAAGTCGGAGCCTTCATTAGGTTATATAGGCTGGGCGATGCGCGCGCGCAGGCCGTCACTGTGTCAGTGGTCGACGCGAGAAGTGGCCTGCAAGGACCCAACCTTTTTTCTGTGCGTGTGATGTTTTCACTTTCGTCATTTCGGCCAGTATCATTCGACGTCGCTCGCGCTCGGTCGTGCCTCGCTGTGTTGTGTTCGCTGTGGATTGTTTGTTTGTATTGTGATGGCTGTGCTGTGTTAATATGTTCGATAGTAATTTACTGCTGAATTTCTACAATGAGCTTGCGACTCGTAGCCTGCAGTTTGCAAGGTAGGTTTGTAGCCTTGTGTCAAATGCTTCGGCCTGTCGCCTTAGCCTCTGTTCGCTGAGAGGTTAATAGGTTCACATTAGATGGTTTGCGAAATCACCTACGCCGAGTTTCGAATGCGCCCGCGCCGCTTTCCACAGGTTTCGCGCGCATTTACCACAGATAATTAAAACAATCTCCTGTCTATTAAAAATGTTGCTTGTATTAATTAATTAATACTATTATATTTATTTAGTGTATGGTATTTTATTTTAATTGTTGTATAGTTATAAAAGATGACTTCGTTATTAAATCTATTAGAAGTAGATATTAAACCTACTTTTTCTGTTAGAAATAATAAAAAAGTTAAAAATAAATATCATTAGAAATAATCTTAAAATAAATCTTAGACAAGAAAATTAATTAATACTTATTCATTCCTATTTCCTAATAATAAAAATAAATATTGTTTTGGTACAAATTTCAATAAATTATCATAACACTATCGCTTTCAACCAGACATAGGTTTTAGGTATGTATATATATTTTATTAGGCCACTGATAATGAGTAATTGAGCTAAAATTTTATTACTATTATATTCGTTTTTCATCTCAAATGAAGATACAATGATTTTTTATGTAAAAGTCAAAATTATTTAATACATTTATGTTTCAATAAAAACAACACGGTTTAAAACTAATTGCCCCCAAAAAAGAAAATTTGAACATGTTGCTAAACTTTGTCGATAAGTTATTGTTTAAGTTTGAATGAAAATACATTCTAAGCAATAATATTTTAAGCACAAACTTTTAAAATATTATACTGTAAAAAAATTATAAAGCAATCCAACGTTAAGCATAATATTTTTATTATACTATACCTATTTAGATCGTAAACCGAAATCGGATAATAACAAAATCTACTTTTGATTTCCTGACTTTCTCGTAAATTTTCCTTTCATAAATCTTCTGTATTTATGAAAGTAAATAGTAAGGGCATTTTTAGTAGTTTTTTTAATAATGACTCGTAATCTTTTTTATCAGTCTCTAGTCGTACTTCAAGCTACCGTTACCTTGGAGGTTTATTTTAATCTCAGTTAAATATAGGTATTTATTTGTGGTCTAACGATCAAACGACATTAAAAAAAACATTTTATTTCTAAATTAAACATAACAAGCTATTTTCGGAAAGTCAACAAGAAAAACAAGCTACCACCGGTTCAACCCTTCAACCCGAGAAGAACCGGCGCTAAGATACTCGCACGGGGCCATCTTTTAGCAAAAAGCTGGAAAATTGATATTTTTTAAAAGTATATAGGTACCTATTTTTTACAATGTACATAACTTAATCTATACATATTAATATTATAAAAGATAGTATACATATAGTAAATAAATATAAGCAACCATTATATAATAAACATTAATAAGTAAATTAAAAGCTTGAATTAATTACCTTTATGATTAATATCATTGTCATTGTGTATTATCTAAATTTATACGCGAATATTAAGTAGATACCAGATATCTAAGCAAAAAAGAAAAAAAGGGTAAATGAGTCGCGATAGAATACGTAAAAGGTTTTTTTTATTACATAGAACAGCGATTTATTAGATGAATCGACAGATCCGATAAATAATCGATTACTGGCAATTATCACATCCTTTACATCAAATGCATTGCTGATCTTTCAAACTACTATAGATCCTATAAACACTCAAGACCCAGTAACCGTACCCGTACCTAAAATCCAATATCCGTGAGGTTAACGAGTAATACTTCTTAGTATTTATGCCGATATACCGATTTCACCAACGCATGTTAGTGCTAACGGCTTGTTAAAATATCATGCCTTCTCATTCATTGATCAATTACGAGAGGAACAACATGATATTTAACGAAGGATTAACTTTAAAATTGCTTCACTGTGGCTTAGTTTTTTTCAAACTAAGCTTCTGTGACGCTTATATATTTATATGTATAGTAATCATATTATTTATTCTGTAGTCTGAGACAGTCTAACGAATGGTTCAGAAATCAGAACTCATTTGAAATAAAATTACCAAAATCTTTTGCCACTTAATTGATGCAGGTCCGTCCTCACTTCTTAAACAACCGCGTCAAAATCACGAATACGATTTAATTTTCCATTTAATATTATTTTCCTCATTTCATTTCACATTTCCTGTTTTTAACCTTAGCTTCATTATCGAAGTCATTCTCTGCCTAATAACAAATAAATATTATGAATATTTTGGTAATTAAAATCATCAGCACGAGTCTACTTAACTCGTCTGCCTCTTTATGTATGAATACTTATTTCATTATTTTTAATGGGCTCAAGTTCTCTTCTGTAAAACGTATAAGACAACTATAAATAGATATTAAGTTACTCTAGTTCTATGTTATTGCTATAAATAATTTTAGTTTCACAACAATTTATTTAAGGTTTTCCTTCGCCTTAAAAAAAATCTATACATAGTATTATTCATTACCATTGTGTTATTTAAATAAAACAAAAGCCAAGAACAGCTGGTAGAATCTCGAATTCGCAACAAAAACTAAAATTTGCGAGATAATTTATAAAATTTTCACGTGTTCATAGTTTTTGTGCAAAAATTTTATTTCAACACAATGGAAATTTTTGAAACCAGCTTAAATAACATTTAACCCATGAGGTGAAGGATAATATTTTGTTTCTCACACTTTTTTTCTGACCTTTTGTTTGTAATCGCTATTAAAATTTAGATTATCTTAGCATTGAAATTTGTGTAAAATCTCACAGCGCTTGAGACTAATCGAAACAATAAATTATGTGAAACCTTTTATTTATCGCCAAAATATATTTGAGAAACAAATATCCTTACATTATAATATGATACGTTTAATGCAGATGCAACATTTAGATTTTGAAAAAGTGGACAGCTAAAATAGATATAAAATAGACATCAATTCGATGAGATTACAATAATTACAAACAGACATACCTACTCATTAGATATTTGATTATTAAAACGATAAAAGAAATAGGAAATGTAAAATTGTAGATGAATAAGGAAATACTGAGAAAAACCATAAATAAAGAACAAAATCTGATACTAATCTTATAAGAATTATCATTTATCGCAAGATAGCGTCATTATTTTACATGTATTAAAAAATTTACATTAATTAAAGTCGAAGGATGTCATGACATAGGTACATAAGGCAGAAAACAATGAAATAGTGAAAAAGTCTCGAAAGAGGCAAAAAATATTAAATAAGAAAATGTGTTAGTCACTTTTTGCTTATTGCATTTATAATATCGATAAAAAACATTTCTCTAGCCTCTAGGTACTGTGTAAACTTTTCTTATAACTTCCAACTAGATTTAACATAAATGGGAATTTTAACAAATATTTTAACTTTCCTAACTAATAAAGTCTCATCGGAAGAATTCATTAAACAGAAGGTCCTCAATATAAAACAAATAAACCAGTTTGCCCAATAAATTTATCTACACGTGTTAAAGTTCTAATTATTCCTCCAATTACGAACGTCGACTCATTGGTGCATATGACACATTTTCCTGTTAAACCACTGTGTTTACGAAGAATTTTAATCTCTACCTCTGTTGTTTAAGTTCTGACCACAATTCCTTTCTAGTTGTTATTTATATATTATATTTTGTATGTTAAAATTTATTGGTGTACTTATACGCGGTAGGTTTGTGATAATATTTACATACAATTCAGGTTGGACTAAGTTGGACTGATTGAGAAAAAAAATAATCACATTATTTTTTCGATATGATACACCTACTTTGTACATATTCAATCAATTTCCTAGAAAAATGAAATGCAATATTTTGTATTTCAAAACTTTATTTCCCGCAAGAAAATTTTACGAGCACTAAATCATATTCCACGCTAAAAATAAAGCTTGTAAATGTAATTCACTTAACCGTTGACGTTCAAAGAAACTAGGTTTACAACGTTTTAAGCCAAACAGTTCTATCCTAAATGCAAGTGTCGAGTCTGTTGCAATCGGCATTTGCAATGTCGACGCAAATCATTTACAAAACCCGATCTGATACGATCACCGAAAATATAGACTTCATTCCAAACCTCTTCTGTATTTATAAGGTTATATTTTTTAATGAATATCAATATTGTATCTCAACATATTTCATTTCTCTAGTGATACATTCAATAATGTCTTTTTGGAACAATAATTAAATATGTGTTAGACTAACTGTGACATTCACAATAATAAGACACAACTTTTTATTTACACTTATCCACAACTTTTTATTGTGAACATGTATTTCCATCAAGAACCAACAGTATATTCAATCATTTATAACTTTGACAATATTTTACCTACACATTCTTTTTGTTTGCTCCATGTTTGATACTCTTCCAAAATTTAGCAGTTGATTGACCTAATTTAAGCCATTTGGTCATAGCAAGCTTCTGTTGTCGGTAGGTCAAATCATTTAAGGAAGACCTTACTAGACATTACACAAGTCTTTCCCGACACAGTTTACATCAATTGTATTTTTAGAAACTTACAGTATTCGTTTAAGGAGGAGATCATTTTAAAACATATTTTATCTAGCTATCAAAAACTACGCAAATAATACATTTCATTGTAAATACAATCCTAAACATAACAAGAACTAATAGCCCCAAAACAGTGCCCAGAGGAACACCTCCTAAATAATTCAACACAAAGGTATCTAAAACGTTTCGTTTCCTTTGTTTCAGTGTTAAATGTTTATTAAAAGTTTCTTCACACGCGCTCCGACATTGAACCGAATTAAAAATGTTATCGAAGAGCTCCGTATATCCGTCAATAGCCGACGGTATTGTGCAACTATCCATAATTAGAATACGGCTGGCCAAACAAATATGAGCGTTAAGCTTTATGAATAAAACACAATTCTACAGGTTACTTTAAACGTACGTTAGGTGTTAGAATCGCCTGCACATGTACTCGGTACGGTCAACAAATTACCTTTAAATGTATTTTCGCTACTTGTTGTCGTCTATAAACACTCTAAATAAGTTTGAGACATTAGCACACTCTATTAAGAAAACCTGCATAAATGTATTAGAAAGTTCAATTCAACTGTAGTACATTTTATTATTCTTATGAAATTTTCCCTTGTTTCTGTACATGCCTATATTTGAATTGGATTAATGGATAATATTATGATCTTCTTGCCTAGACAATTTGGCTACACACATCTGAATGTAAATTGTGACATTGCACATAACCCATTAGTTCTTGGTGAAAAAGATTTCGAAAATTCATTCATTTATGAATTAATTATACCTTTATTGCGATTATTACGCAAATACTTTTAACATAATTTTATCTTCTTTTTCCTTCCTTTGTGTTTAATTAGTGTAATATAATAAGTTCCTTGTTAAAACATTTTCGTCTTAAAAAGAGGACTAACAATTATCAACTTTTTAAATAGGTACATTAGTTAAAATATTTTCTGTTGTAATATAATCATTAGCTTTCTCATCAATATTATTTTAATAACATTTTACAAAACAATCTTAAAGTAAACCCAAAAATATTATTTCTTTATTTGGACAGATATACAGAAGTGTTTTGAAATCGTATCAACAATGTTATCAATTTGTTGAAATTTAGTAACTAATCCGACCAGAAGGTCGCGTCAACAATAACCAGCAGTACACGTAACATAACAATAATAAAATAAAAGAGTTTGTCAAACTTTCGGCCCTTTCTTGTTCCTTGCGGCACAAATTGCTGAAGGACGTTCGAAGTGGGTCACTTCGGAAATAGTTTATTGTTATCGGCTAGTGCGCGCGCGCACGCACACAGCGTACGTACCCGAACGCACGCACACGCACGCAAGCGTATACTAGCGCACGCATACGCGTATCACGGCGCAGTGTTGACACCTTAGTGATTTTTTCACTAGATTTAGTGACTTTTAGTAGGTAAACAGGTATTTTCTAAAAAAAATCACTGAAAAGTTATTTGGTGACTTTTTGTGGCTGATGATATTACTGCTCTTGGAAGCAATTCTAAATACTCTTTTAAATAAAAAAAATCTAACAAAAGTGATGATACATCTCAGCCGTCTAAATCTGCAGTAATAATCGATCAAGACGAATAAGAAATACTAACAGAAGTATTTAAAGTTGATTTTTACTTTTATTCATGTTTATTTTTATTCATAGTTTTCTCAATAAAAAAATATTTTGCTTGTTATTCATTTTAAATCATTTAGTGAATTCTGGTGATTTATTTGGTTTAAAATATCCCTCAATCTGGTGATTTTTCTTAAAAATACTAGTGAATTAGTTTTCTACAAGGTGGCAACACTACGCACGCTTATAAGTATCTAAACTCACGTATACACCGCGACCGATCGCACGCATACATGTCTAACGTTAGGGTTTACGCATCCTTTATATTACCTGCTCACCTTCGCCTTTAAACCCCGTACTTATGGTTTATCAAACGTCTTCCGCTTTCGTGGTAAAAAATTGATCAGCTTTCCTAAGGCCGACCACATAATAAATGCCTAAGATTTATTTACTACTAGTTAACACCCAGAAAAGGTTAAAATAATTAATATAATTTTGTCGTCGTTAGCTAATTTCCCAATGTAGGTAATTAATAAAAAAATCTCAAGATTATGGAAATTCTTATTTTTTCCAATCTAACTAGTTTTGCAACATTTGGTTTTGATGAAGCCGCCTTGCCGCCTCAATTTTTTTATTCATTAACCTCATCACATTTAAATAATGTCATTAAATTCGCCATAAACCCTTTAGTAAATCTTATTTGTATAATTTTTCCATTCTCCTTTGGCTCATGTTTATCATCCATATCCTCTGTAAATGTAAAGCCTTTCAATGACTCACGCATCATGACCAACCCATGACCTAATCTTCCAACATTACAAATAGTTGTATTCTAATATCATCAATATTATAAAATAATTAATTGCTAAATGCATTTCTGCTTAACTTCAAACATCCCTTGAACTTTGGACATTTACAACAATAAAGTGAGATTTTTTTATTTAATCAACTACTATTTTATTTATATATTATATATAAATTACCTATTCGCAATATATTTATCAATTTTCTAATGTGGTTAACATTTATTTAGCCTGTACAGTATAGTGTGTACAACGTAAAATAAACAATAACACATTTCAAGAATTATAATTATTTAACCTCAAAAAATACATAATATTGAATTCTTGAAATGATTTACCTAGTTATTTTTAAGGTAGTCATTATATTGTTGTCATATATTGCCCAGAATGCCCACAGACACATTGGACTTATTGTTGTACCAAGTTAAAAACCTCAAGGCTTCGGAACAATGCCCCACACATATAACAAAGACAGCTCACAATAGCGTAGATAACATACTATCAATTTGGTCTAGCACATTCACATACAAATCTGCGTTCACATCCGGACGCTTTGTGTTACCAGCAACGATTAGGGGAAATTGGCTTTGGGTCTTGCTCAAGCGTTTGATAGCATTAATTGTGGCCTTTTTACTAAAATTTTACGTTCGTTTTGTAATTTTGCTAAAACGATCTAAATAAAATAAAAATAATAAAAATAATATTTACAGTTTGTAATAACAGATATACAAATTCCAATACCTATGAATAAATATTTTAAAAGCATAGTGTTAGGAAAAATGTTACATTAAAAGACGCTTGTTAAAATGTATTTTCCTTATGTATGCGAGTAGCACTAACAACTATCGCCCAAAATAGAAATAGTAATAACAACATGGTACTTGTACTATGTAGTCGAGTCATGTCACTAGTTCGCGATGATAAGCGCGGCTGATGATGACTCGTCATTATAATACTAGGAAATTAACAGTACTACTACTTAAACCGCTAAACTTCATTTTCTATACGTTTGTTTATTTTACAAATTATACTAAACGAAATGTCAGCAAGAATAGGTCAGTTAACATTACGACTAGAAATTAGATAAGGCACAACATTTGTACTACAAGTGACTTCGTAATAATAAAGAAACTGCTTTAGATATATGTTTTAATATCGAACGAGATCGTTCGTAAAATTCCGTAGGTACCTTAAAAACAAATCGTATATGTAATAACATCCAATAAGCAGACAATTAAAAAGTATTTAATATAGTATAGAGTTTCTGATAACTAAATACAAGAATAGATAATAGGTGCCACGCCTATCTCACTATCGATACTAAAACATATTAGGACCTACACAGGAGTAATAATATAGTTCCTAAGTATGTCCGCAATACACAAGGACATTCTATCTTTACTCTAGCAACTCAGAGGGATTGATGAGAGAACAGGCGCCCCGGTCCGACTTTTTACAGGCCCATCCGACACATGAATTCTTATTATATAGAGTCAGGAACCAGATTTAAGTGGTGTGAAAGTGTCCGTAGATATTATTTATATTACGAAGTTTATTACAGTAACATAAACAGGATATTCAGTTATTGACAACTTTAAAAGCCGACACTTTACAGGACACGATATTATTGGTTTGTGACATATTTGTTCCTTACTCACAATAATATTATTTATTTTGCATTAAGTTTCCTGTTAGTTAATTTATTGGAATACTATATTTTTATAAATTTAATCGTTTTTCGCCTGCTCAATACTATGTATAAATTTTATCCTGCCTAGGATTTTCTATGGAAGAGAATGTCGCAATAAAACGAGATAAAGAACGTAAATTGTGAAAACGAACAACTCCAAACAAGCAGTTTTACAATAGCAACTCTTACCATCGGCATAACTATTTTGATAACAAATATACAATTTCATACTCATAATCTGTGCAAGTGAATTTATGTCAAATTGTTATCTTTCACTAACTAGTCCAACATGCTACCACGAATTTCGTACAATTGTGTTGCGACATCGTTTACGCAATTACCACTGTAACTCATTCCCAAAAGCGAATTATTCTTGCACTTTCCTTTTTCATATTTGTTAAACAATGCTTATACAAACTCTTTTGTAATATTACTTTTATTTGGTTTTAATAAGATCTTGGGCATTTTTAAACCGTTGCACTATTTTTATGTTAAACAACTTCCACTCCTTTCTCCGTGTAATTTAATCTTTTCAACGCTAGTAATTAATTTCCAGGAACAGTTGTTATTGCTTATCTTTTCTTATACAAGTATATTATATTAGAAATAATTCTTAGCTCCTTTTGTTTGTTTTCATTTATACTTCTTAAGACTCATACACATTTTTGTTAATTCTTTTAAATTTGGTTTGAATACTAATAGAGTATCAAAAAGTTTATTGTTATGGAGAACCGATAAATAATTTCGGAATCCAAATGCAAGTTCTCATTTAAATGTCGTTGGCTTTACGACGCAAAACTCTATGACTCATAGGGTCTTTTGATTAGACGCTTAGTCGCATCCTGTTAAAATAAAAGAAAGGAAACCAGAAAATGCTAAATTAGAATGCCAAGGTATTTTAAAATACTTTTGAATTGACAAACATTTCCACATTTCAAGTTTATTGCCTTTTGGTCGCACGATACATATCTGAGCAGATAAAAAGGTTTCCTTAAGGTACACCATACTCTCAGTCGTTCTATCAACTTGATCAGTAAACGTAAAAACCGTGCACGGCGTGAAGAAGACTTTATGCGATGTATCTTAATATGGAATGAAATAATAGGAAGAGTAGTCGATTAGAGAATAGGCATTGTATAAGATAATCATTAGACTAACAAAAGTAACAGTGTGTATTTTCCTAACCAAGCCGCGAACGTTCTTAGTAATCTTAATCATAACAGTTAAAAAAATTGGGATGCCTTTTACGTATATGAGTCAGTGTCGTTCAACAATGAATGATTCAATAGATCCGTTTTGGTGAAAGAAAAGACAGGTCATCGCCGAATATAGAGTACTGCGCATAATCTATGTTGTGTGCAGTATTTGCATGGGATACCTACAACTTCATTCCTATCCGGTTTATTTACCTTTTAAAGACCCTCATCCAAATTCCCATATATTCAGGCTTCGGCTTCAATCAGAAGAAGGACGACCATCCTGCACCACTGGTGTGCAGTACTAATAAGCAAATGCAATTACATGTCCACGGCGCAGCATTTTTATAAATATTCATGAATAGTTCATACCTTGTGGAAAGATCCAGCTTCCATTTTTATCGCCAGTAATATTTTTCTATTTAATTAATTACCTTACACATGCGGCATTACTTTCAAGATAACACTAGCTTTTGTCCGCGCGAGTAGGTAGAGTATTTTTTCTGTACTTGCGCGTATTTTCTCAGTATGCTGTTACTGTTTCAGGAAGAAAAGTATAATAATATTTACTACTAGTAATTTGAACACAAAGCCACATACCATTACTTAGAATAAAAGGCAACTTATACAACAAACTCCAACCGGCCATAATTTTTCCCAAAACGGGCAAATTGCGAAGAATATTAAAGCGGTGTCGTCACAAGACCTCGTCCTCCGTTAAACAATCTTGTGAAAGACGATCACTATCTCGGAATTGCGGAACATCTCTCACTTGTGTAACTGCTCCTAATTAGAGAAATGGGAACAATCACACTTTCCGACCATTTACGTAATTTGTATAAAAATTCTCATAAGAAAGAGCAGTCCGTGAAGACAGAAACAAGACTTCTGTTGCTAGCTCGACTTTGGTGCTCAAGCTGGAGGTTGCGGGTTCAAATTCCACTGAGAAACAAGAAGTTTTCAATGTACCTTATTTAATAATAATCAATCAATATAATTATATAACATAAAAGGCAACAAGAAATTTGTTTCATGTGGGTGAAGCCGCGGGCATAAGCTAGTCTTAAATAGATAGCATAAAAGTATTAAATAAAAGATTCAGTTGGAATGTCTAGTCCCACCATTTCATCAATAGTTCATAATTAGTCTGTCTCAACGTGGAAGTAAAAACTTTTCCTGGCACTAGGAAAATGTGATGCCAAGAATAGAAATGGATAACTTAGATTCCGATTAGTCATCAGTATAAGCAATAATAAAGGAAAAAGGCAATTTTCTCACAAGAACTGATGCAATTCTGATATTATTGTTGCATGTAAATAATTCTCATTGTAAGTTCGTGTTTACAATGCGAATGAAAATCACAATAAAGATACGGAAGCCACAGACGAGTATATCTGATCTGATCTGTGTACACATTCTAAATTTAAAAATGTCGTAATTATACATTTCACTGCACTGAGAGGGGCAATTGCAATAGAAAATTAAACCGTTGCTATACAGTTATTTGATAATAACTGCTAAAGAACTACTTTTAATGCTTATTACTTTACTAACACAATTATTGTAAAATATTTAATGAAGATTAGCAATAATATTATGTCATAAAAATCTCCTGCTCCTATAATATTTAAGAGGGTACCTACATCAAAACTGGTAATAAAAAATTGTTAAGCGCAACATAACTACTTTTTAATAGTTAATTTGGCATAGTTAGATAAGACAGTTTACCAAAAGAACTTCGCCTTTATTCTGATAGAACGAAATTGGGACAAACCAATTGACCGCTAGCGATTATTAGCATTATTAAATAACAAGTGTTTAATGACTTTGTTTTGGAGAACTTTCCATATCATCTGTAACTCGTTTCTTCAAATCCTTTTTTTGCATTCATTCCTTTTTATCATTTGCAAGTATTATGTTTATGCTTCATTTCGTCCTATCTTTGTCTGCACGTAAAAATACTGATATATGTCTGTATGTAAAATTTTATTCAGATTCGTTTTTTAATCGTGTTCAATTCCAAAAAAAACATTGTTTTTCTAACCTTGAAACAAAAAGAACAGGTTTCCATATAAGGTACATTTTCTTTAGCACATTATGATCGTGTAACGTCATGTTTTCTAGAGAAAACCTCAACATATTGCGTTGTTCCTATACTTCTTACTAGTCACGTACTGGTGTGAAAATATCTAATATTTTCCGCGCTGTATTTTGCATTACGCAACCTTTGTATTGTTAAAAACGTTTTTATTATCTTTTTAGCAACAAATTGAGGAAACTATCATCCTAATATAATAATTTAAATATATTCGGTGATCTTTAAACAAATCGTTATTTCAACTCTTTTACTTATTTATCGTCTTCTCAATTACACATATTTCCTAAAGTTTTTTTGTTTTCCTTTAGTTTATTCACAAGTCTATTGTTCACAAATAAAGTTGAGTTTCAAATTAATTCTACTTTGTTCTCTATTATTTCGTAATTCCTGACTCTAAAGAGACAAATTATATGTAATGTGAGTATTTGTATGATTGACATGAAACGCAGTCCTCCGTTGAAATGCTATTTAGTTGTCATTTATTAATAGTTAATGCCATAATCTATCAAGTCTCGATCACAAGAATGATTTATATTCAACAATTGCTACAAAAACTAGTTGACGTAGGAACAACAAGAATATGAATTGCCTTGTATAAAAATTATAACAACAATTAGGAAAATATTTTAAATTGCTGTTTGTTAATATTAATAGCTCATTTACTAGAACTGTCAATAAATGAGTTTGTTTTATTTGAGGAAAAAACTGCCTATGAAACGAATTTTAGAGGCCGTAAGTCATGCAGAGAACGAAAATTGAAACTTGTGAGACAGATATAGTGAAAGTTACACTATGAAGGGCGTACCTTTCAATTTAAAGTAGTTACAAGAATAGTTCGTGGGAATTATTTTATACAGCATACATTCACTATACTATTTATTCGACATTCAAATGGAGAACACATATAAACAAGAATTCACGAAGATATAAAATATAGGCATTAATACATTAAAAGTAAATTTAGACATTACATTAAAAGCAAAATAATACATTAAAAGTAAATTTAGACGTAAACCGATAATATAAGTATTTATTTTGTATTCCGTCGCTTTACCTTTACAACCTCGTATCTATAAAACTACAACTTTTCACTAAAATTTAATAATTTTAGACTTTATTATGACATGGATTTTGGATATATACTGTACATAACTGAACCTCATTTAAAACAACTGAAAAGTTGTAGATTTTTAGATACGAGGTTGAGAAGGTTAATCGACGATTTGTGTAATGAAATCGGGAAAGTTTGAAAATAAAATATTTGTTATAAAACCACCTAGATATAGTCTAGATTTACAAATAGGATAACTGATAAAACAAATTCACCCCTCGTGACGTAATGAACGTAAAAGCGAGGAAATCAAATCGTTACGTAGCGGTTATGTAAACCTTTCGTACTTTCTCCGTCAGCAAAATTTAGCGTGAACGGTTACGCAACGTCGAAATGGCAGCGGCTAAATTTCGTCATTTCGACAGAAGATCAACACGACTTATACGGCTTGTGAAACGGAGGTTAGGGAGAGTGGAGATTGTACCGATGGCATTGTGCAAAATTTCGAATGTAGGGTTTGTAATGCATGTAATTTCAGATTCTTTAAGTTATAATTATACTTCGTAGTTTTTATGTTTTCATTTAGACGGTTGTGATTTGAAAACTGTTACATTTGTGGTTTTAACTTTCTAGACAAATTTTATAAATAAGTGATGAGTTTCATTATTATATTACATACATACCGTCTGTTTCAGTAATTTTTATCAAACTTTCAATAACTTTGTATGTTTCAGGCGTAAGAACTGAAACAAGATAATTTTCTGCATATACGTATGACTGATGCACTTTCTGATGATGATGAATTATTGATCACTGATGATCAATAATTTAATATTTTAAACAGTATAATATGCTTCTTTACCATTACTATCATTTTAAATTTATCTTCACAAATATCTTAATTTCTTAATTCAATCTTGGCATTAGCATTTTAAAGTAATTTAGATTTTTAATTAGGTATAATTTTTGCTTCATTATGTAATTACTTTTTAAATAATTTTCATGTAATCACACAATATCAACTATTCATATGTCGTACTAAATAAAAAGTGAATTTGAGTTACAAGAACCAGTAGCGATGGAAGTTAAAGCAATAGTGTATAAAAGTTTAATATAAAATTTTATCTAACACTCGAGTTAGAGTTAGGTAACTTTCTAAAAACTGCTCGAGTGACCTTGAAATAAAACGTTCTTACAAAACCGCGGGCCATTCGCCGGCCCTAGCTCCCCCACCAGTGCAGTGCGGATCTACACACGCCACCACACGTACAACACGCGCAACACGCAAACGCATCTGTGTGCGCCACACCCACACTCACGCACAACACGTGCTGCGCCTGTGTGCGGCCCTAGACCAGTAGAAAGGAGTAACCTAGTCCGTTCTCACACTATTATATCTCAATTCTTTAGGGACCTTTACGAAATAAAACTTTGCTAACTTCGAGATGTAAATTCTTAGAGAATGCAACGTTTTATTTATTTTACCTTGACGCTCACTAACTGAACGCGCCTTAAAGATTCTAGCTGTTTTGAAATCTTCACCTTCCAAATATGTGAAATCCTTGAACGACTATGTGGGTCACGACCAGGTCCCGACTTCCAATGTGTCTCGGAATCGGTTATTAGCATTGAGAAGTGTGCTATAGGTATTGCGCAATATGTTGACTTTCATCCTGAAGGTCAAGTACCATCCTATTTCAAAATAGACCTTGACGAGTCTGGTTCACCTCGAATAGTTTGTTGAGTAAACGTAAACTATTGCTAGTTAAATATTATAACAAAAGTCGTTCAAAGGTGTGACTTTATAAACCATTTCGAGGCAGAATTCTTAAAAACTGACTCAAGGTTAACAGTTTACATCGTGAGAAATGCCTGTATGTCTGAACACAATTTTCTGTAATAACTCAAGAGATATTCAAATGACTCTCGACAATCAAATCCGACCTTTTCTTAGACACGTTCTTTATAAATAGTCATCTAAGTGCGGTGATCGTAAAATGTCGAACACGAACTCGATTTTGATACTTCATAGTATTGAGAAAATCAGTTCCAAAGTGCATTCACTGAAGGCAAATAAAGATTAGAAAAAGAAAAAACACAGATCGGACAAAACATGCTTTAAAAGCATTACCTTTCCACATTACAAATCAACAGCTATTAAACGATACAACAAAGTCAGAGCAAATATGTACTAATAGATACAATAAGACATATTGATTTACAATTTTTCTGTCCACTCGAGACATTGACTGACAAAATAGTCTTGATTCGTTCAAATAAATTATAGGTAAGTACAGTTGTTTGCCGTGTCGGTTAACAAGTATCTGGCACAAGGGATCAATCGTCAATCAAACGCAAGGTAAGAGTTGTATGTGTGGAAGCTATTTTAGCATCATCGAAGGTAAAACTCATTCGCGCTTTCGGCCCGAGACTCTCTCGCAAGGGTACGGAGCCATTTATAAATACGTTTGTCAGTTGCCAGCGCTCCGTTTGGACATAGCTCGTCTAACGTTTGGAATGAACGGAATCAAATGTACATTTGAATACAATTCCGATGTGGTATGTCGTGTGGTACTCGCTACTGGTAATGCAGCAGCTGTCACTCAAAGAGCATTGTTTGCCTGCGAACTGCCAGCCTGACTTATGTTAGACGACACGCCCTTACATTTTAGTCTAATACAACAATAAACTTTGCCATTCATTTTGCATATCTCCGCATGTCATTGTACTGACCGTTTGTACCTCGCATTGTCCGGTGACCATTTTCGACTAATATTATTCCCGTTTCGTATTACAAGACAAGCGAAGCCATTAATTTCAATTCATAAATTCGAACGAAGATTAAAAATATTGCACAATTCGAGATCTAAAAGTTCGCTTTATCGAGAGCGAATTGGACGACGGGGAACGAAATTCGGACGATTCCGTATTTTACTACGTAGTACCGATAACCTTATCACTTCCGAAGCGTAATTTCATACGGGCCATAATAGTAAACAAGTGTAACGTCGCACAAAGAGCGCGATGCCGGAAACGCAGTTAATTGTTTCATCTAAACAATAGTGTCGATGATGCACTTGCAGATTGCTAAATTGACCGTGGCTCTTATGAATGAGCTGAGGAGTTCGCATTACATAATCATATGTGTGGTGCGGCGGTGGCACTAAACATTTCGTCCGAAGGCCGGCGCACAAAGCGTATGCGAAGTATCGCTCGCCACGCGCGCCCCGCGATTTCCTGTTTGACAACTATCGACTTACATCACTATCGTTTTCTGTACATTGCGCGTTGTTAGAAGCACAAGGGGGCTTGTTGCTAAGTACTCCTGCTATTCAATTTCGGACGTTTAGGTTCAGCACGGAATAGTTTATCATCACAGATTTCGACATCGACAGGCGTGAACGAAAATATCAATCGGAGCGGGCGTTTCAATTAGATCGATCATTTCAGTCATGTAAATGGAGCATGAATACGTCGTGATGGGGTGGTTATGAGATATTCTGAGATTGTGGCTAATGGGGCCGCTTGACAGCTAACCTCGAAATCTAAACGCATCGGGGCATGCTGAGAGCTAACCTGGATACTGGACAGTTTAATTGTTCAATAAATCCGAAGTAACATTTATCGGCTGTTGCATTATGCTGCAATGTTCTAAACGTGCTCCATATGTTGTTTCATTCCCTTCATTGATATAGAGTACACGTGTGTTTTTTACTTCGAGTATGTCATGTTCAAAATTTTATCTATGTATTTACTAAACACGAGAACAATGAAATTCGATCGCTTCTATTTTAACATTTGTATGACATTTCATCTGAATACTGAATATTATCTTTCTTATTATTACTTATTTGTTTAAATTATTTCCAAGGTAATAAAATACGCATTAAAGTAACGAACACAAACTATACCCTTTACTTTCCTTTTCTCTCATTCAAACGTAGCATTGTTACCTCAACATTTTCAAGTACTTAACTAAAACGCATTGACATTTGTGCTGGTTGTTAATATCATTGCTAAATTGAGATAAACGATGTTGAATTAATTTCAACATCCGTTTATGCAAGACTCCAATAAAAATAACTTTATTCCATCCTATATGATTTTTTATTATTTATTAGAATAATGTACTTGATGACCTTCTCATCGAAAACTGTTACAGACACAACATAATATTTACATCTCAAGTCTATTGAGCTAGTGTTATGGGCGTCCATTTTTTCTGCGTTTTATTTGTTCTTTAATCTCCGCATGTTCCTTTACTTTCTACCACCATTGTTATTACAACGCCATTATTAAATAACGCTTATTTACCAATGCTCACACTGTTTACACTAATTGTAACGAATGCATTTATTTTACAATAATTTAGCAACGCGCAGGGAAAGTGGAAATTTTTCTCAATCCTACGCTCCAGTAGCTTGGCTACTTCAGTTTACAACACCGGCGCAGCGTTTCGTAAACTGGTTTTCGACGTTCGACTGTCTACATTTACTTATTGTTTCCTGCGACAATTAACTGTCGTCTAGCTTATGAAACTTAGCTATTTGAATACTAGAGTATTTGCTTGAAAATCAATGTTGCTCGCGAATTTCAACTTGAAAGGATGTGATGAAAATGAACGGAAATAAATTTAGGTATGCATCCCATGAATTGTTACTATTATCTAAAAGTGGCGCATCAAAAGCACAAATTATAAATATTCTAAGAACCAATTTGAACTTGCTACCAACAAGTCAGAATCAATTTTACATGCAAATATGCACATATTTATGACTAACTTCCTAACAATGGTTGTATCGAAGAAATGTGGCAAGCATACAATGCAGCGCGAAAGCCAGATTCAATGGAATGCCAGACACGTGCCAGATATGCCAGACCTAACCCTTCGATACCCGGATGGCTTGATTTATTGAGGCTGTAACATTGATTTGCCTGTATGTAAATCACAGCAATTAACTGCAATTATACGGTGCATTCATTTACCGGCTAGTGTTGCGACATTATTCGATTGAAAATGTATTTGTCTGATTTGATTAAAGTACGCGTAGAAATTTGTTTTATTATAACACAAAATCATAAGTTAGATTTCGTTGTATTAAAACATCGATATTATTTTGTAGAAGCAGCGAAAAAGGCCTTACTAATTGAGAAGTTATCAGTCGGGTATTCACAAATTGATATAAATGCATTGAAACACCGGCGGCAATATTTTTATTTTCCGAGAGAATTTTTAAATGACCTAATTAAAGCCACATTCAACAAATCGGAGATTATTAAAGCAGTCAAATAAAAACGTCGATTAATTAAATTGAAAAAACTTACTCAATAGGTTAAGTCTGCAATTTCCTTCGAATGTAGGACAAGCTGTAGTAAAAAATTCGAATAAATTCATTATTTAAACATCCATATTTTTTACACAACCGTCGATACATTTTTTAAACCAATTAACGTTAGTAAAAAACCTCGATCTCATCCCTAGCATTGGTTCCTCCTTTTACAGTGACAGCGATCATAAAAACCATTAATGGAGAGATATGCGATGTATGGCCACCGGTCGGAGACTTGACTATTATAGGAGTAGCTTTTAATTAATGTATTGGTTATGTAACCAGCGTGTCTTTAGCGATCTAACCTTGGTTCACTTGATTGAGATATTTCTACTCGTTACTTCCTGTTTATTAATAATTTTTGTTACATTATGTATTATTTTAATTTGTTTATTGATAAGTGTGTTTTATGGCTTTCGTTAGTTTTTATTTGTGTATTTTGTTTACTTTTTATTTATTTATTTATATTTTACTAACAATTGTTTTTGTTATCTTAATAGAAAATTAACCTTTCTAAAGCATCCTTCTCAAAAATGTAAAATCAATTTTGAAATATTTAAAACATATAAACACACATCCGGATAAAATGCACGGTGAAAGTGCAGTGAAGAAAGTCTAACAATTGACTAAATATGACACTCACTTTGGCAAAGGCAAACTTTCTTCTCGAGAAAGCAATATCCAGTAAGATTTTTTATAAAAGGAAATATAATATGTTGCTTTATTTCTTTTTATAAATTACCTTATTAGGTATTTGTATTCAATTTTTTACTTAAAATACTCAGTGTGTTCTGCCAATTCTGCCTACCTTTTTAGTTAAAATTTAAGTAAATATAATATTTTATAGAACCATAAAACAGATATGGTAACATAAGTACCAATTATATTTAAATGTGAATTTCCCAAAACTTTAGTAAAAGGTGGTAAATGTAATAAAGTTACACATTTAAGTGGTAACAACTTACAACACTTTCACCCACTCAGTGCCATCTGTTGTTTAATCGTGAAGGGCAAAGCACAGCGCCATCTATTAGCATATAGATGAACCGACTTAATCGTTTCACGGTATTCCGGTAGATGGCACTAGTTATAAACTAGTGCTCTTTAAAGTTAAAACCGAATATGAAATTCGCGAGACTAGATTAGAAGAAAAACAATAAAAACTTTCAAATATGCTTAGCAACTCGGTTCAAGTACGAGCATTTTGTATTCGTTTCGTGTGGTTTCACACGAACAATGGCGGGCGAGCCTGACGCGCATCGCTGCGCCTGCGCCGACCTGAAAATACGAATGTAGCCAGATGAAACTTGTTAAATCTTTCACGACCACTCCAACCAGATTCGAATGATGTCATAACCTTCACAGCAAATTGTCAACTTTAAATGTATAATAACCAATAGTGAGGACATTCTATTGTAGGTATAAACATAATATACCTACTCCTTTATCTAGAATACATAATACAGTAAAATTGGAATAGGATTATAACTATGATTTGTAAATTATACATAATTAATCATAAAAAAATAACAAAAAACACCCTAAACGTTTTAAAAGTCATCTGAGATGTTCATATTCTGAAGCTTAGTATTTATATTTTGTAATGATGCTAAACAACTTACAACACGTTAAAACACTTTTACCGAGCAATTACAAAATCGTGACAAAACCGCCTGATATACGCGAGAACACTCAAACCTTGCTTCTAATCTGAACTAAATACGTTTGAGTAAAACCACACAATAGGATTTCAGACAATGCTTCTAAACTGTTGCTAAATATCCGTAAAATGCAAAAGAAACGTTGATCGTCTTTTAAATGGTCTTGCGTCGCTAAACTTTATTGGGCCAAGGTAAATAGCTTTCTACACTTGTTTGATGGTCAGAGATCGCGTTACCTACCTCATTTACATTCATCTCACCTTTCGACCTTTTTATTTGATTAGGAAATTGATTTGAATCGCCATTGTGATCCGAATCATTGGTAGCGATCAGTGATATCTATAGCACAGTTCGGTGATTTCGACCTTCAATCTTTTCGCCTGATATTAATTGGGACTAATGAAACGATAATGTGGCGAACCTTAATTTTATCTGATTTCACTTATGTTTAGGTTTCTTTCGTGCACGCTTTAGCTCACGAAGCCTAGTTTGCCCATTCTAATTGATGTATGCAGGAAGAGGCACGCTATTATGCGGATCTTTATACTTATATAACAGATTTCATGTAACTTTCAATTTGTTGTGATGCTCTTGTTTCTGTTTTAAAATTAATCACTTGACTTGCCTATTCCTTCATAATTTTTTTCATAGCAAGACCTTCAAAGACATTTTCTTCTTTTGCAGTGCTGGAATGATGGGTGAGGGCCTACTAACATTGACGTACGGCAAACACCACGCCTGCATCCTGAACGAGGTGGGCGCGGCGTGGAGAGGAGCCAGATACTCAGACTTGGTGCTGGTCTGCGATGACGCTGTACCGCTTGCTGCTCACAGGATTGTTATGGCTGCGGCTAGTCCGTTAATTCGGTAAGTATTGTCAAATGTTATTCTAGATGAATTTAATGAACGGTGGCAATAGTGAACCGAATTCAAATTCTCTTAAGTCATAAAGAAATACGTCCAGGAATATAAAACTAATGTATAGCAACTGCAAACTAATATTTCAAACAAATCTTCTTCCAAACCTAAATGTAACAGAGCTTTTTCGTTAAAATATGATTTATGATTATTTCAACAAACTAACCGTTTGTTATTTTTGTTTCCAGCAAAATCCTCGATGACACACCATCAATAGAGAACCCCGTCACCATTCACATGTCAGGCATCAGCAGCACCCTCATGAAACATCTCCTCGTATTCTTATACAGCGGGCAAGCGTATATTGAGGTATGTTAATCATTATAAAACTAACGTCATCGAAAAAAAATATATTAAGGAGCATTAATTAATATAAGATTACTTATCATTTATTTTAAACTCAATATCTCATATTGTCCTGTTTTTTTTACTTGCACATAAACTAAATAGTTTGTTTTCTATTTTATTTCAGTCTGGAGAAATAGATGATATGCAAGAATTGTTTGAGTTACTGGAAATCAAATCAGATGTATGGAAATCAACAAAAGAACGACAGCAAGCAGAGGAAAGAAACCGATCGTGTGACAGATTAAAAGGCAAAAATCTCAAAACAGACATAAACAGTAACGAAAGCAGTAAACATGACGCGCCATCGGGATCATCTCATTCAGAAAGTGAAAGGGTCACACCAAGTGCCAGTTATAGTAAAGAAAAAGAACGTAACGATTCAGAATCATTAAGTATAAAGAAAGAAAGTATGTCCACAAGTAGTAATGACGAAAGAGAAGAAGAAGACCAAGATTCAGAGAAAAGGGACGAATGTGGAAGAGTAAAATCGCGTAGACGGAGTTCATCAAACCCCGTCAATTTATCGGTCGCCAGAACTTCGGAAAATAATAGCAGTGAGCATGACGATTCGCAGGATATAGTTGTCGAAGCGGTACCAGCAAAGGTAAGCCTCCTTTTTAGAATAAAAAACTGTAGACATAAAATAAGTTTAACGAAAGTAAAGATTACAATTTTGCCGTATCAAATGTATTAATAATATCTAATTCTTTTTTCAGAATATTGACAGACGACGGTCCACATCATCAAGTCAAGACGATCCACCACAAGAAACGGTATACAGAAGACAACTGTTAAGCGACCGGCTTGGCAGAGGAATAGAAAGAGCAAAGAGAAAGTCACATTACTTGGAACCACCAGAATTGGATTTGAGAACTGTAAAATTAGAAGACTATGGAGGTCTCAAACCACCTGACAGTGAATTTATGGCTCTCGTACAGACGTCCCCAGAAAATTACGTTGTGACTCCACATAGGAAAAGGCGACCCGGCTTTCATAATTCACCTTCACAAAATCCACCTTTCGTAGCATTCCCGCCTAGTTACCTTGAGGAAATGGCACATCTACGGTACGCACAAGCTCCGGGGGTAGCGGCCAGTGCAGTTGCCAGGCTTGGTGCTTTACACCAGCTCAGTGCATCTGCACCTCCGTATTTACCGGAAAGAAGCACGACTCCGCCAATATCGGGACACGACGATGCTCTCAAATACAGGCCACCAAGCGCTGGATCATGGGGACCCTGGCTTTGTCAACCACAAATGGGAGGAGATGACACACCAACAGCAGAACACGAACAAGGATCAAGTAAACAGGCACCAGTCCGAGAATACCGTTGCGAGTACTGTGGAAAACAATTTGGAATGTCGTGGAATCTCAAAACGCATCTTCGAGTTCATACAGGAGAAAAACCTTTCGCGTGTCGGCTCTGCGTCGCTATGTTCAAACAGAAGGCACATTTACTCAAGCATCTGTGTTCTGTGCATCGAAACGTAATATCGTCCAGCGAAAATGACGGCAGAACCAACACGCCCGGAAGATTTAACTGTTGTTTCTGCCAGTTAACGTTTGAAGCATTACCGGAACTAATAAGACATCTCTCTGGACCGCACAACAGCCTCCTACTCAGTAAAAACTTACATGATTGACAACCATTGTCATGACGCGGGCAGAAGCGTCCCCTTGGACTTTGGAAATTCTTTCGGCCCACTGGTCGAGTTCAATTGTGATATGTGTTAAAATATTATAACTAGAATAAGTATTTAGGTTAAGTGTCACACTATCGCAGAGCGATACTCATAGCGAATCATTTTAATATGCGATTGTGAATATAATTTATAATTACAATCACTTTTGCCGATGGGTCCAAAACGTTATAATTTGTTTAAAAATTATAATTCGGGACCAAAACCTTCCGACATAGTATTTATTTAAAAGATGTATTTCATAGCATAAATATTATTTAAATGCCACCGACACATTAAAACTTAAGCATAGAACATAGATGCGTTTGTCAGAGAAAAGTTGCGAAGTAGGTACAGATTAATTAGTAAAAGCGTCACACAAGCTACCTCCTAATATACATCAGTGTTTCGTAAATACAGGTGACGCGGATTCTATTATTGACCATGTTATAAATAGACCAACGTTATCAAAATATTTGAGGTCAATTGTCTCTAGTCAGAATTGGATTTAGCCAAATCATTGTGTTGTTCATTCACTGTAAATGGTATTAAAATTTTAATTATTTTCATATTTTAATCTTTCAGGTTTTCCCTCACCTAGTGCTTTTAGTACTTTATTCTTCTGCCCCTTTTTTATGTCTATATAAGTTCAAAATTAACTTCATCTTCTTCTCTTGATCAAAAATTCTGACTCAGTGTTTCGCAGCTTTTCAAGGACATAAAAATCTCAAATTTAGCTTATGTAACTTACGTAACTTTAATATATAATGTGTTCGTAAAATTAATATAAACTATATGCCTTAAATATCATTTCGCCTGTGCCGAATTTTCCAATGTGGATGAACACCAAAGATTTGTAATTGATGTTGTTTTGGTGTACCTATACAATTAAGAAAAATTCTTGGGACCTGAAATGATTTTGATGTGTTATACATATTGTAGGTATCGATTTAATAATCTCATAACATTGCAAATACTTTCTTATGTAAAAATGCACGTCAATCTTACTATTTTTATTCCTTATTAAGTATTAATTTAAACCCTTGTTGCCTTAAGCTTTCTTAATTTGTCCGAAGATTTCTTGAAATAAATTACTATTGTGGCCAGTTATTTCAATGTTATTTTAGTTACTTACTGTGTTCGTCTTGCGTTTGTTTCTTGTTCTTAACGCGCTAAAGCTAAGCTGAAAGTGATTCTTCTCTGTAATTCGAAGCCAAAAGTAATCTTACTTTGTATTGTTTTCAATTAAGTATTAGTTGTTGCTTAATGAACAAATATTTTATGTCTAAGTAAACTCTCAACTCAAAAACTAAAGTTACCAGAAAATCGTTCAAAACTTAGATTTAGAAATCGAATTTCGTTACCTATCGTTATACCTGATTTTATGTTTTATTTTTGGAGTTTTGTTTTTATTACGTATTAATTGGGGAACAATTTAAATTTAAGAATTGTGATTTTAATTCGTGTTAAGTATAAGTATGTGATAAAATTACAACGGCGCAGAAACGCTGTCTTCCATCGCGTTTTCCATATTCTCTATATTGTACATAATTAGGTTTAACACCGCATGACAACACGTCCATACTACTGCCTTTCGTAAATACTGAACAAACTATTTTATTAAAAGGCCCGTCTACGAAAATAAACACATAACCTACAAATACCGCCTGGTTGTCTTCAGCCATTTAATGGATACTGTCCATTGTTTCTTCGTTGTTATGGTATTTATTTTCATAGTCAGGTCACCTTTTCAATACTTCCATAGCATGTAAGTTTATTGTGATATTTCGGCAGTGCCTTAATATTAACATTTAATTCCCTTTGATATTACTGTAAATGCATGAAGGGGTCGCTGTAAAGTTTACTTGGATCCGATTTAGAGGTACTGTAAGATGTCAAAGGGATGCTTTAAACAGACAAATTTTTCTCATGACCTTTTTAAGAACTAATGTAAATAACTAGATTTAAGTGAAAATTAAAAGCCTGTTGAACTTGAATATTTTCTGTTACTTGTAAATTTAAAATTAATTTTAAGGTTTCACATAGTGTACAATTTTGTAGATATTTTGTAGTATATTAACATTCTGTAAAAATGTGTTCTTACTTTAGTAAATTAAATAACGAGGATATTTTAGTTACATGAAAGTTTTCTTTTTTCCCTTTTCATTGCTTCGGCGTGCCCCAGGGGTATAGTCCTAGTCCTAGTTTTTATTCGATAACTTAACATTAAATCTCATTTTAGATGATACTGAGTTAGATTGCCTGAGAGTGATATTGCTATCATGTCCTAATTATGAATAGAAACGGAGATCTAGTAAAGATATGACTAACAGTAGGCAATTAAAGATAATTACCTAATGCCTGCTAAAGACAATCATTTTTTCAATTCGATGACAAAGAACCAAAAAGCTATCGTATAATATTACGTTAAATAGCACAAACTAAAAATATCGCTACATATCTTTAATACAAAAAAAATGCAATAGATGTCACTACTATTAACGTTTGTAAATTATAAAATGTAAATAATATGCCAAACTAAGTACAAATATTGACTTTAAAATAAAGATAAGCATATTTTAAGCATAACATCACATTGAGCTAAATTCAACTCCTTAATTAAGAAAAAGATACGAAACGAAATTAGTAATTAGTATTTTCCAATAGTGGCGCTAGATGGCCGTTTCCGGAATGTGCCTGGACTTCACCCTTTATTTATTGGAAATCGAAGAAAACAAAAATAGCCAGTCGAATTGCCAGTATTAGGGTGATACATTTTCAAGTACTGGGTCGTGTCTCTGTTATATATCTAGATTGAATATTATGAAAGTCGCTGTAGCACTTGATCATTAAAAGATGGCGCTACCAGCGAGTAGCTATAACAAATTGCACGTAGTTCACCTATGTACCACAAGATGGCTCTAGTTATATTATGGATGACTACTAAAAACCTAATTTTATTCAATACAATATATTATAACGCGCATGACCAAAAAATAATATCCGAGTGTTGTCGAAATATGTATGCCAGTGCCCTAGGAGATATGATGCATGATAAGTGCGAGCAGTTATCACTACTCGTCGTGACAAAGTTGACATTGGTTTTTGTTTGTCATCGAGTTAGTTAGCCATATTGCCACGGGAGCGCTGTTTCGATACCTTACAAATCGTAGTTAACTTTGTCACGGCTAGTAATGACTAAATCTCGCACTTAACACTCTGATCGTGATATCGCGGCTTTACTGTGCTAATCTGCAGTAGGCCAAGTTCCTGACATTGACAACCACGTACGGACAATATTTTGCCTATCCGGATTACAGCGTGCTCTACACAACCCTATTTTCTATAAATATAATAACCTCCGTGGCCTAGTGGTTTAGAGCTTCGCTCTCAAGCGGAGGTCGTGGGTTCGATTCCCGCGTTGGAACAACAAAAAATCTTGTTTTCAAATTTGGTTAGGACAATGCAGGCCGATCACCTGATTGTCTGACAAGAAAGATGATCCATGCATCGGAAGGGCATTGGGCATGTAAAAAGTAGGTCCTGCGCCTGTTCACTCGCCTGTCGTGTCGGTTTACCACCCCACTGGGTTATGAGAGTAAAAGGAAAAGAGAGTGTCTATGTGTATTGCGCACACACTTCGGCACTATAAAATAACTCCTGCGTAGCTGGCCTGGTTTCAAGGAAATCGGTGAGGGGAGCTATTATTATATAGTCGTATGATTCAAGTTCAATATCATTACTTACAATTACAGGTTTTACCCCAATTAGTTATGTTTATTGAGCATCCAGGCTGAACATTCCGTAACGTTACGCGTCGTCAAGCCTGGCTGGACGTTATACAATATCATGACAGTTTAAAGCTGATCGGCAAAGGCATAAGGTGTTGACTGAGGTCAGTATTCAAAATTTTTCGATTGTTTTATGTCTACGGGACATTACAGTCTCTAACCTCAGGTTTCTGAAAGGCGAATCGACTCATTAGCGTTGAAATCAATTTTAAATTTAGTTCTGAATTTGACAGCGGAAGATACTGATTTGTTTATTTGATCGTTGAATCGCCTTTCAGGAACCGGGAAAGACTTACCAGTCTCCCTAAGTATGTCCCTTCTGTCAAGATTGTTTAAACTCTACATAATAAATGAGTGCTAATACTTTAGGGTGTGTACGTGCATCCTATGTAGAGTATACTGTGAAAGTACCAGCGCAGAAAGACTTTTGACTTTCATGTTTCCAAGAGAAATGCCGACATCAAAAATTTTCACATACAATAAGTAAAAAAGTACCTCTATCAGCGCTGGTACTTTCACAGTAAACTCTACATACGGGACTCATACACCCTGTGTTATCACTCATTAATATTACAGCCTGTAAAATATAGACTCTACTTGACTCTAATTTTTACCCGACTCGGCGAAGTCAAAAAAAAGGGTAATGATTGTGGTAGTATATCTGTAAGTCTGTTCCACCTTAGCGTCTAATCTAATTATCAGATTTTTGCGAATGAGTTGTCAAAATTGATAAGTCCCTGAGTAACATAGGCTATATAATTTGCGTAGTCATAACTTGGACGACTTTTTAATTAATATTAATATCTTTATTTGCAAGAAATTTGGATGGAAAGACTATTTAAAACCCAGGCTTAAAACTCTTATTAATCTAATTCATAAAATAGACTTCAAATAGTGCGTTTCAGTCGCAAGGAAATAACGTTATAAACGATATTATTTTCATTCAAATATTGTTTTTATATAGGCTATAACATTATTGATAATACTTTAAGGCCGTGTTTCACCAAGCATGATTAAAGTTGATCCTTTGTTAAATATGATGTTGTTCCTCTCGTAATTCTTATCAATGAATGAGAAGGCATGGTGTTTTAACATGCCATTAACACTAATGTCCGTTCGTGAAATCGGGTCTAAGGTGTGTATAGTTTACTGAGAAAGTACCAGTACTACCTGAAATAGGTACTTTTTAAATTATTGTATGGGAAAATTTATGATTTTGGGGCAAGTCAAAAGTAAGTCTTTTAGCGCTTTTACTTTCACAGTATAAGAGTATACATAGTAGAGACATAGGAGGCACATACGCATCCTAAAGTATTATCACTCATTTATTTTACACCTTGTATATTAACTCGGTAAGGATGAGAAATGTGATAGAAAATAACTTAATTTTCGTTGATGTCAAACTATTGGTACAGAGGGCATTTAGTTAGGACTTTGTAAAATATATTAAACTGCTTGAAGGTAATTTTAACGAGGAGGTAATCTTAATTTTCAAAAGTCTTTTTTATATACCCACGCTAGACCAGGTTTATCTATACTATATCTTAATATATATATTTCTTGTGTACGTGTGTATGTGACTGAACTCCTCCTAAACGACTGGACCAATTTTGATGAAATTTTTTGTGTGTGTTCGTGGAGATTCGAGAATGGTTTAGATTTACAATTGGAACCGATAGGTGGCGCTGCAGTCAGTATGTCAAGCAATTAATTAATAAGGCAATACGAAGTTTGCCGGGACAGCTAGTTATTTATAAAGCGGTAGAGTTTGTTTGCTTGTTTGTTTAAACGCGCTAATCTCAGGAACTACTGGTTCGATTTGAAAAAAAATATTTTTGTTAAGTAGTTCATTTATACAAAAAGGCTTTAGGCTATATAAAATTACGCTTCGACCAATAGGGGCGAAGCGTCAGTGAGAAATGTTGCAAAAAGGGAAAAATTATTTCATCAACATCCAACAAAAAAAGAGTTTTTCAAATCGGTCCAGTTATTCCTGAAATTAGCGCGTTTAAACAAACAAACAAACTCTTTCGCTTTATAATATTAGTAAAGATTAGTATAGATATTTTAAACAGCCTTTCAATGAGTAGGTACTCATTTTCAAAGATGGCACAAAGCTTATTGTCCTGCACTAGACCTGGTTTAAAAATAGACGAGACAAAAACTCGGCGCAGAACCGGTACACAGATGCAAGTTTTTCTGGAACCTTCGTTGCATGGGAACATTCCGAAACGCATCTACAGGCGCACTCTCTTAAATGGGTGCTTTAATTGTTTTTATGAGCACTATTTGCAAAGTCGTTTGCACTCATTATGGCATAGAGTTCATGTGTGCTGAGTGCCAGTTTTTGCCAGTGCTCGTTGTGAACAATTCGTGTCTAGCATCGTAACTCTAGAGACAACTATTGCAACGAAACACAAATTGAAGCCCTTTACGGACAGTGACAAAAACTCACGCACTGGAAACTAATTGGAGCCTAATTCTGCATCATCAGAGTTTTTAACTTTTTATCACTGCTTCTTGTAAACAATTTATACATCGAAACAACTGTAACGACAGACAACGGAGGCTTTAGCCAGGCAATGCACGAAATTGAAGTAACTCCTTACTGGGCAGTGACAAAAATTAGAGCCTAATTCTACATCATCGTCACCAGCAACACATAGTGGTCATCACTTAAGGTGATGATGATTAGGTAGTGGCATAACAACAATGGTAAATAATTCGAAGCCATAGAATGAAACTTAATATAGACACTAATTCTGCATCATCACAGCCTGAATTTCTCCTCTAGGTGATGAGAATAAGCGAATCATTCTTGCTCCTGCAAGGTCGCAGATATTCAGTGTCAATTACAGCCTGACTGGTGAGACATGTGCAATACTTATGGAGAGTACTCGGTACTCGATTCCCATTATAAATATGTAATAAAATTAGGTACTTAATTTTTTTACCAAATTTTCCATTAAATAACTGAATCGTGGATACTATGAAAATTACTCGGCTAGGCAAGTAGGCATACCTATGCCGCCGGCGCGGAGTAAATAATTATTCAAGTTTAAGATACATTTACTCAGTGATTAAATGATATTATATTTTTATACTAGCTGTGCCCGCGACTTCGTACGCGTGGAAAAGTGATTTAGGGCACTTTAGTATTTTTAAATATATTTTTAGTTTATTGGCGCAACCGCTGACAACTTTCGCTAATTTAATAGTTACTTCCCAGTGTATCCCAGTGTTGATCCCTATACAGCAAGTCACGTACCCGGCAAGCCTCTTGGTATGCAGGGTATAATAATAATATAGTACCATCCTTTCGGAGCTCGGCAAAAGAAGTAGGTCTTCGAACAATATGTAGAAGTCAGCAAAGGTATTCGAAGTTAGGATTCGAATGCACCGTATAGACCCAGCCAATTTTTCACGTTAATTTAGTAAAAAACTTCGATGTCCGTCTGTCTGTCTGTCTGGGTGTCAAAACTTTAATACGTGTAGGTATCGAGCTAAAAATAAAAATCATGTTAAATACTCAGGATCTTCTGTCCCTTCTGGCTGTGAAAAAAACAGACTTCTTAGCCACATCTACCCAAAGATTCAGCCGTTTATGTCGCTAATTTTCGTAATTTTCGACACTCC
This sequence comes from Celastrina argiolus, assembly GCA_905187575.2. NCBI lineage: Eukaryota > Metazoa > Arthropoda > Insecta > Lepidoptera > Lycaenidae > Celastrina > Celastrina argiolus. The sequence continues at coordinate 17,307,772 of LR994585.1, forward strand.
AAAGGGAACCGAAACCTAAAGGTTACTTCCCGGGAACTCAGAATTTGATATGAAGCAACGTCATAGTGCCGACATAGGATAAATTGCGAAACCATTAAAATATTTTAATTATTTTTTTGAACTTACTACCGTTTTTGTCATTAATGTTTTGAGGTATTAAATTGAAACTTATTTTGCAATTACTAAGGTAAATTTAAAACGAAACGCCCGGCCCCGTCGAGGATCCAGCAGGCTTACTCTCGACAAAACCCAGAATTGAATCAGCTCGATCTCAAAGGTTTTTGGTGTTTTATTTGATAGATTACTTTGGAACTAATTAGGATAAAGAAAACCGTTAGAAATAAACAAACGTCAATTTATTCGGGAGTACGCGGCACGATCGAATCTGAATCAAAATCGAATCAGTTTGGAGAGTTAGGCCGATCGGTTTTAGTAGCGTTTTTTTATTAACCTACCGTAAGTATAATAATAATAATATAAATAAATGAAATTTAGTTTTAAAGAAAATATAAAATAAAAAAAGATTTAATTTGAATGGTTGAAGCAGCGCGGTTCCCGCCGCGCTTCATACAAACGTCCAGCATTTTTTTTTAACTGTCGTAAGTTTTTTATTTATGAACTGATTGAGATGAATTAATAAATATTAAGTCAAGATTACTACATTATAATATGATTGAACCACATCTAAATCGGATAAGCCGTTTCTGAGATTAGCGTGCACAAATGCACCGACAAACGGACAAAAATTCAAAAAATTATTGTTTTGGGTAGGTAAAAATAAAAGTCTCCTATAATAACACAGGCACAGTTAGCACAGTTAGCGGCTGTGCGTGGTTAAATTCAAATTACCGGTACTGCCTGTTAGCACATTTTAATAGTATTTTTATTTTTTACCCAGCAGTGGGATGGAGTTCCTTTGGTTGACCTTCGCCAAAATTCCTACCTACCAGCATCTAATACCTACACTACACCAGCCCGGCTCAGACGTAAGACGTAGCAGCCGGCGGCGCCCGGTCGAATCACGGCGAAACGATTTTAATTTTGCTATATTAACTATTCATTATATTTGCATGGTATAAAGGGCAAATATAGTCTTCATGGAATGCTTAAGCCAACTAACGTATTAAAATGATAAGGATTAATACCGTGATGGTATAAATAGCTTTCCAAAACCGCTTAATTGCCCGTTTTTTAGATTATCGCGAAAGGCTTTCTTTTAATAATACAGTTAATTAAGTTGATTTTACACAATAAATGATAATTTATTTCAATTTGTCCATTGTGTGTCAATTGTGTGAAAAGTTCAAAATACAATTTTTATATTATTATGATACTGTGGAAACACTCTTCTCAGAAAAAAAAATCTGTTAGTTAGGTACTTATTTCATGTTCTAATTTACTTTAGTGCCACATTCTATTGCTTCGCGTCACTGTGTAAGCGATCCCCCGCGCCCCCCGCATGAACCGTTCGACCGCAGGCCGCGCGCGCGAAATTCATCCGACTTGCTTCAAATTTATCGTCACTGCTCGGCTCCTATGTATCGTAGCGTTATGTTATATAGCCTATAACCTGCCCGGAATTATGGGCTACAATCGTACCAAGTTTGGTTAAAATCCCTTCAGTGGTTTTTGTTCCAATCGTGCACATACAGACAGACAGACAGACAGACAGACAGACAGACAGACAAAAATTTTACTAATTGCATTTTTGGCATCAGTATCGATCGCCAATCATCCTCCAATATGTATTTTGAAAAAATATTCAATGTACAGAATTGACCTCTCTACAGTTTTATTATAAGTATAGATTATTTTATTTCATCTCAAATAATAGCCAAATATCACGTCCTCAAGTATTGCTCATGTGACTCATGTCTCACCAGTCACACTGTATATGACACTCCCTAATCCTCCTAATATAGGCCATAGATCCAGGCATTAGTAGAAGTCGCTGTAGTTGCGAGGGAGAGTTTATTTACAAAGCCCACCCCACTTTTTTCGTCGAGGGTTGTGTTGGGGGTAAGGAAGTATCCCCAAGCAGACTTGACAACATATTCTCAAAATTCTTCACAGGCAGATTTCAACTGCGCCAGTCCACTTAGTTAATAATATTAATTATATTAGGTATACAATACACTCTGACTCCTCCGTGATCTTGTGGTTCAGAGCCTAGCTCTCGACTCGGAGGTCGTGGGTTCGATTCCCGCTTTGGAACAACAAAAAAAATTGTTTTCTAGTTTGGTTAGGCAATGCAGGCTGATCGCCTGATGTTCTGACAAGAAAGATGATCCATGCATCGGATGGGCATGTAAAAAGTCGGTCCACTGGGCTACGAAAAAAAAGGAAGTGAGAGTGGCTTCTGTGTATTGCGCACACATTTGGGCCTATAAAATAACTCCTGCGTAGTTGGCCTGGTTTCAATGAAACCGTCACCGAAATCTACACCCCTATCTTCCTTGCTGGGATAAGAAACAAATAACCTATTAGTGATGATGATGAATTGTTTAGACAACGAGGACTTTATGTGGTTAGTTAGTGGAGTTGACATAACGGTGAGCTTGAACATACATAGCGTTGTGGCTTTTGAATTTTCTAAAAGCTTGAGGTAAAATTTTCTGGTTGACAATGTTTGGAATTTTGTGACACAATGGCGGTGCTAGATTGTTGAAATTCTACCTAAACTAGCTAATGCCTAGTCCGTCCGTGTAGAAAATGGTTATAAGTCGTAACCACGTTAGGGGATAAATTTATATAAAATGTGAAGCACATGCTTAAATTATTATTATTTTTACCCCCCGACGCAAAAACGACGGGGTGTTATAAGTTTGACGTGTCTGTGTAAATGTGTATGTGTCTGTGTGCATCGTAGCTCCCAAACGGATGATCCGATTTTAATACGGTTTTTTCGTTTGAAAGGTATATCACAGTCGAGTGTCCTTAGCTATGTTTGGTGGAAATCGGTTCAGGTCTTCAAGGTCATCAGGTCGTTTGTTAGGTGTGATAGGAATGTTACACGCTAAGTCTTTTTTATTTAGTTTATAAATAATGTTTATGAACATTTGAAGTGGTTTGGACCTAGGAATAATGTTGTCCCGTACTTTATGTCACGTCCCTTCCTTAGATTATATACTATGATAAGATTGTATACCTATATAATATACTATATACTATGATCTAAGACCCCTAGGAGCTTCATAAGTATTATGAATGGGACTTTAAATGTCGTTAGGTCTATAATTATGATCGATAAACTAGACGCCTGGCAGTCTAGTGAAGTGGACTTACCACATAGTAACGGCTAGTCGTTAAATAATATTACTTACTACCTCTACTATAGTACAGAATATTATCTACTTTATGACTAGTGACTACTCACTATGTATGTTTATTTCATTCTGGGCTGATTTTTCAATTAACTTTTCTACTTGTTCTTCTTCTTTTATTATAGGCTTTTTGTAACATTCTGTCAGTGTCAAGTATAAGTTTTATTTTTATTTTGACGGACGGAAAGAGAGAGAAAAAAAAATTATTAAAATTTTGAAAACTTTGGCATTTGACTCCTGAAAGAGAACATACATTTGGTTAGTATATAATGTAGTAATATGAGAGTTAAAACAACAATTAACTTTTACCTGAGGAATAAATATGTGACTTTGACAGATTTTGTATGAAACAAACGTAATGTCATACGTTTATTTGTCAGATAAAAAATATCTGACGAGCGAAAAATCCGAAAAAATTGGTTTATTTTATTATTATGTTGTCTGGAAGCAGAAAGACAGTTTTAGTACAGTTTCCCTTATTGATTTATGATTGTTGTATGTGTTTTTTTTCTGTGTAGAAATAAAGAATTTTGTTCTATCTATGTTGAGTAAATAATAATTATTATAAAGTGTTAGATATTTCAAATTTCATATTTTATAATTAACTTTTAAGCATTTTTTTCAACTAATGAAATAAAATAATTCCGTATTAGGTATGCATGCTTGTGTTAAAATAATAACCCAGAGGTACTTTACTAATTACTAATTTTACTTTTCATTTTAATTTGCTATTGTTTTTCTAATGTGTATGTAAGTAATGTGATAGATGTCAAAAAAAAAAGGCCCGAATTTTCAATCGTCAGATAACTTTTATCTAAGGAATAAATATGTGACTTTGGCAGATTTTGTATGGAACAAATGTCAAAGTGACATGTTTTTTCAATTCAACAGAATATAAAAGTTATCTGACGATTGAAAAATCGGAACTTAATGTTCTATTATTATTATTTTCTGGAGTTAAGTTAACTTAAATATTAATATTTCAACCTATGTTATCACTTTACATTTTTATTTAGCTTTAGCCAAGCAGAATACGTTTCTACCAGTCCTTAATTTTATTATTTTTTGTTCTACAACTGCACTCCCCGTAACCCTATTATAATCCTCTGTTCGCACAAAAATAGAAAAACATTAAAAATATGGATATCCAACTATTCCTACCACAATTTCCGTATATGGAGTTAAAAAACACAACCCATGCAGGAGTCCCATTAGCAACCGGTCGACACGGGAGGTTTATAAGGCTGTGCCGGGAGCGGACACATCATTCCCCTGGCAACACTGCCAGACGAAACAGTCCCAGCGTCAGTCCCCTGCAACAGTCCCTGCAGCAGAATGTGGTACCTCCTCCTCCTGGTCTCCGCGGTGTCGGCGCAGATCCCATCCCTAGGATGGTGCCCGGATTATCAGGTAAGAAAATTTTAAGTTTTAAATCCTGTTTGAATTTTATGTAATACATTTTTTTTCTTTTTTATCCGAGTACGGCAGTGCCAAAAGGTTAATTATTTTAGAAGTATATATTATTACTAGCTGTACCCGCGACTTCGTTCGCGTGATTTTTGAGTGACTTAAACCGTTAATGCAGCACACGCAACGAAAGTCCCCAAATGTGAATAATTTTCCCTGTTTTTTAAACATTTCTCACGGACGCTTCGCTCCTATTGGTCGCAGCGTAATGTTATGTAGCCTAAAGCCTTCCTCTATAAATGGACTATCCAACAAAAAAAGAATTTTTCAAATCGGACCAGTAGTTCACCAGTAGTAGAGATTAGCGCGTTTAAACAAACAAACAAACAAACTCAAAACGCTTTATAATATTAGGATAGATAAGCCTATTTTCCACCATAAAGCCTAAATTGTACCCCAAGTAGAAACATTTGAAAATTTCCTAAAGTAAAGTAATCGATTGCCTATTGTATTGGCGCTGAAATGCTTTTCATACAATTATCATTCGTTAACGTTACTTTACGGAAATTTCTTATGTTCCTGCTTGACGTACTTATCAGATTTTAATTAAAGATGTTAATAGATACCTGACCTGATTCAAGATGTTTTTCGCTTACGAAGTTCGAATACAAAATGTATGGAGTTTGACATAAGTTTCGCTAAATGGCATATGAATTCGCTAGCAGGGTAATATTTGCTCGCTTATGTCAATTATATTGTTTTCGTAAGCGATAAATATCGATGGCATCTTAAATCTGGGGCCTTACTCTCCAAACTGATTTGATTTTGATTCAGATACGATCATGCCGCGAACTTTCTCATAAATTGACATTTGTTTCTTTTGATTCTCAGTCGATTGATATGGTCGGGAGTAGAAAAAGTTACGATCTAATAATTTTCTTTATCCTGATTAGTTTCAAAGTAATTCACCAAATAAAGTACGAAAAACCACTGATATAGAACGGATTCGGTTCTTGATTGTGTCGGGAGCCCCCAGGGCCCAGGGCCTCGATTCTCGAACCTAAAAATCGGTTCGATTGTCTGTCTGTCCCAGTCGAACACGCATGAAATCATGCGTGCACGAGCAAGACAGATATAATCGAACCGAAGTTATCAGTACGAGAATCGGAACCCTGACCTCCGACAACGCGAGCCACTCTCGGTTTCGACGGCACCACCCAGTGTGCGGTCACCGACCTCCGCTGGTTTCGATTTCAAATGTGCTACTTTTATTACTTTTTGTCAACGATGTTATTAATTGAACCATCATAGGCTTTCATTAATTAAAATCCTTTGATGGCTATTCTGTTGCGTGATAAATTAATAAACTTGAAAATACTGGAGTTAAATTAGAGTTGTATTGTATTAAAATATGTAGGCATTAGAAAATAGACTGTTGGCTCTTTTATCTGCAAAATAGTCCTAAGGCTACAACGAAATCTTTTTGAACACTATATTGCGCGCGAGTGCCGATTCGCGACAGTAAATAAAAAAGTTTAATATTTCTTCCAATTTTTTTTTTTTTTTTTATTTAAAAAATTATATATGTACAGAAAGACGACCCAAAAGGTGCTTCGCTTCTGATCTTTAAAAGAAATTGAATATAAATAATTCTAACGCATTTAAAATAAATAATTTAAGACAGGGGCGTACCTACCGCCGTATATTCTGTCGTATCAATTATACGGTGCCCGATATGACGTACTTTTTTTCCTAGTGTCAGAAATCTAAATCCTTCAATATGGGCACCAAACAAATTTTTGTATGTGGCCCCGACAAGGCTAGCGCTCAAAGTCCATACTTACGGTATGTATCTACTCTTGGTTAGCAAACTAACTATCACAAAACCGCTATGCACATCTACCGCATAGAGTCTATAATACCATAGACACAAAAGCATTGTCAATAGTGACGCCTGTCATAGTGTATGTGATTGGCATTCCTGGGCCCTGATTACCTAACTCCGGTCGCTTTCCCGTCTCTCGAGATCAACTGTCATTGTGACGTTAAATCTTTTTAAAAGACGATTTAAAAAATGAATATGTCATAATTTTGACGTTGTAACTTTTTAAATCGTGTTTTAAAAAGATGTAACGCCACAATGGCAGTTGATCTCGAGCGACGGGAAAGCGACCGGAGTTAGGTAATCAGAGCCCAGGCCCTTATGTACATGTCGCAGTCATCTGGCTAAATCTGCTTATTTCACTGAATAACTAACGCGGTCATTTAATGGCGTCAAACAGCTCGTACAGACAGATGTGTTGAATGTTGATACAGCAATGTGTTGAATGTTGATATATTTTTTGATTACTTGAGTTCAATGTGCATTAGAATGGTACACATTCGGAAATTTTAAAGCTTAAAAATAAAATATTAAATGGCTGTCCTAGTCTCGCTTCATTGAATTTGTTGGTAAAAATAGAATGCTATGAACGCGCTAGTCATTCAATGAAATAGCAGATTTAAAATTGACTGCTACATATGCATCTAGGACGTAACGGGCTACTAGCAAGTAGCAAGGGAGTGCTAGCAGAGAATACTAAATTGCATGTGAACATTCAATAGTGATTTAAATGCAAGTGCAGTGAAAGACAGCCATTTAATTCTTTAGGTATTTGTAGCTCAATGGTTTAGCGCACAATTACTCGTTAGAAGAAAAAAAAAGTTTTAATGCCCAAAATATTGTATAATAATAATGCCTCCCACGTCGATTTCGGTGAAGGAGGCCGGTTTAATTGAAACCCAGCCAGCTACGCAATAGTTATTTTGTAGTGCCCAAGTGTGTGCGCAATACTTGTGTATTGCTAGGTGTAGGTACTGCCTAGGCTGACGATTTTTGAACATATTATAAGCTAGATTTTCCTATTTTAATTTCACTGAATATTATAGTAATATTCCCTTAGGGGGTATAACTTCGGCAACTTAACCCTATCTAAACTACGTAGGCTATTATATAGTAGTAGATCTAGGCGATTTCTGAACATAGTATAAGTTAGGTACCTACTCATTAATTATAATTAATTGCCATGAATATCAAATATAACTAAATTTGTATTAAATTTTGTAAAAAAACAGTTTTTACCGTAATAAATAAATAAAATAACATTATTTAATTTGAAGGTAGGCGAAAACCTACCTTTCTTACAGGGATTCCGGCCAGTTAGGAGATACATACTGCGGGTAAGGACCAATAGGAGCTTTAAATAAAAAAAACATCCAAATCGGTTCACCCAGGCGAAAGTTTTGTAACAAACATAAAAAATACAGACGAATTGAGAACCTCCTCCTTTTTTTAAGTCGGTTAAAAATCACTCTTCATCAATTCATGAAATTATTTCCAATCCATCAAAATTGGAATTTGACAGTTGATCTTGAATACAACACTAGCGCCAAATTAGTTTCAAATTTAGTTTTGATTATGGAATTGCGTGAGGAACTAGGTGAAATTGGAGAATTTTACAAGTGATTTTGTTTTCACGAGTAGCAACAGAGTACAGACAGAAAGATTTGGGTTAAAGTCGATTGAAATTGAATTTGGTTTCCAGAGTAAGTAAAGTAAAATGAAATAAGCCGTCCAGAAATTGTTACAAAACGATGAGAAAATTGTTACTGAGAAAGTGGTCGCTAATGACTATTGATGTTTGAGCGACCTTAAATAAATAATTTTAAAAAAATTGAGTAAGAAGCCCGCGGCAATTATTGGAACTAAATCGTATATATTGGAGTATTTGACTATTTGTAGGATTTAGTAATAAATAAATAAAGACACCCGATCTCAGTAAATATAATCTTTTGCGCATTTCTTTAAGGATATGGGATAGGTTGATATAATATTACTTCTTTCACTGAATGAACTCTAGAGCCTAGGAACATTAAGTATTACTTCCTTCACTGAACGAACTCTAGAGCCTAGGAACATTCAATATTACTTCCTTCCCTGAACGAACTCTAGAGCCTAGGAACATTCAATATTACTTCCTTCACTGAACGAACTCTAGAGCCTAGGAACATTCAATATTACTTCCTTCACTGAACGAACTCTAGAGCCTAGAAACATTCAATATTACTTCTTTCACTGAACGAACTCTAGAGCCTAGGAACATTGAATATTACTTCCTTCACTGAACGAACTCTAGAGCCTAGGAACATTAAATATTACTTCTTTCACTGAATGAACTCTAGAGCCAAGGAACATTCAATATTACTTCTTTCACTGAACGAACTCTTTTCCTTAATTTTACTACTTCCCGACTTTTTCTAATATTGTGAGAGTTTCATTATTGCAATAAGTATGTTCTATTTTTCACCGACAAAAAATCGGTTACTTATTATCGCTCGTGGACACCCCGGGACAATTGTCATGACTTTGGGACCTGATGAAACTCATTTATTTTCAGCCGATGGCGAACTTCAACGTGAACCGGTTTTTGGGAGCCTGGTACGAGGCAGAGAGATACTTCACCGTGTCTGAACTGGGCACCCGCTGCGTCAAGACCATGTATGAGAGCACCCCCGAGGGCAGGATCCTGGTCTCCAACGAAATTACTAACTCTTTGTAAGTCTCCATGTTTTTACGACATACACGATCAAAACCTTGATGTGTTTCAGTAATCGCCGTTTTTAAAAGCATGATACGATGCGACAGGTACCTTTTTTATGATGTCGCAAGGAAAATGCATTAGGCATCCCCAAGCGAGGGTCCTTTAAGGGCATGTGGGACTCTCGGCTCGGTGCGGCCGGTTTACCCATTATAACCACTTGCGGATTCCATCAGCCGTTATGTTGGGTGGAGTGCCCTGGATATATCAAAACACAGGCCACTCCTCCCTCGGCCGGCCGGTTCAAACCGGACTTCTATCAAATTAAGAGAGCGCTCCGGCAAACTGAAGCGCTCTCCTCGGCGCCGAGACTGACAAAGCCGGGGAGGATACCCATCCCTCTCTACCCGGAGCCCCGTACTAAACGTGAGATGGGAGGGCCGCTACTCAAAACACTGTAACAACCTAGCATTCTTGAGAGAGAACTCACTGATTTTCGTAGATAGTCCTGCTTACCTATTTCTGAAACGCTGTTGTGATGCCGCTGCCTTTAGTTAAGGTCAATGCAAACTATCTGACATTCAAACTATCTGTGTCTTATTATACTTTATTGTATACTAGCTGTGCCCGCGACTTCGTTCGCGTGGTTTTTGAGTGACTTAAACTGTTTATGCAGCGCATGCTTTGAAAGTCCCTAAATGTGAATAATTTTCCCCGTTTTTGCAACATTTCTCACTGCCGTTTCGCTCCTATTGGTTATTGGTAACAGCGTAATGTTATATAGCCTAAAGCCTTCCTCTATAAATGGACTATCCAACAATAAAAATAATTTTTAAAATCGGACCAGTAGTTTCTGAGATTAGCGCGCTTAAACAAACAAACTCTTCCGCTTTATAATATTAGTATAGATATACATTAAGTAATTAGTTACATAGGTCCTACTCTATTTACTTAACAAACAGTCACTGCCTGCTTAGCTTAGGCTGCGTTTCCACGCTCGCATCGCGTCAGTGGAAACGCAGCTTTAAGATGACTTAACTGTCATTCGTCATTTCAATATTTCGTTAGTTACATAATTATCTTCATTTCGGTTTCTCAGGACTGGTTTCAAGCGCGTGATGGAAGGTTCCCTGCAGACCATCGGGCGTGAGGGCGAGGGCCGCATCATCGTGAAGTACTCTTCCCTGCCGGTGCCCTATGAGAATGAATACAGCATCCTGGACACCGACTACGACAACTACGCCGTCATGTGGTCCTGCAGCGGCATCGGGCCTGTGCATATCCGTGAGTGGTCAATATTCTTCTTCGAAATTTAAAACTTCTTCCTGTGCATATCCGTGAGTGGTCAATATGCTCACAATATCTTCTTCGAAATTTAAAACTTCTTCAGTTTTTAAAGTGAATACTTCTTTAGGCACACAGATTTTTCGTGGGTTATGCTGATCCGTCATGCTCTGAGGTGAAATGCTTGATCGGGTGAACTCTATGCTCACAATTCTTTTTCGAAATTTAAAACTTCTTTTTTGAAGTGACAAATTCTTTAGGCACGCAGTTTTTTCTGATTTGATCCGTCATGCTCTGAAGTAGTCTGAAGTGAAATGCTTGATCGGGTGAACTCGGGACCGCCGAGTGTATCCGAACGAGAATGATACAGTCAGCTGCAGTGATATTCTCGAATGTATTGCGCATCTCGACAGCTGAATCCGCGGCGAGTGTCAATTTTCGAAGTTCACAATATAGGACAAATTTGACATTGACATTCGCTTTGACATTCGAAAACATTCGAGAATAGCACTGCTGCTCTTGTATCGCTTTATTTCGTATGATCAATTCTTACGTATTTATTGTCTATTATTTACTATACATAAATTGATTGGGATTGGCCAATGATGTTTTCAGTTCTGCCGTGCAGTCTTAAGCGAACACTGTTTTAAATTTTTCCACTATCTATGTAAATATTAAAATCACTCGGTTCGGCACAATACGAATATTATTTCCTGTCTTTAGCAGTATTCTATCTTCATTATGTAACGGGAATAATATAGTAACTAGCAAATATTTAAGTACATAAGTCAGCTTTATGTAACGAAAGCTCTATTGTAGAGATAAAATATAGTGTTAGCCTTATTGTTTTATTTCAAATTGTTGAGAAGTATCGTTCAGCGTTGGCAGTTGCATTTATATAGTACTATCCTTGTCGAAGGTGTCTGCACAGGGCCCTGCTTCAAGATGCCATCTCTATATTTTATAGCTTACGAAGTTCGAAAACAAACTGTATGTGACTGTATGTAACTGGATTTGACACAAGCTTTTGAAGCACGGCCCAGTTTTATGATTGCATGTAAGTGAGCGCTCAACAAAGCGCTCATTTAGTCCCGATTTCACCAACGCATGTTAGTGTTAACGGCTTGTTAAAATACCATGCCTTCTCTTGCATGAATATGAATTAAGAGAGGAACAACATGATATTTAACGAAGGATTAACTTTAACATTGCTTGGTGAAACACGCCCATAGTCCAGATTACACCAACGCTTGTTAGTGTTAACGACATGTTAAAATAACATGCCTTCTCATTCATTGACAGGAAATACGAGAGGGGCAACATCATATTTAATGAAGGATTAACTTTAACATGTATTGGTGAAATTAGCCCTTAGTCTATTAGAATAATCAAAGTTCAATTTATAACAAGTTAGTATTTAATAGAATAAATTAAAGCTACATGCATGTAATACTTGCTTGCCCCAATACTTGCTTAAACATGACTTTGTTTACAGAAAACGCCTGGATCCTAACTCGCGATAGATTAGCCTCACCTATGGTGCTGCAGAGTGCTTACGCCTCGCTGGAGAGATACAAGATCTCTAGAACTTTCTTCGTGAAGACCAACCAGGCTGACTGCAACGTGCTACCTCTACCCGCAGCCACCGCTCTGCAGAGTGACGAGTACGTGGTTGATCTGAAGAAGAGCTCAGTTGCTGTCGAGGATGTTAAAGAGGATGTTCTACCTCTAGAGGTAAGCACGTAACAAATCTGTACTATAGTTATCAAGAGGAAAGTATTGTTAGTGTGGTTTAGAAACTACAGGAGCCTAACTCTCCAAACTTCCCAAAGGTCCCGTGTACTACCCAATAAATTGACGTATGTTTATTTTGATTCTCAGTCGATTGATATGGTCGGGAGTACAAAAGTTACGATCTAACGATTTTCTTTATCCTGGTTAGTTTCAAAGTATAAAATATCAAAAGCCGTTGAGATTGAACTGATCAGATTCTCGATTGCGTCAGGAGTAAGCCGGCTGGGATCAAATCTGACACGGATAAAGTATACAAAGTATAGTTTAGGAGCTATTGTTATAGAAAAGGTTACAGTTGTAGTTATGTTACTTTTTATATTACTGTTTTAAAATACAATATATTTGCCATCGTCGTTTCAGCCACAAGGTATAATTTCTGGTCTGACATACTACTTTAGCTAAAATATATTTTCTTTATTTCAAACTCAGGAGTATTCATTACAATTATTCCATTCCACAGAAAAGCGCTCCAGTAGTGATCCCTGAGGTAGCTGTCAGTAAGAACATTCCAGTAGAACGTTCAGCGGCACCAGAAATCCCAGAAGAACCGAAACCAGCCATGCAAGAACTCGAGAAGAAAGATGAGAAGAAAGATGAGAAGAAACCGGAGGAAATGAAAGATGACAAAGAGAAGAAGATTGAAAGCAAGGAGAAGAAAGTCGGAAGGAAGTACATCCATAGAAATCATTGAATTGTGAGATGTATCTAATCAATGGGGCTACTCAACCAAATATTGTATTAGATACAAGTACTTCAAGAATGTCGCTCAAATTAGCATAGTCAATAAAATTCTAAGCAAATGAAAATCAGAACGAAAATAAACTGATAAAAATTAATACTCTCTTTTATTTTTCTAGTGAATATATAATATTAGGTCCTTACATATGAAATTGGCGTTTTGTCGTACTGGCCACTTTAATCTTAAATATATCCTCTTTGGTTAGGAATTCCAAATTCAAATTAAAACAGCTATTTACTCATGCATTTGTGTTTTGAAAACCGTAATTCATTTGTTTTTTTTTTTTGCTTTTTTTTTATGGAAAACTTAAAATATCGCATTATTTACTAGTACGAGTTCCACCGTGGCACCAGTGCTGCAGAAACGGCTCGAAGGATGATTGATTTGTATGGGGGTGGTGTCGCAAAAAAAAACACGGTGCGTTTTTGGTTTCAACGCTTTCGTTCTCGAAATTTCGACCTGCAGTGCACGTGGACGGTCGGAGACCAAGGCCGATAATGATGAGTTGAAGGCTATTGTGGAAGCAGATCCATCGCAAACCACATCAGAGTTAGCTACAGGCTGCGGTGTTAGTGACAAAACCGTTTTAATCCACTTGAAGCAAATTGGGAAGGTGAAAAAGCTTGAAAGGTACCCACCACCTCATGAATTGAGTGAAGCAAACCGACAAACGCGCGTCGACTGCTGTTACATTGCTCAACCGGCACAATAATGAAGGAATTTTAAATCGGATCATTACATGTGATGAAAAGTGGATCCTGTACGATAATCGTAAACGCTCATCGCAATGGTTGAACCCTGGTGAACCAGCAAAGTCTTGCCCCAAGCAAAAATTTACTCAAAAAAAGTTACTTGTAAGCGTTTGGTGGACTAGTGCCGGTGTCGTACACTATAGCTTTCTTAAATCTGGTCAGACGATTACGGCTATGTCTATTGTCAGCAACTGCAAACCATGATGGAAAAGCTCGCCGTTAAACAACCGAGACTTGTCAATCGCTCTACGCCACTGCTGCTTCAAGACAACGCTAGACCACACACGGCCCAACAGACGGCTGCCAAATTAGAGGAGCTTCAATTGGAATGTCTAAGACATCCACCGTACTCTCCGGACCTTGCTTCAACAAACTACCATTTTTTTCGAAATTTGGATAACTTCTTGCAAGGAAAAAAATTCAATTCCGTTGAGGCAGTCCAAACCGCTATCAAAGATTTCATTGATTCCCGTCCGAATGGTTTTTTTAGTAAAGGGATCAATGAACTACCTATAAGATGACAATAGTGTATAGATAGCAATGGTACATACTTTGATTAATAAAATATATTTTAATATGAAAAAATCGCCTATATGTTCCTCCCATACAAAACGCCAATTTCATATGTAAGGACCTAATATTTTCCCTAAACGTTTAACACATTTATAAGTTTTAATTTCCCAATGACCAAACTTGTTATTTATGATGATTGGAAAACCGGTGAATTTGTATAGATCTGTATTTCAAGTGTTTACTTTTACTAGTTGTCATGATATTACCATAGACCAATTAATAATTGGTCCATGATATTACGATATCATGATATCCTACTATACGCACTTTTGAATTATGTAGAGTACACAAATTGAATAATATTCACGCCTAAACTAGGACTTATGTTGAAAATATAAGAATTTCAGTTGTTGTTTAATATGATGAAACTGAGGAGTATTTATTTGCTAAATCTGTTGTCCTAGTATTTAAGTAAATATTAAGTTACGTTTAGTATAAATGTAATTAATTATTAGGTAGATTAGTGGGCCAGCGCCATCTATGTTTTAGTATGAGACTTGTTTGATACAACCAGTTTCCGCAACTATGAGTAGATGGCGCTTATCGTTTAATGGCAACGTAAAACTTATGTGGTCCAACCTCGGAAGTCCAAAGTTAATTTTACGAGAAGTTCAAACATTATATTTTTTGTCTTTTTTTGTAGCAATTAATCTTATAAAAGGTATTAGTAAGATAACATTAGTGTAAAGGTCAGCAAAAACATTGCACCGCGCAGCAGTAAAATTAACTTAACAGTCAACGTTAGAACTCTACGTAGAGTTACAATATTGTATTTTGTTTGTAACGCTTCAATATTCTTTTTAAATTTAGACCCAAATTGGCGATTACAATATTAAGATATAGAATTTTAATAAAATTAAAGTTAAACATGTTTAATAAGGAAAAAATCAGTATGATTATGTCATGATTTGAACTCACGTCCGTTCTTCGAATGCGATCGAAATTTTCGCCATCTCTTTCGACTGGGAGCGTGGCGTCTCCTGTAATCCGGCTACTCGGAGGTCGGGTGCGGAGGATGGTTTGAGGTCGGGAGCCCTGGTGCTGTGTGGCCCATGTTGACCGGACGTCCACACTAAGCCCGGTATCAATATGGACCGCCCGAGGGAGCTCGGGGGGTGCAGGTTAACTAAGGAGAGGCGAACCGGGCCAGGGGGGAAACCCAGCAGCCAAAAGTCTCCGTATCGGGCAGTAGTGGGATAGCGGCCGGGAGTGGGCGCTCAGTAACAGCCCGACCAACACAATCAGACCCGTTCCTTTTGCACTTTTTGACCGACTTCCAAAAAAGGAGGAGCTTCTCAATTCGCCCTATTTTTTTTCATTATTATCGACTTTAAAAATTACGAAAATTGGGCGAACTGTGAATCGTTTGGCATGTTATGGAGGATTGGTGTCCAGAAAATTATATTTTGAAATGAATCCTCAAATTTTAAACTTAAACAATAATTACGTCATTTACTATACATATTGCACATAGGATTCTGTACATAACGAACAACGACTACACCCGCTACAAGGCGGCCTCTAGTATACCTAGCAGCATAGACCAATTACATAGGTACATAGTCATAATCATTACCGATTACCACGTACAGACTAATAATAATAATAAAAGTTCCTCCCACACCGATTTCGGTAACGGTGCCCGGTTTCATTGAAACCAAGCCAGCAACGCAGGGGTTATTTTTATAGTGCCCAAGTGTGTGCGCAATACACAGAAGCGCTCTCTCTCTTCCTTCAATCTCGTAGTCCAGTGGGACGTATAGCCGACACGACTGGCGGGCGGGACAGGCCCATCGCATGGATCATCTTTTTTGTCAGACAATCGGGTGATCTGCCTGCATTGTCCTAACCAAACTTGAAAACAACATTTTTTGTTGTTCCAAGACGGGAATCGAGCCCACGACCTCCGGGTCGAGAGCTAAGCTCTGAACTACTGGACCACGGAGGCGATACGGAGGCCACGTATGGACTAGGGAATATAACGGCAATAATAGTCACTGATCACTTGTACCTGGTCAACTGGTCATATACCATACGGTATTATAGTACCGTACAGGCTGCCTTATAGTCGACAGTCTCAGTTCATCGCCAACGACTGACTAGTGCGTTGTGTCTACTATAGTCATATTTATTCTGTGCTGTGAATATCAAGGTGAATATTAGTTAATTTTGTACATATAAGGAAAATATATATAACCTGCTTCGGTGCAAAAAGAAGCGCCGTGTTTTGTCTTACGTCTTGCGGTTTTATATTTCTACTCGTTTTCTAGAATTTATTAGCTATCAAACCTTAGTTATCAAAATTCAGTTTTCACATAAATCACTATACTGCTGAATATTAAAACGTTCATTAAAGTTAGGAACGCTCCTATTCACAGCATGCCACTGTCACGGTTTGGCGGATTGACAAGGGTAGCTGTGACTTGGCGCCATTTACTTTGACTGTCGTTTCAATGTTATGCCGATAGACACTTAAAAACCTTAAATTTTTCAATGAAAATTATTTTTTGAGAATGACATCTCCCGGGAGCCGTACTGCGTTTTGCAGCGGTAAAAATAGCCTACGTGTTTTATTTTTATCTTTATTTATAGCCTATGTGTTAATCCAGCATTTTTTTAAGGTATGAAAAAAAAATAGCAAAAGAAAGTTGACGATCGCTGTTAGCAGTTTAGCACATTGAGCATTCGGATTCACAAATGATTGAGGTCGCGACTTCAAATCCCACTAAGGGACCAAAAACATTTTCTTGGATCATGAATGTGTTCACTATTATAAAAAACTTAAATATGTACATTGTACAGCTATAAGTTGTTCAAAATCTTAGCGCAGGATTGACTTAAATCGTCCTTAAATATCTTCTTATATAAAAAAAATAATCATTAGTCTCGCTAAAACTCGAGAACGGCTGAATCGATTCGGCTATTTTTGGTCTTGAAACGTTCGTGGAAGTCCAGGTAAGGTTTAAACGGTTTCTATGCTCAATGAAGTGGGCACGGGTCAGCTAGTTATTATTAAATGTTTTGTTCTTTAACCATACGTTTACGAAACTGACAATAACTTGAGTGTTTTCGCGAAAATCACTATTATGCTATTATTAATGGTGAGGTACCTTGAGATTTTTTACTAACAACTTCACGAGAATACAAAAAAGGCGGGCAAGTGCGAGCTGGGCTTGCGCAGTGCGCACGAGGAATTCCGTACAAAAAAACAAAAAAAATATATTTTTTTAGAATAAATAGTTTGAATCGGCAACAGAAATACGTTATCTGTAAAAAATCAACTGTCTAGCTAACGCGGTTTTTGAGATACCTGGTGACATACAGACAGACAGACAGACAGCGAAGTCTCAGTAAAGAGTCCCGTTTTTACCCTTTGGATACGAAACTCCGAAAATCAAAAGAGGCATATTACCAACGAACAATTTATAACGACGTATTCGTAACGTTATCTTATGAGAATTGTATGAAAGTTATGACAGCGCCCATAAGAACAATTGTTATTCGATAAAGTTACAAATACGTAGCTGTCGATTCTTCCTGCTTGGGCTACAAAATATTAGGTGACAGGTCATCGTTATAAATCGTAAACTCGATTCAAGCGAAAACAATACTGACAATAGCCGTGAGGGACACAATAGCAATTTATATCACGGAAGCATCGACAAAAAGTGTAAACACACTTATCTGTCGCATCTACATAATTATATGATATTTCATATTTTAGGCACACATTAATCATCGGCTTCTGATCAAATCGTCGATCAGCTAACATTCGAGTTAACAAGCCATTCTGTACGCTCAAACAAAAATGCTCTACGCGTCATTCTCTTCACCACTATATTCGGTTTAATATTATGGGTGTAAAAAGAGCAGTCACTATAACATTGGGATATGATTATAAGTACTACCTTTTCTCATCTAGAAATGTATTTTTTTTCTTTATTGTTATTTTTGCGACAAAAAAATAAATTTTTTTTTTTAGTTTTGGACAAAAAATATATAAAAAAAATACATTTCCAAAATGAGGTATGGTAGTATAATCGTATCTCAAAGTTATAGTGACTGTTCTTTTTACACCCGGTATGAATCATGAACTATTATTAGTAACAGTTGCCATAAGGTACAATTTTAGGACTCCTAGAAAGTACCTACACTGCGGGACCATAAGTACATTACTATTCAATAACATACCTGACCTCGCTCAATTCCTATTCCCGGTACTTCTAGTGCATCGGTACCGTTACTTTTACCGCAATACCGGACTTATATGCATAGTGCTTCTAGGCTTTTTACGGCCATCTTGCATTACTTAAGTGCACATTTAGTTGCGTGCTTTTTTTTTTAAATTTGACATTATGTTATAATGTTCTTTGAAATGGATCAACATGAAAATAAGTTTAAAGCATAAAGCTAGTTCCCGACTATTCGCGTAGTGGACCAAAGTTAATCGAATCCTGATAATCTGAGGACACGGGAGTGCTCCGTCAAGACGAGCCAAACGGAGCACAGGGGCACTACCGTGGCACTACTTATGTTTTCTCAAAATGTTTCGTCGTTTTTTAATTAATAATAATATCTATAGACGCTTCACACCACGTCAATCAGGCCTTGTGCAAAGTATCCGAAGAACTTGTGTTACAGGTACCAGACAACGGAAAATACATATTTAATACTTTTATATTATACACATATTTAAAATTTTTATTATATTTATACACAAATTTAATACACATCCATGACCCAGGAACATTAAAAACTTTTTGTTCCCTCGGCGGGATTCGAACCCTTTTCGAAAGGTTGCCTTTTGGTCGAGCACCAACGCTCTGAACCACTGCGCTACGGAGGTCCTCAAGTCTCACAACTTTGTTTTGAATGATGCTAAATAGTTGAAAATTTCAAGATAAATGCTACCAGTAAAAACATGAAACATTATACAGTTTGAACGTCGTAGCTATATTTTTACTTTAGATTTTATCAATGTCGAAAAACCCCCGATGTAACCCGGGAATTTTTATAAATAGATCATCAAAAATTTCAAGGTACTTCCTGAAGTAGAAAGCTGAAATTTTGTATGTAAGCTGTTATTAATACAAAAACAACAAAAAAATGCCGCAATTTTGAATCTAATATGGTGGACGGTACAAAATGGAGAATTATCTTTTGTTGGCATAACAACCCCTACAATATGGGTTTCTAATGATAAGAGAGCAAATTTAAACGAAATCAGACCAAAAATATTTTTATGTAAAAATGTTTCCAAGACGATAAAAATGTTGTTGTTGTTGTCTACAAAGCTTACCCTGTAAAAAAGTTATCAGATCTCATGTAGAGCCAAGATTCTTGATCAATGCGCTCTTACTTTACCAGGTCTAACTTCACATACTCTACATTTCAGTCAAAACGTGATGCTGTTTTATTTCAGAAACGATAAATTAATACCTATGATCTATCTTCGTAACGCTAGCAAAACGGCCAAGTATCACATTTTGTTTAACACGCTTTTATTAATATTATAGTTATTTGAATTTCAAACTGCCCGTATATTCTACATTTAAAATAGTGATCAGGGCTGAAGCTGTGAAAATAAAAAATAAATACAGTAAAGTAATTTGATTTGAAAATATTTACGACAACAACTTAATTAGATTTTTCGTCGTCAACATCTCAGATATCTAGTACAATAAAAAAACATTACAACAACAGTATTGGATACCCGGTAGCACATACATTGAGGATTACAGCAATTATTTTAGTTCACAAACGTTCAGTTCAGTTAGTTTCATTACGCGTAAATTTCTGTAACTAAACTAACTTGTAACATAATTATTTAGTTATAATTGTCAAATCACATATTATCTGTACATACATACATAATAATTGATTAATTAATTATTTCATTAATCTTCTTATATATTAAAATGAATCGCTGTTCGTTAGTCTCGCTAAAACTCGAGAACGGCTAAACCGATTCGACTATTTTTAGTCTTCAAATATTCGTGGAAGTCCAGGGAAGGTTTAAACGGTTTGTATGCTCAACGAAGTGGGTACGGGTCAGGTAGTATATCCTAAAATGTTTAAATGACAGTTTGAACTCAAATTTCTGGAAGGTTAAAATGGTTAAAATGGTTTAAAAGGTTTGTCCACATCGTTGGACACCCAACGAAGTGGGTACGGGTCAGTTAGTTATATTATAATATTACTAGCTGTGCCCGCGACTTCGTTCGCGTGGTTGTCTTCTCTCTTTTGATTGCTAACGTTGGTTTTTGTTATTATGATTATTAAAAAGGAATAATTATTTCACACATATTTTTTGAGTAACTTAAACCGTTTACGCAGTGCAATAACGAAAGTCCTCAAATGTGAATAATTTTCCCCGTTTTTGCAACATTTCTCACTGACGCTTCGCTCCTATTGGCAGCGTAATGTTACGAGTATATAGCCTAAAGCATTCCTCTATAAATGGACTATCCAACAAAAAAAAATCAAATCGGACCAGTAGCCTGAGATTAGCGTATTTACACATAGAAACTCTTCCGTTTAATAATATTAGTATAGATATAGATATTATATGTTAAGTGCGACAGCCCTATAAATTATGACATCATAGCGGTCATACCTTGTGCAAACAGATCGTAAGTAAATATTGACACAGCCGTCAAAAGTGTAAATTCTAGGATTTTTGTGATAACAAATCTATTGTTAAAGTCAAAGGAGTGCCATATTACATAAATACATAAGCCCCGTTTTATAAACTCGCAGTTCATCTGTTTGTTTCAAACTTTTGCAGAGGTTAGTTAAGTTTAATAGTAGTAATTCTAACTTTCACAGAGTAAATAAATTAACTGAATCGCATCAGTATTTTTAATTATAGTAGTTGAAACAAAGTAGGTTTAACAATAAGTTTAGATAAATATAATAACAATGTCTTTTATGTAAATAGTCTGCGTTAGGTATATATTTAGACCAGACTTTCGAGAATTTACTATAGATTAGCATGTTAGTTATTCAACTTTAAGTTAACTGCATCTTACTATCATTAATTTAACCACAATTCGCTTTTGAGTAAGAGCTATGCAAGCGAGACTACGAGTAAGACCAATGCACCAAAAAACTCTAAATCAATGTGTTAGATAATTAACTGAAGAATAGAGGAAAAAAATAAATCTGTAGAATAAGTATTTTCATTTTGGACTAAATTAATGAAATAAAACTACTGGCGTAAATACCAAATACTACGACGACATGTTGGTTTTTTTTTTCTCGCTGACTTCACTCGTCCCTGACGCTAATTCATGCCAAGTTCCAGATGTCCGTGGTGCGCCAGATCGCGGTGTTCCTGTGCGGCGTGCTGCTGCAGTGCCGGGCGCAGGTGGTGTTCCCCGGCTCCTGCCCCGACGTGGCCGCTATGACCGACTTCAACTTGGAGAGGGTCAGTAAGACAGAGTTCTGCAATGTCCACTGTGGCATCAGTCTCGCAGTGTAATTACACTATGCCACACGCACACACAACCAAACTTACGTCTTACCTTGCACTTACTTCTTAACGTACGCCTTACCTTGCCCTTAGTTCTTAACGTACCTACGCCTTACCTTGCACTGAGTTCATGACGTACGCCTTACCCTGCACTTAGTTCCTAACGTACGCCTTACCTTGCCCTTAGTTCTTAACGTACGCCTTACCTTGCCCTTAGTTCTTAACGTACCCTTACCTTGCACTTAGTTCTTAACGTACCCTTACCTTGCACTTAGTTCCTAACGTACGCCTTACCTTGCCCTTAGTTCTTAACGTACCCTTACCTTGCACTTAGTTCTTAACTTACCCTTACCTTGCACTTAGTTCCTAACGTACGCCTTACCTTGCCCTTAGTTCTTAACGTACGCCTTACCTTGCCCTTAGTTCTTAACGTACGGCTTACCTTGCACTTAGTTCCTAACGTACGCCTTACCTTACACTTAGTTCTTAACCTACATCTTACCTTGCCCTTAGTCCTTAACGTACGCCTTACCTTGCAATCAGCTCTTAACGTACGCCTTACCTTGCAATCAGTTCTTAACGTACGCCTTACCTTGCACTTAATGCTCAACGAGTTTTTCTTCATACATGTAGTCAAAGCCACCACAATTTACTTTTTTACAGTTTTGTGACTTATCCCTAAGGTGTTGTGTTCTGATTTATATATTACAATTTCCTATTTCCAGTACCTCGGCAAATGGTACGAGAACGAGAAATACTTTGCCCTGTTCGAGCTGGGCGGGCGGTGCATCACGGCGACGTACAGCCTGCGGGACAACGGCGTTGTCGCCGTCGCCAACCGGCAGATCAGCAGCTTGTGAGTATCATCAAACAATCCCTAAGGCCCGTATTAATACAACAACCTCAGACTCGGTCGCAAGAACTGCGATCGTAATCTCTACTTGAGAACCTATTTGACAGATTTCGACGTTTCGCGTTTAGAGACGTTTGGTTGCTCTTGTAAAAGTTAACAATTTTACATCATATGTTACATACTTCGATTTTTTTCCTTTTGGTACCTAATATTCATCCTTTGTCGAATGTCAGGCCCACATTTTCATAGAAAAAAACGCCACTTCCGTAGCATTCGGCGCCCGTCGTTAGTTGGAACCTTGGCGGCGTCGGCGCCCATGTCCAGTTGTAGCTACATATCTATCAACCCCATCCAAATTTAAATCACACCACAGGATAGCTAATGAATCAAAGATTCAATTACGTAACATAGGGACACCCATAATACTACACAACACAGCCAAACTTTGAAATGTAGTAACTATACAGTAACTTGTAAGTGATAGGTAATAAATGAAAATCGATACATTCCAGCACGGGCATGAAATCCGAGATAATCGGCGAGGCGACTCAAGTGAGCCGATCGGACGAGGGCAAGCTGTCTGTGCGGTTCCCCTCCCTACCGGTCGCGGTGGACGCGCCGTACTGGGTGGTGGACACCGACTACGACAACTACGCGCTAGTGTGGAGCTGCTACGAGCTGGGATTCCTGCATACTCGTGAGTATTGTCCTACCGGTCGCGGTGGACGCGCCGTACTGGGTGGTGGACACCGACTACGACAACTACGCGCTAGTGTGGAGCTGCTACGAGCTAGGGTTCCTGCATACTCGTGAGTATTGTCCTGCCGGTCGCGGTGGACGCGCCGTACTGGGAGGACACCGACTACGACAACTATGCGCTAGTGTGGAGCTGCTACGAGCTGGGCATCCAGCATACTCGTGAGTATTGTCCTGCCGGTCGCGGTGGACGCGCCGTACTGGGAGGACACCGACTACGACAACTATGCGCTAGTGTGGAGCTGCTACGAGCTGGGCATCCAGCATACTCGTGAGTATTGTCCTGCCGGTCGCGGTGGACGCGCCGTACTGGGAGGACACCGACTACGACAACTACGCGCTAGTGTGGAGCTGCTACGAGCTGGGCATCCTGCATACTCGTGAGTATTGTCCTGCCGGTTGCGGTGGACGTGCCGTACTGGGTGGTGGACACCGACTACGACAACTACGCGCTAGTGTGGAGCTGCTACGAGCTGGGCATCCTGCATACTCGTGAGTATTGTCCTGCCGGTTGTGGTGGACGCGCCGTACTGGGTGGTGGACACCGACTACGACAACTACGCACTAGTGTGGAGCTGCTGCGAGCTGGGCATCCTGCATACTCGTGAGTATTGTCCTGCCGGTTGTGGTGGACGCGCCGTACTGGGTGGTGGACACCGACTACGACAACTACGCGCTAGTGTGGAGCTGCTACGAGCTGGGCATCCTGCATACTCGTGAGTATTGTCCTGCCGGTTGTGGTGGACGCGCCGTACTGGGTGGTGGACACCGACTACGACAACTGCGGCCTAATGTTTGGATAAATGGAGCTGCTACGAAAAATTTTTAACCGAATAATAATAATTTATGTTATTCCAGTAAAACAGTCGAATTAATAAGTCATGTCAGAGTTTACTTAAAATTGTTACTCGC
Source organism: Celastrina argiolus (assembly GCA_905187575.2). Classification (NCBI taxonomy): domain Eukaryota; kingdom Metazoa; phylum Arthropoda; class Insecta; order Lepidoptera; family Lycaenidae; genus Celastrina; species Celastrina argiolus. The sequence goes on from LR994585.1 coordinate 17,332,216, forward strand.
AGACTATATTTTATATAATCATAAAGGTAGAGACAGGCGGGCTTTCTTGTCGCAATGTAATGTTTGAAGAAAAAATATGTCACAAAAAAAATACTCGTATACCCATAAAAATGAGTTTAAACAGTCATTTAAACATTTTATGATATTATGTACTTATCTCTTATGTAACATATAAAACTCGATTTTCTCGAAATCAGAATTTTTCTACACATCATCATCATCCATTCATGTCTTTAATTATATCTCATGTTTACAGGTAGCGCGTGGCTCCTCACCCGGGAACGGAACCCACCTCTCTCCACCCTTGAGAACGCCTACGGAGCGGCCGAAAGGAACAACATCAACAAGTCCTACTTCATGAGAACTGATCAGAGGAATTGTCCTGATGATGAGTAGGAGCAAGTAAATTATATAGCCTATAGGTTTTGTAATAAGCTTTAAATGTTATACTTATTATTCTAAATTAAATGTAATTCTAAGCCATATAATATAACAGTTTTATTTTATTGTAACAATATAAGAAAATCGCCTCCGTGGTCTAGTGGTTCTGAGCTTCGCTCTCGACCCGGAGGTCGTTCGATTCCCACGTTGGAACAACAAAAAAGTTTGTTTTCAAGTTTGATTAGGCAATGCAGGATCACCTGATTGTCTGACAAGAAAGATGATCCATGCGTCGGATGGGCATGTAAAAAGTTGGTCCTGCGCCTGTTCTCTCGCCAGTCGTGTCGGTTTACTGTCCCACTGGGTTATGAGAGTAAAAGGAAGCGAGAGTGTCTTTGTGTATTGCGCACGCACTTGGGCACTATAAAATAAGGCCTGGTTTCAATAAAATCGGCTATCGACACCGAAATCGGTGAGGGGAGCTATTTTTTTTAAGAAAATACCTAATAGATGTTTATAAAACCTATTGCTGTCTCACAGTGCGAGCACTAGCGCGATAGAGAAACTGCACCACGAACTAAAATTACCTATTAAAAGTACAAGAAATCGACGTTTAAGAGAAACCTATTTCCTCCTCCAAACGTGAACGTCCATATCTATTTTTCTCTCTTTCTATTCTCAATTTATTTATGAAAAAAAGGAAAAAATTAAGACATGCTAATTATTAGTATACCTATACATAGATATTTAGAAAAAAAATGTTACTCTAGCGGCATTATCTAGCGGTCACGTGGGCCCCTGTCTCAGTATAGAAAACGGCCAAAAACGTTGTGTATCCTCTTAATAACATAAATCCACTGCATAATTATTATGTTTGGTTCATGTTAGATTGTACACGACAGGTCAAGAACATAATAACTAACTTGACTTACCATTGTCACAGTAATTAATTAATTATGTTCACGATTGTACGTTTTTACGCAAATTCGGTTACTTATTCCATAAACATCGAGAAAACTCTGAACAAAAGCATTATTTGTTGATCTTCTAGTGTAATAGTCAAGGATCCCCCATACATTGTTTTCACTTGATTAGTATAAAGTGAAAACAATGTAGCTGATTTTTCTTGAGTAGCTTTATATTGATAAGACGTCCAATAATTTCTTTGACGGATTGTGGAAGCTAACAGAGCTAGGATATATAAAAAAATCTCGACTTTCGAGAGTAGGACCGAGATAACGTACCACGCAATTTGTAGGACAATTATACAATATGTTCAATTACAATAATATTAACTAACTAATAAAAACAAAATCAGCTGGTTACTAATAATTTAAGATGACCTCCTTATCGGTACAAGTCGGAAAGAGGGAACTCTTTGATGAAACCATCGATTTTGTAGGACAAATTTTTTTTCGGGTAATCTAGAATCTAGATCATTGATATTTATCAAAAAAAAAATATAAATATATTGGATCATATCACCAAATCCACAAACTTTATTCCTGCTATCTCGGTTAGTTACCAGTCCACAAACAAGAGTTCCGTCCAAGAAATTATTGGGCGACTCGTCAAAATGTAGGTACTTACTGACGAAAAATTTGCTTGATACTAATCAAATGAAAACAATGTATAAGGGAACCCTGACTATAAACGAAAACTCGTTTTCAGCGTTGACGCGAAAATATCAACGAGTTAGGAGAACCAACAACTAGAAAGTTCGCGAACGCAGACGGAACAACGAAAGAATTATTTACATAATAATATGTTTGACTCTAAAGGAATTTCATAGAGTGTACATAGCTTTAGCATTTGCTAATTTGATGTAACCCACCTTTACGTGCACTCATTCAAATTGGAGGTCCTACAGGATCATAGAAATTTCTACGATCCTGTTGTCCCACAATGTTTTTAGTTTTTACTTGATTAGTATCAAGCTAATTTTCCGTGAGTAACTTCATTTTGATTTAAGCTTTCTAGGACTTCAGGAAGTACCTCATGAATTTTGATGATCTATAAATGAGCCAGTGACGAAATCTGGGGTTTTTAGACATTGATAAAATCAAAGTATAATAGCTACGATATTCAAACTTTGTATGTTTCATGTTTTTACTAATGTCATTATATATTGAAATTTTCAACTATTTAGCATTATCCAAAGCAAAGTTATGAGAGTTCAAAAAAACGACGAAACTTTTCGAGAAAGGTTAGGTTAGATTAGGTTAGCCCTTGCGCTTTGCTTGGCTCGTCTTGGTGGAGCACGACCGTGCCCTCAGATAATATTTCTGTAACACGAGTTATTCGTACTTAGCACGGACCAGATTAAATAAAAACACCTTGCCAGTTTTGTAAAATAAATATAACTCAATTTTTGCTGAAACTTCGTAGAAAATCCTCTAAATAAAAAAAACAAAACATCTAAAACCGCTCTCGATGAAATAGTTTTCATTAAATGAAAAGTAGCAACATCTTTTGTCAAGTAGAAACAACACAACTTGTGTTGCATCAAAAGCGCCATCTGTTATCACGAGGAATTATTAATCTGGCACAGTTTACAGCTCACTTGTCCTTCCCGTCAAAGAAGTCAAGCGGCATTTAATGGAACTAATTCTTATTTGGTTAACGACAATTATTATTATCTACACTAATAATAAAAAGAGGAAAGATTTGTATTTTTGTATGTAACGACTTAACTCAAAAAGTACTGGACCGATTTTAATAAATCTTTTTTCATTAGAAAGCTACATTATCACTGAGTAACATAGACTATATAAAAATCAATTGCTGTTCGTTAGTCTCGTTAAAACTCGAGATCAGCTGAACGGATTCGGCTATTTTTGGTCTTGAAAGATTCGTGGAAGTCCCGGGACGGTTTACACGGTATCCATCACTCCATGCTCAACGAAGTGGGCACGGGTCAACTAGTATACAATAAAAATCTAAGGTACGTAAATAATATATCAGAGGTGTATATAGCAATTTGTAACAACCCTAAAAAACATCAAATTTCAGTAAATTAAAAGTTTTTTTTTTTATATTTTGAGGTTCATAATTCATAATATAGGATAAGTTGATTTATCATTCCGACGTAGGTAGGTACAACTTTTTCCGCCGAAAGGACTCTTATGAGATTTCTCCTTCATGAAATAAAACGATTATATTAAAATATCCTTATTTAATAATATAATTTATGTACAAAACTTATAACTAAGCGTGCACGTTTTAAATATTACGTATAAAAATATTCAATTTCTTCAAATTTTAATATTTGAAGAATAAACAATAATTTAAAGAGTACTTATAGGTACCTACTTAATTAGGTAATTATTTTACTCGTCAAATTATGTATTGTCTTCAAAATATCAAATTATTAATCTATTGCCCCTAAAAGCAATCTTCACCAATCGACAGATTCATTTTAGTAAAAAAGCATATCAATATTGTTTATTAAACTTAAAATCTACTAGTAGATGAAAAGGCACGACTTTACATTAAAACACCATGTCTTAACTTTATGCCCAATGTAAAACATCACGATTTTAGAAAAAAACCGTCATTGTAAAACAAACCTTCACGCTTCAAAAACAAAGTCTACATTAGAATATTCGTTATAACACAGACAGCTGTGACGTAGCCTAACAATTGCTGCCGTTGTAAAACGAACCTACGCAGCACAACATAAAGTTCAAATTCGTTTTACGCGGGAGCAGCAATAAGGAGTTAAGTTGGCGTACTGTCATCGGAGTGCCAACTTTTTCTCTTCTCTCTGGTCGCCTCGTCATAAGTTGGAGGTGGTGGAATGTGGTCGCTCTTGGTTTTCGCTGGTTTCGCGGCAACCAGCTTGTCCTCTTCTGCTTCTTCCGGTATGGAGTCTCTCCGTCGTTCGAATTCTACTAACGCTGGTTGCGATATGTTGTTCTTTTGTGTCAACTTGGGCGCACTGTTTGCAAACTGAAAAGAGAAAATACGTTATTAACAAGCGCTTGGTAACAATAATTATGGTGATAATACTAGCTCCTCGGTGGCCGTTTTCATCAAAACTTTCTTTTAGTTATAAATTACTTATATCTCTCTCCCTCCTTGTCTCTCTTTCTGTCTGTCTCCCTCTCTTAATTCTCATAAGTTTTAAACTGGTTTACCGGTGTGCTTAGTGCGAGTTTTTCTCACGACTCACCGTGATAAAGTTAACTTGATTTTGTATGGTATCGAAACATCGCCTCTAGTGGCAAAAACGAGAAACAAAATAAGTGTTGTCGACTTAATTATTCGAGCATCGACACACACTCACGTTCGAAAGTGACCATTTTAAACGCATTTGATTGGTTACTTCAAAATTGTCGTGAGTGCGAGATGCATATTTTGACATTCGAATAGGTAGTAAATTTGCGTTAACGAGATCGAAAAGTTATCACCTATAGAGTTCACTTCGAATTATACAGTTGGACGGATGACCGACAGACTCGCGAGAGAACAAGCGCAACTTGCAAGACCGATTTTTACATACATTTTCAACTTCACATTCCACATACCTAATATACCTACTTCCATCTTTCTTTTTCAAACGATTTACATATTAATTATTATACACAGTGCCGGATTAACCAAGTAGCAAGAGTAGTATTTGCTACGGGCCCCGCGCTGTCTTAATCCGGCACTGTGTGGACATAATATACCAACTTCATAGTACAATACCTCATTTGTGTAGGCACTTAAAATAGTTATTTTTATTTTTTTACGGTAGGCTTGCGACGCAAACAATAATTACTACCTATGTGACAAATTATCACAATGTTGTTTTTCAATGTTCAAATATTATAGTTATAATAAGTATTATAATGTATAATGTACGTAGGTATATCACTGCTTAAAAAAGCTATGTGTACAAATACGAACTCATAATATCGTAAATTTTCCGTAGTATCATAAATAAATAGTACAAAACTATCAACAAATCTTTATCAATAAAAGTACGATAACAGAGGTAATCAAAGCTATAAATTTATTTTAAGCTGGTACTTACCTATTGCGTGTGTTTATTGTTTATTTAAATGAAATAAATCACATCAGGTGATATCAAAAAATCTGTTACAATGTAGCTTCAAATACTACATACCTACATTACCTACCTATAATTAATTACCTACTTTGCGTTGGTTTCAAAAGATTCATAATGATTCATGAAATGTTCATAATTTCAACATCAAATTAATAAAATATTTTATGCTCTCGAAGAAGACATTCATACGAATATAATTATGTAATTATGAATAATCCCTGAATCCTAATCTAGATCATAGTCCATGTCTAACCCCATAAAAATTTGGAACTACATAATATGTATGGGATCTCTAAGTTGTAGAAAACACTAATAGCATACAATAAAGATTTGTTAATAGCATATAAATGTTAAAAGCATAGACCAATTACATGTATAGTTGGTCCATGGTTACAAGGAAGATAGTGTTTTTCTTTTAATAAACGAAAAAAAATTTGATTTTTGCAAAAGGAACGGGTCTGATTGTGTTGGTCGGGCTGTTACTGAGCGCCCACTCCCGGCCGCTATCCCACTACTGCCCGATACGGAGACTTTTGGCTGCTGGGTTTCCCCCCTGGCCCGGTTCGCCTCTCCTTAGTTAACCTGCACCCCCCGAGCTCCCTCGGGCGGTCCATATTGATACCGGGCTTAGTGTGGACGTCCGGTCAACATGGGCCACACAGCACCAGGGCTCCCGACCTCAAACCATCCTCCGCACCCGACCTCCGAGTAGCCGGATTACAGGAGACGCCACGCTCCCAGTCGAAAGAGATGGCGAAAATTTCGATCGCATTCGAAGAACGGACGTGAGTTCAAATCACCAAGATGTAATTTTGACGAAATTTCAAAGAGCAAAATGAAAAATACTATGTACCTACACATTTTTAAATTCACCACAATAGCGGACGATTTTACAAGTAAATATATTAATTATTATTACTATTTATTACCTACATTAGTAAAGAATTTTCACTCTGAATACGGTAAAAGACCAACCAATCAGCGAGAAGTAATAGTATGCTACTCTGCTATATTAGTTCCGACACCGAAACTAGATGTCGCTACTAGTATCAAGAAGCGCCATCTATTAACTATACTAGCAACACTATACGGAAGTGAAAAAGCATTATCGTAGATGGTTATTTTAATAATATTGAGTCATCAAATACGTAGCTTCAAATAGTTACATACGCAACAATTGCACATTATTTCATCATAATTTGTTCAAATATGTTTATCCTTGCTTAATCCAATTTAAGTTTGTTCCAAAATCCATCCAAGTTATTATAAAAAAATATCGTATGCAGTTATCTACTGTTAACAATAATAATAAATAACATAACAATAAATGAAGATAAGATTATAACAAAAATACATATGGTTTTAAAATTGGTCCCTGCGTTAGGCTCGGCCTGTCCGGCAGATCACCAACAATCATCGGACCGTTTGAAGCATACAAGGTTTAGACCATAGACAAAACAGATATTATAATATTCTAGATAATAACCTCCAACCATCTCATGTGGATATATTTTGTCGATGGTTAATCGTACTTTAAGCCATTACAATATACAAGGGCAATATTTCAGCAACAGCCAGCCTATGGCTAGGCTTCGAAAAGTACAAAACATGCTGTGAAATATTGCCATAAAATCATGTATCTCCTACGACCTATTGTAATAATAATCTACACCAATTAGGTACAAATTCCAAATCAATTCCTTTCCTTTAGTTACAACTACAAATAAGAACTTACTTACTTTATACGAATGCACAGGCTTATTCGGGCTCGATAATACTGGATTGGATATGTGGCTGATTCTCTGCTGATGATTGATCTCCAGTGCCGATCTTAGCATGTCGACTTTGGATGCTGATATTTGTGTTGACGGAGGAGTCTTGGGTGATATTTCGATGTTGCTGCAGCGTCGTTGACTGTTGCTACCGCTGCGACTTCTGCAGAGTTCATTTATGTCGCCTTGGGAGAGCTGAAAATGGGTAAAAAATATTAGAACATGATTTTAAACGGATAGCCTGATTGGGAGCTATTGTGCTATGAACACCAAAGACGAGGACGAAGTGACTTGTATGTCTCTAAACAATTCGTGTAGAGATAAAAAAGAAAACAATTAGTAACAATCTACTGCCATCAAAGATTTTTTTTGATGCGATACAAATTAATTGATATAAGTACCTACTTATAAAATGTTACCAAAAATAAATCACTTTAGATACAGTTAATTAAAATACCTACTTAAATTTCATATCTAAATATTGACAACATGACAGATAGACTACCAAATGAAATTTTCTAAGGTTCTCACTAAAAGACGAAGCATATCGATTTTAAAAAAGGAACCCCTCACCCTTTTTTTTATAAGAGAATTTAATAAAAAAATGGCTTACATAATACAAAAAAAAATCAAAAATCCACTTCATACCCTGGCTCTAGATCCTCTGGACAGGGAGTGCAAAGATCCAAGTGGGTTGAACCGTGTGATCATGTGCAGTCTCTCCAAAGATACCATTGTTTCGGCATCCTTACGCAGTGGTTCCCCATTCAGTTTGTCACCTTCACCACTTTCTGCGAAATAGGAAATTGAAGTCCAGCTTTTAAATGAACTATGAGATACTTCAGGGCCTATACCACGGGTCTGTACTGTATAACTTTAACATACCTTTTGAATTTCGTGCAAATTATAAATATTATATTTTTTAAAATTTAAATATATTAGCAATATTCTGCGAAAAAATTATAACTACAACCTGCTAGGACATGAGTGAGTGTACGCATAGGCATGCATTTGATACACCTCCCTCCTTCCCAAACTGCTTATGCGTACACTCGTAAGCAAAAACGTGAAAACACCACCACCACACAAGCAATAATGTTAACACGATCGTGCAAAGCCCCACACCACCATGCACGCCTGATTCCAACTATTATATTTTTATTATACAAATAGAGATCATGCTTTTTTATACTAAATACAAGAACTGTTTTATAGGACAAATAACGTAGACCGTAGATGTTTAGAATTTAGTAGCTTGTGTTAAAAATGTTAAAGTAATACTGATATTAGAGGTCCTAATAATGTCCCAGGAACCAACATCCGCGGGTTGACAAATATTCACTTACGATATAGGTAAACTTTAAGCGAGACGTTTAAAAAGTACCTATTACACAATAATCAATATACCAAATAAAAAAGCAATTTTAACCATCTATAAAAAAGTAAATATTGATAGTAAAGACAAAAATATCATTTAATATCAAACCTGTATCTGGTTCGCAGCTGATCTCATTAATTCCTTTCATGGTGATCTTGCGCAGCCAGAAATAATGTAGGAGTCCATAGCATACCCCACCGAGGAATGCTATGAGACCCATGTAACGGAACGCCTCTCTGGTTCCCAATGATGCTATGAGGAGACCACCACCGAAACTCCCACTACCACGCCCTGTAAGAGGAAAATTCCAGAATAAAAATGTGGAAAATAAACACATCTACTCATAAAGAAGCTGTAGTAAATAGATTAAATATGAAGCAATGTAATCTTGTAACTTAGGGTAACATAAATCCAATTAATGTTTGATCGACATTCGACACACAGAATTCAGATTTTTCTGATAAAAAGCTTTTTACTAAAATTTTGCTTAATCATTTTTGAGACATTTTGGAATCCTACTACTTGCTACTTATAAAGGTGTATATTACACTTAGGGCCGATTTTTCAATCGTTTGATAACTTTTATCTGTTGAATAAACATGTGACTTTGACATTTGTTTCATACAAAATCTGCCAAAGTCACATATTATTCCTTAGATAAAAGTTATCTGACGATTGAAAAATCAGCCCTTAATGTATAAAACTTCTATTATTTATGTAGTTGAATCATTGTCTAAAGTTTGAGTAACTTTGTTTACACACGAAATTGCAAAGTAATTATTCATTATACTTGCTTTACACAAAATTAAACAAGTATCAAAATTCACTTTTGCCTTATCATCAGTCAATATTTTTTATCGTTACAAGTATCGTTACAGAGAAAGTTATCAAAAATCTGCCTATTTTTAAATAATGAAAATTCGCACTTTACACAAGTTTTAAAAATTTATTTTGTTAGTTGTACAGCACACAAAATCTGTGTTTTTCAATCGTACACTTTCCGCATTCGATATAAAAGGAGAAATCTCGTGTCAAAAATAAATAGTTACTCATAATTCTTTAAATACGAAATGAAACTGGTTTTATTTAAATACTGTTAAAGTAATTATGTGATTATTGCCACGAGTTACGGCGCCAAGATGTTATCTATTTGTCTGTTATTAACTTCTATTTAAACATATTAATATCTATAACTAGTACTATTAATAAATTACGTTTTAACAACAAATCAAGGTATTTTGTTCCCGAAGAAGCTTCTAAAAGGTTTCCACAAGGTCTGATCTTGGGCCCCCTTCTTAAGAATGTCTTTCAAAACACTGCTACTTAGTTGAAACAATATTTTGTAAGTACACAGTACAGTTTTTGAGTCAAGCGATATTCAAATAATAATATTCCTTAAAAAAATAGACTTTCTCATTACGCTTGACTTTCAGCATTTGTCGCTATCAATGATGCGTTTATTTATAGACAATGTTTTCTATTCAAACGTTTCAAATGTTCTATTTATATAATAATATACTGTTTCAATTATCTCTACAGAATTATCAACAAATTGTATAAATTTGCAGTGCTCTTTGAGAATCTTGCATTTACGGATTTCATTGAAAACAGGCCGCCAACCAACGTAAGAGTCAATTTTATAGTACCCAAGTATGTGCGCAATACACAAGACGACACGACAGGCGAGAGAAGTCAGAAAATGCGCAGGACCGACTTTTGACCCATCCGCCCATCCGACGCATGGATCATCTTTCTTGTCAGACAATCAGGTGATCAGCCTGTATTGTTCAAACCAAACTTGGTAACAACATTTTCTTGTTGTTTGTTGCTTCAAAACGGGAATCCAACCCACGACTTTCGGGTCACAGCCAAGATCTAATACCAGTGGACCACGGAAGCGTTATAAAACATTAATTATACACTTACCAAGACTGAAATGTGCCATTCCAAGGACTCCTATGAGTGTAGCCAGCAGATTCTTAGGAGCGAGCATCGCGCAGTACGTGGCCGCTGCGACCCACATGAGATGCACTGACAAAGACTCCATGGCTTCGAATGGGAAGCACCACCATGAGTTTCTAGAAAAAACACAAAATATACATGCAGATGTTTTAAGGTTATGATCTTTTTTGACCTTGTCCAGTGGGTTAACAGGAACAATTGGATTATTGAATGAATATTACATTTATTTACTTTTGGACTCATTACACAGAAAATCGATAGGATGAGCAAAATCTAAAACAAGAATTAGGCTATGTTGGTTTAACAAAGTGACGTCACATCATCATCTTTATTATTTTTAATGGTACTTAAATAATTTTAGCTACACATTAATTGTTTCCTAGGGGGATATAAATTATAATAACATCAATTTTAAAAAATGATTTGCGACAAAAAGATAGACAACTTTATTTAATTCCTGAAAACTCAAATGTTTTAAAACTTATCTATAATCTTATTTTACATTTTGCTCATCTTTTTGATTTTCTATGTAATGAGTCCAAAAGTAAATACATTTAATATGAATCATTAAATAACCCGATTTTAGTAAAAATCTAATCGCTTGAGCTTTCAGCCAATTTAGATTAGAGATGTAACGGATATCCGGTAACTATCCGGTATCCGGCCTATCCGGCCTTGTTTTCACTATCCGGCCGGATACCGGATAGTAATACAGTATCCGGCCGGATACCGGATAGTAAAATTTTAAAAAATCTTATTATTTTATAAAGGCAAATCATACTCCAATAGGTTGTGGACACCGTTTATTTTTATAATCGCAAAAATGTTTGTTTTATTAATAGGCGTGACGACATTAACAAATAATGAAAGATTAAATGATTTCAGGGTAAAATAGATATAAAAAGGATTTGAAATACTAATATAGTATTGACTAGGTAAATGTCGACGCCATAACACTTCGACAACATGATTTAATATGATTTTTTTAATGATTTTTTCAAATTAAAAGTGTTTTAAAAATATTTAACGTCACAATGACAGTTGATCTCCACGGTCGTGAAAGCCACGCAAGTTGCGTAATCAGGGGGCTGTTTTGGCGCACCATTGAAAATATATTAGAAAAATGGCTACAATCTTCGATATTCATTAGTTTGTTACCGAAATAAAGGTTTTTTCATAATAAGCAAATGTGACCCGAATGCGCCTGAATATTTCCGATCTCGTTCACCGCGCCTATTTTCAAATTAAACTTATTATTATATATTATGAAAAGGGCCGGATATCCGGCGCTCCGGCCTAGTAGCTGGCCGAATATCCGGTATCCGGTATCCGGCCAAACTACTATCCGTTTCATCTCTAATTTAGATCTAAGAATGTCCCGCATTACTCATTAGCTGACTGGCCTGAATCATAATCTATAATCTATAAGTACTTAATATTATAAAGCGGAAGAGTTTGTTTGTTTGTTTGTTTAAACGCGCTAATTACAGGAACTACTGGTCCGATTTAAAAAAAATAGTTTTTTGTTGGATAGTCCATTTATAGAGAAAGACTTTAGGCTATATAACATTACGGTGCGACCAATAGGAGCGAAGCGTCAGTGAGAAATGTTGCAAAAACGGGTAGACTTTCGTTGCGTGCGCTGTATTAAGTCGCTCAAAAACCACGCGAACGAAGTCGCGGGCACAGCTAGTTTAGATCTAAGAATGTTCCGCATCAGCTGACTGATCATAATTTATAGAATAAACGTTGTCAAGATTTATGATGAACTACTCGTAGAAGCTATTAGGGAGAAGATAGCAGATATTACACCGCCTACTGCATACTTACTCTTGATTCTTGACATTGCTTACCGTTCTAGCCTTGGTTTCAACTACATTGTCAATTCCATTTATATCTATTTATACAATTTACAGCAATTCCAGTTGTTGATATTTAGCAACAAACCTTGGATTTACCAGGATGATATTGGGTACCAGGTACATTGCACATTAAGTACTTAATTACATAACTTTCAATGATTGAACTTTGGGTAGCATTATTGGCCATGTCAAGTTGGAATATAATTTGCTACGTTTTGCGCACGATTTCTCTGGGATTATTGCCCGTGGGGGCTTGATTACGAAACTAAAAAATAATATTTTCGTCATATTATACTTATCTGTGTGTCAAAATACTGATGATATTTACGATACAAACTTTTGATATAATAACAGCGTGTCTCATGGTTAACATATTAAGCCGAATGTATCGTGAAGAGAAGGACGCGTAGAGAATTTTTTGTTTTGGCAGATCATATAAATTACTTACCATAAGGGGGCAAATCGCGTTTAAATATCTCCATGAAAGTCTCTGATAAGTTTTAACCCTAGTCGGGAGTTAGGTCAATGACCAGTGCGTTTGTGTGTATAGACTAGAAGCCAGCGAGCCCCAGCATAGTAAGATTCACTCCTTGTGGTCATATTATATATTTTTTATCGCGTTATGATAAGAAATTTATATGAGGTGCCGAAACAAAAAATGATCTACGCGTCATTCTCTTTACACTATGTTCGGCTTGATTTATGAACACAGGAGTATAGGCGCTGCAGCAAAATATCCACTGGATACAAGATGTTTAAAGATTTATATAAGTTACATTAGAACGGATTCTAACTTCCTTCAGTATATAGTTATAATCTCTTGAGATGGAAATTAGATTCCTTTGTGATGTTCTATTAATATTACCAAGTATATTGACCTTTATCTGATAAGTAGACAACAAACTTAATTGTTTTATCAGACTCCGCGGCAAATATTCTAGATGCTAAGACTATCTGTATTATTATATACCTACATAGCAGCTAGGAACATCGAAAGTAAATGCGCAGAAGCATAAGATCATTTAATTGAGCAAAGTAACAGGGAAAAATCTATAAATGGAGAGATTTACACATGGATTTAGGTACCTATCTATGGACGCTTTCTCGAATACTGAATAATCAACTAAGGGTAGGTTATAATAACTTTTAGCTAAAGATAGATAGATCATTGAAAGCGGCCGTTAATAAAGATCAGTAACAAACCCAACTATGGGACCAAGAAATTAATTCGTGACTATTAAATTAAGCTACGAAGAAACTAAAAAACTGATGGATACTAATAAATTGTAATAAAAATTGGCACAAAATTATTATTCATAAATTTAAAAAACAATTATAAAGTCAGACGCATTCACAGAACTCACACACTCACACACACGGACAGTTAGATGTTAATTAGATGATAAGCATAATATTTTGTATTTTAAAATCTGAACTATTTTTACTGTTATTTTAAATTTTCATATAATATTTAATTCTCTACGTGTATTGTTTTGTATTGCATTGTTATGTTAGCTGTGGAAGAGCTTACCTGTATCAACAGGCGTAAGCTTACTAGGTGACTATGACTATGAGTTCTACTTAATTATTGTAAACTGTTTTTTTTTTTAAATAAACATTTAAATTTTTTTTAGCATGTAGAATACTCACTCAATGAAGGAGTAGCCAACGAGCCTCGCAGCATGTGAGAAGAAGGCGACGATGATGACGTTGACGTGGCCGATACGAGAGGTGATGGCGTCCGCGCCGTACAGGAACGGGATACTGCTCAGTGTGCCCACGGTCACCGTTATTCCTGGATATTACAATTATTGAAGACATTAATAAGACAGAACTCACGCGTACTCAAGCGTAGAATTAGAGGCAGCCTTATTGAAACATTAAAAATACTAAGAGGTTACTATAATATTAAGGGAATAGAAAATCTGTCTGTCATCTTAGAGGACATCCGCTTAAACTATGGAGAATACCCCATAATAACAATCCTTTAAAGCACTTCTTACCGAATAGAGTGGTTTCTGAGTGGAACAAGTTATCTGCAACTGTAATACTGTCACCCTCAGTAAATACAAAAAATAGACTGGACAAACTTTAAATCGTACGACACACACGCATCAGCTTAATTAGCTGCTAGTGTTGCTTACCAATATAATAATAATAATAATTAATGGACGAAGGTGATATGTAGCAAAATTATGATTTTGAGAAAATTAAGTTCAAACTGTCGCTTAAACATTTCGGAATACGTCCTAAAGTATTAAGTACATAATATAAAGATCCGTCTCTAGATTCAAAGTACTTAATACTACTAGATATCCTAAAATGTTAAAGTGACTGTTTAAAGTCTATTTCTGGGTAGAATTCATTTCTTCATCGATTCATGTCTTCAATCCTTAACATTTCTGGATATTACAATAATTCCTAACATTCCTTGATATTACAACAATTTCTAATATTCCTGGATATTACAAACACACGTAGATGATACAGTTAAGGTCATGGAAGATCTGCTCAGTGCCCACGCTCATGGTTGTTCTTGGATATTAGAATTTAGAACAGTTCATAATATTCCTGGATTTGACAAACAATAAGATGTAACACTTGGTATACGCTGCTCTGTGTGCCCACGGTCACATTCCTAGATATTACAATTCTTAACATTCCTGGATATAACAAACACTTAGATGCTAGAAACATGGGTGATACTGCTCAGTGCCCAACTGCCCACAGTTATTCTGGGACATTGCAACAAGCCTTAAGAGGAAACACAACGCCTATTTTTCCATACAGAAATAGGGGACTGCGCCACACTTTCCTGAGGAAAGTTTCCTCCCTGGATAATGCCGCTAGAGTAACAATTTTTTTCGTTAATATCTATGAATATTATTTGTACGCCCCTATTTATCCTTTTTTAAGTTTATAATGATAACAATATATAAATCGGTTAAGTTTTCGAGAAGGAAATAGGGGCCCCCTAACGTCAAGTTTCGACCTCCGGTCTTCGGGGGGGAGTGATGTGGCGGTACTAGCGCCACAATCCTGCATCACGCTATCGAAGTTTTCTAAGCTACCACGCTATATATACGACATCTGAAAACTAGTACAGTGGGCTTCGGCCTGACCGGCATACCACCTTGCTCGGTCGGAGATCTCCCTTTGGGGCTTCCACACGTACCTACTCCCACAAGATTTTAATAATTCCAGTTCGTGCTGCAGTTTTCTCTATCGCGCTTGTGCTAGCTAGGCACTACGAGACAGCAAAATATGTTTTATAAATACCTATTTCATATTTCTCTCAACCTGGAGTTCCTCTTATAATTCTTAGATATTGCCATGACTTCGAATAAGAACAAGGTTTGTTAAATGTAGCGATTATATGAGCTCAAACGAATGGAGCTTATTAAATTCTACGACTGCAATGAAGCTTTAAAAACATGATATTCCTACTTTTAGATATTGGTCTGTTGAGCTAATGGAAGCATTTAATAAGCCTTTATATTCCTGCACATTACTCAATAGTGTTACGACTACACTTAAGCCAATAAACAATTTAACGAGTCTTTTTATTCCTAAATTACGCTTAAGCAAGTAAACCATGTATAACAAGCCAACCTAATTTAACTAGCACTACATTACCTTGAATTGGAAATGAAGGAGTATTTTGATTACGAAGCACTTTTTGCCGAGAAGTGAGGAAGCAGACAATTTTCCCATAAAAGTTTTAGTGGTAATACAAGCACATTACTTTTAAAATCATTTTATAGGATATACAATTTTGCTTCAAACATGTACACTTGTACAGTCGAAATTGTATGACTCAAAATTGTTTAAAAAGATCTATGACTATACCTTAATGCAAATAATACCTAAAATAAATACTAACGTATCGAGGTCAACTTACCAAGCAGGAAATTTGGTGCGCCCAATTCCTTCAAATATAAGAACAGGTAAGATTCTATGAAGCCCCAAAAATTGCCCAGGGTAAATAGGAAGAATATGAAAATTATGACGTGGGGCATTTTGATAATGTTTACTAAGTCGTGCAATAAGTTATCAGCTGGGAGCTTTGCTCCTAAAGGCATGACTGCCACAGTGATCGCCGATATTAGAAGCAAGACATCGTACGTGTAGAAAGCCGCTGAGTAGTCTGTGTATCCTGCAACAAAAGGTAAATATTGATTTACATTATTGACATTGATGATAGCGATTACAAAATACTACGTACCGACTTGTTTGCTCCTCATATCTATAAGCATGCCTGTGATGGGAGAGAAAATTGCCATTCCAATGCTGGAGAATAATCTTTCCCTTCCGAAGTCTCCTCCGTACTTCTGTATCATCATCAGCGCTATGGGATCCATGATGGTGACGCCAGCGGAAAGCATTATAGTTCCCATGAAACGCAGGAAGAAATAGATGTAGAATGTCTTGTCGTCACTCTCTTTGTAATCTGGTGGACAAATTTCTGGACCTCCTCTCCTGTAAATCATATATTCTTTAGGTCCATGTCGATGCCAGAAAAGTACATTTTAGCTTTATACAAAGTTACATTTAAGTTTATAATAATAATTAGCTTCCCACACCGATTTCGGTATCTGTGGCTTTTTTTTATTGAAACCGGGACATACACTTTAAAGCGCCCAAGTGTGTACGCAATACACAAAGACACTCACTCCTCCTTCAACGCTCATAACCCAATGGGACGGTTAACCGACACTACTGGCGAGAGAACAGACACAGGACCGACTTTTTACATGACCATTCGACGCATATGAATCATCTTTCTTGTCAGACAATTAGTTGATCAGGCTGCATTGTCCTAACCAAACTTGGAAACATCATTTTTTGTTTTTCTTCCGGGTCGAGAGCCAATTTCTATGGCACAAGGACCACAGAAACGTTACTAAGTAAGTTTATTATAAAACTAAAACTATAGATAAATTAAGTAGAGCTCTATTGGCATGCTATCTTTGTTATTCCCCCGAGCGCTGCCGCGTATTGAACAAGTTGACAGCCTCCTAACTTTAATAAGCATTTCAATATTCGACCTAGAGTTTGATTAATGTTCGCTATATTTTTTTTTAATTATTAGATTACTACGAGTGAATAAAGCACCTGAAGTCACATTTCTGAACCATACAGTCAGCTGAAAGCGTTACAAATCGTTCCATGGAAAGCTTCGTCATATTATGGACCATCACGAGACCACCGCATCTCAAGTCCTCCTTATCCAAAGCCGTTATATTCACCCCCTGAGCTATAAGAAGCTTCTCGCCAAATCTCGATCTGAAATCTGTAACTGTGTCGTTGTCGTCCTGAAATTAATTGATCAGTATAATTTTTTTTGCAAAGATTTTAGGTTCTAAGTTCAGTCAATTCCCTCCTTGACACCGCCACATACTTAGTACTAGTTAACTCAAACTCAAACTGTCTTTTTGATTATGTTTTAAATTAATATTAATTTTTTGTGTCTTTGTGCAAGATGAAAATAAACTTTTATTTCTTTCTTTATTTCTTAGTTAGGCTTTTAAAGCTACTGGGCTGTTAGGCTTCTAATATTTTATTGACATCTATGGCTGTTTTATGGTTAACATAACCATGCTTTTAGGTTGTTTGGAAAGAGATATTCTGTAAGCAGTAACACTGCCTTTTTGTACACTGTTATTACTTTATGATTGTTGTATGTGTTTTTTTTATGTACAAATAAAACATTTTCTATTCTATTCTTTGCTAAATTATATACATTATCTTTATCATCATCATCATTGCAATCATCATATCCTTAACCTACCCTTTCCATTTCTATTCCAAGCTGTTCTAGGGGTTCACCAAGGTCGTCATGAACTTCTATTTGGAAGAACGCTGAATCATTATACTCCTCATCACTTTCGTCAGTCATGTTATGGAAACTAAAACAAATATTTTTTATTAACATCAAGACCTATCTACTACCAGATACAAGACTTCGTACAAGATGGCAGAGGATTTAAAGAAACAGTTGTACACAGCTTAACCGATTTTTATTGAATACATTATTTTGTATGCGACTATATTTGCAGACATCGAATATATTATATATTCTTCCCCTCTTTCACCCCCACCGACCAACAGTTTTTCATCAAACATATCTAAGAACACTCGCATTTAAGTGGCCTATAATACAAAAAAAAACTAAATTGAAATCGCTTCATCCGTTCCGGAGCTTCCAGACAAGCAAGTTAATGGTGTTACACCACTCTTTTTCTGTCGGGAGTTAAATATTTAAATCAGTAGTTTAACAAACTGTTTATAAGGGTAAGCGATTACCAAACGGAAACAAAACCGCCAAATAAATTGTGTTTTCAGCAATAGTACACAGATGCGTAGGTTTTTATCGCCACAAAATCCCAGGGCTTTGCGAAAGGCTTAACAGTCCTTAGAATTGCATGATTTTAAACAAAGTTTGCTTTAGAATTTGCTACTTTAAACGTAATGTGACGTATTCAAAAATTGAAGATAGTAAAAGCCGATATAGAAGCTGAAATAACAATTTCATGCTTCGTTAGTAGGTAGTTCTTTAACTTAGCCTTAGCTTCCCTAAAAAGTTGTATGTAAAAACGGTGTAGTTTTGGGTGACTGTGGTCGATTTTATTGAAACCAGACTAGCTACCTAAAGTTTGTGCGGAATACACATGGACCATACTTGTCACTCTGTCAAGACAATTTTGTAACCAGCCTGTATATGGTCCTTGGACTCGAAACAAGATTTTTAGTTGTTCCGAACTGTGATCGAATGCATGACCTTCAAAGTCAAGAGCCAAGCTTCTGGACTGCGTATACATATTAAAGTATGCATAGCTTTAAAAATCATAAAGCGTTTAATCTAATTCAAATAGTCGAATTGTCGGGGGCACTTCCGTGCCCCTAGATAAAAGCAAAAACTAAACAGCAGCCATCACTATCACAACCACTCATTCCTCAGGCTCGCGTCTCTCTACAATGTTAGTAGTTCGCCATGTGTTGGGCAACATAGTCATGGCAAACTATTTGTGGCTAACCTTTTGTGACTGATTTCAATAGTGCAACGGACACGTTATACAAAATATCAGTTACAAAATTCGTCATATTTGTATGGTAGAACAATCCGCGGTAAAATCAGTGAAAAATAAGCCTACCTACAACAAACCAGGCATTGTAAAAGATCATAACACAGCCCCAGGGGCTGTGTAATACCATTATTGAACTGCCTGGAAAAATACGGCCTTAAACTGCCTTGTTCTTTTTCATATTACAACGACATGTTATTCTCAATGGATCCACCCTAGATTGGTTGTCTGAAAGGGACATTCGGAAGCAAGTCAAGTTTCACGTGACCGCTGACTGGCTGTCAATAAGTGATTGTAATACGAAAATTTCCGCCCGCAATATTGTATGGCGTAAACTAGCTGGAATTAAGAGCTTGTAATAGGCCCCTTGGACCCTTTTTGCTAGCCTACTTAAACTTGAATGCAATCTCATCTAGAGCTAGAGCGCCAACAACCCGCTAGATCAGTTTGGCGTACAACATTACTGTAAAGTGTAACTTAAATAAATAAACCATTATAAAAAAAACAAATACCTGCTATTCGACAAATTCGGCGGGTGTATCTTATGCGCGATGGGAAAGTCAATATCATCGGTTTCATCATCATCAGGTACAGGCGGTCGTTCCGTCGGCCGGGACAGCATGCAGTGGTCCACGCAGCGGTCCAGGATGAAGTCCACCTGCTCGTCCTCATCAGGACACTCACGGCTTGGGCATGGACTCCACCAAACCTGAACAGATTGTCTCTGATAAAGAGGCACTTTATGGAGAGCAAAATTTAGCATAAATTATTATATAAATTTAGTAGAGTCTACGTTTTTCGTTAAAACGTTATTGCGCTAAAGAATGTAGCCTAAAGTAAGTAGTAAAAATAAAATTGCTGCCATACAGCAAACGTGACTTTTGTCGTTCCCTTCCACCTCCTCCCTCCTCCTCTGGAACCCTTCGAGTCCGACTCGCACTTAGCTGGTTTTTTCACTGACTACTTATTATTGAAATAAACCAATGTCCCGTTTTGAGTCCAAGAATAAATGTTCACATTAGCTATACCAATTGTATCTGGCTGATTTTGGCATTTGGATAATTTTACAGAAGACAATTCCAAATTCAACTTAGGTAAATGTGAGATTTTCATTTGTTTATTGATAAATTGAGTGATTCAAATAAAGAAATACGATACATTATAAAATTTTATTACAAAAAAGCTAAAAAAAAATACGTAGTTAATTAATTTAAAAAAATGAAAAAAATAAATAAAAAACGTGTTAAACGTGTTATAATAAATTTCCTTTTCTTTCTTTCTTTCAAAAATGCAACACAAGTCGCGAAAAAAATTTGCGTTTTTCCCGGCTTGTGCTCCCCATGGCAAAAACTTATCGAACAAAATAGCAAAAATAGCACCTATATGCTTTAGTCAATTGTAAATAAACTTTATAGAAAATAATTTTGATTTTTTATAAAATAAAATTCCCCAACCTAATATGTTAGATCTAATACGTCAAGAAGGAAGACAGTAATCCAGCGCGACTTATGCGTGAATTTTTCATTCTCTTAACTAATGATTGCGTCAACACTAGACCGTCTCGGACCGGACGGGAGCGATTTGCTCGAATTCCCAAAGGACAAGAGTTGTTTATAGCCGTGTAATAGCACCAATTTCTACCATCCATTACGAAACAGTTTACCTCCACAGTTTTCTTGATGGGATGCCGCATCACGTACGCCGATGGCATCACCCCCGGAGTCTCCTGGTGGGGTATCAGCAGCAGGGAATGATGGAACGCCGCGTTCAGAATAAGCGCGGTGATCACCACAGGCTTATACTCTCCGAAACGGTCCACCAGAAATCCTAAAACGGTGAATCGTTTAAGAGATTGTTACTCGCTACCACTTTAGTACAAATTCGTCTAAATACCTGTAATGGGGGGACTCAGGAACGTAGTGAAGGGCAACGCCAGGTACACGAACGATATTTCGGGTACAGTCAATCCTATGCTCTGCATGTGGATGGTCAGATACGGCAGAAGCGACGCCGTGGCCCCGTACATCACGAACAGAGTCACTTTCAACATAACCAAGTTGGGGTTGATCCTCAAACTCACTATCAACCTGCGAATGCATCCCGGGTTCTCCTCGTCGTCCATGTTTTGAAAATAAACCTTTTTATTATCCGAATCTGTCATTTCATTGCGGACCGCTTTATCGTGAAGTATCTTATCGACTACCGCTCCTCGACGCTCGGAGTTGTTTATAGTTGGTGTTGTTTGGTTAGGGATTAGGCGGTGAGACGGGAGGGAACCGCGGTCCCGACTGCCAAGTGGAAGCGGTGAGGACGCGGGGCCAATTTACAGATAATGGCGAATTATCCTCGTTTAAGAAGTGTGACGACCATTGGTGGGGCTGGGACCTTGCGCGTAATGGCCGGGACAGAATAGCTCAGGTGCCGAGGAAAGTAGGTGAGTTGATTGCTTCTAGAATACAGTTCTTTATTTTAAATAAAGTTTCTGTGGGTCCTTGTTACGATTTTACGATTTAATTTCCTACAAGTAAGGAAACACTTTTCGCACATCTATATATTATCAAAATTACTGGGAAATTGTAAATGTCCAAGAGAGTTGATTACTCCTAGAATATTATACTAAATATTTATCTAAAATGCCAATATTGTAAAGAGTAAAGATTTGTCTGTTTGCATTTATTAAATGGCTCCGAAACTGATGGACCGATTTTGATAACATTTGCTACATTAGGACAAAGGGTACTTTCTATCCTGCTAGATTAACTTTTGCGCGCACAAAGTCGCAAGCAAAATGTAGTAGCTTATAAAAATAAATTGTTGCAAAACTTTCAGTTCACAAGAGATCTAGAAGACAACGAAAAGCTCAGCTGTGCTCAGAGAGTAGGTAAGTTGATTGCTTATAGAATTTAGAATAGAATAGGAAATTCTTAATTTATTCACAAAGGAACACACACAGCAATTATAAAATAATAGGAAGAACAGTACAGCAGTATCTTCCAGTCAATATAATTATGTTACTTCTATTTCATAAAATAACCCAGATACAAAAATTGTTTACTTCATAAAAGTGAGTGTTGATTACTTCTAGAACGTATAGTTACTTCTAGAAGTAATCAACGACTACACTATTCTGTTAAAAGCAAAAACAATAGAAACGTGAGGAAAATAACCTGCTTGTGTAGAAGGCTGCTTGCTGATAATCTTCTGATTCTGGATGCTGGATTAGGTAACTGCAGTGCATTCTGGCAATCTTTTATGACCTGAATGTGTGAAAACCTTTTATAATGACCGTGGCAGGCGGGTTGGCGAGCGGGTTAAAATTCGGTCCATTTCCAGATATTCAATTCCTCTGTCGCCTTTTACGAGACCCACGGGAAAGATGGTTTATAGGGTGATGCTATTCTTATTCCTGCACAACCATGGATATCACAATAAGTGTCGTAATCCACTAGCGCCACTTTGTGTTAAATTAATAACCCGGAGTAATTTGGCGCAAGTGGTCCTTAGAGAGTGATACTTGCTATATTTCGGCGATCTTATAAACTCGTTTTCAATAACACAGAACTGGGTTTGTATTTAAAATAGATCAGGGATTTTTTTTTATACCTAACTACCTATTTTCCATGCGTAGTTCCACTCGTACTTTACGTGCAAAATTTTTACTTACAAAACAATTAAAGTAATAAAATATAATTTACCATAATATTAAGTAAATATCTATAAGAGATAAGGAGCAATAATATTTAATAAAATTTTATACAAAAATATAGGATTCCTTTAATCCGTGTTTATAATTTAGGTTTCTAATATTTCTATCCGTCGTTAGATGGCACTTTTAAATATAGAGGTGCACGTCACCTAATTATTATCTATGAATAATAACATGCTACGTACATATTAATAAGTTTCATATTATTATATTAAGAAAAGTATTATTAGGCTCATACGTTTTGTACACTAAACTAAAACTATTGCATAATATAATTATTTACTTATTTACTATAGGTAGGTACCTAACTAGTATAGTCTTGTTTCTTGTCGTTGTAACTTGTAAGATTGTTTGTGGCATTGTAAATGGAATAGGACTCAGACATTAAACCGTATTAATTTTTTGTACTTATTCGTTTAGTTTCTAATTAAAATATCCGTTTACACTTTATTCTCCTAAAAAATTAAGAATAAAACAAAATCCTGAGCCAAAATGTTCAAATTTACAAAGCGCTTCTTCTTCAAAAATTAACTTGGTTAATTCGCGCCATCTATTAGAATGTTCTCGAACTTGAAACTACGGCAGCACAGATAAAACATCATAACAAACTTCGTATGAAAATGGTCGAATATGATAAAAACGAAATAATACTATATTTTCACTCATATAAAAATATTGTTATATTACATATAAAAGTAAATAACTATTTTAACTTTTAAATAATATTATATTTACTTAAAAATTTAAAACACATTTCGTAAGGTGGTGCCATCTATTGACTAAAGTGATTACTAATAATGAAATTTAGTCTACACTCTACTGCAAATTGTCAACCATAGTGCATTGCGCATAAATGGCCGCCATGTTGCTGCCGTCTGAAAGATGTTCACATCTGTGTGTGTTTACTAATGAATTTTAAGAACTTTCATACTTAAATTATCGTGTTTGTGAAATTGTGAGTGTAAAATGTTTTCTCTAGATTATATATTTGTGGTTTAAAATTCTATCAAATGTCTGTGAGGCCAATAAACAGTGAAAATTTCATTAGGTAGTCATTCGAGTCGGGACGGCATAATGGCTGACAATCTGATACAAAAGTCACATAAAACTAGCGAAAAAAACAAGTATAACAACGTCGTTCATCGTACTACGAGTGAATCTCTTCGACTTAATGAGTCGGAAAAGGGAGTGACTCACCCGACGAGTCTTCAATCCGCCCATAACCCAAGGAAAATATCTTCCTTTCAGATAACCAGTGTCACTGTTGGGTCTCGGGTGAGCACTGATGCAGGCGAGGACTCCGCTGACGATCTGGATGAATCTCACACCGATGACATCTCAAGGGTAACAGACATAGAGAATGAGACACCCAGTTACTCTGAAGATACCTTCTCGAAAGACGATGTGTTTTACAACGCCTCAAGTACATCGCTAGGTTGTGCACCCGTGATCCCGACTAGTTCTCAGTACGGTCTCGCTATCGTCGGTCAGGAAAACAGTACCAACCAGGTAGGGGCCAATAGCAACAATACAGAAGTGAATGATATGCACGTCAGCGTAACGAACGCCGGGTCTGGCAGCATTATTAATCTTATTGGTAATGCTAAGCCACAAGAAGGGATGAAGGAGATACAAGAACATGTCCGGAATGAGAGATTTAAAGTGGTTAAAATAGAGAGCACGGAACCTTTTCGTCGCGGCCGTTGGATGTGTATGGACTATTTGGACCATACAACTACTCAACAGAACCCCCCAATAACTTTGAACAACAACTTGGATGTGACCGAGAATAACCTACAAGCACCGGACAGTGGTTGTGTTATAAATGACAATCAATATGATGATATGTGTAACGATAAAGGGCCTAAAGATCAACAGAGTGTTCCAGTGCAACAAATTGAGCAAAATGTCCAGAAGCAGTTTCCAATGCTATCCCCTGGACAGTCATTAACTCAGCCGATTAATATAGTACAACAACAAATGCCTGTTAACCAGGCTGTGTCAGTACAATCGCCTCCGCTAGAAATCCCTCAACAGATGCAGGGACAAAACTTACAGACAACCCAGCAGGTTGGTCAACAACATCCCCAGAGTATGACCCATATTACTATGCAGAACACTGCACAGAATCACCCTCAGCCAACACAGCAACAGCAAGTTCAACAGATCCCACAAAGCTTCCCACAACACCAGCTGCAGCAAGTTATTGCACAGTCCCAGGGTATTGCAATGCAACAGATACCTATGCATCAGCAGATGCCACAACAAATGCAACAAATTCCTAATCAGCAAATGCAACAAATTGGTCAACATTTGCCGCAAGCGCAGATCACTAGTATGCAAATACAACAACCTTTGCAACAAATGCAAGGTATGCCAAATCAGGGGCAATTGACTGGCCAGCAACCACAGATGCAGCAGCTCCAGATGCAACAAATGCAAAGCCAGCCTAACCCTCAGATACAACAACAACAAAACTATCAAATGCAACAGGCACAGATACCAAATATGGGTCAAAGCCATCATCTGCAGCAGCAGCAACAGATGGGGTCCCAACAGGCTCAGCTTCAACATTTGTCTAGTCAGGCCCAAATGCAGGCTCTACAAAATCAGCAAATACCAAATCACATGCAACAGATGCAATTACCTACTCAAATACCTAACCAGCAAATGACGCAGATGCAAACTCAGATGCATCAAATCCCAACGCAGGCACAGCAGTCTGTAGTACCAGGGATGCACCCACAAATGCAACAACAGGGTATGGCTGTGCCTCAACAGCAATATAATCAAGCTGTGAACCAACAGGCCAACCAGTCTATGATCGGAGCAAGTATTTCGTCCTCCCAGCAACCAATGGTACAAACTCAGCATAATGTACCTCAGTACCATACTCAGCAGTCTCAGATGCCTCAGCATCAGCAGGGCCAGACTCTACCCCAGGAGGTGCTGACCAGTATTGTCACATCCCAGCAAGGTGCAACTCTACCTTCAAACTTACAGCCGATGGTATCACAACCCCAAGGTGCGACTCTGCCAAATAATCTTCAGAGTTTGTCTGGACAGCAGCAATCTACAGTACATACTATGGCCACTCAACAGGGTAATGTTCCCCAAGGGAATATACAAATTATGGCCCAACAGAATATGCAGATGGCTCTAGACGGGAATCAGCCTAGTATGCAGATACCCGGCTCAGACCCTATATACATGCAGCAAGCCAATGTTGGTCAACAGATGCCAACACACATGGCCCAACCACAGAACATGCTTCAAACTCAAGTTAGTGGCCAGGGGCAGATGGGCGGTGTACAATATGTTCCTAATCAGTCGGTGCCACAGGTGACAATGGCTCATCAGAATATACCAATGTCGATGCAGCAGGCTATGCCTGTCGGAATGGGCAGCGGAGTCCATGCCAGTGTAGTCCAATCCCAAACTAACATGGGATTAACTTATGGTGGTGTTGTTCCGGTGATGTCGCAGGGTAGTGTTGCTTCAGTGGAAGCCGCCGTGTCAGGAACTAATTCTCCAGTAGTGTCTATGCCAGTAAGTTCCACTGGTTATGTGACTAACACACCTCAACCGGGCCTCGATAGTCAGGGTTTCGGTAGCCCAGTGAGTGCTGTAGTGTCCCATGCGATCAGTGGTGCAGTGAATGTGAATTGTGATAGTGCCCTGGAATCTGCTTCGGAGGGAATGCAGGCTGGTGATGCAGCAGATGGCAAGGAGGACTCGCAGCCGGCCTCTCAGCCCGAGGATGAAAGGTCAGTTGAATTTTTATCACTTATAATATTGTGCTGTGATTTTAAATTGATAATGTTATTCAATTATTATTGAACTGTTGCATTGATAAGCAAAACTGATAAGAGTATTTTTAAGTGATATTACTTCATCACCCTGACATGTGATAGTGTAGAAAAATTATTATGAATGTTACTTTTTACTCTCTAGAATAATAAATAATAATGTTTATTTGTAGGCTAAGAGAATTTTCTCCAGAATTTCCCATTCCGGAGAAAATTCAGGTCACAGAAAATAGAACTCTGGAGCAATATAATAGAGACTTGAGTAATTTGTTAACAACTTATGTTATTAAGTAGGTACCACTTTTACGTTAACGATTTTGAAATCATATTATTATGCAGATGAGGCAGACCTGCAATATGCATCCCAATTACAAATCACAAATTTGTGATAGGTTGGTGTGCAGGTATTTTTAAACATGAACTTTCAGTTTTATGACTTTGCTTTGGCTGAGAAGTTGGTTGGTTGCTAAAAGACTAGACATTAGGTAATTAATTTATTTATCTTAAGTGTCAATTAATTAAATACTAGCTGACCTGTGCCCACTTCGTTGAGCATGGATACCGTTTAAACCTTCCTGGGACTTCCTACAATATTACAAGACCAAAAATAGCCAAATCAGTTCAGCTGAACCACGAATATTTCAAGACTAAAAATAGTCGAATCGGTTTAGCCGTTCTCGAGTTTTAGCGAGACTAACTTTAAACTACTAAGATTTTTAAATATAGCCTATGTTACTCAGTTATAATGTAGCTTCCTAATGAAAAAAGAATAATAAAATCGGTCCAGTACTTTTTGAGTTTATTCGTTACATACAAAAATACAAATCTTTCCTCTTTATAATATTAATGTAGATTGACTGATCAATACATGTTGCTAATGGCCCTCAGAAATCTACAATTCTATGGAATTACAGCCAATGTAAGAAAAACTATAATTGCCGAATGACATTTTAAGATGTGGGCGACATACTGTTAATTAGATAGTTAACTATTTATTTAATGAAATGTAAAAAAAATGTTATTTAATCTATATTATAGGTACCTACTATAATGGTTTTGCTGAGGTCAATGTGCGTGGATTTATTTGCTTCAGACTTTCATCAATAATATTAACAATCAAATTTTATTAAAAATAATATGATGAACAAAAATACTGTACATCATAATATTTGCGAAAGAATAAAAATCAAATTCCCCGCGCTAGTGATGTGAAATATCTCACAATTTTATCGATATTCGCAACATGACAGATCGCAAGATTGTAATCGTGTCCAAGACATTGGTTCGCACATGCAAATGCGTCTATTTGCGGGAACATCTCATCCGTAGACAATGGACGTTGTTTTGGTCGCGTTCGGTCGCGGCGTGCACCGGCGAACGGAATCCGACGTCCCTTTGATGCTGTTTATTTTGCGCTTCGTCCTGTACGTAAATAGGTGGTTGACACGCACTGCACAGTGCATGGTGCGTACGGTATGCGTGAATCATTCCCGGCGCTCGATTAAGCCGACCAAAAAAGAATGGCATTCTTTTAGTCTGCCTGCGTTAATTCAGACGATGACACAATTAGGCTTAACGGCATACGCGGTACAGATTAGATTATGTTTGAATAAATATGGCGACAACGGATAATTTCTTTGCATCCGTTGTGGTTTTGATTTACAGTATTGTACGTTCGGTTTCATATAATTTTCAGACCTCATTTACTATTGATGATTCGTTCTTCTGTTAAATTGGTTTATTAACAATTAAAGACATGAATGGATGAAGGTGATATGTAGCAAAATTATGATTTTGAGAAAATGAGTTACAACTGTCACTTAAAAATTTTAGAATATGTACGTCGTAAGGAATTAAGTACCTACATTCATCTAAAGACCCGTCTCTAGAATCAATGTACTTAATACGCTACTACATAATATCCTAAAATGATTAAGTTTCATCGATTCATGTCTTCAATTATTCTAATTCATGTCGGACTGCTAGTGATGTTATTGTAAGTACTGACAGAATCACGAAGCGAATAAGCCGGCGCCAACGCAACGTCATCGGCGTCGCCGGTAAGCGAGTCGATATCGGAAGGTCGTGAAATTCGACACTCTCCACTCGCTCGAATGATATGCATCACTAAATTTAATCTCATACCTAGAAAACGCGCCGTTTTTGATCTGATAGTGATGTGCACTTAAAACTATTGACCTAATTAACGATAAACAGTCGGATCTTCAGCACTTAAAATGATATAAAATGTTAGATTCGGTTTATTCTCGCGAATGCCGTAATACAAAAAATATCTAGCGCTGGAAAGTGCTTTTTTATCCCACTACGGCAAAGCCAAAATGCAGTACTTACCCTACAATTATAATTTACGGGGTCGAATGAAAAAAGTGATCATTCTAAATAGGTAGCTACTTAAACAGCATTTTCCAGGTCAGGTAACTAATCGGACAGATCTCGTTGAAATCAGTTCAACATGCGAACAGTAGGTACTCGGTACTTGGATCGTATTGTCCTTTAAGTCCCTTGATTAGATAATGGAATAGGTATTTTGAACCAATGAGTAGGTCATGGTCTGTAGTCAAACAGGTGCTAACATACACTTTACGATGTGAAATTTCTTTTAAGCGATTATCTTCTTAATAGCTCATTGTTTCTGTATCAAGTTACCTTTTTTTTCGTTCACGGAATCCATACCATCAGATTATTATCAGTAACAACAATTTAATGTTTATCTATACTTCTATTCCTAATAACAGGTGAAGAGTTTGAATTCGCTAATCTCTAGAAGGAAGATATTCTTAGGAGGCTATTAGGCTATGGTCATCTTAATACATGGTAGTATGAGAAGAACACCAATGAATTATGTTTCGAGATCAGAGGTTTTATTTTACTTCGTAGATCGCATACAAAGTCACACAGTATTTCAAAACATGGAATTGTTTACCCAACTATGGATACCGAAAATAATGCCAATCCTCTTTATTTCTCACTATCCCATGAATATAAAATTTTACTACATCATCTACCTGTGAAAACCACCATGTACACCGTGTCTCATGGTCCATAATATATCAAGCCCAATATAGTCTGAAAAGAAGAATGAAGGAAGGAAGAAAATCTACAAATGTCTAAAATGGCTACAAGGAGTGAATCTTACTATGCTGGGGCACGCGGGTTCCTTTTCTATACACACGAACGCACTGGTTGTTGACCTTATACCGCACCGGGGTTAAACTCATCTGTTTTGTAGTCACAAACTAATAGAGCGATCTGTAATTGCGATTTGTCGCATAGTAGGTAATTTAATATGAGGTGCCAAAACAAAAAATGCTCTACGCGTCCTTCTCTTCAAAATATATTCGGCTTGATCTTGATTGAAATATGAACCATGGGACACGCTGTATAGCTATCACAGTTCTTGAGAGACAGACAGCGAAGTATCCTAAATAGGGTCCCGTTTTAACCTTGTGCCTACGGAACCCTAAAAGCCAACGTTAAAGAAGTGTACAGTTTCTAAGATGCAGTGCTGGCGTGCTTGTGTTGGTGAAAGTGGATGCACAAAATTCCGCAAGAAAACTTCTCGTTACTCCGCGATCTATGCTCATTTACACGTAGCCGCCCGCAACTTTGCGTGATACTAATGTCTGTTTAATGATGATTATCGGCGTTCTCATTGCTGCCATTTTGCAAAACGAATGTACCGATTTAAAAATAAAACGACATTTTTACATTATAGGTAGGTACATGGATACTGTAAAGTCTGAGGACAGTAGGGACAAGAGTACATAAGAATGTAGTTTTGGAAGTTTATTTTTATTTAGACCTACAAACCTACATTGCCGAGAAAAATAAATAAAAACTTCCAGACCGTATGACGCCAGTGAAGTCGTTTGTCTGTGGCAATGACAGTTTTTAGATTCGAATATATTTCACGCCTAGTTTACCTACGAAATGTTTTTCAAGGGGTAATTAGTTAATCCTTCATTAAATATCATGTTATCCCTCTCGTATTCCCTGTCAATGAATGATAAGGTTTAATTTTAACAAGCCGTTAACACTAACAAGCGTTGGTGAAATCGGGACTAAGTTATTTGGATTTTTATGACTGTTATCGTGATCAAAGCCATGATTTACCGCTGGATGCGCTTCTAATTAATGCCAAAACGATCAAATCCTGGCTGAGCGCCAGCGCCGAATCCGAAGTATAGGCATTCTATGTTTCTTGTACACGTCCTAACTTTTGTAATAACCCGCGAGAGGAATCTTATTTCAGCTTATCCCTGACGACGGTATGTCATTTCAAGGTCGATAAATATCTAATCTAGCCAAGATGCCAAGTAACATTTTTGGACTGAAATTTCAGTTTGTTAAAAACTTTTGCGTCAGTTGAAGGAAAAGTAAAAGAAAATGATTTTCTTAATATAATATTTATAAACCTATAGGTACTTTTAGAATCATATTTTTGAAGTTAATGAGAGTAACATATAACATCCAATTTAATTTCAAATATAACCCATCGTTACTAAAAATGTAAATTCATCTACTTTTTAATATCTACAATTCTCGTTCTTTTTATTGTTTGCATTAGGAGCACTTAAGGATCAGCAGGCTTACTCCCGACACAATCGAGAATCGAATTAGTGCGATCTCAACGGCTTTTGGTGATTTATTTGGTGGATTACTTTGAAACTAACCAGGATAAAGAAAATCGTCAGATCGTAACTTTTTGTACTCCCGACCATATCAATCGACTGAAAGTCAAAATAAACATACGTCAATTGATTCGGGAGTACGCAGCACGATCAAATCTGAATCAAAATCGAATCGGGAGAGTAAGGCTCCTGATAGCAGTGAGTTGATCGCGTAAAACGTATCTACGGATGATCAACTGCGTGTAATCAATGCTTAGCGCCAGGCCAGACGACCTCCAAGTTGCGGCGCAATAGCCCACAGTAAACGGTTCTGTAAGTGAACTTAAATGACGCGTATCTTTGTTCTTCGCGATAGATTATGCTGATCAGGAATTGAGACTTAAGCTCGAGAAAGTTAAAAGCAGGAATCGCACTAGCCTTTGTTCTATTTAATATGTGGTATTTTACCTTGCTATCCTTATTTGGTTGTGAAGCAAGACAGCTATTCTCCACTATGTGTCCTATATTTATCTATTCTTTACCATGCTGCAGATGCAGACATCTACTAAACGAGTGCTAATGGGCCGAACGCTGATTAAAGTTGGGCGCCCTCCTATTCGCAGTTCTTTAGCGGATTGACAAGAACAGCATGTGACTTGAGAGACACTTAATTTTAGTATCGTTTCACAGGCTGTAGTGCTCGCTCTATTTGTTTGTTTTTATTATCTATCTGGTCATGATTCTGGCAATTCACTCAATTCAATGGCAATGTGATTTGTGCTAAAAATCAAAATGCAAGAATTCGCTTGCGAATATAATTAGTCAATTGATATATAGTCGGCTCTGAGATTACTCCCAGGACAAGTCATATCATTTTCCACATCTCCACAACGTGAGCCCAGTAATAATTACTGTAGAATGTCGATAAGCAGGTTCTAGTCTAGGTTTCAGAATAGGTGTACTTTGAAAACTCTCGTAGCGGTATCAAGTGGATAAGTCTAGGGTTGCCATCTCATAATTTTGGCAACCAGTACAGGAGGATGAACCAAAAACTTTCGAGCCCAAAACTCGGTAAATATATTTTTTTAAAACGGTCAAAAAGTCATTACTTACTGTTAAAAATTGTTATTATAGGTGCTAGTTGTCTTTTTTTAATTAAAGCAGTTTATTTGCAAATGATACCTCTCTTTCCCCGCCTCTCTCCCGGGCGCCACCTAAACTAGGACTAAGGGATAACTAGAACGGATGGCAACCCTAGAGCAGTCTAACTCTTTGTTTTGTTTCGTGTACATAATTCACTCATTAAGGAGCGATGAACTTAAAGGATATCTCGCACATTCCGAGAATGCCTCCACGCCGACTAATTAGTTTCGACCTTAACTTACTGAATTCAATTAAAATACTTTATTTCATCTCGCATTAATGTTTGGCACCGGGTTTACTATAGTCTTTTTAGAATATGGAATGGAGTTTTATTAGAGCCTGTGCAAGTGACTTTTTGTTAAAGAATGTTGTACATGGTGTCTCTACAATACAAAAGTTAACGAGCAAATCTGCCCTGGTAATTAATAAAGCAGTAAGTCAGAAAAGGCGGTTTCTACAAAATTACACTTAAAGTTTTATATTTTAGTACCATTTTCCCAAAACCTTTTCTGACTTACTGCTCTATTAATTACCAGTGCAGAAATGGCCTTTTATTTTACATATATATATATACATATATCCTAACCACTGCAACTCCTATGTGGCCTGGATAGTCCATGGTAAAAATCTGAATGAGCTCAGGGGTGCCAAAAGGACATGCTAGATATGTCTGGGGGCCCGGAACAAAATTAATCAGAAGAATAAAAAGGTAGAATTTTCCAGAACATCTCCTAGAATGATGTGTCAAGTCACAATTCTCCAAGAGTAATTGCCTACGACTATCAAAATTAAAACCCAGTAGTGATAGCTTTTCTAAAGTGGGTCTTAATTTTTTGGACACTACAGTCAGATCACACCGTACCCAGTAAATTCTTAAGTTGATCGTTGTGTTATTTATACTTGTAGTATTTCAAGTCAATCCGCTTACTTATATTTCTGCGGGCACTAAATGTTTTGACGCAAATGAAAAGTCATGAATGGTATGTTTTTTCTGTTACTTTGGACCGGTTTCGAATGATTTATTGACGATAAATCATTTCATTAATTCTTTACGTACGAGAGATAAACAAAGGAGAAAAAAATTAACGGATATCTTTTAGACTACCTTTAGTCAGGCAATAAAAACGTGTCGAATGCAAATCCTATTTATTGAACCAATATTTTGCAATTCCGTCATTCTTTGCCCCCAGTGTGTACACTTCACACCGCAAGTGTTAAAGTTGATCAAATCAATCGGGCTATTGTGTTTACTCGGAATAATTGTTATCTCGGTTCGTTAACTGATAGTGTAAACTGATAATCGATATCTACTTGAAGTTTTCGGATTTGATTCTCGACGCAAAAGAGGCCTTTAAAGAATCATCTAAAAATACGTCCTCAATTAATCTCACCTCTACATTATCACACCTATTCAATATTAATAATATACCTGTGGACGCTTCGCACCACGTCAATCTGCCCCCGTGCTAAGCGTCCGGAGAACTTGTGTTACAGGTACCAGACAAGGGAAATACAATATTTAATACTTTTATTCTATACACATATATGTAAGATTTTTAATTTATTATACACAAATTTAATAAACTTCCATGACTCGGGAACATTGAAAACTTTTTGTTCCCTCTATAATAGACCCAGAGTAACCTGCAATGCTCCTTTATATTATGGGGCTAAACTGGGATTCATATTTAACCCAGATCGCATGTATGTACCTATCTTCTATGTGAAGCCTCACTCCTCGATAACGATAAATACCCGACAACTTTCTTTACAAAAATATAATCTTATTGTGCCATCAGAATATCGTTTTGAGTTTAAAATAAGCTCATAAACATATCCAAGAGAGATACCATCTGTTTCATGATCCGGTGCCAGCTGCATCTGCGACTGCTGCATCAGGAAAAACACGGTCAAGTGTAACTTCACACTTACAATTTAGAGTATAGTATAGGGGCCTACGGAATAATTATTTATTACATATAAAATTGACACTACATCAATCTGGACCCATGGAGTATTTTTTCGTAGAACTTGTACTAGACAACGGAAATATATTTAATACTTATTAACTGTATCGCATACATATTATATTTAAAACACATCCATTACCCAGGGTCACAGAAAATCTTTTGGTTTCAATGGCCGGATTCGAACCCGTGACATTCTTCCGTTTGTTCAGAGGACACATTACGACACAGAACTGTGGCGCACTTGCGCATGTCTGTTAAATAATAAACCTAGAGTTAGCCCCCTAATATTTAAGGCAGAATTATAAGTTATTCGGGATTTATTATAATTGATAATTACTATATGTCACTGGGCACTGTTGGTCCTTGGAATGGTAATGTTTAAACTCGCAAATAAATTCTCGATTGCTCGTTTAAAACGCGAGCTATAAATAACATATTAAACAGCGATTATCATGATCCGCATGAAGTGTAGTAAAGGTTCATTAGTCGCATAATAATCCATTATGAGTACAACGAGGCTTTGAATGAAACGTAGTTGACCTCACCGCAATGTTTAGATGCATTATAAATGTGCTTCTATTTTTACACAGCCATGCCTTTTTATAGAAATACCTAACCTACATGCGCTCCGAGTTTGTAAACAACGCGTGAAACGATACAAGATTTCTTTTTTTGATCTTTACCATCTAAGAAAGTTGGTCTAAAATAAAATAAAAATTGCTGATGGTGCTTGGCAATTAACGTTATTCTACATAAATGGCAGATGTGGCCGTATATGTTTAAGGAAAATATTCAAGCCAAAAAATCTTCACTTGGAGGTTCAGGTCTTGTCTCTTTAATGCCGCAAAGAATCTCATATAGGTATATGGGATTCTTTGCGGCATTAAAGAGACAAGACTCCATCGTATATCTGTCGGGCCTGTTAGAAAATGTTATATGAATATAAGTTTCCAAGTTGTACGACAGCAAAGTGGAAAGCGTAGGTGTTGATAAGGTAGGGTCTGGTTCAGGTTTCGTATCGGTTTATATCTCGGGCATATTACCTACTTGTTAGACTGCGAGAAATTCTACAAGTATTGTTTCTACAGTAATAAAGCCCTTTCCAACTGCAGTGCTATAAGGTTTTATATACGGCTGGAAAATGTCAGAAAAGTGTTCGATTGTAAAATATTTGGGAAAAGTTACTTATATGGTTACTTACCATAATAAAAGCTATGATAAGAATGTTTACAGAACTATTACGTATATTATCTTGGCATTTGCTTGTGCCGCCCAAATTCAGTGTGAAAGTCCACTGACGTGCCTACTACATGTCACAGTCGTCACATATCCTTATGCACTATATAAATGCAATACCAACGGCATAAGAGAAACAACCAACAGACTAGAGAAACGAAAAGATGTGTCTTCAACGTGGTATGCCCATTCTGAAGAACAAGCCTCAGTCGACAGCATAGCGTATTATTCTTTGAGCTGAATAATATAATCGTAGAATGAACCTGAAATAACAAAAATCTTAAAACGGCCTGGGGGCCTATTACAAGCTCTTAATTCCAGCCAGTTTACGCCATACAATATGGCTGGCTCGCATTTTCGTATTACAATTCAGATTAATTATTACGATCACTTATTGACAGCGGTCACGTGACACTTGACTTGCTTCCGAATGTCACTTTCAGACAACGAAACTAGGGTGGATCCATTCTCAATAACATGTCGTTGAAATATGAAAAAGAACAAGGCAGTTTAAGGCCGTATTATTGAATTGCCTGGAACCAGGCTGGTATTGTAACGTATCATAATACGGCCCCAGAGCAACATTTTGCCATATTGGCAATAAATCAGGAAAGCAATTTCAGGACACCGGAGTTTTGGTATTTTCATGATGAAGCTTAAGGATCTCGGTACACCTACTCCAATTTCCTCGCTCTGTGGCCTGGTGTAGTGCCGGAAACGTCTTTGGAATGGCACCCGGCCAAACCAAATGGACGTATCTTTTCAATATACGCAACGGACCGATTGTTATTTAATAGAGTATCGCGACATTTCCGAAAATATCCGATTACGTCCGGATCCATGATACACTCCGTATTCATTACACCAATGAATGCGAGAAGACAATTAAATAATTTGCATTTGTTTAGCCCTCGTATCCTCTGTTGCTTCTCTCGGAACTGGTTTTGTCTATTTTGATTCATTCAAAATTCAAAACGCAAATGTATAAAAATGCTATAGTACACATTCATGGATAGAGACAAATAATTTCGAAGAGCTACTTTGTAGATTGAACGTTATAATTAAAAATCTTTTAAAGCTTGTCATACACGTAATGACATACCCGAGGGATCCATCTGGAGCCTTACTCTCTAATCTGATTCCATTTTGATTCCGATTGATCGTGCCGCGTACTTCCGAATAAATTGATTCTCAGTGATTGATATGGTCGGGAGTACAAAAAGTTGCGATCTAACAGTTTTCTTTATCCTGGTTAGTTTCAAAGTAATCCACTAACAAAACATAAACTACAAGTCGTTGAAGTCGAGCTGATTCGATAGTCGATTGTGTCTGGAGTAAGCCTGCATAGGTAATTTTGTCCAGATTTTCTGGAGCCAACTAGCATGTTTGCAACATATACATACCGTTACGTGTATGGCTGTCATAAGAAAGGACTTCGTCAACGTGCATCTCTACGAAGGAATATATAATGTCTCTTTTTCATTTCACTCAAGCATCGCTTTACCATCACTTCGTATCTATAAAACTACAACTTTTCAGTTGAGTCAAAAAACTTAATAATTTTAGATTTTATTATGACATGAATTTTGGATGTATACTATGTAACATAACTGAACCTCATTTAAAACAATATTTTTATATTATAATAAAATCTAAATTTATCAAGTTTTTTGACTCTACTGAAAAGTCCTAGTTTTATAGATACGAGGGTGTGAATGTAAAGCGACGATATCCAGGAGCACGATTCTCGGGCAGTGGAAAAAAGTTCGAATATTAGTATATCCCGCTCGCACGCGCGCTAAATCTCATTTGCATGAGCGGGACAGACCGATAGTAAAAACTAAGTTCGAGGCCTGAGAATTAGGGCCCTGGGCCCTGATTACGTAACTCCGGTCGCTTTTCCGTCTCTCGAGATCAACTGCCATTGTGACGTTACATCTTTTTAAAACACGATTTAAAAAATGAATATGTCATAATTTTGGCGTTTTAACTTTTTAAATCGTGTTTTAAAAAGTTTAAACATCGCAATGACAGCTGATCTCGAGAGACGGGAAAGCGACCGAAGTTAGGTAATCAGGGCCCTGATTTGTCGGATCTATTGTCACAATCAGTGTATCTCTAATCAAAATGAATGCTTCTGTGAGACATAGATAAATGGGATTGCCACCTTATTATCGTTGCGGTTGAACGAGATCTCCTATTTGCAATCAATGAGGATTTACATAAATCGCGGAGCCGGAGCGACCTCGCATGCGAAATGCGCATTTCAAATTTCTATC
The DNA here is from genome assembly GCA_905187575.2 of Celastrina argiolus. Classification (NCBI taxonomy): domain Eukaryota; kingdom Metazoa; phylum Arthropoda; class Insecta; order Lepidoptera; family Lycaenidae; genus Celastrina; species Celastrina argiolus. The sequence goes on from LR994585.1 coordinate 17,370,486, forward strand.
TTGTACCGTTTAGTGCTTGCATCGTCGATAACGGCGACTCGACGATGCGGTTTTGGTTTTTTTTGTTGTTTTCAATTTAATGCTACATGCATCTGTATCGTGAAATTCTGCGTTGTGTTGCCATGCCGGTGTTTTTATTATGCCGTAAAGAATGTCCTTTCAAGGTTTACATTTTTGGTTGTTTCAATATTTATTTAAATGACTCTTACTTACATGGCAAACACCATAGTATAGTACGTCCGAGATAAATTTAACCTAAACGTAAACAAAACCGTCTATGACACAGCCATAGATTAGTCAGTGATGCCAATTGGCCAATATTAATATGTACAGTCGGCTGCACTAACATGGATACATCTACAAATTTTCAAAAATATGTCTACGTTTAATTTTCAAAAATATCGTCACCTTATTGCATTCAAAGCGATGTAACCAGCAAAGTGTTTCAAAATGATGAATACATTATTTTCATAATGAAGTAAACAGCAGTATTTCAGTGAATAGTATACACACTTAAATTCATAATTATGAACACGCGACAAATTTCAGTAGCATGTAAACATTGTTTATTTCATTATAATGTAAACGTTAATTTTGTGTTTCAGAAAAGGCTGGTCAAAATTTCATTACATTGCATTATATACAATAACGAATTCTATAAATAATAGAGGTGATATTATGTTGACGGGTATTATTATTGACGGTTATTTAAAAATCACACATACATTAGAATATCAATTATATTCTTTAGTGTAATAGGTATAACTCTGATACACGCGAACGTATATATTTCAAAGACTACATTCATCGGTTTTTATAGTCTACCCTCAAACTATAATATGATCAAAACTAAACAATGTTCTGTATTAGTAATATTGTAAATATAAATAATATAGACTAACACGGGCATCATGAAAAACATCCCATATTTTAAAATAATAAAAATTGTAGTTTTAAATGACTCCATTTGGATTACCTAAGCTTAACAACAAGAAACAAACCAAAAAAAAATTAATTACTGAATAATGAATATTGAGAAGTGCAAACGATAACTGTAAATTAACTCTGTTGTACAAACTCGTGACTAAATATTTCTGGTTTCGTTTTCATCATATGTATAGTTTGAGGGTAGAAGTAAAAACCTGATAAAAACAGTCTCTGAAATAAAATATTATGTTCGCGTAAAATTTCTGATCTACTGCAATAAATTGGATAATTCTTGTCTTTTCTTGTTTTTTTTTTAGTCAGAAAAGCAAAATTATTTTTTTAACTAGCCCCTGAATAGTCAAACAGTGAATGAACTGAAGACGAATTATTGCGATCTCGTCAGCTTTGAATAAAAAAAAAGTATATCAAAATCGGTCCATCCATATAGTAGTTACGATGCCACAAGCAAACAGACAAATATACATAAATAAACGTCAAACTTATATCATAGTGTAAGTTTAGTTTGCAGACACGCAAGCTAACATTTTGTGTGATAAACAAAATTAATATAACATTAAAATATCATAGATATAGTTTGAGGGTAGAAGTAAAAACCTAACAAAAATAGTTTCTGAAATATATGTTTAGGTAAAATATCTGATCGACTGTAATAAATTTCATAATTCTTTTCTTTTTGTGTTTTTTCTAGTCATAAAAGTAAAACTATTTTTAAGTAACACTCGAATTGTTCAGCAGTAAGCAAATTTATTTTGTTGAATCATAGCTTTAGTGTTTTAACATGACCACGTCAGCTTTCAAACAAAAAAAACTACATCAAAATCGGTTCATCCGTTTGGGAGCTACGATGACAGACATACAGACAGACTCAAAAAATCCCTCTGTTTTTGTTGGAGGTACAAAAAGGGATTTTTTACTAATTCAATAGTCCAAATTTCATGTTTCTACCATTTGTAGTTACGGCTGTGCGAAAAGAAAAAGAAAAAATGAATGTATACATCTTATTGGAACATACCCCGAGTACATTTTTGTGGCATTTAAAACATATTTGCAGAAAAGTGAAAAATGCTAAAATTTTATAAGTGTATCCATATTATTGATACAATTAATGTTTACATTGTAATGAAGTAAACAATGTTTACATATTATTGAAATTTGTTGCGTATTCATAATTATGAATTTAAGTGTGTATACTATTCACTGAAATACTGTTGTTTACTTCATTATGAAAATAATGTATTCATAATTTTGCAACACTTTGCTGGTTACATCGCATTGAATGCAATAAGATGACGATATTTTTGAAAAACTAACGTAGACATATTTTTGCAAATTTGTAGATGTATCCATGTTAGTGCAGCCGACTGTACAATGATTATTATTGTTTGCTATGAATCCATAGAATATAGGCTTATATTTTACAATCGGCAGTGTCAAAATGGCGTATTTTTTCTGATGTTTAAATGTTCATTTGATGTTTAAACATATTAATTACTGTTAAATTGTTATAAAATGTATTGGATAATGAAGAATGATCCTTTAATATACCTGTGAAAGTGTTGATAAGTGTGCACAATAAGTGAATATGTGAAAATTTCGATGTTTTCAGTTTGTTTACCTTTAGGTTAAATTTATCAGGGACGAACTATAGATGCGTTGTTAGTCAACAACCTTAATGTAATTATTTATTATTTTGTATTTGAGGTTTAAAGTTTGCATGTTGGTTAGATCTCGTTACAAAGGTAAGCTTATGAATATATTTTACAGGCTGATCGATTTCTTAGATTTACATTCAGTAGCGTGCCAAGGTCACGGTGCCGCACCAGCTGGTACCACGTAATTTACGTTGTTCCTTTACCCGTTTGTTGACATGAACTTTAACAAGTTAACTGGCTGATCCAGATTTAAACTTGCACACATAATTAGTGAACGTTATATTTAAAGCTATCATGAACGAGTAACAATTGGGTGAATATACGCTATTTGATTTTTTTGTGTCCCACAAGCAAATGTGATCTGTTTCTTTTAATATTTATAATTTGTCTATTTGACACTACTTTAACATTGGTAAGGATAGAGGCTAGACGATATTTAAATTTTTTTTAGTTTTATAAGTGCCAGAGGAGTGACATATTAAACAAGTGACATAACCTTGATTATTTACTAAGCAAGGGGTCTGATATTAAATTAAACATGTATTTAAATTATATTACTTAAATATTTTTTTACTACACAACATTATGCAACCTTATTATAATATACCTATTAGGTGAAATTGCAATTTTTTATGAAAAAATTGAAACTATTTTTTTATGTACTTTTTATTTGTAGTAATCAAAGCTTCAACAAATTGAGCCTTAACACAATAAATATTGAACGAAACGGAATTTTGACACTTCTCTGGCGTCATAAATTTCTTCTGATATGAAATGTGCCAGAGGAGTCACGCCAGTTCACGCCAGAGGAGTGACAAAATTACACATAACCTACAAAAACAACATCATTCGCTTTACTCACCACAATTTCATTTAATTCATGACTTCTACACACAATAAACATTGAAATTACTAAATATACAATTTAGTAACGATAAAATATAAAAACTTGTGCATGCCAGATGAAATACTCCAACGACTGGCACAAACCCGCTTTCCGAAAGTCAATCGCAAATTGACGCCATTTTATTTTAATTTTGTTCTAGGACGTTAGCTGACTTCACTCTGTTGTACGCGGGTAGTTTAATTAAAAAAAGTAACGTAAACATTTTTAGCCAAAAAAAGCAAATTTTACTTCCTTGAGTTTCGCCAGGTGAAGTGACGTTATTGTAACATGACATGCAAATAAGTAATTTTATTTTATATTAATATTTTTTTATACAGTTCATTTTGATAAAATATGTTGCATTGTTTTAAAAAGCATATGGGTGAATATACGCTATTTGAAATCCGATGATCCATAGAAAAAAACTATGTTAAACTTATTATATTATTGTTTCGTAATGCTTAAATATTAGATAATATTCCATTTTATCTGTCCCGCATAGTCTATTTAAGATAATTCTTCAATTTATGGCATTTTTAGTATAAAAACGTTAGAAATGTATACTCCTCTAGCCTCCCCATTTCCGGGTTATAATGGTTTTATGGCAAAATAATGGAAATACGTATTTAATTATATATTATTTTTAAATGATTATATATAACATTACGCTGCGACTAATAGGAGCGAAGAGTCAGTGGGAAATGTTGCAAAAACGGGAAAAATTATTCACCATTATATTGAGGACTTTCGTTTCATAAAGGTTTAAGTTACACAAAAAATATGTATGAAAGAATTATTACTTTTTAATAACCATAATATCAAATACCAACGTGAGCGATCACAAGATAATCGCGATAGTGATTCCGACAACCACGCGAACGAAGTCGCTGGCACAGCTAGTCTACCTAGCTAGCACTAGGTGGTATATAAAATATCAGCGCTGATAACAAATTTGTGCGCTCTTTTATGTCATTTAAAAGCGGCCAAAATTGACACATCGATCTGTATCTTAATGTTTTTACACCGGGGGCGTTACGCAAAAAGGTAGATTTCGCAACAGAGCGAAGAAGATTAAAATAGGCATCTATATATATAATAATCTTATTTCATGCAAAAGCCGATGACCAGACACCCAATTGCCTTGTGCCTAATTACCAACGTTTGAAAGACTATGTATGATATAACTACAAATCAATATCTAAGGTATAGTTGCTTCGTTTTAGTTTACCAGCAATAACAGTGACTGCCTGCCGCCTTAGTCTTTTCTTGCAAGTAATGCTAACATTTAAACTCACCACATAATTCATTGCGTTGTCACGTCAGAACGTGTGCTTTGAATTTTTCTAAAATATCTAACAAGCAATGGAATTTGCAAATTGCACCATTTATATTTGCTGTGTGATTAAAACGAAAACTTTCGAAAGAGTTCATTTATTACATTAAGTCAATTATTATTGATGTGGAAACAGAAAAAAATAAAATAAAAAATTAAAAAACTATAACCCGACTTCGCAAAAAAGGGGTCTAAAAAGGCTGAAACAAGAAAAAAAACAATTTGAAATCCAGAAATGCATAGGTACAAAAATGGTCAAGGTAGAGCCGAGGTCGGACCCGCAAACAAAATGTAAGCTTTTCTGGATTTCAAATTGTTTTTTTTTCTCGTTTCAACCTTTTAGACCCCTTTTTGCGAAGGCGGTTTATAGTTTTTTAATCTTTTATTTTTTAATTTATTATACGTGTTATTTCTAGCTAAACTTAAAAAATTCAGTTCATTCGCATTTGCACACTATTTCTTCCCGTTCGCAGGGCAATATCCAGGAACAGCATTCCTTCAATGATATTGCCCCGTGCGGGAGATGCACATTACACACCAAGAGAGCATGCGATGGGTGAAATTTACGATGTGTTGTTTTACTACAATGCATCAACGTTGGCTCCACTCGATCGCATTCCTGACCGGCCGTGCACATTCCGACTCACAATATTTTTAGTTCGACCGACTACTACGACTTCCAACTTTCTTAAATAAACTTTAACACATTCTAACCCCCAGTTTCCCGAACGCTATACAAATGAATGATCAACTAACATGGCATTCAAATCAACGACCCATATTGAAAGCGGATTGGTGGAACATTATCAGACAGAACGGAACGGACAGATATTATAAAGAGGAAAGATTTTTGTATGTAACGACTTAACTCAAAAAGTTTACACCGATTTTAATAATTCTTTTTTCATTAGAAAGCTACATTATCACTGAGTAACATAGGCTATATAAAAATCAATTGCTGTTCGTTAGTCTCGCTAAAGCTCGAGATCAGCTGAACCGATTCGGCTATTTTTGGTCTTGAAATATTCGTGGAAGCCCCGGGAAGGTTTACACGGTTTCCATGCTCAACGAAGTGGGTATAAAATTTTAAATTATTTAAAAAGTTCTTTGATTAATTAGCACGGGGCCAGATAGACGTGGTGTGAAGCGTATAATTGATAAGAATAAAATATCTATGGAGATATTATATTATTAATTTAAAACTTTACCTAGAGCTATCGAAAAACCATAGAGAATTTCCCATGACGGCCGAAGCTGAGTCAAAGCAATAAATCAGAAGTCATAACCATTTTATTGCCATTTAACAGCATAATATTTGACTTTCCAAGTCATATAAATACACTATAATCAAGAATTTAATATGAAATGATTCAAGCATCTCGTTATCTCGGTCTTGCCGCTCGCGGAAGACAATATTGGTCTCGAGCACGCGAATACGCTCTCTAACGTGGACGTATCTTTCGATATTCGCAAACTCAATCTCAACGGTTGAAATTTTTTAGAAGAGCAAGTTTTACAACCAAAAACATACATAACGGGTGCACAAAGAACAGTCACTATAACTTTTATATATGATTATACCAACTTTTCTCACTCTAGAAATGTATTATATTATTGCTTTTTCGTAATTCTTGCGACAAAAAAATAAGAAATAGTAAAAAGTAAAAAATATTTTTTTACAAAAAATATACACATGTCTAAAATGAGAAAGGAAATACTTCCTTAAATCGTATATCAAAGTTATAGGGACTGTTCTTTTTACACACTGTATAAAGGAGAAGAAATGAAGTAGGTACATAATTTCTCTCAACCTAGTATACCTACTAACTCTTGTCACATCACTAAATATTGAATTAAATATAAAAAGAGTTAATTTTATAGACCTATGGATTGTTAATATATGTATAGCCTAAAGCCATCGACTATAAATGGACTATCCAACAAAAAAAGAAAATTTCAAATCGGACCAGTAGGAGATTAACGTGTTTAAACAAACAAACAAACTCTTCTGCTTTATAATATTAGTATAGATATTTTGTAAAAATTTATATTTATTACTCCAAACACCAAAGTTCTATTGTCATGAAAAAGGTATGAACTCTTTAGGTACTCTCTTAAAAACAGTAGCTCTAAACTAATGTGAATTTCGCATTGTTGGATAATTATAATGAGAGATGTATTTAATTTATACATGAAATTTGTAAAAAAAAGTGTTGCATAGAAAGTTTTTAACAATTGACAGCGCTTAGTGACTAAGCACCTCATTAAAATCGTTCTTATTTCATATAGTTTCTGTGCATTACATTAGCATAATATTACACTGAACACCGTACTTAATTAAAGCGATGTATTAATAAATGTATTATGTATAGCGGTGGCGTGGGGTTCTATTCCTACAACTCGATTCGTATCGCGTTCACTTGACACTTACGTTTTAAAGGTCTTCAAACTAACCTAACCTAACTTACCCATGCAAGACTAGGTCCCGAATTCACCAACGCATGTTGGTGTTAACGGTTTGTTAAAACACCATGCCTTCTCATTCATTGATAGGAATTACGAGAGGAACAACATGATATTTAACGAAGGATTAACTTTAACATTGCTTGGTGAAACATGCCCTAAGTCCCGATTTCACCAATGCATGTTAGTGTTAACTGCTTGTTAAATTACCATGCCTTCTCATTCATTGATAGGAATTACGAGAGGAATAACATGATATTTACAAAGGATATAAAGGATTTTTACAGTGCTTAGTGAAACACGCTCTTAGTAGGACCGGGCTGATTCAAGATGCATGGGGGCCTACTCAAGATGCCATCGCTAATTATCGCTTACAAAGTTCGATAACAAAATGTATGGGATTTGACATAAGGTACGCTAAATGACATACCAAATCGCGATAATTTAGCGTAGCTTATGTCAAATCCCATACATTTTGTTATCGAACTTTGTAAGCGATAATTAGCGATGTCATCGGGGGCCAGGCTACGCCACTGATGTATAATGGTGTGCATATTTTATTTCGAACTGGCAAAATGAACTTTTCAATGTTTGAGAAGATTGTAAAAGGTGCTGCTAAAGTTTGTGCAATTTTAAAGTGCTCTAAAGGTAGCGCAAGTTAGCTCAGAATTTACAGCACTTAAAGAATACTACAACGTTGCTGTCTTTGACTGTCAAACTATTATGAAACGTTTCAGACAAATCAGTCGCGCAATTTTTTTAACAATTAGGATAAAAGATTCAATGAATAGAATATTTAAAAAGTAAATAAAAAGGATGTGTGATATATAACACATCCTTTTTATAGCTATACTTTTTAGGAGATTTTTCATTGAATTTAACAATTTAATGAAATGGTTATCGCTTGCAACTTTCGGCTAAAACGATTTGTTGCAATCCATCACTATCCCTCGTGATATAATTACCTCCGAGATTACTTTATTAATTATTTTGGCAGTATTTCATTTAACGTTGGCAGTGTGTAATCATTTATTCTGCGTGGCCGGTGTTATCGGTTAGGATATTTAAAGATTTATCACTTTGTATTTTGACGCCAGCGCGCAAGAAACTAATTAGTAGCTAACGCCGTCTGTGTTCGATTTCAAGTCGCCTCGCCTCGTGGAAGTTGGAACTTTGAATTAGCCTACATGTATACTGTATTACAATTTACAGTGGATTTCTAAATAGAACTACTACTTCGCTTATATTTGTTACCTCAGTTTTAGACCCGTATACGTCTTATTAAAAACAATCTCAAACTCGGTCTTAGGAATTGCGATCGAAAGCTCTACTTGAGAACCTATTCAACAGATAATACAACGTTTCCTTTCACTTTTAACTTTAAAAACTTTACTTATGTTGAATTCCTATTTAAATTTCGTTTTTATTTTTGAAACGTAATATCCATTTTTTTATTTATTTATTTAATGTCGCTTCAACGTCTAGCGACCACTATAAAATACATGTTTGTTATTCGTTACAATTAATTATCGCTTCAGATTCAACTTTTAAACATCCTGGAATACAAATAATTTGTAATTACCTATATCCATAATATTGATTACTTATAGGAAAATATTAAAATAAGTATAATTTAGGTTTTTATAATATTTAAAAAAAATAAACATAATATTAAAGTGAAACGAAAAGTTGTTTTATATGTTTTCAAGTATCGCAATGCTTGAGGCCCAGTTCGAGATTCGTTTATTAATACGGCCCTTAGTGTCATCTATATTTTATCCATCATCAACGAATCTGACCTTACTATCAGTGGTCAAAGTCTGAACGCCATTTTTGTATAAACATATTGGCTCTCCTTACACCAGCAAGCAATTCTGTCGCGTTTTGTCTACACATGAATAGAAATAATGACAGATTCAAAATGTCACATTTCTCTTGTCATTTTGTATTTTCGTATAAAGAAACAATTTCTACTTTGGTCAACTACGCGTACTGGTTGGATGATACCTTGTTACTCATAAGCTATTTATAACTATTCGCGGGAGGTATCCCTACAATCAACTAATTAGAGATAAATTGTAGTTCATCTACTACTTAAAAGATAACTGCTTGTGACGCAGTAATACCAAAGCCCATTTGTAATTTATAGATCTAGGTCCCGTTATCATTCTCATTAATTGCTACAATATATATTAAATGTTGAACCATTTTAAATATCAAACCTCATTAAACATTTGAATGACTTGAATATATGTTTCAAATGTAAATTTTGCGCATAGTGCAAAGGTCGCAGTAAAAAAATACAATATTTTGGATACAAAATTATTAAATACACATTTTCTGAAGCGAATGGTAAGCGTCTGAATCATCATTATTAAGAAAATGTCTACTTTATATTAGGTACTTAAGTGTACCTATTGTTTTACGAAATAGTCTGTAAAATAAAATAAAAATAAAAAGCTTTTTATTTCCAAATTAAACTAATTAACATGCTATTTTCGGAAAGTCAACAAAAAAACAAGCTACCACCGGTTCAACCCTAACCCGCCGAGAAGAACCGGCGTAAGAAACTCGCACGGGACCATCTTTTAGCAATAATATGGAATTAATCTTTTTTAAAAGTATACATATATATATTTTTACAATGTAACTTAATCTAAAAATATTATAAAAGTTAGAATACATAATAATATAGTAGCGTAGCGTTATCTCCATCTTCTATACCCCTAAAACTTCCATATTCACGTGACGTTTGTCGCCTCCGTGGTCTAGTGGTTCAGACCTCGACCCGGAGGTCGTTGGTTCGATTCCCGCGTTGGAACAACAAAAAATGTTGTTTTCAAGTTTGGTTAGGACAATGCAGGCTGATCACCTGATTGTCTGATAAGAAAGATGATCCATGCGTCGGATGGGCATGTAAAAAGTCGGACCTGCGCCTGTACTCTCGCCAGTCGTTTCGGTTTACCGTCCCACTGGGTTATGAGAGTAAAAGGAAGAGAGAGTGCTTCTGTGTATTGCGCACACACTTGGGCACTACAAAATAACTCCTGCGTACCTGGCCTGGTTTCAATGAAATCGGCCACCGTCACCGAAATCGGTGAGGGGAGCTATTATTATTATTATTATTCACGTGACGTTGGCTTTGCATAGCTGTCTCCTTAAATAATATAAATGCAACGAATACCGGTCCATTAGTAATGCTATTCAAGTTGCGGTACAGTGTACTCATGCATCGGCCCGGGCGGGGCTGACTCAATGCATAACAATGCTCACCGGTTTTATTAAACCTTAAACGTGCCTAACTAAATTAACTTGTCCACTCCATTGTCGTGCGGATATGGTATTGTAGAAGATGTGGTGACTGCACTCGTTGGGAGGTTGAAGATTTGGAATTATTGAAACAGCTTTGCACGCGGCTGTGTACAGTTCCCACGGGAGTATTCCACTTTCCCGAGACTCCCAAGTATCTCTATGATGCATTGCATCGTTATCGGTTCAGTAGTTAAAGCGTGAAGGTAACAGACGAATAGACACACTTTTGGATTTATCATATTTAGTAAAGATGGATAAATTTCAGGAATATCTGGATCATCAGCATTATTGAGCATAGGAAGTTTATTGTTTAAAGGGAACTTAAGTTTAACCTAGATATCTATAAGTAACTAGTGCTTAAATGTAGGTAATGTAACTGCTCTAATATTATATCTATGTTTTCAAGAGAATATACGAGAAGTACTGTGTTATGAAAATAATACTTTCAAAATATCAAAAGAAATCTATTCAAACTAATATTATTTCAAATAGATATATAATATATTGTGTGTGCAGTGCGTACCATATTTAGTTTAAAGCGTATAAAATAATGTCTAGAAGCCAAGATGCTTTATGTAGGCTGCTAAAATCATTAGAGCGAACCTCGCCGTAAATGTAGACCATAAGTACGAACAAGTCTTCAAACTCTGATCTATTATTAGAAACAAAAAAGCGTATCACTCTCACTGTGCCACTTTTTAGGTGTGAGCAAAAAACCGTCTGCGATTTCCTGTCCGAATACTGTGTGAGGTAAGCTTAGATGGCTTATTTATCTGTCACCCATTTCTTTTTTCTTGACACTTTAATTTAGGCTAGTGTCCTAATTCGGGGTGTATTATATGAATTGAAGACATGTATCGATGAAGGTCGCAAAAATATGTACCCAGAAAATTGAGTTTAAACAGTCACTTCAACATTTTAGGATATGTAGTAACGTTACGTACATTGATTCTAGAGACGGATCTTTAGATTAATGGACTTAATACTTTACGACGTACTCTAAATTGTTTAAGTGACAGTTTGAACAAATTTTTTTCATAATCATGATTTTGCTACATATCACCTTCATGTCTTCAATTGTAAAGTAGTAAATTATAATTAAACTGAGCAAGTATGAGGCAGTAAAAAGTCGTCGGCGTAGTCGCAGTCATTTTATTGAATGAACCATTTACGGCCGATAAATTATCGTGAAAAGATTACGGAGTTATAAATTGTAATATATCGATATACGTGAACTGTACGAGTTGCAATTACAGGGCGGGGTCTCGAACCGCGCCGGTCATCAACCTCAGCCAAATCTAAGACTTTCTAATAGGATAAATGCTAAATTACTCACAGACGCAAGATGTCTCGCCATTGAATAGCGATATGATATTGCCAGGTTAGAATTTTTAAAGAATCTGCTAGGTGTATTAGTATATATAAAACATCTGACTGTTCTTTTTACATTCTGTATAGTCAGTAGTCAACCAGCCGTTTTTATTAAAAGAAAGATAATGACTCAATATGAATATTTTTAATAGAAATGTGTTTCTTTAAATTACAAATGAATACTCAAGCGAACCGATTTAAATTTTCAATGCCTCAGTAAATTTTTGTTTAAAATGTTTAGGTGTAAGAGCAAAGTTTTTTAGTCACGACAATACCTGTATAGACGATACGAGCGTCATGAAAACGAAACTTTATGTTCCACATTTTACATCCCACATAATCTGCCGGTACATTAGGTTTTTGTTTATTTTTTGTTCGTGTTGTTCCATTTGGATAGTTTCTCTCATATCGTGCCGATACAGAATGATTGATATTATTCTAACCAGATACTACTTGCTGGGACGTCGCAGTATGTCGCTTTATTGGTTCTATGAAATCATGCTCCAGACCACACATGTGCAATAGTTTTCTCCTAAAGATCATAAGGACACGGGTGACGGGACGCGACGGGCTTTCACTTATTAAGATCGATGTTTCGAATGAAAACTATATCTATGTCAAACGGTTAAGATTCTATTCGGTCTGTCGATTTTTTGCAGTCTGAATCAGCCTCCGAGCTGTGTCTGTTTATTGATTCAGCTTCTACTGTATCATGAGAGTGTTTCTTATCATCACCACCATTCGCATCACACACTTGGGATTCGTTTACTTTTGCTAGGCACTCTAATTTTATAAAAAACTAGCTGTTCTCGCGACTTCGTTCGCGTGGTTTTTGAGTGACTTAAGCCGTTTATGCAGCACACGCAATGAAAGTCCCCAAATGTAATTAATTTTCCCCGTTTTTGCAACATTTCTAACTGACGCTTCGCTCCTATAGGTCGCAGCGTAATGTTATAGCCTAAAGCCTTCCTCTATAAATCGACTATCCAACAAAAAAAGATTTTTTCAAATCGGACCAGTAGTTCCTGAGATTAGCGCGTTTAAACAAACAAACAAACAAACTCTTCTGCTTTATAATATTAGTATAGATAAAACAACGTCGATTCGTATTGATATTGTCTACTTGTGGAATAATGTTACAAAAATAGACATTTCAGTTTCTTTAAAATAATCGCGTGTTTACTTTTCGTTTGTCATCTGTTTTGCGATATTTCCGTTTAGCTCAGCTATCTTACTGTTAAATTTTTCAAATTTACTTTGTAGCACTGACTTCTTTTTACAGACTATTAAAATCGTCTCATTAAAAAAAATCAATAACCATTGTAAATTGCATTAATGCTTTCAAATCTGACTTGTAGAATTTTTAAAATGGTCTTACATAATATTATGTTTTGGAGTAGGAAATACTATAAATGAGATGCGGAACAGGTTTTAATTGTATCTGCGCAATAGGAAACTTTACTACTTAAATTCCGTTATAATTATGCGATTTAATATTTAAATATCATTTTAAATCGGAGATTTAGTCTTTGCCTTAATCTCTTGCTGCAATATTCGTAAGTGTAAGATTAGATTGGTTGTGCAGAAATATTTTTAGGACATAATAACATTTAAACCCTTCTTGAAGTTTCTTGTAGCTGTATTAATATTATTCTGATGTCTCTCAAAAAGAAATGATAAAGTAGATGACGAATACTTCAAAAATTGCACAGCTGCCAAACGTTAAAATTGTTAAAATGTATCAGAATATATTTCATTAAAATATATGAGTCTTGATTGAATATTTTTTTCAATTTGTGTCTGTTCTGAATTTTTCTATTCTGATCCATCAATTGTTGCTAATGTAATGTGTAGCTTTGTTTCTTTTTATTTTCGATTTAATTTATTCAAACGAAAAAAACAGCTTAGGCCTAGGATTAGTCATTTATTATGCTTAGCAGTATTCAACGTGTTTTGCTTAATGCAGTAATATTATTATTTACAACATGTAAATCGGGATTCATTAAGGCGGTCGATGAATGCTCCATCCAAGTGACTGTACCAACAGATGGTGTAAAGCGATTCTCGGATACGACATCTTCCGACGCCTCCAATGTCGTATCTGAATCGACGTATATGTATTTATCGCTGCGCTCGAAATAGCCCGTATCTCGTCCACGCTGAGGTCACTGGGCTCTGGGCACACGCATAATCATTAACGACTTGTGATTAAAACTCCGCCAAGATTGGCCCACACAACCGCCCTATCGGATTGTGAACTTCCAAGCAACTTGCGAGTAGGTATGAGTGCAGTTCAATAATCTTGATCATTGATTCTCTTGAGATGCGATTCAGAACTCTCAATTGCTGGGGTAGTGCAAAGTATTTAAGACGAACTTTCACCAAGGTGTAACCAAGACAGGAAAAAAAACATTTTAGTGCTAACCAAGTATTTTAGAATGAAAGACGCGAAGTACGGCTGTATTTCGCCTCTTTTATTCTATTATATTACCCGATCACGTATTAGTTTCTTCATACTTTTACTTTGTTCTTCCAGCTTTTACTTAGACCTTAGACCTGGGTTATCGGTAGGCTAATCGATTAATAAGTGGCAACATGCCAGAAAATGATGGTGCATTATATGCCTTATGATATCCACACTGCACTGTGCTTGCATCTTAAAGTATATTCGTAAAATTATTTAATTTATATCTAACAATAGGCTATAGTAAAATGCTTCATGGAGTCGTCATTATATTGTATGCGACCATAGGAAAAAACTTTAATTGCCTTTAAAGTTCCTGTCTATTCAATACTAACCACTATCCGTGTCTATTTATAACATTTGCAATTATTATTGTTAACACTCGGTTTTCCTATAACAGTGCAGTGAACTCTATGATGCGTTATATTGTGAAAAATAGACCCTAATATTTAACAGCTTTTAGTCATGTTATTATCTAATTACGATTAGGAATTTTGAAAACAAATAATTACCACATAAAATAACAACTTCACGAATATATAATAGGTAGGTATATATATACGACTGTCAAAATTATAAAATACTTTAATTTGTTTTGTGTTGCCCCTTAATGAAGTAATGATTAGAAAACACATTTTTGTTGCAGCTTTCAAATTTTATATTATCCATTATATTATTTCTGTTATGTAACAAAGTACTTTCACCTTCTTTCATTTTTCATACGCATAGAGATACCAAATTAATCATTACTTAATCATCATCAGTTTGTTTGAATGTTTTCTTTAGAATCAATAAAGTAAATCTAGATTCAGACATCGATTGTTGTTCAAGTGTTTATTTATTTAGCAAAAAGTACCTACGTAATAATATTATGTGTGTATTATTATTTATTATCATTCGTGTACTATGTATCTAATAGAATAATACGTAGTATGCAGTACTTAAACAGTGGGCGGTACCACAAACAAGTGAACACACACACGCAATACCTCAATTGTAGATAATCACAATTTGTTTACTCTGCGTCATGAATATATTATAATAAGTACGCTATCTATCTAAATATTGCATTACTTATTCTGTTTTCCGCATTTGAATAATCATATCAATCTTCCAATGTTGCCACTGGAAGAAACGTATGAGGTCTTCGTTAGCCATTCTATTGAGAATGGGAATCTAAAGTTACTATAGTCGGAGCTGGGAGGTCTCTGGGATATTTTCACTTTGTACTTTTTAGCTTACTTTTTTGTATTTTTAAGAAAAAAAGTCTCCCAAAAGTTTCGAAATTCAAAGGAATTTATTGCAATGTACATATGCGCAATTAGTGATTGTCTATATCTATAAATACCACGTACGTCGTCACATAAACAACAAACTTCGCGGAGGATTGCGAAGTGTTTGATCTAACACATTCTTTCTATTAGTTTTTATCGTGTTTACCTTCTCGTTGACTGTCTGCTAAACCCATCAATAGGTTGTCTGATCACTGATGTTAATGTTTCGCACTTCACTTTCCTTATTGCAGAATTAATTCTTTTTTTGTGCAGCATATGTGTTATAATTAAAACAGATAACTTTCCTATCATTAGAATTATCACAAAAAGATCTGTTGATCTGAACTGTAGATCATAACATATAATATACCTATATGTAGAAATATTTATAATTTAACTTTTTAAATTCTATCATCTTCTCTTCCAACATCGCGTTTTCATTAAGGAAACATACACACTACTATTAGTGATTGGAAAATTCTCGAGCAAACGTTCCGCAAATTAGGTATGATAATATCGTTAGAGTGATGCGAATATCGCACCGAAGATTTTTCCACACGAAATATGCGATCGACCTTGGTGAGGTCGCCTCTGTCTATCTACACTCGCTGGGCAATAAAACAATTCCTCAATGAATTAGACCGATTAAAAACGCCATTGGCCCCGTGCCAGACCGATCCGTATAAACATTGCGAATTTAAAGAAATTGACATTACGTAAGCGAATCTGTGACTTGCTCCACGGAATTTGGACACTGTAAAAAATGCGATTGATCATGTTTATTGAGATTCTACAAATCATTTCTATGTGTATTTTAGTTTTGGTAACAATGTGTTTTGCTGCTACTGAATTGCTTTTATGGATTTTATATTGTTACATTGTTAACATAGATCCCATTTTATTTTGTGTAATACGGAGTATACTATATACCTACTTTATTACACTATTTTCTTTTATGTGTACATATCAGCTTCCCTTTTCAAATTATTATGTGTTTATCGCCATATTATCTAGGTGTGGGCGTGATGAAATGTCGTTTATTATCTCCGTCACTTGTTATTTTTACCTCCTAATTTTATCCTTTAACGCTAACGTCACTGGGGTTTTGTCTTTTTCATCGTTGTGTACGAAATAAATCAAATCCTCGGAATTTCATTTGTAGATTACATACGATCGACAGGAGATTTAGGACGTTTCAGCTTCTAAAGTGGCGTATTCTCCGTTGTTGGGACTGGATTCAATTCGTTGTACGCCTACAGACTTGTTGTTAATCACGTATTCAGTGAACGACTCATGCAATGACTAAGATTGCCGTATTAGCATTCCAGTACTAGTCCTTGTCTTCGTTTCGTTCTTTCGTTAATTTGCTGTATATTTTTGCTCAGTCCACTTTAGTCTTTTCTTAGTTTATACGTATTAACCGATGTGTCGTTGTCTGGTTTTTCGTTACTTAATTTGTCATACGCTATGTATTACTATAAAACCGTGATGTTATTGTAAAGTTTTGGTAACTGTTTATTGGTTTATAGCGAGTAAAAATTAAATTAGGTATAGTGATTGATACTTTTTAATTGCACATAATTTAAAAGTTAAAGCAGACAAGAGAAACATATTTTGCACAATACTAAATTCATGACAATATGCGATTGTTTAAAAGAGTATTTAACACATAAATTCTAATGTAACGAACGATGTCTCTAAATTGTAATGGCTTTGTGGTGAGTATAGTTTTGCCAATTTGTACTCCTCAATTTATTTCTAGTAGGTATATAAATAATAACTATGTATGTGCTAAACACCAACTCGTTTAAATTATTATGTTGGTACTTTATTTGAATTTTAAAATAATAGTATAGAGTTCACTGATACCTACTACTGTTTTCACGATGCAATTCAATTGAATAATCTGTAGATTATAAGTTATTGCCATTCTTTAATTCTACGAAACTGGTTTTTACTTGTTAGAGTTATTACGCTTTAGATTGCATGCCTATTGTCTGTGCAAACGTATTGCAGATTGTATTGCCACCGAATTGTGGTGTGCAATATTTTTATTGGACGTTTGCATAAACACGAATGCCAATGGAGGATATGTAAATATTGTCGTGTCTGATAGCGACGTCGGCGGAGACAGGTGCCGTCCTGCTCTGTGCGTTGACTCCGCGGCCTTGGGGTCCACTCGATTCACCAAAAAAACAATTTACGAAGCTTGCTCACCGTGAGACTCAGGCTCTGTGGTGTTTAATGAGCATAAAAAGTAACGTCAGCGATTCGAATCTGACTAATTCATCTGATGAATCATCTTTAATAAGATATAGTCACAATTTCACCAACGCCTGTTAGTGTGATTCGTTTCTAAATATCATGCTTTCTCTTTCATTAACACAAAGAAGAGCAGAGATAACATGATATCAACGATTAACTTACAGACGTTTCTGAAATTGTCACATAACTTACACTGCGCAAAGTTTGATTGGATTCTGTATATATAAGTTTTTATTAATTCTGAATTTAGACTCAACACTAGCAAATGAGGTGCAAAACGTGGTATGTCCTAGATATTCTTTGAATATTTTGCTAATTGAAAGCTTTTATCCTCTAAAAACATTACAATAATTTGAGCTGTAATTCTGACTTTATTTTGGGTCACCTTGAGTTAAATAGAGCAGTATTATCTCCATATTTATGAAGGCTCTTAACGACATAAAATATATAGTTGATACATCATGTATACTACGAGTAATAAATCTGGTTACCAGAATTCCTACAACATTAGACATTCAAAACTTTAGCATAAAGAGAATTTATTATTTTATTTCAAAAGTTCCAATTATTAGTTGTCCACAACATTCACACTTATCCTCGTCTCTGCGGTGAGATTGGAATTCGTGACCGCGGAAGTGAAATGCATTGTATCATCGCAAAAGAACCGCGGTGCGGTCGCGAGGTTGCGTTCGTTATTTTTTGCGTCTTATGGCTGCCATCGATCGTCGCCGGAGAGTTTTCGAAACAAGTGAACGAACTTGAGCAGACCCGCTGCCCCAATTGGCGGTTGCCGGCGTGACGTCATCGCCGTCTGCGCCTCGTCTGCGCTTCCCGGAACAGTTGGCCGCATTGTCCTATCGCTAACGGTAATTACATCGGCGAGGTCTGATGAGAGCGGTGAAGGTTGCGGGTTCGATACCCGCGGTAGGAGGAATGTTGTATGCGTTCATCATTTTTGGAAGCGAAGGTGATCGGAATAGTCGTCAATGAATTAAAAAATGTAAAAATAACAGTCATTACAACTTTCGATTTTACTACCTTTTCTCATTTTGGAAAGATATTTTTTTTGTCAAAAACTAAAAAAAAATATTTTTTTTACCATAAATTTATATTTTTTTGTCGCAAGAATAACGAAAAAGCAAATTAAAATATATATTTAAATTTTTGTAAAAAAATACATTTCTAGAATGAGAAAAGGTAGTACCTACTACCTACGTATAATCATATCCCAAAATTATAGTGACTGTTCATTTTACATCCGTTATAATGTTGTCTTTGTCTCTTCCTCGACTGTAGGTTTGGTTCAGACCGAATTAGAAATTATGTATTTTGTCAGAAGCTATGAGGGTATTCCTTTATTCGAGTAGTCGATTTAGCGCGTGGATTTTTGCCCGTCACTTCAGTTCAATACGTGCACAGTTGATCCATATCGACATTTGCGATTTGCGTGGCGAGCCGGTGTGAATGAAACCGGCTAGCCTGAGGCCGTTATTAACGGTAATTATGAATAACCGAAAGAAACGAACGACCCATTAGCCGAAATGGGAGCGAGAGAAATTTTAGCTCACTGACCCAATTGTCTGCGATGACATCATAAAAGCCTGTCACTCGTCAGCCATTGTCCGTATTGTCTGCCGAACATACTACGAATCTAACTGTGGTTTTGATGAATGAGTTTTCACTCCTTATGTCGATGAACTCTGCTCCGGTTTACTTTGTGTGGGCGTTGAAAATGAATTAGTGTGTGTATATCGCTACCGTATATTTACGACCGTTTCGACTTATTAGTCGTAACGTATGCTCACGCTGATTAGTCGATTTCTGTGTGATCGAGAAATTAAACTGAATTAAAAATTAAAAAAAAAAACCCAACTTAGCGTGTAACATTCCTATCACACCTAACAAACGACCTGATGACCTTGAGACCTCAAAAAAAAAAAAAAAACGAATTAAAATCGGATCATCGTTAGCTACGATGCCACACACACACACATTTACAAAGACACATCAAACTTATAACACCCCGTCGTTTTTGCGACGGGGGTTAAAATATCTGTAATGAGTAATGACATACACGTCTGCTATGAAAAGCAAAGAAAGTTGAGAAGGGTATTATACCCATTCCAAGTTTTCTGAGTATCGCAAAGTTCACTGACCATTAAGTATAACAATGTAATCATTTTTCTAAATGGATACAATATTTCCTTGATGGCTGACGCATATACTGTCGAATGTCGAATCCTAAAATTGAACTTTTTGTCCCAAATTTGTATGTTTAATTCCATTTCGTGGTAGTAACTAGTATAAAAGTACTTTAATTACGTATTTTTACACAATGAAAAGTTTCGACTTAAACATTGTAATGCTGAGTTTTCCTTTTTCATAAGTTCTTGCGCTTTTTGACACTTACGTACAGCGGGCCGACTCCCGACACAATCGAGTACCGAATCCGTTCTATATCAGTGGTTTTTCGTATTTTATTTGGTGAATTACTTTGAAACTAATCAGGATAAAGAAAACTGTTAGATAGTAAATTTTTTGTACTGCCGACCATATCGATCGACTGAGAATCAAAATATACAAATTTCAATTTATTAGGAAGTACGCGGCATGATCGTATCTAAATCAAAATCAAATCAGTTTGGAGAGTAAGGCAGTTCTTGACCGGATACAATTCAATTCGGCATTGTAGAGGTTGTAGTCCGTTTTCCCTTAGACATGTCACATTGTGTTGACTGGCATGTTGCTTTACTAACTGAATATCTCTTTTAAGGCCGGCAATGTAAAAGGCAAGAGCTGCTACGATATACGTGGTGATTCATGGGTCATATATTAAGCCGAATATAGTGTGAAGAGAAAGACGCGTAGAGATTTTTTTGATTGGGCACCTCATATTAATTACTTAATATTTAACTTAAAAAAAATCAAAGGTCTAAAATTATGACCACAAGGAGTGAATCTTACTATGCCGGGGCTCGCGGTCTCCTAGTCTATACTCACGAACATCTCTCATCACGCTGATCTCATCAGATTTCATCTGTATTGTGACTTTTATGGAGATCTTTTATCGTGATTTGTCGCGTTATCGTAAGTAATTTATATGAGGTGCCGAAACAAAAAAATCTCTTCGCCTCATTCTCTTCATAGTGAAGAGATTCGGCTTGATATATTATGAACCATAAATCAGCCTGTATTGACAAAGAGAGCTGAGTATTTTGTGGCGTAGGTACTCGCGGAGTAATTGAAAGGAGCCGAGCCTATTTCTAGACGTCTCGGAAATCGATGTAAGATGTCGCAGTGCGGATACCTAGCTACAACTGAGCCGGAGAAAGTGTCTCTCTTGTTGGTTATAAATCATGCGACCAACAAGGCTTTATCTATCGACCAACTTTCTTATGATTTTTGCTTCGCGTAGTTAATGTACTTTTATTTAATTTGTCACTCATACTGCGTTATGTGACAAGCTTATGGGCGTGTTGCACCAAGCAATGTTAAACTTAATGCTTCGTTAAATATCATTTTCCTCTCGTAGTTCCTGTCAATGAATGAGAAGGCATGGTATTAGCTGGTAAGCCGTTAACATTCGTTGGTGAAATTGCGACTTATTCGTTTACTACAGTTTTGGACCTAGGGAATATTGCAAATATATATTTTGCAAATCATCATAAATTTTAAAAGTTATACAGGTTTTAGTAAAATTATTTTATTTTTACGTGTAACTTAATTATAAAGAACTTATGTAATGTCAGAAAAATGTCTTTGAAAGTGACGCGGAGCAAATTGACCAATCACTATGCTCGTGCTGTTTCCGTTGAAACGGAGCGGAGATTTCGAGCACAGTGATTGGTCAATACGGGCACCGCAAGCTCCTCTCCGCCCCGCTCCGCGTCAGTGGAAACGCAGCCTAAATGTACGGTGTGAACATAGTCGCGGACGACAGTAATAATTAAACGCACCGCCTCGTTTATTAATATTAGTATTATAATTTAGGAACTAGATCTCTCGCGGTCGCCTCCAGCTTGTCTGCGAGCTTCAATTAACCTACATTCGGCTGCGAGCGTTGTGCCCCGTCTGTTCTCCGTCTACTTTCTTCCAATAAGGCCTCCGGTACACCTGTACTTTATGCAGTGAGCAATACGAGTGCTCGAGTTAGTTTCTTTTTACAATTTTTGTTAAAACTAACCTTTCAAAAGAGCAAATTAAACAAAAACTTTATCACTAAATCGCAGGCTTATTAATTACGTATTCGTACGTATACGTTCAAAAGCAATTTTTGCTTTTGAACTTAATCGACGGCTAAGTGGTAATAAGCGCCAAAATCCAAATTAAATAGGAGAGCTGTTTAAAGTTTTAAAATTAAAAAAAAATGGCGTTAATGTTTGTTTATAGTTGCAATGATTGCCACTAAATGCTTGCGTGCTTGCTTGCTTGCCACTTGCGCGTCGAAGCCGGCCGGTCTCACTTTGTCTCGAGTTGCACATAGAACAGGGTAGTTTAGATAAGTTACATGTTTGCAAGTGTAAGTAAGTTTACAATCAGCTCCGTGCCAAGTCCTTGCACTCTTTAAAATTAGCGAACAAGTCAAGGAGAATATCACTTTTAGATTGTTGTAATTCTTGGCATCTAGATTTTTAAAAAAGAAATGTTTATTGTTTGCAATTGGGAAAGCGTGCGAGTTTAAAAGCATTTTTGTGTAAATTTCAAATATTTCGTAATATTTGCGGTGCGGGCATGATGGATGCTGTCCAAAATTTTGCCGAATATTTGGTAGAAAAAAATCAGTGATTGATTTGCTTGTGTATGTGTGAATTTAGGGAAAGGAAAAAAGAAAAATGGGCTGTGGATTAGTTGCTAAAAGCAGTAGAGATTAATAAATAAAAATTATAGATGAGTAAAATCGTAA
This sequence comes from Celastrina argiolus, assembly GCA_905187575.2. Lineage (NCBI taxonomy): Eukaryota > Metazoa > Arthropoda > Insecta > Lepidoptera > Lycaenidae > Celastrina > Celastrina argiolus. Next base: position 17,393,357 of record LR994585.1, read on the forward strand.
ATTAATACAATTTGTGACATTACGGAATTCGTTTTATTATGTGTGTTTTTTTGAGGATGAGTAAATAATCTATGTACTAAATATATTTGATACGTTATAAAACGTATTGGACAACATAGAACCTTGACTTCTCTTAATTCTGGTAAGGCTTCAAATCTTGGTAATATTAACTTCTGGTTTACTTTGAAGTTCCTTTTGATCTTCATTATTTGCATACTTAGGTATGTTTAGACTTTAGGCTGTTGTTTTCGAAATTAAAGAATACACTTATTATTTACTTTATTGAATTACATGTACTTTTTCATCCAATTTGATTGTTATATTTTAATATACCTCGAGATCTTCCGATAAGTCAGGCAGAGTCGCGAGTAAAAGGAAGTGCATATATACATCATTCAGTTGCCAGTCTGCAAACGTATAATTATGCTGAAACGTGCCGCCGTCTGCTAAAGAGTTGAAAAGAGCTGACCCAATTGGCAAGTGCCTGCCGGGTTTGAAATAAAAGTTTTTTTTTAATTTCCTTTGAGTCCTCTCCTATGTTAAAATTATTTATGACTGTTATGTTTGAACGTAACAAAACCACGAGTGCGATACTATAATACTAAGCTAAACTATGTAGATATCAGCATGGTTTGAATTTTTAAAATTTTCAAAAAAAAACAGTTCCTTTTTAAAATTTAAAAGTATACAAATACCATCTTACGAGCAAAGTTAGATAATATATGTTTCTTTGTAATGACATGTGTAATTTGTAACAATTTTGAAACTTACCTATTGGCAATAAGGATTCTTGTATGACAATTGCATATGATTTTTGTATTCTGTAGACAGTAGTGGGTGTTTAACCAATTTAAAAAAGTAATTACTAATATCAAAAGAATGAGAGAAAATGTATATATTTATATAAAATAAAGTTTTCAAAGTTCAAACTCTGTTTATTTCATGGTCCTCCGAGCCGGATAGATCCATGATGATGAATTATAAACTATGAAACGGCAGCCAAAGGGCTAAACAATCCGCTACAAAGTACATAAACATACGTACCTACATAAGAATAACATGATGATGCTCACTCGTGACGCGCTACGCCCGCACTAGCGTGGCCGAGTAAAAAATTGGCATACGTCGTACGCTCGTTTTATCTCATGGCGCTATGCCTGGTCGCCGGCGCTTGTTTCGCTCCATTGTTTCATGCTAAAGATTTTTTGTTTCATCATTATAATAAATGTTTGATTATCGTTCTAATCACTAACGTCATCAGTCATTGCCTTTGTAACCGTCGGAGAATTTAGCACGGCTGATGACCTTTAGTACACTACACGAAATAGACGCAAATGGGAACTTTGAGGCTTCCTTATAGACCACCGAGCCTCCTACACAGTTTCGTTTCAAAGAACCCATTCCGAAATTAATTTGCTTGCAGGAGATTTTATAGATTATTCGTAAGTAATAAAACGGAGACTAGTTTAGAACATTGCCCAGCCTCAGACTCATTTGTAGTCGTAACTTTCCCTATGCCATTATCCCTTGAGTGTCAAAGATTTGATCGCGATGTTGAAGTTGGGCCATTTGTTTATACTCTTGCTTTTACACGCGACGTTTCTAAAAAAAGAAGGAATATTTACTTTATCGACAACCAAAACTGAAAGTCTAAATAAACCACTTTGAGTTGTGAGACCACCATTTTGAACATTCTTTTTTCACGTATTCTGTATTGCTTTTGTAATATATGCGCAAATATATTATTTCTGAATTAATTAAGCCTCTAATATCTGTTGTTAATTAGATTAGCTATCTATCAGTAGCCATATCTGTTGCACAAGTTTTGATTGCTAGAAAAAAAAACGTTCACATAAGTACATCCACACTATTTACAAAATGTCACATTTACTTATTTGGAATGCTTTTATTTAATTCTAATAATTAGAATCTTTTATAATTGTAAAGTTCCTATACACAATAAATAACATAATTTTAGTAGGATATCTTCCGTATCCTTGTTCGTACTTAAAGTTATTTCAAGAATTAGTTTCGGGTAGCGATCAACAAGGCTGACTGCGTTCGTGTTTGTTTTTGCACTTCTACTATCTTAGATTTATGTGACATTTAAACAGAAGACCATGCTAATGCAGTTCAGTCTTTCTTTAGCGTTTGCTTACGATGGATTTAAATAGGCGTGCGCATCGTTACTATGTTCTCAAGGGTGAGTTTTTTGCCCTTTTTTAAGTATATGGCGCGATTTAAATATTGTTTTAGTTTATTCTGTACATACTAGATGTAACTTTTTATTTTTTCATATATGACTCGGATGATATGTAAACGGTGCGAAGTTGTTATTTTTTGTATTTACATATTAATGTAACACTGGTGGTTTTGGTATGTAGGTGGAAAAAGACGGTAAGTTAAAATTGCACATTATGATGTATCTAATAAAATAAAGGATAACTTTTAAACTTCAGCGCCTTAATGAATTGTTAATTGTTTTAAGTTATTTTATTTTATGGCATCTTTAATTGTTATTATTCTTAATGGATACTAAAATACTTAGGTAACTCTGTAAAAGAAAACCATTTGGTTATATTTAAAACCTCTTACACATATTAAAATTGTTTTAATTTGTGTTGTTCCATATTTCAGCCCCTGCATATGCAAGTAATATCGTTTTTGCAAAATTTTGTAATTATCTAGGGCGAATTATTAGGTATTAAAACTGAAAACATTTTTAAAGTTTGTGTGTAATTTCTTTTTGTTTTTGTTTATCGCTGTATTTGTTCCGATGTAATTAGAAAACACATCGGACGCAACAATAATTTTCGTTTGTTGTGTTTCCGAAGGTTTTTGCTCGCAAAAAATCACCAGTCGACCGAATAATGGCGTTGCCCAAACTTCAATACTTGCGTGACACGGTGAATTCCGATGAAAAAATGCAATTGCTTCCTTTAGTTTGCGTTCTCGTTGGTTGTGTAGTGGATAAAATAAAATGCTGGGCAGTGTGCACATCCATATACTACGAATGCATATTTCAAAGCGCTAGATCTCAAGAGTTTCGTGGAATTTAAAAGCAAGGTGCAAAATATTTACCTGGTACGAATTTTAGGAATTCGAAGTTTAAGGATAAAAAGGCATAGAATACAAATACACCATTAACTAAATTTACATTGAATTATGTAATATTTGCAACCGAATGTCCACTCAATGAAGTCGGTCCTGAAATTTCAATTTTAGATTTAATAGGCGCTAATTGCTTTTAAACTAACCTTTTTACATTAAAGTGTCATCGTCTAAACTTGATTGGTATCAATGATCGACAACCTCGGCCATGTTTTATCTATACATTATATAACGAACCGGTCCTATAAAAGATCCTTGGGCTATGCCGTGTTCTATGTTTGTCTGCGAAGTGCGAACTGAACCCCAATCGTCGTATTAAACTTTGACTACAGGTTAATTTTGTATGATTATAAATTAATCGTATTTACATTGTAAACAAACATATTTATTTAAGACCAATCCAAATGCGTTTGATATATAGTTTGGACCAATTAAAACGCTTTGTGGTTAGTTTGACGTTTATTAGAATACCATTTTGTTTTTTAACATATTATGCATAAATACTTTGTTAATGTAAGTTTTTATTAGCATTCGACGTACTGTACTAATCTAATCCCATATCGGTACTTGGTAATTAAATAAATAATGATAGTTAATCTGGCTACGGTTAAACGCAATAAACTAGTGTTCTCACGTGACATTTGGTTTTACTAGTAGGTACCTAGAATAGCGTTTAAATATTATTGTAATTTTATGTAGGTGTACAATCTTTTCTTTTCTTCATATATATAAAAATGAATTATAATATATAATATATCCGGAAATGGACAGCAGCGTTTCCGTGGACATTGGTATTACGTGAATACTGCGCTCGTAAACCCCGTCCAGTACAGACTACTCCCCTTCATGAAATACTTTGGGGGATGTTATGTCCTATAGTGGACGTCATAGCTGAAATGATGATGTGAGAACGAAGTGGAAGCCCCAAAGGGAGATCTCTGACCGAGCGAGGTGGTATGCTCGGCTTCGCCCTCTGTAGTTATCAGATGTTGCATATTATGTAGCGCCAACCATAGAAAAATTCGATAGCGCGATGCAGGATTGTCACGTTATTTGTACCGCCACAGCCGACAATGATGACGATGAAAATATAAACTTCGCAGTGACTTGAGAATAATACTAGTCACATGGCATATGATATGCAAATTGCAACGGACGCGTCCGGCGCGATCAAAATTCAATCACAAACAGGCATGGGTCCGCCCTTGGTCCTCTTAGGTGACCTATTTGTCGTGTTTACAGATGGATCGTGATGCATTTTCCAATTGATCCCGTGCACCGAAATAGAACATCCGTTCGACAATATCTCGCGGCTGATTGTTTCTATATCGTTATGCTGATACGCTTCGGTTGCTGCATTGTTCTCGTCTTTGATGTCTTCTGGTTCAATTGATTTTTGTCCGACTGCAGCGAAGTCAAAAAGGGCAATGATTTTCGCAGTCTGTGCATTTGTATGTTTGTATTTTTGTAATATGTTTCGTTCCACCGTACCAACTAAACTACTAGTCTGTTTTTAATGAGAGAGGTGTCATTAGAATGTAAAAAATCGTACGTTACAAATATCCAAATTTTTTTTCAATAATCTATCATATATTATTATAAAATGCACGATCTGTCACCTTTGGACACCTTGTCTTATTATACTAAAAGTATACTTGCAAATTTCACCAACGCCCGTGTTAAAGTTGATCGTTGATTAGATATCTTGTTATCTCACTTGTTCTGGTAGTGAAAGAGAACACAACATTTAGACTTAAGACAAATTATTAACAGTAACAGGAGTTGGTAGAATTGGATATAGTATATATAGTTCATTAAACATTTTACGTTTATCCTTGTTTTAGCAAATCGTGTTCCGAATACCAGTTGCGTTAATTATCGGATCATCGTTTGGACTAAAGTTTTCTCGTTTTCGACAGCGCTCTCAAGAGGCCGCTGCGCAAATACCTTTAACGGTTTCGTCAAGTAGACGCTTGTGAGTTGTGACGAAGATTGATTTACGTAACATTTGCGTTTTCTCGTTTTGCACGAGCGAAAATTTCGCGATAAGTGTTTATTTTCATTTTATAGACGTGACGTGACGTATTATGCGCAATGTGTGTGGACGATTTAGTAGTATACTATTTATTTATTCGATACCCGCGTTGGAACAACAAAAATGTTGTTTGAAAAAAAGATTGTCTGAAAAGAATGATGATCCATGCGTCGGATGGGCATGTAGAGTCGGCCCTGCGCTTGATCTCCTGCCAGTCGTGTCGGTTATCCGTTCCACTGGGCTCTGTGTATTACGCACACACTTGGGCATTTATAACTCTTGCGTAGCTATTCTGGTTTCAATGAAACCGGCCACCGTCATCGGAATCGATCTGGAAGTAGTAGTTTATACTATTCGATGTTGACATGTTCTATTTTCACTTTGAAATACCTATTATGACTTAGCTTGCTTTAAGAATTTGCGAATCCGGCCTCTGTGAGGTGATGACTTGCTAATTTTAATATATGGACAGTGAATATGTAAGCAGCTGAGGTCAACAGCAGACGAGGTCGGTACAACCGGTCGGCGCTATGTGGCCGGACCTACGGGAATTCCGGGGATGCTTTCCGCTTGATACTTGATATGTTGGTTATTCGCTCTCGTCTAGTGTTGGAGTTAGGCTCAATTCGCATTGGCGCCGGGTTGTCATATTTTTCATCTACATGCTAAATTCCTCTTTATTTTTCGATTATTAAGGTATACATTATATGTTTTATGGAAGTGAATGGTTAAATTAAAGGGCATGGATCACGCTTCATAAAAGTCTGGGCCGCAAACTCAAGTAACTCATTTAATAAACATCCATGACCGAGTAACACAAAAAACTTTTTCTTCCTTCGATGGGATTCAAACCAGCGGCCACCAATGTGCACCAATGTGCTCAACCACTGCGCTATGCAGGTCGTCATTATATTGGGATACGAAGGTAACCCGGTTTTTAAACGTAACTTTCATTGCTTGTCACTGGTACTGCTAGTAAATTGAAACAACGCCATTTGGCCTTTGATTGAAAAGTATAATTTATTGTTTAACGGATTGTATGTATCACGCTTGTCGAAATACAATTTATAGCTCGATTTGTATGTTGATGATGTCATCTTGTTCATTTGTGTTAAACTTCGATGAAACTTGTCGAGAGCCAATTGTGGGCTTTCAAGGTTCGTGGAAAGCATTTTTTTTACTAAAAGACAGTATATTATGTATGACAGCCGTGCATTTCCTTACATTGTATGAACAAATAATTTAAATATAATGTGTAAAAATAATCTATAGGTCGGTGTTTCTGTCTCTATATAGACTGAAATTTTACAAGTAGGCATGATAGGCTTAAGACGAAACTGTAGGTAATAAACAGCAAATGCTGAAACCAGTTGCGAAACCGGCATGGTGTTACGTATCTACAGCAGAGGAAATTCGCACCGCAGACTCCCACCACATCGTTCGCTTCATGAGTAACTTAGGACTGGGGACGGTACTTTAAAGCGAAAGAGTCACAATAGATCCAGAAGTATCGCAGTGACGTCTGGGCCTGACTAGGCCAGCCTTCGGTTAAAAAAAAGAGTGTTACGTGTATGAGGGGTATAAAATCAAGATCCGCTATAATGCTTCTGGAGCAAACTCGCTAAAACGTACAGAAATTTACCCACCAAAAGATTGACGGGCTAGATTGACGTGGTGTGAAGCGTCCATAGATATTATGTTATTATTAATTTACCTAACATCAATAGTTCATTGAATTAGGGCGTTTCTTTTCGAAAATCCATACCATAAATTCAAACGCATGCCTATACGTACACTCACTCATTGCTAAAGTGATAAATATAATATAATAAATATATTTGAATTTTAAGGACGGTACGCTGAGGACAGTAAAGTTTGCATATTTTTTATTATTTTAAGTAATTAAGTTATAATATTATAATATTGATCAGGACGAAATTGTGCGTGTTCGCCGGGCATCAAACACGAGTAGTTACAGAAACAACGCAAGATTAATGTCTATTAGCCTAAAAGCTTATTGATTAGCCTTATAATCCGCGAAATTCTATTGGACACATTCGTCGCTAGGCGCTGTTACTTGTTGCGCTTATTGGTTGTAAGATATTGCCTGCCGTATGTTACATAAATAAATAAATAGGTATTTATTATACTGGGTGTAAAAAGAACAGTCACTTTAACTTTGAGATACGATTATACTACCTTTCCGCATTTTGGAATAGCATTTTTTTTCAAATTCTTTTTTTTACCTTTTACAATTACTTATTTTTTTGTCGCAAGAACGAAACGGAAAAGCAAAAAAAAATACATTTCTAGAATGAGAAAAGGTAGTATAATCATATCCCAAAGTTATAGTGACTTTTTACACCCTTTTTATTTTTTGGATAATGGTATTATTTACTCAATGTAGCCTGGAGGTAGAAGAAGGAACAAGAGTTTTGTGGGGTTAGCAGGAACTGCGTATTCGTGACGTTATCGAAAGAGACTTGTATGAAACTATAGCGCCCATACAATTGACATTGGATAAGTTTGCAACTGTTCATGCTAAAGTGCTAAACCCACAATATTTTAATTAGTGTGAAGGTTTATATTGCGTTTGTGTCACAAGACTCACACAATGTAAATAATAAGAAATATTAATTTTGGCGAATTTTATTCTTTTTGTTTACGTTTAGATTACGTGCCTAAAATGGATCTGACTTGCGAGTGACAACCCCTTTTTTATATAATGTTTTTAAATTATGTTATTGAATGTACTGTAGGTTCTTGATGTAAATACATGTTATATAGTAATAATACACTAAACACTTGCACTTTTTTCCCATTTTATAAGATATTTATTTTAACTTTTATTTTACCTTTTTTTTATGTCGCAAGGAAAAGTGAGCGACAACCCTACTAAAGCGCCGTTTAATACGTAGCTCTATCAATCATGCGCAGATATGACGTCACACGTCACAACTCGCAGTCACAGATTAAAAATCAACGTGTTTGTTATCTTTGTTGCAAAGCTATTCACCGAAGCGCAAGCAGTGGCTTGGTGTTACTAAACTAACTTCCTATCGGCGTCACATAAACCTTACCCTTTTGAAAACCATCATCCAAATTACTAGCTAGTTAGGGTTTCCCTCTAAAAGAACACCAGTCTTTCTCGATTTAAACTTTTTTGACAAGTGTTCCAAGCAAGATAGATGAAATAACAGCTCACTTAGCAAGTGAGGTGATGTTCGCCGAGACTGATTTGTTGTGCTGACACGATATCTAGTATATTGATGAACGACGACTGAATATAAACTCTAATTAGGCGCCACTTGATCCCGAGAAGAATGTGATGTACAGAAATAGAATATTTCGTAAATCCTCCATACTCGTATATAATGTGTTACTTCACGGCTTTCGAAAAGAGTTTTTCTTAGAATTCCATATCATTACATTGCGACATGTCCTCGTAAACGTGTCTCATCATCATCAGCGCTAGTGCGTTATATCGGTTTCCTTGAAGGGAGTTTATTTCTTGGTAGGTATGTAGTTAATTTCTGAACTACATATATACATTGTGGCATCAAAACGCGTTTAGATTGTAGAGCAAATTCTACGGTTTTTCTTCGTGGCTTCGTGTTTCCAAAGACAAGAAGACATACTTAAAAGAAACAACACAGAAAACACAAGCGTGTGTTTGTTACAATTTTAAAATATTTCAATCTGTCACAATATTTTGTTTTTTCAACGACTATTAAAAAGGGGGAGTTTCTCCATTCGGCCGTTTATTAATCTTAAAGCTAGAACTCTTATAAAGTTCGAGCTTACCAATTGTGTTATGTTCGTATCGTATCGTTTGTTGCTTGTAGTTTGCGTGCACTGCTAGGATGGCCCGTATTAAAAAAAAATCGAAACCTCTACTTGAGATCCTATTTGACTGATAAAAAACCTTTAGTTTCACTTTTAAGAGGAAACACCACGAACTTTTTTCCATACAAAAATAGGGGTCTAGGGGATTTCTATTTCCTCCCTGGATAACACCTCAAGAGTGACAATTTTTTTCCTGAATATTTATGGATATTGTTTGTACGTCCCTATTTTTTCCTTTTTTTAATAAATTAATTATTTAAAGAGATATGGACGTTTAAAAACCCAAAAAAAAATGGCTAGACTCTCCGCTATGTTCAAATATCTAGGAAACAGATTTGACTACAATAAACAACAAAAGCAAAAAATAGGAACCTAGCTCAATTCTTGTTTTAGCTAATACAGAAAAAAATATTTAAATCGGTTAAGTTTTGGAGGAGGAAACTGGGCGGCGATTCTCAGTCCTCGAACTTAGTTCCGAATATTAGTATATCCCGCTCGCACGCGCGGTAAATCTCATTTGCATGAGCGGGACAGACCGATAGTAAAAACTAAGTTCGAGGACTGAGAATTAGGGCCCAGGAATCCCCTAAACTCGATTCGATTTCTGGTACTTTTAATAGGTAATTTCAGTCCATGTTGCAGTTGTCTCTATCGCGCTAGTGCTGGCTAGCTAAGGCACTGCGAGACAGCAATAGATTTTATAAATACCTATTTTGTATTTCTCTCAACCGTGGTGTTTCCTCTTAAAAGTGAACAACTTTATTAATGTTACATAGTACTTTAATTTATTTTCTTTTTGAACCGTAACGTTCATAATGTAGATTATAGAAAAACATTAAAATAAGTATAATGGGTAGGTATCTTATAATCTTTATTTTTAAGTTTTAAAAATGAAAAAAAATTAAGTATGTAACATAAGTAAAGTTCTTCATACGAAAAGAATTTCTTTCATTTTTAAGGTTCTGTGTCTACTCAAAGGGCCCATTAACGTGTTTTTGTGTTTCGTACTGAATCCTGGGTGCGCGAGTCTAACTCGCACTTGGCCGATTTTTTAAATTACGGATGATAGGTAAATGAGGATAATAGTTATCTAGTGTGGTCCACACCAATAGAATGTGTAAATAATTGATCTTAATTCAATTAAACTCTCGGGTTTCTGTGTGGCATTCATAATAAGGGGTTTACGTTGAATCGTTATCAATCATACTCGTATGTGTACTACATATTATTATGTATCTGGATAAGTCTTCAACAACCTCTGTGGCTGAGCATGTGCTGAGACGGAGGTCGTGGGTTCGAATTATTCATAGGTGTTATAATATTATATCGTCGCACTGATACTTTAAATCAATATAACTATAGATCAATTGCAAGAATTAAAACGTTTTATAGACCGTGATTACCATAGATTTTATGATTGCCTTAAATTAAGATCTGATTAATTTTTGTTTTCATTTATTTAATTTCTACTATTATAAATCTTCATAAAAACTATTATTATTATTATTCATTAGTTATCTGTATTAATAATTAAATATTATTTGAAAACAGATATATTTTATTGAATACCTGTTATGTGCCTAATAATAATTGACCATTTAAAATATGCTATGTGCATAATTTACGCTATTATTGAATTTAAAAATTGAATATTAAACTTCCGAATTTAAATAACAAATCAGTTAAATTTTAACAGCTATAGCATCCATTTGATATAGTTTTTAAAATGCAACTTCATATAAAATTTTTCAGGAGAAAGTTTTTTCTCAATATCTCCAAAGTATAATTTTGCCACATAGCAGTATTTGGTTTGACAACGACGAAATGCTTTATTTCTCTTTGCCACCAAGAATTCGCCAGCAATGCACCTATTGTAGTAAATTGACATACCATGATTATGTCAGATCCCATACATTTTGATACCGATGGCACCTTGAATCAGCCCCTGGTGTCGCTATGAGGACATTCATTTATTACGTAATACGATTTATATTTCTTTAACACCCCCAATATTAAAAAAATAGTAAATACGTAAGTATAGACCATGATCAAAACATTACAAGTAAAATAGTCGACCCACTCCTCACCTACGTAATAATGATGATGAAGATACTTGTACTGGCGCATGGTGGGTTAGTCGGTGATGACGATGAAGATACTTGTACTGGCGCATGGTGGGTAGTCGGTGATGACGATGAGTACACTTGTTAAGTGTTAACCCACACGTGCCGGATGCCGTGTGATTGTCGTCGATGTCATCGCCTCATGAATGAAAATCACCGCATGGGCGAATGTCACCTGACCATTTGTGTTTAGCAGTCTCATATTTGTATGATTTTCATTACGTGTGTACCCAAGTATAGGCCAAATGCAAAAGAACCACCTAACACTCGAGCCACCCTAACCAAGCCAACGGACATTCAACGGACCTTAAAAAAGGTTTTAAAAAATCTATTTGTGTACAGTAGGCTTAGAGCTGGTACACATTAGGAGCACATGACGCGCGCTTTGCTGATGCGCGTTTTTGGATAAATAAAAAGCGGGGGCCTGAGTATGTACAGAGTACACAGTCTGTACAGAACTCCTGGTTCTCAAAACGCGCGTTGACAAAGCGCGCGTTTGATTATGTATGTACAGAGTACACTCCCTGTACATAACTCTTGGTTCTCAAAACGCGCGTTGACAAAGCGCGCGTTTGAAAGCGCCTAATGTGTGCCCGCTCTTACCCCCGACACAATCGACAATCGAATCAGTTTGATCTCAACGGATTTTGGTATTTTATTTGGTGGATTATTTTGAATCTAACCATGATAAAGAAAGTCGTTAGATCGCAATTTTTTGTACTTCCGATAGTTTCGACTAATATCAATCGACTGAGAATCAAGATAAACATACGTCAATTTATTAGGAAGTACGCGGCACGATCGGTTTTGAATCAAAATCGAATCAATTTGGAGAATACCTAAGGCCCCAGTCTATATATTTAAAGATTGACAATCGATTACTTTACGGTACTTTTAAATGTTCCTGGCTCCTGTTTGGGCTACTGAAATACCAATTACATACACGTACAACACAAGTGCTTAGGTATAAGCTTAAAGATATCCTTCTGGCCAACTAAAAAACAACAAGGAATCAAAGTTTGTCACTTTGAAGTAGTATCTTTTTTTATACAAACAATCGCAAATTGTATAATTGTTTACAATATCGCTCTCAAGTGTATACGTTTGACAGCGATATTGTACACAATTGTACAATTTACGCCTGTCGAATTGCTGTTGCGAGATACATTAATCAGCCTGCGGCAGGCTTATTACGTATATTCTATACATGTCTTACAAAAGCAAATCAATCGCATAAATTGCGCAAATTTATCGTCGGTTAAAAGATAACATAAGCACCAAAAAACAAGTTAAACAGGAGAGCAGTTTAATGTTGTGAAATTCAGAAAAATTAAGTTGGCGTCAATATTTTTATGACGGTAACATTTAATTAATAGTTCCGATGATTGCCATTAAATTGTTTGTAGAAAAATTAAGAAAATGTGCATCCAAACACAACAGCGAGCGATTAGCACTATGTTTTGACGTTTAGCAATCGATTGCGCGTCTATCGCGCGATTTTTGCTATTCGGTATGTTAACGTAATCAGCCGACCGTAGTATAGTTATGATAATTTTTAATATCAGATTAAAACAATTTTTTTTTATATCTGGTATCTGCAATGAGTAGATAAACTATAAGCAGGTGAGATGTATAAAGTCGTGAAAGGGTAGAGTGCTTTCACCACTGTGCATAGCTACTCATTAATTTAATTAATATTATTATTTTGTTTTAGAGGATATCCTTCCTCTTCAGTCGCTTGTTGTAGTTACGGCTGGTTAGGCAGGTTGCCAGAACATTTGGGTGAACCTCCATCCGTTTTTTTTGTAATTTTCTGTGGAAGCGAGTATCTCATCCTTCACAGTTATAGGTATACCTCTATGTTTGTGATTAAACCACGGACATTTTCCGATTGTTTTTAATATAATGTAAAACTAATTTAGCGATGCATTTTGTTACAGGTACTATGGCGGTCAGAGACGCGCACAGTGAGTCACGCGAATGTTGCTTCATGACGAATCAATGGAACAGTCAATTTGTATTAGAGAAATAAAATACACGTGTACACACTGTACATAGTAGATAGCGTACGCTCGAAAGCAAGGCTGGGGCTACATGATTGGGAATCCGGTAGGCCGGAGATCCGGTAGAATTTTATATTTAAAAGGCCACTGGGGCAAGTACTAAGTAGGGTAGGCAATAGGCATGTGTTAGGCATCATAATAATATAGAAACAGAAATATATTTTTTAATTCCAAAATGTTTAACTTTAGCATAATATTATCAACAAAATGTAATATTATTATTATACCTAGAACAGTAGGTAGCTTAATTCGAGATTGGTAAGTTATAGACAATGTCGTCACAGGAGGTAGGTAGTAGGTACGAATTACAGAATTAACCTTAAACTCTACGTTACATGTGTATCGTTGTTTACACGCAAAACACTTGTGTGACGTCAGCCCATTAAGAGGAGAACACAAGCTAGAGAAATATAAAATAAGTATTTATAAAGTGTATTGCTGTCCCGCAACTGCCCGATCAAACCGATAGAGACAACTGTAGCTTGAACTGACATTACCTATTAATTGTACGAGAAATCGACGCTCCTAATCGTCGATTTCCCCCTCCAAAACTTAACCATCTTAAATATTTTTTTCATTAAAAACTAAAAAAAAAAAAATTACGCTAGTGGCATTGTCCACTAGATTTTCCAACGTCTGTGAAATTTAAAGACTTTCAAATGTGTGTAAATTTGTAAATTTAGTTATTCGTGATTTTTGTCAATGAAACAATAAAAGATTTTTTTTAAAAAGCCCTTATTTAGCGTTCAACATAGGAATGTTAAACGCTATCAGTATCAGGTCGTTTGTTATACCTGATACTGATATACCTTCCAAAATCGGATCATCCGTTTCGGAGCTACGATGCCACAGATAGACACATACACATTTACACAGACATGTCAAAATTATTACACCCGTCGTTTTTGTGTCGGGTGTTAAAAACCAGTGTATTCGTATAGAAGCTCTACTGGGACAACAGTTTCAAATGATATTGTATAGGTAGTAACGTTCTCCATTAGCAAAAATTCAATTACACTTTCGACACCAATAAATATTCATAATAGTTTAATTAGCGCTCGCGAAAACTAACGAGACCCTATTGATTTATTGTTCTGACAGTTTCGGCTCGTAGCTATTCGGTAGTCTACTAATTGATGTTCCATTGATTCGATTCATTAGGCAACATTCTTAGAATACACATCACTAATTTAGTATTGATAATATGTGATAGCTAGTAAGGGTTATTTCTCATGCTAGAACATTGTTCGTGTATCCAATGCTCGATACTAGAAGTTTATAAGTTCCAGTGACAGGGAATGATGTGTGTAAGGTGAGATAAACGCCCTGCACACGTACAGATCGAACCGCGGGATATGGAACGCGCCGGTTAAAACTGCGCTCCGAAACGTACGTGTCAATTTGCAAGGTTCGATTGGAGAGTGACTATATTCAATCTAAATTGAATAGCTTCGACTTGGCTAGCGTCCTCTTCAAGAGCCGAGGACTGTTATATTCCAATGTTGAACTATGGACATTAGATTGAAGAGTACCTAGGCACTGATATTTCGATGACAGTTTATTTTTTACAGTTTTAACCGCGCGTTATGGCATGACAAAAGACGCAAGCATTCCAAACCGTGGACTACATGACGTCGTAATAAGCTCGACGGTGGGATCCGCAATCCAAACCGCACAGATCCCCCCGCGGGTTGGAACACAGGCCGATGCGCGGTTCGAACTGTATTAGTGCTGGGCGCTGCGCCCTGTCGCTGGAACTGCAAGCACTGCAGGAACTGCAACTGGAAGCACAAACTGCAAACGGCCAAGTTTTAGTAGCGAGAATTAGCCCCCGAGTTGTTGTAGCTAGTGTGTGTTAGGGCTATCGTGACGCCATCCGAGCTCAATAATGGTGTTTGGATGGCGCCCAGCTCCCGCCAAGAGCGAGCGACAGACACTCCCGTGGGTTCGAGGGTCTACGTGTGGTTTATTTTAATGGCAAGGCTACCATTTTGTTTTTTTTTGTTTCACATATTTATCACTATTCCACCAGCCCGTTCAGTTGTTTTACCTATCTTTGTATGCTGACGACATAAGGGTCACTTTCGTAAAATTTCCCAGGTAAAATGATTCTGAACTGACTGGACCTCATTTAAGTTGTCTTTGTGATCATATTATTATGTTGACTAGATGGTAAAGATTTTTTATAATACGCGAATATGAAATATCAAATAGTACAACGCAACGCCATCTTTCGGAGAGTAGGGTGAGATTATCCTTATTCTTGAATAGATGGCGCTAGTAGTAACTAGGTTAGCATAATGCTAGATTATGAGAAATTTAACCTTATATTATTATTTATCGTAATTCATAATAATTTTATAATATTACAGGCGTTAATCGTCAAAATAAATCCGTTTTCGTTTACCCAGGGCCATAGATATTAATTTAATAATATGATACCTACTTGTAAATTATTTTGCTAAACCATTCCGTATTGTATGGTATCCATTTGTAATCTTGTTTGTTATCAATAACACAAAAAACTCCTTAAAAATAACATATATAAATTGAAACTATTTTAGGTAAATTATTATTATCTAAACTACAAACTAAACAAGTAATAAAAAAAGCTATATGTAAAAAACTATATCTATCTTGTTTTACCTATATATTTGAGTATGTTGTAAGAATACAACTTCCTCGTATCGGCCCGGATAGCTCAGTCGGTAGAGCATTGGACTTTTAATCCAAGGGTCCAGGGTTCAAGTCCCTGTTCGGGCGTCTCTTTTTGTAATTTGAAATTTCAATAAATAGTTTGGACCGGGACCCTAAGTTAAAAATTTCAATAAAATGTATAATTTATTATGTTTTTTGCTTTGTACTTCATAGATAGATTTTTTTTTATGTAATTTTTAACCCATTCGAGGCTTAAAATGAGTTATCAACAAATATAATGTAAAATAATTCAATGTTCTAGAAGTTTCATTGATTTTAAAACGTTAAATTTCTTTGTTCTAAAAGTTCTCGTCGTGATGAATAGTTCTAAAATATTCATTGTCAAAGCGCCATCTATTGTGTTGTGTGCATAACTAGCTGGTTTAGATCAACGGTGTTGTGTAAAGTAAGAAACAATTTAGTTTACTATAGTTCCACTAGATGGCGTTTAGTCATTACAATAATTATTTTACAGAAATATAGATGGCATTACATACATAAAAAAAAGCTTTGCATACTAAAACCTTTCAAATTATTTTTACTCTTTTCTCTTTCTTATACTTTTCGGAGCTCATAATAATTATAATGAATAGGTTTGTGTAACCAAAAAGAAAATATGGTAAAATGTACTTTAACAACACTTTATATATGTATATGTCGCAGTCATCTAATTAAATCAGCTATTTCATTGAGTGACTACCGTTTTTATTGAATGACGACATTTAATTGAAAGACTAGGCCGAACATTGATTGTACAATCGTCACTCAACGTCCAATTAGTTAGCGGATTGTAACATAGCCCTTATATGAGAGCGGACATAAAATCAGTCAGGTGACTGAATTTTACTAAAAGCGAATCTATCAACCCCCACTCCACGTAGTACTTGTCTGTCAACCCCTAGAGTGTATATTTAAGCGCGTAGGCGCGGAGGGAGAGCAGCCCCCGCCCGCCGTAACGAAATGCAGAAACCAGGACTGCCTAAGGCGAGTGTTGGTTGATGTCATTCGATACGCATGGGCGAAGGGGCTGCATTTCCCGCAGCGCCGGAGACGTGACAGACCGACATTGTTCCAAAAACAAATCTCCACGTAGAACTTGTCTGTTTTATCTAACCTCTAAACTACAACTGTAAATATTTTCTTAACTAGTGGTTGCTGAGTAGAGGGGAGGGTAGGGGGGATTTCCTTTGTCCCCTTACCGCCGTCTCCACCTTTCTCCCCTGTTTCACTCCTGGAAATATCCCGGAAACACAGACATAACCTCAAAACTTCAACCATAAATATCTTCCAAACTAGTAGTCTCCTAAAGGTGGGAGTGGTAGGGGAGGGTTCTCCCCCCCCTCCTCCCCCCCTCCCTCCACCCCCCAATTAAGAGGGATTTGTACAAAATTTTTTCCAGCTCCTCCTATTTTGGAAGTCGGTTAAAAAATCGGAAAATTATTCGGTAACAAACATAAAAAAAAACCTACTTATTCACCGAAATGAGAAAGCTCCTCCTTTTTTGGAAGTCGGTTAAAAAATCGGACTAAATGACGTTCAGTCAATGACTACATGACTAAATGACGTTCAATCAATGTTCAGTCAAGACATTGGACGTTACAATAAACAACTTGACGAGTTGTCCTTTAGTCTTTCAATTAAATGTCGTCATTCGATAAAAACGCTAGTCACTCAATGAAATAGCTGATTTAATTAGATGACTGCGACATATACAGGGTGTCCCAAAAATCAACGATAAACCGAAAACGGGTGATAGGCCAAGTCATGACAGTTATGAGAAAAATGTGAAAAAAAATCTTTGTCATGTATTTTTCACATTATAAGGACTTTTAAAAATATCGGAAAAACTGACACCCTGTGATGGTCTTTCATGTCCTAAGACTACAAATATTACTTTTTTGTGATTTTTTTTTCGGTATTGTAGTCATGACTAACCCTTCTGTAAATCACAATTCATAATTTAAACATACCTGCCTCAGTTTTCAATAAAATGGTGTGTTTTGCCCAAGATTAAATTCAAAATAATTACTACACCCAACTTTAATCGTCTGTACTGTAAAAAAAAATTACTACAGTATTTTGGCAAGTAACTTTAAAAGATGGCGCATTTAATCTGGATTCCAAAATGGTATGATACTTGCTGGATTACTTCTTTGTTGAGGAAAAAAAAATTTTTTTAACGGAACCGGATGTTAGGCCAACTCTGTTTAAATTTTTAAAATGTTGGTATTAAGTTGTTATGTGACGACGATGAGTGACGTCATCTTGTCTAGAGTGAGCGAGACAGGCAGTGACGCTAAGTGCGGGTGCTTTTTTATTAAAAAAAAATTGTATTGCAGTGTAGGCATTTTTAAGACTTCAATTTTCAGGTATGAATACAACGCTCTTTTGAAAATGTGAGTGGTTGAGATACAGAACAGACGCCACCTTGTTATCAAGTATGTAATTAGTTAGTTTTAGGTGCAAGTTCGAAATAAAAGTCAGTCAATGGATTTCTTCAGTTATTACTTTAATTTACAAAGATTTACAGCAAATGTTCGAACTGTTTGCCTTCAGCTCTAATGCAAGCCCTACATCTTCTTAAAAATGATCGCGTAATAAGACGGGCGTATCTTCTTGAATTAATGTGTTCAGCAGCTTCTGTAATTTTTTGGCGCAGCTTGGCTAAATCTCGAATTGGTTTAGAGTACACTTTTTCTTTTATTGTTCCCCAATAAAAGAAATCAATGGGATTTAAATCAGGTGAACGGGCAGGCCACGAAATTGTACCACCCCGCCCAATCCACCTATCGGGGTATTCTCGGTCGAGAAACTCTCGTACTGTGCGAGCGTAATGTGCTGGGCAGCCATCTTGTTGGTACCACATGCTGCCGTAAATGTTTAGTGGCACTTCTTCCAACAAATCTGGTAATTGGTTCTGTAAGAAGTCCAAATAAACCTCGGCAGTTAAGTTCTCCGGTAGCTCAAATGGACCAATAACAGTACCATTCAAAATTCCCGTCCACATGTTCACCTTAAACCGGTACTGCGATCTGTCTTCCCGCATCAAATGTGGATTATCCACGTGCCATTCGTGCAAATTATGGAGGTTCATGTAACCATCTTTTTTAAACGTGGATTCGTCAGACCACAGAATTTTTTCAAAGAATCGCGGATCATCTCTGTATCTCTGCAACATCGTTTGACAAAATTGCAATCTCTCTGGGTAGTCTCGGGGTAACAGGCTTTGTACTCGTTGTACATGGTAAGGATGAAACGGATGAAACTGGTTCTTTTGCAAAATACGATGTGCAGTAGTTTTGGGCACTCCGATGTTCTCTTCAATCCCACGTACTGAGATACTCGGGTCTTGTTCGACCGCCTCGAGCACTTCGTCCTCGTAGGGTATGAAAGGCCTTCCCTCGCTGGTATTTTGATTAGGGAATCGACCCTCTAAGAGTGACCGATGCACGTTAATAAATACCCGATAATCAGGATGACGCTCAGCGTTTGGGTATCTCTCACGATACATTCTAGCTGCAGCATTAGCGTTGCATAAGCATTCTCCATAGATGAGATGCATATTGGTGTATTCTTGTGCGGTGTATCGAGATGGCATGATAACACACTACAATGGAATCACACACTACAACCGAAGATACGACAATAAAACAAGTCCAGGGTCGTCAGAAACGGGGCAGATAAAACCAAATCACAAAGCAAATCAAGTCCAATAAACAGAAGCACAGTTGTAAGTACGAAGTCAATACGGATACAGAAAGATGCGCAATGAACGAAAGATCGTAACGTACTGCAGTTTTGCACGTTCATCACTGTGTTGTCGGGTTGGCGTCACTATCTATCTCACTCGCACTGAGCGTCACTGTCTGTCTCGCTCACTCTAGACAAGATGACGTCACTCATCGTCGTCACATAACAACTTAATACCAACATTTTAAAAATTTAAACAGAGTTGGCCCAACATCCGGTTCCGTTAAAAAAATTTTTTTTTTCCTCAACAAAGAAGTAATCCAGCAAGTATCATACCATTTTGGAATCCAGATTAAATGCGCCATCTTTTAAAGTTACTTGCCAAAATACTGTAGTAATTTTTTTTTACAGTACAGACGATTAAAGTTGGGTGTAGTAATTATTTTGAATTTAATCTTGGGCAAAACACACCATTTTATTGAAAACTGAGGCAGGTATGTTTAAATTATGAATTGTGATTTACTGAAGGGTTAGTCATGACTACAATACCGAAAAAAAAATCACAAAAAAGTAATATTTGTAGTCTTAGGACATGAAAGACCATCACAGGGTGTCAGTTTTTCCGATATTTTTAAAAGTCCTTATAATGTGAAAAATACATGACAAAGATTTTTTTTCACATTTTTCTCATAACTGTCATGACTTGGCCTATCACCCGTTTTCGGTTTATCGTTGATTTTTGGGACACCCTGTATACATACTTACGCAATTATTTTTATAATAAAAATAATGAATAAAATATTATTATTAAAACAGTCGCAAAATTGAGTTTAAACTGTCACTTACATTTTAGAATATGTCTTAGTATATTAAGTACATAAATTCTAAAGACTGTTCTTCAGATTAATGTACGTTACGATAAATGTATATTATCTAAAATGTCAAATAAAGTTCTATTTATTTATTTATTTTATTAAGGACCGATTTTTCAAACGTCAGATAACTTTTACCTGAGAAATAAATATGTGACTTTGAAAGATTTTGTATGTAGTAAATGTCAAAGTCTCATGTTTATTCGACAGATAAAAGATATCAGACGATTGAAAAATCCGACCTTATATTCTAAAAAGTATAACCGACAGTTTGAATCAATTTCCTCGAAATCGGAATTTTGCGACATGTTCATCTATTCATGTCTTCAATTATTTTAAAGCACTGTCCTTCCAAACCGTTCCGACTGACATAATTCGCCCTAAATTTAAAACTTAAGTCAAATTTATCTATAAGTTTTATCTCTACGAGAACTAAACAAATCTAGCCTAGCCTAGCCTAGCCTAGGCTTTCATCGTGAGAGGTATCGTGCGGCGCTAATGTCTACCGACGCAAGCTCATTTACCAGGAACGCCCCTACAAGGCCTTTCCATTTATGAAAGGTAGATTATAATGCGATTGTACACTATCCGTTTGTAGGACAACTGCAGCGTGCTAAGATGGTTCCTTTTACCTAATTTACTGTCTTTAACAAGACTAAGGCCTTTTTTCACCAAGCAATGTTAAAGTTAATGACATGTTAAAATACCATGCCATCTCATTCATTGACAGGAAATACGAGAGGGATTAAATGATATTTAACATGGCGTTAACTTTAACATTGCTTGGTGAAACACGGCCTAAGGCTGGGACAGTGTGGTTCGGAATATTCCAGTGCTGAAAATAGAGATGAAAATCGAAGTCGAGTTGTCAAACAGTATACTTGACACTGGTTTATGCGATTTTAATATCTATTTTACTACCGCAGGGTTCTATTTTCAGTATTCAGTAGTATTTAGAAGTAATATTGAAGGAGTTTTTAATTCATACTACCTAGGTAAAAACACTATAGCGCATAGATGAGGCTTCTAAATTCATATCGACATTCTTTTCTAACATAAGTTAAGTAGTTGTAAGTTTAGTAAAATCTGAAGCTTGCTCCTACATTCTCGAGATTTGCCAGAATATTCTTGAAAGCACTCGAGGTAAGAATGACCGTCGTGCTTACGTTGCAGTTTTGAAATAAAGCGGAGGAGAAAATTGGCGACTAAATGATAAAACTGCCGAACATTCTTAAAGCACAACCTTTATTTTCATAAATCTAAACTGGAATGTTGTAAAGCTGAAGAGTTTTTACTTTTATTACTGGTCTGATTTGAAATATACTTTCAGTGTTAGATAGTCCATTTATCGAGGATGGATATTGGTTATAAGCTAATATGTCGTCCCGTTAAGGCCAATTATAGTAGTAGTAGTAGGTTTACAAATCGAGGGTTTTATTTCAGTATTTCACGCGGGCGATATCGCAGGGACAGGTATTAAAATAAAAGAATTGGATTGGAGTAGGATTAGTGTCGACTCCTGGTCGTGTTGAGAAACAACGTGCAAATAAGAGTATTTGCACATTTCTCAAAGTATTTTTTGATCGTCCGGTCCGTTGCGTTGTGGTAGAATGAGTTAAACTAGAGAGGTCGTGGTGAACGCTGGTCTTCAGAAATGCCTTACTGCATATTTGGTGTCGATTTGGATGAGAGCTCTTCACAAGGTAAGGGATGAGTGAAGCCAATATGAATGGACTTGCAAGAATCTCGCGACAATTGTATGTAACCTACTATCCATGTAGGTTCTAATGAGAATATTGAATTTTTCAGATGCGTCAGGAAAGCTAGAACATTGTTTGAAAACTCGTTGCAGGTAGAATTATTAAAATACATCTCATTCCCAGTACAAGCACTACTCTTCAAGACCTTTGTAGTATGCATTTGCGTGTTCGGTGGAGTATTGGTACATCGTTTCTAGGCAATAGGCGCGTAATTGTAGGTTCCCTAGTTTTATAGATATTCGTTAACGACCAGTTACACCGAAGGCTGGGTCTGTCAGTCAGCGTTCGCCCGACGGTTGCCAGTAGTCACGACGTTGCGTGTCAAAGGAAAATTGCTGTTATTATTGAGATTGATAGCGCATATTGCACATTTTGGCTTCGGGTGGGCAGCATGCAGCCTGCAATTGATTCTGTGTTATTGGGTGCTGCAATCGAGAAAAGGTTGGGCTAATGAGTCAAAGGGGTTTCAAAGGTTTCCTGGTCGATTGTGTTTCGATTGCTACACTTCCTACTATGGTAGGAAGATATCAAGCAAATCTTTGAAGGCACAAGGCAGGTGTGATTACATTTTTAATAGGTACGTTTATAGGTATCTACTATCTTTTAAATCAGTAGAACCTAGAAAAGTTGCAGTTAACAACCACCCCGTTGCTGAAGAGCAAAAAATTAACGATCCAATCAACTAATCAGTGTTGAATTCTCTTGACAGTTGTCAGTACTAACTACTAACTCTAAACTCGACAAGAGATTTGAACATTCATTAGTTGGTATGACGTTGATTTGCCTTTTAGAAGGGGGTATGTGCTTTTTAAAATCTGTGATAACCATATGCGCTTGTCTTAGCTATTTCGATGCCATCTTAAAGCCAGGAAAGAATGCATTTTTCCTTCCTGTGACGGATCATTCCTTCCAATGGACATTTCTATTTAGCTTCTCAGTACATAACTGTGCCTTTTACATAGATACGACAATTTATATAAGAAGGCTTCATTGTTGTCTCTATCGACAATATGTCGTCAATAAGATATGATCTAGTGCCATAAGGTCTGAAGTTTATCACTTTGGAAATGTGCGATGTCCCTTATTGTCACGTGAGTATCACGCTATCACGACGTGTAAACCTCACGCGCGTCATATTATATCACGTTACAACTATTACACCTTATAGCTCCAACTAGTTTTGTAGAAACTGTTGTTTCAAAACATGAAGTATGGCAGGGCTACTATTGACATTTACCATCAGTACTAAATTTGCACGGAATATAGTAGTACTATTTTCGGGGGAATATCAGGGGACCAATTATTTACCGTGGTCTAGTTAGTGGTTCAGAGCCTAGCTCCGACTTGGAGGTCATGAGTTCCATTCCCGCGTTGGAACAACAAAAAATGTTGTTTTCATGTTTGGCTAGGGCAATGCAGGCTGATCACCTGATATTCTGACAAGAAAAATGATCCATGCGTTGGATGCCGCATGTAAAAAGTCGGTCCTGCTCCTGATCTCCCGCCAGTCGTATCGGTCATCTATCAAATTGGCAAGCGAGCGTGAAGGAAGAGAGAGTGATCCTGTGTATTGCGCACACACTATTAAATAACTCCTGTGTAGCTGGCCTGGTTTCAATGAAACCGGCCACCGTCACCGAAATCGGCGTGGGAGGCATAGTTATTATTTAGCGCCTAAACGGAACGAAACTCCTTGTAATACGGTGGACGAAACTTGGCGGTCAAACGCGGCAACCCTGATTGCGACGAGGTGTACTCGAGAATGCGTAAAAAATTGTCAATGAACCAATTAAACAGTTTATCTAGCTCATTATGCCATCATATCAATAGGCAAATGTTGGTTCGGTGATAAATCTCCTTGCCCCCAATTAGTCTAGATAGTGAATGCTCCAAAGGAGAAAGCCCATTTCAGGCCCAGAGCGGACAGCCGTCTTAAGAAGACTTAATTTCTCCAGAAATCTACCATAAAGAGACCTGATTTTTGATAACATTCAAATAACCGCCACTATAATCAGTAATGTTCCAATAAAAAAAGGAATTTTATTGGATTATTTGGAACCTAAGTAGAACGTTGAGGTGAAATGTTACCCGATGATAAAACTCTAATCAATCAATCCGAATATCGATTTATAAACAAATAAAATAAACTCATGTAAAATACAAATAACGGGTCACTGTTGGTAATTCGGTAAAGAATTAATCAAAAGAAAACATTTATCTTAAAACCAATGTTTACGTTTGTTACTATAAACGATAAAGATTAATAAAAAGTCATATTATATCGATTATTTTTTACGTAATCGATTTATCGATTTAATTTTTTTGCGACAAGCGGCAACACTGGTGACTGAAATGTCATTTTTCAAACGAATGATCTCGACCGTTCGCTTGTTGCTCAAAGATGCGTTTTGTTTTGTTTTCGATTTTTTTCACCGCAACCGCTTTTCACGTACGACTTTGGCATTGTCTTACTAGTTTTGTTCTCTCCTTCTACGATTACTTAGCCCTGGATTAAAGGATTACGCTATTTGATTGTGCATACCAAAATGTCTGAAGAACATTGTATATGTTGTGGTAATAATGTTACCGAGAACCGTATTTTAGAGCCCAAAGAATTAAGTGTCATACTGCAGTGGGTTGCACGGCAGCAGGTAATCATAATATTATAATAAAATTATTTCTATTATTTCTTTCATTATGGTTTAATCGTTAAATATTTTACGATTCAAAATATTTATCATTAATGTTAATGTTTTAGGTGTCAGGCGATAATCTTGTTTGCCACAATTGCTGGGTAGCAATAACTGAAATTCTTGCACTACAACAAGGGCTATCTTATTATATCTTACTATTATAAATTATTGAAAAGACGGAAAAAGCCTTGAAAATAAAATAGACAAAAAGTAAAAAAAAAAATATTTCTACAATAATGGCGGCATTTTAAGTTTTTTTCTCAGATATCTAATACTATTAACATTTTAGAACACTCATTTTTAATACGATTTTTTGATGTCCACATTGGGCCTGAGACACTATGGAGAGTGGGCTTTCTCCTTTCCTGTTATTGTTTGATTTGCTAAAACGCGCAAGGTTCTTGGGGACCGTTCAATTTCGTTTAAAGGTTTGGTGTTTTTTTTTGGGGCCATAATTTTGTTTTGGAGCCACTTGATTATTATGTTAAATGATCGGTCTTTATCTTATTATAATTCTTTTCTACTCCTTTTTGGGTTTCTACTTTCAGTTGCATGGTTGGACTTACAAACCATATGTTTGTGTGATAGAGAAGAGTTTTCTGAATAGAAAAATGGAATTGGGGAATGAGTGTCTGAAGCCTATTCCCTTGTGTGATGTATTGTCTTTCTAGACTTGTTTTTCATACATCAACTGACCTTTTTCCTTATATTATATTCCTTAGAAAAATGATAATCGGAGAGCGCGGATGGCAATTTGATTTTTACTGCACTCGTTACTGAGTGAAATATTTGGTGAGATTTTAGTCTAGCCACCCAACCCATTAGATTTACAGTATATACTATCAGAAAAGTCATATTTTATAATTTAAATCTTAAAAAAAACCCCGGGGTGGACAATCAATGAGTAATACATTACCAGGAACAAGCATCAAACGTTGGTGATTCACCAAAAAATCGCCTCGAAGTTGGAACCAACCACCAGATGTTGGTGATTCACTCAGGATTCGCCCTGGAACCGACTCGTATCAGTGTCTTCCTGAACGTGCGCTCATCAAGACCAATTAAGCCAATTCAACTGGGAACTTTCCTACGTTGATAAATTGATGCCCTTATAAGATGGTTATTTTTAGACCGCTTCTAGGATCTTGCAAGTTCTTTGGTATTGTTGTAATAGTATTGAAGGGCGTATATAATGTATATATAGAGCGATTGAATAATAGTGTTGTGAAAACAGAATACACAAGTAAATATTATGTCAAAACATATATGTTTCGCTTAGTGACACATGAATTCAATTGTCATTTAACGAATCTTATGTCAAATCCCATACTTTTTGTTTTAGAACTTTGTAATTGATAATAGCGATAGCTACTTGAATCAGGGCCCATTTCGTCTGATTCGGAGCTACGAACTTATGAAATCTCTGTTTTTGTAGGGCGTTAAAAATTGGGTTAGTAGCGTAACGATCATGAATTATATCACACTCTCAGTCACGTTGCTTTCAAATAAGAAAACTAAATCACAATACGTTCATCCCGTTTGGAGCTTCGCTCTCGACCAGGAAGTCGTGGGTTCGATTCCCGCGTTGGAACAACAAAAAATGTTGTTTTCAAGTTTGGTTAGGACAATGCAGGCTGATCACCTGATTGTCTGACAAGAAAGATGATCCATGCATCGTGTGGACATGTAAAAAGTCGGTCCTGCTACTAGAGTGAAGGAAGAGAGTGTGCTTTTGTGTATTGCACACACACTTGGGCGCTTTAAAATAATTCCTGCGTAGCTGTACTGGTTTCAATGAAACCGGCCACTGTCACCGAAATCGGTGTGGGAAGCATTTACACCCTTTTTTATAAAACGTGTTTATAGTAGCATATGGCCTAAACGCCTGTACAAACAAACAGAGCAATCGCAATTATTCCATTAGTGTTTGCTCTCGTCAGGGGTGTCTAAAGTTTTAGACAGTGTGTAGTACTAATTACACTGACTTTCTTATAATTTACTAACGCCAGGTTTCTGAAAGGCTGATCAAATTCATCAATTGATCAAATCAGCTAATCTGAACGCTGATTGGTGAACATCACTTCGCAGTCACTGTTTCCACCAATGAGCGTTCAGATTAGCTGATTTGATCAATTTGATCAGCCTTTCAGAAGCCGGGCGTAAGTGTTTGGGTATTGGATATTTGGATTTAATCAACGATATTATTATAAATGACACTGACTTCTAAAGTTTTAGCAACTTCAGGATCTACCTGACGATAACACACCAGTCTATATGAACATGGGTTCTACTGTATTCTTTCCACAGTTTTGTTGTCTTGATGTACTCCTGTAGCCAGTATCGACAGTGGCAACCAACCTCAAAAATGTTTGATGTTATCTTAAATAGCGCTCTCGGTATCGACAGTTAGAGCTGGTACACATTAGGCACTTATTGACGCGCGCTTTGCTGATGCGCGTTTTTGGGTAAAGAAAAAGCGCGCACTTGAGTATGTACAGAGTACACAGTCTGTACACAACTCCTGGTTCTCAAAACGCGCGTTGACAAAGCGCGCGTTTGAAAGCGCCTAATGTGTAACCGCTCTTATTGTCGATCTAGAAAATTATTTTCGAAATCAGCGAGAAGAAAATAACAAGAAACAAACACGATATGTTTCCTGTCTAAACACATGAAAAATCATGTCGGCCATTTGACACGGTGACAGGGTATCGTTTGTCAGCTGCTGCGCGGTTGTACCAAATATTAGAGGTCAGTGCCCCGGGGTCCGACTGAGTATATTGGGGGTCCACTTCTGGACATAAGACTCCCGCGGAGTATTTCGTAAGTGTCAAATGCCTATACTCGCCACGCTTGGCAGGCGGATGAGCGCATTTTTCGGGATATAAAGGGTGTAAAAAGAACAGTCACTTTAACTTTAGGATATGATTATACTACCTTTTCTCATTCTAGAAAGGTTTTTTTTTGTTTTGCTTTTTCATTATTCCTGGTACAAAAAAATAAGAAATGGTAAAAGTAAAAAAAAAATTTTTAGTTTTTGACAAAATAACACACTTCCAAAATGAGGAAAGGCAGTATAATCGTGTGTCAAAGTTATAGTGACTGTTCTTTTTACACACTCTCTCTGTCGCCTTTGATGATGGTTGATGGGGAGTTTATATTAATTTGGTCAAATTTACATTTTTTGTTAATTGGATCACATTGGATCGGAACGATGGATTCCGCTCATTCGGTAAATTACTGCCTATAGGCAGTTTGTGTGAAATAGATTAGGATTAAGACCAAAACATGAATATTTTTCTTTTTATTAATAGCTGCTAGACAGTTTTGTGTATTATAGACGTTTGTTTTTAGATCAACATCTTCTTCGCATTTTAATGCAATAGAGTAGACTGTACTTAGTTTTTTGTTGTGTGATAAGAAATGTTACTTATTTACCGTACAAGAGAGCAGGCTTACGTCTGACACAATCGAGATTCGAATCAGTTCGATCTCAACGGCTTTTGGTATTTTATTTGGTGGATTACTTTGAAACTAACCAGGATAAAGAATACAATAGAAAATCGTTATATCGTAACTCGTTTTGTACATCCGACCATAGCAATCGACTGAGAATCAAAATAAACAAACGTCCATTTATTCGGAAGTACGGGGCACGAAGGAATCTGAATCAAAATCGAATCAGTTTGGAGAGTAAGGCTTCGGTTCTAACGCTTGAGGTGACTTCTGTAAGTTGATAACTAATAATTAGCAAAACATATTTCCTGAAAGGTTCCGACACTGTTCACTGAAATGATCACGATAATTGCATTTTCGTTGCAATTATTATTGTTAATTACGAGTCAGTTTATAATTTATTTTTAACACGATGTAGAGGTTAAAGTTAAACGAAGGTTGCCGAGTTAACGACCTTAACTGTTTGATTGACGGTTACTAGGTCGCGCGGTAACGGGTTCGAATCCACGTTTCACGTCGAAAAACTGAATAGCTATACAAAAAATTATATAGGCTGGTTCCCTGTCTGGGGACGATGCAATATTACGATGGCATAGAGCTGATCTGCGCTGGAAGGTGTTCATAAGAACTCCTCAATATAAAGATACAATAACATCGAATTTGGGCTTATTTGAATTGGAGTGTTATTTTTCTCTATATATATCGTATTAAATGTCTGAATATATAGGTTGTTATAAAAAGGTTTAGTGGGCAGACCGTCGATTAGCAATCGTAAGAGTAGAGGTTCTATTCTAAGTTGTGGCATGTACCAATGAGACTTTTTAAAACCTCAAGTACATTATACGGACGCTCTAACGGCGAAGGAAAAAATCTGAATCTCGCTCATGGTTGGTCCCAGACGTATTGACCAGTCATTTCTCTGGACTAAGTATGTTGCTAGAATGCCGTGTGCTGCGAGATTTTAAATACGTTAAAAACGGAAGATACTGTATAATCAAGCAATAACGGTTGCAAAGGCCTACTTCGTAAAAAGGTGGGGTTTTAGGCCGGGTTTCCACTGACGCGGAGCGAGCGGAGAGGAGCTTGCGGTGCCCGAATCGACCAATTACTATGCTCGAAATCTCCGCTCCGCGTCAACGGAAACAGCACGAGCATAGTGATTGGTCAATTTGGGCACCGCTAAGTTCCTCACTGCTCCGCTCCGTGTCAGTGGACTCGCACCCTTAAAAGTATTTTTAATTCATAATAGTTTATGTCTAATATGGCAGTCTGACGCTATTTATTGCAATGCGTTATCGCAACAGTGTTGTGGACACGGGACGGGCCCTTTGACTTTTATAAGCTGCGTAGAAATTGTGCTAACTTCTGCTTTCATAAGCAGGTAAGATATAAACTATGATATATTATAATATGTTGAACACTACGCGGAGGGCTCAGCACACTTTCTCATATAAATTCTACACACTGAACACTAGATTTTGTTAACCAGCCGGGACACGGTCGTATAGAAGCTCTTAGAAAGCTATGGGCCGACAAGATTTTGTACGGTCGATTAGTCATGAAACAGAGTTTCGTCTTAAATTAACTTTCATTGGCGTAAAGGCGTGAATACAAAGTGAATAAAGTTATGTACAGGCTGTCGTGCGCAA
The DNA here is from genome assembly GCA_905187575.2 of Celastrina argiolus. Lineage (NCBI taxonomy): Eukaryota > Metazoa > Arthropoda > Insecta > Lepidoptera > Lycaenidae > Celastrina > Celastrina argiolus. The sequence continues at coordinate 17,423,349 of LR994585.1, forward strand.
GCAACAGTGGAGAAGGGGGGTTTGCCCCATCAGTAAGCGTATGGCTTGGTACCGGCCTATGTCCTATCAGTGGCGAAGACTGCTTTACCACCAGAGGGATCCCTTGGCTGAATGTTATGGGAATTTGGGTGTCTTTCACAGGTAAGGGGTAAGTGAAGCCGATAGGAATGCCACTGCTATCTATAAGTAATAGTCAAAAGCCTTACAGTCGCTGTCATTCGGATCGCTGTCACAATGTCAGTTTTGCAACATTTACTTATAGGACACTATTAATAAAACAATATTAAACTCGGTCTCAAGACTCGCGATAGCAACCTCCAACTGATGTTATACTAGAATATTAAGAAATAATATAATCCATATCAATATAATCTTTATTTTCGTTTATCTTCGTTCGTTTCAAAACAAAATGAAAGTATGTAACAAAATTAAAGTAGTTATTTTTTAACAGTGAAACGAAATGTTGTTTTATCTGTCTAATAGGTTACCAAGTAGAGGTTGCAATCGCAAATCGCAAGTCCTGAGGCCGGGTTTGGGATTGTTTTATTAATACGGGCCATAGATAGATAGCAGTGGCGAGACAGCCATAGCTTCATTCCTATCGGCAGCCTGATTATGTATCTCGCAACAGCAATTCGACAGGCGTAAATTGTACAAAATCGCTTTCAAGTGTACCTATCGTTTTACAGCGATATTGTACACAATTGTACAATTTACGCCTGTCGAATTGCTGTTGCGAGACACATAATCAGCCTGCGGAATCACTTACCATATTGCATCGGAAGACCCTCATCATACTCCTATGGGCTATTACTTAGACTAGGGCTTCCCTCTGAAAGAGTGCCACAACTTACCTAGAAACTTTGGCTCTACATAAATTCTGGGCATATTTTTCCAGGAACTTGGCAACGTTTTACATGAGTAAAACTGTAAGAAAAATAAAAAATAAGAAAATTACGATAATGCAGCAGTAGCTTTAATGGAAAGATACATTGAACAAGAAACAAACATTATTTTTGTAATAAACAATCTCATAAAGTTTCACATTATGTTGAAGAGTTTTTTATTTCTTTTTGCAAAGCAATAAAACTGTTTCAACTTAAGGAGGTTTTAAGTGAATTTGTCACTTCCTTATCGGCTTTTTATATTTTTGCCTCAAAACAATTTTGCAGTTTTTATCCGATGAAATGAACGCCAACTTTTTACTCGACTACGGCTAAGCCAAAAAGAAGGGTAATGATTTTGGCAGTCAATACGTAGGTATATTATACGTATGTATGTTTCCGCAGAGGCAGTAATAGCATGGGTGACATAGGTTAGTTATTATAATTTATGAAGTCGAGTTATTTTCAGATTTTTTGTTTTTAATTTGTCTATCTTCAGGACGAACTGACCTGGGGCATGATTCACAACATCCAATAAACGCTTGCCGCGCTAATCTAAGAATAAGTTAAAGCTTTTAAATAAAACCAAAACGCCGTAATGTGAAGAATCCCGCAACATACCTTTCGCTAATTCCCTAACGGGTGGTAGGCATCATATAGAAACGACGTTCAGAAAACATTTTTGTAAAATTTATTCTGAATAAAAATTTTTGACTGACTTTACCCAAGCAATTTACTACTAACGTAAAATTCACTTCTTATTACAGGCAGTTCCAATCTTTTTGGTAAAAGGCCCGACCTATTTTGATTCGCGGGTTCTTGTCGTGTCAGGTAAAAGCGGTAGTTTGTAGTTAAACTACTTTTTGCTTGTTAGGGAAATAGGAGAATTTATTCAGTAAGTGAGCGTGAGTGTAATCGACGCTTAACTCCACAGAGCGGGGCAACGTAAATACATGATCTGACTAACGAGCGAAGGAACATCATAAAACCTCTTAATGCGCGTTGCAACTTTAATGTTCCTTGAACGTGAGTTTAGCGTTATTGTACCAACGTCATGCGGCTCATGTTCATCGTTTACGTTCTCGAGCTGTATCTCATAAATTGCACTTGATTTTATATAGGGAGTTGTCTTGGGACACCGTTAAAATAAAATGCTACCGTGTTTATGCTTTTTTTTCCTGCGCCCTTTCAAATGTCTGTGAAATGAATTTAAATACTAAGAATATTCGCAGATATACTGGGTGTAAAAAGAACGGTCACTATAACTTTGGGATATGATTACGCTACCTTTTCTCATTCTAAAAATGTAATTTTTTTTCGTCTGTAATGTTTTTTAGTCGCAAGAATAACAAAAAGCTAAATATGTATATTTTTAAATACGTACGATAATTAGGGCAGTGTAATACGTGTGTGTGTTCGATTTTGAACTCGCGACTGTATATATAGCACTAGCTGTTCCCGCGACTTCGTTCGCGTAGTTCTTGAGCGACTTAAACCATTTAAAATGCAGCGCACGCAACGAAATTCTCCCCGTTTTTGCAACATTTCTCACTGACGCTTCGCTCCTATTGGTCGCCGCGTAATGTTATATAGCCTAAAGCCTTCCTCTATAAATGGACTATCCAACAAAAAAAAAGAATTTTTCAAATTGAACTAGTAGTTCCTGAGATTAGCGCGTTTAAACAAAACAAACAAATAAACAAACAAACTCTTCCGCTTTATAATATTAGTATAGATAGAGTTCTATTTTCAGTGATGAGAATCCTCACTGATCCTTAAGGAAGATGTAGTCGAAAACAAAACATTTACGAAGTCGCAACTCGCAATGCGGGATCGTAAACGCCCGGCACATTCGCAATTAGACGCGAAACGCTCTACACACATAACGTTAGGTTTTACGTCCAGCTAATAACGCTGAACGCGCTATTGACGACTACCAAACCGTATTGTTTACGAACGGAAGCTTTGACGGGTTATATTACGGATACCCTTGTGGAAATATTTGCTCTATAACAGTTTACGGCAGGGCTATTACATATATATATATATATATATATCTTAAATAAATTGTTTTTTTTTTTACTCTCAAACTTTGTCGACGGTTAAAGGTATATTAGTGCAGTGGTTCTTAACCTGGGGCTAAAACGCAGGGGTAAAACGGAGATTCTAAGGGGGTAACACGGGACGGCACGAAATAGTATTAAAATAGCTATAAACAAAATAATAGTACCTACGGTAAACGGTAGCACGGCGCTCTCATATTATCATATTTTCGTTTGAATTTGTGTGTTTTAAATTAGCTACGGGTAAACACAATTCCCCATACTTGTTCACAGGGGTAGTGATATTGAAAAGGTTAGGAACCACTGTATTAGGGCTTATGCGGCGAAAACCAAATTAAACAGGAGAGCAGTTGAGAGCAGTTTAAAGTTTTAAAATAATAAAAAAATGCGTCAATATTTGACTGACGTAACATTTAATTAATAGTTCCTATGATTGCCACTCAATTGTTTTTGGCGCTAGTGTCATAGACAAATTTAAGCATGGCGCGATTTTTGCTAATCGTTATTTTTACACAATCAGCCGATAGCTGAGCTAGAGTTAATTTTTGGCATCACGCAGCATTTATTTTTTAGCTTTAGTGACTTTTTACTTGACTGCGCCAGAAGTAGCAAGTCGAGTTTTGTAGGTTTTAAAATTACCGTATTCTTGTTTTTTCATTTTGCCTCTTAATGAGATACAGTACCTACTATCTATTAAATCGAATACTTGATAGTATGGATCTTCAGACTGAAGTAGACAAAGCTCAGCCTGAGCGTGTAGCTTTAAACGAGAAACGTACAAACAAGCAGTTTCTTTGTTTTATCGCATTCCGAAGAAATAATATGAGCATAAAAACGTTGTGTGGTTTTAAACCACCAACAACACCTTCAATTATTCACATCCACACAAACCATATACTAAACGCATAATTAATGACTTTCATTTCTGTACCGCGGACTTTGACCCGTCCGCCATTTTTAATCGCTGAACATCAATCATGCGGCATGGGTACCAGAAGTGAGCAGGAAGTTCAACGGACGACCTTTCAGCGACCTTCGGGCATGGGGCCGATGGTGTTTCATGCGGTCGATGTATTGTCTCGGATTAGTAGTGCCTAGGGGTCTCGCTCTCTCTGCATCTCGAAATGATCGTGGAAGTCCAGGAAAGGCTTAAACGATTTGTATGCTCAACGAAGTGGGCACGGGTGAGCTAGTCATCTTCTTTCTTCTTCTTATACATAAAAATGAATTACTGTTCGTTAGTCTCGCTAAAACTCGAGAACGGCTGAATTGATTCGGCTATTTTCAGTCTTGACAAATTTGTGGAAGTCCAGGAAAGGTTTAAAAGGTTTGTATGCTCAACGAAGTGGGCACGGGTGAGCTAGTCATCTTCTTTCTTCTTCTTATACATAAAAATGAATTACTGTTCGTTAGTCTCGCTAAAACTCGAACCGATTCAGCAATTTTTGTTCCTGAAATATTCGTGGAAGTCCAGGAAAGGTTTAAAAGGTTTGTATGCTCAACTCCGTTTGTTTACAAGTTGCAACCTTTCCTGTAGACAAAATCAATGATTTGTCCGCGTAATTCGTTGCGTTAGATCCGATTTCTATTCCACATTAACTAATATCGTGTTTCATTCTGTTATCTTAAAATGCGATCTTGTTATCTCCAACGAATTTCCCGAGCGATACATTTGTTTGTACTTATCTAAGTACAAGACAATACCTATGTAAAACGATAGAGCAATGACACGGTAATAATGTCATACAGTATTGTAACTCGGCTGTAACTGTGAAATAATAGCCGCGCGGTACGTTGAGGAGTACCTCGCGCTACGTTCGTATGAAGATACAATACTGTATGATATTATTACTGTCGTAATCTTTGATTGTGCTTGCTCGAATTTATGTTAAGAGGTTTAGTAGAAACTACACGTCTTCTAACTTATATATCTATTCAATTTCTACTTCGACTGGTTTAGCTTTTGAGTTTCTCAGAGTATTTAGTCAAGATACGATCGTTAATTGCGAGTAGGAAGGTCGAAAATGTATGGGATTCATGATAAGCGTGAATAAGTGACATTTAAATCATCGCGGTGTCACTGTCTGCGATGCTAAAGTCGCGTAGCGATGCTTTTTTGTTATATTTTTGATTTCGAACTTCGTCGTCGTAATTATTGGTATCTTGACTAAATACTTAAATACACACTCAAAAGCTAAACCAGTCAAAGTAGAAAAGTTAGAAGAGGTTTCCAGGAATCCTCTTAACATAAATTCGAGCAAATTGAATAGATATTTAAGTAAGAAGAAATTCGAACGTCCGAACTTTCTTGTCGTAATAAGCGATTGCAACTTGAGTCTGTAAAAGAGAATTATTGTATGACAGCGCTCACACAAATGATATTCGATAACGATAAAAACAAATTGACTTGCCAACTGAAGACATGAATGAATTAAGGTGATATGTAGCAAAATTCTGATTTGTTCTGATTGAAAATTATGAGTTTAAACTGTCACTTATACTTTTTAGAATATGTCGTATCGTAAATCGTAATGAATTAAGAATATAAATGTAAAGATGCGTCTCTAGAATCAATTAATTTAATACGTTACTACATATTAAAGGTGACAGTCTAAACTAGATTTATGGGTAAAAAAAAATTGCTACATCACATACACCTTCAAACCATTCACGTCTTCAATTGTTCCTGCATGGCAGGTATTGATTTTCTTATCAAATATATTGTAGACGTTTAAACGTTAGATTTTTCTCAGTAAAGTTTTTTTGAGCGCGGCCTTCGTATTAATTTAATTCGGAATCTTCCAAATAACAATAATATTTATACCCTGGCTTCGGCGCTACTGATTGTTATTAATAGTTTTGTTTTTCTCAACGAACGTACGTTCTAAACAGTTTTATATATTTATACTCGTGTTTCATTGAGAGTATTGTGTTTCTTCTAAGTTTAGGTCATGTTATGGTGCTATTAAATTAATAAGAAGTACTTTTCTATTGAATAGTTTACAAGGGAATCCAAGGATAATGGATATGTTTCTAAATAATATATTAATTACTGTCTAGAAGTGGCGTGGGTTTCTTACCACATTTCTTTTGGGTTCACTTACCCCTTACCTTTTTAAGATCCTCCTGTAGGTGTTTGTCTAACTGGTTGTTTCCTTATCGTGGACAATATAAGTACTATAACTATATACCTTGGTGGTTGCCCCCCTCTAGGTCAGTTATAGGATGTACGTGCTAACAGAGAGACGTACCTGACGACGTCGTAGACGTAGCTGACGATAGACGGAGCTGGCCCTTTTAAATAATTTAGTGCACACTACACTATCCCTACCTATTTAGTATTTACCCATGCTGGAGATTCCCAGTGAAGGAGAGTCAGCCTTCGCCACTGCTGTCTAGAATCTAGGGTTGCCATCCGTCCGGGTTTCCTCAGATTTGTCCGACTTTTGAGGGCATCCGGGGAGTGTCCGGACTGGACAGCCGATTTCCGAATTTAGATTATTTTAGTATTGAGATAGTATTGAGAGAGAGATTTTTTGGAATTTGGTGAGGCATATATAATTTGGTTTTGGGCTCCAGAGTTCGGGTTTTGACGCGTTATGTCCTAGTTTTTTTTTATTTTGAAGATGGCAACCCTGGAATCTGGAAGGCCGGAGAAAATTTGGACCACTTAAATTGCATTAGAGCTGAAAATCGAGTAGTCAACTTAGACCAGCAGGCTTACTCCCTACACAATCGAGAATCGAATCACTTCGATCTCCACGGTTTTTGGTATTTTATTTGATGGATCACTTTGAAACTATCTAGGCTAAAGAAAATCGTTAGATCGTAACTTTTTGTACTCCCGACCATATCAATCGACTGGGACTTGGGAGTCAAAATAAACAAACTCGGGAGTGAGAGCGGCACGATCGAATCTCTATCAATCTAAATCAAGCTTGGAGAGTGCCATATGCGCTGGCAAAACATACTTACATTTACAATATAAGTGGTGTAAAAAGAGCAGTCACTATAACTTTGGGATATGATTATACTACCTTTTCTCATTCTAGAAATGTTTTTTTTTGACAAAAATTTAAAAAAAAAATTGGTTTATTGTTATTTTTGCGACAAAAAAATAAGAAAAGGTGGAAAGTAAAAATTTTTTTTTAGTTTTTGACAAAAAAAAATAATAAAAAAAATACATTTCCAAAACGAGGAAAGGTAGTATAATCGTATCTCAAAATTATAGTCACTGCTCTTTTTACACCCTGTATATGCGTCGAATTGAGGACCTCCGCCCTTTTTCCTCGGTTATTAATCGCCCGTCCCTAGGCACTACTGTATCTAAAAAGTGTAAACTTCGCTCGGGGATTATCGTTTAAATTTTAAATTCCGTTTCTGGCCTTTAAATCCAACAACGTATATAAAGGTCTACTTTTTAGCATATTTACGTAGGTACCTATTGCATGCGTTTAATAACTGAAAAAATGAAGGAAATAATAGCCTGTCATTCTATTCATTACTTTTGTGTGTAGAGAATAGAACACGCTATTAGAAAAAAGATCGATCAAAATGTAACTAGGTTAGCTATTGTTGTAAAAGTGTTAAACATCAAATTGGTAGGTTATTATTTTAGTTGAAGGAAATTGGAAAATGGCGCAAAATACTGTAAAAATGTTTTTTTGGTACAAAATTGTTGAGAGTGCAGTTTGAAAGTTTATATCTACAGGAAAGTGAAAACATCAGATTAAATATAGAGTGAAAATAATATTTATGATTTTATTCTCATTGTTGTATATTTTTTTAAGTCATAATTAGATATTATTAATTTTGCAAATATAAATTTATAAACATTTTATATTGGCCACATCGACTGTAGACATGGTTACAATACGTATTCACACGCGTGTTATTCTGTGTGTTATTTATTCTTCTGTTCTGTGAGATTTTCTTTCATCTTACAACGAGCATTGTCCACGTATCACTTTATCACTAGTCATAACTGGCAGTAGGGTTACAATATGACCTTGGTGTCCCCGTGGACATCAACCTGGGGGTATAATCGGTTTAATCATTAATCGATGCGGCCCTTCGCCCCTTGAACTCGGTAATCGCATAAAGGTTCATTGTTCGTCCTTCACGGCGTCACTAAGGAAATTAACGCGTGATGTTTTTTGTTGTACGAATTAGTTGTGTAACTTCTGGTACGGCTGGATTGGTTTAATATACACTTATTATTCAATCTAGTTGCCTTCTAGTCCAGACTCCGGTGGATTAGAACTGAGCTCTCGACCGCGGGAGTTCGATCCGCAAAATCAGAACAACACGAAACTTCTGTTCTTCTGGTCTGATTAGGACAGTTCAGGGTGATCACCTGATTTTCTGACAAGAAAGATGATCCATATTATGTCGAATCGGCATGTAAAAAGTCGGATCTCCACTGACGTCAGTCGAGCCGCTAATCCGTTTACGAGGGTTAAGGAAGACAGAGAGTGCTCTTTTGTATTACGCACACATTTGGATATCTCTTCTCTGTTCAAAAAACCACCGAAATTATCACATATTTACTTATTGTGCACACTTATCAACACTTTCACCGGAATATTAAAGGATCATACTTCATTATCCAATACATTCTATAACAATTAAACAATAATTAATATGTTTAAGCATCAAATGAAAATCTTGTAAAAATACGCCATTTTGCCACTGCCGAGTATAGAATAAAGTCTATGGATTCATAGTAGCAAACAATAATCATTGTATATTAATATTGGCCAATTCGCATTACTGACTAGTCTATGGTTGTGTCATAGACGGTTTGTTTACTTTAGGGTTAAATTTATCCGGGACTTATATAGCTGGTCTGGTGGAAATGTCACCGAAATCAGTCTGGGAACTATTATTATGACGAAACCCTTTAATCCTGTGTTGTTTACACTGCACGGAGTCGTGATGTAAGTGGGTCACATTCGCCGCGGGTGGAAATGGGTTACGGCGATAAAGAATTTCGTAGACATGTTGACGACGGAATGTTGATAGCGATAACCGCCAGACACGAAGTCACCGCAAATTATGTTTTCGATAATAATGATTGTTATTAATGACCAAGATTTAAAGAAACTGTAGTGAATATCACCGCTTCCAATTATTCACTCCCCGAAGCTTGCGTGGAACGTTCAAGAATGCATATTTTTACTCTTTTGTAAAAGGCTTATGGCCTACCTTTTAGGCGGATTAAGTAGCATTAATACACGCATACGTACAGCTTACGAGAACAATACAGTACAGGTAATTATTTAGGTAAAAACAGCCTGTGTCAGTCCAGAATCTAAAGTACTACCATGCCAGTTTTTGTCGAAATTCGTTCACTAGTTTTGGAGAGAGTGAGACGCAAATATGCAACTTTCTCATTTATAATAGTACTACGATGCGACAAGGAAGCACTTCTATAGCTTTCGGTTACTTTTTCTAGTCTGAAGAACGTTCTTGACGATATTCTGTAAATGCAGGTAGAGCTCCTCGACTTTTTACGACAATCTAAAATAAGCTAAACCCAGTGCATAATAAATATTTCGCGAGCGATTCACACTTCGGCAACAATAAAACTGGCGTTAGTCAAAGTTTGTTTGTGGAAAGTATATTTTTGGCAGCGTGCAAAAAAGCTCAAGGATACGTGGGGTGTTTCAGGGTCGCAATAAAACAGCACGCTCGCATTCGTCAGGCTGTCGTATTTCGGCGCGCGGCGTAAGGTTGCCCACTGGTATATTTTCATCAACCACTCATATTATGCCAGCTCGAGTATTTTTGACAATCCAACTAATTCCCGCATGACATGTATTAATCGCTTCATGTTTTGGACTCCGGCTGTCTGGTAAATTTTTAATGAGGAAAAATTGCTACGAGATTACATTTGTAAAATCAATGCCATCGGCTCGTTTTGTCCCACTCGTTCAGCTAGTGTGCCTCTGCAAATTCAGGCAAGGTGTGTCAGAATGAAAGTGAACCTTTTAGGCCTCAGGAATTCTGAACCCTTTTAAGATGTTTGAAAGTTAACGGCTGTTAAGCTTCGAAAGAAAATGTTATCTACATAGTGCCAATGAAACGCTAATGGCTATCGGTTGTTGACAATATCTCAAACCTGCGACCCGAGATTTATGCGGTGGCTGCGGGCGAAATGGAAATAGATTTTATGGACTGGCTACCAGGTTTGTAATATGCTAACACTAAACAGGGAACTGCGAATTGTTGCGGTCATATGGCGTAAATTCGGTAGAAGCTAACTGTCTCATAACAATAACAAAAATGTTCTCTGGTCTTACGGCCGAATACTGGGCCCTTATTCAAGATGCCATCGCTATTGTCAATTACGAAGTTCGAAAATAAAAATTGTGAGATTTGACAAAAGGGTCGCTAAATGACAAGTGAATTCAATGTCACTTAGTGAATCTTATGTCAAATCTCAAACATTTTGTTTTCGAACTTCGAGAGTAATAGCCGTAGCATCTTGAATCAGAGTCCAGATCTTTTCACTTAAGTAAAAGTTTTTACGTAAAGTAAGTGTCGGTCAAGTCACATATTGTCAATGGCGACTGGTTCTCCTTCAGAGGGAAGCCCTAGCCTGTATAATATGTAGGAATTTGGATGGGTTCTTCTCAAAAGGTAAAAGGGTGAAGTTATACTCTATGCTATTGCATCACGCATGCTGTCCTTGTCATTCTGCCAAACGGGAACAATGATAGGAATACGATTAAATGATGAATTAGCGTTTAAGTATTCGACCGGTTAGGTAATCGAATGTTTTTAAGTTAGTGGGGTTAATGTCCGTTTGCAATGGGTACCGTCACACGTTGGTATTTCTGGTAATGAGATAGTTGACTCTTTGGCAAGCGCAGCACGAGCCGAGGGTACCTTAATCGATGTAATTTCTTATTGTACCGATTTTTTTAAATTAATAAAAGAAACATGTTATAATGACTGGAATCAGAACTTCCAACAGAAATCATTAAAATCTGGCATTTGTACCTAACCATAGTAAGTAAGCCACCCAAAAAACCATGGTTTTCTAATGTTAAACTGAAAAAGAGAGATCTATCAGTTTGTCTTCGACTACGTTCTAATCACGTCCCTTTAAACAATTTCCTTTTTCTAATGGATAAAAATAACAGCCCTAATTGTACAGTATGTGATCGATATGAAGATTTATATCATGTACTTATAGAATGTGGCAGAAATGAATCTCTCAGAAAGTACTTTATGTTGGATACCAAATGCAATAGAATAAATTTTTATTTTTTTATACATAATATTGCAAGTTCTGATTTCAGGATAGAATACAGTGATAGATTGATAAGTTATATAATACATAGTTTACATTTAAGAGATCTTGATAGCATTGTTAACTAATTTTAATTTGTAATGTTGTTAATAAGGCCGGCTTAATCTTTACGATGTATGGCCTTAATAAAATAAAGATAAAAAAAAAAAAAAAAAAAAAAGTGTTATTATTGTTTTCTATTTTGCTTTATAGGTAAGATTATATGCAAAGTATAACATAATCCTATATAAATTATACACAAAGAAAGTGTTGCCACCTCGATACGCGTCCCCCAAAAGTCGTTGTCCGGTGATATTATAGAATCGATAAAATGTATTTATTCAGGGGCTGTAAGGTTAAAAATTCATCGGTTTATTGTACCGAGCCGACCGAATACTTCGGTCAAGGAGATAACGGCCGCCGACCGCTCGCCGAAAAAAAACAATCGCAAATCTCGAACTAGTTACCGTTTCGATCGTGCCAATAAGATTAATCTGTTAGACTTGCGTTTCTTATTCTGCTAATAGCTTCTAGGAGGTTCCAAGACAAAAAAGAGCATGGAACGTTAGCGCATTAAAGTGACAGTTGTGATTCATATTTCCCGGGCACTTAGGAAAATCACTAATTGAATTCCGTGGTCAACCGTAAGATCTAAAGAAAATGCTGCTGACTTTTTAATTTATTTTTATTGCTCGGTGAGTGTAATTTCTCACAGGGCTGGGGTTACCATATGTAAATAGAGGAATGTCTGTACATAGTACCTAATGTGCCAGATTTTTCAGAAAAATGCCTGTCTAAAGCAAAACGCTGTAGGTAATAACTAATAAGTAAAAGACATCGCGTAATTTACTCGTAAAAATGCATGTCTAATACCAATGCCGGCCGCACTCCTGTCTAAACCTTAAAATGCCTGTCAAATGCGGCAAACGCCTGTCATATGGTAACCCAACACAGGGCTTTATTTGCCCATTTTCTATCGACCAGTCGTACAAGTGACTGCATTAATCTTATCTGTCAGGACTAACAAACGTCACTCCAATCGTCTCGTTTGTATCCACGTAAATGCCTACATGTGTTCTCGCCCACCTTTCTCGGCCCTTTATCTACACGCGAACCCTTCGTATTACACCTGTCCACGCAATCCATCAGTTCACGACTTTGTATCGCTAATTAATGACCTCTCTTTACACGTCTTAACCTTTGTTACTTAGTCCTTTATCTCTTTGACGTCAATGGTCGGAAACGGTCGCGGTCGTGCAACAAATGTTATCTAAAGAATTGCAAATTCTTATATAATAAATAAATAATGACAAGAAAAGGGTTCAGGTTTGTGTTTGGTATCATTCAGTGTATCAAATTAATGATTTTGGGTTCGACTGCATGACATCATTTTCCAAATGTGATTATACTATACGCTTTGGTGCTTAAGCTAAAGGTTCGAATTACGTTTTTGGCAATTATTAATAAAAAGCTCATATGTACTGCTGTTATTTGGACCAAAACGTGAAAAAAATTATTCGAGTTTAATTATATGCGGTCGTTAATATTATTTATGTCGTTTCGGAATGTGGCACGGGTCCAGGCCGAGCGTCCACCGAACCGCTGGATAATACGTCACGAGACATGTTAATTCGAGATCTCAGTTACAGACACTTTCATTATCATACCAGAATTAATTGGACACTTGACTGGTGACAACTAAGGGTAGGGAAGATATGGTTACATTGTAACAAACGTCGGCTCTTAATAATATATTGGACATGATAAAATAAGAAAAGGTACGTTCAGTGGCTCAATTTAAAAATCGTACCCAAAACATATAACAAGTTAAAACAAAAATGTTTTTCAACCATTTAAACGAGCATTAAATAAGATGGTGTGACATTTATTAGCTCTAATGTCTGACAATAAAATGGTTCTTATATGTTAAGTTTCAAAGAAATCGGGTCAAAGTTGTCACGAGTCAAAAATAAAGGACGATTGTTCTATTTATCACCGAGTACCTGCAGCGTTCGATTTACATCTATCGGCATTGACAATAGGGTCTAGTATTTAGTGGTCCGCTTCTGCGCACGCGCTCACAACTAATGTTTGTATGATTTACTCTGAAGAGTACGGGCTGTTGGCACAACGGCATCCGCGAGGTTATCTCCCGCCGTGTGATGTACGCCGACAGTGTGTTCATTGTTCACACTCCCCTCTAAACTTTTAGGTTCACCGCTTCAAACCTTATTAGGTTAGCTTTTGTGTCGACTGGCTTTTTACCTCTGTACACTTTGACGTCTGCATTATACAAAAATGTATTCTAATGCGTTAAACCGGCTCTGAAATATCTTTCCTCGTTCTCATGTTCCGTAACACCATAAAGGTGTATATCGATCGTGAATAAACAACTTGTTGTGCTTATAATCTGATGCAATTAATCGTGCTAATCTTTAGCAATGTTTGTTCTTTCCACATAATAGCCTAAGAGGTTAGTATTATTACTTAATGTTGAGGTGTTTGAGTGTTATATAATTGTATGCCCATTGCCCGTAGAGAATTAATTGCTTTAACCTTTGGTGCAGCTGGAAATACGTCAATGGGTTCTACATTCTGCAATGCCTTTGTCATTATACTCTGTATTAGTACTTTAAATATTATTCCGTAATTTATTAATAATAAGTAGGTATTACTTTAGAGTAAGACTAGATGTAAAATAATCGAGAAATTAGAAAATCCGGTAGACATAGACATAATATTATGTATGTTGATGATGATAGGAAAAATTCAAATACTAAATTTATCACTCGGAATTGGGTCGCTATGAGTCAAGCGAATAAAAATGTTTTCGTATGTAAATCTAACTCTAATGTATTTGCATCGGCTGCCGGCGACCGCGTATATCAATCGTAAACATGTTAATGTCTGTGCTATATTGATCATCGAAACAGACAAAGATGCTCGGCCGAAGCGCCTAGTTTTTAATGATGAAGAAATAGGGCGAGAGATAATGAATCTTCTTAAGATCGCAAATGCGAAAAGTCATGTCAATTAAAGTAACCATGATTCGTCTGTTGAAAAAGGCACGTCTACATAACTCGGCCTTATTATCACAAGTACGGTATAAAAACATATTGCAAAATTGCCATCTCGACCCAGAAACAGAGTCCGTCACCTCGGGAACTAAACCAGGCATATGTGCCGCTTACGCGACCCCATTAGTCAACTGCAACGTTAATTGAGAAGTTTTTACACCAATAGAAGTTCCAACGACAAGATCTAGATCTCTCCATGATCCTTATTAGATTTACGATTCCAATTGGATTGCATTTGGTGTATTGTGACGTATTATCTGGGTTATCATGATAGTTGAGTAAGGTTTGCCTTTGTTTAAAACATTGATTTTTTTAATGTTGGGCACTGGACCTAGGAAATAATGTACCTATTAACCAATGTGGACGCAGCCAGTAGCCACTCCTGTAATAATTAAAGAGCTTGCAGGAGATAAACTAATTATGTAGTCGCAACGTTCTAAGCAAATATCTCGAGCGCACTAATCGCTGTTTAGATGTTGAGTGTATGGAATTATCTCGCTGGACATTTTCTCTAATAACAGTAATAGACTTAAATGTTTCTGAACGCTTGGCGCTCGCCGCAGAGAATGTTCCAATAGATCATATTCACGACGCTTGGAAAGTTCCAGTACGTTCTAACAATACGGTAATCGTTTAAAGGCTATTACTTCGCTAAAACACTAATTAGCTTTAACGCCGACTACTGCAATTAGAATATATCAGTTTAGTGTTATTGCTACGTCTGATTTAGTTCGATTCTGAATATTGTGAGATTTTGAATCGCTGCCAAATGTGTGTCAAGCGGAACATGGAATACCGCTGTTTTATTAATAACTAGTGTTTTATTTGTACGACTGGTATATTTTGGAGCTCCGCTGGTGATATAATGCAATGCTCTCTAAATTGATGCCACGTGCTCTGATTGCTAGTACTATTTGTTGTAATATAAGACTTCAAGTGAGAAGTATTAGTGTGTGACTATAATCGCTTGTTTATAATATCTTGATTATTGTGTTTTACGCAATAAAAGTCCTTGTGTAACAAGTGACGTAATTGCTCAGCGTATGTACGATTAGCGTTAATCTTGTTACTATAGGAAACGAAAAATATTTGCAATGATACCATTTGTATGTCATCCTAACAGTTTTATTACCTGCGTCAATTTTATTACCATCAATAAAAACTGCAATTAAAAACAAATTTTTGGACAATTATTAAGCATTATTATACAGTAACACTAGAGTTGGAACTAAATGAATGGCCGACTTATCCAAATCGAAGCATTAGTTTCGCAAGACTTGGCAAACATTTGTTTATTGCTGAAAGTCTAACTGTATTACTAGTATTTTAAATTTATCGCGCCTAACACCTTCTATAGACTAAGGCAATTTGTTTAGAATGATGCAAGCCCTGATACAGTGTGAATTGTGATCTCGAATTAACACGGCCCGGGTGTGTTAGTAAGTCCCTTTCATCATAATAGCTTCGAAAGGGCTATGTCATTGCGTTTACGTAACACATTTGAAATGATTTGCCGTTATTAATATTGCATCATGTATTATCACAATCTTTCGATTATTAAAAATATGAGAAGGGATGGATCTTGTTAGGCCTGGTAGTGCAAGACGTTTCCCAATAACGAAATTGGGTCTTGTCGATAATTTTCAATCCCTTGTTGCGTAAGTTTAATTAATCACGTAATTATTAACTGATCCTTATTTCTTCCTTCTAGAACTGGTTCCTTATGGCTACTGGTATCGTAGAAAAGGTAAAGCGAGGCAGTTCATAACATGAAAAGTTTTACTTTGTTGATCTCTCTGGATTTCAAATCCAATAACGCGATAATGGGGTGCCGAAGAAAGAATAGCACCTACCCATCTTTCCTCCCCATCAACCATCTTTCCTGTGGGTGTCATAAAAGGAGGCCGCGTATGTGTATGCGGAAATAGGCTGCAGTGTTTTCGCGGACATTATCTGAAAACTGCGCTCGTCAAGCGCCTGTCAAGCGTGGCGAGTGTAGGCAACTCCCTCCCATTAAATTCTTTGGGAGAGGCTTATGTCGAGTAGTGGTAAACTAAGAATGATTTGCTAATCACTATTATATAGCTATTGCCATTTTGCATACGAACACGGTTCAGTTGAAAACTTAAAAAATCATTCCTAGTACTTAATCAAAAATCAAATCTTATTTATTGTACAGCCAAAGAGAACAAAAAGGGTGTGTGGCGTGTAAAAAGTGTTTTAATGTATTCCCATAAAGTCTTCGTATTACCCTGAAATAGTCATAGCATCGTCATAGCGATCGGCTTTATGTTGTGTTAGCGTGCCATGAAAAAGCCATTACATGGATGACTCACGCGACCCTAGCCGCAATGCACTTTTGCGCACTCATCATGAGAACACCGCTTTTTTATCGACATGCAAACGATCCTTGTAAATTCAACGTCTGCTGTTGCTCGTTATCGATAATGATGTTTGATTGTCTGTAAAGATCTTTGAGTCTGGAAAGATTTGATTGTGGAAAACCAGTTATCGCAAAACAGCACCGAAAAATTGCCCTGATGTAAACAAATAATAATTAACCTAGGTTTGGTTAATTCCCATACTTCTCTTCCCTTGTAACTTATTTTTATGATTCCATAGAATATGAAAGTAAATAAAAATCTTCTAGGACACTGTAAATAAGTTGGTCTATTTCAATGCAGCGTTTTGACCTTTCTTGCTATATCGCTGATCGGAAACTATTGTGTCCAAAAAGTGCAACTGCAATCGCTCGGCAATAAATTAGTACACAAGGTTCTAATTCTTAAATGTCACTTGTACTGCACCAGTGAAATAATTGGTTTTGTAATAACAAATTACAGATATTAATCTTTTCACTTTCTCAACCTCCACGATTAACCTTGTGTTCGCCGGAACTGTAGATTGGTATTAAGGCTATCTTATATTGTTCGTAATGTTTAGGGTTGCCATACGTCCCGATTTTAGAACTAGTTAAAATCATATTAACTTGTTAAAAACTATTATTTAAAACTTTATACTTCTGTCGAGAAATCAAAAATTTTATTATGTGTTCCTCAAAAGTTTTTCCTTATTGTTATTTGACAACCCTAGATCACTCGCTACCACAGAAGAGTAAAAGAGATTAGAATGGCATTGTAGGCGGGGCAGACGCGCCGTACATATGATCAAATGATCATATGTCAGCCGAAACACGTTTTATCGGTCAACAGTCACAATCTTACTGTGACAGCGTACGGAGCTCCATAAAAAATCGTTAAAAATGCCGTGTTGCGCTGTTTTAACGTGTCGGAAAAGAAGCCAAGTGTGTAGTGTAGCCCGAGAAGGAATTTCTTTCCACCGGTAAGTCCAAAAACTTTAAATTTTATGTGATATTAGTAATTATTTCCATAGCATTATGTAGTTCGTGATCGAAAACGATACATTCGTATTTAGGCGCAAAATTATCCATTGCTGCAATACGTGGGTACCATTTTGTGTAATGTCTTTGCGAGTGAGCAATGTATTGCATTCGCAGCGATTGTTCGCTCGCGGAATGACAGCTTCAATTCTAGGTACTTCGTGCGTATCGATAGTGTTGTACCAAGATGTAAACAATGTCGATCTAAGAAAATGATATTATAATTTAAGCAACTCTCTTTATTGATAATTACCGTCATATTATTGTTTATTTAATTTAGCTTTCTATTAAGAAATAAAAGATAATTTCATACGGACATTATTATAATTATATTGTTATATCTGTGATTAATGTATGTTTTTTTTGCCTAGTAAATAAATAAATAGATTATTAAGGACCGATTTTTCCATCCTCAGATAAACAACCAGATAGCGTTTATTCGACGAATAGCAATATTTTGAGTTTTTCAATACTCAGATAGTTGTTAACTGTCTAATAAGACACCTATTAAAGGAATAAAATTATCTGCTGCTTGAAGAGCCTGATAAGGCTTTATTTCCCCGATAAGTTCGTGTCTGCATTTATATTTAACAGTTTCGTCAATTTCTTTGGGTATCAGAATCTAATAAAATTGATGTTTTTGAAGCAATGGACGACTTAGCAATCGAGGTGGTACCTGAATTCCTCAATTATTTACATCTGTCTGGTAGAAAACCTCGACCAGCTTGTATTTTCAACAGTACCTTATGCCTAATAGTAGTAGTGATGATTGTAACTAGCACAAGGAATATTTTGAGTCACTGACAAGCTAGTTTCTTACAAATCACATTATACTAATAATATCTATGGACGTTGTGAACACCACTTCAATCTGGCCCTGTGCTAAGCATACAAAGAACTTTACGAAAGATAACGGAAATATATTTAATACTTTTTATACGATACACAAATTATTTTTATTAGATTATACACACATTTAATACACATCAATGACCCAGGAACATTGGATTTTTTTTTTCTCTCGGTGGGATTTGAATGTGCAACCTCTCGGTTGAGCACCAACAACAATGCAGTCGACTATTGTACTATGGAGGCAGCGTAGTGGTTGAGTGCATTGGTGCTCAAGTATTGACATTGAATAAGCTATTACTAACAAGTAACAAATATAAAACAACATATAATGTAACTCTTTAATATTTAATTAATAGGATTTCTTATTTATAGAATTGATTATCTATACATATAATAAATCTGTAGAGGGGTCATGTCTGTACATTAAGAATATTTAAGTGAAAATTAAAAAAAGGAGGTCTATAAAACCCACAGAACCTAAAAATAACATTTTTGAAAAAAATGTCTGTCTGTCTGTCTATCTGTGTGTGTAAAGTCCATATAAATCTCAGTACAGAGATCTTCGTCGCGTATATGAGCTTACTATCAAGTAGTCCCGTTCGCATAAAAGAAAAAAAAATATTATACATACAGACGAATTGAGAACCTTCTCCTTTTTTTGAAGTCGGCTTATAATACACGGTCATTTTTTGAGCTGGTAGTAGGAATTTTTAGCATTTTCATAGAAAAAATACCTCAAAACATTCACGACAAAAACGGCCATTATTTGACAGTAAACTATTATTATTAAAAATAAATAAAGAAGCATTACTATAAATTAGTGATTTTAAATATCCAAACGACAGTGTTCATAAACTAAAAATGTATTTGAACTGCTGCCCTAAATCACGCGTACGAAGTCGCGGGCACAGCTAGTTATTGAATAAAGAAATCACAGCCATAAACTATGTGCGCTAAACTATTGCAATGTTACTCTTTAAACATTAAGGAGAAACAAAAAACATAATATTATAAAGTTTCACATTTTTATTACAAATAAGATGATATTGTCAGTAACACAGTAATTGTTTGCTGCATTTTGCTCTATTTATATATATTTTGTTCTTTCCTCATATCATAATTCTCAAGACATAACATCTTTTATGCTCCTTTTCTAGAAAATAATGCCATCTTTGCTATTGTAGTTTTATCAGCTGTCCATCAACTCTGAATCTGCAAAAAATTTATGATTAGATGTATCAGTAATTTCCGGTATAAAATGGCAAACCAAAAAGATATTAATCTTTAAATTTCAAGCAATGTTCCAACCTAATTCATGCATTAATACATGAATTTATTTTTGCATATACCTATATTTTGTTTGCAAAGGAGAAACCTATATAATAGTTTCGGTTCAATTTTATTTTTCTCCTTTGAAAAGTAAGCGGTTTTGATTAGCAATATGTTAGATGATAAAATAATAAATACCTTTGGCAATAAAATTCTATACAAGAAAATTACTATTTTGTAGTTTGATATTTTGTCACGAGTTCTATTACAACTAACAAGTTCGGAGTTGGTAAAGTTGCAGAACGTCCTCGCATCCTTTTTTGTTCCAAATGGAACATGGTTTTATAAAATTATAAAACCCTTATTATTTACATCTATGTTACACAACAAAAATACATAATAATTATTTGTAAGCTTGAATTTTCGAAAGACAATATTGACAACTGACAAGTGACAACTGAAAAAGTTATACCTACCGAACATGTTGCTGTTCTTTTTTAACATATTGAATGCAATAACTGTGCATCTCACTTGCACACAAATAGTGTGAAGTTATCTGGTTAAATACCACTAATAGCTATTTTGTAGCTATAAGACGATTGAAAAATCGAAAATATTTATTGGCTTGACAACTAGGCAAATAATTTTATTTGTCAGGCTACTATTTGACGATTTATCTGAGTATTGAAAAATCGGCCCTAAGAACAATACGTTAGTCGTACGGTACCCTGTCACCCCTCAAAAATTGAACCGAACTATTGCAAAAAATGTGACAATTATTTTATCGATATCAATTATCGACCTTCGGTCGCCCTAGCGTGTATGAGAAAAGTGCGCGTGTGTAAGTGTACATCTAATGCATTGTTTACGTTAGTGTGACAACCAATTACAAATTAGCGATCTAAGTGCGTGAGGTTTATTTGTGTGCGTAACGCTCGTACGTATTGGGTTACTTCCATGTAGTGGAATTAAGAGCGGCGACACGCGTTCTGATACAAATTTGAAACTATTTCCATTCTAACCTCTTTATCTGTTCTGTGCTCGCTACTGCCACGTGTTCATATCGACACAGATCTACCTCGTATGTACTTGATTCTTGTATTGTTGTAAAAACCATTGTATTTATATAACCGCTATTATTATTAAGTAACTCGCGCATGTGCGTAAACTTGATGCTTGTGTAAGAGGAAATCATAGGTCCGGGTTAAAAATGTTGGCGTCACATATTGAGATCTGTGTAACAACTCCATAAAACAGTTACGAGCATAAATGAAGATAATACGCACCAGCGCGCAGCGTCGCTCTATGTGCTTTTATTGACGTTGAAATCGATGAAAAATGGATTGTCGATGTCTTCAAGCGTCGCAAATAACATTATTATCGTGCAAAAAGGTACAAGACATCCATTGGTATCCAGATCCCTCGCTATTATTACGAACTAATATCCGATTTAAGATGCCATCGCTATTATTACGGACGAAGTACGAAAACAAAATGAATGGGATTTGACATAAGCTTCGCTAAGTGACACATGAAATCGTATGTCACTTAGCGAAGATTATGTCAATTTCCTTACATGTTTGACTTCGAACTTCGTAAGTAATCGATGGTATCTCCAATCAGGGCCCAGGAAAACATTTACAAAAATACTTGCCCAACCTACCCAAAACTTTCCACGTCCGTTTTCAATTTATTGATTTCTGGTCATAAAAATGCAATAAACATTTCCAATTATAATTTTACTGTCTGTTTACAAACACGAGTCATGGCATAGACCTTATTAGCGAATAATAATTTCGCTTTGTCGTCTGAAAGTTGTTGGGCTGCTATACCCATCGCTTAAGCATTTGTAGTGAATTCAATCGGACCAATTGGTGATAGACCGGTTCTTGTAATTCCTAGGATTTGCTTTCAGTTCTTCAAAGCTTTATTATCTTTTGGGTGAATAGTTTCGTGTCCGAGGAGAAATTGTAACGGCTGGGATATATTTTTAATACATTAGTGTTTGGAGCTGGTACACACTAGGCGCTTATTGACGCGCGCTTTGCTGATTAATGCGCGTTTTTGGATAAAGAAAAAGCGCGCGCTTGAGTATGTACAGAGTTGGTACACTGTCTGTACAGAACTCCTGGTTCTCAAATCGCGCGTTGACAAAGCGCGCGTTTGAAAGCGCCTAATGTGTACCCGCTCTTAACCAAATGACAAGTAGAAGTCATATCTTAGTGCGTAGCATATGTCAATATTACGGTTGTTAAAAATATTAGTAATTAGTAGTACTCGTGACCTTAGTTCATTAACACAGATTATCCCGACGTGTACTGTCTAGTTCATTGACATGTAAGCGTGTTTTCGCCCACTAGTAAAGCATCGTTCACACAAAGTTTACCTAGGTGTGTCGTTAATTTTAATAGCTTAGACGGGCTGAGACATTTCATCACAGTTTCAGATAGAATTTGAGGGAATGGTCGTCCCTCAGCAAATTAGCCGTAACGAGCGACATTTTAAGCAGCTCGACTGACATTATTACGTGATGGAACTGGAGGAAGTGGCTACACTGTTACATATTACCAATCTAGCTGAGAATATTTGCGTTCGTGTGATTAGAGCTTATGTTAATGACTTCCAGGCCTATCTTGAAGTCTTGATTGACAACTGAATCGCCCCTGCCAACGTCTATTTTAATCTAAGCTAACCTGTCTTATATCATTATATTCTAAGCCTTCTAGTTTACATTGAGATTATTTACGCGTATTTTATTTTCTTTATACTTGCATGCTTACCGACGAATAAACGGCTTGCTTGCTTTTCCACTAACGATGACACCCGATTGCCTTGCCACTAACTGACACCGCTTGTGTACCTGACACCCCGCTGAGAATGATCTGCTTCGCTCGGCTGATATTGTATGACAACCACCCTAGTCAAAATACATACTGAGGAATAGACTTTCTAAAATCTGTTCCGCGTTTTTGTGAACATCTCGCAAAAACCTCGAGCACTTTAAGTACTTCTTTTATTTCTATCGCTTAAAAAGTGCTCCTGAAAATTTTAAGCGACGTTGACGCGCCGAGGTACCTTTGAAATTGAAGACGAGGAAACAATATTGCTTGGCGGGAAAACTTGTATTTGTTCATAAATATGTAGTGTTCTAGTTTATACGTAAATAGTTTAGTGATTAGTGTCATCACCTTACTTGCTCCAATATTATTTATCATCATTAAGAAATTAGACAAATTGTGTGAGTGAAAATCAGTTGTAGTTGCAGAAGTTAAAGCAAACTAGTCCCATATAATATGTGTGATATAACATCAACAAATCACGAGGAAACTATTAAATATTGCTTATAGATGTAGATCATGTCGAACACCAGACAGAATGTACGCTATTTTTTGTGTCTCTTGGAGGCACTAAGAGATATTGCTGGTTAATGAAACAGGGCCGACGACGCACCTCTTAAGTCCCCGAGCGACGGTAATTGCTTTCCATCAGGCGTGCCGTTTGCTCGATTCTATATCCGAAGAAAACTTTTCGCATACAGGTCTTGAATGAGTGATAAAGTATTGGAGCAGGTAAGCCTCGGTAGTGGTTAGGGCTTGTGGTGACGTGGAGTTGTGTCGGCAGCATCAGCGGCTTGGCGTTGGCGCTGGGCGGCAGCGGCAGCGGAAGTCCATCGACGGCTGAGGCGAGGGATTCCACGGAAACCTCCCGCGCGCCCTCCCCGCCGCCCGACAGGCAGCATACCAGGTAGCGGGGCATTGGCTTCTACTTTCCGTTTGACGACTGCTGGCTTTGTTTTGTTTCGTCCTCCTCTATTTTAATAATTCACTGTTAAAAAAATATTTTCATCTAAACTTTTTGTCCAATTTTATTGACAATTTGGCCGAATAGAGTATTTGTATTATTTACTTTATCATGTCTTATTCACTAAAATTGATGCTTAGCATTCAGTAATTGGAGTCCTATACAAAGCTTCTAATCTTACCCTGTTATTGACTTGATGGAGCGTCCATTGCTCCCGTTAACATCCCTCCGTATGACCTTGGGAGGACTTTGACACCAAGGCCTCCACCACCCCAAATATCAAGTGGGGTTGGGGTTATTGTAGTTTTGACTGTATCATTGTACGCATTCGTTAAATGTACTATTTCGAAAAATAACAAATAATTTAAATACAATGGAAAAAAAATCTATTTATTTTTAATTACTTTTATAAACTACTCTGTAATCTTAGTCAGCACCCATGCATCCAATTATACATAACGTTAATTACTATTGGAAGTTTAAACTGTGAATAAAAACAAAGCGTGTAGTCGAATTATTCTCGAATGTGCAGGGGTCAGTGCTATGTCACTATCACATCCAATATTTTTTGGTTTTGGTTTTTTATTCCAGATTTTATTGCGAATACACTATTTGACAAGATTGCATGTCGCCTTTTGTGTTTTTGTTACATTTTCCATCGTTGTTGTGTCCGGCGACATTGTTTTTGCTTGGTTTTGTGTTTGTTTTTAATGTGGTCATTATTGTTTTTGTTACGAACCGCAATGTACGTATGACATCAATACAAATGATCACCATTTTTCAGTGATCAAGCCCAAATGACTGTTGTTAGCGGTGCTCCCAACTGGGCACCTAAAATGTGCTAATACATAATGAGCAAATAATTTGACCCACGTTGCTTGATTTTGCCGTTCTTGCTTTGTATGTTTTTGATTGATATTATCCCATTAAGCTATTATAATAGTATCTAACATAAAAGTATGAATAAGATATAATTTTTCAATAACAGGGCTAATAAAATCACAAAACTGCAATATCTACCAAGTAGATTTATCCCGAGCGTTGTAGCTGTGCAACATACCGATCATATCTTATAATAAATATTGCACCATCATTCCAGGTAGCTTCTGAGCAGAGTCAATTATTTCATAATAACAATTTTTCAAATTATCGACCCATCATCCAAGTCGCTTCTCGGAAAGATGTAATGATGTCAATCAACGGTTTAATGCTATAATGTCACTTCATTTGATAAGTGAAGTAAATAGGTGATGCCACCGCGCAACATAGTTGCAACTTACTATGCTTGATGACCTACAAATACTAGATGCTTGCCTGCGTCTTTGTTGAGCAGTAAAGAAAAATTTTAATACGAAAACCGAACACTTTGCTGCGATGAGAATAACTTGAGGTCTATGCACTATGGCATCAAAATCTATTTCGACTATTTTAGACCTCTAATTAGTAATTAGTGTACTTATCTTGAGGAATATGATAATTAGTATTTTTTTGGATACGGGCCAAATCAAAACAGATAATTAACCAAAACTTTGTTATGATGAAGAAAAGAGGACTAACAAATTAAATTAAAGACAATGTGAAAACTTATAAGTTTTGCCGAACTTTTCTTGTTCAAACCCAGCTAGTTTTAATTAAAGTTGCAATAAAAAACATATAAAACTGATATTGTTACCAAAGCTCGTGTTTTATAGCTCGTAATTGGCGATGCTCAGATGCAGCATTTTAAAGCACTTGTTTGCCGATCCTTTTATTACTGCGCTCATAATTCGGCTGTAGATGAGCGCTTACATCACGCTCCCAGAATAGAACGGCCTGTCAATGTGTTAGTTATTGTGGCGTTTTTGCGGGGAGGTTGTTGACTCTGCGTTTAGATGTCAAACCAAGAAGACTGAGAAATTATACGGGGTTCGTTTGGTCCTGATTTGAATATGCTTGACTTGAAGCCTGATGACGGTGGTATCTGATGACTTTGCGTTAGGTTGCCTTTTAAATGCTCTTGATCCCCGTATCAAAGTCCTTTTGGGACCTTTTTTCTGTACTCGTATTAATTTGAGTGTTGTAAAAAATCCACATGTCAAATGAAATAATGATATGCAGATTTTATATTGTTTTGTTCGAAGATATTATGAAAGAAATGAAACAAAGAGATAAAGAGAGAGCAAATGGCAGTAACCCTGTCTATAAAATTCTAAATAGTCATATTACCTATTGTTTTACACTGTAAAGCCTAGGGCATAAACAGGGTGGTGAACCGCTTAAAGCACTCGACCTGCTGAAGGGCATAATAAGACTGACAAAAGGGTTGAAACAATAAAATGTACGATTACATACTAACAATGAGTAGAAAATAGACATTATGTATACTAGATAATAGTCGAAGCCATCTGGTTAGTCTTAACAAGAACGCCCGTGGCTTAGTGGGTAGACTATTGCACAGTCGCGAGGGTGCAAGTTCGTTGCCCGGGTTGTGGCGAGTACACCAACGAGATTTTCAGGTCTCAAGTAGTAGCTCTAACGGTTAAGGAAAACATAATGTGGAAAACCGCACATGATTGGCCCCAGACGAATTGACTTGTCGTTTCTTTGGACCAGTCACTAGGCTAACAATGTTGTGAGAATGTCGTATATGCTGGGCTAACATACAACATTTAAAAGCGCTGGCCGGTCCGACAGACAGTACACAGGTATTTAAACACTTGTTACTTCACTCGGAGACTACTGTGTGAATAATCCAAGATTAAAAAAAAAAACATGATTTTTTTCGCTAAAAGGTTGCTAGTTTCTTACGCCGCGCCGCGCCAGTTCTTCTCTCCGGGTTATTTTTCGAACGGGTGGTAGGTCATCACATAGGACAATTTTGAATGTGTTACTTTCCAATCTATTTAGCAATAAAATATTTATCATTTTCATTATGAAGTGGTATTCAGTGTCAACGTGTCTTTCAACATCTCCATTCTCATTTGGACAGGGGACTGGTTGATTACGGCTGTTGCCAAAAGTCTATCAATAGACGATTTGTATTGACTCTTCTGAGAAACATTTTGTTAGATTTTAATTTAACGCATTGTCTTAGTTTGTCTTCATTTGTCAAATGATCAATCCAATCCACGAATGTTATCCCTGTTGTATTCTTACTCCGACACCCCTCGGATAGAGAGGGAAATCACCATGCGTGTGTCGAAATTACTGTCATAATAATTGGTATTAGGTTCATTTGAGATGACAGGTAACGGTTAATATCTTAAACTGTCCAATAAACTGTAAATCTAATGAGAGCAGCGATTGGCTGAAAACGTACACGCGAAAGAGATTTAATTTGAACTGCCTAATTTGATTTAGCCAAAGTGAACCTTGACGCGACGAGCATTAGAGCTAATATTATGGATCTGTTTTAATAATGGCTTGGTAAATCGCAATTTCTTTTGCTCAAAGTCTCCGCTCCGTTATGTACTGCCTAGCAACGTTCGATCGATGGGTTCGATGCCCGTAGAAAGCCTCGTTGTGGGTGACCTCAAAGATTTGCCATTCGCGATTTATCGCCTAAACTCTTGCCTGTCAATCATCAGTCGAGGCGGTGCCAAATTGCCTGCCTTACTGGTCGTCGTGTGGGATTAGGGCAAAAAGTGCGCTAATGTCAGGCAAACAGTTAAATGTACTGTAATGATAGTTTGCTTTGATGGTATGTTATGATGAATAGCTTTAAAATTACTAAATATTTAATGCGTCGTTCTAGAATTGGGAATTTCCGAATTATGAAGAAATAATTTGGTTGTAACTTGCTTATTGTAAGCGGCGACAGTCTTTCAGGAAATTAATTGGAAAAGGAAGATGGAGGTAAAATATTATCTAGTTTTTAGACCGACACAGTACGAGTAGATTTATAATGTAGAATGGTCCCCCTATATATCTTAAAATCTTTTAACTATAATTCATGAAGTCGATTACAGCTTAATGCTTATTTAGTGCCTTCAAATATTAATTTAAAAGCACATATTCAAACCATTCAAAACCCGAAAACATTCGAAATGGAAGGCAATTAAGTTGTAAATTAGTAAGGAGATGTTGTAGCAAGTATAATAATTGGATGAGCCTAATAATTTAACCCATTAAATCTTCATACAGTTTATAAAAAGCCTATTAACTAGACCTCAGTAGGTACTTAAGGCGTGCCCAATTTCTAAGTTTTGATTATATTTGACTTCGAAGATTGGACTCGTTTGAAGTTAAATTAAAATGCAATTGATTTTCATAAAAATTCGCCATCGAAATAGGAATCTTAATTGGCAAAGTTTTATTCAAATAACTTGAGAAGATTCAAATTTAACTTGTGCTCAAAAATCTTTTGCAATTGACAGAATGTGAATGAATAAATATTTTCGAGGTAATTTCTACCTACAAAATTTTCTATTAGAGGTAAAAACTAAAAACATACCTTACCTTGTATACTCTGCAGTATGTATCTTTATTTATTGATCTACAACGGGTGTAAAAAGAACAGTCACTATAACTTTGGGATATAATTATACCTTTTCTCATTCTAGAAATGTATTTTTTTAATTTTCTTGTTGTTATTCTTGCGCCAAAAAAATGGTAAAAAGTAAAAAAAAAAGTTTTTGACAAAAAAAATACATTTCCAAAATGAGGAAAGGTACTTTAATCGTATCTTAAAATTATAGTGACTATTCTTATTACATCTTGTATTTATTTGACGATCCTTATGTAAACAATGCTCAGTATGGGGCGGCTATAGTGCAACGATTTTGAATGTCGCCTATTACCTTAATTTGGTTTAATTTAAACTTTAACTTTTTTATTATACAGACTGTAATATTAATGAGTGATAATACTTTAGGATGTGTAATGTGTATGGGGTCTCGTATATAGAGTTTATTGCGAAAGTACCAGCGCTGAAACAATTACTTTTTTACTTATTGTATGGGGAAATTTACGATGATAAGGCATCTTATAGAAACATGACAATCAAAAGAAAGTCCTTCAGCGCTGATACTTTCACAGTATACCTACTCTACATAGGAGGCGCATACACACTCTAAAGTATTATCACTAATTTATTTTACACCTTGTTTTTAGATTTCATTAATCTCCGCCTAGGATTTATTTGGGATCTGAACATTGTACCGCTGAGGCTGTGGCGTTCCATATAAATCGTAGGGAGGCTAATACAGTGGCGCCTCGGCGGTGTCGTGTGAAAACTGCCTAACACCCACATAGAATTTAAGTCATGATTTGCCCATTGTTTTCTCGAATATTACCATAATAATGTACACTTATGTAATATAGCCACGTGCACAGTATAATATTACATATTTACTGTGCCACGTGTATTATACTCACAGAGGCGAATATAATGCGCGACCGAGTGCCACTTCACTTGAAATACAATATTTGCTTCCTGTGTAAGACTTCGTTCACACGAGCTGTGTTGCGATTCAAAGGCTTGCAAGTGTTCAGAAGGAGAGTCTAGAGTCTACTAATTATATCTTTTTTTATGTCCTTAAATATTTGATTAATGCGTAGTAATTAATTAATGCGCAAGAAAAAAATGTATTCCTTTTTCACGAAATTGCGCTGACGGAGCAATGTGAAATTTCACACTTATCCCACATCATATGGAAGGAACCTCAAAATGCAAAATAAAAATAAATAATTGGAATTAAAACAACACACAAACAACACTAGCTCACACACACATGCGCCCACACATAAAACGCCCTTGATGAAAGTACTCAGCAGGTTTAACACAATTGTCAATCTATTAATCAGATTCCATAACATTTTTAATTATTGTCGTATTTCGACCACAAAGCAACCATTAATAATAAAGGAATAATGCGGGCTCGTTAAGTTCCTCGGCTACTCCAACGGCGCGGTAGTGACGGAATATCGAATTTCTAGTGGGTAGAGACTGCGTCCAGTTCATCATCTCTTCGGACGCGACTTCCCACATGCTCGCGGTAGAAATCCCCATCTACCTCGGTATGCGCAATGCACTTCCTCGGCGTAAAAAAAGGATCCTTAAGTTATAAAAGCAAAGTGATGTTCTAATAAACGTCCAATCTACATTAAACTCTCTTTGATTTATCCAAAATACGATAGTAAATCCCCTCAGATTTTGGATAAAAAATACTAAACCAGATCAAAATCGGTTCATCCGTTTGGAAACTACAATGATACATACACGCACAGATACCTCAATCTACATACTAATAAATCTACAACATCACTTTGTTTTCGTCGACGGTAAATAACAGCAGGCTTACTTCCGACACAATCGAAAATCTAATCAGTTCGATCTCAACGACTTTTGGTATTTTATTTGGTGAATTACTTTGAAACGAACCAGGTTAAAGAAAATCGTTAGATCATAACTTTTTGTTCTCCCGAGCATATAGATTGACTTTTTTTTTGATTCTCAAAAAAAAAGTCATTTTAATCAGGAGTATGCGACACGAATGAATCTGAATCAAAATCGAATCAGTTTGGAGAGTAAGGCCCCAGAATCTAAAAAGAAATCCGACTATTGAACGATGGGCTTTACAGTAGTATATTTTTTTACAATAAACGAGATCGTTACTCGCATAAAACCTTGATCATATATTTTTAGGCGAGACCGATTAACCGAAATAAATAAATGTCAATATACCTACCGTTTCCGCTCCGCTTGACATATAGAATATATACAGTCATACTTGGACCTTGGCAGTGAGCCCACATGGCAACAGATTCTGTTCTAGTTACTGTCTAGAAATCGCCCTGTTAAGCTCAACTGGTATGAACTGCCGCATACGGTATTTTTGGACGATAGAAGCGTCCAACTTAAAGAAAGGAGCGTAATTCTTCTTCAGGGTTCTATACCCAAAGGTTAAGAGCGCAATTATAACTGTGTTTTAGCGAAGCTTATGTCAAATCCTATACGAGTGTATAAGTGTTTTCGAACTTTGTAAGTGATAATAGCGATTGCATCTTGAGTCAGGGCCGAGTAGGTACTTTAAAGCGTACAATATAATAACAAGGGTTCAGTGTGATCGTTATTTTATTTAGTTTGCATAATACTTGTTTTTAATTTCTTTTATTAGTGGGCATTTTGTTACAATAGACCTAATTATAATAGTTGTTGTTTACAATTTCAACATTCGGATGCACATATGGAACATTTCACAACGAACGTTTATACTGAGATTTAAAATTATTATTTTCAACTACTATAATATTTGCTTTGCCATTTTTCGATAGGGTTACCTCCTCTGCAGTCATAATACCTTATAATATATAATATTTTTATTCACCTCTCTCAAACTTCTCGAAAAGCCCCTAACGGAAAAAATGCTGGGGTCCATTGGCAAACATTGGAACTAATATTCTTTGCCAAAAAGTTCCCCGTGTACTAGAGACTAACATAGAGTTAAATATACACTTTAATCGATAGCATGAACTTTGAAGCAAGTGGCCCTAAGAGGTTAACTTTGGAGCGCGGTTATTTAATGGCGTCAAACAGCTCGTACAGATAGCAATGTGTTGATATATTTTTTGATTATTTTACTTTAATGTGCGTTATATTAGTAAATATTCGGAAATTTTTCAAGAATACAAGTAAAATATTAAATAGCTGTCCTAGTCTCGGATTCATTGAATTTGTTGGTGAAAATAGAATTCAAAGAACGCGCTAGTCATTCAATCAAATAGCTGATTCAACCAGATGACTGCGACATCGCAGATTCAACCAGATGACTGCGATGTCGCAGTCATCTGGTTGAATCAGCTATTTGACACACACACATACAAACACGTGGAAATATATATGTATATATTTCCACGTGTTTGTATGTGTGTGTGTGTAACGAGAGCGATATTTTACAAGAATACCCTCTTATCTCCACTTGTTATTTCTGAAGAGAGTTGCCGAGTCACGACGGAATGATCCGTACGCCGTGATCGAGGGAATCGTGACTGCGGAAACCGAAAATATATTCATGTTACTCACAGTGTAGTGGAGTTCCACAGTTCTGTGGAGTTGGAATTCGCGGAACCTTTGACCGGCAGGCATCCTTTTGCAAACGATCCTTAAAGAAAAATCCAAGAAAGTGGGTAAAAGTGGTTCGATTTTCAAAATTCAACCACCGGGACATTCGTCTCTAATCGCAGAAAGTCTAAAACAAAACAAAAAAACTATATAACATTGTAAATAGAAATAAGAAAATGTATACCAATAAGATATAAAAGATGTTGATTGTAAAAAGGAAAAAATAAATATGAATATGAGAAATAAAAGGAAACAAAAATAGAATGGCAAAAAAGATAAAAAAGAAAATGAACGAGCCCTGACTACGTTAGGGGCGATGGATAAAAAAAATTGTAATGTAAAAAAGACTCATGTCTTGAATTGACATACGATAATTTTACGAATACCCAGTAGTCAATTGCTTCTGCCTACTTGGCTGATTAACCAACTGTTTACTACTTGGTTTTTTCTTGTCTCATTCTAAGCGTAGAATGAGACAGATTACATTTTGGTACGTTTTTATGCACAAACATATATAAGCGTACGTTGACATGCAACTCGGTGTTATGAAATAGTTATTCAAATGTATTTAACTCAATACACAAGATGCGACTATCCAACCACAAATAAGCTCGTACAGAACATGGATCGGCCAATGTGGGTTAGGCCGAAAAGATTTAATTATGGCATTAAGACTTCGCTCCGGGCATATTCCGACAAAGAAGTTTGCTTTTCTTATGGGAAAGGCACCTTCTCCGTTGTGCGAAACTTGCAATGTCGAGGAAGATGTTGTCCATATACTGGCGGAATGTGACCGGGGCGCTGACTTGAGGTCACGCCTCAGTTGTCTTAAAAACTTAAATGTAGGTAACTTTAACACCATTTTGGCTGATCCATCTTCCAATGATGCAAAAACATTGTACAAAATTGTGGAGGTGTCCCTCAAACATCCGTCGGATGCCTCTCAATTTTAACAGTAGGTTAATTTAATACAGATTGTCTGATTATGTAATGATTATTATTAGTGTAAAGTTGTAAATTAACAAGGACGACATTATCGTTAATCGATAAAGTCCTTTTTTTTAACAATAAAAAAAAAAAAATAATACACAAGATGGTATACTTTTCTTTGCAAGAGCGGCACAGCACAGCAGCTCGAAATTTGAAATCTTACAATGAAACGTGTATCTCGTCTGACGCTTATCGTCCAAGACTTCCAGCTTTAGCCCACATAATGTGACTAGATGGTCTAATTTTGTATCGATCGATACTCAAAGGCCGCGCTATTTGCGGCTGAGTGTTCTTCAAATTCATAAACAATAGGTTTCTTAGGTTGTATAGGCATTGTTCGCTTACATAACCAGTTGTAATGTAACCGCAGCCTTCGTACGCTGGGACGCAGCGGAGCGTGCAAGGACGTTAACTCGCATCACTGTCAAGGACAGGGCGTAGGGTAAAAGTGACCTTGCGTGCACGCAATAAGGTTCAAGACGAGGTACGTTTCGTAGAGGAATCGAAAAGCGTATCGTTTTACTGTGCTGCTTAAGAGATCCTCCATCTTGGTCAACTACTTGTATTTTCTTATAGTATGATGGTGGTCTATTTTCCTATATGACACGGTTTTCTTTTCTTATAATCATGTACTATTTACTGTAATTATTATTTTAAAGGATAGTGCTCTGAAAAATAAGAAAACTTGCTAGAGAAATAGTATACTAACAATCAATAGTTTTTAGAACTGCTGATTTTTTTAAGTATTTTTGCGTATATAGGTTAGGTTAGCTTACGTTTGGCTCCCTGGGGGATGCGTAATTGCATTTATCTTGAGATATAAAAAAAAAAGATTTTGTAGGCTGATAACCTAAAAAGTCCTATCCGTCATGCGCCTGTGTTATGAAAGTAAACAAAAGTGTATTTGTGTATTAAGCACATACTTGGGCATTATTTAATATAATTCTACGTAGCCACCGACAACGAAAACAATGTGGGAGGTATTATTATTAATTTTGTGTATTGTTAGTAGGCTGTGTCGTGATTAACTGATAAATACTGATTTATTGTAATAATTGTACCGCCCTCGCGCTGAGGACTGACGATTGGCTGTGATGTATGGAACATTCCTGCTGCATTGTTTACCTTGACGACTGTGTAGTTGTGCACGTCATCGTGTACACGAACTGCGAAGTCCCAATCCGCTACTCGCTCCATACTAAGGGCGTGTTTCACCAAGCAATGTTAAAGTTAATCCTCCGTTAAATATCATGTTGTTCCTCTCGTAATTCCTATATCTATAGACGCTTCACACCACGCCAATCTGGCCTTGTCCGAAGAACTTGTGTTACAGGTACCGGATTACGGTAAAATAATTTAATACTTTTATACTATACACATATTTAAGATTTTCATTATATTAATACACACATTTAATACACGCACAGGAACGTTGATAACTTTTTCTTCCCTCGGCGGGATTCGAACCCGCAACCTCTCGTTCGAGCACCAACAGGCTGAACCACTGCGCTACGGCGGTCGTCAGTATCAATGAATGAGAAGGCATGGTATTTTAACAAGCCGTTAACACTAACATGCGTTGGTGAATCGGAACTAAGGCCCGTATCAATAAAGAAGACTTAAACCCAACCTCACTTGAGAACCTATTTGACAGATGAAAAAAACCTTTCGTTTCACTTTTAAAAATGAAGAACTTTAATTATGTTACTTACCTACTTTATAATAATCTTTTTTAAAACGTATATATAAAGATTATAATAATATAAATTATTCTTATTTTAATGTTGTTCTGTAATCTATAATATAGAATGTAATATTTACGGTATAAAAATAAAAGGATTTAAAGTACTATGTTAATAAAGTTACCTTTGTTAACATAGTAAAAAATATATATATAAAAGATAAGTTCTCAAGTGAGATTGGGTTTGAGTTGAGACGTCTTTAATAATAATAATATCTATGGACGCTTCACACCACGTCAATCTGGTCCTGTGCTAAGTATCCGAAGAACTTGTGTTACAGGTACCAGACAACGGAAATATACTTAATACTTTTATACTATACACATATTTAAGATTTTTATTATATTATACACAAATTTAATACACATCCATGACCCAGGAACATTGACAACTTTTGGTTCCCTCGGCGGGATTCGAACCCGCGACCTTTCGTTCGAGCACCAACGCGCTCAACCAACTGCGCTACGGAGGCCGTCTTTATTAATACGGATCTAAAACTGCAAACTGCAGTATCTCTATACCGCATTTTTATTTTTTTTATTACCGCGCTGTAAAGCGTTATGCTTGTTCACATGGTGAGGTTTTGTACGCATGAAAGCCTTAACACGCGTTTGATCACTTTTTTCACATTATGGACAATAATGGCTTCACAGCATTTTTTTCCTTATGGAATTTTATTAACGAATAGCTGACCCGTGCCCACTTCGTTGAGCATACAAACCGTTCAAACATTCCCTGGACTTCCACGAATATTTCAAGACCAAAAATAGCCGAATCGGTTTAGCCGTTCTCGAGTTTTAGCGAAACTCACGAACAGCATTTCATTTTTATATATAAGTATATAAAATGTGGAGATATATAATTTTAAGTTCCACTTTGGCAACATAAATCAAAATTAGTCCATTTTGAACCTGCGATGCAGTTTTAGTTCCGCTCAATATTGTTGTCGTATCAGCTATGATGTTCACTGCAGGACATAATCCTCCTCCAAGGTATTTCCTGGGTAACATATACATTATACTCACATAATATAAAACATTATTATATAACGTCTCCGTGGTCTAGTGGTTCAGAGCTTCGCTCTCGACCCGGAGGTCGTGGGTTCGATTTCTGCGTTGGAACAACAAGTAATGTTGTTTTCAAGTTTGGTTAGGACAATGCAGGCTGATCACCTGATTGTCCGACAAGAAAGATGATCCATGCGTCGTATGGGCATGTAAAAAGTAGGTACTGCGCCTGTTCTCTCACCAGTCGTGTCGGTTTACCGTCCTACTGGGTTATGAGAGTAAAAGGAAGAGAGAGTGTCTTTTTGTATTGCGCACACTCTTGGGCACTATAAAATACCTCCTTCGTGGCTGGCCTGGTTTCAATGAAATCGGCTACCGACACCGAAATCGCCGAGGGGAGCTATTATATTACGAGATCCATATGTGTATGGATATATTAGGGTGTGCCCTTATATATTAGATATTATACATTAGGGTGTGTATGGGTCCCGTAGTTTTCATATGTTATTGAATGTACTGTAGGTTCTTGATGGAAATACACGTTACACAGTAATAATACACTAATTACTTGCACTTTTTCCACTTTATTAGTTATTAAATATTAGATTTATTGAAATACACGACCGGTTTCATACACCCGTTGATGACTTAGTCGAAACCGGTTGTGAATTTCAATAAATCTAATGTTTAATAACTAATAAAGTGGAAAAAGTGCAAGTAATTAGTGTATTATTACTGTGTATAGAGCTGTCTGTGAAACTGTGTACCAGTGCTTTTTTTACTTATTGTATGGACAAATTTATGATGTTGAGGCATTTCTCATAGAAACATGATAGTCAAAAGTAAGTCTTTCAGCGCTGGTACTTTCACAGTATACTCTTCATAGGAGGCAACATACACAGTACACACCCTAAAGTATTATCACACATTTATTATACACCTTGTACATTCCCTCTGTCGCCTTCCACGATACCATAACAGAGACACGACCTAGTACTAGAAAACGACATCATCCAATAGATAAAGGGTGATGTCCAGGCACATTCCGGAAACCGCCATCTAGCGCCACTATTGGAAAATACTAATTACTAATTTCGTTTCGTATCTTCTTTTTAATCAAGGAGTTGAATTTAGCTTAATGTGATGTTATACTTAAAAAATACACTTATCTTTATTTTAATGTCAATATTTGTACTTAATTCGGCATAATATTTACATTTTATAATTTACAAACGTTAATAGTAGTGACATCTATTGCAATTTTTTTTGTATTAAACTTAGATTGTATGGGATGGTAGGCCGTGTCCACGGGAAAGACGGTTGATGAGGTGCTGTTCCTACTCCAGCACCCCACGGATTGTACCACGATAAGCTGATAATAAAATTGATTGGTTTTCGTTGCAGAAAATGTAACGTGATGTTGATCGATTAGGCGAGGTGATTATGAATAATTTCGCTTAAGCTATAATTAATCATCTCATAAATACAGTTATTTGTTGTCTTCAAGGCGAATATTCTAATGCTGCTTTTTAATAACCTTGGTTTTATATTAAAAGTAGTGTATTATGTGAGGCGTTATTTCTCTGTAAGATTAGTTAGTTATGGTCAATGCAGGAAAATATAATAAATGCTTATAAACAAAATGTATATATCTAAGAATATCCGTGATCACGTCAGCTTTCAAACAAAAAAACAGGAATCAGATCATCCATTTAGGAGCTTCGGTGATACAGACATATTTTACACACGTCAAATTTTAACACCCGTTTTTTTTTTGTCGGGGCTTATAAAAGAAATGTGGAAGTGTAAGGAAAGGATATGAAAACCATGAAAGTAAAAACAAGACTGCAATTTTTTATTTTGTAACACGACGCCAAGTCAATAAGGATATAAATATTCTTGTAATTAAATAACCTCCGTTTTTTGTGGGCGATATAACGTAACTCGTAAAATCGTACTATATCTGCATTCAGCGCTGGTCAGCCTTCACGGGCAAATCTGCATAAAAGGTCAGACATACATTCACTTTGGGTTCGTAATGCAATCGCGATACAAAATCATTCATGAATTCACTTTCTTATTAAACGACCTTTTCCTCAAATAAAAGGAAGGTGTAGACTAAAACCTATTAGTTCTTATATCTTGAAAAAAATATGTTTTAAACCTTTGTGGTTCAGTGATTAGGCGTGTCGGTGACGCGGGTTCGAAGCTCGCCAAAGGAGCAAAGACGTTTTTTGTGTTCCTGGATCATTGATGTGTATTAAATATGTGTTTATTATATTAAAATTGTAGACAGCAGCGCCACCTGCCGGTTCTAATTGTAAATGTAAACCATGGTCGAATGCTAGTCTCGGTGCTATTCTAGTGGTCCTGTAGAGGCTTAAGAGGAAACACAACGGCCGTTTTTCAGTACAGCAACAGGGGTCTACGCGACCTTTTTCCTCCCTGGATAATGCCACTATGGTAACTTGAGTTTTTTCCTGATAACTATGTATAACTATTAGTATTTCAGTTCAAGCTACAGTTGTCTTTATCGGTTTGATCTGGCAATTACGGGACAGCAATATACTTTACATATACCTATTTTGCATTTCTCTGGACCGTGGTGTTACCTCTTAGATACGACTTTAATGGGAGGATTTCAGTGACATACACACGCACAGAATAATTATGTAACACTAGTTGTGCCGCTTACTTCGTTCGTGTGGTTTTTGAGCGACTTAAACCGTTTATTTATGCAGCGCACGCAACGAAAGTCCCAGAATTTGAATTAATTTCCCCGTTTTTGCAACATTTCTCACTGACGCTTCCCTCCTATTGGTCGCAGCGTAATGTTATGTAGCCTTAAAGCCTTCCTCTATAAATAGTCTAACAACAAAAAAATATTTTTTCAAGTCGGACCAGTAGTTCCTGAGATTAGCGCTAACTCAAACAAAATTATAAGTAACTCTTTCGTTTTATAATATTAGTATAATTATGTAACATATAAACATCTTTGTCCTTTATCTATCTACTCTCTAGTTTAGATTTAGATTATGTCTAGTCGAGAGAGAACTAGACAATAATATAATGAATGATATTAATATGTGACAAACTTCGTCCTCGTATTACTCGTAATGTTCCATGAATATATTAATATCTCAGTGTTGATGATGCACTGCGCATTTGTAGAGTAGCGTGTTACAACACCGCCTCTGACAATGTGTTGTCGTCAACAACAGCTGCTGTTACGAAACTGATTGTTTCATTCATGAAAATAACATAAATATCAATGACTAGGTTTTGCGCGTGGCCTCGCTAGCGTAAATACCACGGAATACTAGTTACTTTTGGGACAAAAGCAGCCTCTGAATTAATCCAGAGCCTAAAATATTTCCATTCATGAAAATAACGAAAATATTTTTTATATGCTAGCCGGCCCGTGCCCACTTCGTTGAGCATTCAGATCGTATAAACCTTCCCTAGACTTCCACGAATGTTTCAAGACTAACAATAGCCGAATCGGTTCAGTCGTTCTCGAGTTTTAGCAAGACTAACGAACAGCGATTCATTTTTATATATAAGAGAAGGTAGCTCCCCTCACCGATTTCGGTGTCGGTAGCCGATTTCATTAAAACCAGGCCAGCTACACAGGAGTTATTTTATAGTGCCCAAGTGTGTGCGCAATACACAAAGAAACTCTCTTCCCTTTATATATTTATATATTCCTTATAACCCAGTGGGACGGTAAACCGAGACGACTGGCGAGGGAACAGGCGCAGGACCGACTTTTTACATGCCCATCCGACGCATGGATCATAACAACATTTTTTGTTGTTCCAACGCGGGAATCGTACCCACGACCTCCGGGTCGAGAGTAAAACTCAGAATCACTAGACCACGGAGGCGCTTATTTTTATATATAAGAAAGAGAAAGAAAATGTAAGATTTTTGACTACGTATCTAAGAAGACTAAAAATTATGTTATTGGTCATCGCAGTAGGAAACCGAGTTGGACTGCAGCCATTTTACGACGTAAAGACTACATATAGTGGTGGTGATGAAATTATTATCATTAATGATCTAGAGATTACATGGCCTGGTCGCTAACACTGGGTCTCTGGGTTTGTTTAGAAGCTAAGATATGAATCGATGTACTGCCATTCCACGTACACCAATGTAATACCGACGTAGCGGTTGGTGATGAAAGTAATATCATGATGGATTTAGGATGATGGCCTGGGTCTCTAAAGTATAGTACGTCCGAGATAAATTTAACCTAAACGTAAACAAAGCCGTCTATGACACAGCCATAGATTAGTCAGTGATGCCAATTGGCCAATCATTAATACAATGATTTTTGTTTGCTATGAATCCATAGACTATTAGGCTTATATTCTACAATCGGCAGTGTCAAAATGGCGTATTTTTTCTGTGAAAGATTTTCATTTGATGTTTAAACATATTAATTATTGTTTAATTGTTATAAAATGTATTGGACAATGAAGTGTAATCCTTTAACATATCTGTGAAAGTGTTGATAAGTGTGGACAATAAGTGAAAATTTACATGTTTTTGGTTTGTTTACCTTTAGGTTAAATTTAGCAGGGACGAACTATAGGTTTAAACTAATAACCTTATTGAAAGACATGGATGGATACATACCAATACAGTCTTAACTCTTTCTACCCGACATTGGTGAAGCAAAAAGGAAAGGGTAATTTTGCCAGTCTATGAACGTATCAGATTTTATTTGAAAGAGGTGCCCAAAAGATTTGTAATACATATAGGCCGCGTATGAAGTTACCGTGTAAAAAGTTAAAATGTGGTTATAAGATACAACTTATGATTATCTAATAAACACACACACACATTAGCAGAATTATAAATAAAATTGTCAAATTAAATTAGTACTACACAGTAAAATTGATAACTGTGTTATAACATTTCTTAGATAGTTTATAGAAATACGTGGTTGAGATTGTTTAAGAATTTTAAATTATTCTTGTGAAATATTCTAGTACCGCCGCGGTGTTATTGTGAATGGAAATATTTGTCATAAACATATCATTATATGCATTCCTGACATTCGGTTAAACATTTTATTATGGAATGTGTTGTCCGAGTAAAAAACTATTCCGTCGATTGACATTCAAAAATATGTCTTAGGAAAAATCTCGGTAGCTCCTACTTACTAGATATTATATTTTAGATTGTATTCTATTATTGTAATGTTAAAGTTAACGCCATGTTAAATATCATGTTATCCCTCTCGTATTTCCTGTCAATTAATGAGATGGCATGGTATTTTAACATGGCGTTAACTTTAACATTGCTTGGTGAAACACGGCCTAAGTGTCACAATAGAGACTTAGCTAGATGCAGGGCCCTTATTCAAGATACCACCTCTATTGTCACCTACAAAGTTCGAAAACGAAATGTACGGGATTTGTCATAACTCATAAGCTTCGCTAAGTGACACCCGAATACATACTTCACTTAGCGAAGCTTATGTCAAATCCCATACATTTTGATTTCGAACTTTGTAAGTGATAACAGAGATAGTATTTTTTACCCGACTTCGGCGAAGCCAAAAGGAAGGGTAATGATTTTGGCAGTGTATGTATGTATGTATGTTCCCTCGTAGCGGTTAAACTACTGGTCTGATTTTAATAAATAAGGTGTCAATCGATTCGTAGTGATCCCGCGAGTAACATAGGCTATATAACATTTTTTTTAATTTTGGATTTTAAAAATTATACCTCTAAAACTATCTCCAAAAAAAATTTAATTAAGATAATTGTATCGTGTTTGGTATCAAAAGGTAGGTCTTGGCAAGTACATAACGAATATGTATTTAAATATTTTATTAATTATTAAATTTTATTGTTAATTTCAAAATAAACGTTTAAAATGCGGTCGTACAAGTT
This sequence comes from Celastrina argiolus, assembly GCA_905187575.2. Lineage (NCBI taxonomy): Eukaryota > Metazoa > Arthropoda > Insecta > Lepidoptera > Lycaenidae > Celastrina > Celastrina argiolus. The sequence goes on from LR994585.1 coordinate 17,464,683, forward strand.
GTATCTCGGAGTTGTTTAGTTACTTACTATGTAATGGTTAGTTTAAGTTTATTGAAAATATAGATATTTGATGAGAAAACAGAAAAATATAAAATAAAAAAAAGTTTAAAAACTATAACCCGACTTCGCAAAAAAGAGGTCTAAAAAGGCTGAAACAAGAAAATAATTCAATTTGAAATCCAGATATGCATAGGTACAAAAATGGTCAAGGTAGAGCCGTGGTCGTACCCGCTAAATAAATCTAAGCGTCACCTCAAACAAACAGAGAACTTGAAAAGTATTAATAATAATAGTGTGCTGTTGAAATATACAATCCCAATAGCGGGTACGACCACGGCTCTGCCTTGACCATTTTTGTACCTATGCATATCTGGATTTCAAATTGAATTATTTTCTTGTTTCAGCCTACAACGGATCCTATTGATAGATTGCGGGTCCTGGCCTAATGTAATACTTCACGTTCAACGTTAAATAATATACATAACGTGTTTTTCTAAATGTAGCTAGCTAGCAATCTACTTAAAAATAAAAATATAAACGAAGTTTCTTTCGATTAATTGGTAAAGGAATTGTAATATTTTTTTAAGCTATAATAATATATTTTTATTATTAACAAACATAATGTAATATAAACTTCAGTAGGCTCTTTTTTTGTAAAATAATTGTCTTGATTTTTACGAGAGAGACAGAGACTGACAGAGAAACACGCGCACGCATTGGATTACAATTATAGCAAAAAGTTTTGGTATTAATTAATCGTTTCAAAAACAAAATTCATAAACCCAACTGCGTAAAAAGTGAACTACGTATATAATAAAAAAACTGAAAAGAAAAAAACAAGCACTTGCACACACAGGAACGGAACTTAACAACTGAACAGTCGGGACCATTGAAAAATTTGATTAGCTGTCGAATAATTAATGGATCCAGACTGTTCAGTGACGCTTGTTAACTCAAATGTTGGCTGACCGACGATTTGATCAGATTTTCAGAAACTGGGGGTTAGGTCATCATGTAGGACAATTCTAAAAGTGTTTCTAACCTAATTGGAAATAAAACTTTTATCATTTTCAGGATTTGACGAGGATAAGTTCAGACCCTCACTGCGTTAATCGCGGCATTCTTCACTTCTTTATTTGTTCGAAGCATATACCACACTCGGGAAAAGTCCCAACCCCTTTCCTCAATTGTCAACATACGAGAATACTTTGTTAGTCTATTAATGAACATCCGTCTCGGCTTATATTGTCTGTTTTTAAGATCGGATTTCAAGAATATTTTGGCGCTCGATTTACATTATTCATTTGGTGCGAGACTGATGTGACAGATAGCTGTCTTTTTCAAAAGAAAGTAGAAACGCTTTTATCAACAACGGACCCAAAAGAGAATAAAGTTCAAAAACCTAATTTGCAAAGTGTTGCCAGCATTGATTTCCTGAAAGATGCCCTTAATAAAAAAAATTGGTGTTTTACCGTTTGTTGAACATAAATACGGTCCTTTCGAAGCGTGATAAATTCTTTGATTCGTTTTCTATCCAGCGGGGTTATTGGTATGATAGATATGTACCTAGTACTAGGAACACTATACAGTAGAAGAAACCAATAAAATTCAGGGAACCTCCATTTAATTTTTTTCTTTTTTAAAACGTATAAACAAAGATTATTTATACTTATTTTAATGTTTTCCTATAATCTATATTATGAATATTACGGTCACAGTGTCGTATTCACGTCAAAACACCTTGGAGCGCTCAGGCTCATTCGGTCATGGCGTACATAGGTGGCGATCCTTCATATTGTGCGTTTTTGCAATTCGGCTATTTGCGGAGCGGGTCAACGCTGTTAATTACCGCCGTGCGTGATCACCGCCCGGCTGTCGGTCTCAATCATTGCCGCGAGAAACGCCCATATCAGCGGCTCCAATTAATACAATAAGGAAAACTGTTTCTACGTATTCTTGGTTTAAAACTGGAGTATTCGGGAGAATTCCATCGTCTAATTCTAGAAAGAGGCAATTTTCATACATATTAAACAAAGTCATTCCGCCGTGTCTGTCTGTCTGTTCGAGATAAGCTCAATTTCACCAATGGATAGAGGGTACTCAAGGAAGGTTTTAGTGTACCTAAAAATGAGGTTTTCAGTTTGACCTGAATGGTAACTGTTGGAATTTAGACTTTAGTTGGAATTTTCTTCGACCATACATCTAGTTTTTAACTGTAAAGTAAAGCCTCGCTTGTTAAAGTTCCGACCAACATCCTTAATTATAACAAGACTAGCACGGGAGCTTCCTTGTACATCACAGTCGCCAGCCCGTCTCGCTGATGTGTCCAGTCAACAATGTGACAATTATCTCGCGGGTACGAGCCAGCGAATTCGCTATAAATAGTGCTAAATCATCGAGCGGTTCATTCAGCAGTGACGACACTTGGCAGGCACATTTTGGCAATAGTGAGTGCCCTCGATTATGAGGAATAATCGTTTGTCTCTCATTATTTATATCGCCCGAACGCTCATTTGTTCGATGGTGAATTACATATTTGTGCAATCAATAGCGTCTACTGATTTATAAGTTAATCTTTATCTATCTATTTTAATATTATAAAGCGGAAGAGTTTGTTTGTTTGTTTAAACACGCTGATCTCAGGAACTACTCGTCCGATTCTAAAAAGGCTGAAACAAGAAAATAATTCAATTTGAAATCCAGATATGCATAGGTACAAAAATGGTCAAGGCAGAGCCGTGGTCGTACCCGCTATTGGGATTGTATATTTCAACAGCACACTATTATTATTAATACTTTTCAAGTTCTCTGTTTGTTTGAGGTGACGCTTAGATTTATTTAGCGGGTACGACCACGGCTCTACCTTGACCATTTTTGTACCTATGCATATCTGGATTTCAAATTGAATTATTTTCTTGTTTCAGCCTTTTTAGAATCGGACGAGTAGTTCCTGAGATCAGCGTGTTTAAACAAACAAACAAACTCTTCCGCTTTATAATATTAAAATAGATAGATAAAGATTAACTTATAAATCAGTAGACGCTATTGATTGCACAAATATGTAATTCACCATCGAACAAATGAGCGTTCGGGCGATATAAATAATGAGAGACAAACGATTATTCCTCATAATCGAGGGCACTCACTATTGCCAAAATGTGCCTGCCAAGTGTCGTCACTGCTGAATGAACCGCTCGATGATTTAGCACTATTTATAGCGAATTCGCTGGCTCGTACCCGCGAGATAATTGTCACATTGTTGACTGGACACATCAGCGAGACGGGCTGGCGACTGTGATGTACAAGGAAGCTCCCGTGCTAGTCTTGTTATAATTAAGGATGTTGGTCGGAACTTTAACAAGCGAGGCTTTACTTTACAGTTAAAAACTAGATGTATGGTCGAAGAAAATTCCAACTAAAGTCTAAATTCCAACAGTTACCATTCAGGTCAAACTGAAAACCTCATTTTTAGGTACACTAAAACCTTCCTTGAGTACCCTCTATCCATTGGTGAAATTGAGCTTATCTCGAACAGACAGACAGACACGGCGGAATGACTTTGTTTAATATGTATGAAAATTGCCTCTTTCTAGAATTAGACGATGGAATTCTCCCGAATACTCCAGTTTTAAACCAAGAATACGTAGAAACAGTTTTCCTTATTGTATTAATTGGAGCCGCTGATATGGGCGTTTCTCGCGGCAATGATTGAGACCGACAGCCGGGCGGTGATCACGCACGGCGGTAATTAACAGCGTTGACCCGCTCCGCAAATAGCCGAATTGCAAAAACGCACAATATGAAGGATCGCCACCTATGTACGCCATGACCGAATGAGCCTGAGCGCTCCAAGGTGTTTTGACGTGAATACGACACTGTGACCGTAATATTCATAATATAGATTATAGGAAAACATTAAAATAAGTATAAATAATCTTTGTTTATACGTTTTAAAAAAGAAAAAAATTAAATGGAGGTTCCCTGAATTTTATTGGTTTCTTCTACTGTATAGTGTTCCTAGTACTAGGTACATATCTATCATACCAATAACCCCGCTGGATAGAAAACGAATCAAAGAATTTATCACGCTTCGAAAGGACCGTATTTATGTTCAACAAACGGTAAAACACCAATTTTTTTTATTAAGGGCATCTTTCAGGAAATCAATGCTGGCAACACTTTGCAAATTAGGTTTTTGAACTTTATTCTCTTTTGGGTCCGTTGTTGATAAAAGCGTTTCTACTTTCTTTTGAAAAAGACAGCTATCTGTCACATCAGTCTCGCACCAAATGAATAATGTAAATCGAGCGCCAAAATATCCTTGAAATCCGATCTTAAAAACAGACAATATAAGCCGAGACGGATGTTCATTAATAGACTAACAAAGTATTCTCGTATGTTGACAATTGAGGAAAGGGGTTGGGACTTTTCCCGAGTGTGGTATATGCTTCGAACAAATAAAGAAGTGAAGAATGCCGCGATTAACGCAGTGAGGGTCTGAACTTATCCTCGTCAAATCCTGAAAATGATAAAAGTTTTATTTCCAATTAGGTTAGAAACACTTTTAGAATTGTCCTACATGATGACCTAACCCCCAGTTTCTGAAAATCTGATCAAATCGTCGGTCAGCCAACATTTGAGTTAACAAGCGTCACTGAACAGTCTGGATCCATTAATTATTCGACAGCTAATCAAATTTTTCAATGGTCCCGACTGTTCAGTTGTTAAGTTCCGTTCCTGTGTGTGCAAGTGCTTGTTTTTTTCTTTTCAGTTTTTTTATTATATACGTAGTTCACTTTTTACGCAGTTGGGTTTATGAATTTTGTTTTTGAAACGATTAATTAATACCAAAACTTTTTGCTATAATTGTAATCCAATGCGTGCGCGTGTTTCTCTGTCAGTCTCTGTCTCTCTCGTAAAAATCAAGACAATTATTTTACAAAAAAAGAGCCTACTGAAGTTTATATTACATTATGTTTGTTAATAATAAAAATATATTATTATAGCTTAAAAAAATATTACAATTCCTTTACCAATTAATCGAAAGAAACTTCGTTTATATTTTTATTTTTAAGTAGATTGCTAGCTAGCTACATTTAGAAAAACACGTTATGTATATTATTTAACGTTGAACGTGAAGTATTACATTAGGCCAGGACCCGCAATCTATCAATAGGATCCGTTGTAGGCAAACTTACATAAATAATGATGTAGGGTCCCGTTATCGGCTGTCGGTGAGTTTTATATCTGATGGACGGAGCCCGACTGCTAACGGTGAACAACACAATGCCGGCCACGGGGTGATACAGTTAGATGCGCTGGGGTAGAGCGATTGGAGATTCAATGGGGGAATTCAATAATCCATTGAATTTGATAATGTTGGTTGATTTGGTGGAGCGGTGGACGTTAAAGATTCTTTATTTAAGTAACTGCTATCCCAGATACTACAACTCGAAAGTATTTACATGTAGGTTAGTATATAACACTTGTAGAATTGTTCTATGTTGCCTGCCGGTTCGAAAACTAGCCTGGCGCGAAAGCCCGGCTTAAGAAACTCAATAAAAATCTATAACCCGTCTGCATAAATTATATAGCATATGTATTTCTGGAGCTATTATTATGAATCTATTGACACCTCTTTCATCAAAATCGGACCAGTAGTGGTAGTCGGCTGAATATATCACGTGTGTGAACACCTCCGTGGTCCCGACTCGGAGATTGAAACAATAAAAAACGTTGGTTACATTTTTGGTTAGGACAAGAAAGATGTTCCATGCGTCGGATGGGCATGTATAAAGTCGGTCCTGCGCCTGATCTCCCGCCAGTTGTGTCGGTTATCCGTCCCACTGGGCTACGAGAGTGAAGGAAGAGAGAGTGCATCTTTGTATTGCGCACACACTTGGGCACTATAAAAATAACTCATGTGTAGCTGGTCTGGTTTCAAAGAAATCGGTGTGGGAGGCATTATTATAGCATGCGTGGTAGAGTTTCAGTTAGCAATAAACAATTTAGCCAATGTGACGGAAGAACTTCGGTCGCACTACAGGAAGCGAACTGCAAATATTAATGTTACCAGAAAAGTGCACGATAAAGTTTATTGCCTGTAAGCCCATGATTTAAGCGTGGTGCGTAGGAAACAAAAGGAAATAAATGTAACAAATTTGACATTTCGCATATTTACGACGGTGTAAACGTATCGAGGAAATAACGAGTATCAAAGAGTTCATTTTTCGCCGTTTCCCGCTTCCCAGTGTTTGTAATTGCGGAAATCTCATTATCTTTTACGGCGAATTGTGGTCTTAAAATTGTGGAGTTTTCAGCGAAGTATACGAACGTGCTCTAAGAAGTTTGGGTTCAATTAATCCGGTAGTTGTTTTCATTAGAAAGAGCATTTAATCGTTTTGAAAATAATGTAGGAAAATGTGTGTAGAAAAAAATAATGTAAAGGAAAAGTCTTGTAAACTTCCCGGGCCGCGGTAAATAGAACGTCTGGTTGTAAAACGAATATGCAAATGAGAAGATCGACAGTCTGATCTGGCATACACATTAAAAAAACAATAATTCACATTTGAGCAACATTTTTACCGTTTGTGCCGTTACATTCAAAACAAGTAAAAAAGAAGATTTGCAACTGAACTGAACTGCACGCTATTTGTATTTGAACACATAATGTCAGACTAAGTCCCGATTTCACCAACGCATGTTAGTGTTAACGGCTTGCTAAAATACCATGCCTTTTCATTCATTATATTATATTGAATTACGAGAGGAACAACATGATATTTAACGAAGGATTAACTTTAACATTGCTTGGTGAAACACGCCCTAAACCGTGGATCATTTTGACGTCTTAGCACAATAGTTCGATCTGCAATCCAAACCGCACAGATATAATATAATATATTCCAGATATTATCTGGAATTTTCCACATTACCTACGACGGTGTTATATAGTTAATTACGGAAAATTTTCATAATATTGCATACCGGCTGCGATATCATATTCACATATTATTATACAATTAACATTGTATTCGTTACACTCTCAATGTTGTGGGATTATTTACAAAAGCTGTCTGCTAAACTATTCGGCTACAAAACCTTCGGCTTCGTAATCGTTTAATGTATTCCATTAGAATTGTATTTGCGGTTATTATAGTCTATTGTCTGAATTGCGGTTGGGATATTTCAGAGAATTCTAAACTTTGAATTTTTAAGACGAACTATTCGTGGAAGATACAAAAAGTGAAGTACTTGGTCATAGATTTTTTTTTTTGTAATTCTCTACTCTTTATCAAATCAATAAGCTTCATTTTACTAAGAAATAATTATGTCAATAGTATTTATATATACCATAATATACATTCCAAATGGTTTACAATGTTCAATATTCACACAAAAATGTTTAATAGTTCTTTAAAAATGTCTAGAACTAAATTTGTTTATTTTTATTGTGATTGTGTTATCGTTTACCTACTATGAGTTACACATGCATGCAATCAAAAGTGTAGTATCACCTAAATAATTATGTATTGCAACCTAAATATATATAAAATATAACACCTATATGTACCAACTTCCTGTTATGATTTATGAATGATTTTAAATTTTAATTCTTACCTATCATACAAATTATGTATGAACAAAACCACGTGTACTAATGAATATTTCTTTTCTTGCAGGTAAGGCAATGTCTTATAAACGAGTTACATCTTTCACAAGGAGGCACGAGATACGGTAAATTATATTATTTTATTAATATTTTAATGACTTTTAGTGTGTATTAAGGTAATAATAATAACAATAATGCCTCCCACACCGATTTCGGTGACGGTGGCTGGTTTCATTGAAACCAGGCCAGCTACGCAGGAGTTATTTCATAGTGCCCAAGTGTATGCGCAATGCACAGATGCACACTCTCTTCCTTATCTCTCGTAGCCCAGTGGGACGTATAACCGACACGACTGGCGGGAGATCAGGCGCAGGACCGACTTCTTCATGACCATCCGACGCCTGGATCGTCTTATTGTCAGACAATCAGGTAATCAGCCTGCATTGTCCTAAACAAACTTGAAAACAACTTTTATTTTGTTGTTCCAACGCGGTAATCGAACCCACAACCTCCGAGTCGAGAGCTAGGCTCTAAACCACTAGACCACGGATGCATCTGTGGTGTATTAAAATATTAGTAGTAAAAAACTAACAAACAAAAGTCTAACAGTAACACAAATTATCTTTCAATTTCAAGCAGCAAAAACCTTATACCTACACTCCTATAGCAAATGCAAAAGCTCACAAAAAACTTGTCACTAGTGTTCAAGGCAAAAAATTGACAAACACAAGACGCTTAGTAAAATTGGACGCCTAACCAAACACGCGGTCGTCCACCCCGCTCTGGTTACTTAATATCTCCGGTTAGAAATGTTTGTGTGTTTGCTCTGTGACTCGATTGTCACTTCGGCCGAAACGCTACCGATAACTTAGACAAATATTGGGACTTAGTCACTTTGATAATATTGCAAGGTGACGTGATGCATAAAGATAATAGGGAAAATTGCGTTCCACTTCACACCCAAATTATTTGGTTCATTTTATTATGGATTTCTGACTCATCAAAATATTTAATCAATGTCGGGATTGTTGTAATTATTACACTGGATAATATTATAACGGGTATCAGCAAGAAGCATGATTTCAATGCAAACGGACTTTAATTGCTCTTTTTGGCAGGTCAGTTGCCAACTTTATCATTAATCTTCAACGAGACGTTTTCCTTAATGCACGAAAAGGGTTTCAAGATGACCTTATGAACGAAGATGAAACTTTGACCCTCAATGACGTCAGTAGTGATTGACGCGTTACATAATGATCGATTAATGTATCTTATACTCTTGACCTATGGACTATAATAGGTTATGATAAATTACTTTCTTATGAGCGATCGATCGTCTTCGACGATCAAATTATCTTGGGATCAAAAGATAATTTTGTATCGGATCATAAAACAGTCAATAATACAGACACTCACGTAGACTTGGCTACTTATATTATTCTCGTGTCACCACTTCTGATAATCCCTATGAGATCGTAGTGCAGATTTAGCAAATACCTATGTAAATCCTGTATAGGGAAGTGACAATGTCGCACATATAGGTGGAGAATTAACTTACTGTTCAGAAATAGATTGTTTACGCCACTCGTGGGCAGTGAGCCAACGCACACCTGAACCGTACCATATTCTTTTTGGCACTTATTATGATTTTTAAATGTCCACATGCTTTTAAATGCTGTGTTAACTTTCAAATATTTGGGGCCTCTGTCCCGATTTATATTTAAATAAATACAATTTCTGGTTCGTTGGGTTACAACTTTATAAGAGCATACTTTATTTTCAAGAGCTCGAAACAACATTCTTACCCAATAAGACCATCTTGCCCATCTGTCAATATTAATAATAATAATAAGAATTCTTTATGAACATGAATTTTTAAATTTTCATGAATGTTTGTACAAAATTGGAAAAAATTGGCCGCCTAACTGCTAAAAGCAGTTTCTTTCAAAAAAATTAAATACAAAAAACATGTTTCGTTTTGGATAAACAAGACTTGTTTCATGATTCCCATATTTTAAAATCACAAGGATGGATTCAGTTAATGACGTCACAGTAATAACCTCAAAGATGAATCCGCAAGTGCAAGGTAATATAAAGGTAAATAAATAATGACAAGGGCGATCCAAACTGGATATTCCCTGAACAAAAGTTTTCGCAATTGAGTCACTATGGATTTATGTTGTTTGGTTACGCTAACCACAACATTACTGCGCTGTTTGTTTTATTTAATTAGTCATAGATTTACTCCGTTATTACACAATATTCCAAAAACTCCTGTAACTTTCATAGAATGAGTATTATTTCCTCGATGACAGGTCTTTGCAACATTTAACTACTGTTCCCTGTTTATTTATACTCTTTTTTTTCGCCGAGAAAATGAATTACGCATTCCGAGGCAGATGGGGACTCCTACCGCGGGTATGTGGGACTCGCTGCGTCCAAAGAGATGGTGAACTGGACGCAGCCTCTACCCACTAAAAACTCGGCGACACTCCATCACGACCGCCGTTGGCGGAGCCACGGGGACACATTAAATACATCCGCGACTGTTTATTTATACTATAATAAACAGTTAAATTATAACTACCAAATATATCTACTGTACCTCTTGTGCTCGGTTTTTTCTTAACAGATTCTAATATCTTAACGGTGACCTTTGAACTTAGCGGTTTTGTCTGTTTTTAATGTTAGATGCAAATTAATGTTGCCATTGTCAAGCCGAATTTAATTTTGAACGCACAATAGACAATTGTGCTCGTAGTGTCTTCATTATCTCTGCTCGGATCGACTCGATCCTTGGTTACAGCCGTGACTCAAACTCATTGTTTCAACCCGGGCTCGTGATTTGAATGTCTCCTTTGACATTTGTGACACTCAATTTGTTATAGTTGTAATGAATTGTTTGTGTGCGTTGCCATGTTGCGGTAGATTGTAATCCTAGTGCGTGTTTTGTTTATTCATCAGCTCTAGAGATCTACTGCCTACACGTACTGCGCGTACTGTGAAATGAGACAATACTCTATTTTGTCGGCTTTTACCACAGAAAAGATGAAGATCAAAGTTTTTTCGGATAGCTTTCGAAATATTTCAACAACATGCTTATAAAGATACCGCTAGATCGCAAGAATCCTTCACGACTCCTCGAGCTGTTCCTAACTTGTGGGAACAAGGATAGATTCTGATCACGAGGGTCCTCGCGTTTCTCTGAACTCAAAACGTTGCTGCGGCTAAAACTGTGCTGCGGTTAACTTAACATTGCAAAACTATTTTATTGCATATTCTCCTAATTATTATGTTGGAACTTTGTGACTGAGCATATTCATTTTATATTTATTGGAAAGATTTACAACACAATGTTTTTGCGTACCAAATACCGTTTCTGAGACTCAATTTATGATATTTTAACTGTTATATACGGTAAGGATTATTAAATATGTGTTTAACGTTACTACAATGCCAAGTGTACAATGAAACAAACAAAGATTCATGCATCTTGAAGACGAATAGATATTGAAAAGGGCTCGAAAGATCCTTCGCCGCAATTCGAAGTGTATATTCAAAGCATGAATAATCCATAAGTCGGCGCGAATAATTTATGGATGAGGTGATCCAAGCCGTCTCGTATCCGACAGCGCTAATTAGTATAGGGCGGTATAGGGGTCACAGCATACACGATAAACCTTTGCTCGAAGACATCCTCAAGTGGCTGATCGACATAAGGGGAAACCGCAGAGCCGAGTGCACACGAGTTTTTGTTACTACCCGATGTGACGAAGTTAACTTAAATTTTTATGTCTTCGAATATTTTAGCCATTATTACCACTAACTTTTTACTCAGTCGTACCGTAGTGCCTTTACACACACACGAGCCACAGCTCAGGCGGATTTGTGTGGATTTATAAGACGCGGGCGTTGCGTCGGAATAATCCGCCAGAGCTGCGATGTGTCTTTAAGTCTATGTCTAGAAAGTGCTTGCTTTCCGCAAGTTACACGCACATACCACATACGCGCCAGACGAGGTGCTAGCCCTCCTCATGAATTTTTACTAACGCGCTTATCGTACTAGGCTGTCATACATTGATCGCGTCGAATAAATACGCAAATAAATTTACGCACCTTATTCTGGACTAGGTCAGCGCACTTAGTTTTGACGGTTTATAAAACCGCAGATCGGTAACGATGTAATATTGACGAGCTTTACTGACAAACCATAGAACCGCCGTCCTATTCGTCGGTCGATCATCCACTTTATTAAACCTATCTATGTTATCTGAACTGTTTACATTGACTCGGCTTGTGTAGACGCTGATAAGGATGTTTTGCATTGTGATTTCTGAAGTTACGAGAACCTTAACTTACGAGAATTTAACAAAGATATTTTTTTCTAGGTAATGCCAAGTAATATGTGTTACAGAAAATTGGCTACTTAAACACAGGTGCAGAATAATGAACATATTTATTGTTCAATCCTTTGCCTATATCTTCTCCTCCGATCAACGTTCTCGATGCGTTATGTATTTGAATGCATTATTAAAATCTAGAAGATAGTTTTCAGATTTTTTGGCTTTTTGCAACAGCAGTATGAATGTAACTCTTATAACTCTGTCATTTGTTCCTTATAGTTACAATTATTAAGCTAAGATTACGATTTTATATGATTTGTGCGTTTTTTTAAATTATAAGATTAAACAAAAGTTTTTAAATGCTCGGAAATAAAATCACTTGTAACTTTTGTTTCAAGTCTAATTCGGACGTCGAATTTAGGTTAATAGAAATAGTTCTAGATATGAAGCTCTATTTACTGGTTTCAGGCGTTGTCAAGACTGTTTAGTATATAATCTCATATAACTAATGAGGAAGTTAGTTACTATAGGGGGATCAGCTAAATCTGTATTGGGCCCCACAACGAAATTTTTAGAAGAAAAACATATACGGTATATAGGAACTCCTCCTATTTTGAACCGACTTGGAACCGAAAAGGACGAGGTTTCTCAATTCGACCGTATATATGTTTTTCTTCTAAAAGTTTCGTTGTGGGCCCCAATACAGATTTAGCTGATCTCCCTGAAATCATATCAAATAATTTTGGCTACCGCTGTCAATCCTGGTTCACAGTTGCAGTGGTGAAAATACAAGGTTGCCCGTTAAAAAAATCTCATAAAAAAATATTCTTGAAATTGACGTAGGTAGGTACCCTAACATTGAGGCAAATATTTGGCCTATAACATGTTGACATTTACAAACATTACTCGTGATAAGATGAATGAGGATATCATCGGTGTACAGATTAAAATTGTTTTTTACTGACTAATATGGACACCACGATAAGGTAATTTCGTCTAAATACTATAACATTACTTTAATGCAATTTGATACAAACTAAGCAAGTAAGTATATTCTACAATTTTGTTAAAGTCTTCTCGCGTTCACTATCGATTACTTTGTACAGCATTCTTCATTAGCAGAAGTACTAGGTACTGTAAATATTGATGTATTATGGATTTTCTTGACTCTAATGAAATGAAACGTTGCGTAACTTTAGCTATCCCAAGACCTGGAAAGCCTGCGATACATTAGAATGTGGAACATAAACTCACGAGGTCACTGATGTCATTATAATCTCATCAGTCATCAGTTCATCAGCGACTGGGCCCACTATCATTAGGTCTTAGGTCACAGTGTACGCGGATATATTATTATTAACGTCAACAAATTCGCTAAGAACAGCGTAATAACTAACATTAGTGATATATAGAAGTAACATCAATTTAATAATATGATGTCTAATGAAATGCAATACAAGAAAGAAAATCGTGTCAGTAAAAAAACACATACAATAATATTTCAACATAATAAAAGTAAAAATTGTTTGAGAATAAGAAAATATAAAATTCAGTACCAAAAAGTATAAATTCCTTAGCTTCGGTCCTTAAGTCGGTAAACTGGAGTAAGTCAGTAAGGCATCATAATAATTACATATTCTCATTGGTTACATAACGCCTTTTTAAATTGAGAATAATATTTACTGTCCTGTTAACCCACATTTGCAAATTTTTTCTTGCTTTGAACAATGTTAATTCAATAAATGAGGTACCTACATCATGCGGCTTTTATTTTGAATTTCGTATTATTTGTAAATATTTCAACAAGGTTTTTAGGGTGTTTGACTTTAAACTTTCATGAAAGAATACGTAAAACTCGTTATGATTTTTTGTGCTTATCTCAATTCTAATTACCACTTGTACGTTCAAGTTCTCGGTACAGTCTCTCTCAAACTCGATCTTCAATTCTAGAATTGAACCTCGAGTTTGAGAGAGACTCAAGTTACTAGTAACTTTATTGAAGCTAGTGTTATCTATATGAATTCTAACTTGATGAGATCCATTATAAAAAATAGAATTCCTCAATTGTCCTCTACATTATTGATATTACATTTCATGTTTATTAGAGATCAGATAAAATTGATTAATCAACAAAATCAAAGTTCAAAATTATCAATGTTTAAAAGATTGTCTTGTACATTGCTGCTATCAAATTCCTCGTGTATAATGTTTATCAGGGATCCGTAGAGCCCGGCGGTCGCGTGTCCTCGTTTCGCAGCTGTTTACTCCTTTTATAATTGTTGCTAACGAATATATTTACGCTCCTGCGTTGTGCAATTGTCGATAACGGAGCGCCCTTCATACGTTATCGGCTCGGTTTACTTTTCGTGTTTCATATTTGTGATCGGGACTTGGATTCAGTTTAGGACTTGAGAGTTGAGTTCAGTTTAGAACTTGAGAGAACTATAGAAAGTCTTCGTTATTTTAGCAATCAGTTCTTAGTACTATTACCTACCATATCTCTCCCCTTACCTAATTTTCGATATCTATCTTCTTACTTTGCCGCTCGTTTTCATTAGGTGATTAATATAACTATTTCGTGGTAGTTTTTTGTATCTCATTTTTATCTAATGTCTACTGTTCTAGAATCTAGCAGGCGTGTTGTAACTTCTCCAACGCGCGAGAAACACGAGGAAACCCAATTACAATCCGCTTTCCGGATGGGCATTATGCGTGTTTAACCTACTTAGAGGCGAGCATTACACACAGTAAGGCTTCCATAGACATGACAATTTTAAAACTTTGTCTTACTTGATTAAACATGGATGCTTATATTTTATTTGTTACACACGACGAAAAGAAAAAAATAAAAAATTGTATTATTTTTTAAGAAGACAAGACACAATAGGCATCGCTTGTTCATAATAAGATTTTTAAGCTGACCTACTGCAAATCACTTGTTTTTATAGTATCCTCTTAGGATAAACTTGAGTGAAGTAAAAAAGGAGATTAACATAGATGTACTCGTATATTTAAAATAGTAACACCATTTAGTACCACTTTTCAACAAGCTACACCATACTCCCACAATTTGTCTGACTAATGCCCAAGTTCTAAGTACATTACACGATTTACCTTTTTGATGTAATATGATTAAACACAGCAATTAATAATTGTAGAAGTAACACGTCACTCTTAAGTTTGCAACTGCTGAAATATACATAGTGATACGATAGCGAGGCAGGTAATTTGTTTACAGTAATGATATGGGAATGTCATCCACCCGCATGAGGTCACTGCCAATGACATCATGGTATACCATGACGAAAGCATAATAATAGTACAAATAACAGCTTACATAAAAGTTATCTAATATTAAAAGGTAACGGGCTTTTTATTATTGGTGATACAATTATTATTTGAAGTAAATAAATATGATGTCTGCCACATGTCTGCAAACTTTTTATATTCAAATCAGAGTCAGTTGATGAACTAGTAGAGATCTATGAAAGATATCAGAACATATTAAATGTAAGACAACCACTTATGTAAGCATTAAATGTCTCTGAGTGCGGCAGTAAGATAGATACCTTAAATTCAAATACGAAATAAATATTAATCTGTACATGAACATTTGAGTGGCACTTCAAATATCGGAAAATCATTGCATTAGATAAATGATGTCATAAGTAATGACATCATCATAATAACGAAGTAAGGGTAAAATGACATTTCACATTATGCGCTACCGGTATTATATTTGTAATTTTTCCACGGATATCGTTTGGATTTACGACTGATGACTGATGCTAATAAAACTACTAAATACATTTTCAATAGGTTTGCAATTTGCATGATTGGGGAAAGTAAGTTGTAATAAAATATTAAGTAAATTGACGAGCATGTTTAACGTCTTCTCTAAAGTTCTGTTTTACTTTCGTTATTGAACGACTCCGTGGTAGAGGCTTAGAGCTTTCGAATCCGGAGGCTGGCTAACTATTATTGTTTTTGCATCATACACATATTTTTATTAGTACCTTATTCATAAAAATATGTACACCTTATTCATAAGAATATGTACTCTAATCTTGTTCTGATACGTTGGAATGTCCACTTGACAGACAAAAGTCAGAGTCCAGACTTTTGTCTGTCAAGTGGACATTCCAACGGGCATAAATTTGTATAATGTCCGTGGTGTGGTTTTATTGGCATTTGGCTATCAAAATTGCAGTGTGGCCAGTGGCAATCGGGCTTTTTTGTACCCCCCTATTAATAAAAATATTTACACGTTTCTCTTTCGAAAAGTCACTTGACAGTTAACAGAAAAGGTCGAGGTCAAAAAACTACTAAATAATACTTACTGGGACAAAAACATCAATTAATGTTCTCGCAAGCATATTAAAGAAACAAGACAAAATACATCTAATTTCCTCGTCATGGATTTATTTTAAATGTAGACCTAGTTTCATTATAATATTTATGATACACAAAATTCTATAACAAGTTTTAAAAACCACTTTCTAAACAGTGAATTGCATCATGTTCTAAATTGGTAAACTGCAGCTCAAATTTTACGGCGATGATGTCATCCGGTGATCCTGTTGGTTCGCATGTGAATTTAAAATTCGTACGAGTATGGCTTCATATTTTTGGCCAATCGCAGAGCTCCTACATCACGTAATTTTTCAGATCATTCCTATTGGTCGAACGGCGAAATCAGCATTATTTATACTAACGACGAAATTTCTACAATTGGGGATATTTTATAATTAAACATTTAATTACCATAATCGGTCTGAATCAGTAGTCTTCCCAAGGAACTCGAAAATTTTAAAAATAACAAATTTAAATATTTATTGCTCATTAGTATTGATGTCAAGGTACTATTTTTGTAGGTATTATAATGTTACTTCCTCTGTTATTTCGTAAGTTTTGTGAATAAAAAATCTAAATCAAATGCGAATTGGACTCGGAAACGTAGGGTTCCGTACAAAACTGCATAAGGTATGTTTTCTATATGGGAGACTCATTTTTTTTTTGTTATATTCTGTTTATTTTTGTACATAATCCGATTTTTTGGGTTGAGTTTACCCGTTGTATACAACGGGGAAACCCATACATTATTTATATCCTCTTTAGTTTCTCCCTAACCAATCCCATTATCTAACCAACTTAGCAAATCTAAAAAACCGGTATTATTTGATACAAATCTGTGTGAAATAATTTATTATTTTTTCAATTTTGTTGTCAATAGCAGTTATTCCAATTTAAATGAAATTGTAGATGATTCTAGTAAATTTTCTGTAGATTTAAGCACCTGATCGCCAACCAAGCCATAGTAAATTTCGCTGTGTTAGTAACGTAATATATCGTTCCATATTGCGTGCGCTAACAGCACATTTCAACTTAGTTGCCAAGTCAGCTATCGTGGCATCAGCCTATTATTATTGAAACATATTTCTATCTCTGCAAATTTGTCAAGAATTTGAACTTCAGCCAAAATTTGAAAGCATACATTTTTCGTACGCAATTGTAAAATTAATATGACGCGTGAAGATGGGACCTTACTTGCGATTTTCTCATAGAAAATCGGCTAGAAATGGTAGGGGCGTTTGTGGCAGAGCGCATTGTGTAATGAACCCCTACATAAAAAAAAAAAATTAAAATTACTTAGCTTTTGTACAGGCTGAGAAAAGTTGGCATCCCGTAAACTAAATCTATCACGTGAGTCATGCGTCCTCTTGACGATCAGCCCATGTCAACGTGCCACTGGCTGGCAATATTTATATTTGTTTGTACAGTGGGTGATAACCCGATAGTGGTGTTTATCATATAACGTTTACGTAACACTGTTGTATCAAAGGAAGCTTTAAAATTGGCAGATTTTATTAAAACCTCCATTAAAGTCACTTATTCACGAAAGTCACTTGAGAGTTTTTGTAAGAAAAAGTTTATGAACATTACTTCCTAAAAGCCTTTACACCAACAAGTGACATTTTAGTAAAATACGATAACGGACTTTCTCAAAACCGGATATGTTTTGTTTCCAAAAGTAGAAAGGAATGGGTACGTTCGTAATTTTATATTCCAAATTTTAGTACTCCATTTGATTTATCTAACCTTAGTTATTCACCATTGTTTTTGCCAAATAGACCGTACGCTTATGACTTCTTTTAAAATTTAAAGTCGTTATTATATTACTTCTTTGGCATCCTAATGCTCTTTTGTTTCTACGATCGCTTCGATTGCGTCACGCACCACGGCTTAGCCGAGTTTTTATATTCGCGCTGCGGTACCGCTAGCCGTCCTGCTCTACGACACTGTTTAACACTACGACTATCTCCTTCTGGCGTTAGTGGCGACAGGCTGTCTGGTAGCGTCGAGCGGCCCGCTGTAAACAAAACAAGCGCTGGACATAATTCTACTCCACGGCTCGAAGTGAAGCGAGTCCTGCTGTATTAGACCATGGTTAAGTGTCTTTCGCTCGACGAATATCAGGGTCATTTACTGTTTACCGTTTCTTACAATGAAGCAACGCCGTTCTATTTGCGCTTTTATTGCTCATAGTTAGAGTCCAATTTACATATATTATAGGCTGTGGTTGTACAAAATACAGAAGGTTTATTCCGCATATTTATGAGAAATTTAACACGCTTGCAAATTGAATTTTATAGAGTGTGCCAAGATCATCAACATCTTATTGAATATGATATATTGCCAAGATTTATCATATATGTGAGGAAAATTAATTATGTATAATCTGGTTACGTAGCACAAAGTAGAAAACACTTTTTTCTCAAATAATCCAAAAAACCATGAGGAAATACAATCAATACACATATTTGCACTCTTATTTCCTCAAGGTTTTAATAATAATATAATTGAAAAAAATAATTTCATGTTATGAGTGTCGTAATATTGTGATAAAGTTTTTTTGTATATTATAATGCAACGCTATTGCACTGATTGCTAAAAATAAACATGAAAATATTACTTAATTTGTTTACTCGAATATTTTAATTTAAACTTTTTGACCTACCTTATTACATATAAATTTATTTTTATCTGTCTGAGAACACCTCATGGGCTTTGTACTAAATTGGTAACAAAGAACATTGAGGTGGTCTCACATTTTTATTTTTAGTTTTTCAAATTCCTAATGTCGGCATTGGAATTTGGAGTTATAACATTAAATATGTAAGACTAGATTGTGCCCGTGGATATGCCCACGCAATTACAGTTTCCTTTGGGAACTCCTTTTTGAGTTAAAAAACAATGTTTTAAATCCATATCCATAAACTACTACCATGCCAAATTTCATCACAATCCGTTTACTATTTTTTCGTGAAAGTCACAAGTCACAAATATCCAACTCTCTTTACTAACTTTCAAAATAGTAGTATCTTAGGATTAGTTGGTTTATTCTTAACTTCAGGAGATAATAACTTTGTTTAAATAAGTTTTACCGAGAATACCTCTATTTCCCTTTCCCTGTCTTCTTGCACATTACAAACTGTATTTAATTTGTTTACCGCGTTGCTTTTCACACTACAATTTATCTAGTTCCTACCAGTTGTTACAGTGTACTAGCGCCCATCGATATCTATTCTATGACCTACAGACTGTCTACAATGTCAGCGGTTATCTTTATTGTTCTGACTCCACCACGACGAGCATAATTACTAACTACAATCAAATTCACGAGACTAAATAATAAATGTAAATAAACATGTTAAGGGTTCACAACTTTTCGACTAACTTGAACACTTTTCTCACTTTACTTGTTTTATTAAAATTGGGCTGTAGTAATGATTGCTACCGAATATCGATGTTTGATAATAATAATAAATTATTTATGTATATTATGTTGAATACGACCAAGAGAAATTGCTTATTAATTATGGATATTATTATGAGTTTGATTTGATTATGAATTATTATTATGAGTATGTTACTTTGGATATTTTGAATTTTGAAACAAATATTTTAATTTTGACAGATGATCATTATTTGCATAAATTATTCTTTCTCGTTGATTTTTGTATAGGTATTCTGTGATGTTCTCAGAATGTGCTCAGCGTCAGTGGCCGGTAGCTGTAGCGTGACGGATGACTTCCTGCCAAAAATTATTTTTAGTTGTACCGTACCTACTATCCAATATTTTTTAACTACCGCATCCGAAATTTTCTCCGCTTTCTTTGATGAACTTATTTCATCGTTGGAATAGTTTAATGCATTTGGCGTTTCAAATGCAACATTTCAATTCGAAGATAGATTATTGCATATTATGATTAACGATAGTAATGATGGTGTATGATAAATAAGCTCGAGTTAAGAAACTTATAATACCGCCCACTTATATGCGTAGGTATATATGCACACACACACCGCTGCTCCCGCAGCATTGCAGCACCGTGATTTGTATGGATTTTGTGCCGCAGCGACGACGGTGAAACTCCGCAAACCCGGCGGCACCGCCACCGCCGTGGAAGCAGGGGTAGAAAAAAAACTTACATAGCGTGAAGGCTCTAAGGCTGGGACTATATTATGATATTAAATCCGGAAGACTGGAGAAAAATTAGAGCATTAAAAATCATCATCATCAGCCTGAAGACGTCAACTGCTGAACATAGGCATCGGAAATAGAAATCTATAATACTTAAGAGCTGAAAATTGAATACACGAGCGTAAAGTTAAATGTCAATGTCAAATTTGACGACTCGTTAACCTGAACACTCGACACTCCTGTGTTCTTTTTTAATAATTTATTAGCACACACATTTTCGAATTCAGGCGTAATGACTACGGTGAGACGTCGCAAGTCGCAACGCATAGTGTGCTCGTACAACTAACGCCTAACCCAGACATTAAAAAAGCACCACGAGCGCGGTAAAATGAATGTAATATGTCTAAGTATGCAGGTGTCTAATGAATAGTCAGGGAATAATGTTTAATTAGCAGAGTTGTATACTTCTGAAATCGATCATGTATCAATTTCCGCACAGGTAAACTAATAGCGTACTACTGAAGTTATTAATTTTATTTATGAAAGTATTCTTAAGTTTTGCACAACAGGTGTTAGTGTTGCCAAACTTAATTCAAATACTATACAATAAAAATATATTTGTTGTTGCTAAAGTTTAACCGGCTATCTAACTTTGACGAATTTTGACGGGCTTTCTGTTTCTAGTTATTTTTCGATAAAGAATTTATTTATGTAATCATTTCACTTTTTCATTATTATGTGAACAAATTATGCTGCATACTCATTTAATCTGACTGTACCGTCGCTAACACCTGTACGCCTGGTCACGAGAACCGTTCGCCATAAATACACAATGGAGCCCCGCAAGTGCCATCTGCTGAATGCGAACAAAAAGCAATCCGTCTCGCGATTGTACCCACCGCAAATAAAAAAACGAACAACTTACTTTGACGCCGAAACGTCGTCCAAATAGTATCTTAGTAACCCTAGAGTAAAACGTACTTAGTGGATACTTTGAGACTGCTTTGAAAATATTTCAAAGAATATTTTAAATACTGACCTATACTAAATATTCAAGTATTATAAATACAGTGTAAACTCCATGTAACGTCCCTCGATTTAACGTCAAACTCCCTAAAGCGTCGAGATATATTGGCTTTGGTTGGTTTAGCTTGTCTTCCATACAATGATACACTCTACATAGCATTACACCGACTCTCAATAACGACAACAATTGAGTAATAAAAACTACATTTTAAGTTGCTAAAATTAGTAAAAACTGCACAGCTGTGTACGTTCTTCTGTCTCTTTATTATCCCTAGGCCCTAGCCGGCAATAAACTTGACTGTCGGCATCATGCATAGCGAACTTTCTAAGAAATTCGTTCTTTCGTTTACAAATTGGGATTGCTTGCACGTGTAGAATGTTTTTGACCATGACTAAGTAGGAGTCATGGATTATCTATACCTACGTTAGCATATTCTTAGTTGCTCATAAACTTTCAAACTGTAAACATGGCTAGTAAAAGAAAATCGCTGTGTATTGACGAAAAAGTTTAACTGATACGCGCATTAGAAATGGGACATATCTACTAGCACTAGTCTGAAATAAACTTTTTCTTTTTCTAATTCTGATTTCTCTTCTCTCAATTTAACGACAACTCTCTATAACGCCATAAAATCAGAGTCCCTTCAGTGGCGTTATATAGAGTTTACACTGTATATTATTATAAGTTAAGTAGATAACTTTAAAAATACCAATACGGCACCTTAAAAGTAGATACCTAGTCGGTCATCATAAATTACTGTTACTAATTTCATTTGAAGTTTGCATAATATTTGCACATCCATTCGACATCAACAAATTCCATCCAGTAGAAACTCGAGAGTAACTAATGGACATTGATAATAATAATATTGTAGACGAAAAACTACAGTTAACGATACAACTAAATTGACCTGAATTCTTGTACAGGTTCTAATCGTACGACTCGACAAAAATTATATTTATTAAATTCAGAACGTTGTAACTGTCCACATTATCTATCTATTGACAGACCTGTAATTGTATGTATGATTACAATTTTGTGTATCTAGTTTTGTGTATTTTGTGTATACATAGTTTTATACGGTTAGAAAGATATTTTTGAATTATCTACGTAAACATCGGTTAGACATTAGGAGTTTTGTACCCGATTTTAAAAGAAGTCGTGACCACAAATCAAAGTAATAGTAGATTGTACAACTTTCAACCCCCTTTAATTTTCTGTAATAATTATAAAAAATTTAAATCCACGCAAAGTGGAAATAATCAATAAATTGTCAAGCATGTTTTATTTGAATGCCCGCCAAAATTAGTTAAATTATCATAATATATACCCCTCTCTTCTACTCTTCGGTCAAAATGTCTTTTGATTATTAAAAGTTATGATTACATCATTATTACGAACATTAGCTTGATGTATGTACGGTGTACAAGGAAAAAAATGTTTACAATAACATACCAGAGTTCAATGACCAATGTTAATTAATTTAAAGAAAGAACTCATAATATTATTCTTGGCTGTCTTCGATAATCCTATTGAAATTAACGAAAATAGCTGCGTCGTAATGTTATGCTCGCAAAAAAATCTTTCGCTCCCATGGTCGAACATGCAAATTCATTACTCGCTTTTTGTCGTGTTTTTTGTGGGTAATTTCATCGGCGGAACGAAACATGATAAACAAGTGGCTTGTAATTTTGATGGTGTGCGTTTGTGTTTTCGAGTTTGACTGTAATTTATTTCGGGGACATTTGCTTTAGGTAATGTTACTCTCTAATCTGTATTAGCTATTTTGTCTTTGCAATGTTTTAGTCATGTTTCGTCTACGTAATCTTCTCTATTTTCATTAAGTATTGTGCATACATAACTTCAAGAACATAATTATTGTATGTAAATCATATTGGTTTAGTAGATTATTTGAAGCATTCATGCTTGACATTATTAGTAAAAATAACACGATCGTTTAGTCGTGTATGTTACACGCCTTAAAACTGTGTACACTAACTATGGACTATGGTTCATTTGATACGTGTGCGTGCTAATCTGATCGAATTAAAATTAATGATGCGATCAATTATTGTAACAGTAGCCGATGCCGTTGAACTTTTTCGATTGGTCATGTCATATTTTGTTGCGTTTCAAGTTTTAATATT
Source organism: Celastrina argiolus (assembly GCA_905187575.2). Lineage (NCBI taxonomy): Eukaryota > Metazoa > Arthropoda > Insecta > Lepidoptera > Lycaenidae > Celastrina > Celastrina argiolus. The sequence continues at coordinate 17,488,297 of LR994585.1, forward strand.
CTCTGAAAGTTTGCGATCGGTGATAGCCGGGCCCGCACTTTTTGTCGCGCATTGTTCCAAACGGGCGATGATGTCAGCCCCCTAATGATGTTATGCCCGCGGCGTTTCGCTGACGTAAACAACTTCACGACTCTCCGTTGTAACATCAAATTTTAAAACGTTTTTTACTGCTGAGAAACTATGTAGTTCATTTTGAATTTTTCGGTTCTCAAATCGCAGATGAGATATAAAAAAATATGAGAATTGTAGTACTCAAGAGATACAAAGTAAAAGGAAATATTATGAAATGAATAATTTAGTTTGGTTAGGAAGACCTACGTCATTTATAATAACCTAAGTAATTTTATTTAGAGAATGTCGAATACATTTTTAGTTTAATTCAGTTTGAGAGCTACCTGCAGATTTATTTTTAATCGAAACTACTTCATAGGCATATTTTCGAGCCCGGGGACCGGTTGTTTCGCAATTTGTATACATTTTACATATAACCGAGCGCTATGCTGGAGCCTGGTGCAAAATCACCACAACCTCGTATTAAAGTAATACCTCGCCATGAGCGTTCCGAACTGTATCCATCACGAAAATTATTGAAATTATTCAGACGTCGACTTTCTTAACCTTCATTTTGTGTTCCTTTTTGGACGCTCCGAAACCCAAATTGCTTTTGTCCGTCTTAATTCTTAAACCATTAAAATGCAGACGATTTTAAACTCGTGAGTCAAAAATAAGAGCAATGAAACAGTATTTAATTGTTTTCTTTGTATGTAATTGTGTACTCGACTTGACTGGATTCGTCAATGTCAAAATGTTATAACCTGTAATACTAATCTTTGTATAATATGGATATTGTATTATATACGTCCAGTTGTCAAGCTAATACTAAAGCTAATACAAATTCGGAAATTGCATCGAAAACCCAAATCAAAATCGAAACCTTAGGCTCGGAACTGTAAAAACTGAAGAATTTGGGTATCTTGGCTTGGCTAACAATTTTTTTTTCTTAGCCTGTACTGTGTGCCATAGCTGCCGGGCATCTTCTTTAAGGTCTTCCGTTTTTTTATTGTACTATGTTTTATCATTATATCACTTTAAAAGAATAGGCAAGTAGGAATAGGTATATCCATATGCTTACAACACAGGTATATAATATAGGTAGTAATAATAATGGATTCAAATGCTAATAGCGGCGTTCAAGGTTTTTGCCACCCAGTCGTGAAGTGTTTATGTACATACGTTAAAAATAACTCAATTGTTTTGAGTTTACCTTGTAACCTTAAATATTGATTCCGGGATCCTACAACCAAGTTGTAGGATCCCTATACATACTGTTTTGTTAACGAACCTAATTAGACTTGTAATTTTTTTTGTGTTTTTAAAATCATTCGCAGGTTTTACTTAAAGTACTTACTAATTGTAGAGTTTTTGATCTAGTTAAATCAAGTAACTTTGTAAGGTCACGCAGGAAACACCTGGTCATAGGTTTCGACACGGCTTTTGACAGCCATAATTCTACTTTATGACTTCCCTACACTGTCCCGAACACGTTCGTTTCCGAATGTCTTTCGTAATTCATTCGAATTTGCCAATCGTGGCATAACGGACGATTTTCTAGGTATTTAGGTATTCATTAATGTAAATTTGTGTTAATTACATGGCAACTTTTGGCAACAACTTTCGATTAAGATTAAAATGGAGAGCTAACTCCTTTTAAAGATTATGCCTCACCAAAACCAAAATCTCAATGTTTATTTCTCATTTATACATTTATAGTTCCCCTGGTGGTGTCTTGCCTATAAGTTGTCTCCCCTGGCGTCTAAAAGGCTATTATTTGGCTCCACTGGTGTCTTAAGAGCGGGGATCAGTAGAGTCCCCTGATGACTTAAGGATATAACCCTATTCACATAAGGGTATATCTCATTGTCTCCCCTGTTGTTATTAGGGTGACCATTTGGCTCATCTGGTGTCTTATTGGTGATCAATTGGCTCCCTTAGTGACTTGAGGGTGATCAGTGGAGTATTAAAGGTAATTAGTTAGCTATACCGACTGTCTTAAGAGAGATCTGTTGGAGCCCTAATACTTACTAGGACTAGCAGTTATTTTTTGGTTCGATTTTATTTCCCTAGAGCATTTTATTCCAGTTTACCGGGTTTTTCTCGTGAAATCAGTAACTGCCTGGCAGTTGTGAGAAACCGCGAGCGATCCCGATTCCCGAAGCTCTGGACACGATGATTAATATAATTCGTCGTCTATAAGTAAATATTTACACCAGATGCTGGTTCGCAGGAATCGCTCCCGGATGAACCGTTTAACGGAATTACAGGGATTTGACCGTGATTCGTGTACTCGAATAAATTAAGATGCGTTAGTATTAGTAAAATTATTAATAGCAAGTCTCCTGCTCGTCAAGATGTAAAAATAAAATTGTAAGTTGTAACGCGCCAGGTTCACGATGGCTGATCCCCTCATGTACAAATGATTCAGAATTTACAGACCAATTAGAAAAGATTTGACTTCTTTTCTTCAATTTTAAACTGCGATGCTAATACGTAATAACTTTTAATTTAGTAAACATATCATTATGATTTATGTATAATTTTATGAATACGAAAATTAAAAACAATTTTGGGACAGTTCAAAGTTTATCTAGAGGAAGGTGTGCAGAAAACTAGCTTTTTTTATATTAGAAAAAATAACAGCATCCACTACCACAGATAATGATGAACTCACACTGTTTGTGTGTATGATACAATTTCATTTTTATGTTTTTCAGTCTTCCACAAACTTTAACATCTTACTATCAAGAAAGTTTAAAAATAAATATTATAATATTATGTATTATTAAACAAAATTTCGACCACAGGACGACGTCTTAGTGCGATTAAAATAGCAATTGGTTAATTAAAAGTTAAAACAATAGAATACTTTCTTAGAAATCTTTCATGCTTGATAATCAAATTTTTTATGGGCCGCATCGTTTGAACGGGAAATTTATAGAGTCCGGTCGTAGATCTACATACGATTTAAATAATATAAACGTCTTAACAATTGGAAAATATGGTTTCCTCTACATAATGACTGTTTAATCACTCGTAGCACCGTTTCCTTGTGATTAACTTGTTTACATTTGATTGATTTATTCAAATTGGCCATGGAGGACCCTTGGAAGTTTGTAGTATTAGTTGCTAGTAATTGGTTATACTGTAAAGGCTGTATGTATATTGGAAAGTTATTTGAGCATTGTAAGCTACATTACCTTTAATATAGTGATGTCATCGTTGCTTATTCGTGAGGGTTGTCTCGATGTGGTGTCTTCAGGGTGTGTGTGTGTGTGTGACACCTATGTAGAGTATACCGAGTATAGAGTGTATGTAAAAGTACCCACGCTGAAATACTTACTTTTGGCTTTCACATTTCTATAAGATTATAAATTTGCCCATATAATTATTTTAAAATTAGTAACTCTTTTAGCGCTGGTACTTTCACAGTAAACTCTATATAATACCTATATGTAGAGTTTACTGTGAATTTAGGTATACACCCATACACACCTTAAAGTGTTATCACTTATTAATATTACAGCCTGTATAATAGGTTATGATATACTGCTGTATAACTCGCGTAGATTAGTTTTCTTCAATAAAATATTGATAATTTTAAACAGATAGTATATGTAAAAAGTGTTTCTGTAACCGCATACGTGAGTATTAATGACAAACATGTGAGTGAAAAACATTAAATTATCGACATCACGTAGAGGCACGCATATTTTCCGTTGCGATTACGACGAATGCAATAATTTCTCAATAGCCTAATAGAAATTAGTTTGTTCAAAAGGGTTCAGAGTTACGAAATAAATATATCTTTATAAAAGATTTTATTTTTTAATGATTTATAATGATGTATATCGTTGAAACCTTCCCTGTACCAAATGAATCATTTCAGCCGATTTTTACCGGAACAACGGAACTGCAATCCATCTTTAAGCCTTCTTTATATTAATATTTATAATTATTTCTAATAAATAACTTAAATAAAGTATAAGTAGTAACCATGTATATTTTTGTTCACAGGTATGTACAGATGGTGTGAATCTATGATAAGCTGATGTCACCTGGTCAGTGAGTATGTATGTAGTATGTAGATGTAGATATGTAGTAACGTATTAAGTTCAATGATTCTAGAAACGAAATCTTTAGATTAATGTGCTTAATATGTATATTACGACGTATTCTAAAGAGAGAATTTTGCTACATATCACCTACATCCATTCATGTTTTCAATTAAATATGCGTATAAAAGTAAAAAGTCGGTTTCCGTCGTCCGGTCCCCGTGACACAAGTTCTTCGGATACTTGACACACTGACGTATTGTAAAGGTTCCAATAATTGGGGGACGTACGCCCAGCAACTCAAATTTTATTATATATATATAATAAAATTCTGAGTTGGTGATTCAAGATGCCATCGCTAATTATCGCTTACAAAGTTTTAATAACAAAATGTATGTAATTTGATATAAGGTGCGCTAAATGACATACCATTTAGCGTAGCTTATGTCAAATCCCATACATTTTGTTATCGAAACTTTGTAAGCGTTATTTTTTATATTTAGTTTATTTTTAGACAGGGTTTTTTCTAGGTAGAAAATTAGAACACCCTCATAGTGTCACATTAATTTAACTTACAGACTTTCTATATTCCTACGACGTGTACATAATTTGTAAGTGATAATAATTAGCGATGGGATCTTGAATCAGCCCCCTGTTGCTGTTGGTCCGGTGGTCTGGAGGAAACGATTTATTAGATTCACCACGGCCGGCTCTTATTTTGATCCCGGCTTCCTCCACTCGGCTACGGTCTCCCGACACTTGACATTATTCCCGGCGACGCAACGGTATTCTTGGAACCGCACGCTTGTTTGTTACATTTGGGACGTTGATGTACAAGAGTGTAGATGTTGCGGCCATTGTCCCCGTACACGTTTTCAAATCCTTGCCTTGGGGCCTTACTCTCCAACCTGATTTGATTTTGTATCAGTTTCGAGCGTGCCGCGTACTTCTCAATAACTTGACTGTTGTCTATTCTGATTCTCAGTCGATTGATGTGGTCGGGAGTACAAAAAGTTACGATCTAACGATTTTCTTTATCCTGGTTAGTTTCAAATCAATCCACCAAATAAATACCAAAAGCCGTTGAGATCGAAATGATTCGATTCTCGATTGCGTCGGGAGTAAGCCTGCTGGCTATATACTAAATCTCAATTTTACCAATTTCTTACTATTTTGCTTTTCTTTTATTACTACGAAAAACGAGAGAGAGGCATGTTTAAATATTGTTTCTAAAGTTCACATTAAAAGTCCTTGAGAACCTCATGATTAAGATTAGCTACACCAGACGGGTGTTGCGAATTAGACCTGCACCTACTTTTCTCCATAACCCACTAAAGGTAGGAAGAATCAGCTCCGCAGTATAGCAGTATCCCAGGGGATTCCAGGGGAAAAGTATGCTGTTTCGGGATAAAAAGTAGCCTATGTGTTAATCCGTATCCGGTATCAGCTTCTTGCATGCTAAAAATGGTCCAGCCGTTTGCGTCTAAAGACGTAAAAAACTTTCGCCTTTTATTATTAGTGTATACTTCACTGAATGTTAAGTTAGACCACCATCTTGTGGAACCAGCTGCCACCCACGGTATTTCCGAACCGATACGAATTAGGAGCCTTCAAGAGAAGAGCCTACCTCTTCGTCAAAGGCCGGCAACGCACCTGCAGTTCCTCTGGAGTTGCGGATGTTTATGGGCGTCAGGATTCACTTAACATCAGGTGAACTGCCTGCTCGTATGCCCCCTTTTTCCATAATAAAAAAAAATAAATACTTAAATTGGGCTTCTGTTTGTTCTGTGATCACACCCTGGCGCTCTTCCATCTTCGTGGTGGAGTTTAGTTCTGTGAAAGGCGTTTTATAAAGAATTGCTGCCCAGTATATCTCCCAATTATTGGAACCAGGAGCAAATCCGCAAACTTATTACGTATATCTTGCAATTGGACTATTTTTTGACACTCAGCTATCGATTGCGCGTCTATCTCGCGATTTTTTCTAATCGCTATTTTTACGTGATCCTAAATAGTTAACATCGAAAACATCTTCTCTCGTTGCGTATCGTTGTCTCCGGTTTTAGCGACGAAAGTGTTCATTTAGCATTTCCCCCGTCCGGCGCTGATCAAAGGGCCGCCGGTCGCCTCGGAGTGACGGCCGCGCTAATAGCTCGGGTTGCTCGGTATTATTACACTGTTTTGATCTGACTACACCCGCGATAATGAGACAAAGAGACCGAGGCGGAGGTTTTGTTAGTTTTGGTGTGAGGGTCTAGGGGCGCTGCAACTAGTTGGAGATGATGGATTTGCTGTGGCGTAGTCTTTTATTTTCAGTCGACTGCGGTGAAGCCATAATGGTTTTGACAGTCTATGGCCCGTATATATAGATATTTTTTGTATTACTGAACATTGGTTCAAAAAAAATTAAATTATATTCAATTTTAGTATGCACCAGCTGGCAAGTTCTTTCTGCAGAGAAAAAGCCATAAGAGGTGGGTCACTTATATTAATTAACAAGAATTTGAAATATAAAGAACGGAAAGACATTGTGAGCCTCTCTACAGAAAGAACAACTGAAATAGCCTGCGTAGAGGTGGGTGACTTTATTATTGTAAGCGTATACAGGCCTCCATTAGGATTATATGATTCATTTGAAAAAAATATGGAAATATTACTAAACAAGGTATGTGCATCTAACAAACAAATACTATTATGTGGCGATTTTAATATAAATATTTTAGAAAGTAATTCTACTACAGTTAGATTCACATCTTTGTTAAAATCATATAACCTAACAAATTTATTTCTGGAACCTACAAGGATCAGTAGCAACTCTGCAACATGCATTGATAATATATTTAGCAACATAGATCCAATTAATAAAGAAATAATCAACATGCTAAGCTCTGATCACTGTGGACAGCAAGCAATTTTTAATATGAACAATAACTGTAAACAAATAAATAAAGACAGAGGTACATGTATACCAATAAATGTTAAACGTATTGAGAAGTTTAGAGGTAAAATAATGGCTAACATTGGAAAGTTAGAATATCATAATAGCCCAGATAGGGCATTTGATAAATTATTTAAATTAATTAAATATCATTTTGACACCATTTTTACCTCTAAGACAGTAAGAATAAACAACAAAAGTAAGTTTAGCGAATGGGCATCAACAGGTATTTTGAAAAGTAGATTCAAGTTGTATGAATTATATAATGAAAGGACATTTAATCAAAGTGAAGACTTTAAAAATTATGTGAGATTATATTCTAAAACATTTAAGCAAGTTTGCTCTGCAGCTAAATCTCTTCACATTAAAAATAAAATTAAAAATTCAAATAATAAAGTAAAAACAACATGGCAAATAATTGCGACTGAAACTGGAAGAGTCACCACTCGCAACTCAGATTTTAAATTAAATGTAGATAATAAAGTAATTAAATCCGATAATGAAGTTGCTACAGTTTTTGAGAAATTCTTTGCTGACATTCCAGTTTCAACAACAAAAAATTTAATTGCCTCTTCTGTTGATGCTGAATTGCTTCTTACAAAAAATGTAAAAAAGTGTGAAGTTGACTTTCGATTTAAAGAAATAGCACCCCAAGACATAATAAAAACTTTCAATTTATTAAATATTAAGAATACCGCAGATTTATGGGGACTATCAACGAAAGTTATTAAATCGATAGTCGATATTATCGCACCTTTCCTATCAACAATTTTTAATGACTGTATAAAAAGTGGCTCTTTTCCTGATTTAATGAAACATAGTAAAATAATACCTCTTTTTAAGTCTGGTAGTAAGTCGGATCCATCCAATTTCCGGCCTATATCTATTCTACCAACGTTAAGTAAAATATATGAAAAAATTATTCTTAATCAAATGCTAGCACACTTTAATATTAATAATATTTTACATGAGAAACAATTTGGTTTTACCAAGGGACGCTCTACAACAGATGCAGGCGTCGATTTGTTAAATTATATTTTTAATGCTTGGGAGGAATCGCGGGATGCTCTTGGAATATTTTGCGATCTCTCCAAGGCATTTGACTGTGTGCAGCATACAACATTAATCAGGAAACTAGACCACTATGGGGTAAAAGGTCCAGCACTTGCCCTCTTGAAATCATACCTATCAAATAGAACTCAGAGGGTTGAGGTGAATGGAAAAAGATCCTTAGGCTCTAGAATAGAGATGGGGGTCCCACAAGGGTCTATTTTAGGACCTTTTCTATTTTTAATTTACATAAACGACCTACCATACCTCATAAATGAAAAACATGGGATAGTATTATTTGCTGATGATACGTCTCTTATTTTTAATATGAAACGGCAAAATATATGCCATGACGAAGTAAATAATGCTCTCTCAATGATAGTACATTGGTTTAGTGTCAATAATCTTTTACTTAATAATAAAAAAACAAAATGTGTAAAATTCACATTGCCTAATGTGAGGCAAACTGAAACCAATGTGCTATTAAATGATGAACGTATGGAACTAGTGGATACTGCAGTATTCTTAGGTATAACGTTAGACTCTAAACTTCAGTGGGGCCCCCATATTGCTAGACTGGCCGACAAACTCAGTTCAGCAGCATATGCAGTTAGTAAAATTAGACAATATTCAGATGAAAGTACAGCACGCCTAGTGTATTTTAGTTACTTTCATAGTATAATGTCCTATGGCATTCTGCTATGGGGCAGTGCTGCAGATATAAATAGTATCTTTGTGCTGCAGAAGCGAGCTGTTCGGGCAATCTACAAGCTGGCCCCCAACACTTCTCTTAGAGAAAAGTTTAAGGAAACTGGAATACTAACTGTAGCTTCTCAGTATATCCTCTCTAATGTATTATATGTTAAGAAAAATGTAAACCTGTTTATAAGAAAATGTGATAATCATAATAGAAATACTCGGAATAAGAATAAACTTGTTGTTCCAGTGACTAGACTAAGCAAAGTAAAGAATTCGTTTAAAGGCCAATGTATACGCCTATACAATAGGATCCCAGAAAACGTTCAAAATTTTTCAACTAATAAGTTTAAGAAAGTAGTCAAAGAACGTTTGTGTGCAAAAGCTTACTATAAAGTTAATGATTATATGAATGATAGCACACCTTGGGAATAAAGTAGCCCCCTACAAGGCTACTTATATATAGTACATTCTATGTTATTTAGCTTTAGTATTGACATATTTATATGTAAATTTATACTTTTTTTAAAAAGAGAAATTTTCCATCTTTTTGGTAAAAGATGGCCCCATGCGAGTTTCTTACGCCGGTTCTTCTTGCTGGGCTAGTTCCCGAACCGGTGGTAGGCATCATATAGAAACGACGTTCAGAAAACATTTTTTTGTAAAATTTACTCTGAATAAAAATATTTGATTTGATTTGATTTGATTTGATTTGTATAAATAAGACAATGTCAATCCTAACCTCTACTTAAGCTAGGTGCTCAAGTAGAGGTTCGAATTTTAAACCGTAATATTCGTAATATAGATTATGGTAAAACATTAAAGTGAGTGTAATCTGTATTTTTACGCTTTAAAAAAATAATAAAATTAAAGTATGTAACATAACGTCGCTTTACCTTCACAACCTCGTATCTATTTTATAAAACTACAATTTTTCAGTAGAGTAATAAAACTTAATAATTTTAGATTTTATTATGATATTATGGATTTTTATTGAAATGTGGTTTTTGAGTATTGTATCTAGCTTGTATTAACCTTAAGTATAAAAAATTTAGTTTTGTATACTTTAGGTTAATATAAGCTAGATATTATCGAGAAAACATATTTTTTTTAGATACGCGGCTGAGAAGGTAAAGCGGTAAGGTTCTCCATTTTTAAAAGTGAAACAAAACGTTTTTTAATCTTTAAAATAGGTTCTCAAGAAGAGGTTTCGATTGAGATTGTTTTATTTATACGGACCTATGTTTGTATATTCCACTGATCGAATTATAATAATTGTGTCAATATGTGATTTTGGTAGTCTAGTTACATTCGATTTAGGGCCGGTTTTTCAATCGTTAGATAACTTTTATCTGTCGAATAAACATGTGACTTTGACTTTTGTTCCATAGAAAATCTGCCAAAGTCACATATTTATGCCTTAGGTAAAAGTTATCTGACGATTGAAAAATCGGCCCTTAGTCGGGTAACAATAACTGTTGGCATTAAAACCATGTAAAGTAATTGGGTATAATTATCTAGAGCATCTGAATTTAAACGCTTAATACATATTTTATAATTATTATTACTTGTATAATTAACTGAAACTCGACGAGGAGAACATTTACCGTAGTCCGTAACTCGTCGGTTGTGTAATTGGTCAATTGTTATTCGTGCCAAAAACAATTTGGACGTAATTATCTTGGGAAGCCGCAAAATTTGACAAGTCAGCCCCATGGCTTCGAGATATATTTAGCTAGTGCGTAATGTAAAGATTTGAAGTTTTATATATTTTGGTTAGCGAAAGTTTGTATAAATAGTATTATTTTAATAAACGCTTGTCACGCAAATACTACGTATAGTAAATTGTGTTGATTCTGATGAAATTTGGTATGGTTTAGTGTAGGCTCTGGTTTTAAACACGGGCTACTTCTTAACCCGAAAAAAACAGTGTTCCCATGAGATACGGTATGTATGCAGGCGATATGTCGAAAAAATACTTGAAAGGAAATTAAGATTCCAAGAGCCCCTTAAAAACGGTAAGGATGCAGAATAAACAATAACATAATAATTATTGACACACTAGCGCGCCCACTTCGTTGAGCATATAAACCGTTTAAACCTTCCCTGGACTTACACGAATATTTCAAGACTAAAAATAGCCGAATCGGTTCAGCCGTTCTTGAGTTTTAGCGAGACTAACGAACAGCAATTCATTTTTATATATAACTAGCTGACTCGTGCCCACTTCGTTGAACATACAAACCGTTTAAACCTTCCCTGGACTTACACGAATATTTCAAGACTAAAAATAGCCAACTCGGTTCAGCCGTTCTCGACTTTTAGCGAGACTAACGAACAGCAATTCATTTTTACCCGACTTCGGCGAAGCCAAAAGGAAGGGTAATGATTTTGGCAGTCTATGTATGTATGTATGTATGTATGTTCCCTCGTAGCGGTTAAACTACTGGTCCGATTTTAATTAATAAGGTGTCAATCGATTCGTAGTGGTCCCGCAAGTAACATAGGCTATATAATTTTTCGAAAAATTTTGAATTTTGAAAATTATACCTCAAAAACTATCTCCAAAAAAAATTAAATTAAGATAATTCTCGTGTTTGGTATCAAAAGATAGGTCTTGGCAAGCACATTACGTATATGTATTTGAATATTTTATTAATTGTTATATTTCATTGTTAAATTCAAAATAACGTTTAAAATGCGGTCGTACAAGTAGTATCTAGAAGTTGTTTAGTTACAATCTTTGCGTTAATTGAACGTTAGTTTAATAAAAATATAATGTTATATTTGATGTGGAAAGTTTAAAAACTATAACCCGACTTCGTAAAAAAGTGGTCTAAAAAGGCTGAAACAAGAAAAAATTCAATTTGAAATCCAGAAATACATAGGTACAAAAATGATCAAGCTAGAGCCGAGGTCGGACCCGCTAACTCATAATATTCGTCTGCTGTTGCAATATTCAATCCCAAAAGCGGGTGCGACCACGGCTCTAGCTTGACCATTTTTGTACCTATGCATTTCTGGATTTCAAATTGAATTTTTTCTTTTTTCAGCCTTTTTAGACCACTTTATTACGAAGTTTTTAAACTTTTATTTTTTATATATAAGATATTCATTTTCATATATAAGACTAGCGGACCAGTGCCCACTTCATTGAGCATACAAACCGTTTAAACCTTCCCTGGACCTCCACGAATATTTCAAGACTAAAAATAGCCGAATCGGTTTAGCCGTTCTCGAGTATTAGCGAGACTAAGGAACAGCGATTAATTTTTATATATAAGATTTGGCTAACGTATAAGTTCTAGAATCTTCTAATATCTACTCATATCGCCTCAGAAAACATACAACACAAACATATTATTCCAATGTAATATTCGTGTTTTATTCTTCCTGTGCGGGTTACGTTTATGATCCCGCAGACAAGAAACATCCAACCCGGTCTCAACCCGTTTGAGATGCAAAGGTTTTATTTTTGGGACGGCTGCGTTCGGATTACGAAGAAATCGTGTGGGATTGTAGAATGTGTTGCACAAGACTCTTTTCTATGATATGAAAGCGATTTTTCTTTGTACTATAATATGTTACTACTACTTACAGTGTAGTCAAGAATTCATTATCATCACGCACGACTACACACACGAGAATCGAATCAGTTCGATCTCAACGATTTTTGGTGTTTAATTTGGTGTATTACTTTGAAACTAACCAGGATAAAAAAAAATCGTTAGATCATCGTAACTTTTTGTACTTACCGACCATATCAATCGACTGAGAAGTAAAATAAACAAACTTTGTAATAAATAAACACAACAATCGAATCGGAATGAAAATCGAATCAGTTTGGAGAGTAAGGCCCTAGATCCATTTTAGTAGGAACTCTATCTGCTATACTTTTAATTTCCTCCACTGCCCTGCAGGATGAAGAAGTGGATTTATTACTCGGATATGTAAAATATCAATTTTACACAGAACATTAATGTTCAATTTAGCGTTTATGATTGCTCAATTGCTTTTGATGAAGTGTCATCTAGCCTGAATATTTTGCCTTCGTTGCGAAATCGAAATGGAACTGACGACCTCAACATATCATATACAGATTATGTAGTGAAATATAGTATTTAATTATGTGTGTTGCTAAATATGTAGTCATCAGTTTTATGTGGAATGCGCGCTCTATTGCAGTGTTTGCTTAAAACTTATTTATACCAGCCATTTTGTGTGCTCAGTTGCCTACTCTACGTTTCATTGTAATTCTACACCGACTTACGATATTCTTGTTTACTTCATTGTTCGGTTTTGTATTTCATATTTTACTGCAACTGGTGTGCTTTTCAGGAATTGAAATGGGTTTTTCGGTTCGTTTTTTCCTTATTATATAAATTTTGTGGAAATACCCAATTATTTTCATCGAACTAAATAAGTTATAACGAATTGCAAGCAAATAAAATTTTAGTGTTGTGTAAAAATCCCGTATTAGGTTGTAAAATTTTCTGGAATTATTATAGATCGCTATTGCGTCAACGATTTACCTTGAGTATACCTTTATAATGCTTAAAAAAATTTTAAAAATTTGGACAATGCACACACTTTCAATTTTTTATGCAAACCGGTTTTTATTTTTCGAATTTAGTTGCTTTAAATGCGATGCATGTTGTGGTAGGTATTTTATTACGAGTACACGCAAGAGTTGAATGCAAAGCTAATCGCTAAAGGGCGTGAGAATTCACCCACGCCGACAGCTACTTGTGTCACTGATAATCACAGATTATATTCGCACGATTGGCTCTGGGAATATTGAAATATGAAACTCAGTCCTATGGTATATATCCATAGCATTTCCAGGTAATTATTGCTATACTTGTTTGCCTTGCGTGAATTAGCTTTAAAATATCTATCAGTGGCTTGCGATCCTGTAAACTCCATTCCAATATAACAGTTGTGAAGGCTCTTTAAAAAGTAAACCGTAAGGGCCAAGTGAAGCCTTTTGAAGATCTTCATATTACATACCTATTATGTATATAGGGCAAGCGCCTCCGCCTGCGCCTCCATGGCCTAGTGGTTCAAAGCTTCGCTTTTGACCCGGATGTTCGATTCCCGCGTTGGAACAACAAAAAATTTTGTTTTCAAGTTTGGTTAGGACAATGCAGGCTGATCACCTGATTGTCTGACAAGAAAGATGATCCATGTGTCGGATGGGCATGTAAAAAGTCGGTCCTACGCCTGTTCTCTCGACAGTCGTGTCGGTTTACCGTCCCACTGGGTTATGAGAGTAAAAGGAAGAGAGAGTTTTTGTGTATTGCGCACACACTTGGGCACTATAAAATAACTCCTGCGTAGCTGGCCTGGTTTTAATGAAATCGGCTACCGACACCGAAATCGGTGAGAGAAGCTATTATTATTTATATAGGCCAAGGTTCCTTCTGGGGCATGACCAGCATTCACCACTGCTATAACAATTTCCTCAAAAATCTTTCACTGAGCCATGAGTGAATGAATCAGGTTGTTAGGTTTTATCATACTTTGCTCAGCGTTCAAAAGTTATTTATATGGGCAAACAGCTAACTAATGAAACAGGTTACGAGATGGTTGCGACACCTGACGCTCGCACGCTCACGCCATGCCATGTGAAGTAACTGCAATGTAAATTCACCTGTATCATCATGTCTTTCAAACGTAAGAGCCATCATAGTACCCGGCTAAAGGAGATCAGTAATAATAGTTAAACGTGTACAATGTTACACGTGTAGTGTAAAGAAGTAGGCGTTATGCGCAGTTAGACCCCGTTGTCTTCGATCCCGAGAGAAATTCGGGACGAAAAACCATTAAAAGAGCAGATAGGTAGGGAAATCCGTTATTAATAAACCAACACACAAATCCAATATATGTATCGTGCAAATAATTCTATACACGGCTACATTTAGCTTCTGGATAGGTTTCTAAATTCCTATCCCAATCGGAGAAGAAATATTCATTGATACATATAACTACTCATTGTATTCGTGCAAGTTAGTAGCCCAGGTGTAAATTCCTCGCCGTAGACAACTCCATCGTAATCTGATACAGTCGACCGTCTGCGCGGCTCTTGTGATATGTAGATATCGGGTGCAATTCACATGCAATAAGTTCATCCGTCATAACTCTATGTCTATAACATTCTTAGTGCCAATTTCACTAGCACATTTTGACCTTAAGATTTCACCAACGCTTGTTAGTGTTAACGGCTTGTTAAAAACCATGCTTCTCATTCATTGACAAGAAATACGAGAGGGATAACGTAATATTTAATTTTAGTGAAGGATTAACTCTAACATGTGTAGATGAAATTGGCACTTAGTGTGATAAAAACGCAGTGACAATAACATGCATTTTCAAGGAGCTTTGAGGATTTATTTAAGTTATGTTCGTTAGTCGCACTAAAACTCGAGAACAGCTGAACCGATTCGGCTCCTTTTAGTTTTGAAATATTCGTGGAAGTCCAGGGAAGTTTTAAACGGTTTGTATGCTTAACGAAGTGGGCACGGGTCAGCTAGTATTATATAAAAGTTCGTTCAGCACAGCTTAAGACAAGTTGACTACATGAACTAGTATTATGGATAACGTATGCTTGTTTATGAATCGTCTTTCATAGTAGGGTTAGTTATGTTATTACGTGCACCACTGCGGTTGAGGAATAGTCCAAAAAATGCTAAGTTGGGACTATGCGATTAGCTCTATTATATGAGCCTTGTTCAAGTGCAGATTTTCAGTACTCTGAATTTTCACCGGCCTTCTGGAGTCGAGTCTCATCTATATCGAACTCGCAGATCCATTGTTAAATATCCTGCGACTCAGATATGCCGAACTATATGGCAAACCTTGTAATTTATTAAAACATTATAACATAGAGGATCTAGGGTCCACTGCCTAATACGTGTCGGCGAGAACGGCAGCGAGAGCGAGCGGGTGTCACAGTCACAGTTTGACAAAAGTGCAGTGTGACGCTGGCACCCGCCTGCTGCTCGCCCTGCACCCGCTCGCCGCTATGTTCAAAAGCAGCGGCCTCATATCCACTAATAGCTGTTAATCGTTCAATAAAGCGAAAGATGAGCTCAAACTTATGGTCCATCAATTACGTTCGACTAGGTCAGCGGGCGGATGCAGACCGACTTTGACGAATCGTATCCGTGTATAGGCCCTTCATCGTTCAGTTTTAGTGCCCATTACAGTCAAGACTACAAGCTGAGATGAAATGATCTCGCGGAGTCAATTTTATGTCATACAAGATGCACGATGGTACTTTTGCACCCAACAAACGTACCGCAAACTCGCAAAACCGCCAATGAAGTAAATGAGATTCACATATTGTATTATATATTGAAGCTGTGGGTACTATCTGATTTGTGGAGTCCATGTTTGGCTTATCAATTTGCCAATTTTATGGTAACCTGACCCCTTTGAACTGTTTCTAATCTAGATGTGCCTCGATAATCCAGATTGTACAAGAATATACTTAGATGCTAGCGATAGTTATTGGCTATTTGATAGCCAATAACTAAAATTGCTAGCATGTTATTGCAATAATCAAGTAAATATGTACTACTATGTAACACTGAATAATTTTGAATGTGTCAGAAATCACAAAGTATTTTCTCCAAAATGGTAAACAAAGTAAGCTTTATATGAAGGAGGTGATATTGCAAATAAAATTGTCAGGCAGACATTTGACAGAGGCGGGTGTGGCGCGGGCGGTTGCGTCGGTAATAAGAATAATGATGGAACGTTGCACTTGCGCCACAGCAGCGCGTGCGCTCGGCGGGAAATTGCCTTGCGTAAATACGGTAGCCGACGCCGACGCGAACGGTGTTAAAATTAACTGCGCCGATACGAACAGATTGCTCCTAAATAAGGTGTCCGATCGCTATCGCCTATAATATAATATCATTTTTGTAATAACCCCCCACGACTTTCGCTTTCGGATTGAATTATAAGTGCCCTTTATTATTGCGGTTGGAAAACCTCAATTTGTACGAGCTGCGAAGTGCTTCTAATTTGAGGAATTACATCATTTTCTCGTCTCGTTTATATATTTGACATTTTAATTTTTAGATAATATTTTAGCGTAATAAATGTACAAGTTTTTATTTATTATGTACCTACGTATCTACTCATCGTTAAATATATTATCTCCTAATTACTAAACACTCGTTTTCAAATTGTTCACAAACCAACATTATCAGTGCTAAATTTTCAGACATATTTTAATCACGGAAATCAAGTTAGCGTACAAAGGTACTTCAATTTCGTTCTGTTCTGCGTATTCGTTATTATATTGGCACGACCGCAGGTTTTTCACAATACCTACCGTGACAATGCATATTTGCTTTAAGGAAAATGTAATTGTAAATTATTGTTCATATTTCGTTCGCTTTTGAAAGGCATCTAGCATGCATTGAAATCTGCATGATTATTATTTAATTTTGTCAATTCTTCAATCGGTTTTGATTGATCGCATTCAATCATTGTACCTCCCACAAAAACTGTACTCCTATAATAGTGCTCGCTAATACGTTCCTCGATAATTACGTGTCTAATTGCTCCCGTAATACAATTTCCGAGAACCCCGCGTAGGACTCGTCGGGAAGTCGAGAGCGATCTTCCGAGAAGTTAGGAGTCGTCTTGTTGTCATCCTTCTTGGACAATAAGATCGGCGTCACGTGCGTTAAGCGCTGCGTTAATCTGCATCGCCTTCCGCGTGCTCGACGTCTCCTCGGCAGCTGCGTGTTGTGTTCGCAGAATTGGCCAATGTTGGCACACTATTTTGTGCAGTTGAATCAAATCGCGTTTACCCTTTTTTTTCCTTATTGTTTTGTCACTGTGGACTCGCGTTTGGCAAACCATGATTAGATTACAATGTTGTTTCTTCATCATCGTTCCCTATATATTAGGGAACTATTCAGTTACGTAAATGAGTGTAGCACATGATTGTAAATTGTAAATCTTAAATGTCATTTGCAGTAAAAAGTTAAGCGCGCTCGTCTTGCACTTTTATAAGCTTGGATTGTATGTATGTAATTGTATGTATGAATCTTTGAGCACAATTTTCACTAATTTCTAAAAGTCTCATTAATTTCAAATAATGCATACATACGTATCAGTGCAAATAAACGTGTTTTTCTTTCGTTTTAAAATTTTTATTTATTTTCCTTACTTGTTTTATCACTGTGTATTTGCGTTTGGCAAACCATGAAAGAGGACTACTATGTTGTTTCTTGAACGATCCTTACCACATATTAAATGACTAAGTTATTGGAGTTTATTATTGTAAATTGTAACTATAAATGCTATTATATAGTAAGAAAGTAAAGCTAATTTTGATCGCAAGCAGGAGTTTCGCATTTAGTAAAACGTGTAGGTTTCGTAGTATACTATTATGAAGTTGTGCTCTAATATGTATGACGCGATGTAATTTTACTAATTAGGACGGACTGTGGTCGAAATTCGATCATAAATCTAAAACAAGTTCCATCTTTTTTAGGCTTCTTTTACCTCTAGGGTACCTACGGTACGCAATAAACTATGCTAGTGTGAGTGAGATTGACAAATGTGTAAAATCTACTTTTATTATACAAAGTATGCTAGTGTGAGTGAGGTAGTGTGTTTTTTAACATTTTATTAATTTTATCTATCTCTAAGCGTAATTTTACATTGCATTCTGCACTCCTTGTCTATGTAAACTAAACAGATTTCATACTTCTCCATCCACGCAATTTTAGTAAAAAGAGGTACAATGTTTTTGTTTGTTGTGTTAGGTATCACATTCAATGCATTAAATTCAGCTCGATGATATGCGCACAGTGTAATCATTGCAATTATCGCCGGATAAGTTATGACCGGATTCAATAACCGCAACACACGTTTCATGGAAAATTCTAGATTTAAATTGAATCTTCTATACTAACATTAGAGTTTGTTTTTTGTTCGAATACGTTAGTTTGCCAATGGTTCCGGTTTGATGTGTAAAATTAATTTGTTTTAGATAGCCCATATCTTATCGATGCAGGTTATTGGTATAATTTTGCTGAGGTCAATAGGAGCTAACTGCTAAGCACCAATGATGTTGAATGATGAAAAATCGAGTATTTTATTTTGCTCTCGAGGGCTGTGTAAATGGCTGAAGTTTTGCAAAAAATGTGTAAATGGCAGAATTGTTCCTAAAAAAAATCTACGACAGCATAAATTACGTCCAGTAATTTTACACGCAGACGAAGTCGCGAGCACGGCTCGTAGTATCGCCGCATCTTACGCTGCAAAAAATGCCTTTGCGTCACTACGCCTTGGATGAGGAGTTTTTTGTACCAGTTGGAACGTACAGCCACGACGCGAGGCCGTTGACACTAGTGCCACTTTAGGGGATCCTCACTCTATGTGGCATGTACATTGTATAACATATGTGTATTGATCGCGTATAATTCATGTACCGCTATAATGACTAGTATTTTAAAAAAACAGCTGTTTTGTTTACGCCATCATTTGAAGAGCAATTGTTATAAGAAGGGTATAATTTAATTGACCTTTTAGATTTAGATTTCGTGAAATTTAAAGTAGGTACCTAATGTTATAGTCAACAGTTAATTTATTTATTATGATACTTGTGTTTTGAGTTTAGTGGTAGGAAAATAAGTACATAATTATACACCATAATAATTCAATTTTCCCGTTTATGCTAGAAATTAAATAAACGTGATCGAACAGTACGATAACAGGCAGGTTTAAACAAACATACAAACATAATATTGATTTTGAAGGTATCGCGTGACTTCATGTGTGGAAAGAACTTTTGAGTTATCGTAAAACTTTCAGTCTGCATAGGCCGGCCCATGTCATACTTTTTGTAGGATCTATAATAATCTCGGGCAGATTTTTTCTCCATATTATCCTGACAGGTTTATCGTATGACGTGTGCTTTGCACTTTTGCAATCAGTACGTTCTATTTGTCTCCTACAAAAAATCGGTCACCGATTACTATCGGACGCAGGCGGACACCGTGTAGTCTGTCGTCGTCGCCACGACTGCTGAGCTTCCAGCATGTAAATCAAGGTGTAAGTCGTACGTGCTCCGGATATACGTATAGATAGTAGTACGGTGAGCGGATATCGAGCGCGGCCGGCGGCGGCACGCGGCCGCGCGCCCAGTCCGAGTGCCGCCGCGCCGCACGACACACGCACGTGCACCGTGCAGCTCCACTGTAAACAACGCGCTATGTCCATATGCATGTACCTGTTCTGCCCGTGGTTCTTCCTCGTCGTGTACCTCGCGTTCCTCATGCTGGACGTGTGATAGAGAGACCGCAGTGGACGCGGCGCGCCTCGCGTGCCGGACGTGTGATAGAGACTCTGTAGTGGACGCGGCGCTCCTCTCGTGCTGGACGTGGGACGCCACGCCGTATATACCGTAGTACGGTGGCCACCGCGCACGCGCGCCGCTGCGATCGATACTCGCCCCGGCGTCCGCTGTGTAGCACGAGCCGGCGGTAGCGGCAGCTGGCATGCGGGGCGGTTGGCGGCGCTGAGGCCAGCACGTCACGATCGCGCCGCACGCGTCGGGCCCGCGGCCGCCGCCCGCCATGAGCGCGGCCGCCCCGGACGTGCGCCCGCCGGAGGCCGGCCTCCCGGCCCTGCCCCGGATCAAGCCCGAGCTGGGCCTCAACGATGCCACCCTCTTCGCGGTGTACTGCTTCATCAAAAACTTTATCGGGTGAGTGCAATACCCTTGAAGTGTAGATGAATGTGGAGACGGCTCGACCTCAGAAGTTATCGATTCGTTGCTAAAGTTTAGTCTGTGCTGGCAGAATGCAAAAATCTTGTAGGAATAACTATACAAGTGTTAAAGCGGATTTGTGTGTTTGGATCTACATAAAGTTAATTGCAATTACGTGTAAACATATAAAAGCATACTGTTATCAATAGATTAAATTAATCAATCTTGATAAAACTCGCACAAGTCTTGAATGATGAACTAATGACATAAGCAGACTCCATGATTTGTAACTATGCGGACTGAAAATCTATGAAAGAAATTCATTTTTACTATAGCAACAGTATGCTAGTGTGTATATTTAGACTGATTCTTATCGTTTCTATCAAATATTAGTACTGAGGTACATACGGCCGCCATTGCCTTCAAGGAAGAAGTTAAATTTTGTAAAACTTGGCTTACTAGATTCTGTCACAAGTCACGAGCTTCGTCGATGACAAATAGCGACAGTTAAAAGAAATTGTAGCATTAGCCAAAATACACGTCATTTTAAATGTAAAATTAACAAACATGAAACATGTAGATTGTAGGTAATAACTAAAGTTCTCTTGTGTTTGTATATTGGAATACCTATCATGTTATTGCTTAAGTGACAGACGTCGATCCTATCTTATGTGAACAATGGTGTTACCAACTTGGAAGTATTTTCTCTAAAAAAAGGGAGCCAAATGTATATATTATATCACTATATAATTACGTTACGGCTTTATATAATTACGCTATTAAACTGCTATGTCGACAAGCGCTTTGAAAATTGAAAGTTAGAACCCTGAAGAAAATATTTTTAGGGGAATTTCCAAGTAGGCGTAGCAATTTCGGGGGAGCTTTTGCTTAAGTTTAGGGAGAAATGTATTTGAGACTTGGTCACATCGAATCAGACATAACAGCAACATTGAACATACATGAAAATAACAACATTTTGGTAAACACAATGTGAATATTGTTATTATTTTCGTTGTATCTTTTACCTTATGCCGTTCGACCTTGGTTTCGCCGGTAACAATATTAAGCATGTTATCACGTGTTTACCGCTTACCTATACCTACTGTGACCCCTTATTCTAGTGACCTAATATTTACATAAAATATATTATGTAAATTATATTTCGTAAGTTCGAAGTTAACTCTTGTTGTGGTCTGTTATTCATTTCGTAAACTTTTATTTGCCTCGCTGCTTTATATTTTTTGATAAATGGCTGTTGATAGGGTATAATTACTGTAGGTTGTGCTAATTGAATCGGTTTCCATGCAGTCTCGATATGTCGAAACAACAAAATGGTGTATATAAACGTCAAACTTGAAAGCGTTTGAAATGGTCTAAGATAAAAATCGGCTTCCAATATAATTCACTAGATGTTTTCCGTTACTCCGTACGCTTAATATGAAAACTCTCGGAAACAGGTCATTTTGCGGTAAAAAGTCACTTTTTTGTGTGTTAATCCAAAATGTAAACTCCTGCCAATTATCAAATTTCATTTAAGTCCGTTGAGCTACAAAGATACATACATCATACACTTACGAACTTACGGATTTATAATATTAGTAGGATCAAGGATGGTTCATAATATCTACTATCCTACTACTAATAATAGTATGATTATCGTATAATAAGTGGCCAATAGTTTCTTTTTAAGTTTTGTCACTGCTGACAAAACATGCAAATAAGCTATGAGTAGCTTATGAAGCAGACCCCTAGTTATATACGAGGGGTTCCAGTTTCATGCATTAATGTAAAATTTATAATTATCGTAGGTTAGGGTCTGCGCTATAAATATGATTCACAACTAGGGGTGCCTAATATCCCTTCTAATTACTGTACGTCATATGGTCATTCTGTGTATTAGTAATCGTAATGAACTTAGAATTGAGTTTCTTGACGCACTGTCGTCAGCGCCATCTGCCGGATCCGATCAGATAATACACTTAAACCTTCCTTGAGAACCATTCTGTCTTTAGGTGACATCGGCATAAATGTCCGATGCAGTAGTAATTCAGTTTATCGCGAACAGACCGACAGACTGTTTGATTTGTAGAAGCCAATACAAACCGATAATTCTTGAAGTCAGTTAATTATTTCGTAAGCACAAATGAAGCTATTCAGCCATTATAATGTATCAAGTTCAAATTCACACACATTGCAAAAGTGTTTTTATTGCATGTCTCGTCTCGTTTTGTTATTACGAAAATTTATATTCATGACTATTAACAATTTACATAATACAAAACACGAACAAAGTAATTACAATTTATAATATTCAGAGCGTAGTATAACAAATGTTATTTTTAATACAATATTTACAACTTCGAGATAAGAATTGCTTGTATCGCATAGGTATACATTGTACATGCTGAGGGAGAGGTTTTATCAGTACTCGACGTGAAAAAGTTAACTAGTCCTGTATGGCATGTAAACAATGCCTCAAGTGGCATAAATGCCTAACTAATTAGATCTATGGTTTGTTGACATTTTTTATTGCATCGAAGGAATGCCTCTATTTGAGAAAATTGCTAATTCGATAACATACAACTTTTTCATGTCCCGTAGTGACAAAAACTTGCACTCAGCACACTATATCAGACCTTGGTCCGAACGTAAAGACTTGCCCACGCCTGTATTTGCACCTTTATAAGGTGATACATAATTCAAAACCTGATTTTAAAGCTATATTATATGTGAGTCCGAAAACTTGCCTTGGCGAAACTTGTTAGATAAGCCAACTTGGATTTGAATATTTTGACAAAGCCATTAAAGTGGTTTCATCATATGCTAAATTTGTATTTTCAATGAATATTGTAAATTCTATTAATGAGCATAAGTCAAATGAAATTGAAAACTGCGTGGAATAACATTCGTACATCAAACAAGTTTAAATAAATGCGGACCAAAATATGCAACTTCTTTGGAAAAGAGCATTTTAATTTCGTTTTTACCTTTATTTTAATTGTTGAGAGGATTTTCAAACAAGCTCGAATTAAATCATAAAACATCCATTAAAGCTTGCTCAACTAGTTAGAATGTTTGAAGTTTTACGATTATTTGAAGTAGTAAAACTTTTGGCGTATCTTATTAATTAATTATCTGACGTTTGCTGAATGTTTTGATTTTGGTTTAATAAATGTAGTTTGACTAGTTCGAATGTAAGAAGTTAAGCTAGTGTATTTACTTTTAAAAATAATTACCGTTTCCTAAACGTTACAATTTTGATATTCGAAAATCGAGCAAGAGTTACACCGTTGCAGAGCTCTTTCTATCGGCCGGTTGCATTGACCGACTTGGCAATTAACGCAGTGGGTATACGTTTTGCATATCTAAACACATTGACGTCCTATTTACTATCGACTAGGTCAGTAATATTTTCATCTTGACTAGCTGACCCGTGCCCACTTCGTTGATGCTCAACGAAGTGGGCACGGGTCAAGTGGAAACCGTTTAAACCTTCCCTGGACTTCCACGAACATTTCAAGACCAAAAATAGCCGAATCGGTTCTCGAGTTTTAGCGAGACTAACGAACAGCAATTCTTTTGTATATATAAGAGTACTTAAGTGATTTTCTGTCACCTAATATAACTATTTTCAAATCCTAGCTAATTCCATGATTTTTGTTAGTACATATAACAGTACCAAATGCATTCGAAATCAATTGGGATTGGAGCTGGCGTGCTCAAGATGCAACCGTTGCTTTGTTCAAGCTATCATCACTTTCACAATAACAAAAGGGAAAGTTATTCTCCCTTGCGGTCAGATTAGTCAGAGTTATCGGCCAGTACTAATTCCTCTTGTTTATTTCGTTTCAAACTAATGATTTCGCGTATTGCGGCTTCGCCCTCATTATATCAACCCCTCGATCTCTAATAATTGGACAAATTAATTATTTTCCTCAGATTTCTCTCTATCCTTTTCCCGGTTGTGTAATATGTAAATGAAGTTATTGCGTAACGTTAGATATCATCAACATCACGTTCAACTGATGTTATCTCGATATCATCACTGTGGTCGCTTTCATCGCTTTGTGCTTGACGTTTCTTATCTGCTTAATCGGTCTTGTCACGTCGCATTTTAATTTCTTGAATTGATTGACTGTGTTTAATATTTTTATGACTTTACAGTGTACATAAAATCTATGACTATAATCATATTATCATAAAAAAACTATGCTGCATTATTTTTTTTTACAAATTAATTTATAAAAAGCTGCTCTCTATATTGATAGTAGATTTCGAGTTATTTTTCCTGTATCGTTATAGAAAAGATGACATAAAATAAACAGGATATGGTAGAACGTAAAGGACTTTGGAGGAGGCTTGGCCAATGCAAACATACCTGTTGTTCAAAATAAGAATTTCAAAAATTTTATTGGTCTTAATAAAGGCTTTATTTTTTATTATTTATCCCTTATAATGACAAATACTTACCCCGTAAAAGTATTTTCATAATTTATATAAGCTTGTGTTTATTCAAAAAAATGTGTAGTGTTCTACAACTCTACAGAGTACTTTAGTATCTACAATCTTAAAATACTTTTACGCTCGAATTATTATTATATTAATTATTTTAAAGCTTTATAATCATCAATATCAAAACTGAAACATTATCCTAATTAGGACCTTCATGTTCAACAAATTGTGAAGTAGCCAGTTTTAGTTATAACTTTCTATATTAAATATCAATGGTCTCATTAGGCTTTCCTGTTTGGTTTTCTGAATCATGTGTTTGTGACATCTCATGCCTGACTTCAGAAAACCCATAAATATTTTCACACTTCATTATGGGTATTATTTTTATTTCTAACTTTGAATGGTTTCCCTTTAAGTATAATTTTTAGGACTATTCGTAGAAAGATAGTCGGAATTCTATTTGTAAATAGCGAATATCCCCGAAACTTTTTAAAATGACTACATTTCCACACCCAAGAGGCAGAAATTTTGATTCAAACTATTGTAAGCTCTTGTAACAAATATCTAGGAAATAAATAAACTTTATCAGGTTTGCCAGCTACACTGAAGTATTTTCAAAGCAACTGTTCGTGTCGTTTAGTCGTGTTTAACATAGCCTTAATGATAGCTTCCGTCTTCATTAGGGCTCTACCATAGTTCTCGACAGCCACCATTCTGACCGTATTGACGGTTACGTTGTTATTATGTAGTGCACCGGTGGTCGATTCGCGAACGGTTCCCGTCTATCAGCTGTCGGGTGTCTCGCTGCGATGCGTTGCGATACCACGGGGAGATAGTGCGTGTCATTACTGCACGTAACTGAGTTGCGTAAGTTGCGTAAAAGCGGTGCATATTCGCACTATTATATCATTAGATTTGACTAGATTAATCGATATGTAACTATTAGGTTGTTAAGTTGTACGCGCGGTGTGGTTTATTATTTAATAAATTGTAGTGGAGCTGCTACGGCTTAATAATTATGTAGGCTCTTTACCTGACAGGTGACCTGTTTTAGCAGATTTATATTCTATACAAGGTATATCGTAAATAAAAATATTATGACATAGAACCAGCTTAAGGAGTCAGGTATATCTTCACGTCATAATTAAAACTTAAGGCAAGGCGACTTTGAATAAGAAACTCTTAAAGCTATTTTGATTCGACTTTGCCAATCCCACTGCTGATTGTCTAGATAAAAATTAAGATAAACTCTTCAACTTATACGTAAGACTGATAAGTTAATCAAATTGAGTAACGAATATTGCATAATCGTTATCTGAAATTATTCTTATACGTTCTGTTGCATGTATGTTATCCGGCATCTCTTTTAATTAAAATGCATTTTATAATTCATTTGACTTTTAGATTTCTATACGTGTGCTGAAATTGATTTTTTCTTACATAGTAACATTATTATTTAGATATAGCTTGTATTTACGTTATAAGTATCATTTTATTATTCAATGTGTACTTACAATCTTCTTCTTCTTCTATATAAAAATTTCTTGCTGTTCTTGCTAAAACTCGAGAACGGCTGAACCGACCCGGTTATTTGTGTAGTCTTGAAATATTCGTAAAAGTCAAGGGAAGGTTTAAACGGTTTGTATGCTTAACGAAGTGAAAACGTATGAAACGGGTGAAGAAACGAGTGAAATATTTAATTGAAATAATACATGTGTATTTTTTAATTTATTTGTTTACTTTTTTATCGCTTTAAAATAAGCACACAAATCGGGTCATTGAAAACTTCTCCAAGGTCACAAAAATGTAAGTCGGCACAGTTAAATTGCATTCATTCAAAAGTTTGATTGGCTCGGTGTTTCATCTTGCATATTGATTGACGTCGCCCGTAGCTACGCCACCCCTCCGATGCGCCCTATCCACAAGGACGCACGCAGGGAACACGGGCGGACGGGCGCGCAATCTCAGTGTGTACACGGGTCCCGCTCTGTCAGGTCGCGTACTGACCCCAAAACGCTACACTAACTGGTGAAAGTGAATTAAAAACAGTGCCCATAACTCGAAAATTAGCACCAGCTGCTTCGCACGTCGGTTGTTACAGTTGTAAGTACTCGAATCGAACTCCTCGCCCGGAGGGAATAAGTGGGTCACACTTCCGCGTCCTCGGCCCGAGGTTGTTGTTTTCGTTGAGTCGTTATAGTAGAGTATTCTACTGCATTATTACTGCATTCATCTCATATGTATTATATATCTTCCTCGTATATTATACCTATTAATGAGTTATGTTTGTCACTTTGTATTTTAAACTTCGAAATTACTACGAATTTGGCTACAAAATCCTCAACATCACTAACATGCCATTGAAAATTATCTCCTTTCACAGTCATCTATTTAAAATACACAGATAGTTCTATAACTATCTGTGTATTTTATATAGTGATCTTATCTAGTAAACCTCTATAGGTCTACTAGTTAAGATCATCATAACAAAAAGCGGTTTGTTTATATGTAAGCCTATGATGAGGGTTCATTAGTAGAACGCTCGAGGTGTCTCTATTATGAAGTTAGGAGGAAATTGCCAAGACTTCCTCTACACATTGTGCTGCAGTCGGAAGCATTAGTCTCTGCGTCTGTCGATTACGCTCCGATAATCTTGATATTCTCATTTCAGAGAAAGCTTGACCATAGAATATTACAGAGTTAATTTATCTCTGAAGCGGCATATACAGTATTTACGCAACTACGACTCTTATACAATTTTCTGATTCAAATTTGAGATGCATCATGGTCGCAGACCGATGACCAGAATTTTGATACCGTATTGCTTTTAGTAATATTATTCGCTGGTATCTTCCCTTTTACATATATGTACGACGCATAGTAATCAATTTACCTTTTTACGATTGGGTTCCTATATCTCTAGCAAAGAGACGTAAACTGTTTAGGATAAAACGGAAGCTTGTACTCTTTCAATTTAATCTACGTTTCTTCAAATATTATTAACTATTATCATATAAGCGGTTGTGTATCGTTGTTTGTCGACCGAGTTTAGTTTTAATGTTGTAATGGTACGCTTTATTCAAAACATGGTGTGCTTGCCCGTCCACACTTCCTGTCGGGTGTGTCAGGTGGTACTGTGCGTAGCTCGCGGGCGGTTTGCGCTCGCTATTCAGCATACAAAGTCGATTATTTTTGAACGAGAAGTGGTCTCTCCGCTAGTTTTTTGTTCCCGTTGATGGCGGGAATGCTGGCTTGCTTTTAGCAGCCATTTCGCGTTTCAAGCGCATGCCAGGTATAAATTGAGGGAGCACTTATGATTCTCATTTCTCGCTCTACAGATTTCGGTAAACATTTTATATATTTTTTTTGAGACAAAATATTACACTTCATCTCTTTCATAGTTTCTTTAATTATGTATTTAAAATCCTAAACCTAAATAAAAAGGGTTTGGCCTATATAGATTTAAGACGTACTTTTATCGGTTTCTGTTTTTTTGTGGGATCTACTTTTTGTCTATTTTCACCTAGCCTTGGTCCAATTGAATGGTGAAATATTGTATCACGTTCTAATTTGACGACATTCGCACGACCCATTTCTAGTGCCGCCGTGCGTTTGTTGCCCGTGGTCCTACTGCGTAGTTCTACTGGTAGAACCACGGGCAACTGTTTCCAACGTTCTATTGCCCGTGGTCCGATCAGTCGAACCACGGGCTGTCATTCATAAAATGTATTGCCCGTGGTTCTATCAGTAGAACCACGGGCAATGAAAGTGTAATTTTTATTGCCCGTGGTTCTACCGAGTAAAACAGTAACGGTTCTCTTTATACGTAAACTCCTTACATAAAATTGGTTGTCAATAAAAAAATGTATTGACATTTCTACATTTCTTTTATTTTATTATATTATAAAATATATAGTACATTAAAATCGTATGATATTTTAGAAGAATGGATCTCAAATTAAATAATGATATTTGTTTTATTAATAGAAAGGGAGGTATAGTACTTTTATTTGGCGATTGTCAATATTATAGAATGCGGCAGTATAAAAATGGGTCAACAGTGTGGCGTTGTGCAAATTATAAGAAACTAAAATGTAAGGGTACAATAACGACTAATATGGTAAGTCTTTTTTTCGTTATTTCACCAAAAATAATAAGTACCTACACTTAAGATAAAATCACTGAAGGTTTATCTATACTAATATTATAAAGAGGTAACATTTGATTGTTTGTTTGTTTGTTTGAATGGAATATCTGCTCTGAATCCACTGAACCAATATGAAAAATTCTTTCGCCGTTGGAAATCTATATTCCTAGCGCTGAACACAGGCTATATTATATGTTAAAAAAATAGGGTTCCGTACTAAAACCCCAAAAATGTAGCCCAAAGTGTACAAAAACGACTTCAAAATTTCTTACATCGTGTGTGCCTCGACAACGGCTTGACCAATTTCGCAAATTTTTTTACGGTATGTTCGTTATTGTCATGAAAAGGTTATTATGAAAGAAAATGTAAAAAAAAATAAGCAGAAAATTAGAAAAAAGAAGAAAATATACGTATTGGTCACGCCGGGTTTGAACCTGGACTCGATCGAATCACGTCGTTGCCAGTCTATATGACACGGGTGTCATAGTAACAACATTGTTTACAAATGGAAAATAAAAATTATGAAATGCTATAAATACTGTATTTATATCAGCTTAAACTATTTGGATTAATAAAACTATTTGGATTAACAAAAATATGAATCCAAATAGTTTAAGCTGATATAAATACCTACGGTATTTATAGCATTTCATAGTTTTGTTTTCCATTAAATTTGTAAACAATGTTGTTACCATGACGACCGTTAGACGTTATAGACGTTAGGCTGCGTTTCCACTGACGCGGAGCGGGACGGAGCGGAGCGGAGCTTGCGGTAACCGAATTGACCAATCACTTTGCTCGAAATCTTCGCTCCGCTTCGCTTGGGCACCGCTAAGCTCCTCTCCGCCCCGCTCTGCGTCAGTGGAAACGCAGCCCTATAGACGGGCCAAGATCCGAACGGTGTTCCAAATCTATACATCTATACAAATAAATAAAATTGAAGTGTCAGTTTGTAACTTTTAATTAGCAACGTTTTTCTAAATGCATATATGACATTTTAAAACGATACTGAAAACGAAAATGCATTTTTTTTGTCTGTCTGTCGGTATGTCTGTAGGGTCAGCTAGTTAATATATAAACCGGTACCTTATTTACAAAGAAACTTAATTTTCAGGAAAATGCAGTTTTAAAGAATACAAGTCACCAGTGTCTACCCAATCGAGCCAAAAATGTTGTTGACAAAACTATATCAGACTTAAAGAAAACTGTGATAAAAACAGATCGTCCAATGCCGCAGCTATATAACGAAGCGATTGGAGATCTCAAGGATTCCGGGCTGAATTTTATTCAGAGTCTACCTTCCTTATCCAGCATGCAACATTGCCTTTATAATATTAGAAATAAGGCAATAAATTGCACTAAAACAGTTTTTAAGACCCAAGACGAGGTACAAGTACCTAAAAATAGTATGTCGTTCGTTTTAGCTGATTATTTTTACGAAGGTACGCGTATACTCGTTTTTTGCTCTAAAAATGCGAGAAAATTAATTCCTGAAATAAAGGAATATTTTTCAGATGCTACATTTAAATCGTGTCCTAAGCCTTTTGCGGAATTATATAGTATACTGGGTGATATTGGCAGTACATCGGAACAGACAAAAGTTGTACCACTAATATTTGCATTACTACCCGATAAAAAAGAGAAAACTTACATAACTTTATTTAACTTAATTAGATCACAATTGCCATATTTTCAACCCCAAAAAATACATTGTGATTATGAGCAGGCGGCAATTAATGCCATATCATTAGTTTTCCCGGAATCTAAAATTATTGGATGCTTCTATCATTGGACTCGGGCGATTTGGCGAAAAGCAAAACTTTTAAATGTTTCAAAAAATAAACCTCAAAGGAGAATAACCTCTTTAACTGCAGCGTTACCCTTATTACCGCCTGAACGCATTTCCCAAGGCTGGGCATATATAAAAAATGAAAGTAAAACATGTGATGTTCAAAAATTTATAGATTACGTGATATAGATATTGGTTCAAAAAAAATATGATAAGATTTATCAGTGTTTTTGATCAACGCCATCGCACAAACAATGTAATCGAAGGATGGCATGCTAAATTAAACAGACGATTAAATAAAAATACTATCACTTTGCAACGACTTCTTACAGTGCTACAAAAATTCAATTTGGAAGCAATGCAAAATTCTAAATATAAAATTAACACAAAAAAACGATCTTTAATTTTGATTCAAAATGATGATTTTATTAATACTGTCCAACTGGAGCTACTCAATGCCGAAATAAATGTTGGGCATGCATTAGATAAGTTACGTTAGCGCGATTTTACCTATTCCACGGTATTGCACTGTCTGGATCTTGTAAAAACGTGCTTTTAAATTGCTGAAATCGGTTTTTAAACATAGTAACTTTTTTATTTTTTAATTTTTAGTGTCTCTATGTAAAAAATAAACCCGTTTGGTAGCTACCATGCTACAGACAGACTTGCAGACACCATACTACATACCATGCTACAGACAGACTGGCAGACATCATACCATATAATTAAAAAAACACCTCAGTTATTTACACTTCTTCTTTTTGTCGAGAGTGAATAAAACATCTATGTAAAAAAAATATTGTCAAATAGGTATCACCTATGTCAATTGGTGAAATATGTTCATAAAATAAAAAGTACAGGCCTAGCTTTGTAAAATTTTTCGGGACGAAATGGCAGCTGCTATTCTGCGTGAAGTAAAAAAGAATCACGCAAATTGGATCATTAGTCTCAGAGTAATCGGCGTATATAGGTACATAAGAAACTTCCGATTTAAGAACCTCCTCTTTTTTGGAAGTCGGCTAAAAAGGCTTTAACTTACAAAAGGTGGGGCTTAGAAAATTGTATTAAAATTTAAGTTGTTTATGTTTTAAGTTTTTTTATTACTTGTACATTTAAAATGTTTATACTTTATACCTGTAAATCCACCATTTTGTTTAAATACCTATGTGTAGTTGAAAGTTATTAATATATTTAAATAAATTACAAGTAAAACATTATTTGGTTTTTATATTTTAAATCTTAGTTTATAAAATATTCAGTAAATATTTTGCTTTATTCGCCGCATAAATAGTAAATTACTATTTGACGGTATTTCGGCCAAACCGGCTACTTATTTAAATGAAAATTCCCATATGTATAGATAATGGATCTGAATGTATCCTTTACTGTATATATATATGAGGTATTACGGATTTCTGTCATCAAATAATAAAGACCTATAGTAAATCAGTCAGAAATAAAGTACATACGTTATGTACATTAGTAAATTTTGACATTCAGTCCTCCACAACCACCACCCGAACGGACACGAATTTTAGATTGGCGACCTCCGTAGCGCAGCGGTTCAGCGCGTTGGCGCTAAAACGAGAGGTTGCGGGTTCGAATCCCACCGAGGGAACAAAAAAAAAGTTTTCAATGTTCCTGGGTCATGGATGTGTATCAAATTTGTGTATTAATATAATAAAAATCTTAAATATGTGTATAATATAAAAGTATTAAATATATATTTCCGCTGTCTGGTACATGTAACACAAGTTCTTCGGATACTTAGCACAGGGCCAGATTGACGTGGTGTGTAGCGTCTATATAATATTTATATTTATTTATATTGGAACATGAAATAACTAAAATTTTTTTTTTCCTAGAAAAACAAAACGGCTCCCTTGGGATCATAATTTTTCGTATAATTATTACAAGATCTCTTTTAACTAAGAATTTACTGCGAGCGAGAGGCCAACTTATCTGGTGGTTTAAGTTGTTAACATTAATTGGCAGATAATATTAGACAGTAAATAATTAATTACTACGAAATACTAGTCCACGCGGGCGAAGCCGCGGGCAAAAGCCAGTTTGGCATATTACTGACGTAATCGAACCACGGGTAAAATGTTTCCCGTGGTCCTACTCATTTAGTAGAACCACGGGCAATACATTTTATGAATGACAGCCCGTGGTTCGACTGATCGGACCACGGGCAATAGAACGTTGGAAACAGTTGCCCGTGGTTCTACCAGTAGAACTACGCAGTAGGACCACGGGCAACAAACGCCGCCGTGACAATGCAACTGACCTAAATCTGGATCGTGACTTGAAATATGACGTTTTAAATACGACACAATGGGTAAATAAGACTACAAAAATTGTTTGTGTTTAACAACAATGACACCCTTGTACCTACTGAAGATTACCAAATCTTTCTTTGTACAGAAATCGGGGTCGGTAGATTCACCTGCGCTTATCTACTTTAGGAGAATTAGAAGTAGAATTCAATCAATATTCTATTGTTTTCGTTAACATTAATTTCGCTATGTCAGCATGTAAACTGATTGATTTTACTATCGCTGAAAGTGAAAATCTCATTTGGTTGCGAATTTATATAATGATATTCAACTGATCAGTGCAGCTCATCAGATTAATTCAATGTTATCGGCGCCCTTTGTTCCCGCCTAAATATAACAAAATATCGTAGCGCTCTCGCGAACAACACCTTGCGCACTCATCGGACATTTATAACGGCGGCGAGGTCAAAGTCGGACGCGGGCGCAGTGCGGCCACCGTCCGCGCGATGTGAAGACGCCCGCGCCGGCCGAACGCGTGTCGATACTGATGACCGCCTGTCAATCACGTGTGCACCCCCCGTGACGTCGCCAGCGCTGCAACGACCGAGCCAATGACTTTTGGCAAAAGAGACCGACTGAGGGAGGACTCTTTGACACTAGTGTGTACTGAGCCGTGATAGCGGTCGCGTTCCCCATGGTACAAAAATTGATGGCCGATCTGAAGGTGCTGATAGGGAAGCGGGCACAGGCCACGGTACCGCCCCCGCAACCGGCGCCGACGTCGCCCAACCAGCAACAGTACACCCGTCGTGATCTCAAAGCGAACCTACACAGACACATGAGTATCGTACTGGACAGGTCAGTTAATAGTTTTTATACGGTGTCTGTACTACGTGCCTCCGTCCTTGACACGTATTCACATGTTTACCCCAGCCACTACTCCCTTTCACTAGTTTATGGGATCGATATGTCTTGAGAGTTTGCAATGCGATTGCAATTTAGTATCAAGATTTGTTGTCAACATCTCACTTCTTAGTTCTTATTGGAATTTCACATAATGCAGATGCGGTAAACAAAACACATGTGGCAATTTTTTGTAGCTAAAATCCTAGTTCGTTAGTAAAATTCGTATGAATTTTGTAACACCGTCGTATTTTTAAGAAAGGCCTTTATACTAGACTGTCTCAAGGTAAACTGAAGCACCTATCGCCGTTCTCTAGCGGCTGTTGCACGCTCTATAATGATTATACCCGCTAATAATGAATATGATAGTTCAAGAACGCCGTTTCCATTAATGAATTTTTGAGCATTCAATGTCACTCTAAATTAATCGTATTCATAGATTGTATATTGACGCTTGACGAAATTTTGACACTTGACGAAATTTTGTAATCCGTTAATACTAACTGAAATCCAGCTTAGCATAGCTAGCGTCTGTCTAAAACTTGGCCTATGATCATCTTCGATAGATAAATAATGATAATATGTATTTAAATATAAACTTTAAGTTTTCGTTACCAAGTTTACAATCAGCTCCAAACCACACAATTATTTGACGATCCTCTATCAGAAATAAAATGTTACTCCTTTTATTCCTAATAACAGCTGGGATTATATTGTTGTAGGAGAATAGATTGAGATTAATGATGATGACGCTTCAGCTGAATGTATTTCTGATGACAAGATTAGCGAAACAAACGTAAATTATAAACGCTGGGCGATTCGAATCGCGATAATGGTGCCTGTTGGTACATTGCTCACAGTTGTGCAAATAACATCATGCTTAGCACCACTGACTTATGTTAAAGAACAACGTTGTACTTATGTTTTGAGTTATGACGACCTCCGTAGCGCAGTTGGTTGAGCGCGTTGGCGCTCGAACGAAAGGTCGCGGGTTCGAATCCCGCCGAGGGAACAAAAAGTTTTCAATGTTCCTGGGTCATGGATGTGTATTAAATTTGTGTATAATATAATAAAAATCTTAAATATGTGTATATTATAAAAGTATTAAATATATTTCCGTTGTCTGGTACCTGTAACACAAGTTCTTCGGATACTTAGCACAGGGCCAGATTGACGTGGTGTGAAGCGTCCATAGATATTATTATTATTATTATGTTGTTGGTACGAGTATCTACATCTGTGGATCTAGGTGCTCTATTCCGAGACTGTGTAGACAGACGATTTACAAGATAGATCCTTATTTATTTTTAGCAGATGTTCTCCGGAAAAAATAACGCTACCAACATTTGTTTTGTTGGTAGTTTATCAACTGCTTTGCGTGAATCTCTTATATCTAGTTGATTTCTATAATAATATGTGTTTGTGATGAATTAAAGTGGGTTTTAGCTTTTTTCATTTAAGGATGTTATTGTATTGTTAATTGTTGTTGTTATCTTCGAGATGCATCCTTATCTTACAAACAATGAGTTGTTATAAGGCAAAAACCTTTTCGTTTTAAATACAAACGCAATTCGAAAATCTTTTAATTTATTTATTCCCTCCAGACGCTAAAATAAGATGGGTTGTAGTGTTATAAATTTTATATTAAGCGCCTCCACTAATGATACGAAAATAACTAGCACGGGTAAACACGAATATATATTTAGTAAACATCTTAATACCTTTTGTTGTAGGTCAGTTTAATATTTTTTTTTATTTGAATCTTAAAACAATAAAGGGTTTTTTCAAAATTATTTTATTTTGTTTTCTTGCGGTTGTATGCTTTAAATTTAATATTAAATATAAAACTATATAACACAAAGCAAGTGACCGCGTCGACTGCAGGCGTAGTGGAGGCCACGATTCATTAAGCGATTTTGATGTTAATATTGGTCTGGCAGCGACATGGTTCATTGTACTTTGTTATACTTTTTAGAGTCTTTTAACTATGGATTGTTTTGTAACTAAAGTTCACATAAAGTTCAATGTTATATATAGCGCAGCGGCAGTTATACTAACCTTTCGATTATGAAATACAATTAGATAAAATAAACACATGTTATCTAAATCTCCAAAATTTATTTATATCTCAAATCAACAACAGATAATATAGGCGATTAATTTTATCGCTCCGCTTATCCTGTGATAGAGATTATGAATCGTTATAATAATAATTATTATAATAAACCTTTGGCAAAATAAAATGATTAAATTGACTACCTCACTTGATTGTTTTACATGCTTATGAATTTTAATAAAGTTTTTATACAGATAATAAATATCTTTTAAGTATGAAAGTTCTATGTATTCAGAGTCAACTTAAATTATAAGTTTTTACAGGCGTTTCTTAAAGAAACATGAAAGTCAAAAATAAGTATTTCAGCGATGGTACTTTCACAGTATACTCTACCTACATAGGAGGCACATACACAGCCTATTGTTATATCACTCATTTATTTTACACCTTGTAGAGTAGCTGGTGTGTTAATAATTGACGACGTAAATGGATGAAGATGATATGTAGCAAAATTGTGATTTCGAGAAAACTAAGTTCAAACTGTCACTTAAACATTTTAGAATACGTCGTAACCTATTAAGTTCATTAATCTAAAGATCCGTCTCTAGAATCAATGTACTTAATACGTTAATACATATCCTAAAATGTTTTAATGACAGTTTAAACTCAATTTTAAAAAATTGTAAGTAAATTTTTTTCGCGACATATCCCTTCATTACTTCATGTCTTCAATTAGCTTAAACTACTATACTACCATAAAAAATGGTATAACTCTAGATACCCACGAGAACCTAATACGTTTTTGAAATAAAAAAGTAGTCCAATGTGTTAATCAAGAGTCTAAACTACGAACATTCCAATTCAAAATGCATTTCAGTAGTCTGTGGATGAATTCGAAACAACCATCCATCCTCACAAACTTTCACATTTTTAATGCTAGTAAGGTTATTGTATAAACGATTAAAATATCTTAACTTACATGTTTTTCGTCATACGTAACCGCTCAAATGCGTGAAGCATAACTAAGCGTACATGCACTAGACACCTATATCTACTCGATCTTAAGGCTAGGTTGGGTCATACAAAATTATGTATTATTAACGTCTAGTATTATTGTAAGTCAGGCAACGGTTGGTTTCGAAATCCTCTATGTATTTCATAACGTTTGTTCCTCGCGTGAATACACAATGAATCGCTGAAGAAAATATCATCGCGTCTAATGATAGAGTAAATATGGACACGGACAAAAATTCACGTGATCTTTAGAGGAAACATAACAACCGTTTTTCCGTACAGATATAGGGGTCTACGCGACCCCATTTTCCTCTTTGGATAATGCAGTTAGAGTAACGATTTTCTTCCTGAATATCTATGTATTATACTATTAGTACTATTATTTAAATGAATGACTTATTAAAAGATATGGACGTTCAGAATCCTAAAATCATGGTTTAAAGAGTTTTGGCTGTGTTTAAACATACAGGGAACAAATTTGAGTACATTTAATAATAATCGAAACATTGGAACATAGCTTAAGCCTTTTTTTTCAGTTTATAACGAAAATGGTGCCTAAGTCGGTTAAGTTTTGGAGGAGGAAACAGAGGGGCCTCCTGATCGTCGATTCCTCGTACATTTTATAGGTAATATCAGTTCAAGCTGCAGTTGTCTCTATCGGTTTGATCGGGCTTGTGTGTTTACAAATACCTATTTTGCATTTCTCTAGCTGGTGTTTTCTCTTAAAGGCACTTTTTCGACGTTTGACGCGTGAAATGGTGAAATAAAACCTCGATTTTGAAGCATTCTACATTGGTGTTCCTATTGGTATTACGATGTAGCCTCTTCTTCAATGAATGGGCTATTAAATGGGCTTATAATATTAGCATAGATGTTAAGGATGAGACGTTATATTTGTTTATTAATACCACGCACCAGGAATGCTGGACGAACCCCGAATGGCACGACAGCGCGTACTAATAGATTTTTCTCAGATTTAATTCTCACAATAAAATAGCAAAGAAAAATATATGGCTTAGGAAATTAAATTCTAGGAAGATTAATGCATGTACCGCAGCCGGCGCGATGTCGTGTGAAAACTGACTTATCTATACTAATCTTTAAAATTAACATGTTTTGTAATCCATATCAGCTCTACTTCTATGCGAAGACTTAGTAGTCTTCACATAGAAGTAGAGCTGATATGGATTACTAGAGACCTTAGAGTTTAAAGTAGATCTTAAAGCTTCTTAGCTATTACAAAGGCTCACAAATGATAACGATATGTTTGTCCTAATCGGAGACATAATTATTTACATAAGTACATAACGCTCCGACAGCTTTTGATATTTAGCCTACCTATATAATTTGCACCTATAGATGTTGCAATAATTTCATACTATTCTCATAATAATTTCATACAATTCTCTTTCGACGTTACGAATACGTTGTTGTCAATAGTTCGGTCTAAGTCTACACAGATTATGTTGGATCGGATGATGATGACGTACGGCGTCCCTCGTCAGTCATCACCCACATCACATAGCTCCAATTACAATACAATTTTGTTGTTATTTATTCAGCGGCGGGTCGCATTGCAATCGATTTGGCATGCGACATTATTTATGCGAGGAATCGATTAAATAATCGCTATCGTGGGCATTATTTTTAGATTTAACGACGCAATACAGACTCTCCGCCGGTCAGAGTGGTGGTTGCCGCAGAACAATGAAATGGTTTAGTGCACTGGTTGACGGTGGCGCGGTTAAAGTCGATTGGGCACAATAGCCGGCTGTCTGTGGTATGTTGAAATGTCGCTACTTCTAGGCCGTGCCAGAGATTAATGTGGGTAAATATTATGAAAGAATCGAAATCTGGAATGTTGGGTTGGCGTAGCGAGCGAATCGAAATATAGCAGAATGTTTGCTTAACCTCATATAAGAAGTTTTGTGACTTTTCCAGCAAATAAACGATTATAATTGAAGACATGAATGGATGAAGGTATGTCGCAAAAAAAATTACCTAGAAAATTTAGTTTAATCTGTCACTTAGTCATTTTAGGATCAAGAACAATATTTAGAATAATGTACGTTACGACGTATTCTAAAATATTTTAGTGACAGTGAACTCAATTTCCTCGAAATCAGATTTTTTCTACATATTACGTTCATTCATTGGTGTTTCAATTATGAAAATTATAACTATCATGAACAAATTACCAAACGATTTATTTTACGTAGCTAAGTACTATATTTAAGAGAATTAAAGAGAGAAGAAAATGCTACACAAAAAAGAATGTATGTGGAGTTTTCCGAAGTTTTCTCACCAAATTGTTGAAGACGTTGACCCCGATGTGAGTAGTGATACTCGTCCCAACGCCGGTTTTTGCGCAATGCAGCGTTACGTTAAACGTTCTTATCATACAAATTGTGAAGCACGCGCCACCCCTTCTACTGTACTAAAATTTTCCTGAAATGGAAAGGGTGGAGCTTAGAGTATTTGTTTGAGGAAAATATATTTTTCCTTTGTTTACTACATGCATAAAAATTGGCAGGAATTGCTATTAATAAATG
Source organism: Celastrina argiolus (assembly GCA_905187575.2). Lineage (NCBI taxonomy): Eukaryota > Metazoa > Arthropoda > Insecta > Lepidoptera > Lycaenidae > Celastrina > Celastrina argiolus. Next base: position 17,528,022 of record LR994585.1, read on the forward strand.
TCATTATTTCATTATAAACATGAATCATCGATTTTATCATAACAATTATTATTAACTACATTTTTTCTAGATGACACCGTTTTTACCCCGATAAAAGTAGCCTATAATCCTACCCGTGGTCTATTCTACGTTTGCCTAACACTTTATTTTTGTGTTTGCCAATAGTTTCGCAGCCTCTTCAATGTAAAAAAATAAATATTACATGCGTAACAAAGATTACAAACCACAGTAAGCACTCATAAACCAGTAAGTATAGATTTGGCTTGCATGTGCATTTTGCACTTGTTTCATACAAACTTGACTCACTATGACAACGAGACAAGTATTTTATAAACTGCAACAACTTTTGAATTAGTCACGCTGAAAAGGAAAAGGAAACGTCTGAATAATGTTAATACACATTAAATTGATAATCTAAAAATAAATACCAGCGATAGACCGTCATTTACTATATTATGTCATGATAGTATCAAAATCATTATTATATACATTTTGTTACACAATTCATTTATTCTTCAAAGGTGACTAATTTTATGATGTATTTTAAGCACTTCATAACTATGTTGACCATGTGACGGTTTTAAAATAAGCACCTTACTCTAAATAACGATTTCCAGACGACCTTGTTATATATATCGATATCCGCAAACTTGAGAAAATCTAATGCTGGAGAAGACAAATCATCCGCTGAAATTATGGTCACTTAAATATAATGGTCGAAAATTGTCATCTCGGTGTCATAGTAATTATTTATTATCTAAGCACCTGGAAGGTGTCCAACAGTATATGAATCTACACATGCAACGCGTCACCCGATGTCCGACGAGTACTTATTCACCGCGAACATCGATATCGGCGTGTTAGTTCGGATTACGTCGGACGGGGCGGCAGGACGTGGTGACCGGCGACCGCACTCCGAGACGCGCGATTCGCCGGGGTCGGCTGGAAGCCCTATACGTCACCGGGCAGGTCAACACACGATTTCACGCGACCAACGCTCAGCCTTATCGAGCTCCTTTTATCTTATTAAGCCTATTTCGTCGATCGATCGATTTTCGTTTCGGAGACACAGTCTTGTAGTTCACGAGTGCGAGCAACGTATTAACGCGTGTCGTTAGTCGGATGACATCAGTTGAACCACGTCCGCTGGAAACGTAACGCGTTCAGTGCAAGCGACGTGCCCGCCACGGACACACGAGGACCTCGATGGAGGACAAGCGGTGCGCGACTTGCGAGGCCCTCGGCCGCCGCAGTCTGTCCAGCAAGCTGCTGCAGGTCGCCACTGCGCAGGCGCACATCAAGACGTGCTCGCACGCGACGCCCGCCCCCGAGCACGGCCACGACGCGGACCTGGCCTCCCGAGCCCTGGCCGCCAAGCGGAGAAAGTCCATAGCGGGCCTCAAACTGAACCTCTCCACCGATGCCGGCTCCAAAACCGCGAGCCCCGAAAAACCCAAAACGAACGCCGCGCGTAGGAACACTTGGTGCTCCATGTAAGTCAGTTTACACCCATAAGCCTTATTCATCACTGATTCACCGAGACTCTCCCATTATTTACTGTCTATTTGTCGAATAACTTCAATAATCGCTCCTTATCGTTTCGTATCTCTCAGCTTGTTTCATATCTCTGATGGAACCTTAAATCCGTTGTTGGCGATATCAATAAATACATGTTTTTCCTCTTTTTTAAAAGTATGTAATATAAACTGCATGTTATTATGCAGGAAATGTAACCTACGATCGATCTGACCTTGAAATATCGAATAGCGCAAGTGTTATCGTATACACAATACATACCTTGATTTCTTGGTGCATAACAATGTACCAGTTCATATCGGATTTTAATTGATCTTCGAGCAATTCTGTTGTTTTAAGATTTCAATGTATAAATGTTACAAAATCTAGCATCGTTTAAAAAAATATGTCTGGTCGAATGGTTTACAGATAAAACCCTAAGACCGTTCATGACTTACTTAAGTCTAGTCTCATTATGGTTGTCCACAAACTGTCTGAAACTTAATCCGTATCACTTATGAGCCATTCCTAAAGTAGAGGAAATTTCAATTTGTGTAACTGAGGTCCATTGAGGCAATGAAGAGTTCCGGAACAACTCACTTGAGTGAATTTCTTTCAATTCAGTCGGTGAATTGTCATCTGTCGATAGATACAAGAGATTAGCTCGAGCTGAGGACATGTACATGTTATTGCTCAATCATGAGTGTGCCAAATGTTGGAGAACAACAGAAAGACGTAGTATAAATAACTAGATGTTGCCTTGACTTTGTACGCAACATGATCCGGCCTACCCTATATCCATGGCAAATCACATTAATATGTTTCTTCTATCGACCTATAAATTCAACAGTTTCAGAGCCTATGTAACGCGAACAGTATTATCTCTCCATAAGAGTAGTATAATGTTTTGCATGAACCAAATAATAATAAAAAGCTTTAGATACAGTTAACGGTTAAATATAATCTGTGACTACAACTCTATAGTTTGCCAGCTACTAATTACTAGAACGTAGTCATTGTTCGTAAAAAACATGGGTAATTTGTTGTAATGGCTTTTTTGCTCGACGAACGTCATGTGATAATTTGTAGGTCGCGTGTATAGCGATGGTGGGGAATTAAATATGTATTGCAATTATTATAAAGTGACTCGCTAGATTTTACTAGAATATTTTATATCGATTCCAGGTCTAAGGTCAGGCGGGTGTGTAGTAATATTATATCTATGGGCGATAACACACCATGTCAATCTAGCCCTCTACTGAGTTATAGAAGAACTTGTACTTGTACCAGGGCCCTGATTCAAGATGCCATCGGTATTATCACTTAAGAAGTTCGAAAACGTAAGGTATTTGACATAAGCGACGATAACTGACACACGAATTCGTTTGTCACTTATGTCAAATCCCATACATTTTGTTTTCGAACTTCGTAAGTGATAACAGCAATGGCATCTTGAATCAGGGACCTCGCGACCTCCGGCTTGCGTATCGACTCAATTGACCACTGAGGATGTCTGATGGCAGAGGCCACAGGTGTAAAACAATATGTCTGCAATTATTGTAAAACATATTATTTTACATCAGCTGTCAATATAAGCAGTGTGACCCTTAGATTGAACTTAAATCGAACTAAATACAAACTAAATTACAATTAGAAAATTTTTGTAAGCGAAATTGCTGTCATTAAGCAGAAGCTGGTAGGTACGTAATTAATTATGTATTAGAGGGGACTTGAAGCTAAGAAGCTTCAAGTCCCAAAACGTGGCCTTGTGTCTTTACTAACTGTGGTTACGTCCTTAGCTCTACATTGTTTATAAAATAAAATTACGCGACTAAATTACAATTAGATTTTTCTTCAATATAAATTAAAATATATTGTCCTCGTATACGAAGGAGGATAACTAGGACGTCAACGCTACTTACATAATTAAACTATCGTTTTAGTATTCGGCCGGCTATATTACGGACGGCTGTGATGTTGATGCAAAGATTTTGTGTAATCGGACCTGCTGCTCTATTGTCTAGCAGCTAGAAGTCGCGTGAAAACTCAGAGCGCTGAAAGTAACACTCTTGTAACGATAGATCTGGAACGAGTGTCGAGTCGACTGTCAATGTCAAATGTGACAACTAGAGCAGCAGCAGCGATCTATTTACAGTACTGTACATTCTTTAGATTCTTACAGTACTGGAGATTCAGTTAAAGGTAGATTGTGTGTTGATGCAGAAGCCGTAATGTACGTGATATAAAGTAAACACAACAAGCGCTCACTTCACCCAGCTAATAATTAGGCGTTCTTACTACAGTTATTCTTTAGAATAAATATTACTTCATACACGGCCTTGAGGTTAATTGTATACCTCCGCAAGAAAACAATAAAGAATACAACTTTCATCTCCAACACATAATTACATAAGTTAAAATGTTTAAACCTCAAATATGTGAACATGAGACCCCTACATGGCATTGTCAAGACGCACTTGCAACACAAACAATAAATATTCATTAAATGGTGCAACTGCATATTATGATGATCACGTAATGAGTATATTCATCATCATAGTTATTGCTCTGCCCGGACATTTTATGAGTCTTGTAATTCATCTTGTAACTCATCGTATGCTAGGGGAACTATCTGTTAATATTAATGGCAAAAGTGACTAATGCATGAAGTATCAATGCATAGGCTAATACACACACGTATTCTTTGTATTATGGCAAAGAAAGGATTTTTCATAATTCATCCCCAAAGTTGAAATCGATTACACCCGAAATGTGTTTTGTCTACAAAATAATAGAAATAGTGACAGATTAAGAACTATTGCAGGGTTTCTTTATGAATCTACGTAATTAAAAATATACGCGTGCAGTAAAGAAATTAATTATTATTAACCTTTTATGAAACAGTCGAAGTGCCTTTTTTCAACCCCATGGTAGTGGGGGCCACTATGGTCGACGAAATATCCTATCCTATAAACATAATCAGCAAAATTGCTGTCATTAAGCAGAAGCTAGTAGGGACGTAATTAATTATGTATTGAAGGCCTTAGCTTCAAGGCCCAAGAGCGTGGCCTTGTGTCTTTACTAACTGTGGTTACGTCCATAGCTACATTGTTTATGAAATAAAATGACCCGACTTCGTGCGGTTTTGTTGTGGTTTTCATTTAAATTACTCAACCGTTTAATCGTTTTTTTTTTGCTATAGAAAACTTTCCGTTATCCACAACGGCTTAACATAACATATACATTGAACACACCTGAATTAGAACGGCATAGAGTTGCAAGTAATATTTTAAATAATTTCAAGGATTTTATTCACATTTATTATGATTAACAATTTATTAACTATATCCACTTTCCCTATCTGGATTAAAATTTTACGGAAAATTGAATGAAAATTGCTATTTTATAATCTAATAGTATTTAGTAGCTAGTAGAACTTTAAAGACGAATTAAAAAGTTCTGCCTTAGATTGGAGACAACCTATAGAGTCTAGCGGCAATGAATAATGATTCGTTTGATCTGTTGTTACTTGTTGCCCGCTCTGTGATGATGTCAATTACGACATAGTCATTATGTGACAAATGGAAAATTACAAAATAATTGCTGCGTTATACGTACGGCCATTATTATCGACTCGTTAATAATGCTCATAATAACTATTGTCAGTCTTTTTCTGAATTGAATTCGTCGTATTAAGGTCAAGGGTTCAGGATTGTTGGAATTGTGTGAACAGTTCATGAGTTTAAGTTTATCTAGAAGTTCTATTGACTCATTAAAGTTATTTACTCTTTTGTTCTAAATATGTGAAGGCTACCTTTTTTTTATATTAGCCAGTTTTTCATCGATTTCATGAAGGGCTTTTTTTTCATCTTCTGAAAAGCCCCTGTGATATCAAAAGGCCCGTTTGCTTAGTTAAATCAAAACTTTTTAAGTTATAAAAATACATACATTTGGAAACGATTAATGTAAATCGCATGCAATCGGTGAAATGACGTAGCTCGCGTGCTGCAGCTAAAAAACCCAAATCACGCCGGGGTTACGGCGTGTGTGTAAGAGATCTTCGAGTAGACTAGACGAGCAGACAGTAGACTATCTCTTATCAGTCTGGAAGGTGGAGAGCCTGAGTTTAATATTGGAAGCCAACTCCATAAGTAAGCCACATGTTCAGCGTTAACGCACGCCTAAATTATATAATGCACTCGAACACGGTTATTTTGAAACGGTATTGTTTCTCGAGCGTTACGTTTGAAATTTTAATGCAACCGTTCGGTTGCAGTCCACCGCAGTATTGCATCCGTGGAAATTGTAGGTACAAGTTTTAATATATTAAAATATTTCTTTTATTATTTATCTTCAACGCGGATCTAAGTTACGAAAATTCTGGTTTCGTATTATATTTAATGCAACTGTTTCATCATGGTTTGTGAATTTTGTAACTCGTAGCGCTGTGGCTAACTTAACGTGTGAATTTGTATACTGTGTGCTGAGTGCGAGTTTTTGTCTCCACTCGTCGTGAAAAAGTTACTCTGTAATTTTATGATATCGAATTGGTTACCATTGTTTTCCACCAGAGACGCTGTTTCGACGCAATAATTATTGTATGTGCTTACTTCACGACGAGCAGTAACAAAAACTCAAACTCAACATATCGTATAGTGTCTTAATGACGAGAAAATAAATTTAAGAAACACAAGAAACTATAAAGAGTTTTTTTTTATAAAATTAAATTACATTGATACAGCTTAGTACTGTTTTGAATAATTTAAATCTTTCTGTATATTCTCAGAATAATTTATTAATTAGTAGTTGCTTAGTGCTACTGGATGGTATCTCTTAATGTCGTATTTACATATTTTATATTCATAATCCTTTTTGTTTGCTTGTCCCCGACAGTAGATATCTTTAATAATAGCCAGCGACTTCATATGCGTTAAAAATAATCCCGAGTTAACCATTCGTCTTTATAATAAAAAAAATTAAAAACAAAATATTAAAATCCCTATTTATATATACTTGTGTATTTATTTCAAAAGCGGAAGCGGAAAAACAATAGAAAAATATTCTAAATGCTAAAGTAGATATTGGTCGTTTATGCAGTAACAGTGACATAGATACATACATAAGGATGTCAACAATGACTAATGTGTGGAAAATTCTAGACTGCAAATTACAATAATACATAATGTGTTATACGACACTGTGAACAATATGCGGAAGTGTTATAACAATAGATTAGTGTAGACAACTGCACACTAGATAACACAACAGTCTACAACCTATACACACACTCGGGCGTGCTAGCATGGCTCGGCGCAAGGGCCCTTATCGTTACTACCCGACTGCGGTGAAGCCAAATGGAAGGGTAAAGATTCTAGCAGTATATAAGGGTAAAGATTCTAGCAGTATATAAGGGTAAAGATTCTAACAGTATATACTGCTAGAATCTTTACCCTTCCATTTGGCTTTCCAAAGTACATATGTTCTTTGCCGGATCGAGCGCCCAAAATACTGATCAGATTGTAATGAAAGAGGTGGTAATAGATTTTTAATAGCACGGATAATAACATAGGATACGTGTGATATAGTAAATATAGTTATGGAAAGAATAAATTAACCCTGAATGTTGGAAGCAATATAATTATACTTTTAAGTGTGACATTAAAATTGAAGTAAACAATGATGCTTAAACCGTGGAGATTTTAAAACGACAAAGGGATCATACATTAGAATGAATGATAGTAATTTACTTGCACAGTTGTAGTGATGATGATGATGACCATCAGCGGAGGAATATAGCACGTGTCACATAGATCCAAGGGTAATTACTCTGATGGCAGTTATCGGGTATGCGCTATCAAGAATCAAGATGCACAAGGTGCTACTTACCTCGTTTTCCCGCCTCGAGAGCTCATTACTTGAGATCATTATACGTTTTTACTCGAAACTCTCATGTGCCATATCCAACAACTTTGATGGGTATTTTAAAGGTGAATTTAATGCCCATCATGAATTATGGAGAACCATTGTACGTACCTAATCAAGAAAATCAGCTTCTACTGTCTTAAGTTTACTGCAAATATTATCTTATTTCTATGTATAATTACCGAAATACCTCGGGATCCCATTATAATTAATCCAAAGTCTAAACTACTACCATACCAAAACTCATCAAAATTCCTTTCAGAGTCCATACTCATTATATCTACAAATTTTTTCGTTTATAATATTAGTTTAGAACTTACGCAGTAACATTAACTGTCGTCTAGACACAAAGCATCGTACCCAAGTTTAAAGTGAACTGCGGGCGACGTAGATGCCTAGTGTAAAATGCGTAAACCTATTTAAGCTACAGATTTTACTCACATTAATTGCGCTAAGCTCCATTGTTTCCCATTAGAAAGTATCACAAATGATACAGAATGACGCTAACCTTGAACCGAAACGAGCGTATTGGATGCTCAACGTAGAATTTGAGTGTTTACGAATCCGTTCTCGCCATTGCAGCCGGTAAAAAGCGTTACCGAGGTGTTCGGAGGCGCCATCGTAGTAGATTGAACCGTGCGCGCGCCACTTGCCGCTCTCCCCTCCCTCCGCCGCACAGACCGGGTCCCAGTTTGCCGCAACGCGTTGTTTCGGTCACTCGCGTTTTTAAATCACGGTTTTTTATTAAAAAAATTACCTCATTTTTGAGCACAACGACGTAATATTAAGTTTCAAAACGGCACCGCTGCAACCGAAATTGGGGACCCGCGCGTCCCGTCACAAACGGCCGCCGACGTTATCGGACGCCATGCAAACTAAACTCATAAGTGTCGGGTACTCGTCCATCATGAACAAACAGGACTTGCTCAGGGAAGTGGTCGTCAAGTACATCGACTACTTCTACCCAGTGTGAGTAATTCATTTCGTTTTCTTGTAGAGTTCGACATTTCGTGATTGCCGCATTGCGTCTCTAGTTTGGTACCCACGGATGGTACGATTTACGATATGTCTCCGAACCAAATGAACCGGTAACTGGGTGAAGGTTTCGCAGCGATGACTTTGACTGCATCCAGACGGTTGTCGTTGCCCGATGTGAGCGCCACCTATTATATCTAGACATCTTTGTACGTCTCTGCTTCTGTATTGATCCGCTGCAATACGCCAACGGCGTTTAGATATGCTCTAAACTTGTTATGTGATGAGATCAGCTTGTTAATGAACTTGGAGATCTACTAGCCTTGACCTTTATTGTGGTAAAAAGGTAGACCCTAATTAATTCAATGATAGACTTGATAGAAAAGTAGACACTATACTCTACATGTATGATTATATTATGTTAACAGTGATTTTATAAAATAACGAACCGAATACCACCTGTCCAAAATAACTTTGTTATGTTGGAAAAACTGCAGGAGCGGTGTTGCGTGAAAAACAGAGTGTCAAAAAATGACTGTTAAAATCACATCCGGCTAGTTATTGAATTTTTGGATCCAATGCGATTTATACGTAGTCGGGTTATTGTTTAACTGTTGGCTTGTGAACGAAACGAAACGGATACGAAATTGTGAAACAAGTGGCGAGATGTAACGGTCGTCATGAGCCGCCGGCTGTCGTGTCGACATCAGCCGTCGATTTCCCTTCAACGACCTTGGGCGATTCGCCGGCACTACTGCACTGCAGCGTGCTAGCGTCAAAAACACATTAGCTATATTAATTTTCGATTCGAAGCGTTCGTTCGTAACGCGGTGGAATAGCCTTCGGTGGGTTTCACATGAAGTAATGGGTTACACTATAAATGTCAGAAAATATGAGGTTTCTTACATTTGTGTGACGTCCGTAATATAAGATTCTAAATAACCGAAATAATTTTAATGTATGATTCGCCTACTTATTATTTTCATGGCCCCCAGTGAGGGACTATGTTTGTTGTGAAATACACAAGTATACCTTCTCAATAACTTTACATTTAATCGTATGAGTCATGTACTTAAATAAACACGTAATTGTATTGTTCAAGTTGTTAATTTCATTCTTTAAAAATTCTGAAATCACTAAACAATGACTAATGAAGAAATTTAAATTCTCATGAAACTACTACGTAAATAACTTTACCTCGGTATTGTTTTTAGCTACCAACAAAAACATAAACATCATTACTTACAAGTTATATTCCTTTATAAAAATATCACTCTTGAAATCCTTTAGCTTTGTCTGTATGTATATATTTGCCTCTCTACTTCAATCACTGTTGTCACATTTTCTTGAAAGCTTTTCAAGAGATTGCGAGACAATGCAATTTTTCATGAATGCGACGTGGTGACTCACTTTTGGTATCCGTTTAGCAGTACGAAAATTTATACAATATGTAGTTATGTTTGGACGTCATCCAAACACATAAGCGCATAAACATGTCGATAAATTATCGAATGTTTGACTTTTTATCTAATTTTATGCACGGCGCCGAGAATTAATTGCAATGTTTGTATTGCAATCAGACGAAATTCTCTTGTAATCGTTTAAATGTTTTTATTCTTTACTTTATGTTTACTGACAGCCTTCGACATCAATTTTGTGGAATGTCTTCCCAATTCAGCCAACGTAATTGGTACCGAATATTATTTAATATAATTTTGCTTACATTTATTTTAAGTCTTAACGACAGTGTCATTCACACCTACTTTAACCCAAATCGCAGAAAATGTGTTAAACAATTTTATTTTGCCTACCTTTTAAATATATTCTTAGTCACGTTTTATCTAATTGACGTTTAAGGCAATTTGTGATTGTTATACGGTTCCACCATGTTCATTGTTATCAGGGCGAGCCGGCGCTCTAAATAAATACGCACGTGTACGAACACAATATTTATCTCGCCTTCCCTCGCCTTATTTGTCGTACACTATATATATGAGCTCATTTGAGCTAGCTTTACCACCTTCTAAATGTTTGTGTTGAAATGAATATTTATATTATATCACACATCGTTTACTACAGTAGGCTTTCAATTTGACTATTCAATCGTTTATCGTACATCGTCGTTAAACTGTTCTTTTTATAAATTTGCTTTGGGTTTCGGCAACTTTCTCTGTGTCTGCTATGCGTTTCTTTTGTCAATGTTTTTATGTGACATGTTGAATTGCGATCTTGTCACCGGATCTGATTACATAATGAACTACAAAACTGGTTGTTTTTAAATGGACTTATGAAATCGTGAAATTTCTATTGTCACCGTTTACCGCTTCAAGTTATACTAGGAAACAACTCAGATGCCTTAAAAAAAAATATATTTTATATACCACCTTATCTACAACTTGTTGTAATATGTAACCCGTATTATAGGTACGTGTTTTTATGTAATACTGAGGTAACCAATTTAATTATCACAATCGGTTATTGAAAGAATGAATTGAAGCGTTTAGTTGTGTTCTAATTTATTAAATACCTTGCCTACGGATACGATAAATATACAGTGATAATATATTATGTACCAGTAGCGTGCAGTATTATAAATACGCTCCTATTCAGCTGGCTTCACTTCTTACTTAGCTAATATTAAAGCTTAGGCTTTCTTCTAAAGGAGAATTGATAGTAACCATGTACCACATTTAAGTACGTAGTTGCAATATTAAGTCTGAGGCTGAAGTAGCTCTAATTTCATCTATTCGGTGGTAAGCTACATCGTTGCGCTTTTAATACGTTTGCACCCTTTCACGAACACTGCGGTTTCGGTGTGGTTATTTAATACTTGAGAGTTCAGTAACGAACCGGACGAAATCGATACGCAATGGGCGTTGCTGGTCCGTTCAACGCTTCGGTGGGCTTGAGCGTTGTACTGTAGTCCGTAGTTCACCTCATTGACGCGACAGCCGACACGGAATCTGAATCCGGCGAAAGTCAAGTACACGGCTGTTGAAATGTACGCCAACGTAACATTCGACAACCTTTACAACCTCATTCGTCTCTTTCGTTCGATTCGTCGCAGCGTGAGACAGGAAAAAATCAATCAAATGCCTCTCGAGAATTTCCCAGATTGCCCTTTTTTCAGCTAATCGACTTAAATATCGCAGTAATTGCAGTTCCAAGTGGCGTCAATTAGACTGTGTCGGCATGTGCACGTGGCCGCATACCTCAGACCACGCTGCGTGTCTCTCAAATTGAAGCGGCCTGTGTTTTTAGACGGATGTGCGGTTGCCGCGTTCTCTCAAGCCTTGTGATAAGCGCATCGCATCGCAACCGCTACTTTCTCTTGTATTTGTATTCGCCCGGACTTGACTCGATGAATTTTTTCAACTGATAGTTCGCACTTCGCACCTTTGGTTTGATTACCCGGCGCATACTAATTGAATGTTGCTATGAACATTTGGTGGTAGTTTAATTTATTATCTTTACCTACTTATATTTCGAGGCCTTACATTTTATGTATGTGCTGATTTTTTGCCTGTTCAAATTGAAAAGTAAAAAATCACAGTTAAACAAGCAGTCAACACGACATAAGCGGCGGAAAATGATGTGATGATGTTTCAGTATTCAACCTGTGTAATGTGTATAATTTACTAGTTCCTCTAATTAGTTTTTAATATTACGGCATATTATGCCGGTAACAAGTAACTAATTGTTGTTTTTTATTGTTACAGTGCTTCAGGCACGAGCGCCGTGGCCATCGACAATAAGATCGAGCAAGCAATGGTAAGTTGTCAATATTTTACGAATTTTAATCCGAATGGCGTGAGTTACAAAGGTCCACCACGTCTGTTACTCAACGCCAGAAACCAGAACTCCCAGGCATAAGCTAGAGTTGTTTTTGAGTATTTTGGTCGGGTCGGATCGGGCCAATATTTTTTCGAGTAGCATTAGTAGAACTTGATACAATTGCTTTGCCCGTAAGGAGGCTCTAAGATTTAAATTTATTTTAACATCAACATGCACGACCACAGATTTTCTCCAGCGCAACCATCGTGATTTGCATTTTATAAAATCATCCAACATATCGGTCTTATAAATGGTCCTATAAATCGATTTAGTTTACTGATTAAAAATACAAAGATAAGATTAAAGGTCGAAGCCGTTGATTATAAAATATTATTTAAACAATGTTTGCATACAAAATTATTAAAGTCCGACCACAGGTCCACCCGGCAATGATAGTTTCAAGTTTTAACAAACGACTATTCCAAAAGTAATGCTTAAACTGTATACCTTCAACAATTAATAATTTTATATGTATAAGAATTGAAAAGTACAATATTTGTTTTTAAATTTTGAAGAACACACAGACTATTGTCTAACATTCGGTGTCAAATTGTTGTAATCTTTGAACTTTTTTGTTAGTCATCCGCTTGCCCCTCTTAAATAATGTATTGGAATAGGTAAAAAGTGGATCGGTGTTGCGAAATATATTATTTCAGTGCTTTCGGCGCTAGAAATGGTTTAACCATTTCGCTGCCTCTACAAATATGTAGAGAACTTCTCGTTTGACAACATAGATTTTCTAATTAGCCTTATAAAGTTATTCGAGTGCCAAGTTTAGATTAGGTATTTGTTTAACTAATGTATCTGCACTTTTACATTTTAATATTCCAATACGTATAAGTTCTTTTCTTGAATTAAAATATAAGATAATAAAATCTCGTATGTACAAGACCACCGTTCCTTGTTTGCCAACATCTATTATTGTAATTGGTTGTAAATTAAGTAAATTGTGTTCAATAAATGGCAGCGAGAAAATACCGGCTTCGGCAGAAATTCTTTTATATTGGTTGAATTGATACCAGTTCGTGCGATTCGATTCGAAAATGAATCAACGTTTTTCTGCCATTACATTGGCGATGACCTAATTAAATCAATCCACAAATACTTATTTCTTCACTTGTCAAACGCGTAACTGTTAGTTTCCCGCCAAAATTAATTGGAACGACTTCTTGGCATGTACTTAAAATGGCGGTTAATTAGATAGGAATCCGATGGCTGGATTGCTGTGATCGTATCTTCGACTGTTAATTTCGCTATTTTTATCTAGCGTATCTGTTATATCACTAGACAGGCCGATTGATGCTTCTTTAATTGGTAATATTGGTTTACAATTTTCTATTATTTATCACTCGAAGCCGGGTCTATCGAATTGTCGCTGCATATCAGTTAAGCCCTTGACGTTATCAATGATGTTACACTGTTATGTAAAATGCAAATACAAGTTTCATAACTGTAATCAGTAAGCCTTTTGCTTTATTTATAAAATATTATTTTATATATTTTTTATTGCAGTATAATACCTACTTTGCCTGGTTATTAATCATCATTGTCAAGTCTACCTAATATCAAATACATTATTGTGTATTTCAATGCAGCTGTACCACGTCACACTTAGTATTGTCGTTTATTCTACAACGTCCCGCGTGATCTAGAATCTAGATCGACTGCAATCGACGTAGTTTATAGAAACTAAATCGGGACAAGTGTTTTCTTTGAGGATAGTAAATCGTTGGTTTTCTCTTGTCTTTGTAGTCATATTTTTTTTTATTTTGCTTCGTTCATGGTAACACTTACCGCAAAACTAATTTTGACCAATGTGTTTGTATTTATATTTTGTAACTAATAATAAACTCAAACCTGTATTTAAGGAAATTTAGTAGTAACGGAGTATTTCATTTATTTGTTGAGTAAAACTAAGTATTTTGTAGAATATTTGAATTTCAAATGCTCGTTCAAGGTAGACGTAGCCGCTTCCTTGTGACAACTAACTAGGCGGCTATTTGAAATTCATAACAGGTGCCATCCCCTGCACACGAACCTTTCGCTGCTTTGGTTAGAACTTTAAATTTTCAACAACTCAGCAGTCTGTTGAGGTGAATATCGTTATTGCATTTTTTGCATCTATTTGCGTCTTCTTAGTTGTTAAAAATATTCCAAACACCCACATTTTATAATTTCAATAACGTTGGTAGAGTATGAAACTCCTCCTTGCTCTGATAACGTCTTATTGTCTAGTGGCTTCTCCCTCTCCTGAAGTCCTCCTCTATTGCAGTTGCCTGCTGTTTTAGGGTTTTTTTTAAAGCATTTTGTGCATCGTTTTCTCCGTGATACAGTCGTGGTTGCAATTGAGCTCCATGGTCGTGCGCTATTGGACTCGTTTTGCATAGTCTATAATTAACCACGCAGATGGCCTCAAGCGATTGACCCCAATCCAGCCCTAATGCTCGCAAACATCGCGCTATATTTTTATCACTTCACACACCATGCTCGTGATCTCCCTCCCATGCCCTTTTACTAGTACATACTCACAAGTTATAACCAACACCACAGTACTGTTACAGTACCTAGGTACTTAAATCTTCTCGATTATTTACACACACATTTGAGTTTGGATGAGTGAACCAAATAGGCACATAGGTTTTCTTATAAATCTGCCGTTACTGTTTTTTTTAATTAAGTCGTGACTTAAATGAACTTAGCCAATTTATGTATTAAATATGTATATTGTTCACCTACGTCGTACAATACAATAATTGTATAAAGTTTAATAAAAATTAAAATGAACCGAAAATAAACCGTGGCTTTTTTAAATATAGCTATGTTACGTAAGGTTAAAGTAACAATCCGACTAAAAGATTGTATGAACTAGCAACAACTCACATGGTCACGGCTGCAGTAGTTCTCCTTGGAGCGTGTGTGACAGAGCGATTTGAACGTAAAGTATTAAATTTGGGAAGTACTCGTAGATTTCGTAATTCGTCTCGGCCGACGTGTTACATCACAGTTGTGTTTACCGAGATTCGTCCTATTGATGTTCGGGCATCGGCAATAGTACCACTGACCTCGATTCCAACATCTGTGTGCGATAAAACGGCCGATTTATTTTTTTCTGTTTCATCTCTAAAGCGTGCCGCGCTATACGTAACATCTAACGCCGAAATGGTTTCATTTACACGCTAAATGACGTTGATCGAGTAGCCCCTTTGAAAGAAGTAAAAATTCTTAAAGTTTAATTTTAAATGTCTTAGAACAGTTTATAAACATGTGAAGGTGTAATTAAATGGCAACATAAAATAACATAGTATGTCGTAAAGATTTTTTGCTAGGAATAGATACGTTAATTAAAACATTTTACCTTAAGATCCTTTGAGAATTGTTAAATTAATACGAGAAATATTTTTCCCGAAACGTAACGTTATGCTAATAGGTTTGTACGTGATTTGCATGAAGATTGAAGCGGGCGTGACCCGGCAGGACTAAGAATAGATACGGAAGGAAAGCTGGCCCCGTTGTGCCACTGGAGTGGAGACACGCGCCCGACTGATTACGACGTCGATACGAGTGTAGATCAGTGGCGAAGGGTCACGCGAGAACTGGTATACATTGGGCAAACAAGAAAATGGACAAGAGGCATTTAAATAAAGTAGCAAGATAGAAACGATAACGAAGTTACATAACAATAGGGTTGTTGGCATACAAAAACGCAAATTCTGTTGAATAAAAATATCTGATCATATTAGTGGTTAAAACCAGATTTGTAACAGTAGTTTAGTTAAAGCACTAACTAAAGTTGCATTATTGTCATTTTCTGGCAAAGTAATATATGAAACACAAACGACCATTATTGCAGTGTATTGTTTTGGGTGCCTAACGATAAGGTACCCCACGCTAAACCGCCGGGTTATCTGTTGTTTACAGAGCTAATTCAATATTTTTCCATATGTTATTATCTGGAGGCGGAAAAGTACGAGCAGTACAATTCACTTATCGATCCCCTATCTGACAGATATGAGGTGTGCGAAAATAAATCGCTTTCGTAAACATGTTGATCGATTATAAAACGATGGCTTCGGTGCGTTTCAGGGACATTAGGATTTGCGATGTTTTTAAAATATTTTATTTTGCCGTTCTATTACGTGTGTAGATTTTTATTTTTTATGATTTTAAAAAGGCCATACATAATGCGACGCAAGATAACGAAAATGCTGTAAGTTTTATACTGTACAGGGGGCCTACTCAAGATGCCATCGCTAATTATCGCTTACAAAGTTCAATAACAAAATGTATGGGATTTGACATAATTAAGCTACGCTAAATTATCGCGATTTGGTATGTCATTTAGCGTACCTTAGTCAAATCCCAGGGGGCCTACCCCTGTACTTACAGCATTTTCGTTTTCTTACGTCGATATGTACCTTCAGAGTTTGTAGTACATTATTTGGTCCTTAAATAAATCAAATCAAATTTGTTCTTTTAAAACACCTTCAGTTTAAGGTAGAGTTTTGTGAATATTGATGCAAAGATCTGGGAGTGACTAAGCGGTAGAATTGTTTACATTAACCGTCATAAAGTTGTGAGCAATAAACTTGTATTTACGATGTCATCAATACCTTCTGCAATGCTCTCATCGGGTTCAACAATTCGCGCCGTATCGCTACGAATGTGCAAATGACATCAACTTCTAGGTCAAGTATCAAGTGTGACCAATACATTTTACTTGTTTTTCTCATCATCGCTATCTCCCCCTGATAACCTGTCTGCGTCAATATATATAATTTTGCAGACGATTAACGTTTGTATTTATACACAAAACTTGTTTTCAGCCGGTTTTTATTTACAGAATCGCGAAATTGAAATTATTTCCATCATTTGCAATAATACGTTTAAGTATTTTTGTTCAATTGTATTCTAATCCTTTCTGGCTAAATATAAATCGAATAGTTTGAATTATTGTATTATTATTGTTTAACGATAGTATGCTCCCGGTGTGTTCATACAAAATTAGGTCATCTATGTTAATAAATGTAGCCTGCAGCTGTGTAAAAATAATTATTATGTATGTAATTCGTGAACAAAAACTGGCTACATATTATCGCGTCGACACGTTCTTGCAGAACCTTAACGTTTTAACATATTTGGCGGACAAATATGTTTTATGTTTGCACATATCTTCATGATAACATCATTGTTTATGTTTAGATTTTCATAATTTAATTTTATATTATGTTTCACGTGTTTGTTCTCGACAAATACATGCATTACATGAAACTTCAAGTACACATCCGTTTGATTACAACAACAAGTTTCGGGGGGGGGACTTAAAATTCAAAAAGTGTATGTAAACAAAGCGGCTTGATTAATTGTGTCGTTAATAGTTAATAACACGCCAACCGGTTGCCGCGTGTTGTTTTTATAATGTTCAGGCACAAAGCCGTAGCTCAAAATGGCGGTGACATCATCGCCATGAAACCTTTAGTTGCCTCCACGTTTGGGACTCTTGTTTACTTCTACACTAACCTGTTATTCGTTTTATAATTTGAATTGCCAATAGGTTTTTTGTATCGTAAATACGCTCGATTGAGATTCAGATATGGAATCGTTTCTACCCGGATATTTATTGTTTAAAGATTTCATTCTCTTGATTCGAACTGATGGGCTATCAAATTCGGAAGTTGTATAATTGCTTTTATATCTCAATAAGTAACCTGAATTGATGTATATACCTAATTACTTCACTTCGTATTAATTTCATTGCACCGATTGATTCGACGAGCACTTCGACGAGTTTGTGATGTGCCCTTGCGGATTTAAAGCAATTACCAGCGTACTGTATTTTTCGATTGTAAAAAGTTCAGTGTACGTATAATGCGTGCGATGCACTTGCTGTTAATTCCTTCTGGAATATCTCTTGCATCAATGAAATCATCTCCTTTATTTATCTTGACTCAATGACATTATTTTTTCACTCTTGCTGTTATCTGCTGAACCACTTTACGTGTGCAAACAGGGCTTTAGTTTGTTGAGTTTAGACTTGATTCTGTTTGCAGTACTTAGCAGTTTTCTTCTGATAAGCGAAATTTTGCCTTGGTTTTATTCAATATTCGGAGTTGACAATGCGATATTTATCTCTATTTATGTGCTAGAGTATCGACATTCAGCTTTTAAAGTAACTAAATTTATTTATAAATTTTGACTACATCTAGTCTTCGCCACTGATAGTCTTAATTTGTCCTGTTAAAATCGGAGGCTTTTACCAATTAAGTAGTATAACCTACCGTGAATGCTGTTAGCTGTAATGAGTCCATTTGTAGTGTGCCAATCTTTTTCTGTTACGTAACGTGAACTAATGGTAACCAGAACAATCTACAGTGTACACTATGTGTATTTAATTGAAGGTCGGAAGTCTTGTAAAAGTCATAAAGACTATTTTTAGCTCGTTCTAATTATACAACAAGCGCGTATTGCTCAAACCCATTTTTGTCCCCGTCTCTTTATCCCAGACGTTAGAATGTTTTGACTCATGCAACTCAGCTTTTATGTCTTGATATTGAGTAGGTGGTTCGAAAAATAGTTCACAACATATTTCTGCAATCATTAGTCGGTAATGCGTACGTGACATGGTGATTTATAAGAACATTGTTTGTATCGTTGTTCACTTGAAATATCCGCATTTTTCCTACCTATTATCATAAATAATCTATACGGACGATGATTTTAATTGTCCATTATCGTATTGACGTAATTTTACTCACCTTATATAGACTTAAAGCATTAATGTTATTATACCTATAATAGCTTATTTAAACCTACAGATGGGTTATGCATCAAACGATAATCCGGTTACTTTTAAATGTCACGGATTATGTGTTATTAAAGTCCAGGAACTTTTAGTTAATCTTATTATCCTTAGTTTTTCTAATTTAGTCATCTACCTACTCCATTGTCAATATTTATTTCTTGATCTTTAACAGCTAATTGTTTAGATACATACGTATTTCGCTGCTAGTAGTTCAATATATTTTTCTAGTAAGTCGTGTGTTACTGATTTTGTGATATTGTTATTCTTAACATTTAGCACGACATAAGAGTATCTTGCTAAAATAAATTGGTAACATCCTCTTAGTTTTTAACAAAAATTATAATTTTGCTATACCTACTTGCTTATGGATATAAGTTATTTTAACACGAATGGTATATCCAAATAAATATCTTAACACTAACTAGCTTTTGCCGGCGACTCCATACGCGTTAAGACCGTACCCCACACTGTACTTTTTCAGCAACAAAAGCACAGTATTATTTGTTATAATTAATGGTCATAAACACTCATCCGTACACGTTTTTGCGAATTACATTTTAATAATTGTATGTCTTCAACAAATTTTTCCTGATACATTAAAATGCTAAATAAAACGGATGTTCGTTCGAGTGGAGGTTTCATATTCGAAGCTCGTAAATAAATATAATAAATATTAGTTGAAATCGGTTGTTTTGGTCGTAAACAACGTTTCGATGATAATGTAGGTACATAATGAACTCTATCTCGTAGTATAAAATGATATAAACAACAGCTTTGTTGATACCTACCGCGGCAACTTTGTTCGCCACCGGTCCACATGCGGCCCGCGTGGCTGTGACGTGTAGCCGCGTTAAATGGGACGCCCGCGCCCGCAGACCATCAGTCGCCCGATAGGACGCGAAGGCATCACACGCCCATATCCTCCGCGACATCGCCAGTAGTGCTCGTGCCTCCGTTGGTGCATAACGTGTCATCCGTGCTCGCTGATAAATATTAAATATGATCGACGTGGTCAAACCTAACGATGGTTGCCTCTACGAGATCAGACAGAAGGGACAAAGGGATCCCTGTTATGTGGTCGTGCCTAATCCAAAAGTACGTTTTTGTTTCTTTTCTTACCGATTTTTTTTGTTTCTCTCCAAACCGGTTTCTATTTACGATTGGAGTGCGCGTTTGTTTTTTACTGCCGTTTTTATTTTTAGCATCGTTTTCGTTATTTTTAAACGCTTTTGCGTCGTTTACTCCAGCCTTTTTGTCTTTATTTAAAACATTTCCAATAAAGGGTTTAGAATCATGAATAAAATAATAAAAATATTTTATTTCTTTTTATATATTATCTACCTACTAATAATACTTTAGATTTTTAATGTGTTTTGACCAAAGTGTATAATTATTTTTTTTACTTTTTTATCTTAAATAGGTATTATTCATCCACTTTCAGATTTATTTACATATTTGAAGGATTATGCTAATTTCTATTTTTCTTTCCTTTCCAGGATCTGGTTAAGAGCCACTTGATGTTCGCGGTGCGGGAGGAGGTGGAAGTGCTCAAGGAACGCATCGCAGAACTGATGGAGAGGATTAACCAGCTCGAGGTGGAGAACAGCTACCTGCGCGCGCACGCCACGCAGGACACGCTGGCGCAGCTCCCGGCCGCCGGGGCCAAGCCCCCGCCGCAGCCGCAGGGCCCGCAGCCCCCCGTGTCGTAGGGCGAAGCCCCCCGCCCTGACCTCACCTGCAGGCTCCGGCCTTCCCCCTCGGCGCGCCCTCCACGCGGGACAGGAGTTGTTATGGCTGTGCTATGTTAATTCGTAGGTTAAATCGCCGCCGAGGGAAGGACGCGGCGTTGGACCGTCGCGTCGAATAACTCAACATAGTGTGTGGCGCGCACCGAGCGTACCTCGAGATGTTATCACGCTTTGAACATATAGAAGTATCTTTTTCTGTTATATATCTGTATAGAGTGCAGAGTATCTAACTGCCACGCTTTCGCCACACCCGCGAGCCCTACTGTCTAGACGTTCGGTTGACGGAGCGTCGCATACCCGCGTCACATATTATATTCCACATAAGATGTAATTTAAGTCGTGTGTTTGTAATTAATGTAATGAAATAGATGAAATATTTCTACGCATAGAACAATGACTGTTAATTTATTTTCTATTTTTTATATGTATGTAATTTAAGTTATTTCAGACGAGTTTTATCGTGTACTCGGAGTGTGCCGTTCGTCGGACGCAATGATCTGTCGATAGTAGTTCTGTACTTGTATAATTCTCCTTAGTTGTAACATATAGACGTAACAGATATAATATAATCGTTCAGATCGTAGCGAGCGTGTAGTCTCGCGGCCGCCGGCTTAGTGTATTCGCACGCTGAAACTGTAATTAAAAAGAACCTATTTTTATTCCAACCCTATAATATATCGATAGAGTTTATAGCAATTTAACATTGTATTTTTTTAATTGTTTAAATTGTTTGTATATAGTACAAGTAGTAGGGGAGTGTAAATAGAGGTTGAGATTGGTTCGCCGGGAGAGAGTGCCGTCGACAGAGGGTTACGATGGGTTCGCTGTACACGCGCTTCCTACTGTCGTTGACCGAACAGAGTGAATGGGAGTGTCTGTGAGGGATTTGTTGCATTTGAAGAGATTATTGTGGACAGAGAGAGACGAGTTGGCAGCGAATGTGACTATTTTCCTAGTTGTTAGTATTTTGTACGCTGTAACGTATCTGTATAATATTCTATGAGGTATTGTGAATATGCAAAAATATCCTCCAATTATAGTTTATTCTGAAATGTAAATATAATGTAAACAGAATGTCCATTTTAGCTTATGTTGACCAGATTGTTCCTCGTACCCAATAAATGCAAAATTACTCGATTTTTTTCTTTATTTTTAATACCCCTTACATAAATACCTAGACTAGTAGTGTCGTCTGCCTTAAGCCCCTGGAGACTGACCATGAGTACCTAAACAAACACCTGAGGCAATAATTGGCTGATTGTACATAATAATATACATATATATACATGAATGACAGATATATACATGAATGACAGATAATTTAAGTTCATGAGAAAATTTGAACCCCAATTCTCGTATTTAACTTAGACTTTCGATTAAAAGGTGTAAATGAAATGTCCTCTATACAATTGAAAACATGAATGGATAAAGGTGTTATGTGGCAAAAAAAATTACCTGAAAATTTACTTCAAACTGTCACTTAATCATATTTATGATATGTAATAAAGTATTAAGTACATATGTACATACATTAATGAAATTCCAGAGACGGATCTTTAGACTAATGCACTTGATACATTACGATGTATTCTAAAATGTTTAAGTGACAGTTTGAATTTAATTTTCTCTAAATCACAAATATGCTAAAATATCACCTTCATCCATTTATGTCTTCAATCTGACAAGTTTGCTCAATCAAAACGCTTAAATTAGTTAAATACTAGAGTTCGGGTTCCGAGCAGGAACATTTGAAAAATATGAAAGTAAAGTAATCGATTGTTAATTATTGTATTGGCGCTGTCATACTTTTCATCAATTATTATTATTCGTTAATATTACAGAGCTTTCAAATGTTCCTGCTTAGGCTATTGATATTGTAACTGCATCGCCTCCGTGATCTAGTCGTTCAGAGCTTCGCTCTCGACCCGGAGGTCGGGGGTTCGATTCCCGCGTTGGGACAACAAAAAATGTTGTTTTCAAGTTTGGTTAGGACAATGCAGGCTGATCACCTGATTGTCTGACAAGAAAGATGATCCATGCGTCGGACGGGCATGTAAAAAGTCGGTCCTGCGCCTCTTCTCTCGCCAGTCCTGTCGGTTTACCGTCCCACTGGGTTATTAGAGTAAAAGGAAGAGAGAGTGTTTCTGTGTATTGCGCACACACTTGGGCACTATAGAAAACTCCTGCGTAGCTGGCCTGGTTTCAATGAAATCGGCTACCGACACCGAAATCAGTGAGGGGAGCTATTATTTACTATTATTGTAACTGCAAACAATCTTGTGTGCTATATTCTTAGAGCGTATTTTAGAAAATCGATCTACGCTCGTGCTGTCCATTCTCTCCTACCGAAGGGGTCCTGTATGCTCAGACTATACTGTGAAAACTGGTAAACAAGGTCAAGGACTTGCTTGTCCTTTTTTCCCGACTACGACGAACCATAATGAAGGGTAATGAATTTGGCAGTATGTATGTTTTTCCATCAAGGCCCGGTTAAATAATTTGAGCTTTATATTGGCGTGAGTCGGGTTTAAGTTCAACTCGTGTTTATTGGTAAGGTACTGAAATCAGTATCTGGACTCTTCAAGTTTTCATATACTTTAAGATCTGGTGTCTTCAAATCTAATAAAAATATTTTATATTTTAGGTAGGTATACAATGTTTGTCCTTGTCTATCAAGTGATTTTTCTCGCAAATCAGACAAGACAAATAATTGTATATTATCTTATAAAGTGTGTAAATAGTTTTATTAGTAAGGGGCAAGGGCACAAAGTAGATATACAAACAGAGACACGACCTAGTACCAGAAAATAGTAACACCCTAATACTGGCAATTCGACTGGCTATTTTTGTTTTCTTCGATTTCCAGGCACATTCCGGAAACCGGCATCTAGCGCCACTATTGGAAAATACTAATTACTAATTTCGTTTCGTATCTTCTTCTTAATTAAGTACCTAGTTGAATTTAGCTTAATGTGATGTTATGCTTAAAAAATATGTTTAACTCAAACTCTTTATTAGCAACCAAGTACATACATAATAAATCAAAATACATTGAAAATATATAAAAACATAGTGCCTTGTTCGGGCGTTTGCTAAATGATAGTACATTTACTTCTCTATGTACCTATCTATTTATTTTAAATGAAGTATTACATAATATGGATAATTACATTAAAATACTTACTATAAAGAAAAATATTTTATGAACAATATTTATGTTCTTTTGAAAAGTATTCTTCTAATGAATAGAAACACTTTTTTATTAAATATGTTTTTAGTTTTCGGTTAAATATTATTAGTTGGGTTTCGTTTTTTATGGTGTCCGGTAGTTGGTTATATATTTTTACTGCCATGTAGTATGGACTTTCATTTAGCATTTTTATTCTTGAGTAGGGTAAGTGTAATCTTTATGTCTTGTATTAATATTATGCGTATCTTTCATTTTACTAAAGTAATCTATATATTTAAAAACAAACAAACTAATATCATGAATATAAATTGACGGGAGTGTTAAGAGGTTATATTTTATAAAGTAGGGTCTGCAACTGTCTCTGTTTCTTATTTGGGCTATTATTCTGACGCATTTTTTTTGTAAAATAAATAATTCATTATTATTTACGCTATTTCCCCACAGTATGACGCCGTATCTCAGCCAAGAGTATGCATAAGCATAATACGCCGAGAGGGCTGTTTTAGTATCTGTACTAGATTTTAAATGATAGAGCGCATAAGTAAATTTAGATAACTTTAATTTTGTATTTTCAACGTGTGTTTTCCAGTTAATATGTGTGTCAATGTTTATTCCAAGCAAGTTAAATGTTTCTACAGTTTCTAATGTGGTGTTTTGGAAGGTGGTGTTTATTTCTATTGGGGGCTTTTTGTTTGATAGTTTTAGTTTTGCTATAGTTTATTTCTAAATTATGATCTCGAAGCCATTCAGTTACTGTTTATCTTTATTTTAATGGCAATATTTAATTCGGCATATTTACATTTTATAATTTACAAACGTTAATAGTAGTGACATCTATTGCAATTTTTTTGTATTAAAGATAGATTGTATGGGTAGGCCATGGTAAGGGGTAAAGTGTATAGGAATCTAATAATAATGCCTTGAAGTCAAGTCTATACAAAAATCGCATTTCGAAACAACTAAATCCATGTAGGCGTACGTCATTTCGCACCTTCAGAATTATACTGACCTAATCCAAAAAATCATGATTTCGACTTTTAGTCAAAAATGGAACTTACCGAACCCGTAAGGTCTATTTTAACTGGTTTTTTTTTGGATTAGGTCCCTATAATTCTGAAGGTGCGATTTATGTACAATTACTTTTGCCGACTGGAAGGCCGTTCGAATGAACTACGACAATAAATGTCCTAGTTTGATTTGCGACTACGCGTACTCTACTTCTAGGTGTTATTATTCTATGTATCTAATATATTATGGAATCGCTTTGATAAGTGTAGCACGATCTAAGCTGCGCTAGCGCCATCTAGTGACAATTGCACATATCTAGCGCATTTGCTATTAAGTTTGCCAAGTGGCACACTGGCCAAATAAGACCTTAATCATCGTCATTATATTAAACATTATGTTTATAATTTTTCCAATCTCTGTTTAATTGTTACAACAAAAAGTTAAATAAATATATATTTTTTTTAATACCCTCAAAGCAATAGGGGTAAAATCTAAAATTTTCTGGTTATATCATATATGCCAAAAGAAGAAAAACGACCAAATTACTGTGCCATTGCATTTCTTCATTGCACAATGAATAAGTGAGATTTTTATTGGAAGCATTAAGTCCATACTGAGCTTAGTAGACTAGAAGTTTAAAGTTTAAACTAGTGCAAGTCAGACTGTTTTAATGACGCACTGATATATAGAGGATGCCATAATGTTCCTTGTTCCTGCAATGAGTAACGTGGTGATAATCAGATGACGCGGACGATTCAAGGACGATCCACGACAATGCAGCTCGTATAAGTTGTAAAATTAGAGTGCTGTGTGAGTATATAGGAGCATAATATTATAATAATAAGAAATATAGCACAATATGATATATTATAATAATAGTCCTGTCTAAATATTAGTGAGGGCCTGTGGCTTTGCCCGCATGGACATGTTTGTAGCCAAAAACTTCGTGGCTCTACCTAAAGTACAGCTGTAATATTACAATAATAGTCCTGTCCAGTGTCCATTGCGTTGGTACAAAACCTCTTGTTAAACAAAGAAACGTCTTATTTTCTGTTAATATTATTATTAAATTGCATAAAAATTAACGTCGTCGTTAAAATAATGGATTATAAAGTTACATCATTTTCGAACTTCGTATATATTTTTAATAAAATACTAGTATATACTTACTACATATATTAAAATATCTCAGTACTGATCATAGATTGAGTCCGCTGAGAATCGGTAGAGACCGTAATGCCTATTTATTATTTTTGGAGCAAAAATCTAGTATCCAACATTTAAAAAAGTAGGATGTCAACTGTCAAATATCTGACAAATGACATTGACATTTGACATATAAGCGACGTAAACAATTGCCGTAAAAATTAAATTCCAATGGATTAAATGGAAATAATAAAAATAAATGCTGATAAAACTATGGATAACTTAAGCTTGAAAGAAATACAAAGTAAGCTGCTACTATGGGAGGCCGCCGAAAACCCTCTAGCGCCGCTCACCTCCTCACAACGTGAAGCAATACTAGACTTGGAGTCTTTATCGCACGAAGACGATTACCCATTGAAACCTGAGGAAGTAAGTTCTAATATAATATAATGTTTATTTATTATATTAATTATTATAAAAAAAAATTATATGTTCTGCTACAGTAACTGTGTCTGAATAACAACTTTATACTTTACCTACCAAAACTACAATGACTTAAATCTTTTCAGGAAACACACAAAAAATATGATAATGATACTACAGATGATATACCAGAAATCAATACAACCTACGACTTTCTTGATTGGTATGAAAATTTGAACGAAACAAGTCTTAAAACACTTGATGCGCCTTATGAAGATTATTATAAGCAGTTAGGCGCCAGAAGAGATGAGTGTGTATCACTCAATAATCAAGTAGGTATTAACAGACTGCCTGTAGATTATTATTATTTTTAAAATCTAAATACACAAATGGTTTAGGGACTATTATATGAGCATGGTGAGAAGTTCCGCCAAGGTATTGCAAAGATGGTAAAAATATATAACAGCAAGAGTCCACATCAGTCCAAAGCAATTATAGCAGATTACTGTAAATTCTTATAAAACATATTTAATATAAATACAAAAACACATTACACTCAGTAAAATTTAAATAAGAAATTCTAGACATGATAGAATCAATCTGTAATCAGTTTTGGAATCAGTATGTATAAAACCATGTACCATGTATATTTCTCTTAATCTTTATGCAGGCCTCCAAAAAATTATTTTGGCCAGACTTTATTAAAACACAAATAAAAAAATTGATATCTTATTATTAATGAATGTTTCAGATATCTGCGACAATGTCTGATCTTAACAAACTATCTGAGGAGTACAAGTTTGTATCAAACAAAACAAATGCTCTTCATACCATGAGTGAACAGTTGTTAGCAGATCAGACTAAGCTTTCAGAAATTGGTAAGTAAATTAGTAGAATTAGGTATCTTTTATTTAAAACAATTTTTTAAAATAGCAAGCTGTCTAAATGTATCCTTTGAGAACATTGTACTTTTGGGGCAAAATTTATGTCAGTTGCTGCCATTTATGTTTGAAGAAGTTACAATGTGGACTTTATATAGTAATAATACACTAAATACTTGCACTTTTTCCCACTTTATTAGTTATTTTACGAATTATTTCTTATAATACATGACCGGTTTCGACATAGTCATCATCAGGTCTATAATATAATAACTAATAAAGTGGGAAAAATGTTAGTGAAATATTATAGCTTTCTTTATAGCAGATTCTGACAGTAACAACAAGTACTGTAGATGAAGCTTCATGCATATAATATTGTGTTTAAATATTATTACTGAATACAATATAATAACTGCACAAGTACTACATAAACATTTAACCTAAGTAGTATTTAAACATAATCTATCTGCTTAAATAATGCACTTCTTTAACACACATAATATTGAAACCAATTCTACAATGTGATTAATTATTATTAAACTAAAGTTTAAAGTAATGCAGACAATTTAAAAACTCTATTTATATTGGTCTGCATATTATTATGTATATTATAATATATTATGATATAATGATATAGTAACTGTTAAGGAAAGAGTGCCTTTAGACTTTAAGGAGAGAGAGACTGTTGTCCGAAATACATATTGAGTTATCTTGCTCAGACTCAGATGCTCACTTAATTTGATTTGCAGTTAAGTAATTATTGTAATAGCGTATAGTCTATATTGTTGAAAATAAGAAATGTATGTTTTATATTGTAAGCTCAATAATTTTAGTAACAAATAAATTAAATAAAAAAAACAGTTATGTAACTTATTTTTCCAGGGGACGATATAAAGCAGAAACTGCATTATTTTACTCAAGTAGAACATTTGTCGCAGAGACTCAACAGTCCAACTATGTCTGTGAACAGCGAGTCATTCTTTATAGTTCTGGCTAAGATTGATGAGTGTTTGCAGTACATGAAGACAAATGTAAGTATTAGTTTTATTTCTCATTTCTGAAAATGTACCCCTTTATGTTTCATTAAAACCACAAAGTTGCCAAACATATTATTTTATTAGTTATAATTCTACTTTATTTACCTAAGTAATCAAATACAATAATAATTAATAATATAAGTACAATAAGGAATAGCAAAAATGCTAAAAATAATTGCAAACATGTTAATAAAAACTAAAATTGCATCATTAAATTTCTGATAATATATGAAACTTGATTAAACCAACTGATTTTGAAACACAAACTAAATCGTGAAAGATTAGATCGTGCCGCGTACTTCCCAACAAATTGACGTTTGTTTGTTTTGATTCTCAATCGATTGATATGGTCGGGAGTACAAAAAGTTACGATCTAAAGATTTCCTTTTCCTACAGGCTTACTCCCTACTCAATCGAGAATCGACTCAGTTCGATCTCAACGGCTTTTGGTGTTCTTATGGTGGATTATCTGAATAAAGATTTTATTTATTTATATTTATTTATTTATTACTTTGAAACTAACTAGGATAAAGAAATCGTTAGATCGTAAGTTTTTGTACTCTCGACCATATCAATCGACTGACAATCATTATTCGGGTGTAGGTACGCGGCACGATCGAATCAGAATTGAATCACTTTAGAGAGTAAGGACCCTGTTTAGTTTCAAAGTAGTCCACCAAATAAAATACCAAAAGCTGAGATCGAACTGATTCGATTGTCGATTGTGTCGGGAGTAAGCCTGCTTATTATAGTAAATAATGAAACACCTTGCATTTTGATAACGAACGAATGTCAATTTATTGTGATTGCTTTAGGTGTATTTGATACAGATAACAACAGTTACAATTTACACCATTCAATATTTATTATTTAATTTGCAGACCACTTTCAAAGAAGCACACACGTATTTAGTGAAGTACAGACATCTCCAAAGCCGTGCTATATCGCTAATCAAGGCGTATGTTGTTCACGTGTTGAACAATGCAACGGAACAAGTGTTGACTCCGGACCAACCGACGGAAAGAGAGAGCGCGGACGCCGCATACGCCGTGTATTTTGGCAAATTCCAAGCTGCAGCACCGAAATTGAAATATGTAATTGGTGAAATTGAAAGGAGAGCTGATAACAGTGAAGAGTAAGTTGTAAATGGAAATATGAAGGGAACACTGTAATATGTATTACAGTGTTCCCTTTAGGTATTTACATATACACATCTATACCTTGTTGCTTGTCCAGAAATATAGCTCCAGAAAACGCGTATGCACCGTGAAATTATACGCACTTAATGCGTACGGACGAATTTACGCACGCGTGTATTATAATTATTTATTTTAAGTATACTATTCCCTTTGCAAACTTTTTTATTTTTGAGAGCTCTATTTCATGCTTTCAGACATTTCTACAGAGTACGCCTGATTCTGCTCTCTTGTCCCTCTTGTGTCTTCTGTTTAAAATTATAGCAAAGTCCTAATTGTCTCCCTTGTCCCCTGATGCCTTCTGTCCGTGTTCACAGGTATGCCGCTCTTCTCTCGGACATCTGTACAGAGTACGCCACTCGTCGGCGGCGGCTGTCGGTTCCGCGTGCGCCGCGGCCCCGCGAGCACGCCGCGGAGCTGCGCGCCGCGTGCTCGGCGCTCGCGCTCGCCGTGCGGGACGAGTGCGCGCTGTACGAGCACTTCTTCAGCCGGCCGTCCGCGGCGCTGGAGTGAGTAGAGACGGCGGACCGGGCAGGGTCACCGACACTAGCTAATATTACACGCGAGCACGCCGTTTGCTGTACAAGCGAAGTGCACGGCCGTCAGCGGTGCTGGAGTGAGTAGAGACTAGAGATGTGGTGGCCAGTTAGGACCGATACCAGCTAATATTGTGTTTGTGGATGAGAATTGTCCAAAATCGGCATGATTGGCGCTTATTGGCGCAAAGCCTACGTACAGCAGTGGATGGCGTTAGGCTGATGAAGATTATGAATCGCTATCGAAGTTTTTAATGTCTATTGCTGTTTAAAATTAAATACGGATATTTTAGGTATATGAATTCCTATGTAAATACATTAGAATAGAAATAATTAAAATACTTGCTGCAATAGTAAAATGTATCAATCTCTACGTTTCAGCGATTACCTGCACTCCCTCTGCAACGGCCTGTACGAGGGCATGCGGCCTCACATCATCCACGTCAACCATCTGGAGACGCTGGCGGAGCTGTGCGTCATACTCCGGGTCGAGGTCATCGAGGAGCAGGTCAACAACGACCGTGAGTAGACCGGTATACTCCGAGTCGAGGTCATCAACGGCCTTGAGTACACCAGTAGACGGTGGTTGGAGATTACCACCGCCCGGTACATCTACGTTTGGACAAAGCTATATAACTTGAGCCAATAGCTCATCCATGCTCTGCGTGCTGAGTGCCAGTTTATGCCACTACTCGCCGTGACGAAGTTAACTACAATTTATAGGGCTATCGCTATTTATCGCTTACGAAGTTCGAAAACATAATGTATGGGATTTGATATGAGGTTCGTTAAGTGACATACGAATTCGGTTGTCACTTTTTTTATATAAAAATATTACTATGTTGGGCTTTTTTCGCCCGGGTATTTTTATTATTACGTTTAAAAAAAAAGTTTAAGTACAGGGTGTAAAAAGAGCAGTCACTATAACTTTGGGATATGATTAAAGGACCTTTTCTCATTCTAGAAATGTATTTTTTTCATTATTTATTTTTTGAAAAAAAAAAATTTTTTTTTGCAATTTATTATTTTTAGTCGCAAGGCTGAACTGTTTGAAACATCGTTCTGCATTAAATTCTTAAATTTTATAATTTTTGCCCTAGTACGTATTGAACGTCTTACGCGTGCTATTGACCTCTCAGCGTAATCAGCTGATCGCTGTGTTGTGCACGTTGTACATTGCCTATTGAAAATTTTTAAATTTTTAAAACAGTGGATTAAAAGCAAATGACTAGTACCAATGGATATATCTCTTGCCTGGTTATTACCCCACGAAGTTATAGTGACTGCTCTTTTTACACCCTGTACTTAAACTTTTTTTTAACGTAATAGTATAGTTGTTTTAAAAGTGAAACGAATCGTTTTTTTTTTACTTTTGTGGGAGCACGAGTGGAATCTCGAAAGGGAGATCTCCGACCGAGCGAGGTGGCATGCTTGGTCAGGCCCACTGTACTAGTTTTCAGATGTCTTTTATATAGCGACTAGCGGACTTAGAAACTTCGATAGCCCGATGCAGGATTGTGGCGCTAGCAGTACCGCCACACTGTCAAATAGGTTCTGATCGGTTTTGAGAATTCCTTAGTAATGTGGGCCTATGTCTAGTGCCTACTGTACTTATGGGCCTATGTCTAGTGCCTACTGTACTTACCTCGTATTTCCAGCGACGCTGGCGTCTCTGGGCGCGGCGGCCCGCGCTCTGCTGCAGGACGCGCAGGAGCGCCTGGTGTTCCGCGCTCACGTGCAGCTGCGCGCCGACGTGCTGCACTACCGGCCGGCGCCCGGCGACCTCGCCTACCCGGACAAGCTGATGATGATGGAGGTCAGCTAATCCATAATAATATTAGTAAGCGGAAGAGTTTGTTTGTTTGTTTAAACGTGCTAATCTCAGGAACTACTGCATCCATTTAAAAAATCCTATCCTTTTTTTGTTGGATTGTCCATTTATAGAGGAAGGCTTTAGGCTATATAAAGTGAGAAATGTTGCAAAAACGGGGAAAATTATTCACATTTAGGGACTTTCGTTTCGTGCGCTGTATAAAAGGTTTCAATAACTGAAAAATCACGCGAACGAAGTCGCGGCCACAACTAGTGTTAACAATAAACGGCAAACCGTCGTCTCACTTTCTCAACCTCGTATCTAAAAATATTGCAACAACCTCGCATCTGAAAATATTGCAACAACCTCGCATCTGAAAATATTGCAACAACCTCGCATCTGAAAATATTGCAACAACCTCGCATCTGAAAATATTGCAACAACCTCGCATCTGAAAATATTGCAACAACCTCGCATCTGAAAATATTGCAACAACCTCGCATCTGAAAATATTGCAACAACCTCGCATCTGAAAATATTGCAACAACCTCGCATCTGAAAATATTGCAACAACCTCGCATCTGAAAATATTGCAACAACCTCGCATCTGAAAATATTGCAACAACCTCGCATCTGAAAATATTGCAACAACCTCGCATCTGAAAATATTGTAACAACCTCGGATCTGAAAATATTGCAACAACCTCGTATCTAAAAATATTGCAACAACCTCGCATCTGAAAATATTGCAACAACCTCGCATTTGAAAATATTGCAACAACCTCGGATCTGAAAATATTGCAACAACCTCGCATCTGAAAATATTGCAACAACCTCGGATCTGAAAATATTGTAACAACCTCGGATCTGAAAATATTGCAACAACCTCTTATCTAAAAATATTGCAACAACCTCGCATCTGAAAATATTGCAACAACCTCGCATCTGAAAATATTGCAACAACCTCGGATCTGAAAATATTGCATCAACCTCGCATCTGAAAATATTGCAACAACCTCGGATCTGAAAATATTGTAACAACCTCGGATCTGAAAATATTGCAACAACCTCTTATCTAAAAATATTGCAACAACCTCGCATCTGAAAATATTGCAACAACCTCGCATCTGAAAATATTGCAACAACCTCGGATCTGAAAATATTGCAACAACCTCGGATCTGAAAAATCTATGTTTACTCGATACTATATCACTTAATTTTTATATGCTTTACAAGCTAGATATAATTGAAGACATAATGGCCCAATATCCCGTCCCATACAATCTGTGTTTAATACAAAAAAATGTAATACAATAGTATTAACGTTTGTAAATTATAAAATATAATAATTATGCCGAATCAAGTGCAAATATTGACATTAAATAATGATTAGCATAACATGACATTAAGCTAAATTCAACTCCTTAATTATGAAAAAGATACGAAACGAAATTAGTAATTAATATTTTCCAATAGTGGCCCTAGATGGAGGTTTCCGGAATGAACCTGGAAATCGAAGAAAACATAAATAGCCAGTCGAATTGTCAGTATCAGGGTGATACCGTTTTCTAGTACTAGGTCGTGTCTCTGTGTGAGTCTCTGAATATATCTACTTTGTAAATGAAGTCAAGAAAAAAGAAAATCGATAAAGGTGATAATATCATGTAGCAAAATTGTGATTTCGATAAAATTGAGATCAAAAATTTTAGAATACGTCGTAACGTATTAAGTACATTAATCTAAAGATCCGTCTCTATAATCAATGTACTTAATACGTTACTATAGTACGTCCGAGATAAATTTAACCTAAACGTAAACAAACTCGTCTATGACACAACCAAAGACTGGTAAGTGATGCCAATTGGCCAATATATTAATATTCATTGTATTAACAATGATTTTTGTTTGCTATGAATCCATAGACTATAGGCGTATATTCTACAATCGGCAGTGTCAAAATGGCGTATTTTTTCTGTGAAAGATTTTCATTTGATGTTTAAACATATTAATTATTGTTTAATTGTTATAAAATGTATTTGATAATGAAGTGTAATCCTTTAATATACCTGTGAAAGTGATGATAAGTGAATATGTGAAAATTTTGGTGTTTTTGGTTTGCTTACGTTCAGGTTAAATTTATCAGGGACGAACTATACATATCCTAAAATGTTTAAGTGACAGTTTAAACTTACATTTGTGGGTAAAATTGTTTTGAGACAAATCACCTTTATCCATTCATGTTTTCAATTTTTAACTAACATTATTTCAATAAACTAACCTAACCTAACAATGTGTTGTAACAAAGGGAAATTGAATTAATTTACTTGGCACAACAAGTTTCCTTAGCTATACAGCGCGGCAACGCGGCTAGTATAATGGGAACTTTTGTCTAAAATATTGTCACTCATTAATATTACAGCCTGTATAAGTGTTAGCATTTAGTTAGTGTAAATTTTTTCTTTATCTATACAGCGCGGCAACGCGGCTAGTATAATGGGAACTTTTGAGCCTTGTACGCTGCGGGGCGGGGTGTTAGCATTTAGTTAGTGTAAATTTTTTCTTTATCTATACAGCGCGGCAACGCGGCTAGTATAATGGGAACTTTTGAGCCTTGTACGCTGCGGGGCGGGGTGTTAGCATTTAGTTAGTGTAAATTTTTAGCATTTAGTTAGTGTAAATTTTTTCTTTATCTATACAGCGCGGCAACGCGGCTAGTATAATGGGAACTTTTGAGCCTTGTACGCTGCGGGGCGGGGTGTTAGCATTTAGTTAGTGTAAATTTTTTCTTTATCTATACAGCGCGGCAACGCGGCTAGTATAATGGGAACTTTTGAGCCTTGTACGCTGCGGGGCGGGGTGTTAGCATTTAGTTAGTGTAAATTTTTAGCATTTAGTTAGTGTAAATTTTTTCTTTATCTATACAGCGCGGCAACGCGGCTAGTATAATGGGAACTTTTGAGCCTTGTACGCTGCGGGGCGGGGTGTTAGCATTTAGTTAGTGTAAATTTTTAGCATTTAGTTAGTGTAAATTTTTTCTTTATCTATACAGCGCGGCAACGCGGCTAGTATAATGGGAACTTTTGAGCCTTGTACGCTGCGGGGCGGGGTGTTAGCATTTAGTTAGTGTAAATTTTTAGCATTTAGTTAGTGTAAATTTTTTCTTTATCTATACAGCGCGGCAACGCGGCTAGTATAATGGGAACTTTTGAGCCTTGTACGCTGCGGGGCGGGGTGTTAGCATTTAGTTAGTGTAAATTTTTAGCATTTAGTTAGTGTAAATTTTTTCTTTATCTATACAGCGCGGCAACGCGGCTAGTATAATGGGAACTTTTGAGCCTTGTACGCTGCGGGGCGGGGTGTTAGCATTTAGTTAGTGTAAATTTTTAGCATTTAGTTAGTGTAAATTTTTTCTTTATCTATACAGCGCGGCAACGCGGCTAGTATAATGGGAACTTTTGAGCCTTGTACGCTGCGGGGCGGGGTGTTAGCATTTAGTTAGTGTAAATTTTTAGCATTTAGTTAGTGTAAATTTTTTCTTTATCTATACAGCGCGGCAACGCGGCTAGTATAATGGGAACTTTTGAGCCTTGTACGCTGCGGGGCGGGGTGTTAGCATTTAGTTAGTGTAAATTTTTTCTTTATCTATACAGCGCGGCAACGCGGCTAGTATAATGGGAACTTTTGAGCCTTGTACGCTGCGGGGCGGGGTGTTAGCATTTAGTTAGTGAAAATTTTTTTTTTATCTATACAGCGCGGCAACGCGGCTAGTATAATGGGAACTTTTGAGCCTTGTACGCTGCGGGGCGGGGTGTTAGCATTTAGTTAGTGTAAATTTTTTCTTTATCTATACAGCGCGGCAACGCGGCTAGTATAATGGGAACTTTTGAGCCTTGTACGCTGCGGGGCGGGGTGTTAGCATTTAGTTAGTGTAAATTTTTTCTTTATCTATACAGCGCGGCAACGCGGCTAGTATAATGGGAACTTTTGAGCCTTGTACGCTGCGGGGCGGGGTGTTAGCATTTAGTTAGTGTAAATTTTTTCTTTATCTATACAGCGCGGCAACGCGGCTAGTATAATGGGAACTTTTGAGCCTTGTACGCTGCGGGGCGGGGTGTTAGCATTTAGTTAGTGTAAATTTTTTCTTTATCTATACAGCGCGGCAACGCGGCTAGTATAATGGGAACTTTTGAGCCTTGTACGCTGCGGGGCGGGGTGTTAGCATTTAGTTAGTGTAAATTTTTTCTTTATCTATACAGCGCGGCAACGCGGCTAGTATAATGGGAACTTTTGAGCCTTGTACGCTGCGGGGCGGGGTGTTAGCATTTAGTTAGTGTAAATTTTTTCTTTATCTATACAGCGCGGCAACGCGGCTAGTATAATGGGAACTTTTGAGCCTTGTACGCTGCGGGGCGGGGTGTTAGCATTTAGTTAGTGTAAATTTTTTCTTTATCTATACAGCGCGGCAACGCGGCTAGTATAATGGGAACTTTTGAGCCTTGTACGCTGCGGGGCGGGGTGTTAGCATTTAGTTAGTGTAAATTTTTTCTTTATCTATACAGCGCGGCAACGCGGCTAGTATAATGGGAACTTTTGAGCCTTGTACGCTGCGGGGCGGGGTGTTAGCATTTAGTTAGTGTAAATTTTTTCTTTATCTATACAGCGCGGCAACGCGGCTAGTATAATGGGAACTTTTGAGCCTTGTACGCTGCGGGGCGGGGTGTTAGCATTTAGTTAGTGTAAATTTTTTCTTTATCTATACAGCGCGGCAACGCGGCTAGTATAATTGGAACTTTTGAGCCTTGTACGCTGCGGGGCGGGGTGTTAGCATTTAGTTAGTGTAAATTTTTTCTTTATCTATACAGCGCGGCAACGCGGCTAGTATAATGGGAACTTTTGAGCCTTGTACGCTGCGGGGCGGGGTGTTAGCATTTAGTTAGTGTAAATTTTTTCTTTATCTATACAGCGCGGCAACGCGGCTAGTATAATGGGAACTTTTGAGCCTTGTACGCTGCGGGGCGGGGTGTTAGCATTTAGTTAGTGTAAATTTTTTCTTTATCTATACAGCGCGGCAACGCGGCTAGTATAATGGGAACTTTTGAGCCTTGTACGCTGCGGGGCGGGGTGTTAGCATTTAGTTAGTGTAAATTTTTTCTTTATCTATACAGCGCGGCAACGCGGCTAGTATAATGGGAACTTTTGAGCCTTGTACGCTGCGGGGCGGGGTGTTAGCATTTAGTTAGTGTAAATTTTTTCTTTATCTATACAGCGCGGCAACGCGGCTAGTATAATGGGAACTTTTGAGCCTTGTACGCTGCGGGGCGGGGTGTTAGCATTTAGTTAGTGTAAATTTTTTCTTTATCTATACAGCGCGGCAACGCGGCTAGTATAATGGGAACTTTTGAGCCTTGTACGCTGCGGGGCGGGGTGTTAGCATTTAGTTAGTGTAAATTTTTTTCTTTATCTATACAGCGCGGCAACGCGGCTAGTATAATGGGAACTTTTGAGCCTTGTACGCTGCGGGGCGGGGTGTTAGCATTTAGTTAGTGTAAATTTTTTCTTTATCTATACAGCGCGGCAACGCGGCTAGTATAATGGGAACTTTTGAGCCTTGTACGCTGCGGGGCGGGGTGTTAGCATTTAGTTAGTGTAAATTTTTTCTTTATCTATACAGCGCGGCAACGCGGCTAGTATAATGGGAACTTTTGAGCCTTGTACGCTGCGGGGCGGGGTGTTAGCATTTAGTTAGTGTAAATTTTTTCTTTATCTATACAGCGCGGCAACGCGGCTAGTATAATGGGAACTTTTGAGCCTTGTACGCTGCGGGGCGGGGTGTTAGCATTTAGTTAGTGTAAATTTTTTCTTTATCTATACAGCGCGGCAACGCGGCTAGTATAATGGGAACTTTTGAGCCTTGTACGCTGCGGGGCGGGGTGTTAGCATTTAGTTAGTGTAAATTTTTTCTTTATCTATACAGCGCGGCAACGCGGCTAGTATAATGGGAACTTTTGAGCCTTGTACGCTGCGGGGCGGGGTGTTAGCATTTAGTTAGTGTAAATTTTTTCTTTATCTATACAGCGCGGCAACGCGGCTAGTATAATGGGAACTTTTGAGCCTTGTACGCTGCGGGGCGGGGTGTTAGCATTTAGTTAGTGTAAATTTTTTCTTTATCTATACAGCGCGGCAACGCGGCTAGTATAATGGGAACTTTTGAGCCTTGTACGCTGCGGGGCGGGGTGTTAGCATTTAGTTAGTGTAAATTTTTTCTTTATCTATACAGCGCGGCAACGCGGCTAGTATAATGGGAACTTTTGAGCCTTGTACGCTGCGGGGCGGGGTGTTAGCATTTAGTTAGTGTAAATTTTTTCTTTATCTATACAGCGCGGCAACGCGGCTAGTATAATGGGAACTTTTGAGCCTTGTACGCTGCGGGGCGGGGTGTTAGCATTTAGTTAGTGTAAATTTTTTCTTTATCTATACAGCGCGGCAACGCGGCTAGTATAATGGGAACTTTTGAGCCTTGTACGCTGCGGGGCGGGGTGTTAGCATTTAGTTAGTGTAAATTTTTTCTTTATCTATACAGCGCGGCAACGCGGCTAGTATAATGGGAACTTTTGAGCCTTGTACGCTGCGGGGCGGGGTGTTAGCATTTAGTTAGTGTAAATTTTTTCTTTATCTATACAGCGCGGCAACGCGGCTAGTATAATGGGAACTTTTGAGCCTTGTACGCTGCGGGGCGGGGTGTTAGCATTTAGTTAGTGTAAATTTTTTCTTTATCTATACAGCGCGGCAACGCGGCTAGTATAATGGGAACTTTTGAGCCTTGTACGCTGCGGGGCGGGGTGTTAGCATTTAGTTAGTGTAAATTTTTTCTTTATCTATACAGCGCGGCAACGCGGCTAGTATAATGGGAACTTTTGAGCCTTGTACGCTGCGGGGCGGGGTGTTAGCATTTAGTTAGTGTAAATTTTTTCTTTATCTATACAGCGCGGCAACGCGGCTAGTATAATGGGAACTTTTGAGCCTTGTACGCTGCGGGGCGGGGTGTTAGCATTTAGTTAGTGTAAATTTTTTCTTTATCTATACAGCGCGGCAACGCGGCTAGTATAATGGGAACTTTTGAGCCTTGTACGCTGCGGGGCGGGGTGTTAGCATTTAGTTAGTGTAAATTTTTTCTTTATCTATACAGCGCGGCAACGCGGCTAGTATAATGGGAACTTTTGAGCCTTGTACGCTGCGGGGCGGGGTGTTAGCATTTAGTTAGTGTAAATTTTTTCTTTATCTATACAGCGCGGCAACGCGGCTAGTATAATGGGAACTTTTGAGCCTTGTACGCTGCGGGGCGGGGTGTTAGCATTTAGTTAGTGTAAATTTTTTCTTTATCTATACAGCGCGGCAACGCGGCTAGTATAATGGGAACTTTTGAGCCTTGTACGCTGCGGGGCGGGGTGTTAGCATTTAGTTAGTGTAAATTTTTTCTTTATCTATACAGCGCGGCAACGCGGCTAGTATAATGGGAACTTTTGAGCCTTGTACGCTGCGGGGCGGGGTGTTAGCATTTAGTTAGTGTAAATTTTTTCTTTATCTATACAGCGCGGCAACGCGGCTAGTATAATGGGAACTTTTGAGCCTTGTACGCTGCGGGGCGGGGTGTTAGCATTTAGTTAGTGTAAATTTTTTCTTTATCTATACAGCGCGGCAACGCGGCTAGTATAATGGGAACTTTTGAGCCTTGTACGCTGCGGGGCGGGGTGTTAGCATTTAGTTAGTGTAAATTTTTTCTTTATCTATACAGCGCGGCAACGCGGCTAGTATAATGGGAACTTTTGAGCCTTGTACGCTGCGGGGCGGGGTGTTAGCATTTAGTTAGTGTAAATTTTTTCTTTATCTATACAGCGCGGCAACGCGGCTAGTATAATGGGAACTTTTGAGCCTTGTACGCTGCGGGGCGGGGTGTTAGCATTTAGTTAGTGTAAATTTTTTCTTTATCTATACAGCGCGGCAACGCGGCTAGTATAATGGGAACTTTTGAGCCTTGTACGCTGCGGGGCGGGGTGTTAGCATTTAGTTAGTGTAAATTTTTTCTTTATCTATACAGCGCGGCAACGCGGCTAGTATAATGGGAACTTTTGAGCCTTGTACGCTGCGGGGCGGGGTGTTAGCATTTAGTTAGTGTAAATTTTTTCTTTATCTATACAGCGCGGCAACGCGGCTAGTATAATGGGAACTTTTGAGCCTTGTACGCTGCGGGGCGGGGTGTTAGCATTTAGTTAGTGTAAATTTTTTCTTTATCTATACAGCGCGGCAACGCGGCTAGTATAATGGGAACTTTTGAGCCTTGTACGCTGCGGGGCGGGGTGTTAGCATTTAGTTAGTGTAAATTTTTTCTTTATCTATACAGCGCGGCAACGCGGCTAGTATAATGGGAACTTTTGAGCCTTGTACGCTGCGGGGCGGGGTGTTAGCATTTAGTTAGTGTAAATTTTTTCTTTATCTATACAGCGCGGCAACGCGGCTAGTATAATGGGAACTTTTGAGCCTTGTACGCTGCGGGGCGGGGTGTTAGCATTTAGTTAGTGTAAATTTTTTCTTTATCTATACAGCGCGGCAACGCGGCTAGTATAATGGGAACTTTTGAGCCTTGTACGCTGCGGGGCGGGGTGTTAGCATTTAGTTAGTGTAAATTTTTTCTTTATCTATACAGCGCGGCAACGCGGCTAGTATAATGGGAACTTTTGAGCCTTGTACGCTGCGGGGCGGGGTGTTAGCATTTAGTTAGTGTAAATTTTTTCTTTATCTATACAGCGCGGCAACGCGGCTAGTATAATGGGAACTTTTGAGCCTTGTACGCTGCGGGGCGGGGTGTTAGCATTTAGTTAGTGTAAATTTTTTCTTTATCTATACAGCGCGGCAACGCGGCTAGTATAATGGGAACTTTTGAGCCTTGTACGCTGCGGGGCGGGGTGTTAGCATTTAGTTAGTGTAAATTTTTTCTTTATCTATACAGCGCGGCAACGCGGCTAGTATAATGGGAACTTTTGAGCCTTGTACGCTGCGGGGCGGGGTGTTAGCATTTAGTTAGTGTAAATTTTTTCTTTATCTATACAGCGCGGCAACGCGGCTAGTATAATGGGAACTTTTGAGCCTTGTACGCTGCGGGGCGGGGTGTTAGCATTTAGTTAGTGTAAATTTTTTCTTTATCTATACAGCGCGGCAACGCGGCTAGTATAATGGGAACTTTTGAGCCTTGTACGCTGCGGGGCGGGGTGTTAGCATTTAGTTAGTGTAAATTTTTTCTTTATCTATACAGCGCGGCAACGCGGCTAGTATAATGGGAACTTTTGAGCCTTGTACGCTGCGGGGCGGGGTGTTAGCATTTAGTTAGTGTAAATTTTTTCTTTATCTATACAGCGCGGCAACGCGGCTAGTATAATGGGAACTTTTGAGCCTTGTACGCTGCGGGGCGGGGTGTTAGCATTTAGTTAGTGTAAATTTTTTCTTTATCTATACAGCGCGGCAACGCGGCTAGTATAATGGGAACTTTTGAGCCTTGTACGCTGCGGGGCGGGGTGTTAGCATTTAGTTAGTGTAAATTTTTTCTTTATCTATACAGCGCGGCAACGCGGCTAGTATAATGGGAACTTTTGAGCCTTGTACGCTGCGGGGCGGGGTGTTAGCATTTAGTTAGTGTAAATTTTTTCTTTATCTATACAGCGCGGCAACGCGGCTAGTATAATGGGAACTTTTGAGCCTTGTACGCTGCGGGGCGGGGTGTTAGCATTTAGTTAGTGTACATTTTTTCTTTATCTATACAGCGCGGCAACGCGGCTAGTATAATGGGAACTTTTGAGCCTTGTACGCTGCGGGGCGGGGTGTTAGCATTTAGTTAGTGTAAATTTTTTCTTTATCTATACAGCGCGGCAACGCGGCTAGTATAATGGGAACTTTTGAGCCTTGTACGCTGCGGGGCGGGGTGTTAGCATTTAGTTAGTGTAAATTTTTTCTTTATCTATACAGCGCGGCAACGCGGCTAGTATAATGGGAACTTTTGAGCCTTGTACGCTGCGGGGCGGGGTGTTAGCATTTAGTTAGTGTAAATTTTTTCTTTATCTATACAGCGCGGCAACGCGGCTAGTATAATGGGAACTTTTGAGCCTTGTACGCTGCGGGGCGGGGTGTTAGCATTTAGTTAGTGTAAATTTTTTCTTTATCTATACAGCGCGGCAACGCGGCTAGTATAATGGGAACTTTTGAGCCTTGTACGCTGCGGGGCGGGGTGTTAGCATTTAGTTAGTGTAAATTTTTTCTTTATCTATACAGCGCGGCAACGCGGCTAGTATAATGGGAACTTTTGAGCCTTGTACGCTGCGGGGCGGGGTGTTAGCATTTAGTTAGTGTACATTTTTTCTTTATCTATACAGCGCGGCAACGCGGCTAGTATAATGGGAACTTTTGAGCCTTGTACGCTGCGGGGCGGGGTGTTAGCATTTAGTTAGTGTAAATTTTTTCTTTATCTATACAGCGCGGCAACGCGGCTAGTATAATGGGAACTTTTGAGCCTTGTACGCTGCGGGGCGGGGTGTTAGCATTTAGTTAGTGTAAATTTTTTCTTTATCTATACAGCGCGGCAACGCGGCTAGTATAATGGGAACTTTTGAGCCTTGTACGCTGCGGGGCGGGGTGTTAGCATTTAGTTAGTGTAAATTTTTTCTTTATCTATACAGCGCGGCAACGCGGCTAGTATAATGGGAACTTTTGAGCCTTGTACGCTGCGGGGCGGGGTGTTAGCATTTAGTTAGTGTAAATTTTTTCTTTATCTATACAGCGCGGCAACGCGGCTAGTATAATGGGAACTTTTGAGCCTTGTACGCTGCGGGGCGGGGTGTTAGCATTTAGTTAGTGTAAATTTTTTCTTTATCTATACAGCGCGGCAACGCGGCTAGTATAATGGGAACTTTTGAGCCTTGTACGCTGCGGGGCGGGGTGTTAGCATTTAGTTAGTGTAAATTTTTTCTTTATCTATACAGCGCGGCAACGCGGCTAGTATAATGGGAACTTTTGAGCCTTGTACGCTGCGGGGCGGGGTGTTAGCATTTAGTTAGTGTAAATTTTTTCTTTATCTATACAGCGCGGCAACGCGGCTAGTATAATGGGAACTTTTGAGCCTTGTACGCTGCGGGGCGGGGTGTTAGCATTTAGTTAGTGTAAATTTTTTCTTTATCTATACAGCGCGGCAACGCGGCTAGTATAATGGGAACTTTTGAGCCTTGTACGCTGCGGGGCGGGGTGTTAGCATTTAGTTAGTGTAAATTTTTTCTTTATCTATACAGCGCGGCAACGCGGCTAGTATAATGGGAACTTTTGAGCCTTGTACGCTGCGGGGCGGGGTGTTAGCATTTAGTTAGTGTAAATTTTTTCTTTATCTATACAGCGCGGCAACGCGGCTAGTATAATGGGAACTTTTGAGCCTTGTACGCTGCGGGGCGGGGTGTTAGCATTTAGTTAGTGTAAATTTTTTCTTTATCTATACAGCGCGGCAACGCGGCTAGTATAATGGGAACTTTTGAGCCTTGTACGCTGCGGGGCGGGGTGTTAGCATTTAGTTAGTGTAAATTTTTTCTTTATCTATACAGCGCGGCAACGCGGCTAGTATAATGGGAACTTTTGAGCCTTGTACGCTGCGGGGCGGGGTGTTAG
The DNA here is from genome assembly GCA_905187575.2 of Celastrina argiolus. Lineage (NCBI taxonomy): Eukaryota > Metazoa > Arthropoda > Insecta > Lepidoptera > Lycaenidae > Celastrina > Celastrina argiolus. Next base: position 17,571,739 of record LR994585.1, read on the forward strand.
CATTTAGTTAGTGTAAATTTTTTCTTTATCTATACAGCGCGGCAACGCGGCTAGTATAATGGGAACTTTTGAGCCTTGTACGCTGCGGGGCGGGGTGTTAGCATTTAGTTAGTGTAAATTTTTTCTTTATCTATACAGCGCGGCAACGCGGCTAGTATAATGGGAACTTTTGAGCCTTGTACGCTGCGGGGCGGGGTGTTAGCATTTAGTTAGTGTAAATTTTTTCTTTATCTATACAGCGCGGCAACGCGGCTAGTATAATGGGAACTTTTGAGCCTTGTACGCTGCGGGGCGGGGTGTTAGCATTTAGTTAGTGTAAATTTTTTCTTTATCTATACAGCGCGGCAACGCGGCTAGTATAATGGGAACTTTTGAGCCTTGTACGCTGCGGGGCGGGGTGTTAGCATTTAGTTAGTGTAAATTTTTTCTTTATCTATACAGCGCGGCAACGCGGCTAGTATAATGGGAACTTTTGAGCCTTGTACGCTGCGGGGCGGGGTGTTAGCATTTAGTTAGTGTAAATTTTTTCTTTATCTATACAGCGCGGCAACGCGGCTAGTATAATGGGAACTTTTGAGCCTTGTACGCTGCGGGGCGGGGTGTTAGCATTTAGTTAGTGTAAATTTTTTCTTTATCTATACAGCGCGGCAACGCGGCTAGTATAATGGGAACTTTTGAGCCTTGTACGCTGCGGGGCGGGCTCTTCGATTGAGGGCCCTCATCTCCATTTGTATATAGTTATATTTTCTTATATTGTGTTTAACTTTATGTATTTTTTCCTATAAATTATATGTATATTTTAAGCTTTTTTATATTATACTTAAACTAGTTTTTAATTATTTATGTAATAGATGAATAAACTTGAATTTGTAAAATTGAATTAATTAGTTTTTATTATTTATTTATTTACAACACGACGACCTCCGTAGCGCAGTTGGTTGAGCGTGTTGGCGCTCGAACGAAAGGTCGCGGGTTCGAATCCCGCCGAGGGAACAAAAAAGTTTTCAATGTTCCTGGGTCATGATGTGTATTAAATTTGTGTATTAATATCATAAAAATCTTAAATATGTGTATAGTATAAAAGTATTAAATATGTTTCCGTTGTCTGGTACCTCTGACACAAGTTCTTCGGATACTTAGCACAGGGCCAGATTGACGTGGTGTGAAGCGTCCATAGATATTACAATTAGATATTACAACAACATTTTTTTTTCCAGCAAATCGCAATATCGATACAAGAGCAGAGCCTGAAACGCAGCGACAGTAGAAATTCAATGGTGTCGGACATATCCGCCACCTCGCAAGAGGTCGCCAACATCAATATAGAGGCCCAGAGACGGCCCCAGGCCTCGCCAGCTGATCTGCACGGGATGTGGTACCCGGGAGTCAGAAGAACCCTAGCAGCACTCTCCAGGTATTTTGTTAGACTAGCAAATGGCCTACTATACATTGCCACTGCAACTCCTGTGCAGCCAGGATCGACAGAGGTAGCCAACCTCAGTGCCGACTGCCGGATTAAGCAAGCGCGGGGCCCGAAGCAAATTCTCTGACCTGCATATACGGCCGATATTTTATAGAGCTTATATGAGGCCGACTGAATTTCTACGCGTTCATACAAGCAACTTTTCGTAGAACGTATGCGTTAACGGTATGAAATTATTTACGCCGTATTTTTTTTTCACGTAAAAAATACGCTCAGGCAAAGATGTAAAGATGAAAAGATGCGTGAAATATGCGGTGCCCCTTTCGCCCGGGGCCCGTAGAAGAAAATATTTCACTGTACAAATACGCTATTTTGACACTGCCGACTGTAGAGTCTATAGTCTGTGGATTCGTGTAGCCAATAATATTCATTGCGTTAATATTGACCAATTGGCATCACTGGCTAATCTATGGTTGTGTCATAGACGGCTTTGTTTACGTTTGGGTTAAATTTATCTCCGTATTATACAAGTGTGTTCCTGGCCCTTTAAAACCCTTTTAATAGTGCCTCCGACGAATACACAATGCAAAGTTTATTTCACGGTTTTCTGTGAGACCGTGATATTTATCCGATTATAAGCCTTACTATCCAAACTGATTCGATTTTGAATCAGATTCGATCCTACCGCGCACTTCCCAATAATTTGACGTTTGTTTATTTTGATTAAATGAAACCAGGCCAGCTACTCAGGAGGTATTTTATAATGCCCAAGTGTGCGCGCAATACACAAAGACTCTCTCTCTTCCTTTTACTATCACAACCCAGTGGGACGGTAAACCGACACGACTGGCGAAAGAACAGGCGCAGGTCCGACTTTTTACATGCCCATCCGATGCATGGATCATCTTTCTTGTCAGACACTCAGGTGATCAGCCTGCATTGTCCTAACCAAACTTGAAAACAAAATTTTTTGTTGTTCCAACGCGGGAATCAAACCCACGACCTCCGGGTCGACAGCGAAGCTCTGTACCACTAGACCACGGAGGCGTTAAACATTAACAAAATATTAAATTGTACAAATATATTTCCAGGTTATATAGATGCCTCGAGAAGAGAGTCTTTCAAGGTTTAGCCCAGGAAGCTATATCGATATGCGTACAAAGTGTCGACAACGCGGCCAAACAAATATCAGCAACGAAAACCAATATAGACGGGGAGTTATTTGAAATAAAACATCTGTTGATATTGAGAGAGCAGATTGCACCGTTCCAAGTGGATTTTGTCATCAAAGAAACTTCTCTAGATTTTAGCAATATGAAGAACGCAGCGTACGGCCTCATACAGAAGCCGAGACAGATTTTCTCCTTGAATAGCAATAATGCGCTACTGGAGTTCCTTCTAGAAGGTACGCCGGTGGTCAAAGAGCACTTGCTGGACTCCAGGAAAGAAGTTGACAGACAATTGAAGGGTTGCTGCGAGAGTTTTATCAAACACTGTACAGATATTCTAGTTGGGCCGCTCATTGAGTTTATGGAAAAGGTATGTTCATGTCCCAGATAATTAAATATATACATAAACCTTTATCGATTCTCCCTTTTTAACCGACTTCCAAAAAAGGAGGAGGTTTCTCAATTCGACCGTATATATGTTTTTTTCTACTGAAGTAAAACGCATTTAAATCGGCTTAGTGGCTTATAAGACTATCGTGTACAGAAGGAGTTCAAACGACTAATTGTGTTTATGATACATTGCTGACCCGTGCCCACATTGAGCCGTAACCCGCAACTCGCAACGCGGAACCCGGAACCCACAACGCGGAACCTGCAACGGGAACCCGCAACGCGGAACCCGTAACGCGTAACAATCTGAAAATGGGAAAAGGGCTTAATGATAGAAGAGTGAAAAAGGGTTGTATGTATTTTCAATGCTACATTATAAAAAAGGGGGTTTAAAAAATAGATAGTAGCCGATTCACAGATCCACTGAATATGCATATAAAATTTCATAAAAATCGGTCAAGCTGTTTCAGAGGAGTATGGTAACAAACTCTGTGACAGGAGAATTTTATATATTAGATATTGATATTTATTGATTAATAAATATGAATAAAGGAAATTTATTATAATATGCTTAATTTCAGTTGCTTTAATTTAATATTTTTGGAGTAGTAAATACCAGTTTCCAATCTATACTAATATTATAAAGCGGAAGAGTTTGTTTGCTTAAACGCGCTAATCTTAGAACCGATTTAAAAAAATATATTTTTTTGCTGGATAGTCCATTTATAGAGGAAGGCTTTAGGCTATATAACATTACGCTGCGACCAATAGGAGCGAAGCGTCAGTGAGAAATGTTGCAAAAACGGGAAAAATTATTATATACTTAGTTGCGTGCGCTGGAGAAACGGATTAAGTCATTTAAAAACCATGCGAACGAAGTCGCGGGCACAGCTAGTTTAATGTAATGGGCAAACTGGTATTTACTACTTATTAAAACGTATAATTTACCAATTATACTTTCAGGTTAACACTCTACCTCCCGGCGTCCAGCTGCGATCCCAACAGTGGGCAACACCTGAGCAGCTGGCGGTAGTGGTGAAGGAAGCCCAGAAACGTATCAAAACTAATCTCGCGCCTATACAGAGATCCATGCAGTTGTATCTATCCAATAAGGAAACCGAGTTTATACTTTTCAGACCTATAAGGGTGAGTGTTATCCTTGTTTCCTTATTCATATTATAAATGAACAGATAAATGGATGAAGGTAATAGATACGTCACAAAAAAAAAGTCTAATACTAGAGTACAATCACTTTGAGTAAATTGGAACATACCAAAATATTAATAAAAATATGTCGTAAGAATAATTTCATTATAATTATCTAAAACTATGTGTCCGACCACTAACTTCATCTTTATTTCTTTATCTTTGTTAAGTTTTTCGAATGTTATGAAAATAGATAAAAATAAAATAATAATAATAAGTAATAACGTAACCTCCGTAGCGCAGTGGTTGATTGGTGCTCGAGCGAGAGGTCGCGGGTTTGAATCCCGCTGAGGGAACAAAAAGTTAATGTCCCGGGTGAGGGCTGCGTATTAAATTTGTGTATAATATAATAAAAATCTTAAATATGTGTATAGTATATAAGTATCCGAAGAACTTGTGTTACTATATATTTAATACATTTATACTATACACATATTGGCACGGGGCCAGATTGACGTGGTATGAAGCAATCATAGATATTATATATTATTAATTGTAATTTTTCAGAACAATGTCGTTGGATATTTCGGGCAAGTGAGTCAGCTGCTAACAAATACAAACCACGGGTATACTTACGAAGACAGTCTTCTCGTGGCCTGCCCTACTCCGGAGCAAGTCGCCGTGTTCCTGTCCTCCGCCAGCCTTATAAGTCACAACGAAACAGTTCTCCCTTATGGAAAGAAGAAACAGATTGCCACTGTCCGTAAACCCAGTGTTACAAGCGTGCCAGAGAACCTCGAAGAGAAACAAAATGCAGAACCCAGTAAATAAAAGCACCTTTGTATATAATATCTGTGTACATAAATTATTAAATAAAAAATAAACTAACAAGGCAGAAGTGTTGCATAAGCCTTACATCATTCCTGCTAAAGTGTAGCTTATAGGTTATAAAAAGTATGAATTATTGATCTTCACTATGTCATTATGTAAAAGTCATATACACAATTTGTATTAATTTATTTCAAACCAACGTGAGTTATTATATATAGTATAACGAGCGAAGTATAATTATATTTTAGTTGGGATATAATAAAATAAAATGTTCGATAAAATACTGAACAAATAATTTATTAAACATTAGTTCAAGATGTTAACAGAAAATGTTTTCTAAAAGCACCAACTTTTTTCTGTACTTGGTGTAATAACTGAATTAGTATTAAATCTAGTGGGACTTATACATGGAAAACTTCATTCTCATAGAACACATCGAATTATTAATTTTAAAGCTCTTTACTAACTTTAGTCATTGATAATAATTAATTATTAATATAACAGTGTTTGAACAAACAAGAAAAATATTGGCTTGGCTATTCTACATATTTCTGAAATATGGAGAAAGGAAATCTGACTGTACCATCATTATTTGCAAATCATATTATGGCCCTATGCAGCCAGAAATAAAGATTATTTAATTTAACTTCATATGTTTCAATAGTAGGTCAATAAAAGATAGTTATATTTTTAATATATTTATTATTTACAGAGAAAAACGTTACTATAATAAATACATACACAAAAGACACTGCGTTTTATTGAAATAAAACTACATTCTTTTGAAAAGTGGTTTAATGTTCTTATTAAATTTACTAATTAAATGACTATTGTACTTCTTGATTAGACTCGGAGCCAGTACATGCCGGCGCGAATTCTGGAGTAGTCTGGTAGTCCTTCAGTTGGTCCTACTGCCGCCACTACGGGGCATTTATCAAACAGATACTTGTAGCAGACGTCACGGACATTTTGCACAGAAACTGCATTAATTCTAGCATCTAATTCGTGGAGAGGGATACGGCGGTTGTAGCACAGGATTTGGCGACCAATGTCCTCGCACACTGGTGTGGTTCCATCTAACTGCAGGAGCATGTTGGTCTTTAGCAAGTTCTTGGCTCGCTCGACTTCGCCCTCAGTGACGGTGGTGCACAGTTTCATCCATTCCTTCTGCAGACTGAACATAAAGTCATCCAGTTGCAATGATTCACCTACAAAGTAAATGCCCCACAGTCCAGTGTCCTTGTAACAGGTGTTGAAGGACTGGAAGCTGTGGCAGAGGTTCTCCACAGAAGATGCTCTGGCCAGGTAGGAAGCATTGTTAGCACCACCACCTTGGGAGCGGTCCCAAGCACCAACTAATGTGTTGGCTACCATCAGTGGAATATTGTCAGCGTCTGTCCATCCTGCACCTTCTACGGCAATAGCAACATGTGCAAGTGGCATGGAATCGTCTCTTACACGGATTTCTGAGCCAGTGTACCTGCAAGGTGCGATTTCTGGCACATCGAAGGCTGTGTTTTTTAAACCTCCCAGATGTTTGTTGGCCAAGTCAACCAATTTTCCATGTTCAATGCCACCGGCCCCAGAGAGGACAATACGGGCAGGTTGATAGTGGGTCTTGATGTACTGGTGAAGATCGGCCTTAGAGATCTTTTTGATGTTCTTGGAGGGTCCCAGAATGGTTTGGCCTAAGGGTGTGCCCTGGAAAGCTGTGGCATGTAAATGATCAAATACAACCTCTTGTAAGTTGCTCTCGACGTCTTGCATTTCACGCAGAATAACACCGCGCTCTCGTTCGATTTCGGGTTCAGCGAGTGAGGAATTTTGGATGATGTCAGCAAGGATTTCGACGGCGGCTGGAACGTCGTTGGCTAGGCATTTAGCGTAGAACACTGTTTGCTCCCTTGACGTGTACGCGTTTAAATGGGCTCCCATGTTTTCAACGAGAAGTTCCAAGTCCGTTTGGGACCTTTTGCTTGTGCCTTTGAAAGCCATGTGTTCCAGAAAGTGGGCGACCCCATTGTTTTTGGAGTTTTCGTACCTTGATCCAGCATCGATCCAGAGGCCTACGGTTGCGGTCGGCGCACCACAATCTTCAGACGCAACGCGGATCCCGTTGTCGAGTACTGTAAGTTGGGTTGGTGGTACGTTTACTAGGGCCTGCTTCTTGCCTGCGGCTGTGGCTAGTGCTCGAACATTATTGTTCGGCTTTGAAGCCAATCTCAATGCCGTCGCTACTTTCAACATTTTCTTATCCTTGCACCAAAATTTTACTCACTGATTTACGTAATGTTGCAAAATGAATGACAATTTGTCAAAAGACAAACGTCAATTTTTATACCAATGTAGCGAGGGTTGTTCCTTTCTTCGTAATTAAATCGATTCCATAATTTGAAACAGTGCAAGTTATTAAGTATTTTTTTGCGTTATGTATCCCCTTTGTGCACGAGTCTGACTCACTTAAGGCTAGCTTAATCCTGGAACACTAATGACTAACCTTATTTTTCAACCCTCTATTAAACAAATTACTCTAATCTATGTTTTCAACGCTCACTAAGCTTCGTCGTTTCGACTACGCTCTCAAAAAAGTTATTGAATAAAATATCCATTTCTTTTACATTCTTTTTTATTAAAACCATTTATTAAGATATACATAACATTTTTATTTATTTAAATCACATATTTATTACTTAATCAGCCTTTTTCACTACTAATCAAGATACTTATTTGGTTTTTTATTTCTATATCTTATAACTAGAACATAGTACCTACTTTGAAAAAAAAAACTTAAATATAATCAAAATTAACATTATAGAATCAACAAAAAATATCATTTAGGTAAAAAAACTATGAACTAAGACATTTGTGATACATACACATCAAATTTGTGTTCGCCGCACAAAGACTTAACCCACTTGTAGCAACTAGATTTCGTCACCCTTCGTTTTGCTTAAGAGGAAACACCACGAAATTTTTTTCATACAAAAATAGGGGTCTAGGGGATTTTTATTTCCTCCCTGGATAACACCTCTAGAGTAACAATTTTTTTCCTGAATATTTATGGATATTGTTTGTACGTCCCTATTTTTTCCTTTTTTTAATAAATTAATTATTTAAAGAGATAATATGGATGTTTAAAAAACTAAAAAAAATGGCTAGACTCTCCGCTATGTTTAAATATCTAGGAAATAGATTTGACTACAATAAACAACAAAAGCAAAAAATAGGAACCTAGCTCAATTCTTTTTTAGCTAATGCAGAAAAAAATTTTAAATCGGTTAAGTTTTGGAGGAGGAAACAGAAATCCCCTAAACGTCGATTTCTGGTACTTTTTATAGGTAATTTCAGTCCAAGTTGCAGTTGTCTCTATCGCGCTAGTGCTGGCTAGCTAAGGCACTGCGAGACAGCAATAGATTTTATAAATACCTATTTTGTATTTCTCTCAACCGTGGTGTTTCCTCTTAAGGGCTTAACACACATAATATATTCTTCTTTTGTCTTAATTTTAATAAGAAACTGTCGTGTAATTAAAAAATAAATTAAAAACAAAGCCATTAAATAATCGATTCAAAATGTGCTTCTACTCGATTGGTCCCTTCCTAGTTTTAACTTAGTCTGTGATTTGCTTTCCATTTCTCAAAATTTTCTAATAATAATAAAGTACCTAATTTTTTAAAATATTTTACTTACATTATCATGATAAGTATAGTAACATTTAAGATTTCATTTAAATAAATACTTATTCAACTTTATTATTTTTCTTTTACTATATGTACCTAAATGTTCATTATATGTTTTATTTCTGAACTGTCAAAAGCCCACAAAGTATGGCATGTGACAGTCGTAGAACGGAACGACATTTTATAAAATGAGCGAAATCATGTGGAAATCATATCGTACTTGTTCACGCCTATTCCATTTGGTCGGAATATTACGAAAGCAATGATGTGTAGTGAAGATCAAATACTAGTAAATTTCTTTAAAGTTTCGTGGATAAGTTTTCGTAGTCTTAAGCATCAATAGTTTATAATGTTTCAGCTGTGATCTATTACCCAACGTCATGTCTACAATGAAGAATTCTAATTCGTCGTCTTCTAAACTTGCTCTTCTGAGCCACATCAAGTACGAACATCTGGTAGCTGGGATATCAGGTGGAGTCACATCTACGCTCATATTACACCCGTTGGACCTGATTAAAATTAGATTTGCAGGTGAGTTTGCATGCCATTGTGGAAAAATATTAGATAAAACTCCTTTCTTTTACTTTTCATTCATTAATACTATAAACATTCTAGTATTTAATATACCTATTAAATATTAGTAAGCTATTATATTTAATATACCAAGTGTACCAAAGCATAGATGAAAATTTATACTATGTTGAGCAAGATTTTATCAAAGAAGGCCTTGAACTTGCAACTTATTTTGAAAGTAAATTTATCTGTTTTTCCTGATGCAATTTACGATAGAATTTCTATGCTAGCACATTCATATTACCTTTTTGTTCCATAATAATAGTGTTTAATTTACATAGATGTATAAAACCACTTATAGAAATGTTATTTAATAATGTGTTCCTTATCTCATTACCTCTTTGTGCAAATTCATTGCTCCTTTTAAGCAACTGTACTAGGTATTTTGTATAAAATAACTTTTCTTAAATCTAATAATAATGTAAATATTTAACAGGATATATAGATTATAAAACAGGAAGGTAAATATTTTGTAAATTGAGTTAATACTAATTTGTTTTTAGTATTTGACCCATTTTAGTTTTTAGTGTTGTATTTGTATATATAAATGTGTGAACTATAGTAGGTACAATGCACCTAAAAATTAAATCAATATGTTACTTGTGACTTCACAGTTTTAAAAATCACATCACATACATTTATCAACCTTAAATAAGTTGCCTATTTAACTATAGTCTGTCTATTCTATAACATTGCAAAATTCTATCAAAATCAGGTGTAGATCCTATTCAATGCAAACAGGCAAACTAACCTTTCCTCCTTATATATTAGTAAAGTTAACAATATTTTCTCATTATAATAGGTATGATGTAAACACAATGAAAGTATGAGAGAATTATTATTTATTATGCATGCTAAGTATTGTGTGATTTGTCTGCTAATTAAAATTAATTATAGTATGAATTGCACTATTGCATCTGAAAAATATCTTGGTTTGTATCCTAACACTGGATATTTATGAATCTCCTCTTTTATATTTAACGTGAATAGTCATAATATAGTAATATTAGAGGTTTCACAAATACACTGCTGGTTATGTATGTTTTAATGAAAAATAGAGAAATATAGTATGCTTCAGATAACATAGAAACAACTTATGTGTCAGTGAAAGTAATATTATCATATGATGGATGGATAAAATGTGTCATCTTCTAATGGACTTTATACAAAATATAATACACTAGATATTGCTGGCAGATACATACACAAAAGGCATAGTATGTCAAAATTGGTCTAGTACTTTAGAAGTATATTTATTAAATGCAAACAAACAATCAAGATTATCTTCTTTAGTATAGATAAGATATTAAAAGGATAATATTTCTATATGAATACTATTCCAGCAATTTGGTTATGAATAACACCATTGTGCATTGTCATTATTATTTACATCTTTTATTTTAATCACAGGTACCAATTCATCTGCATATTTTAATACCTGCACTTTTAACCAGAACAATTATCATCATCACAAAGTAGATATATAACAGAGACATGACCTAGTACTAGAAAATGGTATCACCCTAATACTGGTGTGGGTGTACAAGTGGAAGCCCCAAAGGGAGATCTCCGACCGAGCGAGATGGTATGCTCGGTCAGGCCGAAGCCCACTGTACTAATTTTTCAGATGTCGTATATATAGCGCCGGACTTAGAAAACTTCGATAGCGCGATGCAGGATGTGGCGCTAGTAGTACCGCTACATCACTCCCCCCCGAAGACCGGAGGTCGAAACTTGAGTCGTCTTGTGCTTGAGTCGCCAGTGCCAGTGAGTCCCAGTGAGTCGGAACTGTGCTGCTGCTGCACGGGCTCCAGTGAGTCGGAGTGCTGCTGTGCGGGCCGATGCTACGTGCTGAACCAGGAGAGATGTGCTCTGCTTGCTGACCGGTCGTGTAGTGAGAGTGCCCGTTGAAGCCGATGAGGGTTCGACCAGGCCGCGCTGCGTTGCGGCTAGTGGACGAGGTACCCGAAGTGGCTGAAGCTGGCTGGCGAGGTGCGGAGGGGCGGGGAGTGATGATGATGAAGGAGGCGTGTTCTGACGGGGTCACCAATGTGGGTGTACAAGTGGAAGCCCCAAAGGGAGATCTCCGACCGAGCGAGATGGTATGCTCGGTCAGGCCGAAGCCCACTGTACTAATTTTTCAGATGTCGTATATATAGCGCCGGACTTAGAAAACTTCGATAGCGCGATGCAGGATGTGGCGCTAGTAGTACCGCTACACTGGCAATGTGACTGGCAAAGGGTGAAGTCCTTAGAAATGCCGGAAACCACCATCTCTAACTACTATTGGAAAATACTAATTACTAATTTTGTTTCGTATCTTCTTCTTAATTATGGAGTGGAATTTAGCATAATGTGATGTTATGGTTAAAAAATATGTTTATCTTTATTTTAAATATTTGTACTTAATTCGGCTTATTTACATTTTATAATTTACAAATGTTAATAGTAGTGACATCTATTGCAATTTTTTGTATCAACGATAGATTGTATAGGATGGTAGGCCATGTCATCATATATGACACTGATCTATACAACATATTAATATTGTAAGAGTGAAGTGTTTGTTTGGTTGAATGCGCCGATCTCAGGAAATTCCGGCCCTTATTTATGATGCCATTGCTATTATCACTTACGAAGTTCGTAAATAACATGTAGGGATTTGACATAAGCTTTGCAAAGAGACATATTGTCGCTTCACTTTCACAACCTCGTATCTATAACTACAACTTTTCAGTAGAGTCAAAAAGCTTAATAATTTTAGATATTATTATGACATGGATTTTGATTTAAATGAGGTTCAGCTATGTACAGGGGCCTTACTCTCCAAACTTATTTGATTTTGATTCAGATACAATCATGCCGCGTACTTCCTAATAAATTGACATTTGTTTATTTTGATTCTCAGTCGATTGATATGGTCGGGAGTACAAAAAGTTACGATCTAACAATTTTCTTTATCCTGATTAGTTTCAAAGTAATTCACCAAATAAAGTACGAAAAACCACTGATATCGAACGGATTCGGTTCTCGATTGTGTCGGGAGTAAACCCCCTGTATACATCCAAAATCCATGTCATAACAAAATCTAAAATTATTAAGTTTTTTGACTCTACTGAAAAGTTGTAGTTTTATCGATACAAGGTTGTGAAAGTAAAGCAACAATTTATATATTGTCACATAGCAAAGATTATGTAAAATCATTTTTTTTTCAAACGATAATAGTGATGGGTACTTGAATCAGGGCCCTCGTCTGATTTGAAGGGTTCTGTCAGTATTGGAAAGACCAATTATAGAGCAAGCCTATAGGCCATATTTCGTTATGCTAAGGCCAAAAGAAGAAGATCACCATTGAAGAATGTTTCAAAATCACGCAGACATCTTCTAGTTGTCCAATAATTTAATGTTTATTTTTAGTGAACGATGGTAGAACCGCAACGGTGCCGAGGTATGATGGTCTTAGCAGCGCGTTCGTTACGATAGTCAAGAAGGAGGGTGTGCGGGGGTTGTACCGAGGTGTCACCCCCAACATCTGGGGCTCGGGGTCAGCTTGGGGATTCTATTTCCTGTTGTAAGTACTTATTGCAATAGTTTTACATTTGTGATTACTAACTTCAAATGGCATTAATAATTTTTAGATTGGATTGCAAAATATTCGTGTTTTGGGGAATTAAGATATTATGTAGGTATCCCCAATAACTTGTTCAATGTATTGGGTCATTAATAAAAAAATAAATTAAAATAAATTAAAAAATTAAAAAAATAAATTAAAAAATTTGTGTTTACATTTTTAAAATATTGTTTTACATTAAATAGCACAGTTAGATACATTATCAAGATATTAATAAGAAAAACATTATGTATTAGAATAACATATGACCTGTTTTATTCCATTCTCGACATTACCAGAAGAGGCATTTTTTTTCTTAATTTATTAAAAGGATTTTCGTACTTAGAAGGACAATGACAATCCTATAGTACTCTTACAGATTATATATACAAAAAATCATTAAACTAAAAAAAAAACAGAAATTACCTAATACTTCCTACAGTCTATCCTATCAGTTAAAATCAAACCTTACCAGCTCTCTCGCCTCATCAGAGTTTGGTTCAGAAGAGGTTACATTGCCTATTTGATGTAAGGTCAAACATGTCATTGTTATGATTTACTAAACTACCTACTTTTAATCTTGTGTTTACAATTTTGTCTTTATTTTTAAACAGATAATTTCTCTTATTTCTCTTATACCAAGATAATATTAACTACAATTTAAAATGTGGGTTATCTGTTATAGTCAAATAATAATAATAATAAAGCCTTTTATTTGTTTTAAAATAATTGGTTACATTTTGAATTGTTACTATATTTTTTATGATTGATTAGTTATTATGTTAAACATAACTTCTAGTATTTAAATACTTAGTTATAAAAATATTATAAATTACATGCATATTAGATAAGTACTAATTGTGTACACTTTGTAACTTTACATTATTAATTTTCAATTTGAGATCCAGTTTAATCCTTACTTAATATATTTTATTTGAATTAGCATTAGTACATTGAGTTATTGAGAGGAAACACCACGAATTTTTTTCCATATAAAAATAGGGGTCTAGGGGATTTCTATTTCCTCACTGGATAATACCTCAAGAGTAACAATTTTCTTCCTGAATATTTATGGATATTGTTTGTACGTCCCTATTTTTTCCTTTTTTTAATAAATTAATTATTTAAAGAGATCTATATACGTTTAAAAACCTTAAAAAAATGGCCAGACTCTCCGCTATGTTTAAATATCTAGGAAACAGATTTGACTACAATAAACAACAAAATCAAAAAATAGGAACCTAGCTCAATTTTTTTAGCTAATACAGAAAAAAATATTTAAATCGGTTAAGTTTTGGAGGAGGAAACAGGAATCCCCTAAACGTCATTTTCTAGTACTTTTAATAGGTAATTTCAGTCCAAGTTGCAGTTGTCTCTATCGCGCTAGTGCTGGCTAGCTAAGGCACTGCGAGACAGCAATAGATTTTATAAATACCTATTTTGTATTTCTCTCAACCGTGGTGTTTCCTCTTAAATATTTTACTAAAAGTCACATAGTAAGCTTTTATTTGTATTATTTCACAACATTATCCTAACTTAAATTTGTTTTTGTTAAAAAAATATTCTTACTTAGTCTCTACATTACAGTCTCTACAGTCAAATGTTAACATTGGTACTTAGGAGCTAGACTATACTTTGAGATTATGGTTGATTTTCTCGTTGAAACAACTTAAAAATGTTGTTTTCAAGTCTGGTTACGACAGTTTATGAAACCCGCTTGTCTGACAAGAAAGATGATCCATGCGTCGGATGAGCATGTAAAAAGTTGATTGCGCCTGATCACTCAGTCGTTTTTGCTCATCCGTTCAACTGGTTTACGAGAAAGAGAGGGATTTTATAGAGTGCTCTTGTATATTGCTCACACACTCGGACACTATAGCCTGCGTAGCTGGTTTTCAATGAAACCGGCCACCGTCACCGAAATCGGCGTGGGGTGCTATTAATACTTTAAAGATAAGTTCACCATTTCAGCTATAATGCCATCAAAACTTGGATCCAAGGAGGCAACGCTCGGACCCCCCTTGGCCCGGGGTTACATATGCTCGCGGCGGCGCAGGCCGGGGTGCTGTCCCTCATCATGACCAACCCGATATGGGTGGTGAAGACCAGGCTGTGTCTCCAGTACGAGGAGCCCCATGTGTCTGACAACAAGCGGTACAAAGGCATGGTGGACGGTCTCAGCAAGATCTACAGAACGGAAGGCATCCGAGGATTGTATAGGGTGAGTTTTTATATTATACTAGATTTTTATCCATTGGGTTCCATCATCTTTTCCAAGGCTGTCGTAAACAGCGACAGAGGAAATATATTATACTAGTTCCCGCGACTTCGTTCGCGTAGTTTTTGAATGACTTAAACCGTTTATCGTACCGTATATCGCATATCGTATATCGCAGCGCACGCAACGAAAGTCCCCAAATGTGAATAATTTTCCCCGTTTTTGTAACATTTCTCACTGACGCTTCGCTCCTATTGGTCGCAGCGTAATGTTATATAGCCTAAAGCCTTCCTCTATAAATGGACTAACCAACAAAAAAAGAATTTTTCAAATCGGACCAGTAGTTCCAGAGATTAGCGCGTTTAAACAAACAAACAAACAAACTCTTCCACTTTATAACATTAGTTTAGATATTGCGCTCGCAAACCTGCCTGCCAAGCGTGGCGTTCATAGGCAACTACCCCCATGGAATTCTGGGGAGGCTTATGTCCAGCAGTCGACGTCATAGCTAAACGACGAACAGTCGCGCCACCTACCGGGTCCAATAAATACACTAAAACCTTCCCCGAGAACCACTCGTTCCGTTGGTGAAAACACCACAAAGATCGATGCATACGTTAATCGCGAACAGACTGACAGGCGGGGGACTTTGTTTTATAACGTGTAAGGATTTAGGATCAATATTTGGAACAAAAAATATGTGTGAGTGCACATCGAAAAACTAGGAATACAAATATATAATACAAAAAAATTGTTTGTTCCTTTAATGGGAATCGTAACCGCTACCCACCAAAGCGCTAACCACTTAGCCATAGAAATCGTCATTATAAATGTTAAGCAGGGTTACTTCCGACACAATCGAGAATCGAATCAGTTCGATCTTAACGGCTTTTGGTTTTTTATTTGGTGGATTACTTTGAAACTAACCAGGATAAAGAAAATCGTTAGATCGCAACTTTTTGTACTCCCGACTATGTCATTCGAGTAAGAATCAAAATAAACAAACGTTATTTATTCATGTCGTGTCGCATCTGAATCAAAACGATTTTGATTCAGATGCGACACGACCGAATCTGAATCAAAATCGAATCAGTTTGGAGAGTAAGGCCCAAGGTACATAATAGAGTATACCTTAAGAGGAAACACCACGAAATTTTTTCCATATAGTCCATTGAAAAGTTACATTTTGGGTTGCGTTTTTTAGAGGACGCAATTTTATTTTTTTGATGTGTAGGGGGGGTCAGTGTAAAGCTAAAACCAAGTTTGTGGGGTCGCCACCCTTGTCCCACGGCCGCCATCTTGAAAATAGGGGTTGAAATGGTATTTACGATATATCTCTTAAACTATTTATTTTATAAAAAAATTTGTTAACATTTTTTGTTGCAAATTAAATTCTCTACAACTTTGCTCCAGTAACTTTTTGTCGTAGAACTATAAATAAAAAAGTTATAAGCGAAAATCATCAGTTGCTTCGATCATAAATCCATTCCATCCGCTGATATTCACAGTGCATGACCATTTACCATACAGCCACATCAAATCACAAGGTGTAGGAACAATTTGTTTGGTCGATTGTGTGGCCCTTTCAATTACTGAAACATTTATTTTACTGAGACCAACGGTTTTGCCTTTTGAGTAGGATGAAAGAGGAATTAATCCAAGTGTAGATTTTATTGAAGCAGGTATTTTTTGGATACTCGTGGTAAACTGGTATCACTTTCGATACTGTTATAAGGTGTAACGCATTGAATACCACCCATCGCATGGAAAGTATTTTTACCATCAATTGTATTGCTATTAAAATCAGCATTGTCAAAAACAAACTGAAAAAAAGCATGAGGTAAGATATTACGCGCCGGACGAAAAGCACAAGAATCTTCGAATAATGAAATGGCATTATAGGATGCGGAGAATCCTAACGATGAAAGGACAACAACAAAAAAAAAAACGCGCCTTTAGACTCTACCTCGTGGGTGGTGGGGAAAAGAGTCAATAATTAATTATTAATAATATTGCAAAATTTGTAATTAAAAAAGTTATAATAATAAAGTAAAAAAAACAAAAAAAAAAACAAACAATAACTGATGACTTATCACAATAACTGATGACTTATTACATAGGTACACACGTATAATATAGGTATAGTTAAGAGTACTGAAAAATAGTACTCACTTCGGAGCGCTGTAAAACCTTAGCTATTGACTTAATGAAAAAATGATGCGAATAAAAGTTGTTCCTCAAAAACGATGTACAAAAATGGTCGAATATCATTTTTTCGTAAAATGATAAAAAAAAAGTTACATCGAAAAATATATTTTTTTTTCTCAAATTTCCGAAGATTTTCGCTTATAACTTTTTATTTATAGTTCTACGACAAAAAGTTACTGGAGCAAAGTTGTAGAGAATTTAATGTTCACAAATTTTTTTATAAGATAAATAGTTTAAGAGATATATCGTAAATACCATTTCAACCCCTATTTCAAGTTGGCGGCCGTGGGACAAGGGTGGCGACCCCACAAACTTGGTTTTAGCTTTACACTGACCCCCCCTACACATCAAAAAAATAAAATTGCGTCCTCTAAAAAACGCAAGGTAAGGCCTAAAAAATGTAACATTTCAATGGACTAATACAATAATCGAGGTCTAGGGGATTTCTATTTCCTCCATGGATAACACCTCTAGAGTAACAATTTTTTTCCTGAATATTTATGGATATTGTTTGTACGTCCCTATTTTTTCCTTTTTTTAATAAATTAATTATTTAAAGAGATATGGACGTTTAAAAACCTAAAAAAAATGGCCAGACTCTCCGCTATGTTTAAATATCTAGGAAACAGATTTGACTACAATAAACAACAAAAGCAAAAAATAGGAACCTAGCTCAATTCTTTTTTTAGCTAATACAGAAAAAAATATTTAAATCGGTTAAGTTTTGGAGGAGGAAACAGAAATCCCCTAAACGTCGATTTCCGGTACTTTTAATAGGTAATTTCAGTCCAAGTTGCAGTTGTCCCTATCACGCTAGTGCTGGCTAGCTAAGGCGCTGCGAGACAGCAATAGATTTTATAAATACCTATTTTGTATTTCTCTCAACCGTGGTGTTTCCTCTTAATTTCCTCCTCCAAAACTTAACCGATTTAATTTTTTTTTTCTGCATTAGCTAAAAAAGAATTGAGCTAGGTTCCTATTTTTTGCTTTTGTTGTTTATTGTAGTCAAATCTATTTCCTAGATATTTAAACATAGCGGAGAGTCTAGCCATTTTTTTAGTTTTTTAAACATCCATATTATCTCTTTAAATAATTAATTTATTAAAAAAAGGAAAAAATAGGGACGTACAAACAATATCCAGATCCATATGGATATTCAGGAAAAAAATTGTTACTCTAGAGGTGTTATCCAGGGAGGAAATAGAAATCCCCTAGACCCCTATTTTTGTATGGAAAAAATTTCGTAGTGTTTCCTCTTAACGTCTATCATTTGTACCATACACAAAAGATTTAATAGAAAAATACAACTTTCAATAGCAATAGAATAATAAAATAGACCAATAAAACGCGATACAAATGTACATAAATTATTGTGTTTTGTAAACACTTAATATTTGTGTTGGTCACATGGATACACTCTCATCGAGGTCAAACATATGAAAACATTTACAAGAAACAGTTTTATTGTTGCTACTGAAATAGAACAGATGGCACGATAAGAGATTTCAAAAATAGAATGGTTGAAAAAATTCAAAAGTTATGTAAATAACCACATTTTTTTGTTAAATAATACTTTTACCTATGTCTCTCGGGATATTGGGAATTTGTTGACCTTATTTGCTCTAATTAGATCAGTAGTTTACGCGCTACGATGGGACAAACAAACATTTTAGCGTCCCCGTAGTCCGCTAAAATTACATTTTTCTAGAGATTGTAGGTATCTTTATATTTAATAATTACGTGTAAGACGATTCAACGATCATAATATTATTGTAACCTATGACGCATAAAACGGCAAAACTCTACGGACTTATTTTCATGAAGGTTAATAAGAGAGAGATACAATGGATAATGTCACTAGGTGTTCAAAATTGCTTAATTCTTTTGTCCCAGTACAGCTTGAATCTACTATCTATACAAATACACTAGTTTTTGTTTCATAGAAAAAGACCAAGTATTAATGAATTTACAGACATTTCCAATTCTTGTTAAGTTAAAGTGTAGGAAAAACGTGAATTTGAAATAAGATTATCTCGAAAACTACGCGACGTATCGTAATACTTTTTTTTTACTCATTTTTTTAACAGAAATTACGGAGGGCTAAGAATAAGAATTACTGAACATTCACCATTGTATGTTATGATGTATATCTGAATGTACCGTAGGTTCTTGATGGAAATACATATTTGTATATTATATCGCCTCCGTGGTCTAGTGGTTCAGAGCTTCGCCTCTCGACCCGGAGGTCGTGGGTTCGATTCCCGCGTTGGAACAACAAATAATGTTGTTTTCAAGTTTGGTTAGGACAATTCAGGCTGATCACCTGATTGTCTGACAAGAAAGATGATCCATGCGTCGGATGGGCATGTAAAAAGTCGGTCCTGCGCCTGATCTCTCGCCAGTCGTGTCGGTTTACCGTCCCACTGGGTTATGAGAGTAAAAGGAAGAGAGAGTGCTTCTGTGTATTGCGCACACACTTGGGCACTATAAAAATAACTCCTGCGTAGCTGGCCTGGTTTCAATGAAATCGGCTACCGACATCGAAATCGGTGAGGGGAGCTATTTTTATATTTGTATACTCGTAGTACCTAATAATACACTAAATACTTGCACTTTTTCCACTTTATTAGTTTTTTTACAAGTTAGATTTTTTTTTAAATTTAAATCTAACTACACTTGATGATGACTATGTCGAAACCGGTCGTGTATTTTAAGAAATAACTTGTAAAAAAACTAATAAAGTGGAAAAAAGTGCAAGTATTTAGTGTATTATTACTATATTCACCATTGTCCAAACATCCCTTTCTCAGATATAACTTAGCGTTCACCAAAATGAATGTATTGTTGTAATAAACGATTTGTCAATGAAAGTTTTCGATAATAATAATCAGATCGATTTCCGAGCAAAATCGATAAGCGTGTGACATCATTGGCCACTGACGCGTCCTTGAAAATGTTATGTAGGTAATCAAGGTTGCAATTATTGATTTGTTATAACCATGAACTAGACAAGAGACTGTTGACATACAGCGGGGCATTTCACGTCAAGCGGGCCAGAAAAATAAAGTCAGATCTTGGATATTGCTTATAATTGGATCAATTGCACTTCCATAGGACCTGAATAAATGTACGTCCTTATTTTTCTTTTTTATGCCTAGTTACGAATTTATGCGCCCTCAAAGAATCATCAAAATTTGAAAAGCTGATTTTTCGAAAGCTTTTAATGAAAGTAATCAGATGGAATAAAGAACAAGTACCTAAATAATGTTTGTTTGAGTATTTTAATTGATTTTCTAGAAAATAAATTGAAATTAGAAAAAAAAATCGTATAGTAAACCGTAAGTTAATATTAAACTTTTTTTTTTTTCAATTAGGCTAATTTATATTTTCATTTTAACCTTTAAATATGCCCTGTGGTATAAAAATATTATGTGAAAAATATGAGAACGGTTCCGCGAATTTAAGGACTTCTTTTAAACAATTCGAGGAACATGTGGCTTGAGCACCACTTAATTATTTCTCCAACTATGCTTTGCATGTTCGGTCGGAAGTCTTTTTTTTTCATTGAGTTTAAACAGTCATTTAATCATTTTAGGATAGGTATGTAGTAACGTATTAAGTACATTGATTCTAGAGACGGATCTTTAGATTAATGTGCTTATTACTTTAAAACGTATTCTAAAATGTTCAAGTGACAGTTTGAACTCAATTTTCTCGAAATCATAATTTTGGTACATATCACTTTCATCCATGCATGTCTTCAATTGATAAATTTATTTCATTTGCATCTAAGTAACGTATATTTCAAAGAATTCTAGCTGAATCTTATTCTGAAGCAGCCAGAATGATTTATTCTTCAAATTTTTCATTATAGTTTGAGTATTTTTTGTTTTGTAATTTAATCTATAATTTGTTTCTTATGAAGTGTAATTAGAATAAGTAACGATGGATTGACATAGTCAAATTTTTGTACAAAAATCCCATTAAGTAAATATTAATAATCAAAATTTCGTTCAGTGGTTTGTGAATAGTTTAATATAAGAACAACACAATGCTGAATTCCATAGTCTGATGAGACTCCCACAAAATTCTGGGAACTGTGAGAGTAAATCATCACTAATTTAGGAATTTTTATTTGTATTATGTACCAGAATAAGGTTGCGTACACACTGGTCTTTAATTGAAATTACCTTTTTTGTGCCATTATTAACTTACCTACGTGTAAATTATGACGATAATTGGTTTTATTAAATTAAATTGCTCCATTCATTTGTCTCATTACAAACTATAATGTTTCTAATCAATTATTTTTCCTTACATGATAAAATGTCTATTGTCTCACTATACCGGATAACTTTATGTATTTGTATTTTAAATAATTAAAATAAAATCTCAATCTGTTATCATTTCTGAATGTATTTAGGAATGGTAAAAAAGAATTAATTTCAAAAGAATAGATGGTAAAAATTTGTGATACTAGTTATCAAAGCCATAAAATATAATATTTAAATCCTTAGTATTTGTCATTAAAATGATTTAGAAAATGCAACTTACTTAGTATTTTTGAGGCAAAATATAATAAAGGTAATTGTACCTGTGTATATTTAGCCTAATATGACGCTTGGCTTACGGCCAGGTACATGTCACTAACACGTGAACTACGTTTGGATGAGAGATTTTTTCCACACCTCCATTGAAAGACGTCAGAAAAATTCAACACCATCTATGAAATGTTAAGTTTACGTCGATAAACGATAAAAAGTGGCTGTGACCATGGCCTACCATCCCATACAATCTATGTTTATGGATAGGCAGGCCCTTAATAGCGCCACTCTTTTAAAAATTAATTTTACAACGACACAAAGATCTTATTAAAAAAAGGAATCGGTTAAAACACTATGTAAATAGTTATATAGTAAGTATACATATAGAAAATAGAGAAATGCGCCAACTTCATAAATTTGCCCATACAATAAGTAAAAAAAAGTACCTACCCCTTTCAGCGCTGGTATTTTCACAGTATACATACGGGACCCACACACACCCTAAAGCATCATCACTCATTAATATTACAGTCTGTATATAGACATAAATAATAGATTTACTAAAATAAAACTGCATTGTTAAATCTGAATATCACCTCATCAATCACGGTTTATCTGTATTATGGGTGATAATAATTTTTATCGTTTTATAGCTACAGTCACAGTAGATTTGTACAGGAAAAGTACTTAATATGCATGTACTTATTATTTTGTATTTGGGAAATTCAGGAAATAAAATTGTTTCAGATATTAGATAAGTAATATTGAGTATATATAATATTCACCTTTTATATATTACAGTGTGTAAAAAGAACAGTCACTATAACTTTGAGATAAATATTACGTTTTCTCATTTTGGAAATGTATTATATTTTGTCAAAAACTAAAATTGTCTTTTTAATTTTTTACCATTTCTTATTTTTTTGTCGCAAGAATAACGAAAAAGCAAAAAAAAAATACACTTCTAGAATGAGAAAAGGTAGTATAATCATATCCCAAAGTTATAGTGACTGAAGTTTTTACACCCGTTATAACTTTGGGTTGTGTGTATTATCTATGTAAGGGAATCTTTGGAAATAATTTTACCAATTCTTAGAAAATTAATTTGAAATTTTGCAAGAAAGGACCAATGACAATTAAATAAAGGGTGTTTTTTTTTATTTCTTTAATTTATTGACAAATCTGATTTCGGAAATTTAATTTGAGCGAATTCGTATGTCATTTATCGATGCTTACGGCAAATCCCATTTTGATTTCGAACTTCGTAAGCGATAAATAGGGATTTTGCAGATTCAAGATGCCATCCTTATTTATCGCTTTGGCCCTGATTTCTTCTAACTACCCAATCTGATTTTAATAAAAGAGATATAATTCATATCATTAGTAATCTTATATATAAAAAAGAATTGCTGTTCGTTAGTCTCGCTGAAACTCGAGAACGGCTGAACCGATTCGATTGTTTTTGGTCTTGAAATGATCGTGGAAGTCCAGGGAACGTTTAATCGGTTTCTATGCTCAACGAAGTGGGCACGGGTCAGCTAGTCTATAGGCATATTTTGTAGCATACATTTGCTTGGAATTTTAAGTATAGTTAGTGTAATATAATTTTCAAACAGATAAATGAAACAAAGCAAAGTCTAATTTCGCATTGGGCGTATGATACTGATGTATGTAGGTTATCTCTCAACACGTGTAGGCCACAATACATATAGTATGTTGGTTATAATAACTACTATAATTAACATACTAATTAAGGGCCTGCGCGCTTGCAACCTGAGTTGACTCATTTAGGTATGTGTGCATCAGGACGTGAATTGACATCAAACTTGTATGTGCTGTTTTGTCTATAACGGGTGTAAAAAGAGCAGTCACTATAACTTTGGGATACTATTATACTACCTTTTCTCATTCTAGAAATGCATTTAAAAAAAAAATTACAAAAATTAAAAAAAAATTTTTTTGGCTTTATTATTATTTTTGCGACTAAAAAATAAGAAATGGTAAAAAGAAAAAAAAGTTTTTTTTAGTTTTTGACAAAAGAAAAAATAAAAAAAATACATTTACGAAATGAGGAAAGGTAGTATAATCGTATCTCAAAGTTATAGTGACTGCTCTTTTTACACACTGTATTTTCAGTTTTGTCTAGATCAGGAATGTTAGGGAGCTCCGTAACCGTAACCGAATCCGAAATAAAAGTTTTGCTACTCTCAAAGGTAACCAAAATTAAATATCCGTAACCGAAACTATCCGAAACAAACGGATAATCCGAAATAATTTCATATCCATATCCGGTATCCCTATTCGAAATTTTATATCCATCTCATCCCTGGTCTAGATTATGGGCTTTAGGCGCTCTTTTTACTCTGAACGCTCAGATCATTCATAAGCTAGTGGAACGACTGACAGATGTCAAAATTTAACATTTCCTTTACATCCCATAAATTCTATTTATATTTTAAATTAACAATAATAACTATATTAAAAAAGAATCTAGAATAAATTTGCTCGTCTCTGAAATCTCTGAAATCTTAAGTAAACGTCAAAAACAAGATGGGTAAAAATAGGCAAAATGGCGTGATCATTCTGAGCGTTTTGAACAGTTTTTGACAGCTGACAGCTGCATCTGGAACACGGGGTATGATTAACCCTGTGTTCCAGGAGCTGATAGTAAACGAAAATAACGTTTTTTTCGTTCAGATTCGCGTTTCTTTAGCACTTTAAAGAATCATTATGATCGTTTTGAACTGTTCTTACTCGTGTTCCACAAGCAGGTGTCAGCTGTCAAAAACTGTTCAAAACGCTCAGAATAATCCCATCTTGTTTTTGACGTTTACTTAGATTTCACTGATCTCGTTGTTATTTTTAAGTTATAGATCGAGCTAATTTAATAGAGATTCTTTTATAATGTAGTTATTATTGCTAATTTAAAATAGAAATAGAATATATGAGATAAAAAGGAAATGTTAAATTTTGACATCTGTCAGTCGTTCCACTAGCAGTAAAGTTTGTTAGAAACGTTCAGATCGAAAATTTCAATATTGTGCTAAAGAAACGACTGTGTGCGTTATGAATGATCTGAGCGTTCAGTGTAAAAAGAGCGCCTAAAGGAACACGCCATAAGAAGGGCCTTGTGTCAAAATCCTACTATTATGGATATTAAACGCGAAAGTAAGTGTGGATGTATGGATGTTTGTTACTGTTTCACTTAAAAACTACGTGTACTAATTTTGATGAAATTTGATACATAGTAGTTTACATGCTGCATTAAGACAGGCTACTTATTACCTCACTAAAGGTACGGTTTCTGCGAGATTTAATTTTACGCGTATGAAGTAGAAGGGAAAATCTAGTATCACATAAAATTAAAATAGTTCTACGGTTATCAATGCAACCAGGGTGGCATGAAAAAAAAATACTTTTTTTTTTTTTAATTACTCTATTAAGTATTATTAAAATATAAATTCATTAATATTTTTAGCAATTTCAATAACAATAAATCTATTTTATGTCTTCGTGAAACACATGAAAATGTTATATCTCTTTGTGATTAGAGATAAAAATAGAAATAAATTACTTTACATGAGTATTAAAAGTAAAAATATTTCCTAATTAAAGTATATAATTTTAATAATTTACACAACAATACACAAACATATTTTCAATTTAAATAGCATATTTCAGACATATTAAATATTATTTTAGAAAAACCATTATGAAATAAAAAAAAATAGTGTTTCACTAGGCATTTTTTATAAAATGCATGCATGTTTGTCGGTGGAAGCCTTTTTTTTTAAAGATGGCGCCTACTATATATGAAATTGATACTAGCATCGAGTAAATAGCTGGCTAGCTAAGGCACTGCGAGACAGCAATCTTCTTCATTCTTCTCTTCTTTCTCTTTCTTATATTATGTATATTAAAATGATTTGGTGTTCGTTAGTCTCGCTAAAACTCGAGAACGGCTGAACCGATTCGGCTATTTTTAGTCATGAAATATTCGTGGAAGTCCCGGGATGGTTTAAACGGTTCATCACAAACTGTTTGTATGCTCAACGAAGTGGGCACGGGTCAGCTAGTCTTATATATAAAAATCTATTGCTGTTCGTCGTTCGTTAGTCTCGCTAAAACTCGAGAACGGCCGAACCGATTAGGCTATTTTAGTCTTGAAATATTCGTGATAGTCCCGGGAAGGTTTAAACGGTTCATCACAAACTGTTTGTATGCTCAACGAAGTGGGCACGGGTCAGCTAGTCTTATATATAAAAATCTATTGCTGTTCGTCGTTCGTTAGTCTTGCTAAAACTCGAGAACGGCCGAACCGATTAGGCTATTTTAGTCTTGAAATATTCGTGGAAGTCCCGGGAAGGTTTAAACGGTTCATCACAAACTGTTTGTATGCTCAACGAAGTGGGCACGGGTCAGCTAGTCTTATATATAAAAATCTATTGCTGTTCGTCGTTCGTTAGTCTCGCTAAAACTTGAGAACGGCCGAACCGATTAGGCTATTTTAGTCTTGAAATATTCGTGGAAGTCCAGGGAAGGTTTAAACGGTTCATCACAAACTGTTTCTGTATTTCTCTAACCCGTGGTGTTTCCTCTTAATCGTAAGACATCACAATGTAATGTTAATGACATTTTGTATGATTTCCAGGGCTTCGTACCCGGCATGTTCGGCGTGTCGCACGGCGCCCTGCAGTTCATGACCTACGAGGAGATGAAGAATAGATACAACCAGTACAGGAACTTGCCCATCGACATCAAACTGGTAAGATATTGATTTGATACACTAAGGGCCGATTTTTCAATCGTCAGATAACTTTTATCTAATGAATAATTATGTGACTTTGGCAGACTTTGCATGGAACAATTATCGACGATTGAAAAATCGGGCGTGTTTCACCAAGCAATGTTAAAGTTAACGCCATATTAAATATCATGTTATCCCTCTCGTATTTCCTGTCAATGAATGAGATGGCATGGTAATTTAACATGGCGTTAACTTTAACATTGCTTGGTGAAACATGTCCTTAGGGTTTTTTTCTTTATTTAATACAATTAGGGTTAGTGCAGCGTAATTTTGTGAGTCGTAGAAATTCTGCCGTATACGATTTCATAGAAAAGTCCTATTCGTTTTGCGTCGCCGCGTGAAGCAAAAAGGGCTTTTTTGATAAGTAGGTAAGTGAAATAAACCAACATCATTAGTTTGCCTACATCATATAGAAAAACATTAAATTGGTAATAATTTGTAATGATTTGGTAAATATGAATGACTTTACTAAGGCAGCATAATATTTTATTGTATGCCTTACATTTGCCATGCCATGCATTATTATAATTTTAAATTATAAAAACAATTTTATAATTTAAAATTATAATGTTATTAAATATTAAACATAAGTTGTGTGCTTGTCTGTCGAATTAGGTTACGACTCTTTTAATATAATTTTAGTTTTCGGGAAATTAATAAATCACACCAATTTCGGTTCTCCGAATTAAATTCATATTATGTTTGCGTATATATTTCCTACGGGCATATATTTTATACGCTTCAACAAAGGCGTGACGGAATAGTTAATGCTTCATGTCCAATTGACTAAGTTAAAATTAATATGTAAGTTTAGTTACTAATGTTAAAACTAGATGGCGCTTTTGCCTTAGTAGATCGCGCTATCGAAAACATTGCAGAGTGAACCTCACCACCATAAACACTGTTTGTGGTGGTGGGGTTCGAATCTGTCCATTAAACAGCCATACAAAAATGGAGCGTTTTCACGAAATCTGACAATTTTTTGTAAACATATCGCGTTATCTTTGACAATATTGGTTTTTACTATACTGTTTCTTCTGAGAAGTTACTTGTATCTAAGTCTGCTTTGCAATTGTGTAAAATAATTTGCCATCGAGTAAATTTTTACTTCTATAAGTAACTATTCTCTAACACTACCTGAGCCCAACTGTGTTTAAAAATTACTATGAAAGTGCTGTTAACTCTTGAATTCTCTCATTATACCATTAATATTCACCTCCTCATCTTTAAATTCCAGTCGTCTGCCGAATACCTGACCTTCGCGGCCATATCCAAGCTGGTGGCTGCCGGCGCCACCTACCCCTACCAGGTGGTCCGTGCCAGGCTCCAAGACCAGCACAGGGTCTATCGGGGCACTTGGCACTGCGTCACCGAGACTTGGAGGTATGAACGCATACGGGGCTTCTACAAAGGCCTAACGCCCTATCTCCTACATGTAACGCCCAACATATGCCTAGTGATGCTCATATGGGAGAAGTTCACTAATAACGATTAGCTATCTGATGGGAAAATTGTGTTTTAATAGTGAATTCTTATATTTTTTTTGTAATAATATTTGTGGATTGTAAATGAAACTAACTTTAGAGAATCAATTAATTTTTGACATTGACAGCCGGATGTGACCATAGACAAGAGCATCAGAGTCATCTGACAGCTATTTGCACCCGACTCGCGAAAAGAGCCGCCTGATGGCAACTATCGAAAACTTCCATTGATATACTTCAATAATTCATTTGCCACTAGAAGGCGCTTAGGGCGCGTCAGGTCAAATCAGCTGTCATATAAAATTTGAAAACTCGTGTATTCTGGTAATCAGTGATCACAATATTATGTAAGTAAGACAACTGGTGGCACGATCGTCTCTTTCTTGCGTGCTCAAGTCCATGAGTATTGCTCAGGAAACGCTGAATCGACTCGTCTATGTGTCCGACAACCGTCTATACAGGGTTTTGTTTGTGGTGTCCATTCTTATTGTCTATGGATTTTGTTAAGGTAAGACTTAGAGATAAGCAGTAACTTGTTAAAAATAGTTTGTTTTTGTTTTGTAATAAAAGTGCATTTTATTGTGAATTAGCTTCTTTTAACATTTCTGTTGACAATAATTTCGACGCGTGCATTTTGCACGATGCAATAATTGTGAATTGTTGTAATTCAGTTGTGACAGGTTTTATTATAAAATGTTTGTTAATTTTAGCTCAAAGATAAAAATGTAATAAATTTAAGCGAGCTCTTATAGGAATTTGTGTATTTATAATATTTGACGTAAACACCTGTCTCACGACATATGTTTGTTATCTGTAATCTCTTAAACAGTAGTTTTAATTTTCCCATCAGATTGTGATAAAGTAATCGGCGACCCTGGCACAGGGTTATCGCCTCTAGTTTAATTTTTTGTGATAATAGTATAAAGAATGTCTTATATAATATATTGTATGTAAAAGACATTTTGTTGATCCGTTACATGTGTGGTGAGACGACGTTTGGCTATACAATAAGATAGGATACGTTTCAGCTTGTAATGTAAAGTAATAAAATTATTTGTAAGTAGTCTCAGTAATTTATTATATCTTTATGCCTACTTAATATTAACGCAAAGTTGAAGCTATTCTATCTTAGAGGCTTTAGACATTTTACCCGCCTTATTAAAATTATCTTAATGTTTCCACACCTAACCTCGGAAGCCCTTAGTGAAATTATAGTTAATTCAAGTTTAGATCGACAAATTAGAATAGATTGCAAAGCTTTTGTCAATTGATAAATCTCAAAAAATTATAATGTAAATATATGACGAGATGGTCTGTGTACCATTGAGCTTGAAATAAAAAAAAAAGTTTGACAGCTACCTTTAAATTTCGAATTTTATGTTATGTTCGAATTTAATGGCGCGAATTGAGGTTTTTGATTTGACAAATGCGATTATGTTACACCAAATAAATGTGATGAAGTCAGAAAGTATATGTTTAGTATATAATTGTCTTTCATTACACATAGTGTTATTACTCGGTGGCTGGCCACAAATCACAATATATTTTTTATAATATGAATAATTCGGTAGGACATGTTTCGATTCGTCTCAATTTGTGTAATCAATAAATGATAGCAAATTGATGTATTGTTTGTTTGATTTTGCTTTTAGTTATCCTGACCATAGAGAATATAGCTTTTTCAATTTCCTTTTTTTCCAAGATTTTTTTGTTAAATCCTTAAAGCCTAACACACACGTTTTTTCGCCGTGAAAATTTAAAGTATCTCGATGGAAATAGGAATAGTTGTAAGTTGTATGGAGCACAGTGGGAGCTAGTTGACATGGCTGAGTTGGCCCACATGTGGCGAAATAAATAACCATAGAACTAAAAAAAAAACATAAATTTGCACGGCGCAAAAACGGGTGTATAGAATAGGCCTAAGCTAAACGGTAAGTATTGATAAATTTGAGTACAAACTACAAGTTTATTTATAACTGTACTACAGAGTTTATTTATAACTTTTCAGATACGAAGGTTGGCGTGGCTTCTACAAGGGGTTAAAGCCTAACCTCACGCGGGTTATACCGGCGACCATGATCACTTTCCTGACATATGAGAACGTGTCTCATTATATGTTGCGCCGCGGGCAGGACATCAAACTACCCACATGAGACGAATAGAGGCTCTAATACTAGATTCAACTAGCGCCATCTAGGTGTGGAACACACACCTTTGTAAAGTATACACGATAGTTGGTGTTTTACTAATCACTATTAGCGTTATCGGCGGGCCAATTACGTATATCTTGCAAAAGCAAAGGAATCGCAAAAATTGCGAAATTTTTGCTCTTGAACTTCGTCGACGGTTCGAACATTATTGGGCATAAGCGCAACAAACCCAATTAAACAGAAGAGCTGTTTAAAGTTTTAAACGTAACATTTAATCAATAGTTCCTATGATTGTCACAAAATTGTTTTTGGCGCTAGTGTCGTACCAAAATTAAAATGTGCATTCGAACACATCAGCGAGCGATTACCACTGTTTTTTTGACTATCAATCGATTGCGCGTTTATTGCTAAACGCTATTTTTACGTAATCGGTCGGCGGCATCCTAAAACTAGAGGAGAATGTGTAAGGCGTGTCTGTCAGTGTCAATCAGTGCCTAAGATATTGCTTTATAGATAAGAACAAGGAAATATCATCGGTTGTTCGAGGTAGCTTACTATGCCGAAATCGCTAATAGTTATAAGAAAGATATCTTGTTATAGTGTACACTTTATGACGGTGTCTGTTTAAAACAGGAACACATAGATGGCGCTAGTTGAGAGATAGAGAAAAACTGCCAATGCCAATTGGCAACAGCATCATTGAACAGCACATAGTAGCAATTTATAGACACTTATAACACAAGGGAGATCCTTACATTTTATTCTCCTTAATTTGAAAGTCCAATTACCAACTGTCAAATCTTTGTTGAATATTTTTTCCTTCTTTTGCTGTGTGTTACGAAAAAATTTCGATGTGAAATGTGTAAATGTTTCAAATTGTTTAAATTGACAGTTTGTTATTAGTTTCATGTTTGAAATACTTGTGTAGGAGGTAATACACATTTATTTTATCGTTATTATTGTATTTATTACTTAAGTATTATTAAATATAATAATAACTAACAGTAGGAATCAGTGCTCGGTTCTTCAAGGTCGGGATAAACCAAAAATTATTTCTTAAGTTTTTTTGGTAAGTTCATAACAGCGGGCTTGAGTGAGACAGTTGTGAATAATGTGATTTGATATAGTTCCTTTGGGCTGGACGAATTTGAAAGACCGGAGAAAAGGAGCACTGAAAAAAGAACTCTGAGACCAATATGATAGAGTTGAAAATCGCACGAGCGTCAAATCAAATGTCAGTTTGATAATTCGACACTCGTATATGTTCAGCTAGAGCTCAATTTTGAATGCTTTGAATTTTCTCCGGACTTCCAGGTTCCGAATGTTACTCCAAGTAGTACAATACTTTTATTTTGCTATTATTAGTTACAAATCGTTGAACGACATTTCATTTTTTTAATTTAAATTGCACTATAAATTTCCAACAATATAAATTAATTTTTAAGATATTGCTAAATTAATATAAATTAATTTAGCAATAATTAATATAAATTAAATTAATATAAATTAATTTAGCAATATCTTAAAAATGTGTTGCATAAACTATACATTGTTTTTTAAACAAATTTGAAATTTCCCTATTTTGTTGGAAATTTATATCTATTGTGTTGCATATTATATTTAGCGGAATCATTATTTCAATTTGAATTTGAATTCTATTCAAATAATATTAAAAGATGACCAAATTCTGAAACGATGGTGGCGCCCAAGTCGCATACTGCCACACCAAGCAGTGAAAG
Organism: Celastrina argiolus; assembly: GCA_905187575.2. NCBI lineage: Eukaryota > Metazoa > Arthropoda > Insecta > Lepidoptera > Lycaenidae > Celastrina > Celastrina argiolus. The sequence continues at coordinate 17,603,711 of LR994585.1, forward strand.
TGACAACCTCTACTGCTTGGTGTGGCAGCATGCACAAATAGGACTGCCTGACTAGCATTTCCGTATTTGGCCGTGAGTAAATTTAATTTTAGTTTGGCATAATTTCTATTTTGTATAAAACAAACAAAATTTTTTTATGTAAGTACCTAAGAATGAATTTGTATTTAGATTAGGTTACCTAATTATTAATTTTGCATTTCCTAGTGTTTTTAGTTTTAATATGTACGACTATTAATGATTGATGGCTGATTGCAGGTAGGCATTGAATAATAAATTTCTTTACCAAACATTGTCGCATTGTGATTGGTATAAGCATGGACCAATTATACTATATAATTGGTCTACAATTATATAGTATAATTGGTCCATGGTATAAGTACAACTAAACAGTTGCTTTTCAACTTTTCATCACAAATTTGAGATATTTAACAATACGTTTGATGTTCTAGTTAAACTTACATACACAGTATAATGTATCAGTATAACACTTACTTAAAGCCTTACATATTATATTTTAATTGTAAACCCAAAATATAAAATGGTCAATGGGTTTATAAGTTTTAAAGTCATGCTGGTTTAAGGGTGTCCTTGCGTGTGATTGATTTTGAGAGCGTCCTTTTATAACCTGTGATGGTACAACATTAATATTTTTTACAATTCCTGTGCAAATTGTTCTTGCTTTATTATGTGAACGTTGTTTTAGTAATAAAAGTTAAATGTTACTTTTGGTTTTTAATTCGTCTCTTCGCCGCTAGATGTCACTGCAGAAAGCGCTATCTAATGCAAAAATACGCGCTGAAGTATATTTTATCGTAAGGTGTACACAATACATTGGATATTTGGCCTTCAAAAATCTTCATTAATCAATGATTATTTATTATCTATGCTAATATTATAAAGCGGGAGTGTTTGTTTGTTTAAACGCGTTAATCTCAGGAACTACTGGCCCGGTTTGAAAAAATCTTGTTTTTGTTGGTTAGTCCATTTATAGAGGAAGGCTTTAGGGTATATAATATAACGCTGCGACACAATAGGAGCGAAGCGTCAGTGAGAAATGTTGCAAAAACGGGGAGACTGTCGTTGCGTGCGCTGCATAAACGGTTTAAGTCGCTCAAAAAGTCAAAAACCACGCGAAGGAAGTCGCGGGCACAGCTTTGTGATAATTTTATAAAAGTTTAATTTACATAAACATTTAAAATATCCAAAAATAACTTGCATCCTGTTTATATTTAGTTTCTTTCAATTAATAATACTGTTTACTTACCACAGTTTAATTATGCCAGGTATGCTTGTTCACTCGTATGCTTGTCATTCGTTTATGTATGTGTGTATTGTTGTTGTATGTGTGTATTGTTGTTATCTCTCCCGACCTACACACAACACGGAGTAACAACAACTGACAATAGAGATTCATCTTGTTTGCGAAATCCAACAGCAATGATAAGAATGCAAATATAAGTTGACACACAAACGCAGAATTACGAACAAAGCGCGTACGGCACTACTATACTACTACTAACTAGGCAGGCTTTTTATGAAGATTCTTATTAATAATATCTATGGGCGATTTCACTCCACGGCGTGTTTCACCAAGCAATGTTAAAGTTAATCCTTTGTTAAATATGATGTTGTTCCTCTCGTAATTCCTATCAATGAATGAAAAGGCATTTTAATAAGCCGTTAACACTAACATGTGTTGGTAAAATCGGGACTAAGTTATCTAAGAACTTGCGGGTAACAGGTTCTATGAAATAGATTTTTGGGAATGCAAGTGAAAGCCTCAAAGGGAGATCTCCGACCAAACGAGACGGTATGCTCGGTCAGACCGAAGCCCACTGTACTAGTTTTTATCTATACAGGGTGTAAAAAGGGCAGTCACTATAACTTAGGGATATGATTAAAGGACCTTTTCTCATTCTAGAAATGAATTTTTTTCATTATTTATTTTTTGAAAAAAAAAATTTTTTTTTGCAATTTATTATTTTCAGTCGCTAGGCTGAACTGTTTGGAATAACGTTCAGCATTAAATTCTTAAATTTTATAATTTTTGCCCTAGTACGTAATGAACGTCTTACGCGTGCTATTGACCTCTCAGCGTAATCAGCTGATCGCTGTGTTGTGCACGTTGTACATTGCCTATTAAAATTTTTTTAATTTTTTAAACAGTGGATTAAAAGCAAATGACTAGTACCAATGGATATATCTCTTGTCTGGTTATCACCCCACGAAGTTATAGTGACTGCTCTTTTTACACCCTGTATACTGGCTGTAATATTAATGAGTGATAATACTTTAGGGTGTGTATACCCCCCGTATATAGAGGTTACTCGGAAAGTACCAACGCTGAAAGAGGTACTTAGAAGACCAGGTACTGCGGCGCGCCGTGTCGCGGTGATACACCTGAGTGGTACTCCATTTTGGTTTTAGGCAATACACTTCCTTCCTTCCTTCCTTCTATCCATTTTAATTTTCGTTTTTTTTTTAATTCTTTTTTTTTTGTTGTTATCTGGTTATTTTGTATTTTAATTATGTATGTGTGTTGTCTAAAATGTCCAAATAAAGTTTTTTTATTTTATTTATTATTTACTTTTTTATTATTATTGCGTTATGCATCCCCCAGGGAGGGTCCCCTAGGGGTATGTGGTACTCCCGGCTCGCTACGGCCGGTTTACCCACTAAAACCACTTGCGGATTCCATCAGCCATTATTGGGGGAGTCCTGGATCTTTCGAAACGGGCCACGTCTCCCCAGACTTCATGCGACCTAATGGCACTATTTATACTATTAACTAGCTGACCCGTACCCACTTCGTTGAGCATACACCGTTTAAACCTTCCCTGGACTTCCACGAATATTTCAAGACCAAATTTAGCCGAATCGGTTCAGCCATTATCGAGTTTAACCGAGGTTAACTAACCTAACTAGGAGGTGAACTAACCTAACGAATAGCAATTCATTTTTATATAAAAGAAAGAAGATAGAGAGATTACTTAGGTAGATTTTTTTACATTTTAATCACATCGGAACGTATACATGTAAGTAGGCATATCACATTTTATATCAACGATTGGAGACCATCAAAGTAAACATCTGTTATCTGTTCCGCTATCAGTCGCGTCTCGCGCCGCGAATGTGCACGGTGGTATGCGGGAGGTGCAGTCACAGTATTTGCCTACTCGTCAGAAAGAATAAGCCGACGTTAGTATTATAATGGTAAGTTAATATTTATTAATTGATAAATAACTGGCTTTGGAATGAATGAACGAATGAATGAATATGCTTTATTGTGTCCAAATCAAATACAAAAATATACAAGCACGAGAAAAAAAAAATTATCGCTTTGAAGCGATTTCTTCCAAACAACCCTTGGCATAGGAAAAAGAAAAGAAATATAATGTGACTTTTGCTCGTGGCTTTGGTGATAATTTTCACCCCTATGGGAGGTTTTTGTAAATTTCATCTTTAATTTTTAGCCTTCGTCATTTTAATAATAGGCTCACACCGATTTTGGTCAGTTTGTTAAAACCAGTCGAGCTACGCAGTAGTTATTTATATAAGATTAGAAAATAATGTAGAACTAAAATTAATTAAGTAGGTAACATAAAAAATAATGAAGATATTAAAATATATAATGTTTGAATGACAAAGGATTAAGGAACAATTGATTGTGACGTCACTTTGTTAACCCTACATAGACATTACAACAACCTGCGTACAAATATCGTTTTGCGAGAAAGAGAAAGATAATTTTATTTAATAGCTTAAAACTTACCCAAATTCCTATCTATTTAAGATTTTACTCGTCTTTTTGATTCTGTGTAATTTTGTAAACGCGGTTATCCAGATTTTATCATATAATTTACTCTAATTTGTTTCCTGAATGTTTAAACACGGCTGAAAATGTGACCATATTTTTTAGGTTTTTGAACGTCCATATCTGTTTTTATAATTAATTTATGAATAAAAGGAAAAAATTGGGACGTACTAATAGTATACATAGATATTCAGGATCATTTTAGTATAGTGCAGTGTTTCCCAATCATTGTTTTGCCATAAACCGGTAATTTACACAACGCCCTTTCGTGACTCACTTAATAATTTAAATCTCAAGTTCCAGCTAGTTCCATTCTATTACTTATACAGTACACATTTAATAATAGTAGAAATGTTTCATTAATGCAATTTTACAATATTTTCGTGTAGTCAATTTAATAATTAAATTTTAGTGCGATCGATAGTAGGCAATATTTAAAACAAGGCGGGAATGTTGCGACCCGGTATTTTATTTCGGTGGCCCGGTACCGGGTCGCGACCCGGCAAATGGGAAACGCTGGTCTAGTGGCATTATCCGGGGAGGAAACGGGTCGCGTAGACCCCTATTTCTGTTATGATAAAACGGCCGTCGTGTTTCCTCTTAATATCTGCATATCTGCCATGTGATAATGTTTGCTTGGCAGATAAACGATATGTCACCTTCACTCATAATTTGCAGGCGAGGCGCACCTACGGACACAAGATTATATAAATCAAATAGTAACTTTAGAGGTTATTAAAAAGGTCAAGTGCGAGTCCGACCGGCGCATTTGGGGTTCCGCAGAAAGCGAACAGAAAAACACGTTTAATATAATAATATCTATGGACGCTTCAAACCGCGTTAATCTGGCCCCGTGCTAAGTATCCCAAAAACTATAATACATACTTTAATAATATACCTACACATATTTAAGATTTTTATTACACAATACACAAATTTAATATACATCCATGACCCAGGAACACTGAAAACTTTTTGTTCCCTCGGCGGGATTCGAACCCACGACCTCTCGCTTGAGCACCAACGCGCTTAACCACTGCGCTATAGAGGTCGTCAAAATTTGTTGTATGGGACCCTTCCTTGAATATTTGATTTATTTTATTTTTGTGAAAATTTCAACTGTCCAGCTACCACAGTTCTTGAGATACAGCCAACAGACGGACAGCGAAGTCGCAACATATATTTTTAAATCGGTTCATAAACGACAAAGTTATCTGCGAACAAACATAAAATAAATACATTTATACGGTCGAATTGACAAAACCTCCGTCTTTTTTGGAAGTCGGTTAAAAACTACGTGTAATAGTTACAGAACCCACTTTCCGACCCGTTACAATATCCTTCCATTATTCCTTATCTAAACGTTGGAAACGATACAATTAGACAGCTGATTAATTTTTAGTTATATATCGGGTGTAAAAAGTCACTATAGCTTTGAGATATAATTATACTACCTTTTCTCATTCTAGAAATGTATTTTTTTTTCTTTTTTTTTTACTAAAATTAAAAAAAAATTTTTTTTTTTGCTTTAGTATTATTTTTGCGACAAAAAATAAGATAAGGTGAAAAGTAAACATTTTTTTTGTGACAAAAAAAAATGCATTTCCAAAATGAGGAAAGGTAGTATAATCGTGTCTCAAAGTTATAGTGACTGCTCTTTTTACACCCTGTATATTGAAATTGTAAAAAAAAATTTCACCAACACATGTTAACGGCTTGTTAAATGATCATGCCTTCTCATTCATTGATAGGAATTACGAGAGGAACAACATGATATTTAACGAAGTATTAACTTTAACATTGCTTGGTGGAACACGCCCTTAGTTAGGTTATTTTTATTGTAATCATGAGTAGCTAATCAAGTATTACGACCTAATGCTGAAACCCTAGTTAAATTAACTCCCTGAAGTCACGTGCTATTCCGCCAAGCAGTGCCAGTGACAGAATATGGATAGGATGGGCCCCTAACGTTTAATTATTCTGCCGTGACGTGCCTAGGCTTCCCAATCGTACCGTTTAGTGGGTGATCATGATGGAGCAAGGTAGAAATAAACTCTTTCCAGAGGAAACAACAGTTTTTGCCTAGGAAATGCTTCTAGTCTGGATCCGGTTGGTTTTTTCGCAATAAAACAGTTGATAAACCTAAGATCATTGACACGGCGATCGATTCATATAAATTACGGCGTTTACGTCGCGCGGCGAGCACTTAGATTGGCGTAAAAAGAAAAAAAAACTAATTAAAAAAGTAAGACAATGAAGAAAAAAAACAAATTTAATAGTAATACCATGGATGTTTTTGACTCTATGGGAACACAGGGACAATATATAGCTACGTTTTTGTAACGTTATCGAATAGGTATTGTAGGAAAATAATTTAGTGCCAGCTGCCCAATAACTTTTTGTAAACCCCACTACAATAGTGCCAATTTCACCAAGACATATTAAATTAAACCCCTAATTATAAGAGAGGTATAAAACTAAAATCCGCTATAATGCTTCTGGACGAGATTTGAGTTAGTAACACCTTTGGAAACCTCATAAAATTGTTTTAAAATGCTTGGCTAGTTTCGTACCAAAACCCGCTAAAGCATACAGAAATCTACCCACCAAAAATAGATTAAAAATCAAAAGCAACTATAACAGTGCATACCAGTACAAAAATCCGATTATCCGCTTAAACGATTTTGTATCCTGTGATATTTGAAAAGTATGTTTTTGTGAGTTTTGATTCTGTACCCTGAGGTTTGGAGTATTTGAGAATATGTTATCTCTCTCGTTTTTCCTGTCAATGAATGAGAACGTATGATATTTTAACAAGCCGTCATCAATGCACATTGTATTTAAGATCCGTTTCGAAAAGTGTCCAAATCTCTAGTACAATCCAAGTATATTTTTTTATTTTATTCAAAGACCGAAAAGACAAAGAAGTGGGTACCACTGAGAGGAAGGATGCTGGTCTTTAGGTTATAACAAATGTGTCTTTATATGGACAGTGTTCTTATGATTCCCAGTTTGCAAGGTTTAAACTAGTTAACTACTATTCATTTCAAGATAGAACGACTAATCAATGACAACTCCAAAACTATTTGTTTAGAACAAAATTCACATATTCCTTCATAAATATTAATAGCCTAAAATCCTGTACCACTTCCTGCATAATATAAACAATTAATATTTAATTATGTAATAAATAAGTGCTTGAGAACTGAAATCCCCCCCAACTATTTGTTATGCGGGTTCTTAACGTTTTGTTATTGCTGAGTTTGGCTCAAAACGCCGTCGCTATTGCTGAGTTTGGTTTAAACGCTCTTATTGCTGCGTTTGGCTTAAAACGCTCTAGTTACTACGGAGTTTGGCTTAAAACGCTCTAGTTCTTACTGAGTTTGGTTCGGTTTAAACGCGTCTCCTACTACCGTGTTCGGCGTCTCGGCTTATCACCAAGGGGCAAACAACATTGATATCTTTAATTGCGTACTGTCAATTGCTTCTATATGTCGCGAGTGGCTTGAGTTATTCAGTTATGATACGTTCCGAGTTCTAATCAACAAAATGCCGTTGAGATTAAATGGAAAGCGAAATCAGGTTAGTTTTGTTTACTTGTTTTGTACTCGACTATAGCGTAGCCAAAAGGAAGAGATTTTGAGTGTATATTATTATGTACAGGTCTTTATGTTTTCACCTTAGTGCACGATCTATTAATTCGATTTTAATGAATGAAGTATCAAATGATTAGTAAATACTGTCCCGGGTAAGTAACATTATTCGCGTAGACTGCCATAATTTTTGATTATAAGTTATTTAAAACACGTATTTTATACAAAAGTTTGGAGTGTTTTTTTATGAAAAACGAATGTGTTTTTCTTTAATTATTTTCTTGTTTCTTGTGTAAATGTACCTAGTATGTATATTTATCCGCTTCTTCTTCTGCGTGGATTTGAGTACGTAATACAAAACATTTGGCTTTTGGCTAAACTGTCTGACTGTATGGTTAAATACTTAAAAAACTCAGAGCCACTCAAGTCACATGCTGTTCTTCCTTGTCAGACGATCAATTCTTCAAGGTGCGTTGTCCTAACTACATAGATATAACTTATAAGTATAACATTTGTTATTCTAACTCGGGGTTTGAACCTGTGACCTACGGTGAGCTACTCGATACACTGTGCCATGGAGGCGCTTTTCTATTTTATTTATTTATTTATTAAAAAACACGAATTGACAGTATTTTTTATGACACAACATAAGTTTTACCGTGTACCACAGGCCACCATCATTATACTTTATTAATTTAATTATAACTTACTATCAGACCCGTGCTCACTTCGTTCGAAATTCATTTTTATATACTAGCTGACCCGCGCCCACTTCGTGGAGCATAGAAATAGTTTGTGATGAACCGTTTAAGCCTTCCTGGGACTTCCACGAATATTTCATGACTAAAAATAGCCGAATCGGTGTAGCCGTACTCGAGTTTTTTGCGAGACTAACGAACAGGAATTAATTTTTATATATTATACGAGAAGAAGAAGGTAAATAGACATAATATATCTGTTATTGTAACTTTATCTATACTTATACTTAATCATTGGCTACAACTTTAGATCTTATAGTAGCTACAACGCATATTATAGATATTGTTTTTATTAATAATCTCTATTTGTCAATTCTTTTATGATAATGTGATGACACGCATACATACAACTACAGTAGTAAATTAACTATGTTTTAACAGCAGGTGGGATAGCTAAGCTACTGAGGTAACATTATGAGAATTAATTATCAAAATTACACGTGTATTCAAAACCGGGTATTATGTTGACGAAAATACGTAGATAATACTAGTTAACTACAATTTGTGTGGCATCGAAACAGCGCCCCTAGTGCCAAACTATTAGCAACTAATTCGATGCCATACAAATTGTAGTTAAAAAAATTTTTTTTTTTTTTTTCGGAAGGAAACTTACTAATGGCATTTAAGCCGAATTAATTGCATCGGTCTAGAACTAGTCATAGCTAGTTGTTTGGGAAAGAGGGAGAGTGGGGGGGGGGGTGTTGCCCCCCCTACATCACCCGGGTGATGTATTGGTCGGTTGGGGATAGCTACGTGTCTGCTATTATTACGATTAGGACTCGGGTCCTGTATGGCTAGGGGTCCGACCCCTTCCTCACTCTCTGACGAGTGAGGTAGCTCGCGCGCGGTAGCCAGAGCTAACGGCGGTCGTATTGTCGCGATAGTGTTGCTCGGACAATTGTTAAGAGGAAACAGCACGATTGAGAGAAATACAAAATAGATGTTTATAAAATCTATTGCTGTCTCGCAGTGCCTTAGCTAGCCAGCACTAGCGCGATAGAGACAACTGCAACTTGAACTGAAATTACCTATTAAAGGTACCAGAAATCGTACCAGAAAAGTACCAGAAAACGTTTAGGGAAGCCCTGTTTCCTCCTCCAAAACTTAACCGATTTAGGGCGTGTTCCTTTAGGCGCTCTTTTTACTCTGAACGCTCAGATCATTCATATGCTAGTGGAACGACTGACAGATGTCAAAATTTAACATTTCCTTTATATTCCATAAATTCTATTTATATTTTAAATTAACAATAATAACTACATTAAAAAAGAATCTAGAATAAATTTGCTCGATCCATAATTTAAAAATAACATCGAGATCAGTGAAATCTCTGAAATCTAAGTAAACGTCAAAAACAAGATGGGTAAAAATATGCAAAATGGCGTGATCATTCTAAGCGTTTTGAACAGTTTTTGACAGCTGACAGCTGCATCTGGAACACGGGGTTAGATATTCTTTCATTATATACTAAAAAAGGCTTCAGCTAGGTATGTTTTGATTTTATTGTATAATGCAGTCAAATTTGTTTCCCGGGTGTTTAAACACAGCAAAAATTTGGTATTTTTTTAGATTTTTGAACGTCCATATCTCCTTGAATAATTCATAATATATTAAAAAAAATTGGTTAAGGTTAAGTTTTGGTGGAGGAAACAGGAAACCCTGTATCCTCCTCCAAAACTTAACCGATTTAGACATTCTTTTCTGTATTAGCTAAAAAAAGGATTGAGCGAGGTTTATATTTTTTGATTTTGTTCTATAATGTTGTCAAATCTGTTTCCTGGATGTTTAAACATAGCGGAGAGTCTGGCCATTTTTTTTAGGTTTTTGAACGTCCATATCTCTTTAAATAATTGATTTATTAAAAAAAAGAAAAATAGGGACGTACAAACAATATACATAAATATTCAGGAAAAAGTTTTTTAGTCTAGCAGCACTATCCAGGGAGGAAACAGGAATGCCGTAGACCCCTATTTCTGTATGGAAAAAATTTCGCAGTGTTTCCTCTTAACTTCCTCACCGTGAGCAGTGACAAAAACTCGCACTAGGCTCACTGTTCAATTAATTATCATTTGTTTGTGGTTAATTATTGAGACGTGTGTGTTACAACCGCAAGTTACAATGTTGTTAAGTCGTGTAGCCAAATAATATCAGTACTATCAGTTTTCAGGGCTATGTTAATAACTATCTTACCCGTGCTCACTTCGTTGAGCATGGAAACCGTGTAAACCTTCCTGGAACTTCCACGAATATTTCAAGACCAAAAATAGCCGAATCAGTTCAGCTGATCTCGAGTTTTAGCGAGACTAACGAACAGCAGTTGATTTTTATATAGCCTATGTTACTCAGTGATAATGTAGCTTTCTAATGAAAAAAGAATTATTAAAATAGGTCCAGTACTTTTTGAGTTAAGTGTTTGTAACATACAAAAAAAAAATCTTTCCTCTTTATAATATTAGTGTAGATGTAGATGTAGACAAACGGTTTAACATATAGGTATTATTATTATTTTTTTGGAGATAGTCATACATAGGGTTGCCATTTCTACAGTTTGACGAACAAGGACATGAAAAACCCGGATTTTAGAGCCCGGTACCCGGACATGTGGCATACGACAATCGTAGTCGGTTGTCGCGAGTGGCCCAAGAGTTACATTTTTTAAACCCGGACTACAAATTAAACCCTGCCCGGATGTTCGCCGGATGGAAGTCCGGTCCCTATAGAGGTGAACCGGCCGGTCGGGGGAGGAGTGGCCTGTGTTTTGACAGATCCACCAAACATAACGGCTGATGGCAATCCGCAAGTGGTTTTGGTGGGTAAACCGGCCGTAGCGAGCCGGGAGTCCCACATACCTCTAGGGGACCCTCCCGGGTGGATTCGTAATGAATTTCCCTTGCGACAAAAAAAAGGGTTAAGAGCGGCATTATAATCCGCATAAATTTTTATAAAGACGATAAAAAATATAGTACCCTTTTTTCGCTACTGTTGTTGCGCCTCACCCGGGATCGAACCTGGGCCCTGAAGTTGGAAAACAAAATTTAAGGGATTTGACATTTCCCAAAAGACAGGTTTCCCAAATGATAAGCGAATTCGTATGCTAGCGATATTTGTGTCAAATCCTATGTTATTTGGGTTTCGAACGCAAGTGATAGTAGCGGTGGCATCTTGAAAATGAAAAATCTTTTATTTCCAAATAGGTTGGAAACTAACATTTTTAGAAATGTCCTACCACTATGACCTACTGGTTCAAGGACTAACCCGGCGAGAAGAACCGGCGTAAGAAACTCGGGATGTACGCTCGGATCAGGTGCCTTACTCTCCAAACTGATTCCGTTTTGATTAAGATTCTATCGTGCCGGGTACTTCCTAATAAATTGACGTTTGTTTATTTTGATTCTCAATCGATTGATATGGTTGGGTTAGGTTAGGTTAGTACAAGTTACGATCTAACGATTTTCTTTATCCTGATTAGTTCCAAAGTAATCCACCAAATAAAATACTATTGAATTGTCGGCAGTAAGCCTGCTGGGCCCTTCACTCCTCATAAACGTTTTACAACACGGTTACCTGCGTTATTTTGCGATTACGTATTTTTATCGTGGTGATAAGGTGAGATAAGAGGCGGACAGGTGTAGTTACCTCTGTATGTCAGTGTGGGAAGGTGAACTATATTAGTTAAAAAACTATAATAGTTAAACCATACTAGGTTTATAAGTGGTCAATACCATCTTTCTTTGAAAGTTTTTGATAGTAGTCTTGTGTTTATATCCTTTGTGAGTTTTGATTTCCTTTTGTGATATATTTGGTGATAGGATATCGGATTCTTATGTGTTTTGAGAACTGTTAAGTTAGTGGTAGGGACTACAGTAGCCAGAGTAGTGTTAGTGAAATGATGGCTGAAGATGCTTTGGAAGCGCAGCAGAATGGCCGTCTAAAGGTAACCTTAACTTAAATTAAGGTCTACGCGATCTATACGCGACTGTTTCCTCACTAGACAATGCCACTAGAGTAACTTTTTTTTCCTGAATATCTACAGGTGTCCCATGATTCATATACAAAGCCGAATATAGTTCTGTCTGTTCTTTTGTGACTTTTATGGAGATCTTTAATAATAATAATATATAATAGCTCCCCTCACCGATTTCGATGTCGGTAGCCGATTTCATTGAAACCAGGCCAGCTACGCAGGAGTTATTTTATAGTGCCCAAGTGTGTGCGCAATACACAGAAGCACTCTCTCTTCCTTTTACTCTCATAACCCAGTGGGTCGGTAAACCGACACGACTAGCGAGAGATCAGGCGCAGGACCGACTTTTTACATGTCCATCCGACGCATGGATCATCTTTCTAGTCAGACAATCAGGTGATCAGCCTGAATTGTCCTAACCAAACTTGAAAACAACATTATTTGTTGTTCCAACGCGGGAATCGAACCCACGACCGGGAGCGAAGCTCTGAACCACTAGACCACGGAGGGGGGGGGGGAGAGATCTTTAATCGTGATTTGTCGCGTTATGGTAAGTAATTTATATGAGGTGCCAAAACAAAATATACTCTACCATCCATCCATGCCATCCGTCCGGGTTTCCCCGGATTTGTCCTAGTTTGAAAGCCGTCCGGGGAGCGTCCGGGTGGGGTTTAAGTTGTAGTCCGGTTGAAACCCAGACTACAACTTGCCCAGATTTTAATCAAGATGTAAGTTAAGGAAAAAAGTATTAAAATGTCCGGGGTGAAAGCTCCAAAATCCGGGGAAATAACGCTTCCGGTCCTAGGAGGCAGGTTTCAGAGATGGCAGCCCTATCTTCACACTATATTCGGCTTGGTGTATAGGAACTGTGGGACCCACTGTATGTATACTATTAGTACGTCCATATTTTTTCTTTTCTTCATAAATTCATTATTAAAAGGTTTTTGGCTGTTTTTATACATCCAGGAAAAAAATTTGGAATATATTTTTAAAAAATACAAGCCTTTTTTACTTTAAAATGAAAAAAAGTACCTAGATCGGTTAAGTTTTGGAGGAGGAAGAGGGAGTCTTCTAATCGTCAATTTCTCGTGCTTTTAATAGATAATTTCAGTTAAAGCTACAGTTGTCTTTATCGGTTTGATGGAGCAATTGCGGGACAGCAATAGATATAAATACCTAGTTTGCATTCCTCTACCCCGTGGTGTTTCCTCTTAAGAGGAAACACCACGAATTTTTTTCCATACAAAAATAGAGGTCTAGGGGATTTCTATTTCCTCCCTGGATAATACCTCTAAAGTAACTATTTTTTTCCTGAATATTTATGGATATTGTTTGTACGTCCCTATTTTTTCCTTTTTTTAATAAATTAATTCTTTAAAGAGATATGGACGTTTAAAAACCTAAAAAAAAATGGTCAGACTGTCCGCTATGTTTAAATATCTAGGAAACAGATTTGGCTACAATAAACAACAAAATCAAAAAATAGGAACCTAGCTCAATTCTTTTTTTAGCTAATACAGAAAAAAATATTTAAATCGGTTAAGTTTTGGAGGAGGAAACAGGAATCCCCTAAACGTCGATTTCTGGTACTTTTAATAGGTAATTTCAGTCCAAGTTGCAGTTGTCTCTATCGCGCTAGTACTGGGTAGCTAAGGCAACGCGAGACAGCAATAGATTTTATAAATACCTATTTTGTATTTCTCTCAACCGTGGTGTTTCCTCTTAAATGCGCGTTTCGTCGCGTTGCTCCATACAGCGTGTAGGTCCGGGGGCCTTACCACGATTATAGCAGTAGCTGTGCCCGCGACTTCATTCGCGTTGTTGTCGGCAACACTATCGCGATTATCTTTTGATTGCTCACGTTGGTTTTTTTTATTATGATTATTAAAAAGGAATAATTCTTTCATACATATTTTTTGAATAACTTAAACCGTTTATGCAGCGCACGCAACGAAAGTCCTTAAATGTGAATAAATTTTCCCGTTTTTGCAACATTTCTCACTAACGCTTCGCTCCTATTGGTCGCAGCGTAATGTTATATAGCCTAAAGCCTTCCTCTATAAATGGACTATCCAACAAAAAATATTTTTTCAAATTAGACCAGTGGTTCCTGAGATTAGCGCGTTTAAACAAACAAACAAACTTTTCCTCTTTATAATATTAGTATAGAAGTATAGATAAAAACGCGACACGGCCGACTGTAGAATATAGTCTATAGTGGGTTCATAGTCGCAAACAATGTAATACTTCTATAAGGCCTCGTGGTAAAGCCCCATTGCACATACTAAGGCTTAAGTCACACTTGCATAGAATCTAATTGTCATATTTTTCACCTACAGCATAATATTTATATGTATTTTTCTACGAATCTACTTTTCTACTCCATTGAAGCCATTCCAATGCCAAAAAGCAATTAATTACAATATTTAGAAGATAAAGAGACTTTTAAACATCATATTATTGGTACTATATATACTATGAATTGTATTATGAATGACATATATACAATAAAGTTTGTGACAATATTTTAGGGTGTGTATTTGCCTCCTCTGTAGAGTATACTGTGAAAGTCCTAGCGTTGAAAGACTTACTTTTGACTTTCACGTTTGTATGAGTAATGCCCCTACATCACAATTTTTTCCAAACAATAATTAAAAAAAAAGTATCCATACTCACCCTAAAGTATTATCACTCATTATGTTATAGCCTATATAATATATGAATAATATCATTATTATTTTCATTAACATATACAAAAATATACTACGTATAAGGAGAAGAGTGGTACTATAGTAGATATCATGAATAGCTAATACCCACATTACTCGTCATCCCGAAATAGATAACCACCAATTCTAGGAGTTATTGATACTTCCTGTATGGACGGTATGATGGGATCTGAGATGCCGCCATTGCGTTTAATATAGTCAGGGTTATACGTTGTTTTCACTTGATTAGTATCAAGCAAATTTTTCGTGAGTACCTTCATTTTGATGCCCAAGAATTTCTTGGACGGAAATCTTGTTTGTGGTAGCTAACGGAGATAGCAAGAATTAAATTTTTTGATAAATCTCAAGATAACGATCTAAATTATCCGAATAAATATGTGTCCTACAAAATCTAAGGTTTGATCAAAGACTTCCCTCTTGCCAACTTGTATCGATAACGAGATCATCTTAAATTATTAGTAACCAGCTGATTTTGTTTTTATTACTATGGGAATATTAATGTAATTCAACAGGAATAACAGTCCTACAAATTGCGTGGTACGTTATCCCGGTCCTACGCTCGAAAGTTGAGATTTTTTTTAATCCTTGCTAACTCCGTTAGCTACCACAATCGAGAGTTCCGTCCAAGAAATTATTGGACGTCTCATAAAAATGAAGCCACACAAGAAAATTAGCTTGATACAAATCAAGCGAAAACAATGTATGGGGAACCCTGACTAATATAGCTAACTACTATCAACCAAAAATATTTTCTATTCAAGTATTCAAAAATAATACCTCATATTACAACCCACTAGTCAGAATGTGTCGTGCCTATAACGAGTTAGCAACTGCAAATTCGGACGTAGATATTTTCTGTAAATTCTCGCAGTATAAAAAAACAATAACTGAAATAATGAAGGCCAAGTATTTGCAACCTCCCGTGACAAACTCGTAATAATAATAAAAAAAATCCTCCAATCTCGTTTCTCTATCATTTAGATTTAAATTAGTTAAGTTTAGTGTTGTTTTAATCTTTTTGCATCCACAAGCTAATATTAACCGCAGATTATTTAATTACTGTATGTACCCTATTAATAAGTTAATAATTTAAATTTAATCATGCAACCAAACATTATTTAGCTATGTATACTTTTTTGGGTTGCCGTCTAGTATAGCCAATAAGCTTAGTGTTTAATCTGTCACGCAATGACTGTAACCTGTTTGTGTACTAAATATAAATAAATAAATAAATAAATAAACCGTACAAATGTCAAAATAATCGGCAGGCATTGATGACATTGCTTATGAGTAAACATCTCACTGCATTCTTAACATGCATTGACTAAAGTTATCGATGGTTTATTTTGTTTTTATTTTTACCCGACTTCGCCAGAAGGAAGCTAAAATTTGTGTTTATTCGTGCTTCGTGTTTACTGTAAGAGTGACACTGGGTTTATCAAAATAAAAATGCAAATTCGACACTAGTTTCGACACTAGTGGGTTCATAGTCGCAAACAATAATCATTGTATTGTATTCGCATCACTAACTAGTCTATGTTAACTAGTTTATAGTAAATTAACGTTTGGTTAAAAATAAAAAGGGAATACTATATAACTGTACCCTTCGCTTGGGAGTCGAATCGTAATATCTATTTTAAAATAGTCGCAGCAACGAATCTAAAACTGTAACTGTCAAAACATTCTTATGTTCACTACAAAATCTTTCGGTGTTGGATAAAAAAGCGATGATATCGAAAATGTTTTTTTTTTTTTGCATTTTCTGATTACTATTTGGCCTTGACATTTCCGTATCTTACTTATGTTAATAATTTGTTGAATACTTAATTTGTACTCGACATATATGATTTATAAACTCAATCTGATCCTATTTACAAAGTTACGTCTATTCTATGCGATAGCAATATGCATGCATGAATGACAATTCAGATATTTAATAAAACTGAACAAATCAAAATCAAAAATTTTATGTTTTAAATGAACCTTAACAAGCTATTTTCGTAAAGTCAACAAAAAGGTTAGCACTGGTTCAACCGTAGCCCGCCGAGAAGAACCGGCGTTATTTTTTCTATTTTTTTTGCGGCGTAAGAAACTCGAAAATATAAAAACGTTACTTTGAAACATTGTTATTTATGCATTTTTATGTTGTTAATGCATGTTATTTAAACACTACTAGAAAAAAAAAAACCAAAAAAGTTATCAAATACCTAAGTAATGCCATAAACCAAAATGGACACCAATCTGATCTACCGTGAGTTTTTGAAGTTCGAACTTAATATAACCATTTACTTCCACCGCTTATTACTTCCAAAGGATACTATAAATATGTTTTACCTTCACCGAAAATTGATTGAAATCGATATAGTTGTACGGTTTCCCGCCGAGACCGTACAACTGCGGGCCAACGCGGCCTGGGGTCAGCGAGCAATGAGAAGTGTGAACACCGAATAGCTGTAATTGGTTTAAGGCTATTAAAATTTGGTGCTGACGTAGATGAGTTCGCCGCTAGGGGCGCTAGTGCAGCATGAGGTCTTCGTAATGTCAGATGTTGCAACGTGTCATGTTTCGAGCTTATTCGTTATTATGATATATTTTTTATTTATAATATTATTATTATTTTAACTAAACGTCGCAATTCGCATGCTTGGCGCAGACTAAGCTGGGATAACCAAACAGTTTTTTCTTTTTTTTTTATTTAATCACAGGAAATTCTACAGCTAAAAATTCACAATTACTTCAAAGCTATAGCATTAGAGAGCCAATTACAGAATTTCGCGTATAGGAAATAGATTTTTATTTTTATTTTTAAATGAGAGTGTCAGCTAGTAAAGTTTAAAATTTATACACAGCAAAACACATAAAATTAGTAAGTACAACAGGTAAGTTGATTAGGAAAGTGACGTTACCAACAGTATATTCATATCAAAGTTCTAGTAGAACCAAGACAACAGAGGACCGCCAGGAGTGCTACTTACATTCAATTACAGTTAGGTACATATACAACATAAAAAGGTTATATAAAGAAATCGGTGCCGCCTCACTGTCGCAATACTTGAGCAAAATAAGTCAACGTCCACGTTGGACTTGTTACTCTGAATTTTGTTAAAATTGGTGGACGCTCGCCTCAAGTAAGTATTTTGCCTATAATTGGTACGCGCAATAGGTAAGTATAGCAGTGCTTTGGATCGGGTCCTCGTAGGTACATTAAGTTTTATCTCTTTTAAAAGATTTGGGCAGTCTATTTTATTCCTTGCGATTTTAATTAAAAAGACAATATCTGCTATTTCTCGCCGTTTGCTAAGAGGTAAAAAATGGTTTTTTTTGCATAACTCAAAGTAGTTAAGGTAATGATATGGATAATTTAGCCGGTAACAAAGAAATTTGATAAATCTTCTTTGAATATTTTCTATTCGAGAAATATACACTTCATACATTGGGTTCCACACCTGAGATGCATATTCAAGAATACTACGTACAAAGGTGCCATACAAAATTTTAAAAGTTTTAGCATTCTTAAAATTCTGACATAGTCTCATTATGAAGCCCAATGCATTGGATGCTTTGGTGACAATACTAGTAATGTGTTGGTCGAATAAGAGTTTGCTATTGTGAATGACGCCTAAATCCCGGATCGAGTTAAAATATATATACGCCTACAACTCGTGTGATCTGTGTCAGTCAGTAACCAAAAAGGAAAAGCTGTTGGTTAGCTTGTTATGGTTGTGTTATAGCGTTAGATGGAAGAGATATCATTCAGATGGAAGCTATATCACACAAATGGAAGAGATATCACTCAGATGGAAGCTATATCACACAGATGGAAGAGATATCACTCAGATGGAAGAGATATCACTCAGATGGAAGAGATATCACTCAGATGGAAGAGATACCACTCAGATGGAAGAGATATCACTAAGATGGAAGCTATATCACACAGATGGAAAAGATATCAATCAGATGGAAGAGAGGAACTCAACTTCCACACGGGAGAAGTAGACGCGCACCACCAGCTACATCGTTAGACCGTAGAACGACACGTACGGCAATGAAAATCGACAATGTCTTCAGGGACAGGAACATCGCCTAGAACTTACCCTCTTTCCCGTGGATGTCGTAAGAGGCGACAGAGGGAATACGTATCCAGGAAACAGGAAACGGGCAGCAGCGTTAACTCTGCGCTCGCCAACCCGCCTGCCAAGCGTGGCGAATATAGGCTAATCTTTTGCACGCTGTATACGTAAAATATAAATTTCTTAAGTGAATGATTAAAATTAACTAGCGCAATTCTTGAGGTATGTTTTATTCGAAAAGTATCTGCAAACATTCAGAGAATTTTAGAGAAAACCAAATTTGAAATTTTGAAATAATGTAGTTGTATTTATGGTGTGTACTAGACTAGTCATTATTATTTACTGGCCAATCAGGAAAATAGATAATCGACCAATTGGTTGGCGGCATGCGTTTGACTTCAATGGTACCTGAGCATGCGCAAACAAAAGTAACTCTTTCAGCGTTTGATACTTTCATAATTAAATTTATCAAGGGATTTATACTCATCCTTAAATATTATCACAAATTTATTTTACACGTTGTATTTATCATGATTATCAGATTCTTATGCAAATATGAATACTTATTTATAATTTTTTTGAAGACATTCGTGGGAAAGAAGCACATGTTTATAACGGATGTAATAAAGAAATCATTGCCTCTGATTTGAAAAATAGACCAAATGATTGCACTCCAAAAATTTACCCAAATAAGTATTAATATTAATATTTAAGCGCCTAAACATTATGTAAATAGAAAAAAAACAAATAATAATTAGTAAGAGTCCTTTTTTTACAAAAAAAATATCCCTACCGGGTACAACTTACAGTAAGTACACTAATTTTTAATACTACTTGTGGCTACGATTCCGTAGCACCCTCTACGAAGGAGTTGCAAAATTTGGACTCGAAGTCGACTCGAGTCCACCTAACCTAACTTCATAAGGTTTTATTTTTTTTGTGTTGTTTTATGCGTCATATTTCAATCCATCGTCGTGTGATATTTGTTATCTAATTTCTAGTTTCCGCCTCTGATAATTTTATCTTATAATTTGAATATTAGATATTATAATGTATTTGTGTTGAATTGTAATGTTCGGAAATATTATTATGTAAATCTGTCATTTGATAGCACCATCATCCATGTAGATGTAGGAACGTATCATCGATAATTACTTACCGACAAAAAACGAGCGGTGCCGTTGTGAAGCGGATTAATTTAGTTGGACGAGCCCTTATAGGATTACTGTAAGCCTGTCCTTAAGTCCGTGGTTTACGGCTAATGATCAGGAGCAAGGTTGCCGCAATTCGCACAGGGCTCGATCCGGAGCACCGCCAGTCGCAGAGCGAGCGACGCCGGCCCAGCATGTGGCCCGTGGCCCCCACCCCGACCCCCGCGCTGGCCCCCGCGGCCCCCGCTCAGGCCCCCGCGGCCCCCGCGCCCTCCCGCCTCAAGCGCACGCTGCAGACGCTCCGCTCGCCGTTCCGCGCCGGCTCACCCTTCCACATATCGTCGCTCAAGCGCACCGCGTCGACTAAGTCGTCAGTATCCGAGAGCGGCCCCGCGCGCGCCGACCGCACCATGCGCAAGAAGAACAAGAAGCGCGCAGACGCGAGCGCCTCGCGCGCCGCCGACCCCGCGCAAAATAAGCCGACCGGCCTGCTCGGTAGGATGGGTAGTATCGGGAAAAAACGCGGCGAAAGTGCGTCGTCGGCCGACGAGCCGAGCCGGCCCGACGAGCGGCCCGCCGAGCGCCCCGGCGACGCCGACGAGCGCTCCGTCGACTCCGAGGTGCCGTCGACGAGCGCCAGCGAGGGCCGCGGCACGCCCGAGCCGCCGCCCTTCTCCATCGCGGTGGACCACCCGGTGGCCGTGCGCGCCTTCACCAAGGAGGCGTGGCGGCGCCGCAGCAAGACGGAGATCGCCAAGCCGGTGGAGGAGCCGAGCCCGGCGGGCGCGCAGAAGCGGCGCATCGCCTTCGTGGCGCAGGCCTCCATGTACCAGTCCGAGGAGCCGGCCGAGGAAGACGAGGAGGGGGACGACGGGGGCGAGGTGGGGTCGCTGGAGGAGGCGGTCGCGCTGGCGCGCCAGCGGCTGGCCCGCGCGCACTCGCAGGAGCGCGAGGACGGCGACATGCCGGCGTACGGGGACCTCATCGAGCCGGACAAGGCCGGGAGCGAGGAGGTGAGTGCCGGCAGCTGGCGCCAGTCGCCGAGTGCTAGCGGTTGGCGCTAGTCGTGCGCGCGCCATGACCTTCGAGGAGGCGGGCGACGAGTGTTACCTCACCGTGTGCGAGTGCTGCGGGTTCAGCGCCGAGACCGCGCTGCTCAGCCCAGTAGGTTCACAACATACTAACGGCCGCCAGCATGCCCGTAAGTACATACGGCTGTGTGTGCGCACCTCACTGTAGGCGCGGGGTAGGTCAGGAACATTGCACCTACTTTTAATTTAAACCTTTATTTGTGCTGGACCTTTAAATTAATGCGGTGTCAAGTATTTTTTTTTCAACTTGAAAAAAAATTCTATACGGCTCCGCGTGTGCGCACCTTTTCTATTTGCGGGATAGGTTAGGAACTTTGCTTGCCTTTAACTAATATTTAGTTTTGGCTGGCCCTTAATTAATGCGGTGTTTTACTTCTATTTATTGAAGCGGACAAAAATAATTCCAAAGCCGGCGTGAATCAAGAAATACCTGTTGATAATGTCACATCTACGTGGCTGCAAAAATATTATTTAAAAAAGTATATATATTTTATGTAAAGTGAATTATAAAAGTGTTATTTTTTTTTCTTTAATTACATTTAGGTGTTTTTATCACCTACATTGGCAACTTTGTTGAAACGTGACAAGTTGAGTTAGGTGGTTGTTTTCTAACGGTATAAGAGTTCGATAGGTAGTAAATAAAACTACTAGTTAATAAGTGTTTTATGCTAATCCTGTTATAAACGTGAAATTTTTAACTTTTTGTGAATTCACGCAATATCTAGTGAACCAATTTTGACGTTAACTCTATTAAGGTATCTTGTAGTTTAGGGTACTTGTTACTCCGAATAAGTACAGTGTTCCCTATACTTACGCGGATGGAGCCCGGGACAAAAACTAGTTGCCTTGTTAATTTATTTTTTTATAAAATTCGTTTACAATACGTGAGTTACATTGTTTTTATATTTTTTTTTTAATCTTAGTAGCAGATAAGTGGTAATGTTATAAATCAAAAACATAAGCTAAGTATACCTACTACTTATTAGTAATGTTAAACCATGATTGATTTTAACAACAAGGATATCTAAAAATAGTGGTGCATCTTCTAGAAGCATGTTTTTTTTACGTTATGTTCGTTAATACATGTGCGTTTACTGCAGATGTCAACATTTGTTTAGGTGTTGGGGACTCCCAGATGTCACACAAAAACTAATATTATGTTATATTTTATACTCACTATTAGGATGTTCAAGTGTAAAAAAAATTTAATTTCGTTACTTCCTAGTTCCTACCTACTATTAAAAATCGCGTGTGTTCCAATATTTTTTTCATTAGTTTTGAGTGTTTGATTTTATAACAACAGAAATATATAATTTGTGAAAATTTTAACTATTACTTGTAACTACTTTGTGCTTTTAACTAGCTATCTCAGTTCTTACGATTATAAAATAGTTGACAGACAGACAGCGAAATCTAAGTATGATCATGGACTAATAGTTATTAAAATACTAGGCATTTATCTTTTTTGTACGAAACCCTAAAAAAAATAGCCAAGTGCGTGTCAGGCCACGCCAATATTACAATTCTGTAGTCATTTGTAAATTGGTAAGTGCAACAGGTATGTGGTAAGTGGTAATTAAGACTAATCGAGTAAATTAACTAATTAGATGTGTCACAGACTGGCTTTTCTTTCAAGAAAGTTAAATGTTTCAAGGCCATTAAAATTACACTTCAAATATTTTAAATAACTATTAAGCCACCATTA
The DNA here is from genome assembly GCA_905187575.2 of Celastrina argiolus. Lineage (NCBI taxonomy): Eukaryota > Metazoa > Arthropoda > Insecta > Lepidoptera > Lycaenidae > Celastrina > Celastrina argiolus. The sequence goes on from LR994585.1 coordinate 17,626,586, forward strand.
TACTCAAATGTTGTTCATCAAATATTAAAAACAAAAATTTGTTTGTTTAACCGTTATTGTGTACATTTTAGAGTCATTTGTATTATTTTACCCGACTACGGCGAAGCCAAAAAGAGGTGTAATAATGTTTGTTCCACCGTAGTGCCAGTGGCGTAGCTAAGTGGGCAAGGGCCCCGGTGCATAGAGAAAGAATTGGACCCTCACCGCCCCTTTCCACGTAGCTCGAACTTTTTTTGCCCTTAAAAATGATAAATAGGAATAATATTGGATATAGGAGGCAGTGTGTTGAACTATTTAGTAGGCAAATTTTTTATTTGTAATTTATGTGTAAGTTTGTTTGTTTTCCAAATAAAATAAAATAGGCTAAATCCATACGTCATCTCTATGAGGGGTAGACTCGCTGTTTGATAAAAGGCCCTTTGAGGTCCGGGGCCCTGGTGCACTACCATGCCTAACTATAGCTATGCCACTGCGTAGTGCCAGCTGATCCGATTTTAATTAAAGATTTGTCAATAAATTCGTATACCAACTGAACTGTAGGCTTCAAGATCGCTATTGTCACTTAGGAAGTTCAAAAACAAAATGTATTGAGTTTGACATAACTTTAGCTAAATGACATACGAATTCGCTCGTCATTTAGCGAAGCTTATGTCAAATTCAATATTTTCCAACTTCGTAAGCGATAAATGGCGATGGCATCAGGGGGACTCCTATTCAAGATGCATCGCAATAGTCACTTAGGAAATTAAAAAAAAAATTATGGAATTTGACAAGGGTTTGAAATAAGTTTCGCTAACATGCGAAATCGTATGTCACAGAAAAAAAATATTCAATGGGTATTGGATGTCTTCTGCTAATTTATATCTACAGATGAGATAAAAAAAGACATGTGGCACTCGGGGATTGCCGCGGTAAAGCTATTGCATACTTACTTACTTATTGCATAACAACTTATCCGATACAACCAATGCCACCTATAGGCGAGTTGTTGAACTAAAGAGACAAGCGTGATATTTCAAAAAAGTCATTAAAAGTTCTGCTATTCATCGATAGATGGCAATAAAAAGTATCCGGTCGGAGTGGGGGGTGTTAGGTTATTTTCGTTACGGAATTTCTGGATTCGGTCTCCACGCTCAAGGCCCACGATAGAAGCTATGCAATAGCTTAAAAAAATTGAAATGCTCAATCATGTTGAAGACTAATAGGTATACTATATAAACTTATAATTTACGTTTTTTTTTATGTGGTTATAAGAAAGTATCATTATTCTGTAACCTTCAGTAACCGTAACAATATCTGTCGATTGTTAAGATTTGTATTGAATTACAGATCTGACTGATCAAGGTTACTTTGGTATTGTATTGAATGACCTATTCAGGTTTTGTGACAATAAAAAAATATAAAAAAACTAGGTAATTTAAATGTTCTTAGATTACTGGCTTTTAAATGAGCATTAAATGCACGTCTAATAGAAATAAAGAAAACAAAATTACTGTGACTTCACTATCTGTCTGTCTGTCACCGCGTTAACTAAACAGTGAATTATTTCCATAATTGATATAATCCTGGTGTTTATTTAAGGGCTGATTTTTCAATCGTCAGATAACTCTTATCTGTCGAATAAATAAGTGACTATGACATTTGTTTCATACAAAATCTGCCAAAGTCACATATTCATTCCTCAGGTAAAAGTTATCTGACAATTGAAAAATCGGCCCTAAGAACAAATAATAAAACCAAAATAAAAATAAAAGTTAAGGGGTACTTCCATTAAACAAAAGTTTATATTTTGTACGGATTCCTTCGTCATTGAGTCCTACTCGCACTTGGCGGTTTTAAAAGAAATTATAGTTCTAGTAGTTTTTTTTATTATGTGTATTGTTTTCTGTATGTCCATAGGCGGGTTCGTTCCAGGGATGAAATGAATGTGAAATTTCGGATACGGATACAAATATGGATATTAAATCATTTCGGATTATCCGTTTGTTTCGGATAATTTCGGTTACGAATATCAAATTTTGGTTTCCTTTTTACAGTAGCAAAACATTAATTTCAGATTCGGTTACGGTTACGAATAATTTATATTGGATATCCGATAGTTTCGGTTACGGTTATGAATAATTTATATTGGATATCCGATAGTTTCGGTTACGGTTACAAATAATTTATATTGGATATCCGATAGTTTCGGTTACGGTTACGGAGCTCCCAAACATCTCTGGTTCGTTCCATCAGTTATTTTGTCTCTATACTTACCATAAAACTAAGTATATTTTAGTAAACAGCCGTATCCTAGTTGCGAAACCTACATGAAAGATTATACGGGGTATCGCTTTACTCTGGCGTCTAGCGGTCACCTCCCCGCTGACAACCACTAACCAGTAACCACTGAATGCATTATATTCTGTTTAACAATAAATAACACTTCAATAATTAATAAATCAAATAATACAACTGTCAATTTCAAGTCGGCAAAATCTGCCACTTTCCTTAAGTGTACTGTGTAGGTGCTGTAGGCATGTTTAGGAAAGTGGCAGACTCGTTTAAATTACCTGATTATTTCTCCAAGATACTTCATATTTTGGTGACTTGTTACCTACTTCTAAAGCTTTTAGGAAGGGTAATTTTAATTGTAGGTGTTTGGGATTTGCGATGTTTATGAAAGTGGCAGACACTTGGTCGTTTGAACTGCCTGTTTTTTTTTATGTGACTTTTTACCTGTTTACTATGTTTTTAGGACGGGTAATTTTGGCTGCCAATGTATGTAACATGTTTCTATCGCCTAAACGAGTAATCCAAATTTAATGAAAAAATTTACAATAGGTTCGTAATAACAGGTAACGTTTGCTTTTTACGTCTACGGGTCAAAGTTTTATTTAAAAACATTGTGGTAATAAGATAAAATTACAACTTAGTAAAATACAATAACGTAGTAAAATATAATTTTATACTTTCTCAATTTTTTTTATCATAAACAATTAATTGAGTTACAAATAAACTGGCTTATTCAGAATAGAATGAACGTTATCTCATTATTCTATTGAACATAATGCAGTTTTGACTGACGTCTGATATCATTCGTTCATGTGACGGATTAGATAATAATGTAAAAGCAATTTCACTTAAACATTATTATTACGAATCGTTCGTGCTTAACCCACATCAAATTTACAATGTTCATCCGACAACGCCATAGTTTAGGGACAAAACTTTCACTAGATATTTATAAACGTGGTCACAAAAAACCTTTTATACCCCAAATCATAGACAGGTTTTAAATCTAAAACATGTGTAAAGTATACCAAAAGATGGAATGTCGCGGCCGGCTTACCAAGAACTTAAGGAAAAAAGTTTGGGGGCTTTAATTGTAATAATATTGCTTATTTGGTTTTTTGTGACTAAAAGGTTTGGCAAAAAAAAAATGTATCCTATGATCAAGATGGATGGTAATGAAATTCTTAGGTAAAACTTTATGAAAATACAGTTTTGTTTTTTTCGTGGTTTAAAGATTAGGTATTATTATACAATATCGTGTTATAAAAAACAAGTTCTGATAATAATTTTCTACTAACACTTCCATGTACGCAACATTTTATTCAAATTAAAACATTAAAAAAACATGCGAGACTATTAGAATTCCGAATTAGGTGAATGAAACAAAAAATATTTTTTTCAATTAATAGAATACTTTTTGTCAACCAGGGCAAACTAGTTTACCCTTAAAAATAAAAAGTTAACAGGCGACCGTCTTTATCGTGTGACCGATAATACACCGATAGTTCCAGTATAAAGTAGTCTGTTATCCGTCCGAGTTGTTCGATGATTGTGGACGTCACCTCAAGGCTGTTCGCAAAACACCTTCTCTTTAATTATTATTCTTTACATTTTAATTTTAAATGAAGAATATTTTTCGAATTATGCAAATGTGACATAATCGTATCGTTCGAATTTTAAATGAGTTTGCTACAGTGACTATATTTTTTTATTTCATTTTAGTGGCAAGTGAGATAAGTGAAGATCAAGAAGTTTTTTAGTGATTTGTGAATAGAACATGGCGCCTAAAATAAATAAAATAAATGGAGTAAGTTATGATAATGGTACTATCTTAGAAATAATTGTGATTATGAAACAAAGTTACTTTATTCTTTTATTGTAATGAGAATTTAACAATTTTGAATTGAGTAACTTTTATTAGTATTTACTAATGAAGAATATTTAATTATTTTAATTGACAGAAACATTTTAAATTGTAAAAGGTGTAGATTAAAATACACTTCTATTATGTAATAATATTTAATAATGATCATCAATCTTTTAAAATTTATTATTTTAGTAGGTATCCTTATGTTATGGTATCTTATGGTAACGGCAAAAACAATTGGATTCATAAATAACTAAAACGTATTTGAACAAATAAGCGTAATAATTTAACATAATGACTTTTTTGTTCTGCACTAATTACATTACATGCTTGTGACTTACCCAATGTGGCAATTACCAAATCTATATGAATGAGTGGCGTTTGTAATGTCTGAGTGTGTTTTTATATTTTAGGACTTTGAATCGATGTTCAGATAATCTTCTTACCATCTACTCGTATTTTACACACTCGAAGCGTTTACCGATTTTATTACTAAGACTTCTCTGGTATTCTGTCTGGCTGTCCGTCAGTCTATATGCTGGTTCTATTGAACCATGATAGATAGTTGAAAATAACTGTTTTTTTTATATTTTATGTAACCACAGATAATAATAATAGTGTTGAAACTGATAGTGGCTTGTCTATACTTATGATTAATGTTTCTGTAAATAATTCAAATATCTCTCTAAAACATTAAATAAATATGCCCGCTTCTAAAAATCCCAGCTAAAACAACAATTTCACCAGAAATTATTATTATTGAACCGTTCTTCAGTCCTTAAATAGTTATCGCAAAATATAATATAATGGATGATTCACTGTTTACCGGCACAAATGGAAATTCACTAGAAATATTGTTGTTGTAGGTTATACTGACATTATCTAGGAAACTCAACGTGTAATCATAGTCATTATCAACTCCCGCTTTTAGAACCATCATTGGAGGCTTGTTAATATGTGCATTAAACATAAATAGTTCTCAGAAAACAAATTACCTACATAAAGTAAAACTATTTTCGGTTGAGTTAAAAATGAAAGACATTTAGGTAATTATTGATTTAGGTTTAAAACTCTAGAGGCACGCCTATCTCTACGCCCAGGGCAACACTGTACTTTTGAGGGATAAAATTTAGCCTACGTTTTGCAATTTTATCCCAAGAGGTTTAGTAATTTTTGCCTGAAAGCTTTAACCTCAGATTTATAATAGTAGTAGGACATTATATTTGTGAATTAATATGGCTCAAGATTTACAGAGGTGGCATATTTTGCAGAAATACTGTATTGCAAGTGTATTTCTGCAAAATATGCCACCTCTGTAAATCTGCACTTAAACTTGGCCAATGTGGCAATTTTTCTGACTTAAGTAGGTATTTTAGGTTTATTTCTTCTGTTACGTAATTTATTTTTGAAGTTAGCAGCTAATACTAATCCAAAAGATTAGTTTAAGAGTTTACATCGATAATAACGGATACAGATAACACTTACAGTAAACAAACAATTATAAACTTACTAACAAGGTACATGGATCGATAAGTTTTACAAAGTATCAATATTGTTGCCAAGTGGATGTATCATATCTAAATAGGACAACAGTAGATTAATATTATACAAGAAATAAACATGTTTTCTATAATAAATCTAATGTATTTTTATCTAAATAGGTACTACATACGATATATGTACTTAATCAAATCTTTCAGAATAATAATTATTCTATATTTCTGAAATCTTTTCAAAAATGTTAACATCGAGGTGCATCTTTTCATCTTACAAACGATTAAAACATTAATTATTGTAGACTTGAATGGATGTAGCAAAATTGTAATTTCGAGAAAATTTCGTTCAAACTGTCACTTAAACATTTTGGAATACGTTACGTACGAATTTCTTAATTCGTACGTATACGAATACGAATACGAATTAAGTCTCATAATCAATGTACTTAATACGTTACTATACATAATATCCTAAAAAAATTTGTGACAGACTTAAGCAAAAAAAGTGACAGTTTAAACTGTCTTCATTTGTTTAAACTATTTTTTATTTAATCAAATGCGTCTACGTACTTCTGTTCGTATCCTTACGTTTCACATGTCTTAATTGAAACGAATTGACAGAATAGTAAATTTCAAAAATAATTCGTGAACACGTCAACAGTTTCTTGTTAATCCATAATGAAATCTCTAGATTAAAACATATCAAATTAATAGTATTACGAAGCCATGTAACCCAAACGAGCATCGAAATCCGATACCTGGGGCTATATGCTTTAAAGAAGATAGATATTGACACTTATCTGTAATTTAGGGTTCCGCCGGAGGGTTGAAACGAGACCCTATTACTATGACTTCGGTATCTGTCTGTCACCAGATTGTATCTCAGGAACCTAGATGTACTAGACAGTTGAAATTTTCACAAATTGTGTACTTATGTTAAGTAAAAAATACTAAATCAAAATGAATTTATATTTACGGGAGCTACCTTAATAAACGTGATTTTTTTGCTCATTTTTGCTCGACACGAGTATCAATAACGGCAATAGGTTAGGCACTTAATATATTCACAAAATACAGTTGTATAAAGTAAGTAAACTTTAATTATAAATAATACAATTAAAATAAATATTAAAGGCACTTAAAGAGTATTTTACATAAAGACGATTTATTCGGAAGATTCAACGGAACCCTGCCTGCACGAGACAGACGGCTAAGTCGGAAGGGTTTTTAATAGGTTTTTTAGATTTAACTGTGATAGTGTATCTATGTGTCTTGATACTTTGTAGGTTGTTATCATAAAGGGTCCCAGTTCATACGTAGACAAAGTCAACAAGAAAATAGTCTTGATCTATAATAATTGGTATGAATTGAAGATAATCGCTTCATAGTTCAGCTTCTACTAGTAGTTCTTTGTGCTAGTGATGTGACTCGAATTTATAATCCTGTTTCTAATTTCTACTCACTCCCACATCGTTTCTGGTGAATTATTGAAACCAGACCAGCCAGGAGATGTTTTATAGTGTCCAAGTGTGTGCTAAATGCACAGAGGCATCCCACACGATTGACGAGAGAACAGGCGTCGGACCGACTTTTTAAATGCCCACCCGAGGCATGGATGGACAGACAACCAGTTCAGCCTGCATTGTCCTAAGTTCGTAATAGACATAGGCGCCGCGTCGTGTACGACGCGCCGCGCCGGTTACGGACGGCGCCGCCGCCACCGCGCGATTGTCATTTGTTTCCTTATGAAAGTGCTGGCAATTTCTACTAGCTACTACCAGATTTGCGCCGTAGTGCCGGCGGTAAAACGTTGCAGCGCCGGCTGACTGCCTCGCCGCCGCCGGCAATCTTTGGCCGTCGCAAATGTCAACTAGATATACCCAACCTAACCAAACAACATTTTTGCTGTCCCAAAAGGTATAATTTATTTCCTTATGAAAATGCTGACAATTTCTACTACCAGCACGCTACACGACCGTGTATTTTTTATTACGGGTGAGGGACTGAAGATTCATACATATGTGCTACAGATATCATGCACGTTTGCATTAAGATTTGTATTAATTTTGCGCCGGCGTTAAAACGCCGCAGCGCCTGCCGACTGGCACGCCGCCGCCGGCAAACTTTTTAGGCGCATATGTCAACTAGACATACCTAACCTAACCTAACCAACACTATTTTTTGTTGTCCCAAAAGTGGTTGAACCCACGACCTCCGGGTCGACCGCCAAGCTCTGAACCACTAGTTCACGGAGTCGTCTATGTTTCTACTTATAGACCTTTTAAAAAGATTGCCATTATTAAAAAAAACCGGCAAGTGCGAATCGGACTCGTGCTTCTTACCAAGTTTCAACAGTATAGGTTTCGTTTTGGAAAAAGTTTCTATGACATATGGGTTCGTGTACGACGCGCCGCGCCGGTTACGGACGGCGCCGCCGCCACCGCGCGATTGTCATTTGTTTCCTTATGAAAGTGCTGGCAATTTCTACTAGCTACTACCAGATTTGCGCCGTAGTGCCGGCGGTAAAACGTTGCAGCGCCGGCTGACTGCCTCGCCGCCGCCGGCAATCTTTGGCCGTCGCAAATGTCAACTAGATATACCCAACCTAACCAAACAACATTTTTGCTGTCCCAAAAGGTATAATTTATTTCCTTATGAAAATGCTGACAATTTCTACTACCAGCACGCTACACGACCGTGTATTTTTTATTACGGGTGAGGGACTGAAGATTCATACATATGTGCTACAGATATCATGCACGTTTGCATTAAGATTTGTATTAATTTTGCGCCGGCGTTAAAACGCCGCAGCGCCTGCCGACTGGCACGCCGCCGCCGGCAAACTTTAGTCGGCGCATATGTCAACTAGACATACCTAACCTAACCTAACCAACACTATTTTTTGTTGTCCCAAAAGTGGTTGAACCCACGACCTCCGGGTCGACCGCCAAGCTCTGAACCACTAGTTCACGGAGTCGCCTATGTTTCTACTTATAGACCTTTTAAAAAGATTGCCATTATTAAAAAAAACCGGCAAGTGCGAATCGGACTCGTGCTTCTTACCAAGTTTCAACAGTATAGATTTCGTTTTGGAAAAAGTTTCTATGACATATGGGTTCAGATTTTTCCCACTTGGTTAGTTAACCCTAAAAGCGCTTACTAGCAAGTAGCAGTATTATAATAATAATAATAATAATAATAATAATCTTTATTTCGGGCGGCATAGGCCCATATTATAAATACCTTACAGACTAACATACATATTATAATTATAACTAAGATTTATCACGTATTATATTCGGCGACGTGATGTGCGCCTCGCTCCGGAGTCTCCCCCGGAATCTTCGGTAGGCTACACCCATCGGCCAGAACTCCTCCACCTCGAAGGTCGATAAGCGATGTGTCGGTACTCTCACCACAAAAGAACTAAAGTTAACTTTATGGCGAGACTCCAGACGCTCGACCCTCAAGTTGAAGGACGTCTTCTTCAAGATGTAGCCCACGACATCCTCGACCTTCGTGGACCAGTGCAGGCGGGACACGTACAGCGGCGTGGTGGGTATTTCACACCGCAGGCGCTGCTCGGGTCCGCAGGGTGCGGTGCCGCGGTGGTTGCGGACGGCGGGCTTCCTCTTCTTTCTTCTCTCCACCAATGTGAAGCCCTCCTCATCGCACCTCCTGCTCTCACCCTCGTTAGATCGAGGAGGTTCTGCATTACGGCTTTCTTTAGCCTTGCGGCTCTCTTTCACCCCTTTTGACTTCACCCCCTGGGGAGGTGCGGGGGAGCGGGCAGCGACACACGCAAAACTTTTCTTCTGCTGAGTCGCTGGTTGACTCAGCTTCTGCTCGACCTCGAGGGGAAGGCGCGCGGGAGCGGTGGCAGTCGCTGACACGTCGGATTCCGCTGACGCGCAAAAGGTGTCAGCTTGCGCGCCGCGGCGACGCGTATTTACGAAGGTCGAATGCTCAGGTGACATACATAGTGAATTATTATTTTTCATTTGCAATAATTCATTACGCAAATCACGGATGGTGGATTCCGATGCATTCAACCTACCTCGCATCTCGTCCAGCTCTGCCTTCATACTATTGAAGTTCTTCAGCAGGCTGGAGACGTCGACGTGGTCCATCGTCACCACCGGCAGCTTGTGGAGATCTTTTGCCACAAATGCCGGCACGTCGTCTGGATCCGTCTGCTTCAGCAGGGAGATTATATCCTGCACGCTTCTCTCTGTCCCATCTCTGCGTCTCGATGGCATATTCGCGCTCTGGCCGAGCGTCTCGTACAACAGCTGCTTCCCCTTGCAAATCTCCTCGCTGTTGAAGGAAGACTTGCAGATCTGCATGATGCTGACCTCGTCCATGGTGTCGATGGCATGCTGGATGAACGCCAGCAACTCATTGGCCACGAGCGCCATGGTGACGTGCAGCGGCAATCAGCCGCGCGATTCGAACAAATATAAATTAATATTTGTTGCTCGTGTATAACGCGGAGCGCGACCGTTCGCTGGCTCGACACATTACACACATTATGTTAAGCAGTTGCACAAACAACTGTAATAGAAATTACAGGCGTGCTAAACCTTGAGTGTGATCATGATCAAGAACATGAGTTCTTAACCTTTTTATTAGATTACAATAATTACAATTAAGAAGTAACCTGGAAGTAAAGAAATATTTACGTTTCTAAACTGTAATCCTATTTGTGTAGGTACTTGACGTCTCAGTATCGTTATGAGTTTTGCTGTGACCAGTAATTATCACTTTTTCCACTCTAATTATTTTTTACGTTCCAAATGTTGTAACACTGTTATGGTTTTAAACAGCAGCTTAAATAATGAAGGTTCTACTTTTTATATATTGTTTTTGCTGATTCGCACTGTAAGTTTGCAGTTGCATTAATAATTATTCATTAATGAAAATTTATGAAAAATACTTTTTTTAATTAAAACGTTTTTCGTAGCACGTGCTACGCTAGTGTTCTGTTATTTGTGATAACCACTTCGAAACTCCGTTCATGCGGTAAGCAGGTGGCATTTAAATTGGAAGCATTATTATATACGTATTAGCCAATATATGGAACAGAGTTGAATACCCTATGTATATTTTGGCGGATATATATGCCTTATAGTTTATTATCTACTTTGTGCTTAAAGGAATAAGTAAGACGATGTAGGAATAAGACGTGGATTTTAATAATAATGTTATTACTAGCTGTAAGTACAGAGAACATCTCTGATTTTAAAATTAAAATCAAACATTAAATACAATTTATTTTAGGCTGCAAAGACCCATATTATAAATACCTTGCAGAATAACATGCTTATTTTAAATACTTAAAGCTTTGTATATCGCCAATGATCTTGAACGACTATTTGTATGAGAAAGGGGTATTCCGCCGACCGAAATTGAAATCGTTAAAAAAGTATTAAAAAAAATTTAAAACAAAATTGGCAAAAACTTAAACGATAGTCCCCTGAGTCTTGTCTCTTGTCTCACTTAAAATACTGTAGTAATCACACTCGCGTCACTAGTATATAAAGATAAAAAAGGTACATTACACATATAAAATAAAGAGTGTACTGTGTAATAAGTATGTATTTTGAGCTATATTACAATGAAAAAGTTATAATTTTTTGGGAAATCATACTGTTTTTTGGGATATTTCAATACGACTGGTGCTGAGAAAAAAGGTTTCAAAGTACTCCAAATTACTAATCGCGGGCATAAAAACTATACTTCAACTAAAGTGGCATGAAAGATGGTTGGCGTTATTAATATCCTATCAACATAGTTTAAATATTTATAGATGGTTATTTCTAGTTGCGACTAGACTATCGATATTATGAGCGGAGGTGGCTAGTGGCTACTGGCTAGTACCTGCAGGGCTTCACTGGCATTACTAAAACAACAACTTAGTATGCGCCTACAAGTGTGTGACTGACTCGCTAGCATGATCTCTATACAAATCCAATTTAATCTAAAATCTAAATAGTCCATTGAAATGTTACATGAGCTTTGCAATTTTTAGAAGACACAATTTTATTTTAGGTTGTGTGGAGTGTCAATACAAGCTTAACCTCAAGTGTGTGCGGCCCTTGTCTCTCGGCCGCCATCTTGGAAAACATTTTTTCCCGATATCTCTGAAACAATACATCTTACAAAAAATTCGTAAGGGCATAATTTGTAGCAAATTGTTTTGCCTACTTACTGTTTATTTAACTGTTTGCCCTAAATTAAAAGTTAAAGAAGTTATGAGCAAAAAAGTCGCACTTTGTCAAATGTTCCAAAAATAAAATTGCGCCCTCTAAAAAATGCAATATTCGATCCTTAAATTGTAACATTTCAATGCATTAATGTATTAAATGCGATCAAAATAATTGCACGGTTAACACTCATTAATATTTATACCATTAAAATGTGCTACTGTCCATTTCTTTAAGATTAGAACTCGTCCAAAGTTGAATATAAAATATTTAGTAGGCATCTCATCAGTCATTCATTATCATCAGCAAGACTGCTAGCTGCTAGCTGTAGTTTATCGTCGTTTCAGCTGTGATTATATTCACTGCTGGACATAAGCCTTATAAGAGGTAGATAGTTGCCAGTACGCCACGCTTGGCAGGCGGTTTGGCGAGCATATCAGGGGTAGCACTGCTGCGCATTTTCGGATAAATATCTCCTGTCACCTTTTACGACACCTACGGAGAAGACGGTTGATGGAGAGTTGCTATTATTTCTCCAGGACCACACCATAATTGTATCTCTGTTCGAACCCAGTTGTAAAAGTGAACTCGATGGATTGTAAAGGATAGGTTGATTCATAGCGTCGCGTCTCTGCGTCGTTCTTCTACAGAAAGGACCCGTGGGACTCTAAGAAAAACTCCTTTAATTGCCCATTCTTATTTCAATGCCAAATGCTCAACTGCCTTTCTCTTCTAGAGCCACGCGTCCAGCAGCGAGAGGAGGGAGCACCTATACAAGATCCTGGTCATCGGGGAGCTGGGAACCGGGAAGACGTCCATCATCAAGCGCTACGTGCACCAGTTCTTCAGCCAGCACTACAGAGCGACTATTGGGGTGGACTTCGCGTTGAAGGTTCTGAACTGGGATGCGAACACCATCATACGTCTGCAGCTATGGGATATAGCAGGTAATTGACATTTATATAATATACTAGATGTCGCTGCCACATTTCTACATCGCCCCATCGAAGCATTGAGTCGGGAGCTACTATTGAGCGGTATACATGCAACTCATATAGGTTATTTACTAATTAATCATTTTTCGAACATTCATTCAATATTTTTTTACAAGCGTTAACGGCTAGTCTAATAATGTGGAAAAAAGTGCAAGTGTTTAGTGTAGGTATTATTACTAACTAACAAACGTTGGTGAAATCGGGGCTAAATGAAATGAGAAAGGGCCAAAATACAAATGTGTATCTTAATAATGGAGAAATAGTTATTAGAATCAGGCGTTACTTTGCGGAAATCCATAGCATAAAATTTAAATGTATTATATGTAGCAATATCCCGCGAAAAATATAAATACCTATAAAACATTAAAATTTTAATGGAGAAATAGTATTTCAGCTTCTCTTGCCTCTTGTCTTTTAAGAGTCTCGTCCAAATGCCTACCTAATGGACAGGGTTTCCCTCTAAAGGAAAACAACCCTTCACCACTGATAGGTAAGAAATGAGACACTTCAACGCCAAAGTAAGTTGAGCCTTAAGATAACCTATACAAGACCTAAACGACGCTAGACATGCGAAGTTCACATAATATTATTGTGATTATGGTTTTATTACCTAATTATTATCGATCATAAAATATCTATATTTAAACATGATTTATCACCGGATCTTAATACTAACATTATAATATACGAATACTGAAACGGTAATTAGCTATTCACATGCTGTCACTGTTACTCCTTGCAGTTTTGACAAGAACAGCATGTCGTTTTAGATTTGGCCGTAACATCAAGTTTCTTAATCAACGTAATTAAAGTTTTAGTTATTGTAGGGATACAGTGCTCACATTGTATTAAGCGTAGGTAATATGGATATAAATTAGTGTAAACACTTATGCATTGTGTATCCCTGTATTATTGTAACTCCTTAACACAGTCGCAATACACAATAGCTCAAGGGTTAACGTGTGTTTTATTAATATTCCCTTCTGAGAAGAAGTTTTAGGTTTATACCCAAATCAATATAATATTTCCTACTCAAAACCTAATTAGTGTAAATTAGTGATTTTATAATTAAAACCTAAAGTAATTATTAAATCTAAACGTTTTTTTAAACTTCGTTTAAAAGCGTTCAAACTAGCTAACTTATGTAGGTCACACACATATTATAATTAAATAATTTCTCTATTGCTTAACAGAAATTAATCTAAAAAAAAAATCACAAAGATTGACATTTTGTGTATGACATTGAACAATTTGTTCTTCATTTTGTACCTTTTATTTTGTGGTGGTATTTTATTCTAAAGCATTTTACATAGAAGATGAAAAAAAATCTGCAATTCTGCACGAGACTCGCGTGAAGTTTTTCATATCATCCCACTGTACTGCTAACCTTTTTACATACTTTTTACTTTTCACACTCTGACGTTGGCAACTCCTATTGAGGGGGGGGGGGGGACATAATATGCCAAAAGATTCTTCGAGTGTGAAGCAGGGGGCTGACAGTGTAGTTCCATTTGTTACGTTTTGGCGCTGCGGTCGAAAGCAAAATGGCGTCGTTTTGTGACGTCACACACGTAAAGTTCCTGTTTCCTGTTTGTAGTGTCAAAATATGATTTACGTACCTAGTAACTAATTCTTAATCTGTGAATATTATGATCTATGTTGTCAAACATAGATTAGAGTAATTTTGTTGTCAAAACTCAAATATGGCCGCGTGTAGTTTGTTAGTGTTTTGTTTATCCTCGTTTCTTGCTTGATTTGATCCAAAATATTCAATTACTCCGCAGATTATTGATACATTATATCAATCTTTTATAGTATATTATAGTGTAAATATTGTTCAGTTTTCGTTTTAAGGGACTATTTAAGTCTTGTGTCGGCGGTTGCAACGCAACTATTAGTTCACAGGTGAGTTTTACTTTTAACACGTTATAGTTAGAGCTAGTGTAATATAAAGTATGAACAATATAATATAATTATACTTAATCTTTGACTCATTAAGTTTGCCAATGTTTTTTGCTTTTGTATATCAATATTAATCTTAACTGTACTCATTTGTTTCAGACAGAAATACCCCTAGGCCTTAGTGATAACAATTATTACAAAGAGAACTCCAATGAGGATGTAAATGCTTCTGATGAAATGTTGGTCATTGGAAGAGCGGGTATGTATTAAGTACTATGGCATTTTGACACTCATTCTATATTATGATATTTAAACATATCAAAAGATACTGAAATTGTTTTATTTTTGTGATTTACCAAGGTTTAGTGGTTTGGAACTTGGCTCAGGAATTGGAGGTTGTGGGTATCAATAACTTCATTGAAACAACAAAAAATTTATGTAACACTTGTTTAACATTTATGAAAAGATGGTATTTTCATAAATGTTAAACAAGTGTTATGGCAGTTTAAGCATATTTGATAGCAGAATATTATTGCAGTTTTATTTAGGGTAATCAACTTATAGTGCTGAAGGACAAAACTAGTTAATCTATTTTTGCTAATTAACTATAGTTTTTACTAGAAACCCTCCTTGTTTTGTTGTTGTTGATGGCCGGACTAAGTGACCGGCCAACTTATGTATTGTTTTTTCATCTTAAATATTGTGTTATTTATTTACAGAAGTGACTTATCAACTTTTGTGTCATCAAAGAAATGAAAACAATTGAAATATGAGCACACTTTAAGTAAGGCAAGTGGCCTTAGAAACAGGAAAACCTGGACTTGTGTGTTACCATCACTAGATGGTTGGATTACGACATTAGAGAGTTTTATTAGGATAATTATTAAAATATTATTAAAAAAATATTCTGTTAAATATTAATGTTCTTGCTATATCAATCAGGGCTTATTAGAAATTCAGAAAAAAAATCAATAAATAAATGATAAATGTAACCTGTTTTTATTTTGTATTACTTATTATAAAAATAAATTACCTGAACTACAAAAACCTACCTACAAAAAAATCGATACCTCACTAAAGTATCGATAGCTGGACTCGATTATTCAACCACTTATACAATGTGTGTTTGTAGTCTGTGATGTGCTATGGTCTGTGGTGTGCGGTCAAAATGACAGATGCTACAGTGCTGCCAAAACGTAACAACTGGAAACTCGGTAAAATATAGCTGTCGCATCTGTTACGTAGTAACTAATTCTTAATCTGTGGTGTGAAGATTTTGTGGTGTTGTGATAAGTTGAGGATTATCATGGACGACATAGGATTGGCTTTTGCGTGGACTTTTATGATCCTCATGATCATCTTTTTAATGATGTTCATGTTGTTGTTGATAATGATCTAAGGTTTAATTTTTTCAATAGGTATTATATTCTTAACTAGCTGTACCCGCGACTTCGTCCGCGTGAAATAAAACCACTACACCGATTTTAAATAATTCTTTATTGGTCTGTGTTTGGGACAGATGGGCAAATGCGCTATCCTGTTATAATTTCTCAAACCCGAATCATTACAATTGACTGACTTTAAGATATAAGTAAGTTCTCAAAATAAACAATAATAATATATTATATTAACATATTGAGTATAAGTCGCAGGAAGGTTTTTAAATTCCAATCTAAGAAATTTGTTTTTTTTCTTACGAAACTACACATCAAATTTGATATAATATATTATTTTCACCAAGTAGTTAATACCTCAATTACACGTTGTTCACCCTGCTCGCCACGAGAAGCTCGAAAGAATCGAGAAAGAGGCAAAACAGAGACATACAGACAGACAGTGGAGTCTTAGTAATTGTACGTGGGACACATCCGGGTACAGAACCCGGTAAACATCCACACAAACGGCTTCTAACCACAGACTGCCATGCTGTTAACCATATTGTCCTTCGAGTTCGAGTTTTGTTTGTGGAGCTGATGTCACCTTATTGGTGGAGTATACCAACCTATTATCCACATTCTAGGTCAGCGGTTCTCATACTTTTTTTGGCGACGAAACCCTTTTGGAAAGCAAAATACTTGACGGTAGCCTACAATTAAACAATAGTTTTTAAAACTGTATTCTTTATTAATAAAAGTACTATGTAACAGTTACTAATTATTACTTTAACATGCCACATGGCAAGTACATTATTACAACATATTAATTATATATAGATATTAAAACTAATTAATGGCAGGTATGAAGGTGTTTTTTATTTTTCATTAATTGTTTTATGTTTATGTTTATTTAGGTTTGATAGAAGACAGTTGAAGTCTCATATCAGGTTCGGCGTCTATTGCGATTTATTTTTCTAAATTCTTGCGGAACCCCTACAGGGGTATCACGGAAAGGGTTCCGCGGAGCACACTTAGAGTATAGCTGCTAGGTCTTCTATACCCCCCTTGTTCCAGGCCAGGAGAGGTTCGGCAACATGACGCGGGTGTACTACAAGGAGGCTGTGGGTGCGTTCATAGTGTTCGACGTGTCCCGCGCAGCCACCTTCGACGCCGTGGTCAAGTGGAAAGCGGATCTGGACTCCAAGGTGCAGCTGCCTGACGGATCGCCCATACCGTGCATATTGCTGGCGAACAAAGTGAGTCAAGTGATAACTGCTTAGGTTGGGAGTGAGTGTGTATTCTGAATCTCAAACTTCAAAAAGTCTATTAGTAACTTAGGGAAATAATACAATTATTAGATTTAGCCATTTAATCTTCTTCTCTTTGTCTTTATCTTAAAAGGTTTTATCGCAAAGCGATCATGCCACCCGTTTCGCAAACATACAATATTAACATAATAGATGCGTACAATCAAAAATATTAAAAAGTGTAATATATGTAGACATCAAATTTACAAACGCTTCATTAACAATAATTTATATAATTCTCTGGGCAAAATAGACAAAGGGTCCGACAGAGCACTGTTACAGACTCCTACGTCCATACTCCATACCCTTACCAGACCTAAAAGATATTATACAAATTAAACTTGGTTTATTGCTCGATAGAAAAACTACGGCGTTTGCGTACACCATATATTATGTTTCTCCCCGTACGCATAAATTCAAAATTATCAGGGGCGTAGCTAACTTTAAAGGTACCAAAACAGGGCCCCACAATTTTAATCTACGCTGGGCTAACATATAAACCCAATTTTTTTTTAAATCAATATATTTTTTATTCATCAATATCATCAGCACGATCGCACTATAGTTACTAAATTCATCGCCTTACTTTCTCAACCTATCGTATCTAAAAAAACAATGTTTTCTCGATAATATCTAGCTTGTATTAACCTAATGTATAAAAACTTATTTTTTATATACTTTAGGTTAATACAATCTAGATAATATAATACTCAACTGAATCTCATTTAAATAAAAATCCTTGTCATAATAAAATCTAAGTAAGTTGTAGTAAGTATAAAAGTAACTAAAAGGTACTGAAAAGTTGTAGTTTTTTAGATACGAGTTTGTGAAGGTAAAGCGACGTTATCTTCTGTACAAAAATATTTAAAGAAATAAAATATGTCCAGAAATTTGTTCTGTCACTTATCATATTTCTCGTTGTACAGTGTGATCAGCAGAAGGAGGGCATCGTGAACTCCCCCGCCAAGATGGAGGAGTACTGCCGCGAGAAGGGGTTCGCGGGCTGGTTCGAGACCTCCGCCAAGGAGAACATCAACATAGAGGAGGCGGCTCGCTCACTAGTTAATAAGGTGAGAATTTCTGTTAATGTTATAAATTTCATGTTGCCCTAGTATTTTTTTTTATTTAATTTAAATTTAAATTTTTAATACCTATCATAATGTACAAATATGTACTACTGGACCATAGAAGAATGTAGTAAATACATTTGTATTTGGAAGTTACAAATGAATGACCTTGAAAGCTATTTTTTAATTATAAATTGGCACAAAAGTTTTATAATATTCTTCGAGTTCTATAATCGTTTTACCCGACTACGGCGAAGTCAAAAGAAAGTGTCATGATTTTAGCAGTTATTTATGTATGTTTGTTCCACCGTAGCGCCTATCCTAGTGAATTTAATGAAAGCGGTACCAACAGATTTGTAATAAAAGTTATAAAATTAATGCCTATTATAATATTTTATCTTTTAAAATATAACTATAAGTGTGTAAACATTAGATTTTTTTGTCTAACTGCTTAAAGAATCAATACTTAAACAAACAGTTAATACATTTCTCCCATCATGCGCAGTCTACTACTCCATAAAATTCCATGTCGTTAAAAACCAACGGTAACGGCCCATATATTATAAATAACAACGGTGTTTTTCCTATAGGTACGAGATCATTTGAATGTGTAACATGATAAGCATATTATTAGACTAGTTTTAAAAGCCTTCGTTTTCGATACTTTTGGTAGTTTTAAATTATTTTCCTTGATCATAAATCTTTTATTTATTGTTGTTGTTTTCATGTTGACCCCTTTTCGTTTGACAGTTATTCGTCTTTTTATTTTGTTAATAATTTGTTTTTATTTTTTTTTTCATCTACATCTACATTTATGAATAATGTGCATAGAATATAGTAAGCGGACTTAATGCCAAAGGGTTGCATTTTCTTCAATTCAACTAGGTATATTTTAGTTTTCGTAGAATTTTTATTACATTGATTTAATATTGTTAATTTATGTATATCACACTTGTTTCCAATTATTTATCATATCCGTCGCTAACATAATGTGCAGTTTTTATCAGTAATAACATAAAATTCTTCTCTTTTTTGTAATAAATATGAACTATTTGAATTATTTTTTGAATAAAAAAATTGATTTTTTAATTCAATTTATTTCTTGTAATTTCGTTATAATCTAAAATTTAGAACGATCTATAGATAATTAATTGACATCATCAACGCACTTAAACGACGTTTTACGTTGAACCCCGGTTTTCAATCGTCTTTTCCGTTCTCAAATTAAAAGGTTAAGCGCTAAGTGCGTTAAAAGTAGTTTGGGGATCTCAGTTTATTACGCATACGCATTTGGTACGTTATCGATAAAAATATGTGTTATTGTTTTACGTCAATACGTCACAAAGACGAAGCCATTTTTCTTATACGTCAGTTGCAGTCTACGTATTTACGTTACCGTAAAAACACGTGGACACGTCAAATCTATAGTTTCGATATTCGACTTACTATAACCTACATATTTATGACTATTTAATCGTTTTAGTAATAACCCAAGAATCAATTTAATGTCTTAGAATGCACACCTTATACAACTCTACTTGTTCCAGATTCTTCTTAACGACAAACTACTCCAAAGCAACGACAAAGATGCCGAAAAATTCGCCCTCGACCATAAAATCGCGAATGGAGACAACAACAGAGATACGGGCGGCAACAAGTCCTGTGCTTGCTGATCTAGGATACACAACAAATTCTATTGGAGACTCGTGGATGTATACGCAACAGTATACCGAATATGTTGCATGATGTTACAGAAAAAAAAATTTGGCACGCTGGGTGTGCATTTTTTGTTTTTTTTTAAATGGCATGTGATAGTTATTGTGTATACTATACAGCGTATGTGTAATATAATATGAAAATAGCATGTGTAAAAATTGGTGTGATATTGTGATTTTCTAAGCTATCGATTTTTATGGGACCAAAAATTGATATTCAGTTAGAATTTGCCCGCCTACGATCAAAAACATGTTTATATTTAGGAAAAAAGTAGTACCTAATGGCACTAGGATTTTATTAAAATCTTAAAGGAATTGTATAATTAAAAACTTGTTCTGAATTTATTTCAAAGTAATAGTTGATAGCATTTATACTTTCAATAAGTTTTGCAGTTCGATTTTCAAACAAATATATTTTGTTTTTTATGACTCGAATTCTGTATAAATGCAATTTTATCGTTTGTAATGTAATGTAAATTGTAAATCTACCTATTAAAATCAAATAATACAATATATTTTTTAATGTACGTTAAAAACCTTCTGGAAACGAATTGTATTACATTGTTACAAATTAACTTTATAGGAAATTAACTTCATTGATATTTTTTTAATAGGTACGTAGAAAAAATATTTTATTTTTATCAAATAAAGCCTGTGTTTTTAAAATTGTATAAAAAATATAAAATTTGCCTTAAAACATTTCTAACGTTCACATATCTATAATTTTACGACCTCGCATATATTTTAAAGTTGTTAACTTTTTTGTTTAACAAAGAATAATATTTTTGATTTGTTAATTTTTAACAACAATTCATTTGTATAATAATTTTGAATGCAAACAGTTTGGAACAATTTTTCGTTACTATGTAAGTAAATATTAAGAACTTAATAGTGAACTAACATTGTTACTATGAGCCAGGGTATTTATCTTGCAGGGTTTTTTTAAAACGGGCTCCCAAACTTGGCCCTTATTGGACCACTTACATCTAAGTTCTACATTATCGTTATAAAACAAATAAGTTGTAATGCTTGGTAATAAGTATTAAGCTTTTATGATAATTGTTTGTTTATATTATGTATGTAAGTTTAGAGGCCCTGTCTTCTAATGGCTCTGAGGTATGAATCTTAGTTTATGAGTAAACTATTTATAGTTTGTTACGCATACTTTTAATTTAAAGCTTAAACTTGGTTCTGTTTGATTATTAACAAAGTTACTTTTACGAAAAATTAAACGAATTTATTAACATAAGTAATGTAGTGCCGTTTATGTGCCTTAAACCTTTTTTTAATTTTTGATTTGGAAATTGATTTATTTCAATAGTTTACCTACAAATTATTGATTAAAAACGAATAACTTATCGTGGCTTTTTGACTATTTGATATTCCCAATCAGAAAATTTGGAATAGGATAGTGGGCCCAAATCCTAACGAGTGATCGTTTAAATGTAAACCTTAATTAGATGCAGTTAAGTGCCATTTTCAATTGAAGTCATTGTTATATACGACGGTTAGTCTAATATATTTTGATCTATTGTATTAAGTATTCATTAACGTATGCGAGTGTGGTGTTTATTTTAAAGTTAATAAAATTTTATAAATTAATTTGTTTTTTTTTATTATGGTATAGTAAATCCAATGTTAAACTAGCATAGAGGATTAAGGGCGTATTTCACCAAGCAATGTTAAAGTTAATCCTTCGTTAAATATAATGTTGTTCCTCTCGTAATTCCTATCAATGAATAAGAAGGCATGGTTATTTAACAAGCCGTTAATAATAACATTGCTTGGTGAAACACGCCCCTAATGTCAGTTGGGCTGATTTATATTGGTTCTTACCTAATGGAAAATCTGTCTGAAAGGTTCATGAATCGTGGAATGTAGGCAGTTGAAAATTTCACAAATAATGTATTTTTATTGCCGCTATAACAAAAAATATTATAAAATAATACAGTAAATAATATTTTTGCGTTTTGTATGGAAAGCGTGAGTTCTACTCACACCCACAAGGTTGGTTTTATTCTAGTCAGTGATTTATATATTATATCATTTTAAAACACATAAAAGTTATAAAAATGAACTAGGCAATGTATATTATTCGGATTAACATTTTAACTAAATTATTAATTAATTTATCAGTCTCATATTTAACTTTATTTCTCAAAGAGTTCATTAATATGTATAGAATAGACCTTTGCTCATCGCTGTATATCAAACATGTATGTTAATTCAGTCTTACCATAAGTTCAAATTCGTGCCGCCTGTTGTAACTTGTAGGTAAAGTTAACTATTGAGTATCTACCTATTATAAATTATTGGTTTATAAGTAAATATGTTTTAGCCCATATTTCTAAATTAATCCTAGTATTTTTGATAATTTTGAATATAATAGAATAGACAAAATATTAATTTATTAAATCAAGTTAAGGTAATATAATTATGGTAAAAAATGAACAATTTACTTATTAATAACTAGGTCTATTTTTTTAAACTGTAAATAAAGAGTTCATATAAATAAGGCCATAAGAGTTATTTGCTTAATTAAATACTGCTTATCAGTTACAGGCTACCTTTGTATGCATCTAAGGACATGCACATATTTGAAAGTAAATTTAATTTCCATTAATTTAATAACTGACTTTTTTTTTGTTTTATCTCATCCTAGAGATACCATAGCTGACAGCACCCTTAATCTTATCTGAATATAAGACTTATTTGCGCCACTAATTTTATACTAATATGTAATAACTTAAAAACATAAATAACGTATTCTAAAAAGTTAAGAAAGAAATTAATAAAAAGAAAATAAACAAGCCCGAAAAAAAAACTAAATACCGTCACATGTTCATATGATTAATATAAAAATATACAAAATATAAAACTATATGCAACTGATGAACTTGACAATTTATACGTACACGTTAATGCTTAAAAAATTGTATTTACAGTTTATTTACATAAAAAATACTTGAGGCCTTTTTATGTTGCCTTTGCCTCAAAAGATAAATCCGACCCTGTTGCATACAGCGTCCGAATGTCATGTATGACGTACGCGACTGTCCGACGCAGGGTCGGATTTATCGAGGCAAAGGCAACATAAAAAGGCCCCAAATATTTTTTTATATAAATACATTATGTACTAGGCATGTAGTATGTACACCACACCACAGACATGCAATGCATGTTCCTCTCTGAGAAATTATTTTTTATAATAAAGGAGCTTTACATACTCCTCACACAATGCTCGTGAAACTATTCAAAGTTTGAGTATCCTACGTATGTAGTGATAATGTTAACTTATTTTATAATAGTAGCTGTAATGGTTAACTTATTTTAATAGTTACATAATTTAATTTAAAAAATATATTTTAACATTTTTGATACCTACCACCTACTAACACAATTGGCAGTTACACAGTTTGAGCTGGGACTTAAACATAATTTGAGCATAAATATTTTTATCTCCCTTATCAATACAACGGCCCAGTTCAGCATCCTTGGCTTAAGCTGTGGTCTGTCCACAGAGCATCGTGCGTATGCAGTGCATCCACAGATCCCGCGATATGCTGTTCGATGAGGTATGTCATTATTATATAATTTACATACAAAAGATATTACGTCTTCAAAAATATGTGGCGCAAGTTTGTGAGTGAGTGAGTTTGTTACTTCTTCACGTCATTGCTGGAGCGATTTTAATATTGGTATAGAAATAGCTGACACCTTGAACATAGGCTACTTAATATAAATGTACGGTTACTACCTATTACCTACCTGCTAATATTATAAACGCGAAGATTTGTCAAGATGTATGGATGTTTGTGTGTTAAAAACTAAAGAAAGCACAAAGGTAAATACTGTGCCTTTTACCTACTGTTAAATGAATGACAGCACTCAGTACTAACTGAATTAATATTTAAAAACAGTAATTAATTTATAATAATTATTATTATAACCTTTATTTCGAGCTGCATAAGCCCATATTATAAATTTATTACAAGTCAAAATGTTTATGGACCAAGGATGTGAATAATATATTTCTTATCATTTAACGAGTCATTCTAGTTTCTTTGCAAATCTAGACTTCTAGCGACTAGAGAATTATTTTTGGAAGCACTTTATTTCTCAGAGATGCCATATCTGAAATAGGGCCCAGTTTTTATCTACTAATAAAAAATTTACTATTGTTCTGCATAGATATTATTGCTACAATTATATTACTCTAGTCTTAAATACAAACTTATAAATGAGTCTTAATTACAAATGGGCCTTAGATATTATTTAAAATTCGAACAATCTAAAGTGCTATTAAAATACCGATAAAGTTTTTATTCTAAGCTACAAACAAAAATTAACTCAGTTTAATTATGAACCACACAACATATTGAAGGTTTAAAAT
This sequence comes from Celastrina argiolus, assembly GCA_905187575.2. Lineage (NCBI taxonomy): Eukaryota > Metazoa > Arthropoda > Insecta > Lepidoptera > Lycaenidae > Celastrina > Celastrina argiolus. The sequence continues at coordinate 17,651,184 of LR994585.1, forward strand.
ATTTTATTTGCCTTAATTACCCTAATTAACATAAAAACAGGTTCCGAATAGGGCCTTCGAGTTCCCTTCCACATTTTTGACCCGCAACTATTTGGTACCTATTATACAAGTAATATATTATGTAAGTAAAACAAAATATTTGTTAGAATAACTCGGAATTAATGTATAGTTTGTAGTCTTAAAAAAAAAATTAAACGAGTTCGGGAATGTAGGCAGGTACTCATTATAGAGGCCTAATTTTGTAATACGAATGTTTTATTTTCGACTTACAAAAGTCTGTCATAAAATGTATGTAACCGTACACACCCTTAGTGATCACTAACATCTTTACCCCCTCATATTTTTACTCAGTTAAAAAGTATATATTAAATATAAATATATAAATGCAAAGGCATTTTGTTATATAATTTTTAAAAGTTAAGTAAATTGTAAGAAACGATCGCTATCCTACACCGATTCAAAAACGATTACCGGTTTCATTCTAATCAGATCACAGAGATCAGGAGTTATTTTATAGTGGCCAAGTGTGTGCGCAATACATAAGAGTACTCCAAACCATCGTAAGTCGTTTCCCAGTGGAATAGATGACGCGAACTATCGAAACAACAGAACAGATAAATAGGTCCTCTTTACCTCTTTTATCTATTCTGTGAGCGAAACAGACTCAACTGACGCATAATCATCTTGTTAGACAAAAAGCCCAAGCAGGAACATTTGAAAGCTCCGTAAAGTAAAGTCATCGACTGACATTGAATAATGTAAGGTATACAAAATTGATTAAAACTGGTGTCACAGTAGGGCTGAAATTCTTGCAAATTTGCCGACGTTGAAAAATTACGTCATCGAATCAAGAATTTAAAATTAAGTTTATCGGAAACTGGACGTATCGTAATAAGTTTTGACTAATTTTTTAATATATTTATACAAATACACAAGATTAATTTCATTAAAATATTAATAAAGAAAAAACCTACTAGTATTAATGAGTTTACAGACATTTCCATTTTCAGTGTTGTAAATTGACGTCATCGCGTCGAGAATTTGAGTCGTATGCCTGAAAAATAATAATATGACTCAAAAAAATTTCAGACATATTATTATTTATTTTCAACAAAGTTTACGGAGAGCTAAAAATAAAATTTGTGATTATTATCCATATTATTAGCGCTGTCAAGCTTTTCAAAACAATTATCATTCAATAACACAAAACATACTTTACGAGGCTATCAAATGTCCCTGCTTGGCCTAGTGGTATCACCTTGCAAGATGAATATTATTGAATGACCGTAACTATTATTATCTATGTCCAATTGTCCATTTGTGTACAGGTTTTATGATTATCCGTTAGATAGTGATGATTTATGACACAACACGTTGCCTAGATGAGAATCACTTAGGCTAACGTACTAGGTGCGATTATAGTCAAATTACCCTGTCCGTCACTTACATACCTACTAGGCGTACGGTTCGCAAAATATGCTCACCATTTGTAAAATTAATCTTTATGTTAAAAGTCAATCAGAGGAATACTGACGCCCGGTTTCTGAAAGGCTGATCAAATTGAACAATTGATGAAATCATCTAATCTGAACGCTGATTGGTGAACATCACTTCGTAGTCACTGTTTTCACCAATGAGCGTCCAGATTAGCTGATTTGAGCAATTGATCAATTTGATCAGCCTTTCAGAAACCTTTTAAAGTTATAACTTTTATAGTTTAGTTAAACACTGATTAAAGTTAAGAGCCCTCCTATGCGCAGGTTGTCATTGTCTCTATCGCACCAGTATTCAGCCGTTATATGATTAAGCGTGCCCATAAAATACAAAAGAAACTATGATTAAAAAAACCGACTTCACAGCTAAAAAGCATAAAAATAATACTTTTATATTTAACAACTTGATGTTGTTCTTTTACCAAAACATTATGTGAACGTGAAATAAAATGTCTTTCCTGGACAGTTCAGGAAAAACATTTTATTGCAAGACATATTAAACAATTAAATAATTCAGCCGTTATTATAATATGATTATTGATTAAGGGTACCCACAAAATACAAGAGAAACTACGACTTCAGAACTAAGAAGCATAAAATAATACTTTTTTAAGTTATGTAGTTACAATTCATCTTCTTATTGAAGTCGATGATTTTCTTTTGATATACAAATTTAGGATGTTGTTCTTTTAGTAAAACGTGAAATAAAATATTTGTCCTGAATATTTTATTTCACGTTCACATCATGTTTTGCTAACCGTACCTCGGTAAAAAGTCCGGAGTCCATTAAATTGGCAACTATTTTGGCATCCTCCTGGGTCGTGACCGATAAGTGATGAAAGCCAGGTCCACAGTCCACACCCGGAGCCTATTGCGTGTCTATACTAATCTATATTATATAGTACCAGCTGTTCCCGGACTTCGTTCGCGTGGTTTTTGAGCGACTGGCCGTTTATGCAGCGCACGCAACGAAAGTCCCCAAATGTGAATAATTTTCCCCGTTTTGCAACATTTCTCACTGACGCTTCGCTCCTATTGGTCGCAGCGTAATGTTATATAGCCTAAAGCCTTCCTCTATTAATGGACTGGAACAAAAAAGTAATTTTTCAAATCGGACCAGTAGTTCCTGAGATTAGCGCGTTTAAACAAACAAACAAACTCTTCCGCTTTATAATATTAGTATTAGTATAGATATCATGGAACCACAACTAAATATATATAAATATGTTGCAAGTATTATTACTGTATATGTACTGTTTGTTGTCAAATAAAGAGAAAAAAAAGGATAAAAACTAATGTGTTTATGATCATTCAGCTTCTCATATAATATTAGATTGATTTTATAATGCTCTTATGAGCAGATTTTAAAAATTCATACAAGACAATAAAAACCAGTGTCTAGCAAATTAGCTATGTCTCTAAAATACAGTAGTGTGGCATGCTTTGCCGGGGCCCCGTATAATTAATACGGCAGATACGGCGTTAGCTACGCCTCTGCTACAGTAAATAATTTGCAAACATTGTATAATAATAGAAGTAGTAATAAGAAAAACTAAAAAGAAGAAGAGTTAATAAAGTATTTTTTTACTTTATTTTTATCAGCTAATATACCTATAGCATATTTTGTTGATATAAAACTCGTTAATACAATAAAAAAAAACGGATACTTACTCAAGATGCTCAAGATCTCTGATAAGTAATACATCTTCTCTTAGATATAAAAATGAATTGCTGTTCGTTAGTCTCGCTAAAACTCGAGAACGGCTGAACCGATTCGGCTATATTTAGTCTTGAAATATACGTGGAAGTCCCGGGAAGGTTAAAACGGTTCATCACAAACTATTTCTATGCTCGACGAAGTAGGCACGGGTCAGCTTGTAAATATGTCTGTATATTTTATTGCATTTTTCAAACGTATCCTTGATTCCTATTACTCGTATGTCTAAACACCTAATAACTTTTTAGTTATTAAGTAAACTTTTTAGTAGCAGTAGTTTAGTAGTAAGTAATATTACTTTCAATATTTCTTACTTGGCAGAACTTGATAATAATTTTTTGATTTCCATTGATTATTATCAAGTTTTGCCAAGTGACTTATGAAATATGACTGAGGAAAACTTATCAGACAAAGCCAGGAACATTAAATAGTTGATTAGTCGTGTAAATGAAGAGGGAAGTCTATAGGTATAACGGGTGTTATTCTTGCAACAAAAAAAAACCAAAATGAAAGGTAGTATAATTGTCTCTCGAAGTTAAAGTGACTGTTCTTTTAACACCCTGTATATATCTAAAGCAATTAAAATAAAGTTGCAACTCCAAAACATGCATCACAACCTGTATTATATATTGCCATCACCTTATTTACCCGAATTGGACCGATGCATAAACAACAAAAGGAAAAATTGTATTCTAGTATCCGCGTGCCCCTCTGAAGAGCGGGACGTTTGTGGCTGTGAATTGTGATTTATTTAAATATTAACACACACACATACATATTATACTAAGTATAAACTTACACATATTATGTAAAATACCGGTTTTGCGGCTCTTCAAACGATTCGGTGAGGTTAGATCTACGTTGTGTTTGTAGAGGACCACCTCAATCTTCTTATATATAAATATAAATTGCTGTTCGTTAGTCTCACTAAAACTCAAGCTGAACCGATTCGGCTATTTTTGGTCTTGAAATATTCGTGGAAGTCCCGGGAAGGCTTAAACGGTTTGTATGCTCAACGAAGTGGGCACGGGTTAGCTAGTTTATAAATATTTCTTAGTAGTCGGGATGATCACTCTATTCCTATCGACTTTACTTCTTTTTTTTTCATTTTGAAGACCTTCAAATTTCTACATAGGCTACGGCTTTCCTCTGAATGAGACTCAACGATTTTATGGAACTTAGGAGTATAAAAATTAGGTCGTTTTTACGTTCTATATAAAAATAATAATATAGATTAAGTAGGTACTAATATTATAAAGTCATGATTTGATTGTTTGTTTCTTTGCATTGAAGAGTCATCGAAACTATATGACGATATTGACAAAATTTTGCGCTGGAACAAACTAGACCACAGGGAATAAAGACTAAGTACTTTTTATTGGAGAAAAATGTACCATTCCCGCGGGACTTCTCTTGCAATTCATTATCATTAGGTATCATTCATTTCTAACGCATTAGGTAATTGACAAACGAATTAGAAATTAATGATACCTTACGTACAATGCATTATGCAATAAGGATTAGCACAAAAAATCTATGGAGATAGTCTTAGTTTTTTTTAAACTTTACTACCGCTTTAAGTTGTAATAGATTAGGTTACTTTGCCGGCCGGGATTACCTTGGAGGAAATCTTGGGAGACTGGTCCATGCAGTCCAACTCCGAGTCGGATGTCTTCCGGGGAAAGCGTTTTTTCTCGGAGGTTTCCGGGTCGGACACGGAAGATGTGGTCGAGAAAGGTGATAAAGCGGGGCGTAAAAGTGTCGCCAAGCGTGGTAGGGTCCGGAATTCTGTCTCGAGACTGACCAGTGCCCGACGCGAGGCGGAATTTGCCGCCGCGCTGGAGAAACGGGCTTCTAAGAAGGCGGTTGCGGAGCCAGGGGAGCTAGAGATTCCTCCTGGCCCGTTGGATCTGGAAGTGGACATGATGGGGGCCAAGGATTTGATGCAGGCAGCCGAAGCTAACCTGCAGGAAATTTTAGGTCTTACTGGCAAATCCACCAATTTGAAGGGTGGATATGCCAGCAAAATAAGGCGTGCGACGGGGGCGGTAAAAACGGTCCTCGAAGCCTTAATGTCGAGGACTGAGGCAGAGGAAACACGTCGCCTACGCGCTGACAACGGAAGGCTACAGCGTGAGGTGGCGAATCTCCGCGAAGAGGTGCGCGCGTATAGGCGCGAATTCGAGGAGGCAAAGAAGGCGGCGACAAAAAAGTGTATGTCGTTGCCTGAGTCGAGTCCTATGTCTAGCGAACAGCTGGGCATACTCGAAAGTAATATCGCCAGGCTTGTCGGTAATCTAGTCGACGGTCGCCTGGCGGTCTTGGAGGATCGGCTTCCGCCTCCTCGAGTGGTCCGCCCGCCATTGGCTGGGGACAAGAAAAGGGCCGAGAGGGAGGCTAGGGCATCTGTTGTAGAACTGGAGGTGTCATCGGTTCGGGAAGTGTCGCCGATTTTAGCGACAAGGGGCCAAGCACGGCCGGCTCCGGGAAAGGACACAGCTCCGATGGTTCAAAAGAATAGAGAGGAGTTTCCGGAGCTGCCAGTCCGCCTTAAGGTGCGGCCGGTGTCAAGCTCTGGGGTGAAGAAGCCTAAGAAAAAAGGAGTGGAATGGTCCAGCTTTGGACCTTCTGCTTCCGGGGGGTCTAAAGCGCCCTGCAAAGAGATTTGTTCGGTGGTGGAGGCGGCACCCGCACCTCCGCTAGCGCCTGCACCTGACGCTTCGGACACCTGGACCGAGGTGGTTAGGCGCAAGGCGCCCAAGAAGAAGGCGCAGGGACCTAAATCGCCCCCTGCGCCAAAACAGAAGGGAGTAAAGTTGACCCTTCCACGCTCCACTGCCGTAATAGTTAAATTGCGGCCGGAGGCGGTCCAGCAGGGGGCCACATACAGCTCCGTGCTGATAAAGGCCCAGCGCGATATCGATGTGGACGAGCTGGGCATTGGGCCCCTTAAAGTGCGAACGTCGGCAACGGGCTGCCGTCTCATCGAGGTGGCCGGAAGAAACAGCGCCGAGAAGGCGGATGCCCTGGCACTCAGGATGGGAGAGCTCTTGGGTGAAGAAGCGGAGGTGATGAGGCCCGTCAAAAACACAAGTTTTCGATTGACGGGCCTCGATGAGACGGCGACATCGGACCGCATAAAAGCGGCGGTGGCTGCAGAGGGGGGTTGCACGGTGGAACAGGTGTGGGTCGGAGAAATACACTTTGGCCCACGTGGCTCAGGCTTCGCCCGGATGTCGTGCCCGCTGTTCCCAGCCAAAAAGCTTATCGGCTTGGGTATGATTCGGGTCGGATGGAGCAAAGTACAGCTCCACCACGAGGGTGCCCGCCCCAGGCACTGTTATAGGTGCTTGGGAAGAGGGCATATGGCCGGTCTGTGCCAGTGCTCCAAGGACCGCAGCAGCCTGTGCTATCGCTGCGGTCAGCCGGGCCACAAAGCGGCCGGGTGCGAAGTGTCAGTTCCGCGCTGTGCAATTTGCACAGATTCGGGCATGATGGCCGACCACGTCATGGGCGGCCGTTCGTGCAATCCCCCACCTGTTCGGGGGAAAAGTTTCTCCTCTCCGAGACCAATGGGGAGGGGACTGGAGGCGCCGGATGCCGAGATGACCGTATAATGCCAGCACATCTCGGCATCCTCCAGGGAAATCTCAACCACTCCGCCGCGGCTCAGGACCTCTTCCTGCAGTCTATGGCCGAGTGGTTGATAGATGTGGCGATCGTTGCCGAGCCCTACTTTGTTCCTCCCCTGCCACACTGGGCTGGGGACGACGCGGGCTCCGTGGCAATTGTGGTGAGACAAGGTGCTGGTCCCCCCCTCATACCCAGGATGAGGGGGCCTGGATATGTAGTTGCCGCTCGGGGGGAGTACATCGTAATAGGGGTGTACTTCTCCCCGAACCGAAACCTAGCCGCCCTAGAACAATTCCTCGATGTTCTAGGGCCACTGATTAGGAGGCTAGCCCCACTTCCCGTGATAGTGGCAGGGGACTTCAACGCCAAGTCCTCAGCGTGGGGTTCCACTGTCACGGATCCGAAGGGGAGGGAAGTGGAGGAGTGGGCTGTAGCCTCAGGGCTGTCCCTTCTCAATACCGGGACAGCCCTCACCTGCGTGCGTCGGACGGGTGGTTCAGTGGTGGACCTGTCGTTCGCCACTCCCGCCGTCGCACGCAGAGTGGAGGGGTGGAGGGTGGAAACGGAGGTGGAGACACTTTCGGACCACCGTTATATACGGTTCGAAGTGTCTCCAGTCCCGGCATCAAGTCCGGCGTCGGAGTCCAGGGGGCGTAGCAGGTTCCCGCGTTGGGCGCTCACCAAGCTCAACCGGGAGCTTGCAGAGGAGGCGGCCATTGTGGGCCGCTGGAGCCTACCATCGATGGAAGGTATGAGGGTGGACGAAATGGCTGGCTGTCTCGGCAACGTGCTTACAAACGTCTGTCGGGCAGCTATGCCCCAAATACACGGTCCTCCCTCTCCTCGGCGGTCGGTGTACTGGTGGTCGGCCGAGTTGGCCGACCTTCGCACTGCTTGCAACGCGGCGCGAAGAGCGTACGGCCGCAGCAGGAAGCGCCGCCCCCAGGACGTGGAGAGAGACGGCCGGCTTTACAGGGTCTACGTGGCGAAGCGCGAGATCCTGAAGCTGGCCACCAGTCGGGCCAAAGAGCGAGCGTGGCTGGAGCTGCTAGAGGGTCTCGATAATGACCCGTGGGGTCGACCGTACAAGAGGGCGCGAGACAAACTCCGCGCCCAGTCGGCCCCACTGACAGAGACGCTCCAGCCAGAAATGCTGGGCGATATCGTCCGGGAGTTATTCCCGGACCCGCCAGCAGGTTTCGCTCCGCCGCAGATGACCCGACGGACGCCGGACTCGATGGAGGAGGGTGTTCCGCCACCAGTCACCGACTTGGAAATGGAGGCGATCCTTTCCCGCCTCCGTAGCAAGAGGAGGGCGCCAGGTCCGGACGGGGTGCACGGGAGAGTCCTGTCAATCGCTCTCGTGCATCTTAAGGATAGTCTCCGGCAACTGTTAAACCGCTGTCTTCAAAGCGGACAGTTCCCGGAGGCATGGAAGGAGGGTCGGCTCGTCCTACTACCAAAGGGCGGGCGACCACCGGACTGCGCGTCGGCGGTGCGACCGATCGTGTTGCTGAACGAGGTGGGAAAGGCGTTTGAGCGCGTCATAGCCTCCCGCCTCGTTCGACACTTGGAGGAAGGCCCAGGGCCCGGACTGTGTGATGCACAATTCGGGTTTCGGGCGGGTCGGTCGACCATCGACGCGCTGAGGCGCCTTAAGTCGGTGACGAGTGAGGCGGAACGCGGGAGGGAGGTAGTGGTGGCGGTGTCGCTGGACATCGCCAATGCCTTCAACAGCCTTCCCCACAGCGTAATACGCGAGGCACTCTCCTTCTTCGAAGTGCCTCCGTATCTCGGGAGGCTGTTGGACGCGTACCTCTCCGATAGGGAGATCGTGTTCGAGGACCGGTCGGGGTCCTTAGTGCGGTGGCGAGTCAAGTGCGGCGTTCCCCAAGGTTCGGTGCTGGGTCCGAACCTCTGGGACGTCGGCTACGACTGGGTCCTGCGGAGCGGCCTTCTCCCCGGGATGAGTGTCATTTGCTATGCGGATGACACTTATGTCACATCCCGGGGACGAACGTACCAGGAGGCTGCGCGGCTGGCCGAGGTGGGAGTATCCCTCGTAGTCAGTCGCATAGAGCGATTGGGGCTTCGGGTTCGTCTCGAAAAGACCGAAGCCCTGCTCTTCCGCGGGCCTGGGAGGAAAGGACCCCCACCGGGTGCACGACTCCTGATCGGAGAGACGGAGGTCAGGGTGAGCCCAACACTTAAGTGTCTGGGACTCACCCTGGACGGGAGGTGGACCTTCGGACCCCATTTCCAACAACTAGGGCCGAAGGTCATAAGGGCGGCCTCTGCGCTGGGCCAGCTCCTACCGAATGTGGGGGGGCCCAGCGATGCCTGCAGGCGGCTATACTCCGGAGTTTGTCGGAGTATAGCCCTGTACGGAGCCCCTATTTGGGCGGATTCCCTCACCGTCCGCAATAAGGCTCAGCTGCGTAAAGCGCAGCGGGTCACGGCGGTGAGGGTAATCAGGGGCTACCGTACAATCTCCTGGGTGGCAGCCACTGCTCTGGCTGGAGATCCGCCGTGGGAGCTCGAGGCGTCGGTGCTCGCCGAAGTGCACCTCTTCCGCGTCGAGAAGAGGCTGCAAGGCGATGTGCCGACTTGGGAGGAGCTCTCGCGACTGCGGAGGCTGGGGCAACAGTGGTTGCTACGAAGGTGGGGTGAGGTCCTGGCGCAGTCCCCGTATGGTCAGCATACGGCCATGGCACTGCGCCCAGTTCTTGCGGCGTGGATGCGCCGCAAAAGAAAACCCCTCACCTTCCGCCTTACACAGGTACTCACCGGACACGGATGTTTCGGTGCGTACCTGTGTAAGGTTGCCAGGAGAGAGCCTACGCCAGCCTGCCACGAATGCGGCGCTGCGGAGGACACGGCTCAGCACACCTTAGAGGTGTGCGATCGATGGGCCGTGCAGCGCCACGATCTCGTGGCAGTGATTGGGCGGGACCTCTCGCTTTCGAGTGTGGTTCGCTGCATGCTCGAGAGCGATGAGGCATGGCAGGCGGCGGCCTCCTTTTGCGAATACGTCATTTCGCAGAAGGAGGCCTCGGAGCGGGACAGAGAGATTGACCCCTCCTCTGTTCCGCTTCGCCGGCGCAGGACGGGGGTGCGGAGGCGTCGCTTTGCAGCCCTCCCATCTCACGTCTAGTACGGGGCTCCGGGTAGAGGGATGGGTAACCTCCCCGGCTTTGTCAGTCTCGGCGCCGAGGAGAGCGCTTCAGTTTGCCGGAGCGCTCTCTTAATTTGATGGAAGTCCGGTCCCTATAGAGGTGAACCGGCCGGTCGAGGGAGGAGTAGCCTGTGTTTAGACAGATCCAGGCACTCCACCCAACATAACGGCTGATGGCAATCCGCAAGTGGTTTTAGTGGGTAAACCGGCCGTAGCGAGCCGGGAGTCCCACATACCCCTCGGGGACCCTCCCGGGGGGATGCGTAATGCATTTCCCTTGCAAAAAAAAAAAAAAAAAAAAAAAAAAAAAAAAGGTTACTTTGCCGGGTAATGCGGTCATTGATCTCTGGGTACCTGTTCACTGTCATTATATTCCCTTCATGTGATAGAGATAGATAGATAGGGTAGACTGCAAGTAAAATATTTAGATAAAGCTTTATATTTTTCATGAAATGTTTAGGTTTTGTTACTTGGTTAATCTAACAAATATAAATTTTATGTATAGTTCTTTAATAGGATAAATAAAAAATAATAATGCTATATTAGTAAACAAACCTAAAGGTATACAGGGTGATTCATAGTTTATATAATAAGGCGATTATAGTGTGATGCTCTACGCGTCATTCTCTTCACACTATATTCGGCTTAATACATGAAACATGAATCACTATAAACACACAAAACATAAAATAAGCTGATACTTATTTGTAGCTATAATGTTCATGTAACCAATATATTTCTCACTCAATCACTTAAGGATATCTAAGACGACTCTTATAATATGGAGCATTTTCACAAGACTGGCGAAAATATGTAAACAAATCGCTGTTCTTTTTGAAAATTGATTTTTAACTCATTAATTTTATTACCATGCTGGATTTTAAAATCTTAGGTCTCAGGCAAAAGCCTTACTGTTTCTTCTGAGAAGCTACTCATATTTTATAGTATCTACTATTCATTTATGCAATAACAAACCAGTCAACTGTCAAGATATCTGATTAACCTTTTCCAAAAGGTTTATTACAAAAGGTCATCGGCCTTTTCATTTATCAATCCATCCATGTCTTTTTAAATATCCTAAACTTGTAGGGAATTAGAACCTAAAGACATAGGATTTATTTTAATAAACTTTAATTGAATATTTAATGAACGGTTTGGTTATGGTCCGTAATAAAGTTTATATCAGCAAATCCCTTTAAAATATATAATTTTAAATATGTACCATAAAGCAATTCATATACTTAGAATTACCTTACATATAAAACTATATTGCGGCTGTAAAAATCTACACAGTTTACCTTCTGGAGGACATCAAAAATAATTTCAAATGCAGGTGAGCTACTTATTAAAATTTATAACTTAATCCTTAGTCACGAAAATATAATATACAGTAAATGAAATAGTTTAGTAAACCATTAATTAACTAACCTACTTTTTGCAAAAGTTTGTGATGTTTTTTTTTATTGATTTACATACAAAAAGTGTCGTAAAAGTACAAAAATTTAAAAAAGAAGTTTGGATGAAGACCATCTTCATCCAAACTTTTATTTATTTAAAATTTCTCAAACTTTTATCGTGTCTTTATTCCAAAACCAGATGCTGATAGGAATTAAAAAGATTTAGGTTCACAACAAACTTATTTAGATTTCAAAATCAAAATGTATTTTATTTCGAAATGAAACTTAGCAAGCTATTTTCGGAAACTCAACAAAAAGGCTACCACCGGTTCAACCCTAGCCCGCCGAGAAGGACCGGCGTAAGGATCTCGGAGATAAGACTGGCACTGGATGATCCAAAATGTAGAAGATCAGAGAAAATTCAGAGCACTGAGAACAGAAAGCGAAAGATAAAAGTCAGGCCAGATTTTGCACGCCCATCCGACACATTTAGTCAGACAATCAGTAGGCCAAGCATGAACATTTAAAAGCTCAAAAAAGTAACGATAACGAGAGCTAAGCTCTGAACCAATGGACTAGAGAAGTGACAAGCGTATAACTTCATTATCCTCTTAGTCAGGGTTCCCCCATTCATTGTTTTCGCTTTATTAGTATCAAGCAAATTTTTCTTGAGTAGCATTATTGTGATGAGACGTCCAATAATTTCTTGGACGGAACTCTCGATTGTGGTGTGGTAGATAACAGAGTTAGCAAGGATAAAAAAATCTCAACTTTCGAGCGTAGGACCCGGATTACGTAATCTAAGTTATACGAAAAAATATTTGTCCTACAAAATTTATGATTTGATCAAAGATTTTACTCTTGCCAACTTGCATCGATAACGAGGTCATCTTAAATTATAATTTAAGATCATTTCTTAAGATTGATAAAAAAAATTTGGAATCACAAAATTTATTCTTACTATCTCTGTTAGCTACCACAAACAAGAGTTCCATTCAAGAAATTCTTGGGCGACTCATCAAAATAAAGGTACTCACGAAAAATTAGCTTGATACTAATCAAGTGAAAACAATGTATAACCCTGACTACTTTGTGCATGTAACATATTTTTTAAACAAACATTTTAGAAAAACTACGGCGTGGTACTGAAAGCCGACCACCTCGATGTCTGGACACCAGAGGTCAAGTCCTGGAGGAGGAAGATCGTTAGACCCGAGACGAACATACTTTGTGATGGTGAGATTTTTTTTCCCGCTACACATTCTCAGCACCTCCTGTGTAGCCAGGGCCCTGATCCAAGATGCCATTATTTTTATTGTTTACGAAGTTCAAAAACAAAATGTATGGAATTTGACATAAGCTTCGCTAAATGACATTCGAATTCGCTCGTCATTTAGCGAAGCTTGCGTCAAATACCATGCATTTTGTTTTCTGACTTGGTAAGCGATAAATAGCGAAGGCATCTTAAATCATCCTGGATCGACAGTGGTAGCCAACCTCAAAAACCCTCATCTCAGGAGTGCCCGAGGGACATCTAGCATGTCTAAGGACTGGTCTTCGTCTTAGGATCTGCAAAGAAATGAATATGATTCATATATACGAAGAGTAAGAAGTGTATATTAGGAAGGGTTTTCGTTTTCCTCCAACCAGTACTGTGTAATGGCAAAGTTGGATATTATTAATAGTATATGCCTGACTAATATAATAAATGCAAAAGTTGGTTTGGCCGGATGTTTGTTGCTACTTCACGCAATAAGTTCTGAAGATGAAGTTAGCTGTAGTATTTTTTAAAGTCGATTTAAAGTGGAACGGTTCCTGTGGGTTCTTTTTGGGCGTACAAAGTCACGGGCAATATCTTGCATTTATATATTTTAATGTTATCGTGATGATTTGTCTGATTCAGTTTCAGTCTCCGTCAGATCGGGAGAGTTCGTGGCCATTCTTGGACCAAGGTAAGGTCATGGTTTACTTTTATTCTCAGGTCTTTTTTGATCTCGTAGGGTGAAAACGGGTGGTAGGATATTTAGTACTCCCGGCACTGTTGCCGTTACTTTACGCACTAAAACCACTAGCGGACCACCATTAGCCGCTATGAACGTGTACCAAATAGGACATAATACGACCCCCATGACAGAGGAACCCATGAGGAACCTTAAGAAGACTAAAATTTCATGGGAGTTAAAAAACTATTAATTATTATTAATTTATTAACTGTCGCAATTTTAGACGTTGGACTTTTGTTTATTGCCAACACTTCCCGCGGTCATTTGAAATGATATGATTTCCACTTTCCATTTTCAGTCTCAGTCCACTTTTTGTTCTAGCGGCGCCGGTAAAACAACTCTCCTAGCGTCCTTAGCTGGCAAATGTACCCTCCCTTCCTCGGGTACAGTCAGCATCAACGGCGAGGATGTGCGGCAGCTTCAGCGCGCAGTGGACATTGTGCCGCAGACTGACGTGTTCCTGGACAGCCTGAGTGTGAGGGAGCATCTGGTGTTTATGGTAAGTTTTGTACACTGCCGTCCTCGGGTACAGTGAACGTCAAGGTGAGGAAAAATGTATGGAATCTGATATCTCCGTTAAGTTCGATCATAACGGCTTTTGGTATTTTATTTGGTGGATTACTTTGAAAGTAACCAGGATAAAGAAAACCGTGAGATCGTAACTCAGTCGATTGATATGGCCGGGAGTACAACTCCCGGCCATATCAATCGACTGAGAATCAAAATGAACAAACGTCAATTATTTAGTATTCGGGAGTATGCGGCACGATTGAATCTGAATCAAAATCGAATCGGTTTGGAGAGTGAGGCCCCAGGTAATATGCTGCATATGTACAAGCGTAATACGACCACTATAGTGTTAAGTCAGTATGACTATTTTTGTGATAAAAAATTAGTCATAGTTACTATTCATATAAATTACTAACGCTCCGTAGTCTAGTGGTTCAGAGCTTCACTCACGATTCCCGCGTTGGAACAACAAGAAATGCTGTTTTCAAGTTTGGTTAGGACAATGCAGGCTGATCACCTGATTGTCTGACAAGAAAGATGATCCATGCGTCGGATGGGCAGACAGTCGGTCCTGCGCCTGATCTCCCGCCAGTCGTGTCGGTTATGCGTCCCATTGGGCTACGAGATTGAAGGAAGAGAGAGCGTTTCTGTGTATTGCGCACACACTTGGGCACTATAAAATAACTCCTACGTAGCTAGCCTGGTTTCAATGAAACCGGCCACCGTCACAAGTAGTAAGGATACGCCGGTTCTGGCTCAAGAGCCAGAACCGGCGTATCTACAGGGGTTGGTCGGCCAACTACAGGGGTTGGTCGGCTAAAAAAAAAAAAAAAAAAAAGTTTGGTGTCAAAATAGGGGTTTTCCGCTACGCCCGATCGATAGCAAGCATTCCCATGGCGCTATCTCTCACCGTTCCTGACTTACGACATGATCTAATAAACTCATTAGTATTTATCTACTCCACTAATGACATTCCTCATTCATTACTATTGTCCTATTGTTCTATGTCAAGCCCTTGTTCACTGAGTATTGGGCAGGTTATTTGAATGATTTCATTAAATAAAAAACTTATAATTTTATTGCAATTGTTTTATTTTATGTATAACTTTCTTAATAATACACAGTGTTAATTACACAACAATCCAACGTGATGTTCATATTTCAAAAACAAGACTGAAACATCATATTATGCAATAACATATCATTTTTCAAAGTATCTCTACTATTAAAATCGCTTATAAAATCTATCAACGACTTCTTATTAAACTTATATAACAAATATGGGCAGGTTATTTGAATGATTTCATTAAATAAAAAACTTATAATTTTATTGCAATTGTTTTATTTTATGTATAACTTTCTTAATAATACACAGTGTTAATTACACAACAATCCAACGTGATGTTCATATTTCAAAAACAAGACTGAAACATCATATGCAATAACATATCATTTTTCAAAGTATCTCTACTATTAAATTCGCTTATAAATTCTATCAACGACTTCTTATTAAACTTATATAACAAGTACATTAAACAATACTCTCCACAAACTGAAGTGAAATCGTTTTGCACCTGGTACGGACTAAAATTCCAATATTTCGAATTCCGATTCATGAACTTTCTGTGATGACCCGTGGGTGCTCTCCCGTATGTGTCAAAAAATTGTCCAATACCGTGAATGTCTATGTGTATAGCTATCCAATGAGAACCTGGTTGTGTGTCCAAATCCAAATTGCTTATAATGTATGCAGGGAGTTGAAAATGTATGGGTAATCTGTTTGCTGCATATACATTGTATTGTAAGCTCGGGTGTATTTTTCCCAAATTTCTTTGAATTTCAATAGTATTCATTTTGACATACAGAAGTGGTACATTACTTAGTCAATGGCTTTATCACATGAGAGTGAAAAGACACGGGTAAGACATCCACATTTTATGGATATTTATATTAGAAGTGGTAAGTAGTATAAATAAAAGATATGTATAATATATACCAATGTTTTATTTAAATCATAAACCTATGTGATACAATATTTGTTACCCCTAGCTACTATAATCTACAGTTACATTTCTATTCTTATCTATTTCAATTACATTATCAAACTCCGCATACACAACGCAGTTTATTGTTTCAGTAAGAGTCGATTCGAAACGCACCTCTAATCTTACACTACCATGTTTTATAAGATTCCAATGATTGGATGAGTTGGCTGACAAGTCTGGGGTGAGATCAAATGCTAACAAACAATAACCATTTGAATATTTATCGCGGGATATTCCATTACCTTCATTTAGAAAATGTATACCAGTTCCTGAGAATAGTGTATGATAAGTTGAAGTAAACATATTACTTTCAAATGATGGTTGTAAGGCTTTTGATGGTATTTGTTGACCATCTATGTACAAACAAAATGAACTCATATCGTAGTTTTCAAAGTTAAATGGATTTTTAGTGAGAATACCATTAAAGGCTGCGTTATTAACAAATCCAATAATACACCTTTTAGGAACTTGTCCTAGAAAAATATTATCGAGTGTTTTTCCTTGAACTCCCGATGGTATTGTTAAAACTTTTACTTCAGCTCGAGTTATAGGATATTTTGCTGTAGTGGACGAGAGAACTTTTTGATGTGCAAGTAAAATACTTGGATTTATTTTTGCTCTCCTTACAATGAGAGTTGCATCTGTTATGCTAACTTTAAATTTCGAAACATTTGATGGTGCCATAAGATTGAAAGATTCACGAGATCTAACCATCTTTACACTCATTTCAACACCATTGAGTAAGAACTTTTCTTGATTAAATATATCACCATGAAGATGTCCGATCATTTCTATTTCTTTACTTTCAGATACTAATTGTTGTCTTTTAGTAAAACCAACATTTTTGTCATCAGTTGAATTCATTTTCCCCTCAGTATCTTCATACCAAAGACTGCATGTTAAATGAGATTCTTTTGCTGCTGGAGCATAGTTTAAGAGAGTTTCCATATAGGCGCGATATGCATATGTATTATTAGGAGGTGAAACTAATTTTTGATTTAAATAAACATCTAACTGACTAAATAGTGTATGTAGCCAATTATTTACAGGGGCTACTACAGTAGCTGCACTTAATTTTGTTGAGTCTTCATTTAATATTTTCACTTTTAAATGTAACAAAGTATGGGACAAATCAACATAATCATCTCCAGTTCCGGGTACTTGAAATTCTATAGGGCCATCATCACCTAGTGAAGATATGGGTTTGTAGTGTACCCATGTTCCGCTTTCTATACTAGTTTGTGTTGATGGTAAAGCAAATAAATCCAATTCCGATTTAATACACTCACAAGAATTATTATGTAAAAAGGACATTTTGATTTATGAAAAAATATCTTTGATCTTTCGAGGAGTTTTATTTCTCCGTTTGTTTATTCCTTTCACTTTAACAGTTGACGGTGGAATGAATGATGATATTAGTTTTCTCTTTGTTATATATCCTGAACCAGACATTATTTTATCAATTTTATCATCGGCTTTCCTTTTTAAATTAGAACTAGCTTCTTTGAGTCTACTTTTGATAGACTCTTCCATTGGTCGAGCTCTAACCATGTCTGATAACAACCCTACACCAGCACTTAAAGCTTCTTTTCCTACAGCCTTTGCACCACTTGAAAATAATGGTAAAACTGAACGAAATAGCCCTCCCAAAAAGCTACCAATACCATGCCCACGTTGATATGGTGCTCCCTTATATATTACTCCCATTCCTGAACCAGCCTGATGAGTGTAGTAATTTTCATATGGGCAATTTGGATGATCTCGGGGATACATTATAATTTTTTGAAGTGTAGTTTAACACACACCGTCCCAAATTGAAATGGTATTTTTTTACCTGTGCTTGATCTTATATCTATTTCAATAGTATCGAATTCTCTTCGCATTACAGGTATGTAGTGTGGGGGTGAAAATACATGCATTTTATTAGCACCATATATATACTTAGCGGGGTCCAAAGGAATAATTCTTAACAGTGGTGTAATTACATCACCTACAATTTGGGGTTCTACGATATCACAATAAACGAAAAGTTGGGATGGTAACCCTAAATGTAAATTTGCAGGACATTTACCCAAACCTTTCTCTACAAGATTTCTATTGGGTTCATATCCTAATTGAAGACCTAACTTTGGTGACAACGTTAATGATACAATTGATTCATCACTAACTGTCACGGAAACAAATTTTGATATTTCATCATAGCGAAATCTCACTTTTTCCCTTATATTATTTAATGCCGTTAAAATATGTTTTATATCATCATAATTTGTGGCTGGAATGTGGGTCTTATAGTATACCACTGAAGGAGTGTTTTCGTTGGGCATTAACATATGTTTAGTTATATATATAATATTTTCGCCTTCCTGAACAGTGAACATAGTGCATGGATATTGAAATTCAACCAGACCAACGACCCATTCTCCCTCTAATTTTATTGCTTTGGGTAGTTTAGTAGAAAACATTGTTGTCCTATTTTGAGGAAAGTATTCCATCGAACTATTGCTTGGTAATGTTATGTAAAAATTATGTTTTATCATATTGTTTCCAAATTTGAAGCTTGTATCCAACTATTGAACTTATCAGGATAACCTTTCCACTTCACTAACACCTGCTTTCTGGAGCCTGAATAGCGAAAACCTAGTATTTTATCAATTTTATAACTTGATGTTGGGTTGTAATTTACTTGTTGTAGTTCTTTTTCATAAAAAGTCCCTTCAATCTCCTCATCTTTTAAATCTTTCAATGTGTAGACTACCCAAGGTGATCTCTCAATAACTGAAGTTATCACAAATATTTCATCACTCCAGTTAGACTCATACCCTTTTTGGAATATATGTTTATATTTGGTTATTCTAACATGATCACCAACATGAAACTTAGGCAATGGAATATTTTTAGGTACCTTTAATGTTTTTCTATCATATAAATTATTCCAAACCGTCATAATATTACCGGAATTTACATCACACGGTGTCATTTTAATGCTTGAATGATAACTATGATTATAGGAATACATTAAATCTTGTAAAATATCAATGTATTTGTAAGTATTTTTATGTGTAAAATATCGCCACATTTTGGTTTTCAATGTTCTTTGAAATCTTTCGACAACACTTGCTTTGATATCTGGATTGTTCGTAGTGTAATAATTTATTTTCTTAGACTTAAAAAATTTTTTAACATCTTTCGAAACAAACTCAGTTCCTTTATCTGATTGTATATGGGTTGGGGTTGTATTTGCTTCACTGAATATGCTTTCAAAACATCGTTTTACTGTCTCAGAATTTTTACGTTTTAGAGGTCTGGCGTAGGCACACTTACTAAATACATCAATTACACACAGTATATAATTAAAACCATTATTATATTTACTATAAGTTCTCATATCGCTTAAATCTACTTGCCAAAGTTCATTTAAATTAGATAAAATATATTTATTTCGAGAAAATTTCTTCTGTACTGGTTTATGAAGTGTATACGTTTCTTGTGACTGCAACCATTCCTTAACTTCTTTTTTAGACATTTTACCTTTCATGGCATTTGTAAGTTTATCAATACTACTAAAACCAGCAGGGTTCGATGGATCATAATAAATATTATTAATATCTAGTAAGGGGTCCATTTTTCCCAATCGATTTTATTTCGAATTTTTTTAATATGTTTTTGATTAGGTGTAGAAAATGATCTCTCACCAAAATCTGTTTTATCATATATTTTTTTTGGACTCGATGTAGGTGTAGAAAATACTACCTCTTCGGAATCTTTAAACTCTATTTGATTTATAAACTGACTTCTTCTAGGATTACCAATATAGGTAAGTGGTATTTTCAAATCTTTTAAAGTCCTTGCAAAATTTTCCCACCCTATTGGTTCACTATTTTTTAGTGGTCTCAATACATCGTTTATTAAATCTATTATATTGCTCCCAGTTTCCTTTTTGTTATTAATGAAAACTGTACCCTCTTCATCCCAATTTATTTTATTTTTGTTAATCGATAACAAGTTCAATAACTGCTCACCCTTTTTCGAATATGTCTTTGGTATCAAACTTAAAATTTGTTTAACTGAATAAACAGGTTCTCTCTGTGTAACGTTACTGTTCAGGTTGATATCTTCTTCATTAAACGTCTTATTGATAACTGAATCTTTAGAAACTGTTTCAACATTTTTATTAATATGTTCTTTTTTTGGTAATGTTTCAGGTAAATCATTTGATGTTATTATTGGTAGTTCATACGTTTGGCGATCTTCTCCAGTAAAGTGTAAGTACCTTTGCAAAACTTGTAAATACAAAATCCATTTCTTTCTATCATCTTCTTTGCCTTTTAAAATATTTTGCATTTCAATATCCAATCTTGATTTTGGATCATCAGAAGACCCCTTTTGGGTTATTTTGTCTATGAAACTCGGTTCAACAAGGATCATCCTTTTAGCATGTTCCATTTTAAACTAAACCACTAACTAATCCACTTAGTATTGAACCCAATATAATAGGTAGAAATGAACCACCTTTTTGTACTATTATATTTTTTCTTACTTTGTTTGTTGTTTTGCGTACAAGCTTACGAAGCAAGGATTTATATTTTTTGAGAGATTTTTTCTCTTTTTCTTCCAATGGAACTTTACCTTGTAGAACGTTGTGAATACATTCACAAATACAATTTATTTCATCTTCATCACACGATTTTAATAAAGCTTTTTGATATTTTGGATTTAACGTGTGCAATGCAAGGAGTAAATCTTTATGCGTCTTCAATCTTCGATCCATTATTTGTAAATGACAGAAATTTGTTGATTAATGTCGTATTTAAACCCTTTTTTTGGTACATAAATAGAACAAAACCCATCGTCGGGGAATATTTTTGATTTAATACGACATAAATCATTAGTATTTTGTTTAAGATCTATCATTAAATATCCATGAGCATCCAAGGTTGCGTCCTTGTACGCTTCTTCAACAAACTTAGTATTTTCCGGTACTACTTGACGTGCTAAATAGCGAATCTGTGTTTTATCACGAGGGTTTTTAAAAAATATTATGTAACTTGAATTTAAAGAAATGTCCCGCTGTCCTTTTCCTTGATGGAACAAATTTTGAGTTATATAAAAAACACTCAAATTCCTGTGATGGCTTCCTTTAGTGAAGATGTCAACTATACGTCCATCTGATTCCCTCATGAGATCATCTATTATAATAAGATTAGGCTCTTTACCATCAAACATATTCAGATCGGGTAATCCTTGAAAATAGTTAACGTTTTTAAGGTTATATAATGGCTGCATTTCATCAAAACACCAAGTTATTTGAGAAAAAATAATGTTACACATCTGATTTCTATGTTTGATAAAGTCAGTTACAAAATGTGACTTTCCACATCCACTAGGCCCAGCAATTATTGCACTAAAAGGGTGGATAAAATGATTCATGTCGTTTACGTGTGATTAATGTGAAATCAAGGAATAAAGTAAACAATTGTAGTTTAAAACATTATATTTATTGACTTCTTATTTGTAAAGACACAATAAAATATAACATAAATAATTTATAGGACAATTAAATAAAACATAAAATTATTTTCATTTACAAACTTTCTTAAATGTTAGGCACATATAAATTTATTTACACATTAATATCAAAAACATATATACATAGCTTATCTAGTAAAGTAAAAATAAACAATATAATTATGTAAAAGTAAATAACAACAACACTTTATCTTAATGAATAATGACCCCACGCTAATGTATCAATGAGATTAGGTAAAATGTAACGCTTAGTATCATTATATGACAAAGAAGTTTTATTAATTTTTTGGGTGAATATTGTGTGTTTAATTGATTTAAATCTATGCATACTCTGGTACTGAACATTTTGATTAAAAAGACATGATTTGTAATTTTCAATATTTAATTTTTTAGTAGTGCTTTTATTTACACCCTTAGCTTTTGCTATAAGTTGGTTACCTACATTATATGCATACATTTTTGATCGTAATCCAACAAATTCTTCTAAAATTTTACCATTATTTTCATCTTTGAAAAATCCTAACCTTTTTTTATTTATTTTGGGGTAATTAAAAATATTATCTGTTGGATAGTCGGACGTATCAAACCGTGTAGCTAAATCAGGTCTGAGTTCTTCATAAAAATTATTGGTGAATATTTGATAAATAAAACTGTCAGTATCGGTATACAACAGTTTGGTGTTATCATTAAACTTTTTTAACATATAATCATAATGAAATTCATACATAAGAGTCTTAGAAATATCTAAAATACAAAATCCTAGATAAATGGGTTTATTATGAATAACTTTTGTTTTGCGCAATTGGACGGCAACTAAGTTTTCTGAGAATATTGTAAGACTATGAAATTCTGGTCGTGCGATTAAGTCTTGTGCACCTAAAGATTTACCACAATTTTCCCAATGGGTTAAAAGCTTAACATTTACTCTCTTCTCTACGTTTTCCATTGTTTTACCAAAAACTGAGTTGTTCATCAGCTTATAGAAGTCCTTTTCAAAATCTGACATTGCCTTCGTCCTCAAATTATTATTTAAATCTATATATTTTTGCAGCCAGGGCTTTTGATTAAATTTTAATATTCTATGAATTTTTTGCAATTTCATACCTAATTTAAGACATTGTTTTAGATTTCTATAGTGAATTACATATTTTGTTTTATTATTAAGGTTTGATATTAATTTTACATCTTTAGAATCGCCTACACAAATGTTTTCGGGGCAAAGAGGAAAATCAGAATGTTGGTCATGAAGTTCATCAGGATACATTAAATCTACTTCTAAAATGAATCCATTTTCTGAATTGTCTGGCACATTGAAATAGGTTGTAGGAGCAACCCATTCAAATCCTCCTACGGGGAGATATTGAGACATAGCCCAACCGTATAAATTATTTGCATCGAAATATGCGAGATAAGATTTCGTTTTCGTGTTATCATAATTGTTTAGATATTCATTATTAGCCTTTGCATACCTGTTACTACATTGAGATACACCACCACGAATACCATTCCTTATAAAAGCAATTTTGTCAAAGTCAGTCAATAGTTCTAACTGTATTTTGGTATATTTTAACATCGCATCCCAACTTAAACCTGGTGCTGTATAGTAGTGTGCAGGATCAAGATTATAAG
This sequence comes from Celastrina argiolus, assembly GCA_905187575.2. NCBI lineage: Eukaryota > Metazoa > Arthropoda > Insecta > Lepidoptera > Lycaenidae > Celastrina > Celastrina argiolus. The sequence goes on from LR994585.1 coordinate 17,674,312, forward strand.
TAGCAATACAAAGGTCTCTAAAATTTTCAAATATGTCTGTTAATAGTAAAACATCTGTTTTTTGATATAAATTAGAATAGTCCTGCATATTTATACATTTAAAGTGATTCCAAACATCTTGGGCATGCCTATAATCATCCTCGGATATGTTTGAATTTGTTAAAGTACTGTAAAACTCTTTTTGACTAGGTAAAAATGGCACCTTTAAACTATTAGAAGAAGTCATAAACTCGTATGGGAAAATACCTTTTTTCCTAAGACGTATAAAATCATCATTTTTAGGAAAACTCTTTTTAAGAGTGTGAAATTGATTATCTTTAAGATTTTTAGCTAACTGATCAAGACTGCATGGTAAAAACTTTAGTGAATCTATAAATCTTAAATTTATTCTTTGGTTATTTATATTTAATATTTTTGAAAAGGATATGTATTTTTCCTTGTTTTGTGGAATTATTTCTACTGGGCCATCTTTAAAATTAAGAGCATGAACAATGAAATGTGAATCATAGTGACTTAAATTATGGAGAAATATTGGTATAAAATGTACAGTTTTTTTCTTTTTTGTACATACTTCATGAGCAACACCTATAAAATCACCCGTATACCAATCAAAATCTAAATATTTTTCATCATTTAAATTAGTCTCACAAATATGACAAATTGTACAATCACTTATAATGTTTTTATGTTCTACACTCAACGATTTTGGACATTTTTGAAAATTATTTTTGCTATAAATTATTTTCAACTGTTCGTACAAACTATTCATAAACTGTTGTGTACAATTAACCCCACAATAAGACACATATTTCGATAAATTGTCATCATAAGAACACTTCACATAATATCCGAAACTATAAGGTTCATGTTTTTTAATGTTATCTGTATATGATTTAGATGGATTATTAGAACATGAATGGATAGGATTTAGAAACGCTTCAAAATCTGCGTATATGACAAAAGGAACCTTCAGTTTTCGTTCAAAATTATTAAACATAACGCTATCGTTAGATGTGGGCTCTCCAAACCAATTTTTAAATATGAGATTACTAGTAGGTAATTCAGTTACTACGTGGGAACAATCGTGTTGTTGATGATTTGATAATCGATCGCCAGTTGAAAAATGTAATAGACATCCATCACATATATAAACAGAATGATCTCTACTTGAAAGTTGTTTGCTAACTAAACGAGATAAATTTTTGATAAAACAATAATGGTTGTATGTACCATTACTCAAATACAACAAATTTATATGACTATTCTTACGACTTTTTGTAAAATATAATGGACCAATCACATTATTTCGTTTAGTTCGTTTATCAAATTCTAAACCAAAAACGTTTATGCTAATATTATTTAATTTTTCAACTCTAGGAATATCGGTTAATTTAACAGGGAATGTCACATTTGTAAAGTTTAATTTGTTAGAATATTTAGAGTATGAGAATACGCGTTCAGCATTTTTACAAACAGGATATAGAGCAGAGAGTAAAGCCCATTTAAAACACAAATAGTCGGTATTCTTAACATTAATGACAGCCTTTTTTGTAGCAATGTCCTTTGGTAAATCAATAAATGAAGTACCACGAAGAGGATTAAATTTATTGATATTCATATCGATACTTTTTATATTTTTAAGACTCCAACCGCTATCTTTTTTCTCAAACGTACTTATTTTATTTGTTAATGTGTTTGATAAAGATGTAAAAAATATATCAAAATCATCTCCACGAAAAATTATAAAGTTACTAGTTTGGAAATCAAATGAATTTGTCATATCATTTTTACTTTGTTGAATAAAATCTGCATGTAATATAAAATTAACTTTAAAAATAGTATGATTTACAATAGACTCTTCAATTAAAAATAATAAATTATCTTTAATTGAATTCAAAAAAGATTCAGGAGTTTGCAATGTTGATTCTAGAGATGGGTTTGATTTAGTGCAAATATTGTACGTTATAATTCTTTGACCAAAAGCTGTTTCAATAACTGATACGTTATCAAATTTTTGATGTAATTTTAAGGAGTTGTTTTTATGTGTCTTACTTTTTAAATGATTCACAAAATATCTTCTACTAACTGTAATTCTACAAGCATCACATTCTACTTTATCTGAGTGATTACCTGTGTGGGGTCCTGATATCCTAGAAGAAGTTGAAGGTGTCTCTTCAGTTATTTGACGTTTTGCTTGGTGATCTGAAGTTTTCAAATCATCGTGAACTAAAGACCTTTTGAGTGATCCCCCTTCTTGAAGTGGTTGACTGGAACAAATAATAAAAAAGTTATACATTTGATTTATAATGTTATGAAAAAAAAAATATGTAATAATTAAAAAAAACACTCACTTAATGTAATTTTCAACAGAAGCACACACAAACTCCTCGTCAAAACATGAATTATACAATTCACATCTCTCAACTTCTTCGCAAATCTGGATCATTTCACTATCGAGAATTTCGTCAACTTGAGAACAGAAGAAGGCGCTTTCACATGTATTGGAATCCATTTTGGGTATTGAGTCCCCAAATAGTCAAAGCTATGACACGAATAATGATTTCGAGTTGGTTACAAACTCAATGTTTTTCGAGTACTTCTATGAGTACACAATAAGAAATCATTAGTGTTGTTTTGATAATGCTGTTTTAACAATCTATTTTTACAACTAATTAACTAGTGTATCGACAACAATGAAATAGATGAACTTATTTAAGGAAGCTATTGTTATAAATTATATATTAAACAATATTTTGAAAATAGTATTTCTTACAATTATTGTCACTTGAAATATCTTTTGTGATATTACATATTAATTTTTGAATGTTTTCATAGTTAGCACTGTTGTTTTGCGTGTATAATTTTACACGCATTTCAGTGTGTTTCCAATGTTCTGATGGTGGTAACTTAGATATCTTTTTTAAATCAAAAATTTCTATCTTGATATAATGAGTTGCATTACTAGCATCATCTGAGTTTGAAGAAATAAATCCAGTGCCTCCTTCTTGAGTTCTAGACACCGAACTCGATTGTTTCTTTTTCTTGTTCTTAGATGTAATTTTAAATAATTCATCTAATTGCTTTGTTTCGTTTGTATGTTTCCTTTTCAACGATGTAGGTTGGGTCGGCAATATTTCTAAATCTTGTGTTTCAGAATCAGTATGTGATGCATTATAATAATCTTTAAAGGTGTTATCACCGTTCAATAGATTGAATGAGTTCTGTAACAATATAAATAAATCTAATTAATATTTCACATTAATCTAAACATTTATAACATAAATAATTAATAAAAACATTTTATTACCTGCATTTTGTTTAGGAACACTTCACAAACTTATAACTCACTTAACAAGAATTCTACAACACACTGTGACTTACAAAAAATATTTGGGGCCTTATATACTAATGTTTTCAAATATTCATTAAGATAACTTGTTTGACTAATGGTAATGGCATAGATAAGAATACAAAGGACACAGTTTAGAATGCGTAACACAAATTATTTATGTTACGCATCCTAAACTCTACATTCTTTAAATTTTACATCTAATTGCTTTGTTTCGTTTATATGTTCCCGTTTTAAGGATGTAGGTTGGGTTACTTCTAAATCCTCCGTTTCAGAGTCAGTAGGTGATGCATTATAATCTTTAAAGGTGTTGTCACCGTTTAATAGATTGATTGAGTCCTGTAACAATATAAATAAACCCAATGAATATTTCACATTAATTAAAATATTTTTAACAATAATTTATGAAAAATATGTTATTACCTGCATTTTGTTAAGGAACACTTCACAAACTTATAACGTGCTTAGCAACAATTCTACACACTGTGTCTTACAAAAAATATTTGCGGGCTTATATACCAATGTTTTCAAATACTCATAAAGATAACTAATTGTTCCACTAATGGTAATGGTATAGATTAGAAAACAAAGGTTTACATTCTTTGTGTTACGCATCCTAAACTGTACTAGCGAGGTTTTTTGTTTCGAAATTTAAAGTTGTTATTAAATTTAGTTATTAAAAGTTAACAGATGCAACTCTCATTGTAAGGAGAGCAAAAATAAATGTGTATAATTGGATTTGTTAATAACGCAGCCTTTAATGGTATTCTCACTAAAAATCCATTTAACTTTGAAAACTACGATATGAGTTCATTTTGTTTGTACATAGATGGTCAACAAATACCATCAAAAGCCTTACAACCATCATTTGAAAGTAATATGTTTACTTCAACTTATCATACACTATTCTCAGGAACTGGTATACATTTTCTAAATGAAGGTAATGGAATATCCCGCGATAAATATTCAAATGGTTATTGTTTGTTAGCATTTGATCTCACCCCAGACTTGTCAGCCAACTCATCCAATCATTGGAATCTTATAAAACATGGTAGTGTAAGATTAGAGGTGCGTTTCGAATCGACTCTTACTGAAACAATAAACTGCGTTGTGTATGCGGAGTTTGATAATGTAATTGAAATAGATAAGAATAGAAATGTAACTGTAGATTATAGTAGCTAGGGGTAACAAATATTGTATCACATAGGTTTATGATTTAAATAAAACATTGGTATATATTATACATATCTTTTATTTATACTACTTACCACTTCTAATATAAATATCCATAAAATGTGGATGTCTTACCCGTGTCTTTTCACTCTCATGTGATAAAGCCATTGACTAAGTAATGTACCACTTCTGTATGTCAAAATGAATACTATTGAAATTCAAAGAAATTTGGGAAAAATACACCCGAGCTTACAATACAATGTATATGCAGCAAACAGATTACCCATACATTTTCAACTCCCTGCATACATTATAAGCAATTTGGATTTGGACACACAACCAGGTTCTCATTGGATAGCTATACACATAGACATTCACGGTATTGGACAATTTTTTGACACATACGGGAGAGCACCCACGGGTCATCACAGAAAGTTCATGAATCGGAATTCGAAATATTGGAATTTTAGTCCGTACCAGGTGCAAAACGATTTCACTTCAGTTTGTGGAGAGTATTGTTTAATGTACTTGTTATATAAGTTTAATAAGAAGTCGTTGATAGAATTTATAAGCGAATTTAATAGTAGAGATACTTTGAAAAATGATATGTTATTGCATATGATGTTTCAGTCTTGTTTTTGAAATATGAACATCACGTTGGATTGTTGTGTAATTAACACTGTGTATTATTAAGAAAGTTATACATAAAATAAAACAATTGCAATAAAATTATAAGTTTTTTATTTAATGAAATCATTCAAATAACCTGCCCATATTTGTTATATAAGTTTAATAAGAAGTCGTTGATAGATTTTATAAGCGATTTTAATAGTAGAGATACTTTGAAAAATGATATGTTATTGCATAATATGATGTTTCAGTCTTGTTTTTGAAATATGAACATCACGTTGGATTGTTGTGTAATTAACACTGTGTATTATTAAGAAAGTTATACATAAAATAAAACAATTGCAATAAAATTATAAGTTTTTTATTTAATGAAATCATTCAAATAACCTGCCCAATACTCAGTGAACAAGGGCTTGACATAGAACAATAGGACAATAGTAATGAATGAGGAATGTCATTAGTGGAGTAGATAAATACTAATGAGTTTATTAGATCATGTCGTAAGTCAGGAACGGTGAGAGATAGCGCCATGGGAATGCTTGCTATCGATCGGGCGTAGCGGAAAACCCCTATTTTGACACCAAACTTTTTTTTTTTTTTTTTTAGCCGACCAACCCCTGTAGTTGGCCGACCAACCCCTGTAGATACGCCGGTTCTGGCTCTTGAGCCAGAACCGGCGTATCCTTACTACTGTCACAGAAATCTGAGTGGGAATTATTATTGTAAATTTCCCTGTTATAGCATTTATAATATTGCAGACGGAGATGAAACTAGGCAGTACGAAGCACGCGGACAACGTGAACATACTCAAAGCGTTAGTTCACGAGCTGAAGCTCACACATCTGGAGGATTCCCCAATAAGTTCTCTGTCGGGGGGAGAAAGGAGACTGCTGTCTTTGGCTACTTCTGTGGGTAAATCATACGTATTATAAGTGGTTCTTTTTTTTTTTTATTAGACTTCCGAAAAAAAAAATTATATATTTAAATACGTAAACATAAATTATATTAAATCAAAAATTGTTGATCTAAATACTGGGGTTGTTATTACGCATCTGTTGACATCGCATTTCATTCAAATCCTAAGTCTACATGCTGAGGATGCTCCGGGGTCGGAGCAAAACGCGCGTCGAGTTTTGCAACCTTCATGGTGGTGTGGGGCTTTGCACGATCGTGTTAACATTATTGCTTGTGTGGTGGTGGTGTTTTCACGTTTTTGCTTGTGAGTGTACGCATAAGCAGTGTGGGAGGGAGGGAGGTGCATCAAACGCATATGTATATACTCACTCATTTGATTGCAGGTTGTGGTTATCATTTTTCGCGGGATATTTAAAGATATAATACATTTAAATTTAATTAAAATCCCTTCAGTAGTCTAGGCTCTATACTGCCAAAATCGTTACTCTTCTCTGTAGTAGGATAAAAAAAAATTAGGTTTTTAATTGGTCTATATTATGTTTCTAAACTGATTTTCAAATTATTTTTATTGCTACTGTATCATGTTACCTATCTCATTTCTTGCAGCTGTTGTCCAACCCACAAATTGTGGTTTGCGACGAACCAACAACAGGCTTAGACAGCTTCAACGCGACTCTGGTTGTTGAGGTGTTGAAAAAGTTGTCGCTCGCCGGTAAAGTTGTTATATGCACTTTGCACCAGCCCTCCTCGGATCTCTTCGCTAAGTTTGACTCGTTATTTCTGATGAGTGAAGGGAAGCTGATCTATCATGGCTCCCACGAGGACTGTCGACGAGTTTTTGAGAGGTTGGTAGGTATATTTTGTTGTATATGCTTTGGATATTGCGTACACTTATTGGTAAAATGTTTAATGAACGAATAACTTATACAATGCCTGATTACATAACTTTAGTGGACTCCTCCTTTCTCCAAATCCTTTGATAAACATCGACTGCCATTTTAACGTTTGAACTTTAAAAAAACAGGATTTAACAAAGTTTTGACGTATCGTATTTTAAAAAGTTGAAATGTCAAAATAACAGTTGATTTTCAATAACAGGAAAGACGAAGTGATGTTTTCATGACCGTTTTATGGCCGATTACTGAAACTAGAGTTAAATTAAGTGGCGCTTAATTAACATAATGTCCATAGATTAATAATTGGTCGTCGAAGGCGCTGAGACCAATTAATAATCTAAGATAATGTCCTTGTCATCCCACCACATGTAACAGTTACATTTTACAGCCTGTAAATAGGAGGCCGTTAGTCTGATACGTTGGGAAGGTCACTTGACAGACAGACAGACACATACACCTTGTTGTTTACGTTATCTGTATATATTTTATTACTAAGTTTTTGTCTAAGTTCAGACCTTATTTTGACACTTCAAATCATTAGTTACTTCTAGACTAATATAATATGGCCATCAATGTTACAAAACCATAATTTATTGAGAATAATTTAAATAATACCCGGAAAGGTCAGGATTTACAAGTTTGTCCAGAAATTTCTCACGAATAATAAATGTGAACTCACATAAAATGATGAAATCATAAGGTCTGCTCGACAAGTTTGCATACAAAGCAGGCAATATTTATTAGTGGCTGGTGCTCAACCATCTTTCCCGTGGTTGTCGGTAAATGCGACCGAGGGAATTAAAATCCGGAAATGGGCAGATCCTTTTCCGCGGACATTGTAATTATTTTAACACTAGGCTCGCTAACCTGTCCAGCGCGGCGCCTCCGTGGTCTAGTGGTTCATAGCTTCGCTCTCGACCCGGAGGTCGTGGGTTCGATTCCAGCGTTGGAACAACAAAAAATACTATTTTCAAGTTTGGTTAGAAGAATGCAGGCTGACCACCCGATTGTCTGACAAGAAAGATGATCCACGCGTCGGATGGGAATGTAAAAAGGCGGTCCTGCGCCTGTTCTCTCGCCAGTCGTGTCGGTTTACCGTCCCACTGGATTATGAGAGTAAAAGGAAGAGAGAGTGTCTATGTGTATTGCGCACACACTTGGGCACTATAAAATAACTCCTGCGTAGCTGGCCTGGTTTCAATGAAATCGGCTACCAACACCGAAATCGGTGCGTGGCGAGTATAGGTAACCCTTTAAAATACTGACTTCAGCCCTAGCTTGTAAAATGGGTTCTAGATGAGTCTTTAAACGGTAAGGGGTTAGCGAAGGGGATAAATGGAGTAATAGGAACCTCATGTCGCATATTTGTTACAGTGTCAAACTGAGATGCCCCACAAACTACAACCCAGCGGAGTTCTACATCAAGGCCGTGTCAGATGGTTCTATGGTGGAAAGGATACCGAGCAGTCGCCAAGAAAGTAGTTCCGTACCACCCATACCCAGACAGCTGTTTCAAAGGTAATTAGATTTTAAATGTTTACCAAAATTAAGAGATTTTATTCGCAAAATGAAGAGGAAACACAACTACCTTTTTTCCATACAGAAATAGGGGTCTAGTGTCTACCCGACCCCTGATATATAGGATAATGCCGTTAGAGTAAAATGTTTTCCCTGAATATCTATGTATACTATTAGTACGTCACTAATTTTTCCTTTTTTCATAAATTAATTATTAAAAGATACGTTCAAAAACCTAAAAAATATGGCCAGATTTTCGGCTATGTTCAAATAGAGATCGTAAAATACCTGAATAAATCTCTTATTATTATTAAAACAAAGTTTAGTACATTATATTAAATTCAAAACATTGGAACATAGCTTTTTTTTAGTTTATAATGAAAAAAGTACCCAAATCGGTTGAGTTTTCGAGGATGAAACCGGGGCTGCAAAACGTCGATTTCTCGTATTTACAGTTCCAGCTGCAGTTGTCTCTATCGCGCTAGTGCTGGCACTGGAGACAGCAACAGATTTTATAAATACTTATTTTGTATTTCTCTAGCCCGTCGTGTTTCCTATATAAGGCCATTTTTTCCTACATAATATTGATAAAACAATCTCAAGCTCAGTCTCAAGAATTGCGATCGCTACTTAAGAACCTATTTGACAGATAAATTAAAACTCGTAACGTTTGAAAATGACAACTTTTCTGATGTTACCTACTTTTTTTTTTTTGTAAACTGGAATTGTTTACTAATACGAGAGCCAAACCAAATGGCCTATGTGTTAATCCAGCATGTAAACTACTACCATATCAAATTTCATCAAAATCTGCTCAGTAGTTTTTGCTCAAAAGAGTAACGAAATACATACATCCACACATAAACTTATATTTGTAGGATAACGTCCTACTCCTAGTCCTATTGTCGAGTATAAATAATATATTATAGTAAACCAAGAAAAGTAAACGCCAAAAGGTCAAAGCTCTCATAACGGTCTAGAAGGTGCCTTATTTTCCACTTACTATGAACAAAATAATCTCAGTAATTTATCTTATTAATGATCCAGTTTTGGGCATATAAATAACACAAGACATTAATGTCTTTAGAATTTATTGAGTGCTTCCACAACACATAATCTTATCGAATAGAGAAATATAAAACGAAAAAAAACGAATTTCGTCGCACTCACAAATACGGATATTTTGTCGGCGAGCGGACCTTAGGGTGAATGCACAATGCACATGGTATTAAGATCTCGATGGGTCTAACATTAAAAAGAAAGAACATGATATTAAAGTAATTTAATTTGAAACGAGTTATCCTTGAACCATCGACATATAATTATGAAAATATTTACGTATTAATCGTTAAAGTACAATTTCCTTAAGTTAATGGAAAAATTTTAAAACAAACTTCAGAACTTTCCATGACGTAAAAATATGGCATGGTTAGATAGTTCAAGGACACTAAATATTTAATATGCGTCCCACAGTTAAACATGTAAACTAACTTGTATTTTTTACTTAACCCGCAACGAAGTTTCTTACATTTTTGCGTAAATGTTTGTAAATTTAAACACTGATAGAAACTAGTCGAAACATTAGAAAATTATAACAATATTAAAAAAAAAAACTAAACACGCTTATTGCATTGTCATTGGTCCATGATACGTATTAAAATTTTTATATTAATCACACTCTGGAAGTTAGTGAAAATTTTTATTTAAAATACATAGAACCCAAGGTTATAAAAGCGTGCCAAAAAGAGTAAAACGACACTATCGGATACTCTATTCCGATTCAACGTTATCGGACGATTATCGGAATTCAAAATTGGACGGTGAATAAGATACGATTAAATTGAAAGCATTATAGCCTTGTTCGGTGGCTTTCCAGTTCTTCCGTCAAAATTTTGACATTTCAACTTTTTAAATCGGGTTTTTAAAAAGTTCAAACGTCAAAATGACAGTCTATGTTCATTCAAAGAAGGCCACAGGATCTGAGTTTTGATTTGTACATTTGTATCACATTATATCGAAGCAGAGTAGAGGTATTACAGCTGTGTGAATAGTCCTTTATACGATAGATTTATTCTATTCAATCTTTCCCAATACATCTATACATGTTATCCACACAGACGACGGTCTGACCATTAAAGTAAATGGTTAAATTATACCGGTTCTTCAATAAAAGTTCAACACAATGGATTTAACTTGTTGACTTGTTATTATATGAAAAGTCTTATTATAAAGCTATCGACGGTGAAATATGGGCTTTAAGAATTGATGTTATGATATTTGAATTTAATTGTCAGCTAAACTAAATTGTTGTTATCTTTATTTTTACTTTTTAAACCCTGACGAAAAAAAGTTATGTTTAACAAGTTTGACTTGTAGCCTACAAGTTGTAGGTGAAATAGTTCCCAAAAAAATGAACCGATTTCCATCGAGTTATTTTAAAACTGATGCTGATCGAAAGTGCTTAACGTTTACTAATCATCATCAGTCGCTTCTGCTTGACAACTTGGGGTTACTTATATAATTATGAGTCATAATTTCTGCAAATTTTTATTTTTTAATTACAATTTTTAAAGACAATCGACTAAAAACTGTTTATTAATATTTTTAGTAAGTCATGACTGTCTCTACATTTTTGTCTAAACGGGAATAGAAATACTGATATGACAAGAAATATGTAGAAAGAAACCAATTCTTTGGAGTCATACTGTCTATTCTTACGTCTAGTCTTACGTGTGTAGGTAATTATGAATATTCTATATAATATGTAATACGAGTAATTGTAAAATAACTAATAAAGTCGGAAAAAAGTGCAATTGGTTTGAGTACTATTAATTTATAACTATATGTAATAATGATCATTTATTTTAATACAATATGTTCTCCAGACATGCATAATGCATATGTCCAAGATGACTGCGCCGTACAAATTGTAGGTTGTATGTATGTGTGTGAGGCTGTATGCAATCTCCAGTTATAATTGCACCTTGTAAATAATATCGGAGGCGGTAAACCTTGACATGGGTGTATAGTTAAACCTATGTTGTGTGTAAATATATTTATACTAGATGTATCGTCGGAAGTAAGTCTTTATACAAAGTGTAAAATAAATGAGTGATAATACTTTAGAGTGTGTATGTGCCTCCTATGTACAGTATACTGTGAATGTACCAGCGTTGAAAGATTTTTGACTTTCATGTCTGTATGAGAAATGCCCCAACATCATAAATTTTCCCATACAATGATAAAAGTACCTCTTTCAGCGCAGGTACTTTCTTAGTAAACTTAGTAGACACACCCTATAGTATTATCAGTCATTAATATTATAGCCTGCATATTCTATTTTAAATGGACCGTTTTAGAGGTTAGTAAAAAGCACCTGGTAGACTGACATGGAAAATACTGTAGAGGTCCTGGAAATAGCACCTGGTAGAGAAGGGAGAAAATGGATGGACGATGTGAAGAAATCAACAAATGTAGCCACTAGGTATTAAAGAATTAGCCCAGGATCGCAAAATAACGACCAGTGTGAATCTGTCAGTTGTTGTCCCGATTCAAATCTGTCAGTACCTTAGTATAATATAAGAAAATTTTCCATAAAATGTCAGGCTAAATTATAGTTTATAATAGTATAATAGGAAATAGCTACAAAAATTTCTTAAGTATCTTGTGTCACAAAGTTAAGAGAATTTATCTTTTCAGGTTCAGAAGAAATTGGTTCAAACAAGTGACGTTGTTAATATGGAGATCGTTTTTAACTTTTAAGAAGAATTTAAAAGGATACTTCATAAGAATATTCATTTCAACAGTAAGTACTACTGTTTAAATCTATTTGTCATTATCTAATCTAAATCTATATTCCAGTCATTTTCTTCTCTATTTGTTATTATGTGATCTATAGCTATATTCCAGTCATTTTCTTCTCTATTTGTTATTATGTGATCTATAGCTATATTCCAGTCATTTTCTTCTCTATTTGTTATTATGTGATCTATAGCTATATTCCAGTCATTTTCTTCTCTATTTGTTATTATGTGATCTATAGCTATATTCCAGTCATTTTCTTCTCTATTTGTTATTATGTGATCTATAGCTATATTCCAGTCATTTTCTTCTCTATTTGTTATTATGTGATCTATAGCTATATTCCAGTCATTTTCTTCTCTATTTGTTATTATGTGATCTATAGCTATATTCCAGTCATTTTCTTCTCTATTTGTTATTATGTGATCTATAGCTATATTCCAGTCATTTTCTTCTCTATTTGTTATTATGTGATCTATAGCTATATTCCAGTCATTTTCTTCTCTATTTGTTATTACGTGATCTATAGCTATATTCCAGTCATTTTCTTCTCTATTTGTTATTATGTGATCTATAGCTATATTCCAGTCATTTTCTTCTCTATTTGTTATTATGTGATCTATAGCTATATTCCAGTCATTTTCTTCTCTATTTGTTATTATGTGATCTATAGCTATATTCCAGTAATTTTCTTCTCTATTTGTTATTATGTGATCTATAGCTATATTCCAGTCATTTTCTTCTCTATTTGTTATTATGTGATCTATAGCTATATTCCAGTCATTTTCTTCTCTATTTGTTATTATGTGATCTATAGCTATATTCCAGTCATTTTCTTCTCTATTTGTTATTATGTGATCTATAGCTATATTCCAGTCATTTTCTTCTCTATTTGTTATTATGTGATCTATAGCTATATTCCAGTCATTTTCTTCTCTATTTGTTATTATGTGATCTATAGCTATATTCCAGTCATTTTCTTCTCTATTTGTTATTATGTGATCTATAGCTATATTCCAGTCATTTTCTTCTCTATTTGTTATCATGTGATCTATAGCTATATTCCAGTCATTTTCTTCTCTATTTATTATTATGTGATCTATAGCTATATTCCAGTCATTTTCTTCTCTATTTGTTATTATGTGATCTATAGCTATATTCCAGTCATTTTCTTCTCTATTTGTTATTATGTGATCTATAGCTATATTCCAGTGATTTTCTTCTCTATTTGTTATTATGTGATCTATAGCTATATTCCAGTGATTTTCTTCTCTATTTGTTATTATGTGATCTATAGCTATATTCCAGTCATTTTCTTCTCTATTTGTTATTATGTGATCTATAGCTATATTCCAGTCATTTTCTTCTCTATTTGTTATTATGTGATCTATAGCTATATTCCAGTCATTTTCTTCTCTACTTGTTATTATGTAATTTAAAGCTATATTCCAGTCATTTTCTTCTCTATTTGTTATTATGTAATTTAAAGCTATATTCCAGTCATTTTCTTCTCTATTTGTTATTATGTGATCTATAGCTATATTCCAGTCATTTTCTTCTCTATTTGTTATTATGTGATCTATAGCTATATTCCAGTCATTTTCTTCTCTATTTGTTATTATGTGATCTATAGCTATATTCCAGTCATTTTCTTCTCTATTTGTTATTATGTGATCTATAGCTATATTCCAGTCATTTTCTTCTCTATTTGTTATTATGTGATCTATAGCTATATTCCAGTCATTTTCTTCTCTATTTGTTATTATGTGATCTATAGCTATATTCCAGTCATTTTCTTCTCTATTTGTTATTACGTGATCTATAGCTATATTCCAGTCATTTTCTTCTCTATTTGTTATTACGTGATCTATAGCTATATTCCAGTCATTTTCTTCTCTATTTGTTATTACGTGATCTATAGCTATATTCCAGTCATTTTCTTCTCCATTTGTTATTATGTGATCTATAGCTATATTCCAGTAAATTTTTTTCTATTTGTTATTATGTAATCTAAAGCTATATTCCATTTATTTTCTTCTCTGTTCGTTATTATCTAATCTAAAGCTATATTCCATTTATTTTCTTCTCTGTTCGTTATTATCTAATCTAAAGCTATTTTCAAGTTTTTTTTTCTCTATTTTTTATTGTCTAATCTAATGCTATATTCCTGTTATTCTCTTTTCTATTTGTTACTATCTAATCTAAAGCTATATTCCAGTTATTTTCCTCTCTCTTTAAATTTAATCTAAAGCTATCTTCCAGCTATTTTCTTCTCTCATCATCGGGACCTGCTTCGTGGGTATCTCGGGCACCACACAGCGTGGTGTCCAGGACTTCCGCGGGTTCCTCTGGCTGATGTGCTCGGAGGTGTCCTTCATCGTGTCCTACAACGCGCTGTACGCGTTCGAAGCTGACCTGACGCTCTTCAAGAGAGAAGTGGGCGTGTATAATGCGTCTGCGTTTTATGTGTCCAGATTTTTTACTATGGTATGTATTATCTATACTAATATTGAAATGAAATGAAATGAAAATATACTTTAATGCGCACAATCAAAAGTTACACATACACAGAATAAAAGAAATCAAACAACACAGAAACACGATAGTACACAAAGGCGTCCTTATTAGTATAATAGCAATTTGTTCCAGACAACCTTTGAAAGATAGGATTAAATTGCTGGATACTAATATTATAAAGAGGAAACTTTTTATTGTTCGAATTGAATATCACCGATTTAAATGATATTTGGTACAGATATAGATGAGACAACGGGGAATAGCATAGGTTACTTTTTATTGCTGCACAATGTGCGGTTCCCAAGGGATATCATTTAGTGCGAACGAAGTAGCGGGAAACTGGTCTACACTAATATCATAAAGAGGAAAGATTTGTAGTTTTGTATGTAACGATTTTAATAATTCTTTTTTCATTAGAAAGCTTCATTATCACTGAGTAACATAGGCTATATAAAAATAAATTGCTGTTCGTTACGTCTCGCTAAAACTCGAGATCAGCTGAACTGGTCCGGCTATTTTTGGTCTTGAAATATTCGTGGAAGTCCCGGGAAGGTTTACACGGTTTCCATGCTCAACGAAGTGGGTACTGGTCAGCTAGTTATTAATATTAGTATAGAAACTCTACTTTAGCTTAAACCTACCAAGACCTAAGACAGATCTAGCATGTCTCTCGGCTCAGATCAAAGGTTTATTTCTTTCTTCCTGGCTGGAATTTCTTTTCGCAGGAAATATTGCTGTGATGAAAACGTGACGTGGGCTTTTCCCTCTTTCTTCAGCCCTTGGTGTTTCCTCTTAAAAGCGCAGATTGAATGTTCGTTAAATTGCTGTTCGTTAGTCTCGCTAAAACTTTAGAACGTAAGAACCGATTCGGCTATTTTTGGTCTTGAAATATTCGTGGAAGTACCGGCAAGGTTTAAACTGTTCATCTTATATCTTATATACATATATAAAAATGAATTGCTGTTCGTTAGTCTCGCTAAAACTCGAGAACGGCTGAACCGATTTAGCCATTTTTATTCTTGAAATATTCGTGGAAGTCCAGGGAAGGTTTAAACGGTTTGTATGCTCAACGAAGTGGGCACGGGTCAGCTAGTCTTATATATAAAATGAATTGCTGTTCGTTAGTCTCGCTAAAACACGAGAACGGCTCAACTGATTCGGCTATTTTTAGGCTTAAAATATTCGTGGAAGTCCAGGGAAGGTTGTATGCTGAACTAAGTGAGCACGGCTTAGCTAGTTAATTTTAATATATTTTTCGTTTCCTTAATGCTATACTAGTTAGAGAAATAACATTATCTAGTGGATTAGTATCTAGAGATAGTTCCCTACAACCTAACAATAAGACTATAACTAAATGTCCAAATAACAATTAAGCAATAAATGATCACAGACGAACATATAACCGCCTCCTTTTTCGGACTTGGTTAATAAGTTAATTGAAAATGCATTATAACCAGTTTGATACAGCATCTTGCATCGAGGATGTAACCTGTCTATCGCATGTCTGCGTGGGCGTTGAATTCATTTACATTATAAATTAGTAGAGGAAGACTCTTAAATGCTATGGACGCTTCACATCACGTCAATCTGGCCCGTCGTAATTATCAGAAGCGGGTAGTTCTGATAATTACGACGGGCATGTTACACCTGTATCAGACAACGGAAATATATATTATATATCATACTTCAATACTATAGGTACAAGGTTTTAATGTTGTTTTCAAGTTTGGTTAGGACAATGCACCTGATTGTCTGACAAGAAAGACATTAATATTATTAAAATACTAAAATTAAGTTATTACGTACATCTAATATCAACATACAGCCTATTATTCTGCCCTGCCAATCAATAAAGCAGTAAGTCAGCGGTTTTGACAAAATGACACTTAATGCTTAGTCAATAGGTGCAATATTCCCAAAACGCCTTTTCTGACTTACTGCTCTATTTATTACCAGGGCAGAATTGCGCGTTGCGGGTTCCGCGTTGCGGGTTTCGCGTTGAGGGTTCCGCGTAGCGTTTTCCGCGTTGCGGGTTTGCAGGTGTTGGTAAGTGAAATTGAAATTGATTACAAGTAAAACTGTTTATATACGCTCAACGAAGTGGGCACGGGTCAGCTAGTCTTATATAATATGTGTACCTATACTAATAATAATAATACATCCCCTCACCGATTTCGGTGTCGGTGCCGATTTTCATTGAAACCAGGCCAGCTACGCAGGAATAGTTTTATAGTGCCCAAGTGTATGCGCAATACAAAGGAACACTCTCACTTCCTTTTACTCTCGTAACACAGTGGGACGGTAAACCGACACGACTGGCGAGAGAACAGGCGCAGGACCTTTTTACATGCCCATCCGACACATGGATCATCTTTCTTATCAGACAATCAGGTGATCGGCCTGCATTGTCCTAACCAAACTTTAAACAACATTTTTTGTTGTTCCAACGCGGGAATCCAACCTAAGACCTCCGGGTCGAGAGCGAAGCTCTGAACCACTAGACCACGGAGGCGGTGGGGACTGGTGAGGTGATAACCTTGCTCCAACACCCAATGGATAATATGGTGTAGGTATTAATACCTCATTAAATATTACACCATAGTTACACCACGTATATAATAATCTATGAATGAGATTCCTCATGTTTTATTCACGACCCAATCGAGATGGGTGATCTATGTAAATTGCCGTTACTGCAAATACAGATTGGCATTTATTGTGTTCATCTAAAGTCTGCCCCGTGAGAAGTGGCACCGCTTTTCATTAATAGTCGCAATGGTTGGTCGAATTTCCTTTCTAATCGACTTCCAAAAAAGTATTATTGATATTTTTTTTTCGTTTATTTTATCACATTGAATCAGAACGAAAGAGTATCATATTATCTTATACAGATATTATATAGATACTTACAAGTTTCCTGTCTCTTTTTTAGTTAATTTTATCTTTAGGAATTTTATAGTAGTTTACATAATGTGGCTACTACTAACCGACCGTTTTGACAGGATATACTGGTAAATGCAGGCTTACTACCGACACAATCGAGAATCGAATAAGTTCGATATCAACGGGTTTTGGTATTTTATTTGGTGGATTGCTTTAAAACTAACCAGGATGAAGAAAATCGACTGAGAATAAAAACTAACAAACGTCAATTTATTGGGAAACGCGACACGATCGAATCTGAATTAAAATTAAATCAGTTTGGAGGAAAGGCGACGGCCATAAAATTTTACGACTTGTAATCATATAGCAAGATTAGACGAATTTTATCATCTATAATATCTACGAAATCAATTGAACTGTGATAAAAAAATCATGTGTGGATTTAGCTGGTCATAAATAAACTAGTTATGAAATAGTGAAAATAAACTCCAGCTTTTAAAATATTCTTAATTGGTTTTACGCTCCTATTGATCTTAGCATGACGATACACTCGACGATCACTCACATTTAAGAATTTTTTTTTCGTGTGAAAAAATTGCCCTGATTCTAGTAACTCGAACTTCGATTCTATTCTCAATCTGTCCCGTTCACACGCGCGTCAACAGTACGAGAATCGGGCCCTAGTATTAACTCCCATTAGCACGGTCAAACAAAGAAACAAACTCTTCAACTTTTTAAAATTAAGTATTAAAATGCCATGCCTTGACAGACTCATTCATTGACAGGAAATACGAGAGGGATAACATGATTTTTAATGAAATATTAACTTTAACATGTATTGGTTAAATTGGAACTTAGTATAGAAAACAACACCTACTAGGTGTAAGCTATTTCTTATTATATGTGAGAAGATAAGGATGTATAAAATATTACGGTCAAACTGGTTTTGTAGATCTGGGTTGACGCCATTATAACAAAAAAAAACGAATCTGACACCCGAGCAGACGTACTATAAACCTCCTAGGTATAGAGCAATAAATAAAGCTTTTATGTCTGTAAAAAAATAAGCAAGGTCGTATACGGAACGGATAGCAAAGATCTACGCTTAAAAGCGGACAAAAACTTAAATACACTACTTTTAAAGCAGCATATTGCACGTTGAAATGAAGGTTACTGAAAAAACTTTCGCTGATTTATGAATAATTTTCTAAAATTCACCCCATTTTTACCCGACTTCGGCGAAGCCAAAAGGAAGGGTAATGATTTTGGCAGTCTATGTATGTATGTATGTATGTATGTATGTATGTATGTATAAATGTTGTTGTAAAATACAAGTATGAGATGATGGCGCTCACGGATTTTGGTGATGGTGGATACAGATTTCAACTAGTCCGGCTATGCGGGATTTTTTTATTGTACCCAAGTGTGATCGCAATACACATAAGCACTCTTGTCAGACAATTACGTGATCAGCCTGCTTTGCCCTAACCAGACTTCAAAATACAATTTCTTATTTTTCCGACGGGGGATCGCACCCACGAACTCCGGAGCCAAAATCTCTAACCACTGTACCAGTGGAGACTACTGGTGTTTTGGTTTTTTGGCTTTGGCAAAACTCCGGTCCAGCGCCTCTTTTCTTGCCAGTCGTGTCATCGGGGCAAAGGAAGAGTATACTTGTGTATTGCGCACACTTGGGCACTAGGAAGGTTAAGGCTTGGTTGGGTATAAGGTTACTAAATGTAAATAGAGGGATGCCTGTACATAGTACTTAATGTGCCTGATTTTTCAGAGAAATGCCTGTCTAAAGCAAAACGCTGTAGATAGTAACTAATAAGTAAAAGACATCGCGTAATTTGAAAATGCATGTCTAATACCAATGCCGGCCGCACGCCTGTCTAAACCTTAAAATGCCTGTCAAATGCGGCAATCGCCTGACATATTATCTATCAGTGCCCTACGTAAACTGTTACAGTTCTGTGAAAGATATGTTGGTGACCACGGCCTCAGGTACAATGTCGGTAAAAGTGAATTGATGGTTTTTAAGGCTGGTTTTTTTACTCCTGAGTATGTACCACATGTTAAAGAGGGTGCCTCAATCAAACCTAGGGCATATTATAGACGAAAACCTCAATGATGATCCCGACATCGAGCGTGAGCGTCGTGGGATGGCTGTTCGATGTAATATGCTGGCCCGCAGGTTTGCTAGATGTTCAGTCAGTGTTAGTGTGTAGTACTGTGTACTGTTTCGAGCCTTCGCTCAAACATTTTACACATGCAGCCTGTGGAGCAGTCATACGCAGCGAGCAGCCAACGCGTGCAGTATAACAATGCCCTCAGGTTTCTGATGCGACTCCCCCGGTACTGTAGCGCATCCGCGATGTTCGCAGCTGCCAACGTAGACGGTTTTGCAGCCATACTGCGTAAAAGATCAGCATCTATGATGCAAAGAGTGCGGGACAGTTCCAACAGATACCTGAGGCAAATTGCCATGAAACTTGAAAGTCCGATATGGAGACACTGGATCTACCTACATACTAAATATAAATAACCTATTATATAACTTCACTACTAACATAGTTTTAAGAATCTTTTTGTAATACTAACGCAATTATGGACCTATGGTCTGGAATAAATGATTATTATTATAATATTATAATATGGTAACCCTAGTTGGGTATGAGCCAAAACTCCACAAAATTGTAACGTCGCGCACAATAAACGATTGACATGGGGAATAGTTTCCGAGAATGTAGTATTAATTAGGTAGGTGTATACTGTATAATGTGTCCGGTTGTGTGAGTTATCTACAAGAACTAATTCACGATCATTTATAAATGACCAGTTTAATTGAAACTTGTCTTTATGCGTCATTTTGGGAAACGATTAAAGTATGCTTATAGTTAAACAGACTTTGTAATTATATGAAGAACTAGCGACCCGCCCCGGCTTCGCACGGGTGCAATGCTGATACTAAATTAAATACACTACAAAAAAACTATGAACGTCTATACATATAATAAATCTGTAGAGGGGTCATGTCTGTACATTAAAAATATTTATGTGAAAATTAAAAAAAGGGGGTCAATATAAGCCACAGAACCTAAAAATAACATTTTTGAAAAAAATGTCTGTCTGTCTGTCTGTCTGTCTGTCTGTCTGTCTGTCTGTCTGTCTGTCTGTCTGTCTGTCCATATGGGAATGTTTGTCGTCGCATCACGCTAAAACCACTGTATGGAATGAAGTGAAATTTGGCAGGCAGGTAGCTTACGACCTGAAGAGCATTATTGGAAATTATTATGCCGAAAAACGAAAGGGTTCCCGTGGGATCTTCAAAAAATTGTAGCTACCTATTTGACGGTATTTCAACCAAACTACTCAACGTATTTAAATGAAATTTGACAGGCAGGTAGCTTATGATCTGAAGAGCATTATCGAAAATTGTTATCCCGAAAAACGTAAGGGTTCCCGTAGGATCTTCAAAAAATCGTAGCTACCTATTTGACGGTATTTCAGCCATACTACTCAACGTATTTAAATGAAATTTGGCAGGCAGGTAGCTTATGATCTGAAAAGCATTGTTGGAAATTGTTATCCTGAAAAACGAAAGGGTTCCCGTGGGATCTTCAAAAAATTGTAGCTACCTATTTGACGGTATTTCAGCCAAACTACTCAACGTATTTAAATGAAATTCGGCAGGCAGGTAGCTTATGACTTGAAGAGCATTATTGAAAATTGTTGTCCCGAAAAACGAAAGGGTTCCCGTGGGATCTTCAAAAAATTGTAGCTACCTATTTGACGGTATTTCAACCAAACTACTCAACGTATTTAAATGAAATTCGGCAGGCAGGTAGCTTATGACTTGAAGAGCATTATTGGAAATCGTTATCCCGAAAAACGTAAGGGTTCCCGTGGGATCTTCAAAAAATTGTAGCTACCTATTTGACGGTATTTCAGCCAAACTACTCAACGTATTTAAATGAAACTTGGCACAAAGGTAGATTGTAACATGAAATAACCAACATAATATTTTTAACCGACTTACAAAAAAGGAGGAGGTTTCTCAATTCGTAAATATATGTTTGTTTTTTATGTTTCTTCGCGGATATCTTCATCGTTTCTGAAACGATTTTAATTCTTTTTTATGTTGTGTAGGGTATAATTTAAATTTGGTCCCATTGTCACCAAAATGGTGACCTGATGATGGGATCCGTGAGGAATCGAAGGAAATCCTCAAAATACTTAGGTTTTGCAAATACGATTAATAAAGTATAGGCGTAGGATAGTTTGTTTTCAAGATATGTATGAGATGTCATAGGTACATTTAAATTAGAAAAGTTATGTCAATATAAGTAAGATTTATGTTTTTCATGATATTTTTATTTATTAGTTTTCATGCACTACGTAAGTACGGCTTGGGTTTTTTCTTTCTTTTGGACTTTTGTTATTTTGTCGTCTAAAGGAAGTTAGTACTTTAACCGTAAAGTCCCTAAGTAGGCTACATGTTTGTTAGCGTAGGTAATTAATAAATAAAAAACCGGGCAAGTCCGAGTTGGAATTGTGCACCGAGAGTAGACTTTTAAAAAATTTGGCGCTCGGCGCCAGCAGCGCAGCGTCGGTGTGAAAACGATCATCGTCTGCAGTCGCTTCGGCGTAAAGTCCATACAAATCACAGTACAGAGATCTTCTCGCGTATATGAGCGTACTATCAAGTAGTCCCGTTCGCATAAAAGAAAAAAAAATATTATACATACAGACGAATTGAGAACCTCCTCCTGTTTTTGAAGTCGGTTAATAATACACGGTAATTTTTCGAGCTGGTAGTAGAAATTGTTAGCATTTTCATAGAAAAAATACCTCAAAACATTTACGACAAAAACGGCCATTATTTGACAGTAAACTATTATTATTACTCCATCGGCCTACTTCTTTTGCCTATGCACGTCTAATACCGTGTATAAAGAAGCATAACTATAAATTAGTGATTTTAAATATCCAAACCACAGTGTTCATAAACTAAAAATGTATTTGAACTGCTGCCCTAAATCACTTTTCCACGCGTACGAAGTCGCGGGCACAGCTAGTCTATACATATAATAAATCTGTAGAGGGGTCATGTCTGTACATTAAAAATATTTATGTGAAAATTAAAAAAAGGGGGTCAATATAAGCCACAGAACCTAAAAATAACATTTTTGAAAAAAATGTCTGTCTGTCTGTCTGTCTGTCTGTCTGTCTGTCTGTCTGTCTGTCTGTCTGTCTGTCTGTCCATATGGGAATGTTTGTCGTCGCATCACGCTAAAACCACTGTATGGAATGAAGTGAAATTTGGCAGGCAGGTAGCTTACGACCTGAAGAGCATTATTGGAAATTATTATGCCGAAAAACGAAAGGGTTCCCGTGGGATCTTCAAAAAATTGTAGCTACCTATTTGACGGTATTTCAACCAAACTACTCAACGTATTTAAATGAAATTTGACAGGCAGGTAGCTTATGATCTGAAGAGCATTATCGAAAATTGTTATCCCGAAAAACGTAAGGGTTCCCGTAGGATCTTCAAAAAATCGTAGCTACCTATTTGACGGTATTTCAGCCATACTACTCAACGTATTTAAATGAAATTTGGCAGGCAGGTAGCTTATGATCTGAAAAGCATTGTTGGAAATTGTTATCCTGAAAAACGAAAGGGTTCCCGTGGGATCTTCAAAAAATTGTAGCTACCTATTTGACGGTATTTCAGCCAAACTACTCAACGTATTTAAATGAAATTCGGCAGGCAGGTAGCTTATGACTTGAAGAGCATTATTGAAAATTGTTGTCCCGAAAAACGAAAGGGTTCCCGTGGGATCTTCAAAAAATTGTAGCTACCTATTTGACGGTATTTCAACCAAACTACTCAACGTATTTAAATGAAATTCGGCAGGCAGGTAGCTTATGACTTGAAGAGCATTATTGGAAATCGTTATCCCGAAAAACGTAAGGGTTCCCGTG
The DNA here is from genome assembly GCA_905187575.2 of Celastrina argiolus. NCBI lineage: Eukaryota > Metazoa > Arthropoda > Insecta > Lepidoptera > Lycaenidae > Celastrina > Celastrina argiolus. The sequence continues at coordinate 17,697,982 of LR994585.1, forward strand.
GGATCTTCAAAAAATTGTAGCTACCTATTTGACGGTATTTCAGCCAAACTACTCAACGTATTTAAATGAAACTTGGCACAAAGGTAGATTGTAACATGAAATAACCAACATAATATTTTTAACCGACTTACAAAAAAGGAGGAGGTTTCTCAATTCGTAAATATATGTTTGTTTTTTATGTTTCTTCGCGGATATCTTCATCGTTTCTGAAACGATTTTAATTCTTTTTTATGTTGTGTAGGGTATAATTTAAATTTGGTCCCATTGTCACCAAAATGGTGACCTGATGATGGGATCCGTGAGGAATCGAAGGAAATCCTCAAAATACTTAGGTTTTGCAAATACGATTAATAAAGTATAGGCGTAGGATAGTTTGTTTTCAAGATATGTATGAGATGTCATAGGTACATTTAAATTAGAAAAGTTATGTCAATATAAGTAAGATTTATGTTTTTCATGATATTTTTATTTATTAGTTTTCATGCACTACGTAAGTACGGCTTGGGTTTTTTCTTTCTTTTGGACTTTTGTTATTTTGTCGTCTAAAGGAAGTTAGTACTTTAACCGTAAAGTCCCTAAGTAGGCTACATGTTTGTTAGCGTAGGTAATTAATAAATAAAAAACCGGGCAAGTCCGAGTTGGAATTGTGCACCGAGAGTAGACTTTTAAAAAATTTGGCGCTCGGCGCCAGCAGCGCAGCGTCGGTGTGAAAACGATCATCGTCTGCAGTCGCTTCGGCGTAAAGTCCATACAAATCACAGTACAGAGATCTTCTCGCGTATATGAGCGTACTATCAAGTAGTCCCGTTCGCATAAAAGAAAAAAAAATATTATACATACAGACGAATTGAGAACCTCCTCCTGTTTTTGAAGTCGGTTAATAATACACGGTAATTTTTCGAGCTGGTAGTAGAAATTGTTAGCATTTTCATAGAAAAAATACCTCAAAACATTTACGACAAAAACGGCCATTATTTGACAGTAAACTATTATTATTACTCCATCGGCCTACTTCTTTTGCCTATGCACGTCTAATACCGTGTATAAAGAAGCATAACTATAAATTAGTGATTTTAAATATCCAAACGACAGTGTTCATAAACTAAAAATGTATTTGAACTGCTGCCCTAAATCACTTTTCCACGCGTACGAAGTCGCGGGCACAGCTAGTTGTATATAAAAACATAGCGGCCCGCTCCGACTTTGCACGGGCATAAATTAATATTGATCTATATTAATTGCACACTGTATTTAAGGTACTTAATTCGATAAGGATTAATGCCGTATTGCTTAAAATAGCTTCGTAAATAAGCCATTTTTTCACGTAAAAAGTAAACAATAAAAATGGTTAATGTGGGTTATCCCTAAAAGATAAACATATACCATCGCGGACTTTTTGTAGACCTTTTTATGGTGTACAATACTGTAGCTAAATTAAATACACTACAAAAAAACTATGAACGTTGTATATAAAAACATAGCGGCCCGCTCCGACTTTGCACGGGCATAAATTAATATTGATCTATATTAATTGCACACTGTATTTAAGGTACTTAATTCGATAAGGATTAATGCCGTATTGCTTAAAATAGCTTCGTAAATAAGCCATTTTTTCACGTAAAAAGTAAACAATAAAAATGGTTAATGTGGGTTATCCCTAAAAGATAAACATATACCATCGCGGACTTTTTGTAGACCTTTTTATGGTGTACAATACTGTAGTACATTAATTTGATCTAACTCGTAGGGTTTAGGCAGCGTTTTTGCTAAAATAGGTTAATTTACGACATCACGTTAGAAACCTCTAAAATTAGCAATGTTGCCTTAGTATATTATGCATGTATTATACATATAAACCTTCCTCTTGAATCACTCTATCTATTGGAAAAAACCGCATCAAAATCCGTTGCGTAGTTTTAAAGATTTAAGCGCACATAGGGATATAGGGACAGAAAATGCGACTTTGTTTTATACTATGTAGTGATGTTACTAAGTATACAAATCATCTACACAAATACACTAGTTTTCGTTTCATTGAAAAATACCATGTTTTAATGAATTTACAAACATTTCCAATTCTTGTTCGCGGCCCGTATCAGACGTTGGAAAATGACGTCATGGGGTCGAGAAACCAAATATTTTGGAAACCAAACGACGTCTCGTAATAATTTTTTCGCCAATATTCTTATTGTTTTATACTCAAATCTGGGGGTACGGTCGTGCCCCCGTCAAGACGAGCCAAGCGAGGCGCAAGGGCACTACCTACCTTTTCTCGAAAGGTTTCGTCGTTTTTTTGAACTCCCATAACTTTGCTTTGGATGATGCTAAATAGTTGAAAATTTCAACATATAATGACACCAGATGTTGAACAGTGAACCAGTAGTACACAGTGGCCCACCATTCATATCTCACGAATGCGACGTAGCCCATTCGTGCCGCAAACGCGAATATACTTGTTTCTCGATCCAATCCTAAGTGCCCAATCGACGTCTCGCTCCCGCCAAAGACAGTCGAGAAAAGAGACTTTAATCGTTTTGCATTCAAAAAACTGAAAAATTACGTAACTACCATTTTGTTTTCTAGTGCATTCTCGTTATTGTTTTTCATCACCTACATATTACATGTTTTTAGACATACTATTGACGCATATTATGTATATAGTAATAGTGAATATAACCGTTTTATTCATTATGATATTTCAACTTAAAAGAAAATAAATGGTAGCTGTGCACAGTGGCTCAAATTGGACGGTACACAGTGAACCACATGGTTGGCATTATGCATCTTCACTTTATATAATATAATATCAGTCGTTTGGTAGTCACGAAAAAACTATTATACAGTTCTATTATTTATTTTAAAGACAAAGTGTGTTTGGAGGTTTTTAAATTATTACTTGTATATTTTGCTCATTATTAGTTCCTTGAAATTTTTTATACGACAGGATGAGTCGAAAGAAATCCGTTAAAAGAAAAATTGGAGGTCATGGCGCTTTAGTTATGAAAGGAGCTATCAACACATAGCCGATGTTTTAATTATAACCTCATTAAACAAATTATATTTCTAGTCCTCTATAAATAAATAAAATCTAAGTGGTTCACTGTAGGCTAACCCCTTGGTTCAGTGTGTACATATGATAGTACACAGTGAACAATTTCCCGACTTTTAAAAAAACAGTTACTGTCCAATTTGCAGTAGACTTAAAGCTTACATTTTAATGCAAATTCAAAGTTTAATAAACAATAAGTAATACATATCAAAAAAATCACGACTATGATCACTCTCAGTGGAGTTATGAGCATTCAAACTTTTTCTGGGCCACTGTTCAACAGCTTACCCTACATGAATTATTCAAAGTTTGAATGTCGTAGCTATTATACTTTAGATTTTATCGATTCGAGTCACTGACTCATTTATAGATCATCAAAATTCTTAGGTTACTTCCGGAAATCTTAGAAAGCTGAAGTTATGTATCTAAGCTGTTATTGCTACAAAACCAAGAAAAAAAAAATTAAAATGTAAATGCCGCCATTTTGAATCCAATATGGTGGACCACCATATTGGATTCAAAAGGATGTTTATTATAAGGATCTTATGGTCTTTAATTTATAAAAGGAATATAATATGAATACAAGTACATAAAAAACCTACGACCTACTTTTTGTAGGACCAATAATCGTTCAGAGTTTTGCTCCATATTATTTATGTCCGACTTTATGTATGTTGAGTTCGTTGCACTACTGCAATCAGTATATTCTATTATTCATCTACAAAAAGTCGGTCACCAATTATTAATCGGTGACCGACTTTTACCGAAGATGAAAAATATATTATTTATGAGAGGAAAATTTGTTCTTTATCCACTTATTTAAAATTAGCACGAATATGCAGGCAGCTAATATGCTGGTATTAGCTAATATTAGCACTTCACACAGTCGGCAGTTGTCGCGGCGCTGGGCGTCGGCAGTTGTCGCGGCGCTGGGCGTCGGCAGTTGTCGCGGCGCTGGGCGTCGGCAGGCGTCGCGGCGCTGGGCGTCGCGGCGCTGGGCGTCGCGGCGCTGGGCGTCGCGGCGCTGGGCGTCGGTAGGCGTCGCGGCGCTAGGCGTCGTGGCGCTGAGCGTCGGTAGGCGTCGCGGCGCTGGGCATCGACAGGCGTCGCGACGCTGGGCGTCGGCAGGCGTCGCGGCGCTCGGCGTCGCGGCGCTGGGCGTCGGCATGCGTCGCGGCGCTAGGCGTTGGTAGGCATCGCGGCGCTAGGCGTCGGCAGGCGTCGCGGCGCTCGGCGTCGTGGTGCTGGGCGTCGGCAGGCGTCGCGGCGCTCGGCGTCGCGGCGCTAGGCATCGACAAGCGTCGCGACTCTGGGCGTCGGCAGGCGTCGCGGCGCTAGGCGTCGGCAGGCGTTGCGGCGCTCGGCGTCGCGGCGCTGGGCGTCGCGGCGCTAGGCGTTGGCAGGCGTCGCGGCGCTGGGCGTCGTGGCGCTGAGCGTCGGTAGGCGTCGCGGCGCTGGGCGTCGGCAGGCGTCGCGGCGCTGGGCGTCGGCATGTGTCGCGGCGCTGGGCGTCGGCATGCGTCGCGATGCTAGGCGTCGGCAGGCGTTGCGGCGCTGGGCGTCGGTAGGCGTCGCGGCGCTCGGCGTCGCGGCGCTCGGCGTCGCGGCGCTAGGCGTCGCGATGCTAGGCGTCGGCAGGCGTTGCGGCGCTGGGCGTCAGCAGGCGTCGCGGCGCTCGGCGTCGCGGCGCTAGGCGTCGTGGCGCTGAGCGTCGGTAGGCGTCACGGCGCTGGGCGTCTACAGGCGTCGCGACGCTGGGCGTCGGCAGGCGTCGCGGCGCTCGGCGTCACGGCGCTGGGCGTCGGTAGGCGTCGCGGCGCTGGGCGTCGGTAGGCGTCGCGGCGCTAGGCGTCGTGGCGCTGAGCGTCGGTAGGCGTCGCGGCGCTGGGCGTCGACAGCCGTCGCGACGCTGGGCGTCGGCAGGCGTCGCGGCGCTGGGCGTCGGCATGCGTGGCGGCGCTCGGCGTCGCGGCACTGGGTGTCGGTAGGCGTCGTGGCGCTGGGCGTCGGCAGGCGTCGCGGCGCTAGGCGTCGGTAGGCGTCGCGGCGCTCGGCGTCGCGGCGCTAGGCGTCGTGGCGCTGACCGTCGGTAGGCGTCGCGGCGCTGGGCGTCGACAGGCGTCGCGACGCTGGGCGTCGGCAGGCGTCGCGGCGCTGGGCGTCGGCATGCGTCGCGGCACTGGGCGTCGGTAGGCGTCGTGGTGCTGGGCGTCGGCAGGCGTCGCGGCGCTAGGCGTCGTGGCGCTGAGCGTCGGTAGGCGTCGCGGCGCTGGGCGTCGACAGGTGTCGCGACGCTGGGCGTCGGCATGCGTCGCGGCACTCGGCGTCGCGGCACTGGGCGTCGGTAGGCGTCGTGGCGCTGGGCGTCGGCAGGCGTCGCGGCGCTAGGCGTCGCGGCGCTGGGCGTCGGTAGGCGTTACGGCGCTGGGCGTCGGTAGGCGTCGCGGCGCTCGGCGTCGCGGCGCTAGGCGTCGTGGCGCTGGGCGTCGGCAGGCGTCGCGGCGCTGGGCGTCGGCAGGCGTCGCGGCGCTGGGCGTCGGCAGGCGTCGCGGCGCTGGGCGTCGGCAGGCGTCGCGGCGCTGGGCTTCGGCAGGCGTCGCGGCGCTGGGTGTCGGCAGGCGTCGTGGCGCTAGGCGTCGGTAGGCGTCGCGGCGCTCGCCGTCGCGGCGCTAGGCGTCGTGGCGCTGAGCGTCGGTAGGCGTCGCGGCGCTGGGCGTCGGCAGGCGTCGCGGCGCTGGGCGTCGGCATGCGTCGCGGCGCTCGGCGTCGCGGCACTGGGCGTCGGTAGGCGTCGTGGCGCTGGGCGTCGGCAGGCGTCGCGGCGCTGGGCGTCGACAGGTGTCGCGACGCTGGGCGTCGGCAGGCGTCGCGGCGCTGGGCGTCGGCAGGCGTCGCGGCGCTGGGCGTCGGCAGGCGTCGCGGCGCTGGGCGTCGGCAGGCGTCGTGGCGCTAGGCGTCGCGGCGCTAGGCGTCGTGGCGCTGGGCGTCGGCAGGCGTCGCGGCGCTGGGCGTCGGCATGCGTCGCGGCGCTCGGCGTCGCGGCACTGGGCGTCGGTAGGCGTCGTGGCGCTGGGCGTCGGCAGGCGTCGCGGCGCTGGGCGTCGACAGGTGTCGCGACGCTGGGCGTCGGCAGGCGTCGCGGCGCTGGGCGTCGGCATGCGTCGCGGCGCTCGGCGTCGCGGCACTGGGCGTCGGTAGGCGTCGGCAGGCGTCGCGGCGCTGGGCGTCGACAGGTGTCGCGACGCTGGGCGTCGGCAGGCGTCGCGGCGCTGGGCGTCGGCAGGCGTCGCGGCGCTGGGCGTCGGCAGGCGTCGCGGCGCTGGGCGTCGGCAGGCGTCGTGGCGCTAGGCGTCGCGGCGCTAGGCGTCGTGGCGCTGGGCGTCGGCAGGCGTCGCGGCGCTGGGCGTCGGCATGCGTCGCGGCGCTCGGCGTCGCGGCACTGGGCGTCGGTAGGCGTCGTGGCGCTGGGCGTCGGCAGGCGTCGCGGCGCTGGGCGTCGACAGGTGTCGCGACGCTGGGCGTCGGCATGCGTCGCGGCACTCAGCGTCGCGGCACTGGGCGTCGGTAGGCGTCGTGGCGCTGGGCGTCGGCAGGCGTCGCGGCGCTAGGCGTCGCGGCGCTGGGCGTCGGTAGGCGTCGCGGCGCTCGGCGTCGCGGCGCTAGGCGTCGTGGCGCTGAGCGTCGGTAGGCGTCGCGGCGCTGGGCGTCGACAGGCGTCGCGACGCTGGGCGTCGGCAGGCGTCGCGGCGCTGGGCGTCGGCATGCGTCGCGGCGCTCGGCGTCGCGGCACTGGGCGTCGGTAGGCGTCGTGGCGCTGGGCGTCGGCAGGCGTCGCGGCGCTAGGCGTCGCGGCGCTGGGCGTCGGTAGGCGTCGCGGCGCTGGGCGTCGGTAGGCGTCGCGGCGCTGGGCGTCGGTAGGCGTCGCGGCGCTCGGCGTCGCGGCACTGGGCGTCGGTAGGCGTCGTGGCGCTGGGCGTCGGCAGGCGTCGCGGCGCTGGGCGTCGACAGGTGTCGCGACGCTGGGCGTCGGCATGCGTCGCGGCACTCGGCGTCGCGGCGCTGGGCGTCGGCAGGCGTCGCGGCGCTGGGCGTCGGCAGGCGTCGCGGCGCTGGGCGTCGGCAGGCGTCGCGGCGCTGGGCGTCGGTAGGCGTCGCGGCGCTGGGCGTCGGTAGGCGTCGCGGCGCTCGGCGTCGCGGCGCTAGGCGTCATGGCGCTGGGCGTCGGCAGGCGTCGCGGCGCTGGGCGTCGGCAGGCGTCGTGGCGCTGGGCGTCGGCAGGCGTCGCGGCGCTAGGCGTCGGCAGGCATCGCGGCGCTGGGTGTTGAAAAAAAAACAAGAATAAAGTATAAAGAGAGTTCAATTATAGTAGTGAGTAGTTTTATTGAAGTACGGCGTTACACAGCCACAATGGAGACTTATCGTTTTCATATCAAACCCTACAATATGGGTATCAAATGATGAGAGAGTTTGAGAAAACAAATACAATTCATACAAGACTTCATGAATGCCGCCATTTTTAATCCAAAATAGCGATTTATTGTTTTCACAGGTACTCTCACAATATGGGTATAAAATAAAAGAGAAATACAATAAATCATCTAAATTCCAGACGAAGAATAAGGCGAAAGTAATTGCCCGGGGTATTTCGCCCTTACAAAAATAAATGAAATCCCACCAAAAACATTTTCATGTAAAAATGTTGCCAAGACGAGTCTACATAGCTTACCCTGTGAAAAAGTTATCAGATATCGTATAAAGTGAAGCTCTTAAGACTACTCGCCCTAAATCTACAAGCACCTTGATCAAAATCTATCAAAAAGTGGACAAATCTCATGTAGAACCAAAGTTCTTGATCTATGCGCCCTTACTTTACTAGGCTTAGCTTCACTTACTCTACATTTCAGTTAAAACGTGATACTTGGCCGTTTTGCTACCGTTACGAAGATTTTATAGGCATTAATTTGTCGTGTGTGAAATAAAACGGCCAAGCATCATGTTTTAACTGAAATGTAGAGTAAGTGAAGCTAAGCCTAGTAGAGTAATCAGGCGCATTGATCAAGATCTTTGGATTATTTTTTTACAGTTTGAATAACGTTAAAAAATACCAACGTTCATAGGTCATAGATATTGGATATGTATTAAATATGTATTTAAAATATATTTTTAATTTTTATGCACAAACGTCTTTGTAAGTAATAGCTGACCCGTGCCCACTTCGTTGAGCATGGAAACCGTGTAAACCTTCCCGGGACTTCCACGAATATTTCAAGATCAAAAATAGCCGAATCAGTTCAGCTGATCTCGAGTTTTAGCGAGACTAACGAACAGTAATTGATTTTTTATATAGCCTATGTTACTCAGTGATAATGTACCTTTCTAATGAAAAAAGAATTATTAAAATAGGTCTAGTACTTTTTGAGTTAAGTCGTTAGGTACATACAAAAATACAAATATTTCCCTTTAGTGTAGAGTGTAGACTAAAGTCTACACTAATATTATAAAGAGGAAACATCTATGTTACCCGCTACTTTGTACGCGCAAAATGATATCCCTCGGGAACCGTACATTTTATTACGGTCCAAAGGTACTTTTAACCACTAATATACCAAATTTCGTCAAAATCCGTCATATAGTTGTTGCGTGAAGAAGTAACAATCATTTTATGATTTTAGTGTGATGGATCGCATCTTCAAAATATAATTGTATGTTATAAAAAGTTGTTTGTCTATTATAGGTACCCCGGTGTGTATTATGGCCTATCGCGTACGTGACTATAGCTACGTCCGCGGTAGAACTGCCTAACCGCCTTCGGACCACAGCGGAGTTCGTCGGCGCGCTCGTTGTAACGGCTTTCGGATCCACCGCGTATGGTATGACGAAATGTTGTGAAATATTGTGAAATAGGAATGTTAATTGGTAAATTATAGGTTACGTAAGGCTATTTCAAAATAGGACTATAGCCGTGGGATGATGGACCTAGGTATTCATTTCGGCGCCAGACTTTTTGTTCTCTTGTAGAAACCATATTGTTGAAAAATTCGTGTATAACTTATAATGTTTTCTACCATTCATCACGATATATAGGTTTAATGCAAGATTGATTAATGATGTCGCGTATGTATGTTATGTGTATGTAGGTATGTAATGACGACCTCCGTAGCGCAGTGGTAGCGAATCCCGCCGAGGGAACAAATAAGTTTTCAATGTTTCTGGGTCATGGATGTGTATGAAATTTGTGTATAATATAATAAAAATCTTAAATATGTGTATAGTATTAAATATATTTCCGTAGTCTGGGGCCAGATTGACGTGGTGTGAAGCGTCCATAGATATTATTAATATTAATGTGTATGTATGTAACTATGTAATGTGTCACCACGACTCCGCCAACGACAGTAGTGACGGAGTATCGCCGAGTTTTTAGTGAGTAGAGGCTGCGTCTAGTTCACCATCTCTTCAGAGGCGGCGAGTCCCACGTACCTGCGGTAGGAGTCGCCATCTACCTCGGAATGCGTATTGCATTTTCTCGGCGTTAAAAAAGAATCCTTAAGTTATAAAAGCAAAGTGATGTTCTAAGAAACGTCCAATCTACATAATATATCAAACTCTTTGATTTATCCAAAGTACGAGAATAAATCCCGTCAGATTTGGGATAAAAAATACTAAACTAGATCAGTTCATCGTTCATTTTCGACGAAAAAAAAAAGATTAATGAAGGATTACAGTCTGGATTCGGAGTTTCATAGACCTAGTGGCTTGGTCTATGAATTTTATATCATGTCTCACGGCTTAGACATGATTTTATATCCTTATATAGGACCCATTTGAAAAAAAAAATTTACATACATTTTTATGTTATCTATTACTTGAAAACATTAAGATAAATAGTTTTAACATAAGTACTGGAAATAAGAAAGTTATGTAATCTACATAGGGAAAAGCGCTATACCCCGAATTTTTTAGTTTACTTTCAAAACTGTAATTTGAAGCTATTTAATCACGGTAGTTTGCTGTCTTAAAAGAACATTCTAACTACCTTCTTAATTGATATTTTATACGGAAAAATAAAAAACAAGTTCCCTATCTTACATAATGTCGATAAGACTAACAGCCGACCAAAGTTTTGACAGCATAGATAACTTTACAGTAATTAATTGTTGGTACTTTATGTTAATAACTTTTAACTTCCACTGCCTACGTATGAATAATTAAAATCTATCATACCATGTACGTATATGAAAAGATTAATTTAAGATTTTATAGGCCTTACTGCCGAATACTGAAGCGATAGTTAAATTAAGTGGCGTTTAAGTCATATTATAAGTAATTTCACCAAAGAAAGACAATGGCGACTACGAATAGAAGGGCTCTTAACTTTAATTAGCGTTTCAGTATTCAGCCGTTAGACATTAATAATAATAATAAAAACATTAATAAAAAAATATTAGTATTTGGACACTACATTCCATTAAATTATTGAATTAAGAAATAGAAGATACAAACAGACAGTCGTGTAAGAAATAACGCAAGTAACAACGATACAAAACCACGGTAGACATAATATAAACGTAAATTGCAAAGGGATAGGTTACCTTTAGAGAGATACCTACCAAAAATACCATACATATTTTTACTTTAAAGAATGTTTGGTAGAATGTAGTATTTTCATCATAAATACATTTATATATGGGGCATTTAAATGGATCTTTCTGAGAAATATCTCATTCTCTTCTAGCAAATATGCTGTATTGCTTTTAGGAGTTGGTTTACTTTAATAAATTAACTTACCAGTAAAACCTCAGAACTACGTCTCAGTTTTTGGATAGGGTTATTAGATATCAGGGACATACAAATAATATACATAGATATACAGAAAAAAATAATTAATTCTAGCGGCATTATCCGGGAAGGGAACAGGGGTCGCGTAGACCCTTATTTTTGTATGGAAAAAACAGGCGTGATGTTTACTCTTAAAAATTTTAGGATATGTAGTAACGTATTAAGTAAATTGATTCTAGACGGATCTTTAGAGTAATGTACTTAATACTTTTCGACGTATTCTAAAATGTTTAAGTGACAGTTTGAACTCAAATTTTTCCAAATCATAATTTTGCTACATAACCTTCATCGATTCATATCTTCAATCATTATCAGGGGCGTTTTCTCTGCAGGTCTCGGCATGGGCGCCCTATTCCTGACGACGGGAGTCATGGGCGACGTGATGCCCTGCGTGGACCTGCCCCTGTTCCTAATGTCGGGGGCCTTCATCAGGATATCCTCGTTGCCCCTCTGGCTGTACCCGATTAAGTACGCGTCACATTTCTACTACGGCATGGACGCGTTGAGCAACATCTATTGGAGACAGATTCAGTATATCGGTAAGATGGAAGGGTTTTGTTTTGTGTCTTTGTTAAACTACCATTTGCTCGTTGAGTGAAAGTTAAAAAGCAAAGAAGATATGTGGAGGGTTCTGTCACGTGTAAATACGTTTTGAAATTACTTCAAAAAATTATTGTCCAATAATTTCTTCTATCGGAGGTAATTCTGTGTTTTTTTCAACCAGACTAACGCAGGTAGGCTAAGTCCCGATGTCACCAACGCATGTTAGTGACAACGTCTTGCCTTCTCATTCATTGATAGAAATTACAAGAGGAACAGCATAATATTTAACGAAGAATTAACTTTAACATTGCTTGGCGAAACACGCCCTAAGAGTGTAATTTAGCAGCGAGCAGGACATATCAACATAAAAAAACAGGAAAAAACATAAAAAAAAAGTGAAAAGGATAATGTTTAGAAACTACGGGAGTTTTTTTTCATTGTATTTTCCATTGTATCATGAGGTCACGTTTTCAGAAGTCCATTATTATCTGCTGATGGAATAAGCCTGATTCTAGATTTTCTCCACAGATTGTCCTTTGAACTCCACAACCCCCTGCCTACCTAACGGAGAAGCGGTGCTCATAGAGTCTGGGTACTCTGGGGACTTCCTGTTCCAGGACAGCCTAGGGTTGGCCATCATCACGGCAGTTTGGAGTTTAGTGGGCTACTGTGGGTTGCGAAGAGAGGAGAGTAAAGGATATGCTTATTAATGTCGTGTTTTATTAATGTCAAAAGTACTTATCTCTTAGCACTACTTCGAACACAAAGATTTAAAAAACAATAATGGCAATCTTAAAGTTTTAATAAATGGGTTAATCGTCCTGGCTGGCAAAAAAAAACAATCTGACAAATCAATACTCAGCGAAGCTATTCGAATTTGACATTTTGCTAATACTGCAGCTAACTTCAGATTGTACTCTGGCATAAAAGCGTTTACGGCAGAAAGTTTCTGTAAAATTCAAGAGCTGCCCTGATTGGACCGAAAACATGTTGTGGTGGTAATAAAAAGCCATATACAAATCATCATATTTTATTAATAAAAAATCAAAAACACGTCATACTTTACTATGTAATCTCACAATATTAACACATATTATGTATTAAAATATAAAAGTAGAATTTGAGAGCATGCAAAAACATATTTCCTATAATTTCATAGGAATAAAAAAATATATTGATAAAATCAAAGATTAGATTCTGCCGAGATTTTTAGTCCTCCTGGCTAAATTCAAAATTATATGTAATTAAAAAAACAATCTGTCAAAACACAGAGTTAAGATAGTCGCAAATTGTTCGCAACACACCTGCAAAAGCAGCAAACTTCAGAATCTGTTCAGCAAATGTTATGAGTGAAGTTTGTCGCGATTGCTCCATATTCCATTCCAAATCAAATATTAACTATTAAACCTACGAACACTTCTTAAAATTTAAAATATAGACTGAATATACTGCTCTGAAGTTAGCTGTTAAATGCGCTTAGCACAATAGTTCTTATTTTTAATTTAAAAATAATGTTATGTAAAGTAAAAGATTAAATATTAAACTAAGATAACTTCAGAGAGGTGTATTTAGTTTATATAATGTAAAATTCATACAGCTCATAGTATTTACAAACGTACATACGTCTACCATTCTTACTCAATATATCAGAACTTTTTTCTTGGTCCCATATTTAGTAAATGGAATCTGTAAGCCCATAAAGAACAAATTACCTTTTACAAAATCAATCACATCAACTATGGCCGAATAAATTTGAAGTCAGTAAAGAAATTTAGGCCAAAAAATAATAAAAAATCGTAAAAATCTGGTATGAAATATGAATGAGTATTACGGCGCTAAAAAGTTGACTTCCATTAGTTGAAATTAGTCAATGATTGATTGGTCAATCACAGCTGGTCATAGCGTCAAATCGCGCTTGAAAAAATCCAGCAAAAAATATGCCCATAGTTTCTAGGTAACTGATTTTGCAAAAGTTATATAGAGTTCTTAAATTCTGATCACATTTACTCTTAAACAAATAGCACTACACCACAGCACCTGATTTAGCTATGCCTAATATACCGGCGTTCCTCGACTTCTTTTGACCACCATTATGAATGCAACGCCATGCGCCACACAGTACATAACACATAAACATACACAATTCCTCCAAAAATGTTCCTCTTCGAATCCAAATCGCTTCAGTACTTCTGGGCCTGTCTTAATGCAGGGCATGCCTTTGACATCCACACAGTTTATGGACTCAATAGAGTCCCATTGTAGGATGGATATGGACTCCACTCCGTAGTAGAAGGCCGAGATGTATTTAAGCCAGGATACGTATGGAGACACGCTGCCCAAGTTCAGGTAGATACCAGAAAACATGGTTCCCACCAGCTCGAAGGGAACTGACACTAAAGCAGCCGTCTCCATCTTGTCGAAGACTGATGATAGGAATGAACCTTAAACAGAAAGAAGATATTAGCATTCGTCGTTGTCGTCTTCGTTTCAGGTATGACACTGAACATAAGCATCCCCCAAAGGTAATATGAACGTGCTCGGAAATGCTTCTGCTCATTTTTGGATAGATAACTAACAAAAAATTGGCATGGACATCATAAAGTAACCCTGAAGACTTAAACCCCTAAGTGACCATCGATGAGCACTCTGCACGTGTACAGTTCAGAGCGGCGAGATCTGGGTCAACGGTTTGGACTGCTCATGCACTGTTTAAGACTGTATGAAATGAGCTAAAAATCAGTCACACCGGACTGACGGTTTTCCTATATGACGGGCGCTACAAAGATTTCGAATTTGGCTGGACTTACAACTGCACTTTGCGACTCATCCGCTAAGGATATTTCAGAATTCACTTCCTAACGTGTGATACGTCAATACCAACAATTTTTGTTTTCTAATCTAGTAATCGTTATCAACGATGGCCAGGGCCATTGAGTAAACTCACCATAAGCGTTCGCGTAGTTAGCACACAGTATGGTGATGAAGGAGAATCCCATCCAGTCCTGCAGTCCGCCGGAAAGGCCGGCAATGTTGAAGATAAGTGTCGAGTATATTAGCGGCTCGATCACGGCGCGGGGGATCTGGAATATAAGGTTTATGGTCATCATCATGTGAGCCCCAATAGAGTATTGCCTTTTTTTAACGCTGAGAAATGCTTTTAAGCATTCCGTGGGAGATTGGGGATTCCCTCCACTGATATGTAGGACTCCCTGCGTCCGAAAGATGGTAAATGGACGCAGGCCTACCCACTACTTTACGTAATCCGACATGGGACGGATTACCGACATGACTGGCGAGATAGCACGCGCTAAACAAACTTTTTCAATGTTCCGACGCATTGTCGTTATCTGTGTGACAATCAGGTTTTTAATAAGCTTTTATAAGCTTAGGTTGATGTAGATATATCGACGCAAGAAAACGAAAATCCTGTAAGTAGGTACAGTACTTGCAGTATGGAACTTACGGCATTTTTATATGTGTTGATATATTTCTATATACATATATATTATGTCGCAGTCATCTGATTGAATCTGCTTATTTAATTGAATGACTAGCGCGGTTATTTAATGGCGTCAAACAGCTCGTACAAATAGCAATGGGTTGATATATTTTTTGATTAATTTACTTTAATATGCGTTATAATAGTACATTCTGAACACACATTCTGAAATTAGTACACATTTAAAAATATTAAATGGCTGTCCTAGTATCGGGTTCATTGAATTTTTGGTAAAAACAGAATTCAATGAATGCACTTAGTATTCAATCAAATAGCAGATTCAACCAGATGACTGCGACATATATAACGGAATCTTTGAACATAATTTTCACCGATTTACCAAAGCCTGATTAATTTAAAATTTTACATACGTATCCAGGATCAACGACTATGCAATTAAGCGTATTTTTTAAGTTTTTAAAACTATTATTTATTCAAGGTAAGAAGAAAGACATGAGATATCGTCGTCTGATCAATAACTGTAGCTAAAATTTTCCCTAAATTATAATTTAGGGGTTGTCCATTAATCACGTGATCTTTTTTTAGCATTTTTTAACCCCCCCTCCCCCATTGGTGATATGTAGTGAGGTTTAAGACCACCCCCCCTCCCCCTTCTCAACATCACGTGTATTTTTAGTACCTACAAAGAATCTTAAAATTTTCTGAATATTATCTTAATTTAAATACAGGTAGGTCACTAGTCACTACACGCCGCGCCGGCGCCGTGCCGCTTAATATTTGTTTAAAAATCGCGCGTTTGACGAAAAAATAAATACACGAGATATCTTACTACACCCCCCCTCCCCCCTTGTGTTATTTTCGTGATTTTTATCAAACCCCTCCCCCCCCTTTCAAGCCTCACGTGATTAATGGACAACCCCTTAAGTAATAATTTATGCACACATAACTGATAGCAAACGTTTTATTAATAAACTATTTTATATTTTCCAATTAATTATACATATTTAGGTATTAATTAATTAGGTATTAAATATCAATCGCCATCATTACTATTCATAAATTTTAGCTTTTTACTGGAAATAAAATAAATTGGATCATTTGTATCTACAATTAGGGCATTTAGCTATCATTTACTTATAAAGTAGGTTTCACAAAGAATACAATTAAAAGGAACAATTTTATATGCAAAACAAATTTTCTTTCGACTTCCAGTCTTACTCCCGACTCAATTGAGAATCGAATCAGTTCGATCTCAAGTGCTTGTGATATTTTATTTGATGGATTACTTTGAAACTAACAAGGATAAAGAAAATCGTTAGATTCTAACTTTTTGTACTCCCGACCATATCAATCGACTGAGAATCAAAACAAACAAAACGTCAATTTATTCGGGAGTACGCGGCACGATTGAATTTGAATGAAAATCGAATCAAATAACCTAACCTAACTTAACCTATTTCGGAGCGACACAAGTTACGGCGGTTTCGATATTTGTACAGTCAGCCCATTTGCCATAGCATGGCTCTCTTACACTATATTGATTGATTGATTATTTTTCTTAACTAGTTGTGGATTGAAGACATGAATGGATGAAGGTTATACTTATGTAGCAAAATTGTGATTTCGAGAAAATTGAGTTGAAACTGTTACTAAAACATTTTAGAATACGTCGTAAAGTATTTAATACATTAAACTTAAGATCCGTCTCTTAATACGTTACTACATCTTATATATTTTTATATACCTATAAAATACCTAGGTATAAGATGTAGTAACGTATGATGAATTGCTGTTCGTTAGTCTCGCTAAAACTCGAACGGCTGAACCAATTCGGCTATTTTTAGTCTTGAAATATTCTTTGGAAATCCAGGGAAGGTTTAAAAGGTTTCTATGCTCAACGAAGTGGGCTTGTAATATCCTAAAATGTTTAAGTGACAGTTTAAATTAAATTTTCTGGGTAAATTTAGTTTTGCGACATATCACCTTCATTGATTCATATCTTCAATTGTAACACAGAAATTGTGTCCTTATTACAAGCGTTTGGTGATCATGTGATGGAAAAAGTCACGCAATGGAAAAGTTCTCAACATATAGAAAAAAGTTGTGAACATGAATTTCCATCAAGAACAGTACATTCAATCAGTTATACATATAGAAGTGTTTGCTTCAAAACCAACTCACCCAAAATATCATCTTCGACACATAATACGGCAGCGGCGAGTAGAGTCCACTGGCCGACTCCCGGAGCAGCACCGGCACCTCACCAGGGAACGTGAAGAAGACCGAGTAGCCGAAGAGGAACAGCGTCTCCGTGATGGTGAGGTACAGCAGACCTTCCGCGTTCTGGATATCGCGCTGGTCCAGTTCCTTGAAGTGGCCCATGTAGGGGATGGAGATGATGAGGCCGACGAACTAGAAACATCCCATATACATAAACCATTTTTTTCTTTTTTAGCGGTCCTAGAATTATCAGGCGGGGACATATTATGATGAAGATTTATAGATCACTCTAGATCAGGAATGTAAGGGAGCTCCGTAACCGAAACTATCGGATATCCGATATAAAAAATTATCCGTAACCGTAACCGAATCCGAAATGAAAGTTTTGCTACTGTAAAAAGGAAACCAAAATTTAATAATCGTTACCAAAATTATCTGAATCAAACGGATAATCCGAAATATTTTAATATCCATATCCGTATCCGAAATTACATATCCATTTCATCCCTGCTCTAGATTACGTCAGTTTTGAAACAAAAAAGCCAGATCAAAATCGGTTCATCCGTTTGGAAGCTACGTTTAATCGTGATGATTATGATAAGTAGATAGGTAATCTAGAATACAGTGGACCCCCGGTAGTCCGACAAACATTTTGCAGGGCAGTGTCGAACTATCGAATTCGTCGGATTATAGAGTACTGCCTAAGACCCTCTATAGTCCGGATTTTTTTCCAAAACAGTACCTTGTAATCCGACAGATTACAGATCGAATGATAAGATTCTTTATACATACATATTATTTAAACATATGTATATGTACTCTGAAGTACAAATCATACTTCATTATGTACATATGTAATTTAGGTAGTTAATTAAACAACAATAGAGAGCTTACGTTTTATTATAGATTAACGTCATTAATGCTATAAAATTTACAAAAAATACCTATTCTATAACTTTACGTTAGGAAATAATTGTGTACAAACAAATGTACTAAAATAATCAAAAACTATGAATCAATTAGGTATGCAATTTAAGAAGCATGCAAATATTCATATTTTTTTATGGTTAACATTGTTGAAACGCGAGATTAAAGCTCTGTCTCTCAGTCTTCTCAAAAGTGGAAGTTCGTTGTAGGATGCATCATTTTCTTCAGCCCATTGCAAACCCAGCTCAAAGGCATTAATTGCATCTTTTGCATTCACTTCCGTAATCAGAATCAAAACAATACCCTATGTGTCGAGCACAATAAATAGTGATGGTGCGTACAAGTTGTAACTTGTTCAATCATGCTTAGCGAATACGTATTCAATAATAAATAATAAACCATGTCGGATTACAGGGGGTGCCGGATAAGACAGGGGCCGGATTACCGGGGGTCCACTGTACCTTCATTAAACATTGCCCCTAATATATTATGCTAAGTCCCCGATTTCACCAACGCATGTTAGTGTTAACGGCTTGTTAAATTGCCATACCTTCTCATTCATTGATAGCAATTACGAGAGGAACAACATACTATTTAACGAATTAACTTTAACATTGCTTGGCGAAACATACCCTAAATTGGACAGTAAACAGTTTAGGTATAGATCAGTGTTTCCCAATCATCGTTTTGCCATGACCCGGCAATTTTCACACTGACTTTTCATGTCCCATCTAATTTTAAATTCAATCTGGTTTCATTGGATAATTTTTTTTTAAATAATTATTAATTAGATTAAATTTTTTTGACCTAACTCCCCCCAAACTACTCCCGGCTGGTGGTAGTCCGACATAGCTAAATCGGCTTAAATACATTAGTGAGCACCCGTTTGAAAGAAAACAAATTGCCGTAGGACTTTTAAGGAAACTTTATAGATTGATGATGATGCCAAGTATAGACTTACCATAAGTAGTAGAAATTCAGCTATCCATATCGACTTGTTGTGCTTAATAGATTGTATGTTTCTCCACATTAACCAGTAGAACTGCACGAAGTAGTTCACTTTGACTCTGTATGGAGGAATGAGTTCATTATAACAACAGCTAAAAGTCATTTCATTAAGAATTTTTGAGTGAATTAAACCGTTTATGCAGCGCACGCAACGAAAGTCCCCAAATGTAAACAATTTTCCCCGTTTTTGCAACATTTATAGATATACCTATTTCAAATTCTTGACGTCGATGACATTTTCCAACATTTTTTATTTTACAAGAATTGAAATTACTGAAAATTCGTTAATACCTGCTCTTTATCGATTAAAAAAAATAGTATATTTGTATAGATTTTTGTTCATACAAATATTGAGTGACAAAATTATTACTATCCGTCGCTTAGTTTCCAAAATATTTAATTTCAAATTCTGTACTCGATGACGCCATTTTCCAACGTTTGCGAAATTTACTAGAATCTACAATGTCTGTTAATTCATTAATATCAACTTAGTATTTTTTAATGAAATAAAAACTAGTGTATTTGTATAAATACAAACCCTACAGGGATTTAAACAGGGTTATAAACGATTCTGTAAACCTAATTTTCTATTGTCCCACGTTCAACGTGTGACTATAGAGTCCCACTTAATGTAAGTAAAGTTTAAGTAGGCAGCAGATATACAGTATGTAAAAAGAACAGTAACTATAACTTATATTCTACTTGTCCTCATTTTGGATTTTTTTTAATTCTTTTTACCATTTTTGTCGCAAGAATAACGAAAAAGCAAAAAAATTTTATCGTAAAAAAATACATTTCTACAATGAGAAAAGGTAATATAATCATATCCCGAAGTTATAGTGACTGCTCTTTTTACATCCGTTATGTTACCTAATTGTAGAAAATATTATAATATAACTCTAATCGCAATAACGAATTAATCTATTCTGAATGGATATTTGAAACGAAACAGCCTGTACATAAGATATGTATAGAATATAATATATATGAATAAATTTCCAATACAAAACTATTTGAATAATTTTTATTTAACGCGCGAACGATGCTTATCTCTTTAGATAAGCATCTAGTTTACGAATTCACGCCATATTCTTTATTATTAGAAATAGGAAAAATATTATTGTCATTAAATTACTTTAAAAATACAAATTGCCAATTAATTTATCATAATAAAATTTTATTACTTACAGGGTAAGGTATCTTTCGAAATACAGGTTCTGAAAAAGAAAACATTCATTAGACAATTTGCTCGAAAGTATAAAATAAAAAAAAGTTTCTCAAACTTTAGCCAACTTGCTAACATAATAAAAGACGTAAACGTAATTCAGCAGTGCGCGTTACCCCCAGGGGTCGTGACTCGTGAAGTTGCATCAAAGGGTGAGTATAGTAAAAGCTACAACTTCCAAAGTATTATTTTATAACGATATATTTTATTATAAATATTTTTTTTATTTATCATTGCTAAAATAAGGAGTATTACAATCAGGGAATCAGGGTCGTGTCTACTCCCTGCAGCGCCTGTGTGCCAAACCCATGAATCGCATCTTATATTCATTTTTCTTCTTTATTTATTATTTATTATATATTATTTCATGCATATTTCTATGTAATAATATAAATTTATTGTTCTATATCACTTCGCATAAAGGGGCCACGTGGCTCTGTTGGGAACCACTGCTCCAGATAAACTAAAAAGATTCAATAATAATTGTAGCGTTCTGTAAAACGGATATATTTATTACTTTGTAATCGACATTTTGGTCCTAATTATAAACGCGATTACAAAAATAAACCAATATAAATAAACGTATTTACATAATTATCATCTTAAACTTTCGATAATTTATACAGAGATAACAGATTAAGGCATATATCGAAATTTCGATAACATCGAGATTTTATCTATCTTCGATAGGTCAGTTGCAGATGAGCAGACTTCCCATAAGAAATCAGACAAGGATACAGGATGTTAGAATTTCCTTCATCGAAATGAATGTGAACAATAAATTATAAACGATATCAAAATATTATGTAAGGTCACACATCCTATCTAATTTAAATTTTGTCGTGATAGATCTGTGAGAAAATAAGACACACGCTCATATTATATCAAAATGGAAGTAGGCTTGCCACATAGCCAGACTACCAGACGTTCGCTGGACTATAAGAATTAAGAACGACATGGAGTAATTTTTAGTAAAATTTCTAGTTAAAGTTTAAAGGTTAAAATAAAAGAAATAAAGTATGCTCTTTAAAAAAAAAAAGTTAAATAGTAACTTCCGTGTACGAAAAAAAAATTTAAAAAAATATTTTTTCTAATTTCAATTTATTTTCTAACATTTAAAATACTCAAACAAACACTATTTACTTCTTGATTAATTGACTGAGATGCACTTCCTTCAATAGAAGCTTTCGAAAAATCTGATCTTCAAAATTTGTTGATTCTTTGATGGCGCATAAATTCGTAACTAAGCATAAAAAAGATTTTTTTTTTGTGAACCATGTTATTGTGAAGTCGGGTTATAGTTTTTTAATATTTTTTTTGGAAGTCTGTTATTTAATGTTTATAATAATATTATTTACACCAAAATTGTTATCTTCATATTTTATCATAATCGCTGAGAATGATTGTTACTTCATCTAATGATCTAATATACAGGCCGTAATATTAATGGGTGATAATACTTTAGGTTTTTTTTGTACGCTCAACGAAGTGAGCGTCCGCCATCTTGGATGTTCCGCCATATTGGATTTAGAATGACGTCACATTACTTTCTGAGTCACTCTCAACAAGCCCTTTCATTAGATACCCATATTGTAGAAATCAAAAACAACTGTTCCTCCATCTTGGATGGTCCGCCATATTGAATTTAGAATGACGTCACACAACGAATCGTGTATTGTCATCCAATCTAAACGTGCATACAAAATTTCAGCTTAATCGGTTGAGAGTATTTGCTTCAAAACCGGGTCGCAAGATTCCACCCGAACATCCTTACATACATACATTGCAAGTTAAATAAAAGCTTTTAAAAAACGACCGAATTGAAAACCTCCTCTTTGGAACTTAGCTAGATATTAATTAGATCATCCGTTTGGGAGCTACAAAACCACACACAGAGACACGTCATACGTATACCCTCTGTTTTCGTCTGGGGTTAAAAAGAGAAACTCACCTTTCCATCCACAGTGCCGTCGAAATACTCGGCTTCATCCTTCACTTCCCCGACCTGACTCTCTATCTCTGCCGCTATAGGGGACCGCTGGTACTCGTTGCAGATCCTCCTGATTCTCTCTCTACTCTCCTGCTCGTTGTCTATCTCTATGCCGAGGAGAGAGACGTAGTACTCCGCCGCGTTGAAGCCCACGGGACATTTGAAGTTTAATCTAAATCGCAAAAATAAAACTATGTTGATTGAATGGGTAATAAGTAATGTCCGAACGAAAGTTCGGTTTCGGTTTCGGCCGAGTTTCGGCTAAAAATCAAGTTCCAGCGGCAGTTTCGGTTTCGGCCAAAATTAGCCGAAACTTTTGCCGAAACTGAAACTGATTTCGGTAGTTATCGTGCATGCTCGCCTAACTTCGTTTCTTGGGGCAATACATTGGCGGACGGCGGCCTTCTAGGCTTACTCCCGACACAATCGAGAATCGAATCAGTTCGATCGGCTTTTGGTATTTTATTTGGTGGATACTTTGAAACTAACCGGGATTAAGAAAATAGTTAGATCGTAACTTTTTGTACTCCCGACCATATCAATAGACTGAGAATTAAAATAAACAAACGTCAATTTATTCGGGAGTACGCGGCACGATCGAATCTGAATCAAAATCGAATCAGTTTGGAAAGTATACCTTACTTGCGAAGTTGCGTCGATTGAATGAGTTGAATGAGTGAAGATAATTGCACTTATGAACATGAATAATAAACAAAACATGACTACTTTAATCGATGTTGCTATCTTTATAAAGTGATTTTTTCAGCATATTAGACAAAGACAGCAACTTGGATAAGCGCATCCTATCGGTTATCATGTTTTAGCTAAAGTTAAAATCAAAAAAATTGCAGCCTAATTCATGGTCATATTGGGGATTACAGTTTTCTTATTAAAATATGAACTACATAAAGTTAAATTTGCGTAAATTCTATAACTTATTATGTAAATTCTAATCTCGTAAATATCATTACCCTCCCTTTTGGCTTCGCCGTAGTCGAGTAAAGTTACAGAGGGGGCACGGCAGTGCATCCGCCAAGTCCGTATTAGTTATCCAGTAGCTAATTGTCTTGTTAATTAATATACGAAAAAAATGCTATTATAATATACGAAAAAAATCCCAGTAATTTAATATGCGAATAAAAAAGTCAATTTTATTAATATTTTTTAACAACTTATGAATAATATAATACCAAAAATGTTGTTCCGTTAATATATTCCTTATGTTTATCTTTACGAGTTTTCTTTATTATATTATTCAAAATGATATTTTTATGGGCTGCATACTTAATAATCGACTTATTAGCATTTTACATTTAATAAATATGATTTACCACAAGACGAACGTGATTCAATAATTTGCTTATCTTACTTCCCTGGCCTCGAAAAATATTCAAATGCATAATTTCCACATAAGTACCTACACAAAACAAGACAAATTTTTACCCCTCAAATACATTGTAACTTATACAACTGTGACAGTTTTATCATTATGCCAAATAAAACAACTTGTAATTGAAAAAAAAACCTAATAAATGTCGAAGCTATTTAATGCAAATTTACTTATCGTATTCAGTTTTTACCGGATTTGTTACATATAGCAAAATATTAGATATATTTATCGTTTATTTTTTTTATTAATTTTGTTTTAAATGGCAGCTTTTTTATAATTACCTACTAGCCAGCACGAGCTAATATGAATTTTTAAATAGACATTTAGTACTTAATAGCTCAATTTTGATTTTTTGTTCGAAGTCAATAGCCTTTTAACGTGTTATATAAGAAACATAATGTCTGCTGAATCTGCATATCGCCAAGTGCTTATTGATTCTTCATAAGTAAGCTGTTTAGAAATACCTAGTTCATGAATGCTGAATGTTATGCAAACGCATTTCTATACGAGTATAAAAGGAGATTTCGTCAATCAACTTAAAATACCAAGCAATAATAAAGAATGTTACAAAAAATTTTGTAACCATTTTAAACAATAATAAGACACAACTTTTTATTTACACTTTTATTACGTTTTTATAAGTTTTAATAGATTAAATCATCATCAGGTGTCTACACCGTCATCGAAAGCGGTAGTGTTATTTTCTAAATACATATAAAAACGTAACAAAAGTGGAAAAGTGTAAATAAAAAGTTGTATCTTATTATTGTGAACATGCATTTCCATCAAGAACCAGCAGTATATTCAATGAGTTAAACCATTTTAAAATTTAATTAGCATGCGTGTCATGTTTTTGACAAACTACCACTGGCGGTACGGTAGTGTAGCCAAGTCACTAAAATAAGTAAAATACTCACGATGCGAAAAACTGATCAGCCTGCTCTATGGTCCCGTGGAACGCTATTCTTCCGCTCGCCAACAGTACGACTTGGTGGAACAGCTCGAAGACCCCCGAAGCCGGCTGGTGGACGGAGCATATCACCAGCTTCCCTCCTATCGCCAGGCGTCGGAGGCGGGAGACCACGGCACTGGCTGCCGAGGAATCTAGACCGGTGGTGGGCTCGTCACAGAATAGGATGGGCGGGTCGTTCAGTAGCTGTAAAAAATTTGGATGTTTAGTCAAGTAAAAATAGCTCCCGACACCGATTTACAATTTTTTTTTTACATATTATTAGTTTTATTTTTGTAATATTTAAATATACTTTAGCACTCCACCTATTATCCGGTGCTTCATGGTTTTCAATATCTAAAAAATCCAAAAGGTTGCCTGGAAGAAATTGCTTTGAAGTAATAAGGCCGCCTTTGTGTGCATGTCTTTGTGTGCATGTAATTGTTGTCTAATTGTTCTTTGTTATTATTTGTGCACAATAAAGTATATTTGATTTGATTTTTATAGTGCCCAGGTTAGCGCGAAATTCACAGGGACAGACTGACAACAGAGTGATCTGATATAAATTTCGTTTTTTTCTTAAAAATATAAAAAATATTGCACACATTTATACTTGGTTTATGTTTTAAATAGATATTAAATTTTCAAGTATTCAAAATAGAAAAAAATCAATATTTAGTACAATGATCTCAGTTTTTTGGAAAGTCAATGGACTTCATTTTTAGGGTTCCGCTATCTGTATCCAACGGAAAACCAGAAATGGGACACTATTACTAAGGCCGCGCACCATTGCGACTTTTTTTTAGCGATGCAGTCGCGATACTATCGCGTATTTGCATCGATACAGTCGCGGTAGCAGTGTATCCTCGCCCACCTGAACACGATGCAATCGCGATGCTTACGCAATACTGTCGCGCTTCTGTCGCGATGCAAACGCGATTTACTAACGGCATAAAAATAAAAACGCTCCCCTCCTTCCACATTCTCCCCGATGTCGTCCGACACGGTCGCTCTACAGTCGCGCGCTAGCATCACTACTGTATCGCGTTGCGAACGCGACTCATGCGCTTTAGTAGTAGTGACACAGTCGTGCGCTTCATAAACGCGCGACTGCATCGCTACTAAAGGGCCTTAGAGTCTGCTGTATTTATGGCCAGACACCCGTCTGCCTGTCTGTCTCCAAGTTGTGATCTCTTCGTAAGTTCGTATCCTTTTAAGTAAGGTTTTTTTTAAAATATATGTGGCCCACCACACCACATATATCAGGATCAATAGTATACAGTGTGTCCCATGGTTCATATACCAAGCCGATAAGTGTGACGAGAATGACGCGTAGAGCATTTTTTGTTTTGGCACCTCATATAAATTACTTACCATAACGAGACAAATCGCGATAAAAAAATGTTTTTGTGACTTTTATGTAGACACAAAAACAGATGCTGGATCCCGGCGAGCCCTAGAATAGTAAGATTAACTCCTTGTGGTCATTTTAGACCTTTGATTTTTTTTATTATATTAAGTAATTTATATGAGGTGCCAAAATAAAAAAATGCTCTACGCGTCATTCTCTGCACAATGTATTCGGCTTAATATATGAACCATGAGACACACTATCGATATATACTATCGATCCTCACACAAAAGTCGCAGTAGTGGAAATGTGTGGTGGGCCATATACAGGTTGTAAAAAGAGCAGTCACTCACAACTTTGAGATACCATTATACTACCTTGCCTCATTTTGGAAATGTATTTTTTTATAAGATTTTTTTTTGTCAAAAACAAATTTTTTTTTACCATTTAAATTTTTTTTTTGTCGAGAAAATTACAATAAAGCAAAAAAAATATTTATTTGAAATTTTTGTAAAAAAAAAATACATTTCTAGAATGAGACAAGGTAGTATAATCATATCCGAAAGTTATAGTGACTGCTCTTTTTACACCCATTATAAAAAAAAAACCTTCGATTCTTCAGTCAGATAACTTTTATCTAAGAAATAAGTATGTGACTACAAAATCTACCAGATTTTGTATGGAACAAATGTCAAAGTCACATGTTTGTTCAACAGATAAAAGTTATCTAACGATTGAAAAATCGGCCCTTAAACGGATACGATACCTGTATATACCTAGGTACTACAAAATATAAAAAAAATATTTCACAGATGTCTCATTTCTGTCGCGTCTATGACAAGAAATACTAGAATACAATTAATTTGAAGTGGGCCTCCCAATTCCCATATAAGAAACGTGATTTTCCTTTTGTACGGGACCATTTGGCGCGGGTCCTTTTCACACTTGGCCCGATATAGAATTAATTAACCGATCTAGATCGCCCAAGAAAGCCACTAGACCAGTTTTGGCAGAATAAAAATTTAAAATACACAATATAAAACAATGATAACTTCTGAAAATAATAATTTAAAATAAAAAAATATCAAAAAAGTGATTTTATTTTTATTTTATACTTTTAACTTATGTACTTAGTTACCAGGCTAGATTTCCAATCAGTATCAGAGTCGTTTTGATCTATTACACATTGCAAGTCTAGCTTATTCACAATTTTTCAATAGTGGTGTAAGAGATAGATAGGTATCGAAACCTCAGTGCAAGAGTTACAACCTGGTTTCTGAAAGGCTCATCAAATCGCCGATTATCTTTTGAAAATTAAAATGTTAGCTGATCGACTAATTGATCAGTAGATCAGAAACCGGGGGTTAGACTCGCACTTGACCAGATTATTTTATTTTTGCTAATATATACTTCAAAAAGATGCTCAACATATTTGCCAGCAAAAAATTCTGTCTTTTCATCGAAAATTTATGTCTAGGAACATAATACTATGTTATTATGTTATGATTGTTATGCGTATGATTGTTACGTCACTTTAAATCAATACGAGTATAAACCCAAAACGGTTAGTCGAATCGAAAAATGTTGAGGGAAAACTAATAAAACATGATTTTGAAATACCTATTCAACGATACCTCACTTATATTGTTGGGTGACTTTTTTTTTTCACAGTATAGCGTCCGCCGTCCAGTGATCGACATATTGAATTTTCACAAACGTCATTGGTCTATACTATGTCTATATAGACATAATATAGTGCTTCAACTTGGCAGTGTTCCAAACACACAAAATAATCATATATAACCGCTGCTCACTTTCATATGAGCTGTTATTCAACGAGACGAATTTCTTGTACCTCATTACAAAAGCTGGTGTTACTGCTGGTGCTGGTTAGTGATGAGTAAAATTGGTCTCTGTCTTGCAGTCTTGGTCTAAATACCATCAAACCAATACCATCCTTAGTCTGGCAAGATCAAGACAGAATAAGCAAGTCCAAGTCTTGGTCTTAAGAGGTTTTGCTTTGCTCATCACTAGAGCTGGTGCTAATGCTCGTTCAAACAGTGCTTACCTGGACAATGATGATTGTCGAGCATAGTCTCCCAAAGTCATACATTCCTCATGATAAAGCAAGTCTTACCTGGACAGCAAGCGCCACCCGCTTCCTCTCTCCACCAGACAGTGCCTTCAACTTGGTCTGCCTGCAGGTGGAGACGCCGAGGTCAGCCAGCAGCTGTTCTATCCGCTTCGACCTCATGGTCGAGTTGGAGCGCTTGTCCATCATCAGTCTAGCCTGGGTAGAACAAAAATCACCATTTTAGTTCCATCAAATAATTATACCTATAAAATGTAATAGTTTTATATTTATTATTTGTATATTTATTATATATATAATCAAAAAATGTTAAGTTATTATAACAGCTATAAATTATAATAAAGTTGTAATTTTTCACGCCAGAAAGTGGTTCTACTTCTTCTGTTCAAGCTATAAATAATAAAATCATTAATTTGTTGTTTTTTCTTAAATTTCTGTGGGCTTAGAAAAATATTGATTGCCAATATTTTCTAAACTGCCAAATAAAGTGTTAATTTGTTATCTATGCATGCAAACTCATTCAAATGAATGTAATATGCAAAACTTAATTGGCACAAAACATCCTTTTTCGGTGTAAATAACATAAAAACACGAATAAAGGGAGATAGCAATCAGATAATATATTCGAAATGTTACCAGGAACCGTACACTTGCCAAGATATTAGCTATGCGACCTACCTAACCTACTACCATATCTACCAAATTTCATTGACAATCTTTCAAGGATTAATCCATACTATTGGGTACAATCTATACTAATATTATAAAGCGGAATAGTTTGTTTGTTTGTTCGTTTGTTTAAACGCGCTAATCTCAGGAACTACTGGTCCGAATTGAAAAATAATTTTTTTGCGGGATAGTCCATTTATAGAGGAAGGCTTTAGTGCTCGAGCGAGAGGTCGCGGGTTCGAATCCCGCCGGGGGAACAAAAAGTTTTCAGTGTTCCTGGGTCCTGGATGTGTATTAAATTTGTGTATAATATAATAAAAATCTTAAACATGTGTAAAGTATTAAATATGTTTCCGTTGTCTGGTACCTGTAACACAAGTTCTTGGGATACTTAGCAGTTAGCACAGGGCCAGATTGACGTGGTGTGAAGCGTCAATAGATATTATTATATTATTATTGTTATTATATTATGGATTGTAGGTGTCACCATTATTATTAAAATACACTAACCATAAACTCCATGTGCTCAGTAACGGACAGGTCATCAATGGAGAGATCCTCCTGGGGTACGAAGCCGGATATCCGGGCTATCAGGTCAGCACCAGCCAGTCTGCCGTTCAGCATCAGGTACCCGGTTATGGCGCTCTTGTCGCGGCGGCTGATGGCGGCTAGGAGAGTGGTCTTGCCGGCACCACTGGAAGAAGGTTCTAGAATTAGCTAATAATGTTTGTGTCGATAATTTGGAAATACTCAATATTGCCTACATAATGTTACAAAGGGAATGAGCGAGACAGTTTAACACAAATTATGGCCGTGTTCGGTGGTTTATTTTATACGCATGCCCTTGTAAAGAACCAATCAACAACCTTTATTTTCTGTTACCCGTCAATTAATCTACACTAATATTATAAAGAGGAAAGATTTGTATTTTTGTATTTTCGTCTGTAACGACTTAACTCAAAAAGTACTGGACCGATTTTAATAATTCTTTTTTCAT
Source organism: Celastrina argiolus (assembly GCA_905187575.2). Taxonomy (NCBI): domain Eukaryota; kingdom Metazoa; phylum Arthropoda; class Insecta; order Lepidoptera; family Lycaenidae; genus Celastrina; species Celastrina argiolus. The sequence continues at coordinate 17,727,691 of LR994585.1, forward strand.
TAGAAAGCTACATTATCACTGAGTAACATAGGCTATATAAAAATCAATCGCTGTTCGTTAGTCTCGCTAAAACTCAAGATCAGCTGAACTGATTCGGCTATTTTTGGTCTTGAAATATTCGTGGAAGTTCCGGGAAGGTTTACACGGTTTCCATGCTCAATGAAGTGGGCACGGGTCAGCTAGTTTTAAATAAATTGACAGGTAAAAGAAAATAAAGGTTTTTGATTGGTGCTTTACAAGCGCATGCGTCAAAATACTAGCCACGAAACACGGGCAATATAAGCCTCATGATTTTGATGTAATTGATGATTTGAGGAATATTTACTATTATTTATTTAGAGTTGAAAGAGAGTGCTCGACGGAGTTAAATGATTGGACGACTTCTATAACAAGATTACTGGAATTTCACTATCGTAATAGTTCGAGCAAACGTACAAATTGTGTGGGTTAGCTAATAGTTAGTTGAAATAGAAACAAGACTCGGATCCTAATTCGAGATGCCATCTCTATTATCACTAACGAAGTTCGAAAACATAATGTATGACGTACACCTGATGATGACTTAGTCGAAATCGGTCGTGTCAATAAATCTATACCAACTAATCATAACCAATAAAATATCAACTAATAAAGTGGAAAAAGGGCAAGTAATTTGTGTATTATTACTGTGTATAATCATATAATGTAAGAGATTTGACATAAGCTTCGCTAAGCGACATACGAATCCGTGTGTCACTTAGCGAAGCTTATGTCAAATCTCATACATTTACTTTTCGAACTTCATCTACACTAATATTATAAAGAGGAAAGATTTGTATTTTTGTATGTAACGACTTAACTCAAAAAGTACTGGACCGATTTTAATAATTCTTTTTTCATTAGAAAGCTACATTATCACTAAGGGCCGATTTTTCAATCGTCAGATAACTTTTATCTGGTGAATAAACATGTGACTTTGACATTTGTTCCATACAAAATCTGCCAAAGTCACATATATTATATTCCTTATATAAAAGTTATCTGATGATTGAAAAATCGGCCCTGAGTAACATAGGTTATATAAAAATCAATTGCTGTTCGTTAGTCTTGAAATATTCGTGGAAGTCCATTCCATTAACATAAATAACATAACGTGGTACTTCTATAAGGTACATATAGGTAAATACAAATGTGTATACGGTCTATAATTATTTGACTGTTACTTATATACAAATGTTGATCTTTTGGAAATTTAATTGTTAAAATACCACTTTTTCATAAATAGGAGGTTAATTAAAATACTGTGATTGTGATTTGATTGTTATATTAGTCACGTAATAAAGGTTTTTTTAAATAAGTAGTTCTAATTATGTTGAAGTATCTCAGATAAATATTACATGTGTAATACATATATATATCTTAACGTGGTACTTCTATAAGATAAATACAAATGTGTATATTGATAGGTGTAACTAATAGTACTGTGATTTGGATTTGATTGTGATACTAAATAATAAAGATTTTCCTAAATTGCAATAGATCTTTTAATTATTAAAATTAAAAACATGCATCGCGGATGCATACCTAGAACTGGAAGTATTTAATATCTTTATGTTATTAGAAAAAACTATTATTTCAATTTATTGGAAGATATAGTACAATATTTTTTGTCAACTGTACTTTGAATTTGCCAGGAATGTGGGACGAGTGGTGACTTTAAAACTCAAGTGGGACGAACGAGGAATTCTTTGGAATGTGGGACAAGATAGTGGGACGACAGAGGCACAATTCCCCAGGAAGGCTTACCTACACGGTTTCACGGTCAGCTAGTACCTAAGTCATAATTGCGATGGTATCTTGATTCAGGGTCACGGCGAGGCATTTTAAGATAATGGTAGCATCGCGTTGCCTTTGTTGTGAATGGTGGAATGGGTTGAACTGAACGTTTAAAATAACGTTGTTCGATTTTATCTCATTTACCTGAGAATATGATGTCTGATCTTATGAAACACAACGGAAAAAGTTTCTTTATGTGTCTGTTATGCAATTGCAGAATATGTATCGATAGGATTCAAAATACTTAGTGAAATATAATATAATTTCTTTGAAAGTACGACAGTAAATCAAAAGTCAATAAAAAGAAAATATATTGGTAAGTTTTTTTTTTATGTAAGTTGTATTTTATTTGAGTAGTCGTTGCTTTTCGTAGATGGCAGTGGAACTGTCCATTAATTCAAATGTTCCAAAGACTCAAAGTTTCATTAGGTAAGAGCTCCTTTGAAATCAACTCTTTAATTTTTTTACTGGTGAGTAGGTATACAGGCTATAATATTAATGAGTGATAATACTTTAGGGTGTTTAATGGACCCGTATATAGAGATAGAGATATAGATACACGGAACGAGGTACTAATGATTACACATACGGGAAATTTTATAATGTTGGGGCATTTCTCATACAAATTTCTCATGAAAGTAAGTTTTTCAGCGCTGGTACTTTCACAGTATACCTACTCTATAATATAGGAGGCACATACACACCAGTATTGTTTAGGAATGAATTTTTTATAATATGAATGTCATCCTTGGAATTTTCATACATATCTCAGTTACGTTCATCCACTTAATACATAATTCATACAGTTACAATGTAACATACCTCGATCCCATTAGAGCGACCAAGTTTCCGGAGGACACCAGGCCGTTTACTGTGAACAAACAACTTGTTATAATACAAATAACGATGTTATTATAATAATAATAATAGCTCCCCTCGCCGATTTCGGTGTCGGTAGCCGATTTTATTGAAACCAGGCCAGCGCAGGAGTTATTTTATAGATCACAATTGTGTGCGCAATACACAGAAGCACTCTCTCTTCCTTTTACTCTCATAACCCAGTGGGACGGTAACCGACACGACGCGGACGGCGCAAGACCGACTTTTTACATGCCCATCCGACTCATCGATCATCTTTCTTGTCAGACAATCAGGTGATCAGCTTGCATTGTCCTAACCAAACTTGAAAACAACATTATTTGGTGCTCCAACGCGGGAATCGAACGCCCTCCAGGTTGAGAGCGAATCTCTGAACCACTAGACCACGGAGGCGAAAATCTCAAAATATAACTTGTTATAGGTCATACAAATAAGAATATTATCATCATGCAGCAAAGAGCTCTCATAATAATATATATTATGAGAACACCATGCGCTAGAAAAAAACAAAATAGGTACAATAATGTAATAAATATTTAAATATTATGATGTAGGCATAAAGTAGGTACATTTCTCATTAGTCAACTCACAGCTCAAGTTTTAATTGCCAGAGTAACTAAATTGCCTTTATTAGGTTTTCCGTCTTTATTAATAATAATACCTATATAATAATATCTTTATTTCGGGCTGCACATGCCCATATTATAAATACCTTACATACTAACATACCTGATAGCCACTGCCATAGATAATACAATAATATATTATAGAGAGCCACCGCAAAGGGACTAAGTTAGCTTAGGTTTATCTATTACATAATAAACATTTAAAAAAGTGACGACGTATGAGACTAGGCGTGTTTCACCAAGCACAGTTGTTCCTCTCGTTATTCCTATCAATGAACGAGAAGGCATGGTATTTTAACAAACACTAACATGCGTTTGTGAAATCGGGACTTATCATAGTAACGGTAGATAAAAGCCTGTTGCCTGATGCACACAACAGCCTTTTATCTACCAGACTTGTTACCATCCAACACATAGTAAACAGCCAATCATATAATACACACGCCTACTAATAAAACTCCAACAAATTATGGTAATCAAGCTGTCTGAGCAATATATTATACTACTAGCTGTGCCCACGACTTCGTACGCGTGGAAAAGTGATTTAGGGCACTTTAGTATTTTTAAATATATTTTTAGTTTATTGGCGCAACCGCTGAGAACTTTCGCTAATAGGTACTTCCCAGTGCATCCCAGTGTTGATCCCGATCCAGCAAGACACGTACCCGGCAAGCCTCTTGGTATGCAGGGTATAATAATAATATATTACTATCCTTTCGGAGCTCGGCAAAAGAAGTAGGCCTTCGAACAATATGTAGAAGTCAGCAAAGGTATTCGAAGTTAGGATAATATTATTCGAATGCACCGTATAGACCCAGACAATTTTTCACGTTAATTTAGTAAAGTATTTAACTTCGATGTCCGTCTGTCTGTCTGGGTGTCAAAACTTTAACACGTGTAGGTATCAAGCTAAAAATCATATTAAAAACTCAGCTCTACTGTCCCTTCTGGCTGTGAAAAGAAACAGACATCTTGGCCACATCTACCCAAAGATTCAGCCGTTTATATCGCTAATTTTCGCAATTTTCGACACGCCAAAGGGAACCAAAACCTAAAGGGTACTTCCCGGGAATAGAAATTTGATATGAAGCAACATCTTAATGCACTATTAAAATGTTGCTTCATATCAAATTTAAACGACATAGGATAAATTGCGAAACCATAAAAATATTTTCAATTTTTTCAACTTATTACCGTTTTTGTCATTAATGTTTTGAAGTATTATTAAATTGCAATTACTAAGGTCTTTAAAACGGAACTCTCGGTTAGACATGGGCGCAGCGGCACGCCCCGCCGAGGATCCAGCAGGCTTACTCTCGACACAACTGAGAATCGAATCAGTTCGATCTTAACGGTTTTTGGTGTTTTATTTGGTAGATTACTTTGAAATTAATTAGGTTAAAGAAAACCGTTAGAACGTAACTTTTTGTACACCAGACCATATCAATCGACAGAGAATAAAAATAAATAAACGTCAATTTCTTCGGGAGTATGCGGCACGATCGACTCTGAATTAAAATCGAATCAGTTTGGAGAGTTAGGCCCCAGCTCGGCTTTAGTAGCGTTTTTTATAACCTACCCTAAGATTAAAAATAATAATAATATAAATAAATGAAATTTTGTTTTAAACAAAATATAAAATAAAAAAAGAATAAATTTGAATGCTTGAAGCAGCGCGGTTCCCGCCGCGCTTCATACAAACGTCCAGTATTTTTTTTATTGTCATATATCTTCAAATCAAAGCGACATCTATATAAATTCATACTACCGGTACTGCCTGTTAGCACATTTTAATAGTATTTTTTACCCAGCAGTGGGGTGGAGTTCCTTTGGTTGACCTTCGCCAAAATTCCTACCTACCAGCATCTGATACCTACACTACACCCCGACTCGGCGGCGCGGCGGTCGAATCACGGCGAAACGATTTTAATTTTGCTATATTATCTCCTAAACTATTAATTATTCTTGCTAGGTATAAAGGGCAAATATAGTCTTCATGAAATTCTTAAGCCAACTAACGTATTAAAAATGATGAGGATTAATACCGTGATGGTATAAATAGTTTACCAAAAACCGCTTAACTGCCCGTTTTTTTAGATTATCGCGAAAGGCTTTCTTTTAATAATACAGTTAATTAAGTTGATTTATACAATAAATGATAATTTATTTCAATTTGTGAAGCAAGTTCAAAAATACAATTTTTATATTATTATGACACTGTGGAAACACTCTTCTCAGAAAAAAAAATCTGTTAGGTACTTATTTCAAGTTCTAATCTACTTTAGTGCCACATTCTATTGCTTCGCGTCACTGTGTAAGCGATCCCCCTGCGCCCCCCGCATGAACCGTTCGTCCGCAGCCCGCGCGCGCGAAATTCCTCCGACTTGCTTCCAATTTATCGTCACTGCTCGGCTCCTATGTATCGTAGCGTTATGTTATATAGCCTATAACCTGCCCAGGAATATGGGCTACAATCGTACCAAGTTTGGTTAAAATCCCTTCAGTAGTTTTTGTTCCTATCGCGCACATACAGACAGACAGACAGACAGACAGACAGACAAAAATTTTACTAATTGCATTTTTGGCATCAGTATCGATCGCCAATCATCCTCCAATATGTATTTTGAAAAAATATTCAATGTACAGAATTGACCTCTCTACAGTTTTATTATAAGTATAGATAATATGCTCGTGAATCATGATCGTATTGTTAATGTAGTGATGAATATGTAGGGAACGGAAACGGAAAATTTCATGGGAGCCTGAACTTTTAAAGGAAATACGACTTCCTAAATCGTGGGCGCAAGATATAAGACCGGATGAGGAACTTATAAATATCTACTGGTTAAGAGGAAACACAACGCCTGTTTTTCTATACAGAAATAGGTGTCTGCGCGATCCCTGTTTCCTCCAGACTATCTGTTTATTATTTCACTTTTTTAATAAATTAATTATTTAAATAAGGATAAATTAACGTTCAAAAATCTAAAAAAAAATACCAGACTTATCGCTGTGATCAATCATCCAGAAAACAAATATGGACTGCATTATACAATAAAATCAAAACATAGGAACCTAGCTCCAGCCTTTTTTAGTTTATAATGAAAATAATATCCAAATCGGTTAAGTTTTAGAGGAAGAAACGGGTCCCCCAAACGTAGATTTCTTGTACTTTTAATAGTTAATTTTAACAGTAGCTATTATTAACATTAGTTACCTACGTCTTATTCCTATTAGTGCAGTTCGTACTGCAGTTGTCTCTATAGCGCTAGTTCTGGCTAGCTAGGGCAACGCGAGACAACAAAAGATTTTATAAATACCTGTTTTGTATTTATCTCAACCGAGGAGTTTCCTCTTAAGCAGCAGCAACTAACATGATACAAGAACCTCTAGTTTTCTAGAGTCTACGTACTCCAGAAAACTAGAGGTTTAAACACCGAAGACCTAAAAAATGCAATTTAAACTACTCTGCTGTATTAATTAGAACTTAAACTGTGACTAACGAGAAATGTACCTACTTTATGTCTACATAATCATATTTAATTTTTTATCACATTATTTAGGAATTCTTACTAAACCGTACTCTTCATAAAAGAAGCATTTTTTAAAATAACCTTCGAAATGTCAAGTAGTGATGATGATGAATTAAACCACATCTGCTTTCAAACAAATAAAATAGATCAAAATCGGTTCATCCGTTTTGGGAGCTACTGTAACCATAGGCACGTGAAACTTATAACACCCCTCTGCAATAGTTTTATATACAAATAAAAAAATTGAAGTGTCTGTTCGTAACTTTCAATTAGCAACGTTTTCTAAATGCATATGACATTTTAAACTATACTGAAAACGTAAATGCAATGTTAAAAAAAAAATGTCTGTCTGTCTGTCGGCATGTCTGTTTGTTCCGGTTTTCTGGAACGGCTGGACCGATTTTGACGAGATTTTCACTGGTATATAGCTAAGGAGTATTTTAGGGTACTTTTCATCATCATCATCAGTTGAATCCAGAGTTATCCGCGAGCGACGCAAAAATCTAGTTAAAAAATAAAAAGAACTCACCTCCATGCAGCACTTTCACCTCCTCATACACCGCTGAGCTCCAGATGCTCTTCTGTGTCTTCCTCTTCCTATAAACTGACAGGTCCTTCCATGCCAAGGTCAGGTTCTCTGGCCTGTCTTCGACGCTCATCTCGTCATCGTCCCAGTTGACGATGGCTCCGGTGAGGACGTTGCGGGTGGGTACTTTGAGATTTTGATCCATTATGACGTCATTTGTTACTGAAACAATATTTTTTTTGAGTTTTTTTTTGTACAGCAGTGCATACTCTAACGGCAGGCGGATTATATATCTCGCAACAGCAATTCGACAGGCGTCAATTGTACAATTGTGTACAATATCGCTCTCAAGTGTATACGTTTAACAGCGATATTGTAAACAATTGTACATTACGCCTGTCGTATTGATGTTGCAAGATACATAATCAGCCTACCGGTTGAGGCTGGTCTCGTCGCTGTAATCACGAATGTCACCGACCATGTGACGGCGGTGATCGCGACAGTTGTCAATAACGTAAAAACTAACGACCATTTATTCTTGGACTCAAAACGGTATATTGGTTTATTTCAATAATAGGAAGTGAGTGAAAAAACCGGCTAAGTGCGAGTCGGACTCGAAGGGTTCCATAGGAGGGGGGAGGTGGATTGGAATGACAAAAATCACGTTTGCTGTATGGCAGCCTCCCCTAAATATTAATTTTATTTTAACTATAATTATTAGAGAAGTAATTATGTACACCTCAGTATTTTGGCTACAGCGTGCAATCAATTTGGCCGGCCGTTTATTAATTTTTTCGCGGTTTCTAAAAACGGGACAATTTTGCGTCCCACAGTTAATTTCGGGGACACCGGGACACGTAATTGTAAAAAGGGACAGTCCCGTTCAAAACGGGACGTCTGGTCACTTTAGTAAAAACGAATCTTGGGGAATACCAATTTGGGAAAAAAATATCATAGCTATTACAGCCGTTGGAATTTTGGCTGTCACGACTTTTGCGCTTAGATTGCAGTACATCCTACATGGTGTAAGTATTTGTGACACCGCACATTCTAATTTCGTTCACTAATAAATATTTGTATACCTTGACGAAGGTGGAAGTGTAGTGAAACCACAGAGTGAAACTAATAATTAAGTTTAACACCTATGACATTGTATGTACCTACCTACCTGCATTTCACAAATAAACATTATATTCTATTCTATACATTTTTACCTTGACTTTAAATAAGCTTCTGTCTGTGATTTCTTAGACGTAGAAGTCTAAAATAGTTCTAAGATTTTACCCCTTTTTATTCCCTTTAGATTATGTATTCCACGTTTCGTCGTTTAAATATAAACCACAGGCGAGGCGAGTCGGAGGCGTACAAGCAGACTTCCCTATAAAATATATAATCGAAGTCAATTGAAGCCAAGACTGATACAGGAAGCTACTTCTTAACGACATTTTTCTATCGTTTAAGAGACCTATTCTAAGTATTTAGAGTACACAAACACCCACATGTAAGCGTTCCAAGTTTTTATAGAAATGAAGACAATACAACGTGCATTCTGAAGAAATCATGAGAGTGCTTATATACAGAGAATGAAGAGTAGAGCATTTTTGATTTTGGCACCTCATATAAATTACTTAATATGTATAACTAAAAAAATATATATTCGAAGGTCTAAAATTACCACAAGGAGTGAATCTTACTATGCTAGGGCTCGCTGGCTCCGTCTATACTGTATGCACACTAACGTAGTGATCGTTGACCTAAGGACCTGACCAGGATTGAAACTCATATGTTTTGTGACTTTTATCGTGATTTGTCGTAAGTAATTTTAAGGTAAGTAATTTATATGAGGTACCAAAATAAAAAATTCCTCTACGTGTCCATCGCTTCACACTGTATTCGGCTTGATATTTGATGAATCACCCTATATGCCAGAAGGTACATTAGACAAACGTTTTAATAGTAAGGCACTCCGCACATGGTTTGCACCAGACGTATTGTCATTCCTCTCAAGTACTCTAGACTAGGCTGCAGGGTTCCTATAGCTCGATATGATTTCACTTACCCCTTACCTTTTAAACACCCTTATCGAAATTCCTACCTATTATACAAACTAGAGCTTCCCTTTGAATAGCTTTCCTATCTGCTAGGCAGATTGCGTTCTTAGAATGGCCTGTTTTCTTACGCCGGTTCTTCTAGGCAGGTTAGGGTTGAACCGGTGGTTGCTCGTTTTTCTTGTTGACTTTCCAAAAATAGCTTGTTTAGTTTCATTTGGAAATAAAACATTTTTTATTTTATTTTTTAATGCAGATGTCCTGAGCAACCAGATGACATTAAAAAGTGCCTATCTCAAGCACTAGAAGTAATACTGTACAAATCATCCAATAACGGACAAACAGGCCTTATTTATTAAACTAGCTGTTCCCGCGACTTCGTTCGCGTGGTTTTTGAGTGACTGAACTACTGAAGCCGTTTATGCAGCGCACGCAATGAAAGTCCCCAAATGTAATTAATTTTCACCGTTTTTGCAACATTTGTCACTTACGCTTCGCTCCTATTGGTCACAGAGTAATGTTATATAGCCTAAAGCCTTCCTCTATAAATGGACTATCGAACAAAAAAAGAATTTTTCAAATCGGACCAGTAGTTCCTGAGATTAGCGCGTTTAAACAAACAAACAAACTCTTCCGCTTTATAATATTAGTATAGATGTAATTTGTATTGGATACTGGAGGCTGTAGCGTAAATCTATACAGCAATTTCAAAAGATCCTAGATATTCATACGTCACAATATTATTCGGTTGAGCACACTTTTGTAATTTATGGACATTTTTTCTTTATTGTATATCCATAACCGGTAAACATATTCATGTCCTTGAGAATTTGAACTCGTGCCTACTTTGTCTAATGCTAGTTTTTTGACGATACAGGGTGTAGCCTGGTGAACGTTACGAAATGTGTAATCCGGAGAGGCGAACGGCAGATATAAGTTACTGAAGATAGAAGGAGAAATAGCTAAGTTTCATATACTATAGAGTGAAGCAGTTTAACTTCAATCGTGTGATCTAAAGCACACTCGTGTTTTTAACACACCGGATGAAAAAAAGAGGAGTCTTCTAAAGTTGGGAGATGTGACTAGAGTTCTTTCTGTGACGAAAGTCACGAGGCAGTCAGTGGAACTAAAGCTTATCTGGATATGTTGGAGGTCAGACAAAATCAAAATCAAAATATTTTATTTCCAAATGAAACTTAACAAGCTATTTTCGGAAAGTCAACAAAAAGGCTACCACCAGTTCAACCCTAGCCCCCCGAAAAGAACCGGCGTAAGAAACTCGGAACAGTGAACTATTAAATAGTTAATTCTAGAATAGTAAGACTGATTGTTATTTGTGAAGTGAAATTGATTTGTGTGTTGAGGTTTAGAGCCTAGCTCTCGACTCGGTCATGGGTTGAATTCCCGCGTTGGAACAACAAAAAATGTTGTTTTCAAGTTTGGTTAGAACAATGCAGGCTGATCACCTAATTGTCTGACAAGAAAGATGATCCGTGCGTCGGATGGGCATGTAAATAGTCGCTCCTGCGCCTGATATCTCTCGCCAGTCGTGTCGGATATCCGTCCCACTGTGCTACGAGAGTGAAGGAAGAGAGAGTGCTTCTGTGTATTGCGCACACACTTGGGCACTATAAATAATCCTGCGTAGCTGGCCTGATTTCATTGTTACCGACCACCGTCACCGAAATCGGTGTGGGAGGCATTATTATTTTTATTGAGGTGCAGAAGTGGTTCACCAGTTCTGCTTTCGAGTGTACCGAAGAATCATAGCGGTAAAGACTACCTTCCCCTACTGTGGTAAGTGGATTAGTCTGTAGGATTATGACGTCACCGGTGTTACTTTACGCGCAATATCGCGTCACAGGCAGGTTTCAGTGAAAAAAATACATGTCACTTTAAACTTTTCTTTGACTCGCTAAAACACGAGAACGGCAAAAGCACGGGCTAGAGTGTACTGTGTAATGTAGAACTGCTAGGGATGTGACATTTAATACAATTCGATGAATTAATAATCGATATACGACCTTCGTAGCGCAGTGGTTGAGCGCGCTGGTGCTCGACCGAGAGGTCGCGGGTTCGAATCCCGCCGAGAGAACAAAAAGTTTTTAAAGTTCCTGGGTCATGGCTGTGTATTAAATTCGTGTATAATATAATACAATTCTTAAATATGTGTACAGTATAAAAGTATTAAATATATTTCCGTTGTCTGGTACCTGTAACACAAGCTCTTCGGATACTTAGCACGGGGCCAGATTGACGTGGTGTGAAGCGTCCATATGGATATAGTATTAGTAGGTATAGTAGTAGTATTATTTTTCTCATTCCCATTAAAACCTACAAAGGGTAACAGGGCTGAGCCAACTATATTGTATTTAAAATTGTATGTACCCACTTTTTTGAACAATCACTTTTGGACGAAAGTCATCTAAACTAAATTAAAAAAAAAACTCCTACTTAGCGTGTAACATTCCTATCACACGTAACAAACGACTTGTTGACCTTGAAGACCTGAACCGATTTCCACTAAACATAGCTAAGAACACTCTCGACTGATATACCTTTTAACCAGGGACCGAAAAGGTTACCCATTTTGGTGTTTTAAACTGTTTAATTTATACGATTCTCTGAAAAACCCTAACATGCGCTTCAGCCGTATATACGGCTGAATCAACGGTATAAAAAACCGTTTATGAATAAGGTTCATTTTCGTTCGTTTTTCTGTGTTAAAAAAGGATGCGTGATAAGTAAGTACCGCGGAACGCTATTGGCTGAATTTGTTCCATCATGTCACAACTAGACTGGCGCACCATTTAACGCAAAAATGAGTGTGCGTTACAACTGCTCCGCCACGGTAGAAATATGATGAAAATGTTCGCCCAAAATTTAGGCGAAATTTGACAAAATCTATGGGTCCAAACCAAAAATTTGTCGAAGTAGAAACAAAGAAGTTATAAGGGTTTTAAGTTGGCCGCGCCAACGTAACGAACACGATGGCGCGGCCATGGAAATTTTAGGAACTACGTGGGTTAGAGATGTAATTCTTTTTCTAGTATGAAGATTGAATTTGGCGAAAATTGTCGAAAAAGAAATTATAAAGTAGAAATCGATATTTTAAGAGATATTTACCTCAGAAGCCGTGGTGGCGCAGACGTGCACTTCGTGTTTCTTTGATGTTGATTATTTCTTTATATCATAAGACTTAGTACAAAAAACTGATACAGGAAGTAAGGGCTTAATATGTCGAAACTAATGAAAGCAATAAATACAACGAAATGTTATTTAAACAGACAAATCGGACCGAAACAAAAAATAACATGGCCGCGCCAACGTAACGCTTCTTTGTACGCTGATATCTCATTATCTGTAATTGCTAGGATTTCAGTTTTGATATCCATTTATTCGGCACATTAACCTGATTAGAATGGCATACCGTTTTACCCTCAGAATAGTTTTTAACGCGTGTAATCTCCAAAAATATGCTCTCTCGTACAATGTTTGAGTAGGGTAACCATAATTTCGATTTTATTTGAGAATAATTTTTACTCTACTAGACGAAATGTGTCTATTTCTTAAATAATGCCAACAAATGGAATTATTACTATTAAATATTTCACACATAAACGTAAGTATGTAGTTAGTACCTATGCCCGTAAGCGGTCAGTTGTAGATATGATAATAATATTATGTTAGGTAAGTATACTGTACCTAGGCAGGCTACTTAATATTATGGGTTTCTTGCCCTTGAAATTAAGTACATACTTATCTACGACAAGTATCCTCATTCCCTGCAGCAAAGCAAGCCGGCGTAACGCCGGTTTTCATAGAGACCCATGGCCGTGGTTAAGACTCGCTATTGGAATTAATATTATTCCAACGGCAGACGAATAATATGCTTTTTCAAGAAGGCACTTTTTTCCGTATTTCGGTATGAAGTGACGCTTAGATTTTATTAGCGAGTCCGACCTTGTACTTATGCATTTTTAGTCATCTGCCTAATATTAACTTTCTTGTTTGAGCCTTGTTACACCTAGATTTTATTTCATTTATTTCTGTATCCATGATGTTTATAAAAGTACTAGCTGTGACCGCGACTTCGTACGCGTGTAAAAGTGATTTAGGGCACTTTAGTATTTTTAAATATATTTTTAGTTTATGAACACTGTCCTTTGGGTATTATGCTTCATTATACATGGTCACACGAAGGCCGATGAAGTAATAATAATAGTTTCAAATAATGGCTCAGATATGCCATATTAAGACATATGATTAACCCCAATAGACGTAACAGTACTCCAGCCCGGCTCGGACGTAAGATACGTCACGCAGCAGCCAGCATCACGCGGCGCCCGGTCGAATCACGGAGAAACGATTTTAATTTTGCTATATGCTAAAGTATTCATTATATTTGCATGGTCTAAAGGGCAAAATATGTAGTCTTCAGAAATGCTTAAGCAGAATAACGTATTTTAAATGATAAGGATTAATACCGTGATGGTAGATGGCATTCATCTGATTCAAATCGCCATTTCATTGAGTGACTATCGTTTTTATCGATTGACATATTTATATATATAGTGTGTAAAAAGAGCAGTCATTATAACTTTGAGATACGATTATACTACCTTTCCTCATTTCGGAAATGTATTTTTTTTGTCAGAAACTAAAAAAAAAATGTTTTTTTTTCTTTTTACCATTTCTTATTTTTTTGTAATAATAAAAAAAATAATAATAAAGCCAAAAAAAAAATTATTTTTTAATTTTTGTAAAAAAAATATGAAAAAAAAATACATTTCTAGAATGAGCGGGTGTTCCCCAGTTTGGCGTACTCTCTCCCCTCCTGTTTTCTATATTTATTAATATTATTTCCTCATTAATCAACTTAAATTTCCATCTTTACGCAGACGACCTGCAACTCTATCGTCATTCTAATATTGATGATATTGATTCTACACCTGCGATTTTTTGGGATATAAGTATATAACGCAACGTTTACACATTGTGTAAACGTTGCGTTATATACTTACTAGTATATAAAGCAACGTTTACACAATGTGCCTGTGGTCAAATATGATGGTACTATTATCGAATTCAGAGACACAGCTAAGAATTTAGGGTTAACTTTGGACAGCAATCTCTGCTGGAATCCGCAGGTTAGTGAAGTCAGCAGAAAGGTACACCACTCGTTGCACATGCTGAGGCGCCTTCAAAACTTTTTGCCTTTGCAAACCAAAATTTTCCTCGTCAAAACTCTCATTTTTCCTATCCTCGACTATGCCGACTCCTGCTACTTAGACTTTACCGAAGAGCTGCTAACTAAACTGGAACGCTTGCAGAATCTCTGTATCCGTTTCATTTTATTTAAAAAAGTTTGATCACGTATCAGCCTTTCGGATAAAACTCAAGTGGCTTCCTATCCGTCTCCGTCGCAACTCCCATATCCTCTGTTTACTTTACAATATCCTGTATAACCCTCTCTCCTTCCTATCTTCGTGATCGATTTAACTTTTCCCGGCCCATTGATATCCCTTGTAGGTCCAAATTCAGAATAAACCTTTCCCTCCCATCACATCGCTCTAATTTCTACTCCTACTCCTTCACCGTTCATGCGGACAGATTGTGGAACTCGCTTCCTCACACCGTCCGAAAGAGAAAAGATAGTATAATCATATCCCAAATTTATAGTGACTGCTCTTTTTACACCCTGTTATAGCTTCTAAAAACCGCTAAATTGTCCGTTTCTTTATCCCAAAAGGCTTTCTTTTAATAATACCAAAAGTTGATTTTATACAATAAATGATAATTTATTTCAGTTTGTGAAGCAAGTTCAAAAATACAGTTTTTATATTATTGACACTGTGGAAACATTTGTCTTTTTAATAAAATCATGTTAGTTACTTATTTAATGTTCTAATCTACTTTAGTGCCACGTTCTATACCTTCGCGTCACTGTGTAAGCGATCCCCTCGCGCGCTCCGCCCGAACCGTTCGTCCGCAGTCGCGCGCGAAATTCATCGACTTGCTTCAAAGTTATCGTCACTGCTCGGCTCCTATGTATCGTAGCGTTATGTTATATATCCTATAACCTGCCTAGAAATATGGTCTACAATCGTAATAAGTTTGGTTAAAATCCCTTCCGTGGTTATTGATGTTGCACATACATACAGATATAGAGACAAAAAATATAGATGAGTGTATAAAAGAATTATAACCCGTTTTCGCAAAAACGGATCAAGGGCAAGAAATGCATAATATTAAGTAACCTTCCTAGGTACAGTATACTTACCTAACATAATATTATTATCATATCTACAACTGATCGCTTACGGGCATAGGTACTACAACTTACGTTTAAGTGTGAAATAAT
Organism: Celastrina argiolus; assembly: GCA_905187575.2. Taxonomy (NCBI): domain Eukaryota; kingdom Metazoa; phylum Arthropoda; class Insecta; order Lepidoptera; family Lycaenidae; genus Celastrina; species Celastrina argiolus. The sequence continues at coordinate 17,743,482 of LR994585.1, forward strand.
GATTAATAATAATTGTTCCGTTAGTTGGCATTATTAAGGAAATAGATACATTTTCGTCTAGTAGAGTAAAAGGTCTTCTCAAATAAAATCGAAATTATGGTTACCCTACTCAAACATTGTACGAGAGAGCACATTTTTGGAGATTACACGCGTTGAAAACCATTCTGAGGGTAAAATGATATGCCATTATAATCAGGTTAATGTGTCGAATAAATGGATATAAAAACCGAAATCCTAGCAATTACAGATAATGAGATATCAGCGCGGCCATGCTATTTTTGTTTCGGTCCGATTTGTCTGTTTAAATAACATTTCATTGTATTTATTGCTTTCATTAGTTTCGACAAATTAAGCCCTTACTTCCTGTATCAGATTTTTGTACTAAGTATTATGATATAAAGAAATAATCAACATTAAAGAAACACGAAGTGCACGTCTGCGCCGCCACGGCTTCTGAGGTAAATATCTCTTAAAATATCGATTTCTAGTTTATAATTTCTTTTTCGACAATTTTCGCCAAATTCAATCTTCATACTAGAAAAAGAATTAGATCTCTAACCCACGTAGTTCCTGAGATTTCCATGGCCGCGCCATCGTGGACGTTACGTTGGCGCGGCCAACTTAAAACCCTTATAACTTCTTTGTTTCTACTTCGACAAATTTTTGGTTTGGACCCATAGATTTTGTCAAATTTCGCCTAAATATTGGGCGAACATTTTCATCATATTTCTACCGTGACGGAGCAATCGTGATGCATACCAAAAATGATCATAATTGCTTATGACATAAGGTATAAGATGATGTTATTTAATGCAAGTTCTCGTCCATTTTTGTTTATTATTGTTTTTTTTCCATTCTTAGTCTTTCCTTGATATTGATTTGGTAAAGAGCGAAAAGTTAATTCCCATCTTATTTTTTTTTTTTCTAATTATACGGAATTGTAATTTAGGTAATTCAAATTAGTATAAAATATAAGTATGTTAAAATATAAGTATAATATTAGTATAAAATATAAGTGCTGTGCATTGTGCAACATTGATTTTGTCACTTTAAACTAATGTTTAAAGTGACCAAATCAATGTTGCACAATGCACAGCAAGGCTATTGAAACCTCAAGTCACTGATGAAAAAAACCGCTTTTCATAGATTTGATTCACGGCGTGTACCACAAATTTGTTGTCTCTTTCGGTTATTGGCGCAGCTGTATTAAACGGTTTAATACCGCTTAAGACAAGCGCATAGTTAAAAACCCTTAATATGGATATTTAAAATAAAACGGTTTGTGTTGATACCGCTACAGCCGTATAGCGGATTAATCGGTCCCTGCTTTTAACCCTCGGCGTACAAGGTGAAAAATAATCCTCACCTGTACAACGTGGGGTTAAAATAACCCCATCATGATTTTCTTTTATTTTAGTGTTTTAATGAAATGCATTACGCTAAATTAAGTTTTAAAGAGTATTTATTATATAATACTAATAAATAATATAGAAAAACATACAAAAATATACATTTATTTAAAAAAAACACATATTTGGAAATCATTGCCTTAAAATTATCATTTTTCTAACTAGCTTCAAATAAATCCATAAAATAAAAAAAAACTGTAACAAAAACGTAATTATTTTTGTTATCAATTAAGTAAACATAACATTATATCTAATTATAAGAATCACAGTAGGTTATAAGATTGAGATTATTTGTTACCTAAAATAACACAATTTTAAATGTTTATACCACTTTGTTTTGCCATCTTTACCCAGATAAAATGATTCTGATGTCGATGGTCTATCTTCTGCTGTAGCTTCATTGTTCAACTCAATATCTTCCATGTCACTATCAACTTCAGAACCTTCGCTGAGGTGGTCAGTTTCATCCTCGCTACTAGGGTGGAATATGTCACTATCCGACTCACATTCCTACAATAACGCCGCCGAAATTAGATCTCCATTCATTTTATTATGGTGATTGAATATCTGTAACTACTATAAACACAAAGTTTTATAAATAAAACACATATTCCATCTAAAAATAATTTAAAACTGTAACAAGGTATACTTACTATTTAGCGAAGTCCCGTACAACGTGGGGTTAAAAATGCCCAGGAGCCGCTTGATGTGCGTGCACACACGACCATGGTGCGCGGGGTAAAAATCTAGCGCTGTGAATCGACGCGGGAGATCTTAAGCTCCAGCTACTGAGAAAATCGAATCGTTTTGTTGCATTTTTATATTAAATAAATGGTTTTTAAAAAAAGTCGGTTAAAAATAACCCCACGTCGTACGCCGAAGGTTAAACAAAAAACCGCATTAAAATCGGATCCGTTTGGGAGCTAGGATGCCATAGACGGACAGATTTATCGAACGATTCTCAGGCCTCTAACTTAGTTTTTACTATCGGTCTGTCCCGCTCATGCAAATGAGATTTACCGCGCGTGCGAGCGGGATATACTAATATTCGGAAGTAAGTTCGAGGCCTGAGAATCGCCGCCCTGGTCGTTTTTCCGTCGGGGGTTAAAATCATGATGATAAAAAAAAACGCGTCCGTAGTCTAGTGGCTCAAGAGTTTCGCTCCCGACCCAGAGGTCGTGATCGATTCCGTTCGTTCGATTCCCGCGTTGGAATAACAAAAAATGTTACTTCTAAGTTTGGTTAGGACAATGCAGGCTGATCACCTGATTGTCTGACAAGAAAGATGATCCATGCGTCGGATGGGCATGTAAAAAGTCGGTCCTGCGCCTGTTCTCTCGCCTGTCGTGTCAGTTTACCGTCCCACTGGGTTATGTGGGTAAAAGGAATAGAGATTGTCTTTGAGTATGGCGCACACACTTGGGCACCATAAAATAACTCCTGCGTAGCTGGCCTGGTTTCAATTAAATCGGCTACCGACACCGAAATCGGTGAGGGGAGCTATTATATAGCCTGGCTAGGACTATTGAAGGGGAACCAGAATTTGCTACAGATATACTACAATATACAGTGTGTAAAAAGAACAGTCACTATAATTTTGAGATACGATTATACCTTTCCTCATTTTGGTAATGTTTTTGCCAAAACTAAAAATTTTTATTTTACTACCTATTTCTTTTTTTTTGGCGCAAGAATAACAAAAAAGCAAAAAATACATTTCTAGATTGAGAGAAAGGTAGTATAATCATATCCCAAAGTGACGGTTCTTTTCTTCTATATGTGGAGCTTATAATTAGCGATATGTTTACCATATTGGTATACTTAAGTAGTTTGTTATTAGGCTGTATAATACATAAAAATAAATAAATTTCATTTTACACCCGTTATACTTACAACGTATTGAATGTTAGAACGTTAAATAATTAAGTTAATTGTGAATATTATCATTACCGATATAATGGTCGTATTTAACTATTTCGTAGAAGCAGTTTACTGTGGTTAGACCGGCTTTCCACTGGCGCCGAGATTTAGCGCTATTTAGTAATAACTATGTAACTGTATACGAGAGTAGTTAAATTATATATCTTAGCCTTTAGTCAAGCACCATCGCTATTATCATTAACAAAGTTCGCAAACAAAATGTATGGACATATTATACATAATTCATTAAAAGATAAGAAAATTGAACTTCAGGGGGCTGATTCAAGATGCCATCGCTAAGTATCGTTTACAAAGTTCGATAACAAAATGTATGGGATTTGACACAAGCTACACTAAATGGCATCTTGATTCGGCCCCCAGGGGCCGTATTACGATATTTTACAATACCAGCCTGATTCCAGGCAATTCAATAATACGGTCTTAAACTGCCTTGTCCTTTTTCATATTTCAACGACATGTTACTCTGAATGGATCCACCCTAGTTTGGTTGTGTGAAAGTGACATTCGGAAGCAAGTCAAGTGTCACGTGTCCGCTAACTATCTGTCATCGTGCAGTTATTAAGTGATCGTAATACGAAAATTCCAGGCAGCCATGTTGTATGGCGTAAACTGACTGGAATTAAGAGCTTGTAATATGCCCCCATGGCTGGCAACAAAAAAATTATGACAGTAAACAATTCGGGGCTCCGGGTAGAGGGAACCTCCCCGGCTTTGTCAGTCTCGGCGCCGAGGAGAGCGCTTCAGTTTGCCGGAGCGGTCTCTTATTTAGATGGAAGTCCGGTCCCTATAGAGGTGAACCGGGCGGGGGAGGAGTGCCCTGTGTTTTGATCCAGGGCACTCCACCCAACATATCGGCTGATGGAATCCGCAAATGGTTTTAGTGGGTAAACCGGATCGATCCCCTCCCTGGGGGATGCGTAATGCATTTCCCTTGCGACATCAAAAAAAAAATGGATAGCAGAAGTCACAATGTTCATACACACGATTACGAGCCTTTCTCACGTCTGAAATATTAAAAAGTTACTAGTTCAGTCAGAAATACAAAAATAGTGTATAAATATGCAAAAAACTTTTGAGTTTTGACCCTTTTTTTTATTTAAGGTTTTGTAGGTTTTACACACATATTCTATCAAGATATTTAATGAACGATTACTTAATTAGGCGTTGGTGAAATCACACCAATTATATTTTTACAGAATAATAAATGATGTTGTAATACATTTTTATTAACCCTTTGAATATAGATGGATGATTTAAATATTTATCCTCATATAAACATAATTAAATGCGAGCCTTATCGTTGTTACATAAATATTAATAATAATGGAAATTGACTGTTTGTAGGCTAAAGTCATGGCCAGGCTTGTTGTAGGTACTAGGTACAATACTGAGAAATGAACCCTCGAGTTAAATTGTACAACTAAAATTCTTTGATTAAGCCTATGAATTCCGGATCTGTATAAGATATAGGTACAATATACCTACATATTGTACATATATTGATATAATGTATTTAAATTTTATGCTATGGATTTCCGCAAAGTAACGCCTGATCTTATCTATTAATACTAATATTATAAAGCGGAAGAGTTTGTTTGTTTGTTTAAGCGCGCTAATCTCAGGAACTACTGGTCCGATTTGAAAAATCCTTTATTGTTGGATAGTCCATTTATAGAGGAAGGCTTTAGGCTATATTATAACATTACGCTGCGACCAATAGGAGCGAAGTGTCAGTGAGAAATTGTGCAAAAACGGGGAGACTTTCGTTGCGTGCGCTGCATAAACGGTTTAAGTCGCACAAAAACCACGCGAACGAAGTCGCGCGCACAGCTATATATTTATATGTTATTAATGAAAGAGTAACATTTTATTAAAGTATGCTTTCTTATTCATTAATACGCGTTTTGCATAGTCATTAAACAAAATTGAAATTTTGAAACAATCCCTGACATTGTAAGAAAATATTTAATTGTCAAGTGAGCGAACGATGATGATGATTATAGCTAAGATCACTCTCGAAACTCTCGATCACGCCAGCTTTCAAACAATAAAAACTAGATCCAAATCGACTGATTACGTAAAAATAGCGATTAGCAGAAATCGCGCGATGCTTCGTATATGCGCTTATGTACGTCGCAGTCATCTGATTGAACCTGCTTATTTAATTGAATGAAAATGAAATGAAAATGAAAATGAAAATTCTTTTATTTCCAAATAGGTTAGTTACTAACACTTTTAGAATTGTCCTACATGATGACCTACCACCGGTTCGGGGACTAACCCGGCGAGAAGAACCGGCGTAAGAAACTCGCTCGGGGCCACCTTTTAGCAAAAAGATGGGAAAATTGTTCTTTTTAAAAAAAAAAAATAACAATGTTATAACTTAAATAAATTACAATTTACAAATTTATATATACTATATACAATACAATACAATACAAATATACTTTATTGTGCACACAACAAGTTACAAAAAAAACAAAAAAAAAAAAAAAAAAAAAAATATACATTACAAAAATCAGACATGCACACAAAGGTGATATAATATAGAAGTAGCCTCGAAAGTGGCCACCTTATTCCCAGGGTGTGCTATCATTAACAAAATCATTAATCTTATAATAAGCTTTAGCACACAAACGTTCTTTAACTACTTTTTTGAATTTATTGATGGAAAAATTTTGAACGTTTTCTGGGATCTTATTGTATAGGCGTATACATTGACCTTTAAAAGATTTGATTACTTTGCTAAGCCTGATCATAGGTATATCTAACTTGTGTTTATTTCTTGTATTTCTACAGTGATTGTCGCTTTTCGTTTTAAAATTATTTAAGTTCTTTCTGACATACATTATATTGTCCAAAATGTATTGAGAGGCGACGGTCAATATTCCTATTTCCTTAAACTTTTCTCTCAGAGATTCAAAGGACGACATCTTGTAAATGGAACGTATTGAATGACTAGCGCGGTTATATCATGGCGTCAAACAGCTCGTACAGATAGCAATGTGTTGATATATTTTTTGATTACTTTTATGTGGGTTATAATAGCACACATTCGGAAATGTTAATGTTTAAAAATAAAATATTACATTTTTCCTAGTCTCGGATTCATTTAATTTGTTGGTAAAAATTCAATGAACGCGCTAGTCATTCAATTAAATAGCGGATATTACTTTTCAACAGTCACAACTGCTACAACGCTACAGACAGACACACAGCACACTATTAGGATATACATATAAGATATAACAACAACAACCCTCTGTTTATGTCAGGGGTTAAAATGCATTTTTTAATGTTAGTTGAAAATTATATAAACTACAGTCCGGTACCTACCCACCGTAAAGTTTTTTAAACACCCGTTAAGTTTCAATAATATTCTTTTTTTTCGCTTTCTCTATCAATCCGTTACCATTGATTTTGAATCACACAAAACAAAAGTGTCACAAATTTAGATAATTACCATACCGGCTTCTAATATTCAACATTCCGTACTGGTTGTGGTTTCCAGTTCCAATGTCGTAACTAAAATATTCCGATTTCCGAACGTTGATATGCAACAAATATGGAAAGACTATTCTGTGATCACATCGAATTGAAAGGAAGAAGAAATTCGTTCGAGAAGTGATCTTACGGCGGAGTGCACGGAGACTATCAAGAGGAAACCAAGCGGCCATTTTCACCCGACTTCGGCGAAGCCAAAAGGAAGGGTAATGATTTTGGCAGTCTATGTATTTCCATACAGAAACAGGGGCCTACACAACCCGTTTCCTCCCTGGATAATGCCGCTAGAGTAACATTTTTTTTCCTGAACATCTAAGTTACTATTAGGACCTATTTTGTATGTAATCCCATTTTTACTTTTTTTTTCAGATTTTCTTTTTAAACAAAACGTTCGAAAACTAAAAAATGGCCCTGGGGTCGAAAATGAGTAATGACTCTCCAACCTTTAACCAAGTTGAGTTTTGCAAATTGGACAATGAAATTTGACTTGTCGATTTTCAACTCAATTGTGAGTCTGAATTTTCACCGGACTTTCGGATTCCGGATCCCAGTTCCAGTCTTATTTTAAAAACAATGTAAACAAAACTAGTATGTAACATATTTGTTATTTCTCGACTTACTTTTATATCAGGCTTAAAAAACAAAATAATATGTATACTATATTGAAATTTGTAACGTTATATTTTATAGATTTGCATAAATATTATTCTAACTTACGACTAGTAAGTTCCATTTTTGACACCTAACGCTAATAAGAATTTAAGCAGATTCAATCCTGAGGAATAATAATAATAAATAATGCCTCCCACGCCGATTTCGATGACGGTGGCCGGTGTCATTGAAACCAGACCAGCAGGAGTTGTTTTTAAAGTGCCCAAGTGTGTACGCAACACACAGAAGCACTGTCTCTTCCTATACGAGAGTGAAGGCAGAGACAGTGGGACGAATATCCGACACGACTGGCGGGAGATCAGGCGCAGGATGGACTTTTTACATGCCCATCCGACCCACGTATCATCTTTCGTGTCAGACAATCAGATCTTCAACATGCAGTCCTAACTATACTTGTTTTTGTTGTTCCTAAGTGGGGATCGAACTCACGACGTCCGGGTCGAGAGCTAGGTTCTGAAACTCTAGACCACGGAGGCGTTTCTGAGGAATAGCAAGATCACCGTAGAAATGCGTCATGTCTACATAAGAGAAGCAACGCTGACAGACAGTAGGGACAAACTGACATAAAGTCTTTATGTCAGTTTGTCCCTAAAGAAATACCATCTTTATGATAAAGATGGTATTTCTTTATCATGTCAGTTTATGTACTTCTATCGTAGAAAGAAAAAATGGTATGGTGATCGTTCTACGTGTCTGCTAAAGTTACATTTAGCTACTTTCGAAAAGAAAAAAAACTAAGGAATACCCTCATAATCATTTTATAGGAGTTTCTAAATAACTCAAAACGCTGGATATTATGTACTTATTTAAAAAAGATGTTGTAACAATAAAAAAAAAAATAACTGGATATGTAGGTACGTATTCAAAAAAATTGCTGTAACAATTTAAAAAAAAATACCTGGCTACGACAATTATAGATATGTGTAGCCTACGTTACCCGGGGGTATTATTCCACATCTATTAAAACCTCTTTCTTTGGAATCAGGGGCTTACTCTCCAAACTTATTCGATTTTGATTCAGATTCGATCGTCCCGCGTACTCCCCAATAAATTGACGTTTGTTTGTTTTGATTGTCAGTCGATTGATATGGTCGGCAGTACAAAAAGTTATGATAGAACGATTTTCTTTATCCTGGTTGGTTTCAAAGGAATCCACCAAATAAAATACCAAAAGCCGTTGACATTGAACTGATTTGATTCTCGATTGTGTCGGTATTCGGTAATAAGCCCATCAGTCCTTTGGGCCTGCGATCGTAAATAGACTTTCAAAATCATTACACTTACTTTTTTCTTCGTCGTATCAAATCAAATCAAATATACTTTATTGTGATAATATACAAAATCTTTACAGAGTAACATATAAATATATAACAAAACATAAAATCAGACATGTCCAGTCGTAGTTAGTCGGGTAAACATAAGAAAAAGACGTATAATATAATTTAAAAATATATATATTTTCACTATCAGCTCAATTAAAAAGCCCAATTAAAAAGTTTTGAAGTAGTTATTTTTATGGGAGTTGTGAGAACTCTGACCAAAACCGGTCCTATAATGTCCTAATCATTAAACCTTTGGTTTAGAACAGGAAGTATGGAAACTAACTTTGATAGTTTAATATAGGTATAAATTCTTATGTTTGAAATGATTAATAACAGAAACTAAGCTGATAAGCTCAATAATCTAATAGATGCGACCACGGCACCTTGACCATTTTTGCACCTATGCATTTCTGGATTGCAAATTAAATTATTTTCTTGTTTCAGCCTTTTTAGACCCCTTTTTTGCGAAGTCGAGTTATAGTCTTTTTATTTTATTTAATAATGGATTTTTTCACAAGCCTTAGCTTTTCTCATAAGTTCCTACTTTATTTTTAAACTGCAAAAGGTTTTAAAGTTTTTTTTCATTATGTTTTTCAAAAGAAACAAAGTTTATACATAACGTTTACATAATTTTATAATCGGAATCGAAATAGAACGGTATTGCAAAAAAGATTAATAATAATAATAAATAAATAATAATTAAAATATAAAAAATTAAATTATTTAAAATAAAATAATCGATTATTATAAAACTATTATTTTTCACATCCCTAACATTTAGAATTTAGATCATTGAATTAGGGCGTGTTTCACCAAGCAATGTTAAAGTTAATCCTTCCTTAAACATTATGTTTTTCCTCTCGTAATTCCTATCAATGAATGAGAAGGCATGGTTATTTAACAAGCCGTGAAATCGGGAGTCGGGACTAAGAACGGCTCTTTAAAGAACTGAGTATTTATATACAGGTAGTTTATTTAAAGTTTAGTTCGTAGTAAGCGCAATCTGTGATAACTCAAATTAAAAAAGTGTAAATTATAACCTACAAAAGTAAAGGTTTACACCAGAAACTCACCTGATATTGTATAAAATACAAATGCCTATTTCCTACAGTGCACGCAGGGTGTCATAGGTCAACGAAACGAAACCTTGTAAGTTTTCCCCATAAACAAAGCATAATAATTTTTAACCAACCGCTAGAAGGACGTTATATTACAAGGAAACCTTATCTCAAAACAGAGACAGCTTTTATTGTGATGATATAGGTATTTGGGATGTCCTTTACGTTTCGTCTAAAGATAAGCACATGTCAACTGTCAACAATGTTTTTATGCTAAATTACTTGCCGTAAGCACTAACTAGGTATCAGCATTATTAGCTGAATTATCTACCTGGGTGTAGTATAGTGGACTTAAGGTCTAGATTAAATGTAGGTACTTAATTAATGCGAGAATATTGTAAATTGTAGGTACTTTTTTATTCACAATTAAAATCAAATGAAGCACATTAAGCATTTCTATTTTCAAAAAACTAAAAAGTACGGGTAACTTTTTTAAAGTTTTTAGGTTATGGAATAGAGTTGATTATTGAAGGTTTATAAATGAGTTAAATAACAAAATATTGAATCTAGTTGACTGTATTTTTTTCTGTCGACGGAAAATTAGCATTTAAATGTTTTTGCAGGCGTATCGTAAAAAAATACAAACATTAATTTATTTGAAAAAAAAAAAACAACTTACCTCAAACAAATTGGTGTAAAACTTGCACTACACTAAAAATAGACACTTCCACTAGCACACACAACCGTCCTCACACCGTCTTCGGAACTACTGACATGTTCCATAACTTTCGTCTTTCGAGTTTCGACGCCCATAAGCGCGGCAAAGTAGGTATTCTAATTAAAAAAATATGTTTTCTTAATTCAAATTATTTGAGGACGAATCACAAATAACTGTAGTTAGAATAATTAGTAATTAGGCAAGCAAGCTCAGCAAGCCAGAAATATTTCCAGCAAACGATATTCATAAACAAAAGACACAATTATAGTTCGTCCCTGATAAATTTAACCTAAAGGTAAACAAACCGAAAACATCGAAATTTTTCCATAATCACATATTGTGCATACTTATCAACACTTTCACAGGTATATTATAGGATTAAACTTCATTATCCAATACTATATAATAAATAAGTTCAAACATCAAATGAAAATCTTGAACAGAAAAAATACGCCATTTTGACACTGCGATTGTAGAATATAAGCCTATAAGTCTATGGACTCATAGCAAAACAAAATCATTGGTCAATTGCCATCACTGACTAGTCTTGGGTTGTGTCATAGACGGGTTGGTTTACGTTTAGGTTAAATTTATCTCGGACGTACTATACAATATGAATCCTATACAATAAAAAGAAACTACGTTTAAAAAAACTGACTTCAACAATTAAAAAGCATAAAATATTACTTTTATACTATTGCATTTAATTACAATAATTAACGTTCTTGTTTAAATCAGTGTCAGTAAAGGTGAGATTCGAGTCACCAACTTTAGGATGTTGTTCTTTTAGCTGACACCGACTCCAAAAAGAACATTTATCGTAAATCTTATAAATAAAAATGAATTGCTATTCGTTAGTCTCGCTAAAACTCGAGAACGGCTTAACCGATTCGGCTATTTTTGATCTTGAAATATACGTGGAAGTCCCGGGAAGGTTTAAACGGTTTCTATGCTCAACGGGCACGGGTCAGCTAGTAGGTACATTATATATTACGTATTATTTTATGTTTTTTAGTTATTGCAGTCGGTTTTTTCAACGTAGTTTATTTTATTTTTTACTTTTTTGTGTTAAAAGTGTAAAGTCAAAGTAAAAGATAAATCCGTTTTGTATTCGATGCTACAGACAGACACCATATTTATAATATCCACCTCCTTTTTAATTCGAGACAATTATAAATGCGAAAATGGAAAACTCCTAAATCAAATCATCGAAATAAAAAATGTACCGACATTAAATGTTGATTCGTTAATACGAGTAATTTTAGTGAAATATGTTTATAAAATAAAAACTACAGCGCCTAGCTATGTAATGTGTTTTTATGGGACCAAATTACAGCTATTCTGCGTCGAATAAAAAAAGAATCACGAAAATCGGATCTTTCACCTTAGAGTAATCGGTGTACATACACAAAAATAAAAAAATCCGGCTGATTTGAGAACCTCCTCCTTTTTTGGAAGTCGGTTAAAAACTAATATAATACTAATAAAAATATAAATATATTATTATTTATTAGGTAGGTAATGAGTATGTAGTGTGTACCATTAGGAATTTATAACTTATAACCTCAGTTACTGAGAACTAGGTAGGTAATAGGTATATAATAGTTGATATTAAAATGTTATTAATAATTAATAATGTGGAAATAATGATATCTACGAACGCTTTACACCACGTCAATCTAGACTTGTGCTAAGTATCCGTAGAACTTGTGTTACACATTACGGAAATATATTTAATACTTGTAAGTATACCTACTATTTAAGATTTTTAACATACACAAATTAAATATACATCTATGACCCAGGAGCACAGAAAACATTTTATTCCTTCGGCAGAATTGAAACCGGCGACCTCGCGCTCAACCACTGCGCTACAGAGGTCGACAATAAAATTATTAACAATTAATTAATGGTACAAATAAAATGGTATAAAATAAGTACATATTTATAATAAAGTTATAGCCTACATACATTTTAAGTTAAATTAAGAACGAACTAAATTCCCACCTGATGATACGAAGATTAAAAACTACTTTAAAAAACCATAAAAGGCCCCAAATCGCGAGGGTTTATTAACCTAATTATTTTCCCTAAACTAATAATAATAACAATATGTACGAACCTCATTTAATATTTATTTTTAAATCAACTCACAAATTAATTGTCTGTCTTGACAACAGCCGTTCATTTGTTTTTAAATGTGGAATACGATAACTTTGGACGTTGAGTGCATCGTTTGTAAGAAAACGTTGCAGAAAATAAAACACGACACTCGAGGGACGATCGACATGGGAAAAATAACGAACAGACGATCAAGAACTCCAAATTGGTCTACTGACGAGAAGCATTACTTGCTGGAACTAATAAAAGAGTACAAAGATGTAGTGATCACGAAAACGAACAACGGACCTAACGTATCGGAAGAGAAGGATGTGGCATGGAACGAAATCCTTCGCAAGTTATCTGAGAAATTCGGAAATAAGTTCACGGAATTTTCCATTAAGAAACTCAAAACGCAGTGGCAGAACATGAAACGGATTGCGCGGGAAGAAATAGCACATCATAGTGACCAACTACATAAATACACCAAGCTCTCGTTAGACGTATGTGATGTCTTGCAGTTAATTAAAAATGGCGCCCTCAAAAAGGAAAATGTAAACGAAACGACGATTACCACCGATATCGAAGTTAAAACTGAATGCATTGATGAGTACGTATTTTTTCTTGTTTTGAATTTTTATGAAATGGGACGAGCATTTTAAATAATAGATCTTATTTACAAACACCTCTTGTACCTATTACATGATGATTGTATATTTTACTAGCTGACCCGTGCCCACTTCGTTGAGCATAGAAACAGATTGTGATGAACCGTTTAAACCTTCCCTTTCACGGATTCCACGAATATTTCAAGACTAAAAATAGCCGAATCGGTTTAGCCGTCCTCGAGTTTTAGCGAGACTAACGAACAGCAATTCAATTTTTTATACGTATAGCATATGAGTATATTATTTTATAGCTTAAGAGCTTGAGAACTTGTGATTAACTATGTTTTTTATTATTTATTTATTAACCATTCCAAAAACAAATCATCTGAAATTACTATCAGTTTGCATGCAATACATATAAACAGTTTAGTAGAATTTTATGAAGTTGTGATTGAAGATACAAATTGAGTATTTGTATTTTACATATTTTCCTAACTCTTTATTGGCGTAGCTCACATATGTAGGTAATAATCAAGGGCAAAGGTAAGATTATTGTTAGTTTATTTGTAAATTACAATTAAAACCGTTAACTCTGGGTCAAATATTATCTATTCGCTGCATGCTCGAGAGCGATGAGGCCTGGCAGGCGGCAGTCTCCTTCTGCGAATACGTTATTTTGCAGTTATCATATCCTGAATTATCGCGGTTACCTATGCGTTATTAATTAACCTAGAGGACTTAGCGAATCTAATCTAAGTTCAAGAATTTTTTGAGCTGATTATGTAGGCCTTTGCAGCCGTTATAAGATGATTTATACAATAGATTATCCGAGCGAAGTAACCATTCTTCAAATACTGTAGTCACTACAGTATTTAAATAATGGTTACTTCGGACTACAGTATTTAAATAATGGTTACTTCGCTACAGTGGTTGTGCCTGTAGTGTACAAAATGTATGGAATTTGACATAAGCTTCCTTAAATGACATACGAATTCGGTCGTCATTTAGCGAAGCTTATGTCAAATTCCATACATTTTGTTTGCGAACTTCGTAAGCGATAAATAGCGAAGGCATTTTGAATCAGAGCCCAGGGGGCCTACTCAAGATGCCATCGCTAATTATCGCTTACAAAGTTCGATAACAAAATGTATGGGATTTGACATAAGGTACGCTAAATGATCGCGATTTGGTATGTCATTTAGCGTAGCTTATGTCAAATCCCGTACATTTTGTTATCGAACTTTGTAAGCGATAATTAGCGATGGCATCTTAAGTAGGCCCCCTGCTCACTCATTTCGTAGTAATGTCATTATTACACTAATAGCATTACTTTTCCAAATGTTTACAGAGAAATGAATGACGCAAGTTGTAGCTACGAATTAAATAGTTTTATGGATAACTCGGAAGATAGGAATAGAAATGAGTCCTCTATAACTACAGTTGTAGTGGAAGATTTGTCGGACACGGTTTCTGAACGGAACGATGTTGATCTAACAAGTAAAAAATCCGTGGACACTATGACGGATTTTACGAGCGCAGATGATATGGAGAAGATTAATGCACTGCGCGAGAACCTGGAAGAGTTGATAAGGTAATTTAATAATAATAAAAATAAAAAACACATTATTTATAAAAAAAAACCGGCCGAATTTAGAACGTCCTCCTTTTTTTAGAAGTCGGAAAAAGATTAACCCGACGTAAATTATAAAAGCGATAATACTTTAGGGTGTGTATGTGCCCCCTATGTTGGTATTACTGTTAAAATACCATCGCTGAAAGAATTACTTTTGACTTTCAACCCTAACATCATAAATTCGCCTATAGAATAATTTTAAAAAAGTAATTCTTCAGCGCTGGTACTTTCACAGTAAACTCTATATTATACACAACCTAAAGTATTATCACTTATTAATATTGCAGTCTGTATAGTAACATAATAGGCAGATAATAGGTATGTTGCCCAGGCTATTTTTACGAAACTATTGACAAAGTATAATCGATCAAAGTGCATAAGACTTACGAGTAAAAACCAATTTCGACACAATTCCTTTTTCCCGACTATACTTTCTCAAGTAATTCTTCCCTCCCTTTTTTTCCCTAACATTATAATGCGTAAAAATGTCCGTTTGTTTGTTACGCTATTACGCGAAATCTATTTAACCGATCATTAAACTTTGGAGGTATTAGACGTAACGATATTTTTTTATCCACGCGGCAAAGTGGAAAGCAACAACAAGTAAATAATATATAATTATGTAAACTGGAGCACATTAAATACATCATTCATCATCCATCATCATTCTTAGATGTGCAGATTCTCAGAAGCAACTGAAGCTGGAATCTCTGCAGGACCAAAGTCAGATCATGAAAGCTATGAGGGAGACTGCGGAGCTGAACAAAATTATAGCTGAGCAGAAGCTAAAACATGTACTGTGGTTGAAAAAACACGACATAACGTAAGTAAAGAACTTTCTAAATAACTATGGATTTCTCGGTACCTCGTATTCTAAAAAATAGCTTTAAAAACTTTTACCTGACTACGTCTTAGTTTATATATTAACTATCTGTGCCCGCGATTTCGTTAGCGTGGTTTTTGAGCGACTTAAATTGATTCTCAGTCTATTGACATGGTCGGGAGTAAAACGAGTTACGATTTAGCAATTTTCTATATCCTGCTTAGTTTTTGTAATGCACCAAATAAAATACCAAAAGCCGTTAAGATCGAACTGATTCGATTTTCAATTGTGTCGGGAGTAAGCCTGCTGTAGACGACGTGGATCGCGACACTAGGTACTGGTTAATGTATTCAAAAGGAAGCCGTAGCTAGCCACTTGTATAGGAATACATAGAAACCTGCGGCCTGATTACGCAACTCCGAGGGCATCAATTCTCCGTGGACATCTACTTCTTCTTCTTACGTTGCCGGCTGTCACAAAACCGGACAAGTGAACTGAAATATGAACTATTGTTGTAGTCACAGATTAGAATAGTACTAATGTGGTTGTAGTTCAATATGCGTCTCGTAATGGTAACTTAATTCTATGCTATTAACCAATTACGATACATAATAAGTACCTACATATTAACAGCATTTAGCACTATATACTATGTACTTTTAAATACAGATACCATTTATATTCAATAACTATTTACAATAAATAATATACAATAAATAAGTTGTAAAGGGCCTATGAGATTCCATGATTGGAAATTTTTACAATAATTTACAAACAATAGGTATTTATCATTATTAAGTTACTGTTTTGTGTAGTTTCCCTAAATAAGTGTGAGTAAATTGTAACTTATAAATGATTGCCAGTAATTGCCAGTAAATAAGAACCCGGAACTCGCAACGCGGAACTTTCAAAGCGGAACCCGAAATGCGGACACCGCAAACGCGAAAATCTTCTCTTATCAATCTTCGTCTTCTTTAAAACACGATTTAAAAAGTTAAAATATCAAAAAAACCGGACAGCTATGTCTAAAAATTGATGTCCATTTTACCACTCAAAGAAGGAACGAAATGCTTGTAAACAGTGCATTTTGACATAAGAACACAGCTTTGAACTGTCAAATGAAAGCGGCAGCTAGCGAGCTCGCGGCTTGGATGTTTCATGACTTTCTTCTTCTTCTCGGTTGAATTCCAACCACATATTCATATTTTATTTTTCACAGATTAAAGTAGTAATACTATTAAGTTTTTTTTATTATTATTTATTCATCTCAAATTATACTTAAATATAATACACTATTATCTCGCCAAACACATGTGTAACGGCGAGTGTTTTGACAGCGGACTGTGTGTGGGGTATTCGAGTAATACTTTTAAATACATTACTCTAATCTATGACTTTGGCGAATTTAATTTCCTAAGCTGGGTAAAATTAGCCCCACTTATAACGATTTTTTATTTTATTAGCCATAGCAAATGACTGGCAAGACAAGCACATGGTGAATGCAGCTGTAAGGTGATGGTTCGTTTATTGATAGAAAACTAATGACTATAAAGCGGGGTTCTCCAGTAAGCGGGTTGCCTGGAGATCTACCCACTTCAAATAATATATGAAGGTGCTGGGGCGAGAGAAATTCAAGTTGCGGGCCAAACTTATTTATTACACATTTATCTCAGAGCCGACAATATCGTGAATAAATTATAAATTGATAAACTTCAAAATGTAAACATGTCAAAAATTCTTTTTAAAATAAACATAGAGTAAAGCGTACAAAATATAAAGAGTTTTATAAAAGCTACGCTACATCACCCCCCCTCACACGGCTTAATGCATCTATGCGCTTTTATTCCAAACCTGGCATGGTACCAACAGGTTGGGTGCTTCCTAGAGTTAGTTAGGGATCTAGACGTTGAGCGACTCCGGCTCTGCGACTTGCTCCTTGGGCGTGACATCCGATCAAGTTTAGAGGACAACGCCTGCACCTGTCTCGTAAGCTCCGAAATCTGATAATTCACAGTAGAGCCTGAGCCTGCCGACGTTGTTGCGACTTGCAGGCCTGGTGTCGCTACATCTACTATCTGGTCTGCTAGCTCAGCGACTTCGTCTAGCGGCATCTTGTTCTGAGACGCAATGATTGATTGGACATTACTGGGAAGTCGACTGGTCCACATAGTTCTAATGAATTCGTCTGGTACACCTGGGCCTGCTAACTGTTTAAGGTGTCTCAGAAATATCGACGGCTTTCGGTCTCCAAGCTCTTCATGGTTTAACAGCTGCATCACCTGGCGCTCTCGGGATGCTGTGAGTCGCTTAATTATTTCAGTTTTGAGTCGCTGGTACTTGTTTGCGGCTGGCGGTGCTGTTATTATAACTTCTACTATCTCGGCGTGTACGGCTTCTAGCTGTGATATGGCATAGTGATATTTGGTTTCGTCCTGCCTGATATTTGCCAGGACGAATTGGCTCTCCAAGGCCGCAAACCATATAGCAGGTTTGGTGGGGTAAAATGCTGGGATTCTAACACTCACCCGGTTGAGGCCACTGTTATTGATGTTCTCATCGGGGGAGTTGGTCCCGTAGTTTACCGTGTTTTCCGAATTCTCTGCCATAATAATATGCGTTCCTTCCGGGGTCACCAATAAAGCGGGGTTCTCCAGTAAGCGGGTTGCCTGGAGATCTACCCACTTCAAATAATATATGAATTATATATTATGTATAATTAATAATTATTATGAATTCAATTGTTTAAACTATTAAAACTATTTGGATTTACAAAAATATTAATCCAAATAGTTTAAGCTGATTTAAATACAGTATTTATAGCATTTCATAATTTTTATTTTTTATTTGTAAACAATGTTGTTACCATGACAACCATTAGACGTTAAAGACGTTAAAGACTGGCCAAGATTTGATTTTGATTTAATTTGAAATCCAGAAAAGCCAACAACGCCTATAAGAAAACTTACAAAAACTTCGACAGTTACAACAAAAGTAGGAAGACGTAATACTACTGGTCAAACATGAACCTTTGAATTATACTCTCCGCCATGGTAACGTTATCGAATGTGAATGAAATAAGCGCTATTACGCTTTTCATGTAATTGTTATTATCATTCGTCGACATCCTTTTACGTTACTTTACCTTGCTGTCAAATGTTCCCGGTTGGCCTACATTAAGAGGAATAACTGTAGTAGGTACTCTAGATGCGAGTTCCGCATAACGGTTTTCGCGTTGCGGGTTCCACGTTTAGAGTTCTACGTTGTAGGCTTCACGTTGCGGGTTCGGGTTTTTGATTTCTTTAAACTGAATTGAATCACAAACTGTTGTATGCTCAACGAAGTGGGCACATGTCAGCTAGTCTAACGTTTTTGTAAAATGCTATGAAGCAATTCAATCATGAAATATAAAAGATCCAAACAACGAAAAGGATCAATTACCTACATATAGTTGTAAGGGTGTGCCCTATTTGTGGTCGTTAAATAAAAGTTACACTTCGGACTTCATAATATATTATCACATATACATATTACATAGGTACCTACACATAGGTATTGGTACATTGTATAGGTGCCGACAGGGCAACATACCCTTACGGATACTAAATTATAACTGAACAATAAAATTAGTCTTAAAGACTAAGCGGGGCACCTCATTACAGGCTTACAAATGCGTATGTGCATATCTGCATACGCTGCACGTTACATAGTCAATACTTACTTATTTTCTGAGTTATCAAAATAGGTTTTGGACTTTCCATAGGTCCATTTTTTGCAAGGAAATAACATTAAATAACAATAATATGCCAAATTAATGTCAATTTCGTTCGTTCTTTGAGTGGTAAAGTGGGAATCAATTTTTTGACATAGGTGTCCGGTTTTTTTAATGATTATATGATATTAAAACGTATTTTAAAAAGATTTAGCGTCACAATGGCGGTTGATATCCACGGCCGTGAAAGCCACGCAAGTTGCGTAATAAGGCCCTAGGCCCCTGTGCCCTCAGATTAATAACTAAAGCATAGATACCGGGTAAAAAGCAAGAGCAGAGACATATTTCTGTTCTTGTCTCACTATACGACACATGCTAATGGGAAGGAAAGGGAAGTCTAGCTGTGCGTTACTTTATTTTTTTAGGCTTGTCACCCACCACTTTGGGCGATCACCTCTGTACGAAATTGCTCACAAGTTGCATGTCAGCTAGTTTGAGCTAATTTGATGTCTTTATTCGAGGGACGTCCATAGTCGACATCACATGTCGATAAAAATGAAAATAAAGAAGAAGATATAATGTTTATACTATCTACCACCCAGTATAAATTACTTTCCTCTTAATCTCCGTCTATGTCTATTAAGCTTAAGGGATTTTAGTTTGCCCCAAAAAATATTCAAGATTTCTTCTTGAGGAAGTTTTCTAATATTATGAATAGGATACATTGCTTCCGCGTGAGTTTTTAATGCTTTAAAAAACCTAAGTCAATAAGCATCTAATCTAAGAAGTATTAGCATCTTATATTCTTAGATTCTCGTACCTCGGTACTACTATTGCTAAAATACAAAGATTGTAACATTGTGATGCCGTTCAATATTCTGGAGGAATCTAATCTACTAAAACACTATTTAACTACATAAAAGAAACTAGAAAAAGAAGAGTATATTTAGCGTTTGTAATGGACGTAATGCTATCTATTCAAAACAACGTTACGTTTAAAATCAATTTGACAAAATTAAGAATGTTGAGATAGAGGATATGAATAAAAAATAAAGTCATAATATATACTTACACCATAATCAAAAGTCAGGAAGAGATTGCTGTAAGCAGTAACACCGCCTTTATGTACAATTCCTCTTAATGCACTTATCTACTATACAATTGATTGTATTTTATGTTCAAAAAAAGATTTTTTTATTCCTTTCTATTTCCATAATACTATTAAAAAAAAACTATTAGATAAAAAGTATAATATTATCATCCAAGTCATTCTTATCATCCCATTTTACTGTACTGCTGGTGTATGGAAATCGTACAGTGCAAGTAATATTTAATGGTGTAACAAAACAGACACACACAGACATTTGACATTTCTAGTATTTGGATTGGGATAAGTAAAAAAAATGTATTCAAAAATATATTTATTACGTATAATAATATTAAATTAACTATGGTAAACAACGCTTACAAACATACAAAAAACTGCACCAAAAATACAAAAGAGCTCTCTCAGTCTATCAACGCAGCATGCACTCCAGTTACGTAGAAGAGCCATGAATTTGACGATACAAATGGACCGACAGGATCGGATTCATACCTCGGCTTTACAGGAAACCCGTGTGCATCAACATCAAGGTGATACAATATTCTCGTTTGCAATAAAATAATTGGGGGTAAATGTTTAGAGCAAACGTGACTCTATGTAGCTTCTGGTTTTCCTATGAACTCGAACCATTTTATTTTTGGAGCATGATTTTGTAAAAAACCTGTAAATACCATATAGCAGATTAAGGCCGTGTTTCACCAAGCAATGTTAAAGTTAACGCCATGTTAAATTACCATGCCATCTCATTCATTGACAGGAAATACGAGAGGGATAACATGATATTTAACATGGCGTTAACTTTAACAGTGCTTGGTGAAACACGCCCTAATTATATTTAACTTGGTATGGTAACATGGTATGGTTAAAAATAATAAAAGTTAAAAGTACCGAATATATCTATTCAAACATAAAGTGATTATTTCGAACGGTTATCGATATAGAAATGTACATCACTATGAGAAACTTAACCTCTTTGTTATGTAAACAAATATTTTTTAATATAATGCAAACACCGCATACTAGTAGAATAATAACATACACATACATCTATTAAAATAAATTAGTTCTAGCCTATTTGGATAAATTTACTAAGCCTTTATCATTTAAAACATACTTAAGTATGAAAAGATATTGTTCCGTCACAGTTTTCTTTTCGAGATGTAGGTATAACTTTTACACGCATTCACTAAGCAAGGCTTTTTCCGAAACAGTTATGTTGTAAATTGCAAAAGCTGTAATAAATCAGATTAGAATTATTATCTATTACATTATAATAATAAAATCTAAAAGAAAATGTTTTCTTCATGTTTTATTGTTAACACAATAATAGGATGGCATATAATGCTACCAATTGAAGTTGTCGCTAATTTCTAAAGAGCTATAAAAATACAGAGACGTTTTTATTTATTTGGTTTGATACGTTTGACAGACCACCAAAATTTGACAGACCACCAAATCGACCTCTGACCTGGTGACAACGCGAAAAATCATGAAGTTGCTGTCTCTTTTACCCTCATGAATCTTTGCATTTGAAATTTGTTAGATAGATCGCCGTTTTTAGCTCTACTTTTTACACTCCTTCTATGTATATCCTATTTCTATGCCTGTGCCCATCAAGATGCCATTCGTATGTCACTTATGTCAAATCCTTTCCACTTTGTTTTCGAACTTCGACCCTGATTCAAAATGCCATCACTATTTATGTGACACAATCTTCACTGAATGACGAGCGATTTTATGTAATTTAGCGAAGCTTTATGTCAAATCCCACATTTCACATTGACACAAGCTTCGCTAAATGACGAGCGAATTTATAATATGTCATTTAGCGAAGCATATGTCAACTTCCATACATTTTGTTTTCAAACTTCGTAAGTGACAAGTAGCGATGGCATCTTGAATTAGGGCCTGAAGTGTACCGACGACACGTCGCCTGCTGCTGTGCGGTCTGGTCCCAACTTTCAACTCGCACCAACGCTAGTACCATATAATTACTACACGATCTGTTAATACGGTGTACTTTTCGACCTTGTTTAGCCGGTTCAAAAGTACACTGAATTTGTAGCGTTTGCAGTTTTAATACGCATTGTGCAGTACGCAGTTAATTAATTGCATTACTATGATATCAGTTATCTTTGTAGGAATAATAATAATATTCTATTAAATGGTAAATCTTAAATTAGGTTAAAATCATATAAAAAAGTAAAGTTATTTTAGTTCAGCTAAAAGCGCCATCTATATTTCTCTATTGGATTTATATTTTAATGTGTTATATCATTGTATCATTATTTGCGTACTCATTTTACTTGATAATATTTATAACAATATTAACACTCTTATTAAAATGTTAGCTCAGTAATAAAATACATTTTTATTATGACTTAATAATTTCGTTATCCGATCATAGCTTTTATTTGATCATCTGTGAGCTTGCTTGTGACGTCATTCTAATTGGAATTTGACCACATCTGTGAATTTGACATTAAACAAGTGTCATTTGATTTGTCAAAACTTAAAAGTAAAAATTTTGAGAAACTGCGTCTATAACAATTCCATCTTACTATTTGTAGTAAAATTTAAACAACAATGAGTTTCCTTGCAAGAACGAGAACGTCGCTTATGCCTGCGATTGCAAACATGAGGTAAAAACATTTTGGCCGGCCGCTTAGGTTACGCAATCTTGGAAGCTTTTCAAGTCGGTTTATAAATAAATATTGCTCTTATTTGTCCAACTTCGCCTTATTTAGAATATTAATCAAACTCATTACTTGCCATTAATATTTTGGTGCATAAAGAGGCGTATTCAAATATTTGGGAAAGGTTAATTTTTTGACAGTTCAATGAACGTATTTTTGCTTGTGACCTACTTACAACAAAAATGTGATCTATGCAGTTCACAAAGTCTGAAATCATCTTCACCAGCTAAATAGGTATGACTTCTAACTACAAACATTGTAATTCCTTTATTATATACCCATTATTTATGCAGTAATTAATACTTATTGCAACAACAAGAGAGGCGTTGAAATTAATTGAAATTTGAACTACATTATAGAAAAAAACCAGCTATAATATAGTTTTGTTTTATCAACAGTAGTGTAGTCTACATCAGCAATTTTATAAAACATTATTTGTGTTTCTTATAATTCAACCAACACTTCTATTAAGTAATTGGTGTATTTTTGTTTTGCTAGAATGTATTCCGGTGAGCCTGGATCTGGTGCCGGCAAGGGTGGTGGCGGTGGTGGTTCGATCCGCTCGGCTGGAGGTTCCTTCGGCAAGATGGAGGCCGTCAGAGAAGATGAGTACTTTTACAAGAAGGTTAGTGAAATATTGGTATATATATATGAAATATAAATAAATCTGTGTAAAGAAAAATAATCACATGTCACAGTCAATAAGCACATGTGGAGGTCAAAAACAAGGAAGTGGACTAAAGATATCACTGAATGGTATCCAAGGGACGGAAAAAGGAGAAGAGGAAGGCAAATAAAGAGGTGGGAGGACGATTTACCAAAAGGCTGGAGAAGCTCAGCCCGCGACAGAAAAATTTGGAAATGCCTGGAGGAGGCCTATGTCCAAGGACAACCTGACTAATAAGAGGAGGGCGATGCCACAATAACCAGTAAATGAAGAATTAAACAAGAAAACTAAGTTTATATATATGCATTTATTGTTAAAATAGTCAGAGAATAAAGGCTTTATTATTATTATTATTATTATAAAGAAAAATAAATAACAATATTGAAGGTTAGCCCAAGTGCGCAATATGTTTTTGTGATAATAGTACTTATGTTTATTGTGTTACTATCCTTAGTCATCATGGCTTCAAATGTGTGAATTAAAATGTGCAATGTTGGACTATGTGTCTATTATGTAAAGTTATTTCTAAGCAAACATTGGTATATTGCTTAAAGTGCTTCTCAGAAATCTCAAGTATTCAATATTAAAAATGTAAATAAAATTATGACATGATGAATTTTATAGTTTTTATTCAATTTTATTTATTTATCAACCTATAAGGTGAGCACACTCTTTCATAAAATCAATTACTTGTGCAAACAAATTCAATTTAATTAAACAATGATGACACTTTGTTAACAGCACTACAAGCCCCGGTAATCAGCATTTTCATATGACACAGGTCTCCCCTTCCTATTTCTCCGCTTCTTGGGTTAGTCTCAGCCAGAAGTTGAACTAAAAGTATTTTTTTTCTTTTCCAGCAAAGGGAACAACTAGCTAACTTGAAGGGCCATCTTGACAAGGAGATTTCTTTTCATCAGGAGCAGATTAAGCGCCACGAGGATGCGATCAGGCGCCACAAGCAACAGATTGCTGAGATACCTGCGGATAAGTGAATATAAACTAGAGGATGAAAAGCAATGCCTGGTATGCATGTAAAGATAGGGCTTCGGACAAATTATAATATCATAATACGTAAAAAAAGTTATGTATAATAATTGAACTACTTTGCCTCAAGCTCTTTCTTTATGAGAATACGCTATTATTATAAAGCTATCGTAACTACTTTGCGTTTATTTTTGGTAGTTTTAGTAAACATCCAATATATTTTAAAAGCATTTTTTTCTTGTACTTAACGGATTATGTATCTATCTAAGTATTTTGGAAATTGTCAATAAAATAAGAATTACTCAATTGTTTACTTTTATTTACATCCTTTCTTTGTAATTTATATGAGACAACATCGAATTACTGTTTTTAGAGATTTAACTAAATAGCATTTTTTTAGTTAAGTTCACATACCTATAAGATATATTATACCACAGATTAAGTATTAGTTACTACGTAAAACTATACAATCACTTTAATTTGAAATAAGAATAAAAACAATAAGTAGCAAAGTTTATAGTGCCGTATAAGCGACATCTGTTAGATAGCTTAAGAAATCTTTTGTAAACCAGCGGCCATGTTAAAAGCGCCACCTAGCGATACAATTCCATCGCTGTTCATCGTTGCTTTTAGTTCTTTAAACAAGCGCTAGATGTCCAAATGTTGTAATAAATATTATTTTGATATACATAACTATTAACTACATAATATTTTTATCAGTACAACGATAAATACAAGGAATTTATTTTGTTGAACAATTACAAGCATCAAATAATACATAATAATATAGCTATTAAAATAATTAACTATAACCCTTATTGAGTCGTATAAATCACAGATCAGGGCGGCGATTCTCAGGCCTCGAACTTAGTTTTTACTATCGGTCTGTCCCGCTCACGCAAATGAGATTTACCGTGCGTGCGAGCGGGATATCCTAATATTCAAACTTTTTTCCACTGCCGGAGAATCGTGCTCCAGGGCCCTAATTCTCAGTCCTCGAACTAAGTTTTTACTATCGGTCTGTCCCGCTCATGCAAATGAGATTTACCGCGCGTGCGAGCGGGATATACTAATATTCGAGCTTTTTTCCACTGCCCGAGAATCGTGCTCCAGGGCCCTAATTCTCAGTCCTCGAACTTAGTTTTTACTATCGGTCTGTCCCGCTCATGCAAATGCGATTTACCGCGCGTGCGAGCGGGATATACTAATATTCGAACTTTTTTCCACTGCCCGAGAATCGTGCTCCTGGGCGGCGATTCTCAGGCCTCGAACATAGTTCCGAATATTAGTATATCCCGCTCGCACGCGCGGTAAATCTCGCTTGCATGAGCGGGACAGACCGATACTCGAACTTTTTCCACTGCCCGAGAATCGTGCTCCTGGGCGGCGATTCTCAGGCCTCGAACTTAGTTCCGAATATTAGTATATCCCGCTTGCACGCGCGGTAAATCTCATTTGCATGAGCGGGACAGACCGATACTAAAAACTAAGTTCGAGGCCTGAGAATTAGGGCCCAGAGGTCGTACCCAGGGCTTGAAAGCGGTACCGATATAAAGGTATTATACCGGTACTAAATTACGATATCGCTATAATTTAAAGGTTTGGTCAAAACGGTTGAAATTCACCATTGCGGTATCGCAAAATAACGGTATATACCTTTATTATTTTACGGTATGGTATCATTATATTTTATCACTACCGTAACCGAAATCATTTCGGTACCGAAAAAATTTTCAGAGCAACGCGGCAACGTCGCACGCACTGACGCGGCGCGGCGCGGCGTTGTCAATTCGAAACTTTACAGTTTGTCAAGACTTGCACAATACGGGATTAGTGGTATTCGTTGCAATTTGTTATTCCTTGATCTTTCATTCGCTCGCTAATTTCGTTGCAGTTTACACGTCGTGTTACGTTGCTAACTTATTTTTAACCGACTTCCAAAAAAAGGAGGAGGTTCTCAATTCGTCTGTATGTTTTTTATTTTTATTTTTATGTTTGTTACCTCAGAACTTTCGCCCGGGTGAACCGATTTGGATGATTTTTTTTTTATTTGAAAGGTGGTGCTTCCCGTTTGGTCCCATTGTCACCAAAATGGTGACCTGATGATGGGATCCGTGAGGAATCGAGGGAACTCCTCAAAATTTATATGGAAACATATATCGATTTTGATTTTTTCTGAAATAGCCCAAGCATATGTTACCAAATAGTAAGATTTTGCACCACATCCTGGACCTAAAGTACTGAACAGAACTTCTGAGTCCTTAGAGATACACGTTTGAAGATTGCAGCGTTGTTTAAAGGAATGCAAGCATATGCCACTACGTCAATTACAGTGTTGTACCAGTGTTTACCAAAGTGGTGACCTGATGATGGGATCCGTGAGGAATCGAGGGAACTCCTCAAAATTTATATGGAAAAATATATCGATTTTGATGTTTTCTGAAGTGGCCCAAGCATATGTTACCAAATAGTAAGATTTTGCACCATATCCTGGACCTAAAGTACTGAACAGAACTTTTGAGTCCTTAAAGATACACGTTTGAAGATTGCAGCGTTGTTTGAAGAAATGCAAGCATACGCCACTACGTCAATTACAGTGTTGTACCAGTGTTTACCAAAGTGGTGACCTGATGATGAGATCCGTGAGGAATCGAGGGAACTCCTCAAAATTTATATGGAAACATATATCGATTTTGATTTTTTCTGAAGTATCCCAAGCATATATTACCAAATAGTAAGATTTTGCACCATATCCTGGACCTAAAGTAGTGAACAGAACTTCTGAGTCCTTAGAGATACACGTTTGAAGATTTCAGCGTTGTTTAACTAAAAATCTTAAAATAAAATAATTTTAAACAAAAAAAACCGACTTCAAAAGGTAAACTAAAAAGCAAAAAATAAATTTACAACGCTCAAAGTAATACTTATTTTCACTTAAATAAATAAATTTATTCTATAATTTTGAAGTCGGTGCCAAGTAAGTACTTCAACAACCTTACTGCAATATCAAATTACTAAATATATGTAGGCAGTCACAGAAAAAAGAATCAGAAAACAATATACAACTATCAATGTTAACTATTACTATATACTAAAATCACATTATGAAAGAACGCTGGACTTGGCACCGACTTCAAAATTATAGAATAAATTTATTTATTTAAGTGAAAATAAGTATTACTTTGTGCGAAGTAAATTTATTTTTTGCTTTTTAGTTTACCTTTTGAAGTCGGTTTTTTTTTTGTTTAAAATTATTTTTTATAATATATTATTAACTAATTCACAGTCATGGGAAGGAAGCGTAAGAACGCAGTTTACGCATACTTTGCGTATGATAAAGAAACTAAATAATCCAAATGTTTATTTCCTGGTTGTGAAACAAATGTTAAGGTACATGTTACAAGTCGTCTACTAACTAACGTAGATAGTATTTTAAGAGCGCGCAATCAAATTTCATCAACTCGAAATCGCCGCGAGAGCCGATATCGACTCACACAGACGCAAAACAACACGCATGTGTGGGTTAACGCTAGGTCGAGCGTAGGTAGAGCGTGCAAGTAATATTGATACTTTAATCCTAATGAATTACCTAAAATTAATTATACTTAATATTACCTACCATTTCAATAATTCTATAAAATTAAATGGTATTTAAGTTATAAAATACTAATTATACATACTCGACATGCTAGTAATCGCCCGCGGCTCAGTCCACGTTACTGTCGAACCGTCGGGAACACCTTTGGCGCGATGATTGTGTGAAAAGAGTTTCATGGTGGTTGGTTCAGTAGATGAGACGTGAAGAAGTAACAAACAAACACACGAACAAACAAACCAACTTTCACATTTATAATTTAGGATAAGTAAGTAATGAGAATGAAAAATTCAACAACCTAATTTTTATAAAAATATACCAAGTTATTTATTTTTCATCTTTGATATCCAGAAATGTTTGTCCCTAAATATTTTACTGACCCACTTCCGACCACCCACTAAAATGTACTAAAATACTAATTTTAGTGGGTAGTCGGGATGGACATGCTTTTTTCCTGTCACAACTATTAGGTAGCCAGGCACAAACAGGTAAGCTATACTAGCATTTTGCAACCGTCTGATTATTGAATGGAAATTAAATAAAATTAAAGATTATTTTATTAAAAACACGGTGGTTTAGGATTACCTGCGAAATTTGAAAAATAAAATATTGGTGCAACTTGTGTGCGACTGAGAGGTCCCAACCAACCATCCCCTGCACAGGACAGAGGATAGCAGCTGTTTGAAGTCTGACCATTTCAAGAAAGACAGTGCGCATGCTATGTTTTGTTATTGGAAATGAAAAGGATAACCTATATAAAAAAACTTGTAAAAAGAGCCAATCCTTTCCAAAATAATATTGATGTTGTTAGACCGACCGACTAACACCTACTTGGCATAACATGTATCTCACAAGTTTTTACTGTAGAAGAACTAAGTAGCGAGACTTGGCATGTTTTTGATGGGATCTCAGTTGTTATTGTAGAAGATTTACTAAACGCGTGTTTTTGTGAAAAGGGCAAATATAGCTTTGTAATCCTATACATTTATATGACATTACAAAGTTAATTATGCAGTTAGTTAGTCTAGATAATTCTACAGAAATATTTTTTTTAGGTTTTTTCTTTATTTATACACTAAACACTACTTGTATTCCAAATTTGAAGCTTCTATGTCTGCTAGAAGTGCCTAATACTTTTGATGATCGGTCAGTGAGTGATTGAGTCAGTGACAAAACTAAGAAGTTTGACAAGTTATAATTATTTAACTTCTGTTTCAAATTGAATAACATTTGAAATATACTATGTATGTTTATACAATGCTTTCCTAGTAACTAAAAATGCAGGCTTCTTTTAATCCACAACAAAGTTATAGGGAGTTGAAAGTGGCCTAAACTGCTTCGAGAAATTGATGGTACGGCCATGCTCAAGTTGACAGAAGCACTGCCATGCCCCCAGATACTCAGTTATATTGATGACAGTTACATTAAAGCAGACATACACACAGGGGCTGATGATGATTAGTATAATTTTTAAATATATAAACCACACCACCTTTTAACTAAAGATAATCGCATCAAAATTCGTCGATCATTTAGGAACTGCGATATAACAAACAGACACACAGAGGCTGATGATGATTAGTATAATTTTTAAATATATAAACCACATCAGCTTTCAACAAAAGAAATTGACATCAAAATCTTTTGATTAATTTAGGGGCTGTGATATTACAGACAGACACACAGGGGCTGATGATGATTAGTATTATTTTTAAATATACATATAAACCACATCAGATTTCAACAAAAGAAATTGACATCAAAATCTTTTGATAAATTTAGGGGCTGTGATATTACAGACAGACACACAGGGGCTGATGATGATTATTATATAAATTTTATATTTTATAAGTAAACTCTGAACACATTACATACCTCTTAATGTTTTTTTTCTATATATTATGAACTTTGTAATCGACATAATATAATCTCTGTAAATTTTCCCCATTTCTCATAAAAATATTAATGCTCGTCAAAGCGTCAATTCTGCTTAGTCGCACTACATATCTATGAGCTGACCAGGTCGGTGAACCTTTATACGTTGACGGTCCAGCGCAGAGCGACACGTCCTCCCCTCACGAATTCTCAGCGGGTACTAAATAGATCACGATTTACATGACGCGTGCGCTTGGTTGAAAACAAGTAATTTTTAAAAAATTTAATAATGGGATAAATTAATTAAATAAAAAATAGTGTCGAGTTACCAACAGTATGATTATTAATTATAAAAATAATATCATCGAAGAAATTTAGTTTTTCCAGTAGAAATACTGCACTGAAAAACGTAAATTATGACATTTTTAAAAGATTTTTTATGCAGTTAACAATACATATATTTTTAATTTTTATCAACTTTTCATTTAAGGACTTTATAATCACTTTTATGAAAATAGAAATTAAACTATATTAAAACGATTTAAATGTTATTTTCTTTATCAAAGTGAGCTAAAATCGGCATTTTTGCGATTCGGCGTTCCGAAATCTTTAAATTTACTCAAATGTACTACATAAAACTTTAATTTTATAAAACTATTCCAAAAATAAAGAGTTTATCTTTATTTATTTCTAATTGTTTTATTTAATTTTGTTATTTTATGCATGTCAGGGGCAGTCAAAAACACCGAAAAACTGAAACATCGTCGTAAATTGAATGCACGCTCTTAACGCACCAATAAAACATAATTAAACATTATAAAACATAATTGCTACGCACTATAATTTTTTTTAAACAAGTAGGTAACTTAACTGTTTCCCAAGTTTTATAACTAAAACTGTCTAAATAAAAACTATTTAGTAATTTACTATTAACTATTTACTAAAAACTATTTAGCAATTTACTATTAACTAAGTACCTACGCAGTACGCTGCGTTACAGGCAGAGCACTCCGCACGACTGTCAGTAATTTTTAACACTCCAAGATTCTACGACCAAAGCAATCGGCGTGACTCTGGCGGGTTTTATTAGTACCTACTAATAAAACCGTTATTTTACAAATTTAGGTATCTGAAAAAATTTCGATACCATAATTTTGCGGTACCAAAATAATAGCGGTACCGTTATATAAGGTTACCATAATTTTAAGGTATGACGTCATACCGTTAACCGTTTTTACCGATATTTTTCGGTTATTCAAGCCCTGGTCGTACCTGTACTCGTACTACCTCCGTAGCGCAGTGCGGGTTCGAATCCCGCCGAGGGAACAAAAAGTTTTCAATGTTCCTGGGTCATGGATGTGTATTAATATGTATAATAAAAATCTCAAATACATATGTGTATAGTATAAAAGTATTAAATATAATAATATATTTCCGTTGTGTGGTACCTGTAGCACAAGTTCTTCGGGTACTTAGCACATGGTCAGATTGACGTGGTGTGAAGAGTATATATATATTATTATTTTTATTATACTCGGCGCTGGCTAGGCAGCTCCTTTGCATGAACTTGGCTTGAAACGCTGCTGCGTGTCTAGATTATTTATTCGACTAAGGGCCGATTTTTCAATCGTCAGATAACTTTTACCCAAGGAATAAATATGATATTTTTGACAGATTTTGTATGGAACATATGTCATAGTCACATGTTTATTCAACAGATAAAAGTTATCTGACGATTGAAAAATCTGGCGTAACTCTCTGAAAATTAATGTTTTGCAAATTAAGTTCATTGGTATTTAATTTGATGTAAATTATAAATACCAACGAACTAATAATGATGTATTATTTAAACGAATGTCATTATAGCAATTGCTTATGATTGTTAATAAACTTTGATCAGTTTCAGAACAATGTTAGTTCCGATTTCACCAAAGCATGTTAGTGTTAACGGCATGTTAAAATACCTGCCTTTCATTGATAGGAATTACAGAGGAACAACATGATACACCACGAAGGATTAACTTTAAGAGGAAACACTACGAAACTTTTTCCATACAGAAATAAGGGTTTACGGGATTCCTGTTTCCTCCCTGGATAATGCTGCTAGAGTTACAATTTTTTTCCTGAATATTTATGGACATTGTTTGTACGTCCCAATTTTTTCCTTTTTTGATAAATTAATTATTTAAAGAGATATGGACGTTCAAAAACCAAAAAAAATGGCCAGACTCTCCGCTATATTTAAACATCTAAGAAACAGATTTGACTACAATAAACAACAAAATCAAAAAATAGGAACCTAGTTAGTGTTAACGGCTTGTTAAAATACCATGCCCTCTCATTATGATTAACTTTAACTTTCCTTGGTAAAACACGACCTTAGTCTGCTAAAAATATTTGTCCTCGGCCATTAGTAGACTTCAGTATTATCACTTCTATCTGAGGCATATTTACTATCTACTTTTTACTGAGGTATTATCAATAATATCTTCTTCGTGTACGTTTTTGGGATGAGGAACGAACACTTTTTATTTACACACACATAATAAAACACACAAAAAAAAAACATCTAAGCTACAGGAACTGCACAAAATGGCCGTAAACGGCCATTTTGTGCTTACAGCAGTTTCTTCCAGGCAATAAAACTGACCGGACCAGTGTAAAACACACGGTCTACCTAGAAGTTCTTCTTAAATTCCCTAAGAATAAACGGATAAGGCCCTTGTGGTACAGTGGTTCGGAACATGTCCAGAGGTTCGAACTTCGATCCCAATCTTAGGACAATAAACACTGTTGTTTTTAGGTCTGTGTAGGTCAATGCTGAATGCTTATCAACTGATTGTCTGATAATATAGATCAGTGATTCTTAACCGGTGGTCCGTGGACCACTGGTGGTCCCTGGAAGCACTTCAAGCACTTGAAGCCCTCGGAATAATCATCACCATATGAAAATTCGAACTGAATGATTTACAAAATAATGCGTTAGGCGTCGGAGATCTATACCAAAAAGTTCAAAACGCTTCGATAGCGCGATTCAGCTAATTGACTTTTATAATAACGACATCTAGTATTAATAAGGTGATGAAACTGGATAATAGAAAATAGATGGTTGTACGTTTTATTTATAGATCCTTTTTTAAATTTAAGTTTACTATATTTACAGCAATTTTTTTTTCTAGCCAAGTGGTCCATGGCAAGACAAACAAAATGCAAATGGTCCCTCATCACGAAAAGGTTAAGAACCACTGATATAGATGATCCATTGGTCGGATGGGCTTTTGCCAGCCGTTTCGATCGTTCACCCCTCAGGGTTACAGTAAAGGAAGAGAGTACTCTTGTGAGTTGTGCACTGCGCACACACTTGTGCAGTATAAAATAATTCCACTGTAAAGCGTAGCGGGTCTCGTTTCGCCGGCGACCAGCACCGAAAACCCGTGTTATTATTATTACACAGGCAACAACATACCTACCTGATGCTTCTTGAATATGACTTGTGAGTTACAAAGTACAAACTTGAAACTACAAAGAGAATACACCTTCTTTATACCAAACTAGGTACTGTGCTCCAAAGCGGGGCATCCTATTTCTAATTTAAACCATTGCAAATGCATTTGTTGACGGTCGACGCCCCAGCAGAGATATTTTGGTTCGTCCAACCAAATTAGACGGATCTATCCAGGAAATAGTAAGTTTCCCCATGGCCACACCATGGTTAATGGGTTCTAGCACTATAATTACATTCGATTATTTAGATTATAGCACTGTAATAAATCTGGATGCGTGACGAAGTACATTTTCATCGACCATCGGGCGACGACCGAGCATCGAGGGAAGAAAGCCCACATCAATGAAGTTGGCGCGAGTCGCCGCGCGAGCCAGTTTGAATAAAGTGAAGCGAGCTCAAAGCGGCGCTCAGTTTATTACGGGCTCCGGACGGCGCTGCATGTCGTTTTTATAGTTTTCGTGGCCGTGTGCATGGTGTCAGTGTTATTACATACAGCTAATCATACTGTGATCTGTTTCTGTGTGGTGTAAAGTATCAGTGCGAGCCGGTCCCCTCGAATTGGTGTGATGCAGTGGAGCATATATCTATGGCTGACTTGTGTGGCTCTCGCAGGATATGTTCGAGCGACAGAGGTGAGGGGAATCTTTGAACGCATTCCGGTGTCTACGCGAGTATTGTGTCTGTCGAATATAACGAAACTTGCGTAACTTTCAATGTCACCACGAGTTTCGACACGTACAGGGGAAACTCTCCTGTATGCGCTAGTTTTTAATGTCTAGAATTACCTGCACGGGGGTGAGCGTCCACCACTTATCGTTTACCTTGAGCGGTAATCGTCAGGTAAACAATTGTTATCGTGTCGTCCCTTCATCGATCTCCGGTGCACGGCGCGAGTAGAATGTTTGCGATGAATGAGTACGCATCGTGGTTCTAGTACGCTAATGATTGCGCGCCCACGGTAGAGAAAGCTCAAGATAATACCGTGCAGTGGGCCCACACAGCTGGGCCAAACAAGTTTGGAAGCAGATTTTACGCTACGTTTGTCAATAGCTTCGTCAACATGCAAACAAGGGCCTTACTCTCCAAACTTGATTCAGATTCGATCGCGTACTCCCGAATAATTGTCGTTTGTATATTTTGATTCTCAGTCGATTTATATATGATCGGGAGTACAAAAAGTTACGTTCCAACGAATTTCTCTATCTAGTTTCAAAGTAATCCATTAAATAAGATACCAAAAGCCGTTGAGATCGAACTGATTCGATTGTGTCGGGAGTAAGCCTGAGGGCCCGTAGCATCAAGAACCATGTTATGCTAAGCCCTTTTGAATACCCGGGAGTAATATTTCGTAAATAATTTCTGACACACAATCTTAATCGATACACTATGCAATGGTTTACTCGTAGATAACAGAATGAGAACACTCGAAAGAATTATCTTTAGTAGGTAACGAAAACAACACATTAAGATTCGTTCAGAATTGTTCGCCTTTAGGTAGGTACCTTACGGCCGTCTCTACTTAAATCAAGAGGCTTTTAAGTCTCCGTTATTCTGCTAAGCGGAGACAGTAGCAGCCTATGACCTCGAACTTGTAGCCCCATCTATACTAATATTATAAAGAGGTAATGTTTGATTGTTTGTTTGTTTGTTTGTTTGTTTGTTTGTTTGTTTGAATGGAATAGGCTCTGAAACCACTGAACCAATATGAAAAATTCTTTCACCGTTGGAAAGCTACATTCCTAGCGCTGAACATAGGCTATATTATATGTTTAAAAAAAGTAGGGTTCCTTACTAAAACCCCAAAAGTGTAGCCCAAAGTGTAAAAAAACGACCTCCAAAATTTCTTACGTCGTGTGCGCTTCGACAACGGCTTGACCAATTTCGCAATTTTTTTTACGGTATGTTCGTTATTGTCACGAAAAGGTTATTATGAAAGAAAATGTTGAAAAAAATAAGCAGAAAATTAGAAAAAAGAAGAAAATATGTGAAGGTCACGCGGGGTTTGAACCTGGGCTCAATCGATTCACGTCGTTGCCAGTTTATATGACACGGGTGTCATGGTAACGAAATTGTTTACAAATGGAAAATAAAAATTATGAAATGCTATAAATAACGTATTAACATAAACTTAAACTATTTGGATTCATTAAACTATTTGTCCACCACTAATAAATAGTCGGGTCATTTTAATAGGTAACATTTGGCAGTTTATCAAAAATGAGCGACGTAACGTTGTAACGACGACATAATAAAATAAATATTTTCTTTTTGTCAAAACTGCAGAATTTACTAAACTTTATTTAATAATTATTAGATATTTATTGTCAACATAACCAATATGAGTTTTTTTACGATTTGCTTTCACTGATAAACGATCTTAAATATAATATACAAATTATGATTTAATGAAATAAACGTCGTGATAATGTTACATCAGTTAACACTTTTTCTTATTAAACACTAGAGACTTACTCAAAAAATCGATGAATCTTTTAACAACTATAAATATACCTATTAAAAAAGTACTTAACTTATAAGTTGTAATAATAATAATAATATTATAAATGTTAATTTAAAAATCAGATCGAAGGAGTTAGATCCATGGTCATAATTCACGAACAATTAAAAAAAATAATCGAATACGTCACGTTATGACGCCACTATGTCTTTTGTCGTCATTTTTCTTTGTGCGAAGTTAACGTCTGTCTGTTCTGTCTTTTTTTTTCTTGCTACTGAAAACGAAAATGCAATAAAAAAAAATGTCTGTCTGTCTGTTAGCGTGTCTCTTTGCTCCGGCTAATCTCTGGAACGGCTGGACCGATTTTAACGAGACTTTCACTGGTAGATAGCTAAAGTTATAAGGATTAATTTAGGCTTTTCATCATCATCATCATCATCTTCGTTATCTAACTAATGATCACCGAATCGGCTGGACCAACTGTGACGGGAGCATTCACCGGGTGTTATCTTATGTTAGTAGGAGTAATCTATACATCAGCTATTTGTATTAAAGTAAGTCGTGTTACTTAAATTATTTATAACTCAAGAACGGCTTTATCGATATGGCTCAAAATTGGTGAGGAAGTAACTTAGAGCCAGTAGACGGACATAGGATACTATTTATTCCATTTGACAGCGCAGAACCAGCAACGTTCACGGAAGGGTTTGGCGTTGTGGGTTCCCGCGTTGCGGGTTCCGGGTTCCCGCGTTGCGGGTTCCGGGTTCCGCGTTGCGGGTTCCGGGTTCTGCGTTGCGGGTTCCGCGTTGCGGGTTTCGGGATCCCGCGTTGCGGGTTCAGGGTTCCCGCGTTGCGGGTTCCGGGTTCCCGCGTTGCGGGTTCCGGGTTCCCGCGTTGCGGGTTCCGGGTTTCCGCGTTGCGGGTTCCGGGTTCCCGCGTTGCGGGTTCCAGCGTTGCGGGTTCCGGGTTCCCGCGTTGTGGGTTCCGGGTTCCCGCGTTGCGGGTTCCGGGTTCCCGCGTTGCGGGTTCCGGGTTCCCGCGTTGCGGGTTCCGGGTTCCCGCGTTGAGGGTTCCGGGTTCCCGCGTTGCGGGTCCGGGTTCCCGCGTTGCGGGTCCGGGTTCCCGCGTTGCGGGTTCCGGGTTCCACGTTACGGGTTCCGGGTTCCCGCGTTGCGGGTTCCGGGTTCCGCGTTGCGGGTTCCGGGTTCCCGCGTTGCGGGTTTCGGGTTCCGCGTTGCGGGTTCCGGGTTCCCGCGTTGCGGGTTCCGCGTTGCGGGTTTCGGGTTCCCGCGTTGCGGGTCCGGGTTCCCGCGTTGCGGGTTCCGGGTTCCCGCGTTGCGGGTCCGGGTTCCCGCGTTGCGGGTCCGGGTTCCCGCGTTGCGGGTCCGGGTTCCCGCGTTGCGGGTTCCGGGTTCCACGTTACGGGTTCCGAGTTCCCGCGTTGCGGGTTCCGGGTTCCCGCGTTGCGGGTTCCGGGTTCCCGCGTTGCGGGTTCCGGGTTCCGCGTTGCGGGTTCCGGGTTCCCGCGTTGCGGGTTCCGCGTTGCGGGTTTCGGGTTCCCGCGTTGCGGGTCCGGGTTCCCGCGTTGCGGGTTCCGGGTTCCCGCGTTGCGGGTCCGGGTTCCCGCGTTGCGGGTTCCGGGTTCCCGCGTTGCGGGTCCGGGTTCCCGCGTTGCGGGTTCCCGCGTTTCGGGTTTCGGGTTCCCGCGTTGCGGGTCCGGGTTCCCGCGTTGCGGGTTCCGGGTTCCCGCGTTGCGGGTCCGGGTTCCCGCGTTGCGGGTTCCCGCGTTTCGGGTTCCCGCGTTACGGGTTCCACGTTGTTTTTTTTAGTTGAATTTCATCTTAAACTCTTTTTATGCTCAACGAAGTGGGCAAGGGTCAGCTAGTTATTAATAAAAATATTTACGCAACGGATATGCTAATCAATGTTATGTCGGAAAATCAATTGAAAGACAAAGACGGCGACATTAATTTATCTGTCTTTGTCACTGCTCTTAACTTTAATTAGCGTATTAGTATTTAGTGTAGAAGTGTAAAGAATTTTGAGTGTATAACGTACTGAGTAGCGCTTTACTTTAATACGCGTTTGAGCATGTGATAAAAAGCGTTAATTACGGTAGGTTTGGTACGTACCTACCTCTTATATAGGTACCTATATATATAAGAGTTCAGACGACTTGTCTGAAGAGTCCCGACTGCAGGATCAAGATTTAATTAATTAGAGTTAAGACATAAACCCTTCCAAGTGCGAATCGCACTGGCGCACGAAGGGTTCCGTGTAAACGATAATAACGTTTGATATTATCGTTAACACGGAAATGTTTGGAGCCTAATTAAGGCACGTATTAATAAGATGTCTCAAACCCAACCTCACTTGAGAACCTAGGTAGGTTAGTTATTATCCTATTCTGTTTTTTATTCGATAAATAATAGTAGGTATTAGTTGATATAGCCCCAAGAGAAATATGTACCTACGAGTACATCTGTGAAAATTTTAACTGTTATTCACAGTTCATGAGACAGCCTGGTGACAGACGAATTGACAGAGCAGTTTCAGTCCGTTGTTACTTGTTACCTTTTGAGTACAAAACCCTTATAAAAGCAATTTAACATATTATTATTATTAAGTCTACTCGCGCGAAATAATCATGGATTTAAGTGTTAGGTATTTTACTCTAAGATAACTCTAGAATAGGGGCTCACTTTGCATTATTTAACTCAGACTGGCGTCTGTTCATTTATTCCAATTTTAAGAGATGGGCTCTAATCAAATCTTTTTATTTCCATATAGGTTATTAAATAACACAGAATTGTCCTACATGATGCCTACCACCGCGCCGGTTCGGAAACTGGCCCGGCGAGAAGAAACGGCCATCTTTTAGCAAAAAGATGAGAAAATTGTTATTTTAATTTGGTAGAGTATATTGTACCTAATTGCCATTTTTCTCTGTCTTGTACTTTTAAACGTTTATCTTATCCTTAACTTGTTCTATGTAGATGCTCCTAGGCCTTCATCTTCTCCCCTCTACTTTTCCTCCCATAATATGCTTTAGAAATTCGTCGTATTGTATCAAGTGTTCACCAGGGCATACCCTTCTGTTTTCTATTGTTTTCATTATGTCTGTCGTTCTCGCCATTGAGAACCTCTATACCTATTTGATTTTATTATTGCAAAGTAAGCCTAATTTTTTTTAAAGAAAATAATATATAAATAATGTTAATCAATATCCTAACAGATTAAATTAAATGCGATACCAGGTAGGTACAACTCTACAAGGTTAATATTATGTTGTTGATCGTTTTAACCTCTGCTGGCGATGTTATTGGTAAATTGATCACTTTAATGATTGTGTTTGCTTTAACACGAGTCACGAGACGAAAATATGACGACCTGACTGATTCAAAAGTCAATTTGCAAGCGCAAAATACAATAACCTTAAGCAATAACCACAATTTTCGTAAAAAACTTGAACCTAAATTATTACATAGCCTGTGTTTCGCTGGCTATTTTTGTGAATCTATTGACTATTTCATTAAAACCGTATCACATGAAACATACATTTATAATACAATACATATCCCCGGATTCTGAGAGGCAAAACAACGATCAAATTTAAACCATCGATCGAACGCTTAGTTCACTTTATTACATTAGAGACGCGTTTCACCAAGCAATGTTAATGCTTTCATTAAATATCATGTTGTTCCTCTCGTGATTCGTATAGATGAATGAGAAGGCATGGTATTTTAACAAGCCGTTAACACTAACATGCATTGGTGAAATCGGCACTAGATCACTCTCAGAAAGAGGTATGACTGCCAAAATCGTTCTTCTTAATTGTGATTTCAACGGTAGATAGTAAAAAAAAACGGTTAGTAGTAAGAGGCAAACAGCAGTTATTTGACGTTATTCTCTTAGAAATCAAGTCTGGTAGCCCGCAGAGGCCGTAGGAGTATTGGTAGGCGTTGTAATTTGCTGAGTACCTAGAACCAACCTACATAATATTGCTTTTACAATATTTACTTACTAAGTGACGTACAAAATCGCTCGTCGTGTAGCGAAGATTATGACAAATCCCATACATTTTATTTTCGAACTTCGTGTGAATTCGAAGTGATAATATTTAGCATCTTGAATAAAAGCCCCGAGTTCTTTTATATTTTCAGTCAACTCCGGTCTGAATACTTTGCTATACATTTCCAGCCTTACACCACATAAGACTTAAACAATAAACATAGATTAAATATTAACTATGGAAAATCTTTCAATATTACTAAGGTATCCATCCGTCCGGGATTCCCCGGATTTGTCCTACTTTAGAGGGCGCCCGGATTGGACGGCTGATATCCGAATTTAGATTTTTTTAGTATTGAGATTTTTTGGAATTTGGTGAGGCGTATATTAGTAGTTAGTTAATTGTTTAGTTAGCTTAGTTTTGGGCTCCAGAGTCCGGACTTTGAGGCGTTATGTCCTAGTTTTTTAATTTTGAAGATGGCAACCCTAGGTATTACTATACAATGAAAAACCCATCATGACACATCTTAACTGTGATGACATGAACATGAAAGTTTATTGTTGCGGATATTATGATGAACAGGCAATTAATTATTACACAATGAAACTATGAACAAGTTTCATTACAATTCATTATTCAATTAAAGGACATCTGTTGCATTGTCCATGATTTGAGCACATGATGCAATATTGTTCAGTTTCATTCATTAATTTAATAAAACATGTTTTTTTTTAATGTTTGTTCGCGGATAACTTCGTCGTTTATGAACAGATTTTAAATATTATTTCTGTGTTGTGTAGGGTATAATTCCAATTTGGTCCCATTGTTACCAAAATGGTGACCTGATGATGGGATCCATGAGGAATCGAGGGAACTCCTCAAAATTTATAGGGAAACACATATCGATTTTGATTTTTTCTGAAGTAGCATATGTTACCAAATAGTAAGGTATTTGCTTTTTAGTGTACCTTTTGAAGTCGGTTTTTTTTGTTTAAAATTATATATCAAAATATCTAGGAAATCCAATATGCGACTCAGTACGGTGAAATGTAATTATTTAAATACACATTGAAATGTATGAAAGTCACTAAGATTTGTTTTTGTTTTTTTTTTTCTTTTCATTACAATTTGATTGTTTTTGCTATCGAAATAGTTGTAAGACTTTTAATTCATCGTGTGTTATGTGTTTAAATCGACAAATAATAAAAAAAACTGTATTTAATTAGAAACTGTGTCTATTTTTTAGCTTGATAACCCAAAAAGTGTAAAGTATTTAAAAAAGCAGTTTTTTGCTCTTAACTTAAAAAGTAAAGGATATCGGACTATAGTTCCCATACTAGAAAATGATCGCATAGACCGACCCTATCCATCTGCAAAATGCCTACACACATCCCCAAAACACCCTGTATAGTATAATATACCTACAAGTATATATATACGTTATAAAAATAGTATGATAAACCTTAGCGATGGATTTAGAAACAATTATCTTTAACTTTAATCAATATTATTTCAATTCCAAAAACTAACTTAATCAAATTTACCTTCATACTGAAACGCTGATTAAAGTTAGGAGATCTCCTATTTAGTTTGTCCCTGTTGGCTGCTTGGCCTGACTGACAAGGATAGCATATAAGTCAGGTAATTGAGTCAGGGCGTGTTTCACCAAGCAATGTTAAAGTAAATCCTTCGTTAAATATCATGTTGTTCCTCTAGTAATTCCTATCAATGAATGAGAAGAGAGTAATTTAACAAGCCGTTAACACTAACATGCGTTGGTGAAATCGGAAATATATTTTTAAATATAAGAAGTGACCTAACAGAGGACCATAGAGGTGAGCAGACAGTCCACTACGGTCGTAGCGTAAACTCAATTATATAGAGTAATCAGGAGGCAGGCGTCGGTCAACACTGTTGAGGAGCAAACAGATCGGTAATTATAATAGCTCCCCTAACCGATTTCGATGAAACCAGGCCAGCTACGCAGGAGTTATTTTTTAGTGCCCAAGTGTGTGCACAATACACAGAACTTTCAATGTTTCTGGGTATAGTATAAAAGTATTAAATATATTTCTGTTGTCTGGTACCTGTAACACAAGTTCTTCGGATACTTAGCACGGGACCAGATTGACGTGGTGTGAAGCGTCAAATAGATATTATTATTATTAATTGAGCATTATACATAATGCCCGGTCATTATGAAGTATTTCCAATTTGAGGAATTTTAACCAGCCTTGTAGTAGGGGAGCCCATAATGCAAAACGTGTAGTTACTCGAGCGTTGCGGAGACCTAGTAGGTTTTAGTGATAAGATATTAGGTAGAAAAAAACATATGATAGTTTTTTTATTTTATTAGTGGAATGAGCGGAAACAGCCCTATTTAAACTAAATTTAACAAAATTGTGATGAAATAGTATTTTAATATAGTTTATTTATCGTTAGAATCGACAAGACTGACAAGAGTATTACGCTGAGTCCAATATAAAACATTTGAGAAACTCAATTATTTAAAAATATTGAGTTACTTTTTAAATTTTACATAAGTCCCTATGAGCTTACCTGACTTTTAAATCATCAGTGCTTTCGGTTGGAGCTTCTTTGATACCTACTTAACATCTCCAAGCTTATTCTGACGTATCGAATAAAATTTTTGATACCTTTTAAAAGTTTTTTTTAACCCCGCCAATTAAAATTAAAATCATGCCTAGATTACCAGAAGCATGTGGGACACATACTATCTTAATCTGACGCGCTCGAGTTACTACAAAAACCCCCTCTTCGGCTCCCCTACTATTGTAAGTGCGAGCTTAATGTAATTATAAAATATCTGTCCCTTCCTTTCTCTCTGATAATGTTCGACGAGCGTAAACGCCCGAAATTACAATCGTTTCAGCTATCACATCCACATTCCACACGCTTGGCAGGCTGATTGGCAAGCGCACTTTATAGACAACAGTACCTATAACATTGATTTCATAAACATAATATTAATATGAGTTCAATTACTTACCTAATATAAAATTATATAAATTAATGAAAGGTTAAATTATTAGATATCTATCAGAAATAATAATAAACTGTGCAATTCAAGTAAGTCTTATACAATAACAGCTTTGCTGTACCCACTACTAAACTCCTACTACCTAATACCTACTATGTAGGTGTTTGAAATTCATCATATTGCATTTAGTAATGCGCCAGCGCATACAATAGTGCTGACGTCATCGGCAATAACGTTAATCATCATCATGATCAACGATTAATACTACCTACCAGGGGCCGGATTCAGTATCAGGTTGACCAAAGGCGTAGGGTTTTCCTCAACATGAGGAAGATAACGTTACTAATTAATTTAATAAGTGATTAATGATTAATTACTTTTTATATTTTATAATTTGATGCTCAATTACCTTCATGTTTCCCTTTTTAACAGTTATTGCCAATTTCACCAACACAATATTATGTTAAAGTTAATCCTTCGATAAGTATCATGTTATCCCTCTCGTATTTCATGTCAATGAATGAGAAGGCATGGTGTTTTAACAAGCCGTTACACTAATAAGCGTTGGTGAAATGAGTCGGTGAACTTGGCCCTTAGCTTGCCAGTTTTCTTAACAGTTTGTTTCTTAAGTAAATTGTCTGAAATGATTAACTTGAACTGCTAGAAATCCGCAATTTAAATACCTAATTAGTTATTAATATTACCACCACATCTATTTGCTTCCGTGCTAGGTAACCTAAGAACCCGCGAGTACTGACGCGCTCAGCCACTGTGCTACAGAGGTCGTAATATATCGAAACGAAGTACCAGGATACCATAAGTCATGAGAAAATAGAAGTTGCGTCTTAACGGCGTCATACAAGAGTCGTCCCATTGTTGGAGTTTTTGTGCCCCCACAGGGCGATGCGTATATTGTGTTATTGTGATGGACCCTTTTGTCCCTTGTCCCTAATTCCTGTTTTATTATTTTTATTTATTTTGAGGTACCGAGAGCTGCCTGAGTTATTACTAATATTCAACTGCCATATCTATTGTCACTGTCATCATTATAAGAGGAATAAATTATGTGAACACTATCTGCTTTCTAAAGTCCAAAGGTTTCTATGGTAATCGATCAAAGATCTGACTGTATTCCAACACATTGTAAACAGCATTCCGTTATAATAGCAATTTTAATATTGAAATTCAGATTTGATGTAATGAAACACTAATTATAGAAATAGGTATTTATTAATTCCAATCTATGTACACATTCACTTTTTCATTCTGAACTAATAATATAATATGTACCTATAATATAATTATATCTTCACCTTAGTAAGCCTTGTAAAATTAAAAATCTAAATCCTCCATTCGCAAAAAATGTCTAAAATGATACTCAAAGTTTTAAAGCTGCATTTAACGCGATTAAAGTACTACTTAAGGCAATTCCGAATTATCTATCTTTCAAGATCAGCTGTTAGTCCAATATTCCAGTTTAGTCGAATGTGAAGAAAACCTTAGCACTTAAACCGAAGTAAGGTAACACTATTGCTGGCAACTCGCCAGGGAGTGC
Organism: Celastrina argiolus; assembly: GCA_905187575.2. Classification (NCBI taxonomy): domain Eukaryota; kingdom Metazoa; phylum Arthropoda; class Insecta; order Lepidoptera; family Lycaenidae; genus Celastrina; species Celastrina argiolus. The sequence goes on from LR994585.1 coordinate 17,788,438, forward strand.
CACTTCAATTGAAATTGAAAAACGACTGGTTTGAGTTCATTGATGTTATTATTTAATTGTATTTCCCGTATTCGTAAATATTAGTAAGTTTATTAGGTTGTGTTACATGTTCGATTTCCCCCCTTTTGCAAATTTAGGAATAAATTCATTCTAATAATGATTTTATTAGATTTCGAAGCTTATAATATACTAGCTGTTCCCGCGACTTCTATCTCGTGGTTCTTGAGCAACTTAAACCATTTATGCAGTAACGAAAGTCTCCCCGTTTTTGCAACATTTCGCGACACTTCGCTCCTATTGGTCGCAGCGTAATGTTATATAGCCTAAAGCCTTCCTATATAAATGGACTATCCAACAAAAAAAGAATTTTTCTAATTGGACTAGTAGTTCCTGAGATTACCGCGTTTAAACAAACAAACAAACTCTTCCGCTTTATAATATTAGTATAGATTTGTTAAAATACGTCAAAGGTGTTATTATTAAAAATTAATAGTTAATGGAATCAGGCGTTACTTTGCGGAAATTTACAGCATAAATATTAAATATATTATTTAGCAATATCCCGCGAAAAATGATAACCACAAGTTTTGGGGTCTTTCGCAAACCGACGTGTACAGTAATATACTACGTTTAAGTTGTTGCCAGCTTAATTAACCGACTTCCAAAAAAAGGAGGTTCTAAATTCCTATTTTTTTATTTTTATGTATGTACACCGATTACTCTGAGGTTAATGATCCGATTTGCGTGATTCTTTTTTTATTCGACGCAGAATCGCTGCTATTTGGTCCCATAAAAATTTTACATAGTTTGGCGCTGTAGTTTTTATTTTATGAACATATTTCACCAAATTTGTAACGAATCAACACTTGTCGGTACATTTTTATGTCGATGATTTATGTATGTAGTTTTAAAACGAGTTTTTATAAGATTTCAAAATAGTCCGCGTTACGCCACACCATACAAATAGCCGTCCAAGGTCACTGGCTTTATACAGAGCCTTAAAAGTATGTAGGTACCGTTCTATCATAAAAAAGTTTCTCTCAAATAACCTTTTAAATGATAAAGTGTAAAAGTTGAACTAAGTGTAACATACACGCTGAGCACGCTCGCGTCATTAGTTAGCTCTAAGTGTAACTAATAACTTGCACCTTTGAACCGTTGTTAACTGTAGAGTAGAGTCAGCAAAAAAACGATGCAATTATTATTGCTGAGGCTGTTTTAATTATAATATAGGACATATTATAATTAAAACAGCATATATAATATAGGACATAATTATGTTATAATATAGGTGGTAGGCAATAGTAGGCATCATGTAGGACAATTCTATAAGTGTTAATTTAATAACCTATATGGAAATGAAAAGATTTGATTTGAATAACATCTATCGCCTCCGCGGTCTAGTGGTTCAGAACTTCGCTCACGGAGGTCGTAGGTTCCCGCGTTGGAACAACAAAAAATTGTTTTGGAGTTTGGTTAGGACAATGCAGGCTGATTACCTGATTGTCTGACAAGAAATGATCAATGCGTCGGATGGACGCCAGTCGTGTCGGTTATCCGTCTCACTGGGCTACGAGAGTGAAGGAAGAGAAATTGCTTCTGTGTATTTCGCACACACATAGGCACTATAAAATAACTCCTGCGTAGCTGACCTGGTTTCAACGAAACCGACCACCGTTACCGAAATCGGTGTAGGTGGCAACTGGCATTATCATTATCTGTGGATGCTTTACACCACGTCAATCTGTCCTCTGTAGCGCTGTGGTTGAGCACATTGGTTGTCAATATGGAGGTTCCAATCCCGCCTTTTAAAAGTGTAAAATATGTTTCCGTTGTCTGGTACCTGTAACACAAGTTCTTCGGACACTTAGCACGGGGCCAGATTGACGTTGTGTGAAGCGTACATAGATATTATTATATTAATTAGCGCTTAAGTATTCGGCTGTAGGTCGATTTTAACTTGACTACGGTGAAACCATGGAATTAATACGTGGAATTTTGTCATGTTAGTTGATCATTTAAATAGCTTTCGTGAAACGGGCGATAAGAGACAGCTGCAAAAAATATCTTGTGTCTCAGAGATCTTATAAGTTATAACCACACAGTTACAAAAGTAAAAGAACCGTCAACAATGACTTAGTTACGCCGAAAGATAAATATTAAACGATAAATCATATCCAACACGTGTAACACAGATGTTAACAGACGTTGAAACTGATAAATACTAGTGACAAATATCACAAATAACAGATCATTATTTGTACGGAAAAATAATGAGACAAAAAATATGTTAACACGTTCAATTACAAAAAGTGTTGATAAAATGCTCCTGTCAAATGTTGAAGCTAAATTAATTATGGAGGTCTGTTTGCGTAGTTATGGTCCAATAATATTGTTTTCGTAAGAAATGTAAAAAGTGTAGCCTATGTTACCCTTAATCCAAACAGAAATATTTGAAAGTTCTTGTATCATACATGCTATATCAGCTTAAAAAAACATTAATTGTAAGTACATTATAAAATAATTATTTTATTTTTTTTAGTTGGTGCCTGGTAATGAATAATGCAGTAAGTTAGAAAAGGCGGTTTCGACAAAATGACACTTAAAGCTTTGCCTTTAAGTGCCATTTTCCCAAAAACCGCCTTTACTGCTCTATTAATTACCAGAGCAGAATATTAGTAGGATGGTAGGATTGGTTCGTAGACTTATCATGTGTTGTGTCTGTACCGGGTACTAATAAGCGATGTCACTCGATACAGGAAACAGTCCCTCCGCGTCCCATCTCGCAATTTATTAAGAGACCATTTAATTTTCCCCTATTAGGGGTCCCCCATATCAAAATTTGATGGCGATTTACCAATTTGCATGCGGGAAATACGCTGATGGCTCTCCGACTCAATTAAAATTGCTATTTTAATTAGGAGTTTTAATTGTCACTGCCTTGCTGGGTTGGCTTTTCAAAATATACATACCTGTATGGTCTATTATTTATTTTATTATTATTAGGGGAGCCCAGAATGCTAAATGTTTAGTTACTTTAGTTACTCGACCGTTTTGGAGACCTAGTATGTTTTGGTGCAGGGATGTTAGGGAGCTCCGTAACCGTAACCGGAACTATCGGATATCCGGTATAAAATATTATCTAGTAATAATAAACTAAATACTTTTTTCCACTTTATTAGTTTTTTTACAAGTTCAATAACATATAAAATATTATCCGTAACCGAACCCGAAATAAAAGTTTTGTTACTGTAAAATGTACCCTAAAATTTAATATCTGTAACCGAAATTATCCGAAACAAACGGATAATCCGAAATAATTTAAATCCATATCCGTATCCGTATCCGAAATGTCATATCCATTTCATCCCTGTTTTCGTTCTTAGATGATAGGAGGAAACAAAAACATATGAAAGTTTTTTTTATTTGGTGGAGGAATGAGCGGAAACAGTCTTAAATAGGGTAAGCTCATAGATACTTAAATAGGTATAAAAGATTTAATGAAAAGCACTCAATTTAAATAATAGGGTTTCTCAAATATTTGACTTCGATTCAGCGTGATACTCTTGTCAATCTTGTCGAATTTAAATATAAATAGCAAACATTGGTACTCATGTGATACTCTTGTCAATCTTGTCGAATTTAAATATAAATACGAGTAGCATATAATATATTGGTACTCATATCAATTTATTTTTTTAAAAGTTTTAATAAGGCTGTTTTCGATCATTCCACCACTAAATTAAAAATCATATGTTTTTTCCCCCTATCATCTAGTCACCAAAACCTATTAGGTCTCCACAACGCTCGAGTTAGTACACGTTTAGCATTCTGGTGATTCTGGGCCCCCCACTCCTATGTAGCAGCTGCTTAGTTGGTACAAGTAATAGTTAGCAATTAGTTCAGTTCAACTCGCAGCAAACTGCGCGCATCCGTCTTGTTTTGTTTACAAGAAGACTTCAACTACAGGCTGATTGTAATATACTGGTATAGAATGTGTTCGTTTTGACTGAAAACGTTTATTTCTCAGAGTGTCTGAAAGTGAGAGTAAAATAAGTGGAGTTTTAAGCTATGTTTTAGGTAAAGAAACTTGAGCTATGTTTAAGGTAGCTATGTTATAGCAAATGCCTCCCACACCGGTGGTTTTCATTTATGTGTCGATAGCCGGTTTCATTGAAACCAGGCAAACGCAGGAGTTATTTTATAGTGCCCAAGTGCGTGCGCAATACACAGAAGCTCTCTCTCTTCCTTCACTCTTGTAGCCCAGTGGGACGGATAACCGACGCGACTGGCGAGAGATGCAGGACCGACTTTTTACATGCCAAAATGTAGTAGGTAGTATGTAGTAGCTGACACCAACGCTACCTACCGGGTCCAATTATGAATGTAAACCATCCTAGAATCCACTTGAACACTTACAAAATCATTCAAATCGGTTCAGCCATTTGGAAGGAGTACAGTTGTCAGAACACGTATTATGTAAAGATAGTTCTTAAATTAAATTTAAGAAACGTCAAGTTTTCAAGTTTACATACGAGACTTGTGTTTCTCGTTTAAACGTCACGCGCTGCGGAAGTGTGCCCCAAATTCAAAACCGAACGCTCCCCTTTGTGTAGAAATAAATATTCACAGAAGAAATTTCCCGTTTGTATGTTCACAGTTCAGGTTTGGGGCGTCACGACAAATTTTAGCATGTAAATAAAATTAAAAAAGCCTTTTATTTCTTATTTTATTGCATTGAAATAGCGCCCATAGTGCTAAACTGTGGTAACTGATTCGATGCCAAACACGTATTTTAGTTAACACATAGTTAACTTCCGCAACTCGGCGGGGTTTGAACCCGCGACCTCTCGCTCGAGTATCATCGCGCTCAACCACTGCGCTACGGAGGTCGTCGAATGGGGGTATAAGAAGCCCACGCCACTGTAGTGAAGACATGGGCCCCGTGGCAATTTCGGACGGTGCCTCCGCCGCCGAGGATCTAAATCGGCGTCCCGAACGATTCCAGTGACGTTTCGTTCTCTATATGTATAAAAAAGCATATAGGGAAACCTCCTCCTTTTTTGGATGTCGGTTAATAATGCTGACTATTCCGTCCCCGACCGTGTATTTAAGTAGGGGAGCCGAGGGGGGGATTTTTGTAGTAACTCGAGCGCGTCAGATTAAGATAGTATAATATGTGTCATACATGCCTCGGGTAATCTAGGCATGATTTCTTAAAATGTTTTTTTATAACACCACCAAGGTGTTATAAAAAGTTAAAAAAATATCAAAAAAAAGCGATGCGCCAGATTAAGGTTGGAGATGTTACTTGTATATTATGTCCATGAAGCTCCTACAGAAAGTACTGACGATTTGAAAATCGGCTAAGCTTTCGGACTTATGTAAAAGTTAAAAAGTAAATAACTTTATTTTAATACCTAATTGAGTATTCTCATATATTTTATATTCGACTCAGCCTGATACTATTGTCAATCTAACAATTTCATATCAATTTGGTTTTTTCAAAGTTTAAATAAAGCAAAGTTTCTAAATAAAAAAAAAACTGACATATGTTTTTACCTCCTATCACCTAGTCACTAAAACCTACTAGGTCTCTTCGCTCGAGTAACTACACGCTTAGCATTTTGGGCTCCCCTACCATTTCTATTACGTGAACGGGACTACTTAAATAGCAGTCGCAAATCTCCACAGTTCGTATGAACGATCAATTGTCCAAACGAGATACATTCATAACCCAATGTAACCTAGGCTTAAACCGTTGACTAACGTGGTAATGTATTCGAGCCGAGTAATGAGGACAACTAACCTTAATTCCCGGTACGTGGCATTGAGATGATTTAGCGCCCGGCGGGAGCACTTGTGACGTCACGAGTGTCAGGTGACGTCACAGCTGTGCGATGACGTACACCTGTCAGATGACATGCGTAGCGTACGTCGACTAGACCCATAATAATAGCTCCCGTCACCGATTTCGGTGTCGGTAGCCGATTTCAATGAAACCAGGCCAGCTACGCAGGAGCTATTTTATATTGCCCAACTGTGTGCGCAATACGCAAAGACACTCTTCCTTTTACTCTCAAACCCCAGTGGGTACGGTAAACCGACACGACTGGCGAGAGAACAGGCGCAGGACCGGATTTTCACATACCCATTTGACGCATTGTTCTTAAATCTTACCAGACTTGATTCTAATGTCTGAACCTGAGTCCCAGCGGTGGAGATATGAGAAATAGGTGATGATGATGACGAACCACTCATACATGATTCTAAGGCCTGTGTTCCAGCAATGAAGACATGAAAAATCGGTTATGATGGTAGTGATTCACATGTACTTGATTCTAAAGCTTGAGTGCCAACAATGAAGACATGAGAAATCGGTGATGATGATTATGATTGACACAGACATGATTCTAAGGCCTGAGTCCCAGCGGTGATGACATAAAAAGTCGATGATGATGGTTGGTATTTAAAGCAATTGATAAGTAATCATAACAAGTAATTGTCAAGGATTAGTGATCGAGCAAAACTAGTCGAGAATGTGAGATGAGACTTCTCTAATTTATAGCTCGGTTCGCGAGGAATACTAATTTCAATATTAATATGTATGCATCGTGCACTGTAATTTAATCATTTGATATGTGCGTTGACGTACCATAGTGTGTGGACGTCGCAAATTATACAATCGAAAGTGAAACAAAGCAAATGACAGATGTTCTCTGTTCGTATAAGACTGAACTCACATTATAACTGCGTTAATGCGAGTTGCTTGATTGTTTTTGGTATGACACATTCGAGTACACTATTAGGCACTATATTTACTTAATACCAATTTGTACTTTTAATGCAAATTATATGAAAGTGAAAATGATGGACGTACAGAAAATACCCGTAAGGCTGAACTCGCACTCATGCTGTTAAAATGTTTGATTGTATGGAATGACGCATTCGGGTAGACTATTAGGCACTTTGTTTACTTAATACATATTTGTACTTTGATAAGGGCAATATGGAAATGAATATTATGCTATAGGTGACAATCATAACGCTTCGACTCAGCGCTAATTTGAGTTAAGCAGAGAACGAACATAAAATCATTAAAACAGTTCATACGGGTATTTGACTTGTGTAATTTTGTAGGTTTCATTTACATCTATTCATAGACTTACATCTAAATTAGTACTCCAGTTAATTCGAATAAGTTCCAAGGTCAATGTAGTAATTCGTCGAATGAAAATAGTCAATATTATTCGATCTATAGTAAATTCATGTGACTGATTTCTTACTGTCGTCGTTTCAACTATGTTGTTCACCGCTGGACATAAATTATTTAAATAAAGACAATACTAAGGGACAAAGAAGGCACAGCGAAAATAATCATATTAAACAATAAAACAAAAAAATATGAAAAACTTAACCTAAAACAAATGTAAAAAAAAAAACAAAATTTCATGTGGTGTAGTTGCCTATACTCGCCGCGCTTAGCAAGCGCATGTTTCAGATTAATATAATATAATGTCATGATACAAACAATACATTTTTTTCCCAATACTAGATGTGTTTGTTTGATCAAAAAAATTATACAGAAACGGACGAATGCGACGTCTCTAATCTGGTATGTCAATGGACGTGCGAGTAATCCGAGTATGTGCTATCTACGCGTTTAACAAAAACAACCGCCATTTTACCATAAAACAATGTGACCTCTTTAAAGGTACCCACTGAAATTCTAGGATTGTCTAGGGAAGACAAGTCAAGGTCGATTACAAAAAATGCTCTACGCGTCATTCTCTTCACACTATATTCGGCTGAATATATGAACGATGAATCATTCTGTATAGTACATTACACTTGGCGTTAGTTGTGATGTTTCGGAACTAATGAGCCCTGTTCTTTGAAATTCTACGGTCTCACAGAAAACCCTTGTGAAATAGCGGTGTGTGTAACCTGCAACCACAGGCTATGAAGCCTAAACTTTGGAAGACTTATAGCTCCTGTGTTCTCTGCATTGGTCGCCTACCATGAGGTGAACGATCTGCTCGTTGTTCTATCAACATGTAGGTCAGCTGAAAGAAACATACTGCGTCGCACATATATTGTAATTGGGTACTATTGTTTATTGTAATCCAAAACGGGTGCTAGCATGCGAGTCAGCAAATTACAATGCAAGAAAATAAGTTTTTTTTATAAAACTGCCATATGAGCATACTAGCTGTGCCCGCGATTTCGTTCGCGTGGTTTTTGAGTGACCGTTTATGCAGCGCACGCAACGAAAGTCCCTAAATGTGAATAATTTTCCCCGTTTTTGCAACATTTCTGACTGACGCTTCGCTCCTATTGGTCGCAGCGTAATGTTATATAGCCTAAAGCCTTCCTCTATAAATTGACTATCCAACAAAAAAAAGAATTTTTCAAATCGAACCAGTAGATTAGCGCGTTTAAACAAACAAACTCTTCCGCTTTATAATATCAGTATAGAAGTATAGATAGTATAGATTGATGACCTAGTGAGCGAGTATACCAAGGGGTAAGAGAAGCTAGGAATGGATTTACAGGAACCCAATCTGATATTTAAATAATAATAATAATGTAACCATGTCGTATCTGGCAGACGCCATAATCCTCGCTCAGAATCATTTCTTTTAACCATTCCCTGCAATAGTCCTACACTAACCGGTGGGTCTCCGTGGACGCGCTCCCATGGCGCGTACAGGGAAAGTCGCCAGCTAGTGTCAAATTACCTTAAAATTAAAATTGTGTAACGGGGCCTCTACGTGTTGGCTTCGAAGTTATTTTATAGTGGCCAAGTATATGCGTAATACACAAAGACTCTCTTTCTTCCTTTTACTCTCATAACCCAGTGGGACGGTAAACCGACACGACTGGCGAGAGAACAGGCGCAGGACCGACTTTTTACATACCCATCCGATGCATGGATCATCATTCTTGTCAGACAATCAGATGATCAGCCTGCATTGTCCTAACTCCTAACCAAACTTGAAAACAACATTATATTTTGTTGTTCCAACGCGGGAATCGAACCCACGACCTCCGGGTCGAAAGCGAAGCTCTAAATCACTAAACCACGGAGGCGATGACATACACTCCATGACATATAAGGCTCATAAGGGGTAATAAGTAGTAATAACATACAACAAGCCTTCTTGAAATTTCGATGCTTGAGCCGCCACATTCGCGAAGAAGAACTGCTATTTGTATGGCGTAACGGCAAATTAAATAAAACTATTAATGAAATTACGACCTCTGTAGCGCAATTGGCGCGTTCGTATTTGAATCCTTCGCGGGTTCGAATCCTGCCGAAAGAACAAATTAAATCCATCAGTAGGTACGGAACAAAAACGGAGTGTCCTTACTCCTTGTATGTTTTGCACACACTTAGTCTATATAAAACTGCATTGGAAATTGGAAACGGCTATTGGCTATATAATATATATTATGCTTTATATATATTAACAGCCTTGCGCATATGGTACACAGGATAGTTTAGAATTTCTATCTTATTTCACTATCATGACCTGGGGCCTTACTATCCAAACTGATTCGATCGTGCCGCGTACTCCCGAATAAATTGACGTTTCTTTATTTTGTTTCTCAGTCGATTGATATGGTGGTGACTAGAGAAAGTTATATCTAACGATTTTTTTAAACTGGTTAGCTTCAAAGTAATCCAAATAAAATACCAGAAGCCGTTGAGATCGAACTGATTTCATTCTGGATTGTTTCGGGAGGAAGCCTGCTGTTTCAGGACTCCTGCACCGTAGCCTATCTAAAGGATACGCCCCACATAGGCTACATTAGGGCTAATTACTCTGTATCGCTCATTTGTCAGGCTAACGACCGGAGCACGCCTGCGGGTGACGGCGAGGAGCGGGGCATCACCAATTAGTATCAGCAGGTCATGGGTACGGACAGGATTGTCAGGGGAATGTATACATGTTCGTTCAATATGAAGGTACTTGGTTGTGATTGAAAACATGAATGGACGAAGGTGATATGCAAAATTATGATTTTGAGAAAATTTTGTTTAAACTGTCACTTAAACATTTTAGAATACGTCGTGAAGTACTAATTACATTCATCTAAAGACAGTCTTTAGAATCAATGTACTTAATACGTTACAAAGTGACTGTTTAACGCAAATTCTCTGGGTAATTTTTCTTTGCGACATATCACTTTCATCGATTTATGTCTTCAATTGTCAGTGCCTATGTCTGGTGATGCTAAAATGTTTACAATATATTTAAAGGAAAACTTACAGTTAGCACAGGTTAAGTCCCGATTTCACCAAAGCATGTTAATGTTAACGGCTTGTTAAATTACCATGCCTTCTCATTCGTTGATAGGAATTACGAGAGGAACAACATGATATTTAACGAAGGATTAACTTGAACATTGCGTGGTGAAACACCCCCTTAACATCTTAGATTACGAAGATTTAGGTATTAATTTTTTGTCTTTGTCGGATCTTGGTGATTTCTGAACCGCCGGCTGATTACGTAAACGAAGAAACAAATTATGGCCAATCACATGTTTTCACGAATATTTTTTTTGTAAAATTCATAATATTTTCTGAACATCGCTTTTTATACCTCGACTTAGCATTACATGGATCTCACAACTTTTTACGGCAAAAGAACTAAGTAGCGAGACTTGGCACTTTTTACAAGTTATGTTTTTGACGGGATCATATTCTATACTAATACTTAATATTATAATAAAGCGGAAGAGTTTGTTTGTTTGTTTGTTTGTTTAAACGCGCTAATCTCAGGAACTACTGGTCCGATTTGAAAAAAATATTTTTTTGTTGGATGGAATTACAAAAAAAAAAAAAAAAATTCAAAAAAAAAAATATAATGAAAAAAATTCATTTCTAGAATCAATCAAGGTCCTATAATCCTATACCAAAGTTATAGTGACTGCTCTTTTTACACCCTGTATATATAAATATGTGCAAGTATTATTACTGTATGTGCAAGTATTATCTATACTCTAATATTATAAAGCGGAAGAGTTTGTTTGTTTGTTTGTTTGTTTAAACGCGCTAATCTCTGGAACTACTGGTCCGATTTGAAAAAATATTTTTTTTGTTGGTTAGTCCATTTATAGAGGAAGGCTTTAGGCTATATAACATTACGCTGCGACCAATAGGAGCGAAGCGTCAGTGAGAAATGTTGCAAATACGGGAAAAATTCACATTTGAGGACTTTCGTTGCGTGCGCTGCATAAGGGCGTTTCTCTGCTATTTGGAAATTCATCCATACAAGACTGTCCTAAGCAAATTTTTACTAAATGTTGAGAATATGAGTTGATAAAATGAAGGGTATTTATAAATTAAATATATATCTTCGAAAAGCTTACACATTTTCATCTCAGTTTTTGAGTTATTGAAGATTTTATGAAAAATCGTGACAGGGGACTGTTGTAATCAACCAGGGGAATGTTTTTAAGAACAAAAACAGATATTTTTGTTTATTAAAGTAATCAAAGTCTTAATTTTTAATGTCTTCCTTAAATTAGGTATTTTGCAGAATATTTCAAAAACATTAAAACAAATTTTACTTATTATAATCACTTTTCTTAAGACTAATAACATTCGTGTTAAACTTAATAAAATCAGCTTCTTAGTTTAACTGTATTTTGAGGCTCTAATTGACACTAAAATCAGTATTTATTATTATAAAACAAAATGTAAACAAAGGAACATTATACTTCTGGTAAATAATTATCACAACCAATATTTTAGTTTGACATAATACTTGGAATCATTTATACTTTTGAAGTAACTAAAATATTTTTTTACACATTAATTCTACAACATCTTACAAAAAAATTATCAGTCCATAGAATAGAATAGAATAGAATAGAATATATTTATTGCAAGAATGTAGTATTACAAAGATCTTTACAATTAAAACATGTTCTCGTACATCCTGCCATACAGATGGCGTGCAATTGCAAAAGACAATAATTATTAATAGTTTTAACATTTTTACATAAATATAAATAGTTATAGTTATTTTGTTACTTAAAATTGACAATATATTATGTGTATTTTAGCATTAAAATTAATAAAATTACATTCATAACAATAATACAATTTAAGACATGCACAAATTATTACATTGATAAAAATAATTGAATAACATTACATTACATTGGCTCTGTGTGAGACATGTATTCGTTTAAGCAATAAAAACAGTGTTTTAGTAACCATTTAGATATCTCTCTTTTAAAGGATGTTGATGGTAGTTCTTTAAATCGATTGGGCAGCTTATTATATACTCTGACAGCATTTACGTAAACATTTCGCTTGAATATTTCATATCTACATTGAGGTAAATAAAGTTTAAATTTATTTCGTGGAGTAACATTTCTATTAATTACGTCAGAGTTTAATAAGAATAGTTTAGGATTTGTTTTCACAAAAGTACAGATGTCTCTGATGTACATACAAATTAACGGTAAAGTCTGAGATTTATTAAACAGTGGTTTACAACTATCCAACGACCAGGTACCATAAACCGCTCTGAGGCATTTCTTTTGAACACGAAAAGCTTTACTAAAGTCCACGGAATTGCCCCATAGTATAAGACCGTAAGATAGCGTTGAGGCCACATACCCGTGGTAAGCATTTAGTGCAGCTTCAGTAGATACCGTCAAACGTAATTTTTTAATAGCATATACAAATTTGTCAAGCTTATTACATATGTATTCCACGTGCGATTTCCAATCACAATGTTTGTCCACTGTTAAACCTAAGAATTTAGTAGAGTGAACTTCTTCAATTTTAGTATCGCCGTAACAAATGTCAAGATCAATAGTTTCCTGTCTAGGATTTTTGAATTGTATCATTTTCGTCTTACTTAAGTTTATTTTTAGATTATTATTGTGAAGCCATTTAAGAATTTTGTCAAGATTTATATTTATTTCATTTTGGTACGTTTTTTTATCTTTACATGTAATTATTAAAGTAGTATCATCAGCGAATAATATACTTTTATGACTAGTGACCTTAGGTAGGTCGTTTATATATAATAGGAATAAAAAAGGTCCTAATATACTTCCTTGTGGGACTCCATATTTATTTATCTGAAAAAGAGATCTACTTATTATTTTAAAACCTTTTTCAATCTTAGCGATCTCTACACATTGAGCTCGGTTACTAAGATAACTATTAATCCATTCGTATGCTTTTCCGCGAATACCGTATATTTCTAACTTGTGAAGCAATAGCTTATGGTCAACAAAGTCAAACGCCTTGGTCATATCTAAAAAGATAGCCGCTGCAGGTAACTTATTGTTAATGGCTTCTGTAACATATTTTATTAGATCGAAGCATGCTAGTGTCGTGTTACTGTTCTTTTTAAAACCAAATTGCTCAGCTTTCAAAACTCCGCTACCAGTGATGAAATTATAAAGTCTCTTTAGCATGACTTTTTCAAATATTTTAGACAAGACCGGTATTAATGCTATCGGTCGATAGTTATTCATATCATAACTATCTCCTTTTTTAAATAACGGTTTTATGATAGATTTTTTTAGAATATCCGGAAAAGTACCCTCTGCGATTGATAAGTTTACTATGTCACTTAACGGCCCAGAAATATATTTAGCACAAGCTTTAATTACATTGGTCTTTAAATTGTCATATCCTACGGAATTTGTGTTGTTAAGATTTTTTATTATATTCATTATTTCATTTTTATCAGTTGGTTTTAGAAAAATTGTATTCTGGTTATTGTAATGTAAAGTCGATTTAATTTCGTCGATATTAAAATTAAAATTATGAGTATTTGTTAAATTAATATAGTAATTATTGAATATTTCACTAATGTCACATGGGTTCGAGTAAGATTGATTATTATGTACAATTGTTTCAATGTCAATATTTTTATTTATGTCACCAATGTTTCTGTTAATAACTTCCCAGACTGCTTTACATTTGTTTTTGTTCTTGTGAATGTAATATTGATTCTGTAGTTGCAATGATTTACGGATACACTTTTTAAGAATTGTGTGGTATTGCTTATATTTTTTATGGTGCAACTTTTTACTCGAAGGATTATATCTGTAGCCAAAGTAAAGTTTCCTTTTTATAACACATGATTTTTTTATTCCTTTCGTCAGCCATGTATTTTTGTTATTTATATTACTTTTTTTAATTATTATCTCGGGAAAACATAGGTTATAGACAAGTTCGAATAATTCATGGAACTTATTAAATGCATCATTTAGGTTAGATTGTTCGTACACTTCTGAAAAACTTAGAGAGGCGATGTGTTTACAAAATATACGTAAATTATTTTTACTATAGTCCCGAGATCGCTCTAGCCAAGAGATTATTTCGTGACCTTTTTTTATTTTAACAGATAGAGTTTGGGCTGTCTCGTGATCTGACAGGCCTAGGTAGAGGATTTCTGTTTTAGCTAATTTTATGTTGCTTGCAAATTGGTCTAGGCAAGCAGTTTTCCTAGTCGGCATTTTGATATGTAGCAACATGTTAAAATTTTTTAGGAGACTATTAAGATTAGAACTGTTGTTATTTGATTTAATAGTGTCAATGTTCCAGTCTCCACAAAGTATTATCTTTTTAGATCTATTAGAAACTTTCAGTAACATTGCCTCTAGTTTCTTAAAAAAAATCGATGGATTACTATTCGGTGTTCTGTATATACAGATTATTATAATTTTATGAAGTGTAAGTTCAATGCCCGCCCCTTCAAAGCTAAAGTCGCATGATAAATCACTAACAATACCGAGAGTTTTGCATTGGATATTATTTTTAACTAGTATACACGAGCCGCCTCGTTTTGTATTTCGAGAATACGAAGCAACTAACTTAAAATTACAGATTTTTAGCAGTTGCTCCATACCTTTTTTAATAAAAGTTTCAGTTAAGCAAATGATATGTACTTCTTTTCCTTGCAGGGTAAGTTCCGATAACGCTACTGTTATTTCATCCGCTTTATTTACAGCACCAGCTATATTCTGGTGGAAGATAATTAGTTCTTTATAGTTATTTATGCCGTCGAAAAAACGTTTTATTTGTAGAATCGCAAGTTAAATTTTCCGTTTCGTGTTTAGAAAAATAATAAGGAATTGTCCCCTTTTTATATAATTGTGCATTCCTATTAATATAATTTAAATTATTATTGTTAACTTTTGGATGTTGGATACTGTTTGGTAACTTATCGCTGTAATTTGCATGTACATTATTCTTAAATAGTGTTTTCTTGTAAGAAAGAAAATCTATTTCTACGTGTAATTTGAAACTCAATAATTTTGTGAAATGTTTTCTTTTACTATAATATTTTTCTGGATTTCTACATTGTATGTAACTGCATTTAGTATAATTTTTAGTAATTAATTTTATATGACTATTTAACATAAATTCATTTAGATAGCGGTTCAATTGTACTTCGACAACAAATACATTGTGATATCTCAATAAATATAACATATTACTTAGATTACATAACATTTTGTATGGATTTTCATCATTAGATCCAAAAGCTAAAACTACTATATCTTCTCTGTTTAGTGTGGCCATCATTTTTTTGCAGGACATCAAAATCTCTTCGCTTTGAGCTGATGTTTTGACCATGCCATATACCTCGTACGTATTGTCATTTTTACGGATTCGATCATAATATATTTGGGAGGCTAGACCTCGAGCGAGTTCGTCATAACATTGCACGTCAAGAAAATATCCTTAAATTAACTTATGTTTCAAAGACTAGTACAGGTATTGAAAAATAATAAAATAATCTTCTCCCTTTTGGAGTTACATTTGGATCTGGTAACTTATATAATATTTGATTAAAATTGATATCAGAAACATAATCTTCGTCCATTCTAAACTTGTGGTGGCGTTCATCATCACAAATTTTCATAAAGGTTACCTTCTTCGTTATTTACTTGATTAACAACAACAGCATAAAGATATTCCGTGTTTCTGACGTTAAACTTGACTAAAACGAAATCACTACTGTTGTATTGCTGTTGACTGATTGCACTAGATCCTGCAGTATTATGAAAATCTGTAGTGAAATTGTCACACAGTTCTGAAAGTTCGGTTTCTGTAATAATGTTAGTATCCGGCGAGATCTGGGATAGCCTGGTATCGTATTCGGATTCTGAGTCTGTGTAAACGTCCTCGACGTGAAGTTTTGTCAGAGAGTAGTTTATAACCCCTAGATTAAAATACTGATACTCTTCTTTACAAAAACAGCTTAAACTCTTCATTATTAGCTTCTTGGTAACTTGCGGCAAACCCAAAGAGCTTTGTGATATTTTACCCTTAACCTGATGTACTTTGAGAGTATCATTGAAACTTGGCGTTTTTCTGAATGTCGTTAGTCATATTAATAATTGCACTATCGTCAATCGTAAACATTGTAATTGCAGGACTTCTTTCTTGCAAAGAATCAACAAAAGATTCCAAACTGTCATTGTCACCTCCTCTAGCAACAATGGTATCTGCAGTTCTGTTACATGTAGCGCCAACACCATCTGCAGCAATCTTACCATGGCCACACTCTGAAAAGTTCCAAGAAAACTTTTGTATATTTGGAACCTCTTGATGATGCCTTGAAGCCAATATATAAAACATAGTCTTGTTCCGATACTATGTGTATGTTTCTTTTTCGGTGGCATTTTGAGATACTACCTACGAATAAGACAATACTGTTTATTTTTACCTATTGTCATAAATGTGCTGTCTGACATCTCAGACTTGATAAAACCAAGACGCAGACTAAACAGACGAGAGCGCGCCACACATTGCGTCTTTTTTGCCTGGTTCGCGCCTTAGTAAACAGTACCCTGTGATAGGAACACAGTCCCCTGTGCTATGAAATGACAGGGGACTGTTAACCAGGGGACTGTCATTTTCACATAAAAGCTTTATGAAACAAATTCAGTTCAAGATATCAAATTAACGAAACGGTTGTGGCTACATACTAGTTAGTTAAATATTTTAAACAAATTATAGTTATTAAAACTCTTAAAATAGTTTAAAAAAGGCTTACCAGTGGACTGTTCGCACTAACAATCGAGAAGCGTGGTCACCCAAAGACACCAATGTAGCACTAAAGAAAATGTCGGCTGCTCGCTTGGCTCCACTACATAACGAACTTCACGCCAAATGCTTTGCATTTCACTGTCTGAATATTTCGCGCCAATAACAAATTTGACTTCAGCGCGGTTTTCACGTTTAAACAGGGGACTGTTTTAATAATTCGAGGACAGCATTCACAAATGGGTATTTTGATAATTTTTTTATTGTAAAAATAGAATTCTGATGTGTATAGATGCTTACTCTTTTCTTTTATGTATTTAGATATTTTTTATTAAGTTATCAATGGCAAAAAAATAGATGTTGGTAACAAGATTAGTAATACTGAAAAAGGGACATACCAGGGGACTGTGTTTTGAGGTGTTTGAAGAAAGTTTATTCAAATATTAAATGATTAAACTGCTAAATAAGATGTGGCGTGCCAAGAATATCTAATACTATGTCATTATAAAAGCAAAAAACTGAAATATATTAAGATTTATTACACAAAATTTGTTTGGGACAGTGATTTTCCATTTAGTAGAGAAATGCCCATAAACGGTTTAAAGCACTCAAAAACCACGCGAACGAAGTCGCAGGGCACAGCTAGTATAATATATATTATGTATAGTTGCGCCCCCACTACTGATTTTATTTTCCTTGTATGTCGCGGTTTCTCGTCACTTGCACCACACTAATTGTCACATAATTAAGGCCATGACTCACCCACTATTTGTGATTTCATTGTGGTGGGCAATTAATTAGTGAAATAATAACTGATTAGTAATTGTTACGGGAAGGTATATAAACGAACTTATGAAATGGCTTAGGATAACGCCGATGACCTTGAATGACTATTTGTATGGCGAGAAAGGGAGAACCGGAGCGTGTTGAAATCGTAGGTATAACTCGTTTTACATCTTTTTAGAAAAAATTTGCAAAAACTAATACGATAACCTCCTGCGTCTTGCCTCTGTTAAAATACAGAAGTACCTAATTTTCACACTCGTGTCACTAGTTTTCTGGGTGTTTGAACACAGAAAATCAGGGGCCTTAGTCTCCAAACTGATTCGATTTTGATTCAGATTCCGCGTACTCTCGAATAAATTGACGTTTGTTTATTTTGATTAAATATCAAAAGCCATTGAGATCGAACTGATTCGATTCTCGATTGTGTCTGGAGTTACCCCACTTGGAGACATATTTTTTTGGTTTTTTAACGTCCACATCTCTTTTGATAATTAATTTATGAACAAAATAAAGCACACCCCTATATCTATATGGAAAAACGGCCGTTGTGTTTCCTCTTAATTATGTTTAAGTTATAGATGGTTATTTAAACGTTACAATACTTATTAGTACCTAATATATATATATATATCTATTAACTAACTATCTTCTCAAAGTAAACTAAAATAAATAAAACAGTAAATAAAATAATATTAGACTAGCTACGAACTATAAACTAAAACAAACAAAAATATAAAAAAAAACTATATGAGTATAGTACTATTAATAATATATAGTAATAATATATAAAGTACTAGTAATAACTTTAAAAACTACAAATAAAAAATAACCCCAAGATCGTCTCCCTCAGGCAGAGTACCCAGAAGGCTCAGAATTTCCTCACTGGATAGCGATGCTTACTCTTTATCTAACTAATTTTTTTATAATAGACGCTTAGGTAATAAACAGCATTTGAAAAATATTATCGTACAGGACGGCAATTCTCAGGCCTCGAATTTAGTTCCGAAGTAGGTATATCCCGTAGTATACTCGCCCGCTCGCACATAAATCTCATTTGCATGAGCGGGACAGACCGATAGTAAAAAGTGAGTTCGAGCCCTGAGAATTAGGGCCCAGGGCCCTAATTCTCAGGCCTCGAACTTAGTTTTTTACCGCGCGTGCGAGCGGGATATACTAATATTCGAGCTTTTTTCCACTGCCCGAGAATCGTGCTCCTGGGCGGCGATTCTCGCTATTAGAACATTTTCCGCATGACATTTTTTCATGATTTTTTCCATTCTACCGAAACGTTCGAGCGGTTTACAAAACACGTAATGCGCATGGTTCTCAGGCAGTGGAAAAAAGTTCACATTCGAATAAAACATCGAAATTCGGAAATTTTAAGAACGAAAAACACTTGTGTATTCTCAGATCTTCACAGTCGAAGTAAATCGTGAAAAAGTCCCCGATATCCAACGAGTGGTAAGGACCGGTAGATGTCCGATCCACATGTACAAATAAATAATTTGGCAGTCTATGTATGTATGTAATATATGTATTGATGTATTTATGTATGTATGTATGTATGTATGTATGTTTGTATGTATGTATGTTTGTATGTATGTATGTAAGTATGTATGCATGTATGTACTATGTATGTATGTCTGTATGTATGTATGTATGTATGTATTGATGTATTTATGTATGTATGTATGTATGCATGTTTGTATGTATGTATGTATGTATGTATGTATGTATGTATGTATGTATGTATGTATGTATGTATGTATGTATGTACATATGTACGTATGTATGTATGTATGTATGTATGTATGTATGTATGTATGTATGTATGTATGTATGTATGTATGTATGTATGTATGTATGTATGTATGTATGTATGTATGTATGTATGTATGTATGTATGTATGTATGTATGTATGTATGTATGTATGTATGTATGTATGTATGTATGTATGTATGTATGTATGTATGTATGTATGTATGTATGTATGTATGTATGTATGTATGTATGTATGTATGTATGTATGTATGTATGTATGTATGTATGTATGTATGTATGTATGTATGTATGTATGTATGTATGTATGTATGTATGTATGTATGTATGTATGTATGTATGTATGTATGTATGTATGTATGTATGTATGCATGCATGCATGCATGTTTGTATGTATGTATGCATGCATGCATGCATGCATGTTTGTATGTATGTATGTATGTATGTATGTATGTATGTATGTATGTATGTATGTATGTATGTATGTATGTATGTGTGTATGTATGTATGTTTGTATGTATGCATGTATGTATGTATGTATGTATGTATGTATGTATGTATGTATGTATGTATGTATGTATGTATGTATGTATGTATGTATGTATGTATGTATGTATGTATGTATGTATGTATGTATGTATGTATGTATGTATGTATGTATGTATGTATGTATGTATGTATGTATGTATGTATGTATGTATGTATGTATGTATGTATGTATGTATGTATGTATGTATGTATGTATGTATGTATGTATGTATGTATGCATGCATGCATGCATGTTTGTATGTATGCATGCATGCATGCATGTTTGTATGTATGTATGTATGTATGTATGTATGTATGTATGTATGTATGTATGTATGTATGTATGTATGTATGTATGTATGTATGTATGTATGTATGTATGTATGTATGTATGTGTGTATGTATGTATGTTTGTATGTATGCATGTATGTATGTATGTATGTATGTAGGTATGTATGTATGTATGTATGTATGTACGTGAAAAAAAAGTTTATTTCAGATTAGTGATAGTAGATATGTCCCATATGTTCCGTTTCTATTGCGCGTATCAGTAATACTTTTTCGTCAATACACAGTGATTTTCTTTTACTAGCCATGCTTACAGTTTGAAAGTTTGTGAGCAACTAAGAATATGTTAACGTATAGATAATCCATGACTCCTACTTATTAGTAATGGTCAAAAACAGTCAACACGTGCAAGCAATCCCAATTTGTAAACAAAAGAACGAATTTCTTAGAAAGTTCACTATGCATGATGCCGACAGTCAAGTTTATTGCGGGCTAATATCATAAAGCGACAAAAGACCATACACAGCTGTGCAGTTTTTACTTATTTTAGCAACTTAAAAAGTAGTTTTTATTACTAAATTGTTGTCGTTATTGAGAGTGGGTGTAATGTTTAAAAAACGATTTTAGATTTTCAAAATTAAACTTAAAAAACTATATTCAAAAAAATTCAATTAAGATAATGAAATTTATATAGTCTATGTTACTCGCGGCAACAATACGAATTGATTGACACCTCATTCATTAAAATCGGACCTTGCTAAAAGATGGCCCCGCGCGAGTTTCTTACGCCGGTTCTTAAAAAGTTTTGAATTTAGAATTTTTTGGATTTTGACCAGTAGTTTAGCTGCTGCGAGCTACATACATACATAAACTGCCAAAATCATGTACCCTTCCTTTTGACTTCGCCGAAGTCGGGTAAAAATTATTTTAACTATCTATGATTGACGAAATACGTAATTGATACGTTTATAATACATAATATTATACTTAGGTAATTAAAATATTAATATTTCAATAAACAACAACAATATTTACAAGAAAATCACTTTATGTCTTTGAAGTTTCCCATAGCGTTTTTTTAACGCTAAGTTTTTTTAAAGCTAAGTAAGAAAAGTGCACCACCAATTTGATAACCTACCAGCCGCCACCGTATGTATGAAGTTGTCCGTTCTACTACCGAAAAGTTCGAACGATTCATGAAACACGTATTCTGGGGTACCAATAGAACAATTACCAATCGAACTGTCGAAGTAAACCTTACATCTTCTATAATATAAAAATTGATCGCAAAATATGTTGGTTAGCATAACCCAAGAACGACTGAACCGATTCGGCGAAACGGTTTGTATGCTCAACGAAGTGGGCACGGGTCAGCTAGTATTTATATAATTTATTAATGTGAACTAAAAAATTAAACAAACATAGTTAATATATTTACGTCTACAACAAAAATGATTAATTACGAGTATTATTGACGCTTTAAAAGTCAACGATATTGTATAACCTAAACGCACCACCAAAACAAACAAACAATACGAAACATTTCGTCGAGTAAAATAATGAAAACACGTTACTTCATCGACCTGCAAAACGCAACTAACAAGTTCTAACAAGTACAAAATAAGCCGTTTAAAATATAACTACTTATAAAAGTAATATGCAATAGTAAAGAATTTTTACTCTTATTACCCTCTAACAAGATCGATTTTTCTTAGCAGCGAAATATGCGTAAGCATATTGTACAAAATGAACTCTTATCACTTAAAAATGTACAAAGAATTTTCACACTTATGCCGGCAGCCTAAGAACGATTATTCTTTGCTCATTCCACACTTATGATTAAATAAGTAATAAACGGATTTTTTTCAGTGTGTTCTGAGAATACACCAAGTGTGCATCGTTCTTAAAATTTCCGAATGTCGACGATTTATTCGAGTATGAACGTTTTTCCACTGCCGGAGAATCGCCGCCCTGGGCGGCGATTCTCAGGCCTCAAACTTAGTTTTTACTATCGGTCTGTCCCGCTCATGCAGATGAGATTTAGCGCGCGTGCGAGCGGGATATACTAATATTCGAACTTTTTTCCACTGCCCGAGAATCGTGCTCCTGGTCTGGTGATGATGAATTTAAAGTCCGTGCATTACCCCCTTAAAGCTGTATTGCCGAAATCCATTAGGCCTCGCCGGGAGTGGACGAATCAGTTTTTACATTAATTTGTCAATGTCGACGTGACACAATGGACGCTGGTGTCAACTGCGTCATTTGTGTCAGCTGTCAACTGGCCGCCATGTTGCGTTAATTACTGTCAAACATACGTACAGTAGATGAAGGGAATATGAGATGGCATCGCACAAGGCGACGGAGGTAATAACTGAAAAACCAGAAATTAACCTTTTTTTTAAATTAAATGTCCGCGGGAATGCTGTTCCCCATTTCCAGATATACGTTCCCTGTGTCTCCTGTTACGACAATTCACCTCCCCATCAAACATCCCGTATGTTTGATGGGGAGGTGAATTTTTTTTTCGGCTGCCACACGGATAATGTAACCCCCATTTAGTTTAACTAATTATATATAAAATTGCGGGACTTCTTCTACAAGCGTCTGTCAGCCGAAATATAATAAGTGATTAAGGGAAAATTTCGATGTTTTCGGTTTGTTTACCTTTAGGTGAAATTTATCAGGGACGAACTATAAATTTACTGTGTGCAAAATGGTTTCCTACTACGAGTCCAATAAAACATTTCAAAGCATTTGTTATTTAATGCTAATCGTATGCTGATTTATTCTGTGGCATTGAAACAAAACACTATCATCCAGTAATACTAATTGTGATGTACGATATGGTTTACCGACTTCAGAATATGACTGTAATTAGTATCTTTACGACTGACCACTACTATTGATCTATCTTTAGTTTTGGCTATCGAGCATTTAGCTTTCTCCCTGTCTTTCCCCCGGTTTCCCGAACGCTATTCAAATTAATGATTGAATAAAAGATGAACCAAAGATACCGATTAGTTGACATACGATTTGAATCAACCTTATCTGAGGAATTTCAACCAATCTTGCAAGTGTGAGCGTTTCTTTCTGTCTGATAATATTCCACTACAAAAATACAATAAAACAACTTCTGCGTAAGTTACTGTTGTTATGCATTTAGAAGTTTTCGTAATTTATAATTAATCTCGATTTGTATTATTTTAGATTTATAATAGTTTAAATAATAGTTGAACACACTTTGGCAGTGTAAAACAAATCCTGCGTAGCTTACTACGTGTTTTTTACAACACTAATATTATTTGTTATTGTTTCAGGTAATTTTGAGTTTGGACATGTGGAACTGCAGGCTTACTTCCGACACAATCGAGAATCGAATCAGTTCGATCTCAACGGCTTTTGGTATTTTATTTGGTGGATTACTTTGAAACTAACCAGGATAAAGAAAATCGTTAGATCGTAACTTTTTGTACTCCCGACCATATCGATCGACTGAGAATCAAAATAAACAAACGTCAATTTATTCGGGAGTAGAATCAAAATCGAATTAGATACAGTTTAGAGAGTGAGGCCCCTGGTTATTATTTATTTACTTAAAAAACTCCCAAAAATACAATGGTCTAAAATGACCACTCTATACACAGTGAGATGAGTCTATACAGACGAACGCACTGGTCGTTGACCTAAGACCTGACCAGGATTGAAGCTCATCTGTTTTGTGACTTATATGTAGATCTTTAATCGGGATTTGTCGCGTTATGGTAAGTAATGAATAGGAGGTGCTAAAATAAAAATTGCTCTACGTGTCATTCTCTTCACACTATATTCGGCTTCATATATGAACCATGAATCATTCTGTATAAATACTTTAGACTACACAATTATTTTTGCTTATATATTATTTTTCTGTAAGAGCGTTATATTTTTGGGCTTGATATAATATGAACCATGAATCAGCCTGTATAAATAATTCTCAAATATCGTCGTTTTACCTTCACAACCTCGTATCTAAAATCTACAACTTTTCAGTAGAGTAAAAAAAACTTAATTATTTTATATTTTATTATGACATGGATTTTGGATGAATACTGTACATAACTAAACCTCATTTAAAACAAAATCCATGCCAAAAATCTAAATTTTTTAAGTTTTTTGACTCTACTGAATATTTGTAGTTTTATACAGTGTGACTGGTGAGACATGTGCAATACTTGAGGACGTGATGTTTGGCTATTATATGAGATGAAAAAAAAATATATAAAAAAACAATATCAATTAATCAATGAGTAAATGTAGCTTAAACTTGAATAATTATTTACCCAACGCATGGACACCGCGCGTAGATACGAGCCCGTACTAACGTTGATGTCGCACGCCACCGCGCCGTGCCGCGCCGGCTGCATAGGTATGCCTACTTGCCTAGCCGCGTAATTTTCATTGTATCCATTAATTTATTTAAAGGAAAATTTGGTAAAAAATTAAGTACCTAATTTTTATTACATATTTATAATGGGAATCGAGTACCGAGTACTCTCCGTAAGTATTGCACATGTCTCACCAGGCTGTAGGTTGTGAAGGTTTTTTGAAGTCTTCTTGTTTCTTTATCAATGTTCGATCGATCGCAAATCGCAAAAAAATGCCAAAAAACCCATGACATAAACCATATAGGAGATGTTACTCAGTCGGCGGAGTGAGTGGCGGCGAGTGAGGACAAAGTGTCGATTAATCACTTTTCTTTTCCACTCCAGCTCGAGGGGAGCGCGGGCACAATAGTCCGGGCCGGGCGCTCACGTCACTGCGGTTGCGTTGAAAACGCTGCGTTTTTTAACGATGCAAAAACGACGGGGTGTTATAAGTTTGTCGTGTCTGTGTTAATGTGTATACCAGGGATGAAATGGAAATTTCGGTCACAGATATTAAATTTTGTTTCCTTTTTACAGTAGCAAAACTTATTTCGGATTCGGTTACGGTTAGGGATAATATTTTTATCGGATATCCGATAGTTGCGGTTACGGTTAGGAAGCTCCCTAACATACCCTGGTGTATACTGTCTGTCTGTGGCATCGTGGCTCTCAAACGGATGATCCGATTTTTATGCTTTTTTTTTGTTTGAAAGGTATAATAAGTCGAGAGTGATCTTAGCCATGTTTGGTGGAACTAAGTTCAGGTCTTCACGGTCATCAGGTCGGTTAGGTGGGATAGGAATTTTACACGCCAACTCGGGTATTTTTAAAATTTTTAATTTAGTTTATAATCTACAGACGATAAAGGACATTTACAATGTTAGGGCGTTTCTTTAAAACGTCACGATATTTGTACGGTATCCAAAAATAGTATTAATTAGTCATCATCTTTTTTGAAAACTCTTCAACGCGCAACCGACTTATAAAATGGTTTAAAATAATGTATCGATATGTTTCTAAAAGAACGTATATAATACGAGGTACTTTTTGATAACATTATTTTTCTAAAGCACAGCCAAACGCAATCATATTATTCGTCGGATTTTTTAAGTTTCGTTTTCTTGCGGTCATTCAAAACGATCAATTAATATTCGTATTTTTGGTGAAATTATGGATAGGATTTGAACAATCTATCCTAGTTTAAATTTAAGGGCGACTTCCAGACAAAATGTAGGGTACATTTTGTCTGGAAGTCGCCATTAATTTATTTTTTTTAATCTTCAGCACCAAAGGCAGAATTCCAACACTTATTCAGCAGTTCATAACTCTTTGCTCATTCAGTTCTTAAGACAGCAAGAACTCGCTACTATGAATATTCCAACTATTTGGAAACCTCGCAAAAGTTACGAACAGTTTTCAGTATAACTCTAAGTATGTACACTGTGGAGTTTTGTCTCGTATGTTTCAGTCGTCTGTTAATCGATGGTAGGCTAGCCGTCTCTTTCCCACTCGCGTCCATAATATACCCGTCTCCCTCCACAATACGGAGGGAAAGTCCCGGATAAAAAATCCTTTACTGCCCAAAAAAGCGCTGCACTCCTAACTGAGTTTTGCTTCAGATATCCAATTGTTTATTTGAATATTTGTATTTTTTAGGTTTGCAATAATGGTGTAGTAACGTGTCGCCACGGTCAAATACGTGTCATGGCAATGTAATTATAATGTTCGGCGTGACATACAAGTTTTGGATTATTATTAGTACGCGGCCAAAAATCCTCTCTCAATTATCCCTAAAATATTAAACAATCTCTAAAGATAATAATGGGATGATGCAATGTGCTAAGAGCGAGTTTCTGTCACTACTAAACGTGAAAAAGTGAAACATCGCCCCTAGCGGTATTAATGACTAATTAATTATTCTAACGGCCGGTATCTGAAACGCTATTCAAATGTATGATCAACTAACATAACATTCCATTTCCAACTCACGTTGAATTCTGATTGGTAAAATATTCATCAGAGATAAAGAGAAGGACCGATGTTATACCTATTATTACATCACGCTCGCACTCGTAAGGCTGCAATCACACAGGCTCTCCTGCCCTTACGCGCTGCCTGTTGTCTTGCCACTCAGGTCTAGCCTTCCATGGCTTTTTCCCGTAGCGCCATGGTTTTCCCCTGCGTTCCGTGGGGGGTTTTTCCTAAAAAAACTGGAATGTTTTCGGCGTCCGGTACCTTCAGTACTGGACGCCATACCTCACGTTGGCTCATGCCCCTGGTCGTGATATCCCGCTCCGAGCCGCTCTGGCCTGGAGTGTGTGCGGAGGCGGGTCGTAAGGCTGGCTAAAATGCCAGAGATAAGATTGATTCAAATCGTATGTTAACTTATCGGTGTCTTTTGGTGAATTAACCTTATCTGTCGAATTTTAACCAGCCTTGCGAGTGCGAGCGTGGTGTAATTATATTATATCTGTCCCTCTCTTTATCTCTGACTAGCTGACCCGTACCCACTTCGTTGAGCATGGAAACCGTGTAAACCTTCCCGGGACTTCCACGAATATTTCAAGACCAAAAATAGCCGAATCAGTTCCGCTGATCTAAAGTTTTAGCGAGACTAACGAACAGCAATTGATTTTTATATAACCTATGTTACTCAGTGATAATGTAGCTTTCTAATGAAAAAATAATTATTATAATCGGTCCAGTGCTTTTTGAGTTTAGTCGTTTCATACAAAAATACAAATCTTTCCTCTTTATAATTAGTGTAGATTAATATTTCACCAGTCAGCGTTCAACATGGGTTGTTAATTTGAATGGCAATATTAGTTGATCATACATTTGAATAGCGTTTCTGAAACCGGCCATATACCTTACATATTGTTAACTTTTTATTGAGCACTCAGTTAAATAATCGCATTACAAATTGCGCATCATTGTTTTGCGTGATTCTATACACGATTACACTTTAGTATACAATCACACGGTAGAAGTGATAGTAAAAGGAATTTTAAACAAAATTACAAGTTTTAGTCGTTGCGCGATAAATATTAATGTTGTAATTATAGCCCAGGACGATTTATTCACTGATTCAAAGTAACCACAGTTTATTCAGTGGTTTGAGGCATGAAATATTAAGATTTAATGCTTCGTGAATATCTAATGAATGTAGTAAACACTGGTGAACATAACTACTTGCACTTTTTTCCACTATATGGATTGTTTTACTTTAATTATTTGTTAAAAAGGACCGGTTTCGACTGACACCAGATGATGACTTAGCCGAAACCGGTCGCGTATATATTAATATGAAAATTACGTGGCTAGGCTAGGTAATTCATAGTATCCATGATTAATAATTTATTTAAAGAAAAATTTGGTAAAAAATTAAGTACTTACCTAATTTTATTACATACCTATAATGGGAATCGAGTACCGAGTACTCTCCGTAAGTATTGCACATTTCTCACCAGTCACGCTGTATATGGATTATACAGAACAAAATTGACTACATGGCTTCTAGAAAACTGCTTTTATAATTTAAATGAATTCATGTTATATAAAAAATAATATATATGTTAATTCCAAAATTTATTCCAGAATTATTTTTAAAAAATTAACATTTACATAATATTATCGATGACATTATAAAAAATATTTTCTGTATCTTTAACTTAACTCTATCATGAAACCTTTAACTTGTACTGTGTTATATTATGTTGACATTTTATAACTTAACCTAATTTAAGTAAATGAATACTAATATGTTACTATTATATATAATATCTGACTAAAACATTTAATTAATTTTGTAATCTGTTTTTTTTTGCAAGTATATTAATAATTATGTTAAGTAATTGCCATTCACACACCATTGTTATGGTAAGATGTGCTGGAACTATTTATACCCTGTAACAACTTTGTCAACCACATTTTGTGAATAAATGATGATTATGATTATGATTACAGTGAGGTTTGGATTTGGATGAGAGTCAGGAAAAGTATAGGGTAAAGAAAGCCGATAGGAATGGAGTTATAAAAAACCCCACAGGGTACAGGGTCGTCGTTTCCATGTGATGTCTACTACTGGGTCAGGAACTAGCCCAGCGAGAAGAACCGGTGAAAGAAACTAGCGTAGGCCATTTTTAAATTCTCTTTAAAAATAAAAAAGTACATATTTACATATAAATATGTCAATACTAAAACTCAAAATCATGAGCACATTCTACATATGTATGTAAGTAGCCATTTAGGGGCTACTTTATTCCCAAGGTGTCATTCATATAATCATTAACTTTATACTCTACTATCTAACAATTTCAGCCTGTTTTGCTGTTCAGGGGCCGATCTTTTACAATACCAGAATATACGGTCAATAAATACGGTCTTAACCCTAGATAACTAATCATTCGTCTACACGACTACGCTACTACCCACGATAGTCGAGTACACCTAGTTCCTCGTACCCCCCGCTCACGAATCTTTTTCTACCTTCCTAAATAGTCAATTTAGTACATCATGTGAGGAAATTTCAATCATACGATAATTAGAAATTGAATTACGGTCATATCGTCGTCCGGTCGACGAAAGTTTAGTAATTACGTAGTATGTTTTGCAAAGGTGTATACATTACTTTTTTATTATTTTTTTCTATATAACATAAGAAACACACAATATTTTTTATAATAAATATAGTTTATCTATATTTTTACCAAAAACTTATAAAAAATAATTATATAAAGATATACTTTGTGTACTTCAATTAGAAAACCTATGTAGTTTTCTTTGTTTGTTCATAGGAAACTAAGTTATTAGCCATTTTTTTATACATTTTTATAATTTTTATAAACGGATATGAGGAACTGAGCATCTGAGAAACAGAAGATGTGGTCGACAAGCGGTCTGACAATTCGGGAGACTGAGGAAATTTTGAGGGATAAAGATCATCACGACACTAACAGAGCTTTATAGATTGTCCTAGTGAATTTTTAGATTCAGAAAACCTTATTATACAACCAAGCGAGAGTAAATAACAATAAATTATAGATTCTAAATCAGAAATAATCAAGTTTTATCATGATAATAATGGCGCATTAGTCTCAGTTTATCAGATGTGCCCCAATACATGTACTAACAGAAAAACTTAAAGATAGTTGCTATACATTTTTATATTATATGCTAAATCTGTTTATTTATTAATGCGTATTCACAAATAACACAATAAACATAAAAAAACCAATGTCAGGGCGCGATTTTTTAATGAATGTGGGAGATCAACTGATGGAGCACTGGCTGCGGCAGCGCATTCAGACGGTGACTTTGCGGAGTGATATTAAAGTCATAATACAAGAAATTTTTTGGCGATTGTTTCAAAATATAAGTTCTTTTTCCTACTGTTTCAATCGTGCGCAAAATCTGCATGTCATGGTCATGTCCATCGAAAGCTCGTAGAATGACAAAACATCGCTGCATAAAATGCAAAGAGCTATTCGAGGCTCCCACAATATTATCATATGTAGCTGTATGATGAATTAAATAATTATTATTATTCTTATTTTTAGTTTATATTAAACCAAACTTAAGTGACATGTAACAATTTCCTGGTTTTATTAAACATTTTTGATAATATTCACGTTTTTTACAGCGTAGTCCGCTCGACGAATGTTTAGTTACTATGTAACTGTAAATATAGTTTAGTTATCTAGGGTTAAACTGTTATTTTTCATATTACAGCGACATGTTAAACTGATTGGATCCGATATCACTTTCAGACAACCAAACTAGGTAAGGTTTGGTTGTCTGAAAGTGATATTCGCAAGCAAGTCAAGTGTCACGTGTCCGCTAACTAGCTGATCATGCAGTTATTATGTGATCGTAATACGAAAATTCCAGGCAGCCATGTTGTATGGCGTAAACTGGCTGGAATTAAGAGCTTGTAATAGTGTGTGCTGTATTTGTGTGTCCTGAACAGTCATGCAGTAAGTACCTAAGTACAACTAACCATAAAACATTCAATAACCCTTCAGCTGACGGGCTATTTATACCCGGGTGTAGCGTCCAGTTGCAGACGCACAGATGGTTCTTGGGGATTTCTTGGTCTTTTTATAGCAATAGAGGGCTTTATAAAGGGCTTAACGATTAATTGTTGGTGCATCCTCTTATTTTTAAACCGTTTTGTTGTCGATGAAGTACGGTAGTATGAAATTGTACTATGTACTTATATTTAGTTAATAATATATATTATAAACTAGCTGACCCGTGCCCACTTCGTTGAGGATACAAACCTTCTACGATACAAGATTTTCACGAAAGTTTCAAGACTAAAAAATAACCAAATCGGTTCAGCCGTTCTCGAGTTTTATCGAGACTAACGAATAGCAATTCATATTTATATAAGAAGATAAGATAAGATAGACTAGCTGACCCGTGCCCACTTCGTTGAGCATACCAACCGTTTAAACCTTCGCTGGACTTCCACGAATATTTCAAGACCAAAAATAGCCGAATCACTTCAACGTTCTCGAGTTTTAGCGAGAATAACGAATAACAATTTATTTTTATATATAAGAAGATAAGATAAGATAGACTAGCTGACTCGTGCCCACTTCGATGACCATACAAAACGTTTAAACCTTCCCAGGACTTCTACGAATATTTAAGGCTAAAAATAGCCGAATCGGTTCGTTTTTTTATGTGCGTACATAGTACACATTTAGACATTTTGAAGTTTAAAAATGTCTAAATGTGTACTAGTCCTAATCTCGGATTCATAGAATTTGTTGGTAAAAACAGAATTCAATGAACGCGCTAGTCATTCGATAAAAAATAGCGCTAGTAATTCAATAAAATAGCAGATTCAACCAGACGACTGCGACATAATATAGACTTCCTAGTAGTAGCCCGCGCGTGACGTTGCGTGCCGCCGCTGGCGTGCGCCGCTATTGACAGCTAAACTAACCGCTCGATCGGGTGCAACGTTTCATGTCGGGTAACCTTTGGAAACGCACGCGTTGGCGAAAACGCGCTATACAGACCCTGTGTTCCAGGAGACGCTCTGAACGTTCAGATCATTCATAACGCTGACATTGACAGCTGACAGTGTCTGTGAAAACAGTTCAAAACGATCCTAAACAGTGCTAAAGAAAATAGTAAACGAAAATAACGTTTTTTTCGTTCAGATTTGCGTTTCTTTAGCACTGTTTAGGATCGTTTTGAACTGTTTTCACAGGCAGTGTCAGCTGTCAATGTCAGCGTTATGAATGATCTGAACGTTCAGAGCGTCTCCTGGAACAGGCCCAGAGTGTGATTTTTCACATGGGACATAATCTATATGTATACTAACATTATAAAGCGAAAGAATTTGTTTGTTTAAACGCGCTAATCTCAGGAACTACTGCGATTTAAAAAAATATTTTTGGTTGGATAGTCTATTTATAGAGGAAGGCTTTAGGCTATATAACATTACGCTTCGACCAATAGGAGCGAAGCGTCAGTGAGAAATGTTGCAAAGGGAAAATTAATTACATTTGGGGACTTTCATTGCGTGCGCTGCGTAAACGGCTCACTCAAAAACCACGCGAACGAAGTCGCGAGAACAGCTAGTTGAAGATGAATCGATGAAGGTTGTCGAAAAAAAAATTTACCGAGAAATGGAGTTTATACAGTCGCTTAAACATTTTAGGATGTGTATTCACGTGGTAAGTACATTGATTCTAGACGGATTTTTAGATTAATGTTCTTAGGGCTGGTACACATTACGCGCTTTCCAACGCGCGCTTTGTCAACGCGCGTTTTGAGAACCAGGAGTTCTAAACAGACCGTGTATTCATATTCAAGCGCGCGCTTTTTCTTTATCCAAAAACGCGCATCAGCAAAGCGCCTAATGTGTACCAGCTCTTAATACTTTACGACGTATTCTAAAATGTTTAAGTGACCGTTTGTACTCAATTTTCTTAAAATCATGATTTTGCTAATATCACCTTCATCTATTTATATCTTCAATTATTCTAACTATTGTTAGTTAATTTTAATTGCTTAAGAAAACTTTAGATTATACAGCACATATACTATTTTTGTTTATGGTTAGGTTAGCATTTATGTTGATGGATAGCCAGTGATTAACTTTTCATTCATCTAATTTCATTACGAATAATATGATTGCGTCGTGTGACGTCACAACATTACATAAATAATGTCAAAGTCAGTATCAGAGTCAGAATGCAAAGGTTATCAGCTTGGCCAACATGAATATCTACATTTACTATACAATATACCTAGTTAAAAATACCACTGCAATATATTGTTTATTATCTATACCAATCTTAAAAAGAGTAAAGATTTGTAACGAATTGGCTCAAAGTACTTAATAATTCTTTCACCATTTGAATGCTAATTTACCACTGATTAATATAAGTTATTTATTTTGTGATTGCAACAAATTGGGATTTCTATTAAAACTACACTAATGTTACCTAAGATGTAGAAAATGCCTATAGGTACTGCTAAACTTATATACACTCAAAAGTATTGTCATGTAAAAATGTTGCCAAGACGAGTCTACATCTTACCCTGTGAAAAAGTTATCAGATCTCATATAGAGCCAAGCTCTAAAGCTAAAGGATACAAGCTAAAGGATACAAGCTCTACACTACACCTTAAAACAAAATCTATAAAAAAGTGGTCAGCGGGCCTACTCCCGACATAATCGAGCACCGAATCCGTTCGATATCAGTGGTTTTTCGTATTTT
This sequence comes from Celastrina argiolus, assembly GCA_905187575.2. Taxonomy (NCBI): domain Eukaryota; kingdom Metazoa; phylum Arthropoda; class Insecta; order Lepidoptera; family Lycaenidae; genus Celastrina; species Celastrina argiolus. The sequence continues at coordinate 17,822,008 of LR994585.1, forward strand.
ATTTGGTGAATTACTTTGAAACTAATCAGGATAAAGAAAATTGTTAGATCGTAACTTTTTGTACTCCCGACCATATCGATCGACTGAGAATCAAAATAAACAAATGTCAATTTATTAGGAAGTACGCGGCATGATCGTATCTAAATCAAAATCAAATCAGTTTGTAGAGTATGGCCCCAGGTCTCATGTAGAGCCAAGATTCTTGATCTATGCGCCCTTACTTTACCAGACATAGTTCCGATTTCACCAACCGGTTTGGTGTTAACCGCTTTTTAAAATCCTTCTCATTCATTGATAGGAATTACGAGAGGAACAACATGATATTTAACGAAGGATTAATTTAACATTGCTTGGTTAAACACGCCCTTAACTTCACAGTTATTTATACATTTCAGTCAAAATCGTGATGCTTGGCCACTTTATTTCACACAAGATGAATGCCAATAAAATCTTCGTAACGGTAGCAAAACGGCCAAGTATCACGTTTTGACTGAAATGTATGTCATGTATAATATATGTGAAGTTTTCAAATTTCCATAACTTATGTTTTTTTTCAATTTTTTTAAATTTCCGAATAACTAAGTAGCATATTATTGTTTTAAATTAATATCATCTTTGCCTAATCGGTCAGCTTCAGGTCAGAGGCGTTGGATGCCATACAAACTTTTTCACGGCGCCCAGTGACAGAAACTCGAACTCAGTGTACTGATTATGAACAGCGAAGGTCAGGCTCATGAGGATATGCTTCTCCCGTTTAATATGACGAGGACAACAATTATCTCCAGGATGTCTTCCCACTTTCAATTATGTGGAGTATCAATTTCAATATTAATAATTGGATTATACCTGTGAAAAAAGAAAAAATATCCAAATGGAGGATGTGCCTTATTATGTTTTTTTCTGGACGATCACTTATAGTTAACAAACTTACGCCCGGTTTCTGAAAGGCTGATCAAATTGATAAATTGATCAAATCAGCTAATCTGAACGCTCATTGGTGAAAACAGTGAAACCACTCAGCGTTCAGATTAGCTGATTTGATGAATTGATCAATTTGATCAGCCTTTCAGAAACTGGGCGTTAATCCCTGCTTGTGAGACCCAAGTCTCTGATTAGGTTGTAGTGTTCACTCTACAGTGTAGAGATAATGTAGAGAAATTGAACAAAATTACCTAGAGCACACTAGAGCACAAAGTAAATACGATATAGACGCCTCCGTGGTCTATTGGTTCAGAGCTTCGCTCTCGACCCGGAGGTCGTGGGTTCGATTCCCGCGTTGGAACAACAAATAATGTTTTCAAGTTTGGTTAGGACAATGCAGGCTGATCACCTGATTGTCTGACAAGAAAGATGATCCATGCGTCGGATGGGCATGTAAAAAGTCGGTCCTGATTTCCCGCCAGTCGTGTTGGTTATCCGTCCCACTGGGCTACGAGAGTGAACAGAGAGAGTGCTACTGTGTATTGCGCACACACTTGGGCACTATAAAAAACACCTGCGTAGCTTTCCTGGTTTCAATGAAACCGGCCACCGTTACCGAAATCTGTGTGGGGGGGATTATTATTACAAAACCCTTCAACCCCAGTCGGGCAGATCTGCGAAGATAAACAAATTGAAAGGCTTACACTTAACCCAATTGGGAACTAGTTCAACTTGATAAACTACTTTTTCTGAACCGATCTTTGGTTTATCTAAGATCGGATTAAGTGCTTTCATATTAAAAAAGTTTGTTAAGTTTATCTATTAGTAAACGAGTTTTAATGCCCCTGTGGTTCACGGGGCTCTCGGCTTCGGTCCTAGGTTTGAATCATGCGTTGGAACAAAAAAAAACTAGTTTCGTTAGAACAATGCAAGCTGATCTCCTGGTTGTCTGGCAAGAAAGATCTATGTGTCGGGTGGACTTAAAAGAGTTGGTATTGCATCTCCCGCCAGTCGTGTCGGTTATCCGTGTCACTGGGCTACGTGAGTAAATAAAGAGAAAATGTCTTTGTGTTTTGCGCACATACTTGGGTACTATAAAAAAGATGCGTTGCGGCCTGGTTTCAATGAAACCAGTCAACGACACTGAATTCGGTGTGGGAGCATATTATGGGTTATGTGAGTAAATACAATAAAGCATGTGTATTGCGCACATACTTGGGAACTATAAAAATGACTAAGCGTTGCGGCCTGGTTTCAATGAATCCAGCCAACGACACCGGGTTATAAGGGTTAATGGAGGAGATCATGTCTTTCTGTATTGCTAACATACTTGGGCACTATAAAATGACCGGGTAACGAGAGTAAAGGGAGAGAGAACATTATTTTCAGTCTAAAATGATGAGAATGTACGATCGAGATATCAGAATGCGTTGCCATCAATATCGCGACCTTTGTCCCCGCCAGCTGTAATGGCGGCATAAACTAGGCTTATGCGATACAGTTCGAAGGTAACAGTGATGTAAAGTTTAAATGAATTAGCAGGGGCTGCGTTTCAGGGTAGCATCCCTCTAAGAATGTATGTATGATTTAGTATTAAGATAAGTATCAATTTAGTTAATGGAATCAGGCGTTACTTTGCGGAAATCCATAGCATACAATTTAAATATATTATATCTAGCAATATCTCGCGAAACAATTATAACCAAAACCTGCAAGCAGATGAGTGAGTGTACGCATAGGCATGCGTATGATGCACCTCAGGATGTTGACTCTGCGAACAATGACTTAACGAACATTGTTCGCAGAGTCAACATCCTGAGGATGCTCCGGGGTCGGAGCGAAACGCGCGTCGAGTTTTGCAACTGCTTGGTGGTGGGGCTTTGCACGATCGTGTTAACATTATTGCTTGTGTGGTGGTGGTGTTTTCATGTTTTTTGCTTGCGAGTGTACGCATAAGCAGTGTGGGAGGAGGGAGGTGCATCAAACGCATGCCTATGCGTACACTCACTCATCTGCTTGCAGGTTGTGGTTATAATTGTTTCGCGGGATATTGCTAGATATAATTAATATATTTAAATTGAAAGTATCAATTTGTTTAGATAGTCTTAAGTCGACGTCGAACAGCACATGATTTTAGTACCTGTCCTAGACACCTATAACAATAATAACACACAACTTTTATTGATGTGATGTGATTGAGTGACTTAAACCGTTTATGCAGCGCACGCAACGAAAGTCCCCAAATGTGAATAATTTTCCACGTTTTTGCAACATTTCTCACTGATGCTTCTCTCCTTTTGGTCGCAGCGGAATGTTATAAAGCCTATACTATCCAACAAAAAAAGTTTTTTTTTAAATCGGACCAGTAGTTCCTGAGATTAGCGCGTTTAAACAAACAAACAAATAAACCCTTCCGCTTTATAATATTAGTATACATTTTCCACTTTTTATTACGTTTTAATGAGTTTTTATAAAAACATGACCGATTTCGATTAAATCATCATGTAAGTTGAAAAATATTTAACTTTTGTGGGTAAAATTAAAATAATTTTAAAAAATTATAGAAAAGAATGTTGCCCTATGTTAAAATATGCCACAAAAGTTAAATATTTTTCAACTTACACCTCATGATGATTTAATCGAAACCGGCCGTGTTTTTATAAAAACTTATTATATCGTAATAAAACTGGAAAAAGTATAAATAAAAGTTGTGTGTTTTTATTATGAACATGAATTTCCATCAAGAACCAACAGTAAGGACATTAAATTAGTTATATACCTACACCTATAGTATGTAATCGTAGTAGGCAGTATGGTAATGTAGACGATAAATTTATTAAAATAATTCACTTAAAGTAGGTAATTATTGTACGAGTCAATACTATTCGCCCTATTCATTAAGCTATTTTGTCACCTGCGAAAGGTATCCCCAAAAAGCTAATAAAATATAACTCAATCAGAGGAGGCCGTCAATTACCGAATCCATTTATTGCTCGTTCACCGTTCACTCGGTACCTACTCGTTCAGACAGACGCAATTATGGTTCGTTCAAAGTTATTTTACCTGTGAGTGTCTATGAGAACTACCCTTAAGTCGTCGCCATAGAGGTCACGGTAGACGTAAAATAAGTGAGGAGAGAAAGACGGATGATAATCGGATGATCGACGAATTATCGATATTGAATAGCGAATTGGACTTCCCTCGCTAATTCCGGTCCTTTGTTCAAATGTATAATGAAGTGACGAGATTCGATTATTGGGAATAAAAGGTACACGAGTTGTGTTAATGATACTATTGAAAGATGTTTATTTTTGGGCATACTATGGCAGAAAACTAAATATAATATGTACTTATCAGACACAGTTCTTTTCCTGATTTCTTCCTCTGTCCTGATCATGAAACAAAATTCTAGTAATTTAGTCGTATGAAACTACAATTTACTTGAATACCTCGACAGCGCAGTGGTTGAGCGCGTGCTTAAGACTGTGGCGGGTTTGAATCCCGCCAAAGGGACCACAATTTTTCTGTGTTCCTGGGTCATGAATGTATTAAAGGTATTGACAAAAATATTAAATACATATTATGCGTAAATTATAAAAGTAATAAATATATTTCCGTTGCATGTAGGCTGTAACACAAGTTAGCGGATACTTAGAATGGGACTACATTGACGTGATGTGAAGCGTAAAGATATTATTATTATTAATTTAGACATTGACGCGGCGACCAGTTACTCACATAATTTGCGTTGCTTGATAACGTCGAAGACCTTCTTCATTTGGCATTTTATTTCCACCGCCCTCCATTTGCCAACGTGAAGAAAGGATGGCAGTATTGTGGGTTAAAAAGGACGCCAGTGCTGTGGGTTAAAAAGATCTTCGCGCGTCTCGTGTAGGTTAAAAATAAAATTACAAGAATTTCAAGCAGAATAATTTACATAGATGTTACTTAGCCTTTTTTAACGTACCTAATATTCATAATATACCATGATTATAGGTAAATATTAAGTAACTTTTATCCATATTATGAATATTATATTTCAGAGTTTCAGATCTTCTCTTATATAAAAAAAATAATTGATGTTCGTAAGTCTCGCTAAAACACGAGCTAAACCGATTCAGCTTTATTTAGTGTTGAAATATTCGTGGGAGTCCAGGGAAGGTTTAAAGTTTAAACCACAGAAATAAATCAAGATTATAAATTATAAATAAATCTTGATTTATTTCTGTGGTTTAAACGGTTTGTATGCTCAACGAAGTGGGCACAGGTCAGCTAGTTGTTTTATAAATACGGACCTAAGAATCGCTTTATATACGCACTAATGCGATCTGCCTTAAGGCTAAATTGCACAGACGATACGATTTACAGTCCGAACTGAAGGTAGATCGGACCGAAGCCGACGCCAGCTTTCTCACCTGCTCAATGCGCGTGTAAGTTTTTGGTAATCGTCCAGTTCCTGTTCCGTTCTGGTCTGCTGGTGCATCATCAGTGCGCATGAGTTCACTACCGGCTTTCATCGGAGTGGAGGTCGGTTCATTATCATCGACTTTTTGCCGTGAGATAACCATTTCAGCATGAACGGTCTCAACGCAAAACAAGCCTTGAAGAATACGTGGTTATGTGGCCAGTTTGCTCGTTTATGGAATGGTACTTCTTCTTATTGTGCCGTCTCCTTTGGGTTGGCTAATTTAGTTCCATTAAATCGACACTCAATTTCAAAACAACTTGGCGCTAGCGATCATGAGTAGGGAACTGTCATTTTCATTTTCTGTCTATTTAAGAGCAGGTCTACTGGTCAGGAGATCAATTTATCGTTTTCTAGCTGTGCCCACTGCCCACAACTTTGCTCGCGTGGTTTTTGAGTGACTTAAACCGTTTATGCAGCGCGCGCAACAAAAGTCCCCAAATGTGAATAATTTTTCCCGTTTTTGCAACATTTCTCACTGACGCTTCGCTCCTACAGCTCGCAGCGTAATGTTATGTAGCCTAAAGCCTTCCTCTATAAATATATTTATCAAACAAAAAAAATTTTCAAATCGGACCAGTAGTTTCTGAGATTAGCGCTATTAAACAAACAAACTCTTCCGCTTTATAATATTAAGTATAGATTGAATCGTGTCTTTCGCTGAAGGACATGGATCATGCTCCATACAAGAAAACAAATTGTAATAGCATTGTAGAAAAAGTCGAAACTTAATAATTTTAAATTTCACTGTGGCATCAATCCTCTAGGACTAAAGTGCTTACACATCCCTAGTCTTCTGATCCTTGTCCTTTGCTGCGCAGCGCTATATCGTCAGCTTGTCCAAGTCCACATTCTTCTATACCTCTTTACAAATAGCGGGTCACTAGGACAAAAGAAACAAACCGCACTAGTCTTGGTATGATTTCACTATTGTTTAAAAATGAAAAGCGACAACAATAACAACAACCCTCGGCCAATAACAACACTGCCTATCACCGGAGCCCATATTTCTACCCGCCTGCAGGCATAAAACTGGAATAAAACCTAGTAATGTTGCCAGGATACTGTACTCTACGAGCAATAATAACCCCCATTGCAACGGAGTACAGTCCATATTACAACGGCAAAGAACGGAATCAGGACTGTTATTCAAAGAAAAAAAAGCTTTATATGGGTCAGGTAAGGTTCATGTTTCATTGACGCGGTCATGTTTTGGGTAATATTTTGCGCGCTAAAATAGTTTTTTGTTAGCCGTATAACGCCGTTTTTAGGTGTTTCAGTTCTGCGTTCCCATATTGTGCAATCACGCGGTAAATAAAATACATTTTTTTACATATCCCGCCATGTTTGTGTTTTAATTGGCTTTTAAAGAAAAATCTGGTGCCACAGAATGCGGCCATGTTACTATTGTAGTTCATGGATAGTATTACAAAGCCAGTGGCAGGTAGCCAGAAGAAAACCTGCAGTAGGATCATAGCTTAAGAATCTTCGGCTGTGGTTTGGGAAAAGCACTAAATCACTTAATAGAGAAGCAGTAGCCCAATAGCTCTAATCGCCAACCTCCCAAAGGGGACGTCGCAATACGAAGAAATAGAAGGGATAGTTTTATATACAATATATTTTATAAATACTATTATACTTACATAATATGAATAATACATATTAAAAATAAAAGATATATATATATATTTTCTGCAGCAATTTAGGTTCGTGCGGGATTTAATTTTGCGCATACGAAGTAGCGGGTAACCCCTAGTAATAAAATAATCGGTGGTAGGCATCATGTAGAAGCGACGTTAAGAAAACATTTTTTGTAAAATTTACTCTGAATATTTGACTATGACTTTGAATGATAATAACCTATATAATTAAACTCCCAAAACTCACTTACACGCGAAATATGTGATTGTTTTTCCCAGCCATTTCTCTGAGTCCAGAGCTTACCCGCCCTAGCACACCCTAATAATAATCTTAAAGACAGGCTGAACCCTTAAGCCTGTTGTAAATTAACGATCTTAGGGCTCCAACCCTCCGCCCTTACCCTTGTCATTTCAGAGATCCTTCCCTGATGCTTTTTCGATATCCATAATGTTGGACTTTTTCGTCTGACAAGTTTGAATCGTGCGTTTAAATCATAATGGCGATTTTGTTCAGTGAATGAGCAGTGGATTTTGGTAAAATTAATAGGATAGGGTATATCTTGTATAATATGTTTTTTATGTACCAGGTTCTTGGTGGAAATTCATGTTTTATAGTAATAATACACAAACTACTTGCGCTTTCACCTAGTTATTAACCGACTTCCAAAAAAGGAGGAGGAAAAACATTCTCAAGTTACTCACCTATAGGTTAGGTTGTTTTATAACTAACCATTGCTAGCATTAATTTGAGATCTCAAAAGGTATTTCGAAAATCGTCGTTTATTCCGTAGAAAACAACACTAACTTGGCCCTTTGGGTTCGAATCTTCGAATAATAACTCAAAACTTGTTAACATAGAGTATTTATATTTACGAACATAATCACAATAATAAAAATATTTCACCTGAATTATACATTTTTTCAATGTTTTTGATAGAGCGATGTAGACAAGGTAAAAGCGCCATCTAGTTTTAACGTTGGTAACTAAACTTACATGTTAATTTCAAAAATGTCTAATTGGGCAAGCGCCATTAGCAATTTGGCTTTCTTGTTTTGTTTTCTGTACGGTAAATAACATCATATAAATAAGTCACATTTTTCATTTGAAAGTTAAAACAAGTAGGCCTTTGCATTCATTATTGAGTGATTTATACAGTATTCTTCGAAGTAACCACTCTTTAAATACTGTAGTACCTGGGACAGGCGGTTTTAAATGTCGCATGGTTGCCTGGCGTTCTCACAACATAGTCGGCCTAATCCAGAGGAATTAGGCGGACTATGTTGTGGTATTATAAGGTTTCCGAGTCACTATTTTTTCCTTTAGTAGCGTCCGTATAGTGTGAATGAGATTTAAAAAAGTCTCAGTCTACCCACTAGGCCATTTCATCTTTAAAACGTAACTTTCTTAATATTATTATTATTATTAATAGCCTAAACTGTCCCACTGCTGGGCAAAGGCCTCCCCCAGTGTCCTCCAGGTATTTCTTTCATGCGCCACCCCTGGCCAATAATTAAAACAAAATACTTAAAATTGATGTTGTCACTATAGGATGTTGTTAGCCTGACCGACTAACCCTGACTTAGCATCACATGGATCTCACAACTTTTTACCGAGAATAACTGAGTACAAGGGCAAATTTTTACAAGTTATGTTTTTCGTGGTATTTTTGTTTGCAAAAATAATAACTTGCTATCGGAGTGTGTTTTGACAAGCAAAAATAACGATGTAAAATATATTTTTCTAATTGTTTTCCTGTAATGTTATTTGCGTTTCTCAGAAATGATAGCCGAATTCTGTCGGTATGTTATTCCGTGATACGCATTCAAATCTACAATGATTATTTATTATTATTCTTATAGAAGGGGAGCCCGACAGGGGATTTTTGTAGTAACTCGGGCGCGTCAAATAAAGATACTAGATAGTGTATGTGTTTCACATTCTACTGGTAATCTAGGCATGGACATTTTTTTATTTCATTGGTGAGGTTAAAAAATAGTGTGAAATGGATGGTCAAAACCCTTCGCTATTTCTCGCGGATGCGGTTACGGGCAGGATTGTTAGGGGGCTCCGTAACCGTAACCGAAACTATCGGATATCTATACTAATATTATAAAGTGGAAGAGTTTGTTTGTTTGTTTAAACGCGCTAATCTCAGGAACTACGGGACCGATTTGAAAAATTCTTTTTTTGTTGGATAGTCCATTTATAGAGGAATGCTTTAGGCTATATAACATTACGCTGCGACCAATAGGAGCGAAGCGTCAGTGAGAAATGTTGCAAAAACGGGGAGTCTTACGTTGCGTGCGCTGCATAAATGATTTAAGTCGCGGGAACAGCTAGTCCGATATAAAATAATATCCGTAAAGTTTTGCTATTGTAAAAAATAAACCAAAATTTAATATCCGTAACCGAAATTATCCAAAATAAACGGATAATCCGAAATCATTTAATATCCATACCCGTATCCGAAATTTCATATCCATTTCATCCCTGGTTACGGGTACCCCTAGTTAGGTAGTAAAAATGTTTTAATATTAACTTTTCTAATAATACCTCATTTAGAGTTTAAAAAGAACGTTGGCTCCGTGACTTGACTTCCAATTGGAGGCGGCGTTGGTTAATAAAATCGCTAAAGGTGTCCCTGGAGAATAATTTTGGGAAATACTGGACTTTCTTGGTACATTTTTTTATTTTTACGCTTTAAAGTCCTCATCATCGACTCGATCCCCGTATACATATTAAGCTACCTAATAAGATAACTTACCAAAAGTTGGTAAGAAAAAATTATCTTAATTTTTAATACCTAATTATTAATTATCAAAGTCAAGGTAGAGCCGTAGTCGAATAAAATCTGAGCGACCGTTTACACCGAAATTTTAATAATAATAATATACCTACATATGAACGTTTTTACACCACGTCAATCTAGCCCTGTGCTAAGTATCCGAAGAACTTGTGTTACAGGTACCAGATAACGGAAATATAAAATATAATTAATATTTTTATACTATACACATATTTAAGATTTTTATTATATTAATACACAAATTTAATTACACATCCATAATATATATTATATACACATCCATGATCCAGGAACACAGAAAACTTTTTGTTCCTTCGGCGGAATTTGAACCCGCGACCTCTTTCTCGGGCACCAACGAGCTCAACCACTGCGCTACAGAGGATATTTATAACATATTCGTCTCACAAAATTCGATAGCAAAGAGGATGCGACCACGGCTCTACCTTGACCATTTCTGTACCTATGCCTTTCTGGATTTCTATCTCTATTATTTTCTTATTTCAGCATATTTAGACTCCTTTTTTACGAAGTATATTTATTAGATTTTCACGTAATAATAATAGTTTATTTTTGTTTCAGGTAATTATATAATTTTGCGAAGACCTGGATTGACAAAAAATAGCATTGGGCGAACACAGCGTACTTTTGAAGGCCGATTATTCCTATTCCACTGATTTTGCTGGAGGTTGTTCCGCTATATAAAAATGACCAATGTAACCAACTCTTCGTATGACATGTGCGTCGTATTATTGCAATCAGAGATGAAATGGATATGAAATTTCGGATAAGGATATTAAATTATTTCGGATTATCCGTTTGTTTCGGATAATTTCGGTTACGGATATTAAATTTTGGTTTCCTGTTTACAGTAGCAAAACTTCATTTCGGATTCAGTCACGGATAATTGTTTATACCGGATATCCGATAGTTTCGGTTACGGTTACGAAGCTACCTAACATCCCTGGTTGCAATCAGTACTTTCTATTTGTCACATACAAAAAGTCGCCGGGGTGCAAGCCATACACTTTCAGCTTATTTTAAAGGTAAGTTTTTAGTAATTGATTTCTGTTAAAACGTGTTAGTCAAGTCAAGTCAAAAATTATTTATTTCATAAACTATTACATAGCACTTGAAAACGTCAAAATGGTAAACATGTACACATATTATAAAATATGAAATTCAAATAGACTAAACTAAGATCGCAAAGCTGACTCACTTACATGGGAAATTAATGTAAGTGAGCCTAAGTGCTTGTGTTAACATGAATAGTGTGTACAATGTGTGCCAACATTTTTAGTAATTGGTTCTACAATATATTCTTTGACAAAGGTAGGGTTTGGTACTTACTTACTACATTGAGTAGTATATAGGGTACATCTATTCACCTTTTATCCAATAATAGCTGCAAAGCAGCGAGCGATTTTGATAAAAATTAAAAAACCTAGGCCCTGATCTCATAACTCGAAAATCGTTTCTATTGTCAGTCTGTTCCGTTCGCATGATTTGACGTGCATACGAGCGGGATAGACTGTCGTTCGAAACGAAGTTCGAGCCACGAGAATTGAGGCCCTGTATCTCAAATACAGCATGTAAAAAAGCGGCCACTATAACTTTGGGATATGACTATACTACCCCTTCTCATTCTAGAAATGTTTTTTTGGTCAAAAACTAAAGAAACGTCATAACATTTTCCAATTTGTTCTTGTCCCAAGAATAACAAAAAAAAACATATTTTTTTATGTAAAAAAATTATAAATACGGTGTACCTATAGTAGTAGTGTACGGGTGTGGTCTACCGGAAGTTCCGGGGGAGACTCCGGAATGAAGCGCGCTACACGTCGCCGACAACACGTGTGTGTAATTTTTAAGTATTTTAAATATTATGTATGTTAGTCTTTAAGGTATTTATATTACGGGCCTATGCAGCCTGCAATAAATGGTATTTAATTTAATTTATAGCACAGAAGTTTGAAGCTATCAATTGAGGTATCCGGTTCCAAATTAATAAAAAATATTCATTAATGAATCTACAGAGCGACATGAATGAAGTTAGCTCCGGTTGTAGATAACGGTTCGGAATTCAAGATCAACAGCTCTGTCGCATTACCATAATATTTAAGAAGCCGTATTCTACTTATAAATATTTAACATCTATAATACTCTGTATTACTTCGAACAAAGAATCATTTGCATAATGCCACCAATTTTAAAGTCACTTTTGAATGCAATAAAGAGATAAAACGATTATTTGGTCGTATTTTTTTCTTTACGTTTAGATCTAATTGGATATGAGCCATAAGCGAATGCCATCGCTAATTACGATGTCGTAGTTAGTAATCGAAAATTTACTGTATTGACGTATGAATCCTCTTAACGCCTTCGTTGTCTCCACTCGGGTTCGATTCCCGCGTTGGAACAACAAAAAATGTTGTTTTCAAGTTTGGTTAGGACAATGCAGGCTGATCATCTGATTGACTGACAAGAAAGATGATCCATGCGTCGGATGGGCATGTAAAAAGTCGGTCCTGCGCCTGTTCTCTCGCCAGTCGTGTCGGTTTACCGTCCCACTGGGTTATGAGAGTAAAAGGAAGAAAGAGAGTCTTTGTGTATTACGCATATACTTGGTCACTATAAAACAACTCCAGCGTAGCTGGCCTGGTTTCAATGAAACTGGCCACCGTCACCGAAATCGGTGTGGGAGGCATTATTATAAATGCTCTATGTCACTATTATTAATAAAAAAAAAATTAAACCGACTTCAAAAAAAAACACAAACGACAAAAACTTTAACCAAACAAAAACAGTACCTACATAACTAAAAAGCGATAAATAACCTAATTTATCTACTTAATGCATATTATATATCTACAACTATTTAAATATTTACAACTAAATACCTAATACTATAACAAAGTCATCTTTAACTATTTAAATATTTACAGTTATCACTTATTTTTGAAGTCGGTGCCAGCCAAACAAATAAATTTAATTAAGAAAACACTAAAATTTTTCAAATTTTCCAAAAAGAATTTTAAAATTGGACCAGTGGTTCTTGAGATTAGCGCGTTTAAATTAACAAACAAACCCTTCCGCATTATAATTTATTAGTATAGATTGTATTTTGCCGTGTGTGTGGCTTCTCAAACAACACAACAGACTACGTTACCTAGGCTGCAGGCTGGCACCGACTTCAAAAATAAGTGATAACTGTAAATATTTAAATAGTTAAAGATGACTTTGTTATAGTATTAGGTATTTAGTTGTAAATATTTAAATAGTTGTAGATATATAATATGCATTAAGTAGATAAATTAGGTTATTTATCGCTTTTTAGTTATGTAGGTACTGTTTTTGTTTGGTTAAAGTTTTTGTCGTTTGTGTTTTTTTTTGAAGTCGGTTTAATTTTTTTTTTAAAAGTTAGTTTATTTCTCGATTTTTAGTTGTGCTAATGCGCTGTGAACTTAAATAGATGCTAGTTCATTTACTCAAGGGTTTCAGTTTATTTAATATTATATACCTATAGTCACTAATTACAACGTCCGTTTGACGAATTGTTCATATTTTTAGGAAGGTATAATTATTATTAATAGGTACTTGAAAGAGTTTGATATTACATATTAGGTATTTATATATTTTATTATCATAGGTAGACCCAACGACATTGACAAAGTTATAATATGCAATGGCACACAGAGCCAAACCTGCTGCGATCCAGCCATCAATGACGTCCATACTGCATAGGAAACAGATCTCAAATGAGAGTGTGAATAAAATGCTTGTTCTCGCGAGAAGGCCCGGCGAGACTTCTCTGTGAGATTTCTCGCCTTGAGTCTGGATGGTATATTACAAATATCACGTTAGCCCTACATATTAAGTCCTTACATATGAAATTGGCGTTTTGTATTGGAGGAACATAAAGGCGATTTTTTCATATTAAAATATATTTTATTAGTCAAAACTATTGCAATCTATACACTTTTGCCATCTTATAGGTAGTTCATTGATCCCTTTACTAAAAAAACCATTCGGACGGGAACCAATGAAATCTTTGAAAGCGGTTTGGACTGCCTCATCGGAATTGAATTTTTTTCCTTGCAAGAAGATATCCAAATTTCTAATAAAATGGTAATATGTTGGATCAAGGTCCGGAGAGTACGGTGGATGTCTTAGACATTGCAATTGAAGCTCCTCTAATTTGGTAGCCGTCTGTTGGGCCGTGTGTGGTCTAGCGTTGTCTTGAAGCAGCAGTGGCGTAGAGCGATTGACAAGTCTCGGTTGTTTAACGGCGAGCTTTTCCATCATGGTTTGCAGTTGCTGACAATAGACATCAGCCATATTCGTCTGACCAGATTTAAGAAAGCTATAGTGTACGACACCGGCACTAGTCCATCAAACGCTTACAAGTAACTTTTTTTGAGTCTATTCTCGCTTGGGGCAAGACTTTGCTGGTTCACCAGGGTTCAGCCATTGCGATGAGCGTTTACGATTATCGTACAGTATCCACTTTTCATCACATGTAATGATCCGATTTAAAATTGCTTCATTTGTGCCGGTTGAGCAATGTAACGCAGCAGTCGACGCGCGTTTGTCGGTTTGCTTCGCTTAATTCATGAGGTACCCACCTTTCAAGCTTTTTCACCTTCCCAATTTGCTTGAAGTGGATTAAAACGGTTTTGTCACTAACACCGCAGCCTGTAGCTAACTCTGATGTGGTTTGCGATGGATCTGCTTCCACAATAGCCTTCAATTCATCATTATCGACCTTGGTCTCCGTCCGTCCACGGGGCTTGTTCTACAGGTCGAAATTTCGAGAACAAAAGCGTTGAAACCAAAAAACGCACCGTGTTTTCTTTTGCGACACCACCCCTATACACATAATTAATTCTTCGAGCCGTTTCTGCAGCACTGGTGCCACGGTGCTCGTACTCGTAAATAATGCGATATTTTAAGTTATCCATTTTGTGAAATGAATGAAAACGAGAAAAAAAACCAAAAGAGAATAAAACAAATGAATTACGGTGTTCAAAACACAAATGCATGAGTAAATAGCTGTTTAAATTTGAATTTGGAATTCGTAACTAAACAGGATATATTTAAGATCAAAGTGGCCAGAACGACAAAACGCCAATTTCATATGTAACCTAATACATTCGATCGACCAATTACAGTACTGCTCCCAACTCTTAACCGTTAAGGAGTACTGTAGCTTCATTATCAGCACAGCAGCATCAGATGTTGATTCAAGCATACCTCACAAGCAACATGTTAGCCCTACATACTACGAAATAGTTTACATCGACCAATTGCAGTACTGCCTCCCAACTCCGTTAAGGAGTACTGTAGCTTCATCATCAGCGCAGCAGCATCAGATGTTAATTCAAGCATACCTCACAAGCAACATGTTAGCCCTACATACTACTAAATAGTTTCCATCGACCAATTACAGTACTGCCTTCCAACCCCTAACCGTTAAGGAGTACTGTAGCTTCATCATCAGCACAGCAGCATCAGATGTTGACACCCTGAAGCATATACCTGAGTAAGACATAATTACGTAACAAAAACACCATACGAGCATACAATTTTTGGTGGTTGCCCTCGATTTCTCATGGATCCCATCATCAGATCCTGACCTGGTGAAAATGGGACCACCCCAGAAGTGAACTATATCCAACAAAAAAAAAATTTTGAAATCCGTCTATAATTGACGAAAATATCGGTGAACATACATAAAAAAAAAAAAAAATATTATACATACAGACGAATTGAGAACCTCCTTCTCCTTTTCCCTTCCCTTCCCTTCCTCCTTTTTTTGAAGTCGGTTAATTATAAAATAGTGCGGAATTTTAATATATTTTTAATCGTTTTCTGACTCTATTAGCTAACAACACGTTAAGACGTGAGGATATTTAGCCTATAGATACTAGTTGCTGTGATTAGTGCTTTAAACAAACAAAATTTTCATAATAGCACTTGTAGATTTCGAAGATCGTCATCTTTCTTGGGCTTACTCACGAAACTGATTCAATTTTGATTCAGATTCGATCGTGCCGCGTACTTCTTAATAAATTGACATTTGTTTATTTTGATTCTCAGTCGATTGATATGGTCAGTAGTACAAAAAGTAAGGATCTAACGATTTTCTTTATCCTGGTTAGTTTCAAAGCAATCCACCAAATAAAATACTAAAAGCCGTTGAGATCGAACTGATTCGATTCTCGATTGTGTCGGGAGTAAGCTTGCTGGTCAGAAATACAGGTAATCACTGATCAGTCTGCATTTATCTAACCAAAGTTGAAAACAACATTTTAGTTGTTCCAAGACGAGAACCGCACCCACAACCTGCGAGTCGAAGCCAATCACTAACTGTTGGATGACGGAGGCGTTAAAAAAATGTCACTTTGCCGTGGTCCAGTTAAAAAAAGCTAGTTAAAAGTTTCAAGACGGGTGTTTGATGAAATCGACAGGCATTTTCAATTTACCGCGCCGTACCGCGTCTATTTCCTATCGAGATTGAGTCTTGCAGTGCCGGATAGGCGGGGAAATTGACATATATTTTTATTTTAATAACATCTTGATACTAACTCCCGGTTTCTGAAAGGAAAATCAACTAATCAGTGTTCAAGTCTCTTCTCAACTGTCAGTACTAAATTTAAATTTGATATGTAATTATATTAGTTGATTTGGCGTTGATTTGCCTTTTAGAAACCGATGGTTATACTATGTAGTTATATTGTTATATTGTTTAAACGTGCTAATCTCAGGAACTACTGGTCCGATTTTTTTTGTTGGATAGTCCATTTATAGAGGAAGGCTTTAGGCTATATATAACATTACGCTGCGACGAATAGAAGCCAAACGTCAGTGAGAAATGTTGCAAAAACGGGGAAAATTATTCACATTTGGGGACTTTCGTTGCATGCGCTGCATAAACGGTTTAAGTCACTCAAAAACCACGCGAACTAAGTCGCGGTCACAGCTAGTCTTATGATATAGTTACAGCCTAAGCGTTATTCACGTTGGGTCATTTCACAGGTTAATTTTGTTCCTAAGTTTGTTCTAATGATGCTTACCTATCAGGTGCATATAGCATAACCTCATTAGTAACGAATACATGGACAGCGCACGTCTTTAGCAATAATCCCGCAGAACGTGACCGGACTTGTAATGCAATCGATTTATTACCATTGTTACTGCGAGATAATCTGATTGATAACCCCGCGTCAGCAATGCCCTTTATGCCCTTTGTGTTAGCAAAACGAGAATAGTTTCGTATTTGAGACCAGGGCTCGCAAAAACTAACAATAACCCTTTTAGGTTTTATTAATAAAACAATCTTAAAATCGGTCACAAGACCGCAACCGGCATGATAACCTATTTGACGGATAAAACAACGTTTCGCATCACTTTTAAAAATGAACATCTTTATTTACTGTTACATACTCGTACTTTCGTTTTAATGTCATTAAGCTATTGCATAGCTTCTATCGCGGGCCTTGCGTGGAGACCGAATCCAGAAATTCCGTAACGAAAATAACCTAACACCCCCCACTCCGACCGGATACTTTTTATTGCCATCTATCGATCAATAGCAGAACTATTAATGACTTTTTTGAAATATCGCGCTTGTCTCTTTAGTTCAGCAACTCGCCTCTAGATGGCATTGGTTGTATCGGATAAGTTGATAAAAAATGGTATGCAATAGCTTTACCGCGGCAGTCCCCGAGTGCCATATGTCTTTTTTTTTATTCGTCGCTTTCTTGCATAATACAAATTACGGTGCTTGAGAAACACACTGCACACTAATACTACAAAATGTCATACTTTTTATCAGTAATAAAATAAGGGTCGACATGCTCGCAAGGCAAACAAACCCAATAAAATAAAAAAAATAAGGGTCTGATGGGAGAGATAGCAGGGACTGGGAAGTCCTTTTTCCTATAGTCTATTTGTATTATGCAAAAAACTTTTTTTTTTATTTGAGGAAGAGAGCTAGTTAATCTAGGAATGCCCTTTTACGCTAGCCTTTTACTATGAATGTAAGTATGTATACTTAAATTTTTCTGCGGCATAGTCCTCTTTTAGCATATTTAAGACTAGATGTTTCCGCGACTGCGTAAAAGGAATCTCGCAGGAACTTAATTTTGTCAAAATCTGTTCAGTAGTTTTTGCGTAGGACAACGAACATCCCTTCATCCTTACCTAAAATTTTACACGTATAGTTTTGGACTGAATTTAAAACTGTCGTGAATTAAATTATTACAATTATTACTGTTTTGTTGATAAATTAACAAAATGATTCCATCAAAAACTTAACTTGTAAAACTAGCCAAGTCTCGCTATTCAGTTTTCCCTAAAAGGTTGTGACATCCATCACATCCATGTGATGCCAAGTTGGGGTAAGTCGGTCTAACAACATTATATAGAGATTATATCAATATTATTAAAAATATTTCATGTTTTAAATATATAAATAGATTGACTTGGTAAATTAATATACTTTTTACAACGTTATATTTTCTTGATAATCCCATCCTGTATGAATTACGTATCGTTAGGTATTGTAACATAATATGAGGAATCAATATACTTATTCTCGCCCGCACTAAATACGTTCTGTTATTTTGCGCTTCTAGGAATATATTTTGTCGACTAGTTTTCTATCTGTTTTTGCATCTTAGATTTTATTTCCTTTATTTTCGTCTTTAGTCGAAAGAGTGAGTGAGAGAGGGAGATGACTTGTTGTAACAGGGTTGTTCTGACGCAGATGTGTCATTTCCCTTCGTGTGAGGGCGGAAATTCGAAAGCTTGCATTTTGATAAGTATATTTACTGCATCATAAACCTTTTTGTACAAAGTTAATCTAATATTCCTTACAGGTAGGTATAGTCTTCACAATTAAATCGTTTGCAGCTAAATGGAGTCTCGAATTCACCAACGCATGTTAATGTTAACGGCTTGTTAAAATACCATGCCTTCTCATTCATTGATAGGAATTACGAGAGGAACAACATGATATTTAACGAAGGATTAATTTTAACATTGATTGGTGAAACACGCTCTTAAAATAATGTGAAATAAAATATAAAAGAGGGTAACAGAAAACTAAAACACCCGACTATTATTGCATACCTACCCAGTGTTACACACAGTTCACAGAAAACACAAATCTAACGACACTTCTCAAGCTAACCCATCGAGCTGTACAAGCTGCAAAACGTGCAAAACAATTATACATACATTCATACTCTCAAAAAAACATAACCCTCCTGCAGGCGAAGTTTAATTATATCTATACTAATATTATAAAGAGGACACATTTGATTGTTTGTTTGTTTGTTTGAATGGAATAGGCTCTGAAACCACTGAACCAATATGAAAAATTCTTTCACCGTTGGAAAGCTACACTATCAGCGCCGAATAAAGGCTATATTATATTTAAAAAAATTAGAAAAAGAAAGAAAATAAAACGTAATAGTCACCGGGGTTTGAACCTGGACTCGATCTTTTCCATCGTTACCAATCTATATCATACGGTTGTCATGGTAACAACATTGTTTGCAAATGGAAAATAAAAATTGTGAAATGCTATAAATACAGCATTTATATAAGTTTAAACTATTTGGATTGGAAGTATTCCAAATCGATAAATATAAAAAATAATTAATTTGCGTTGCGGGTTCAGGGTTGTGGGTTCCACGTTGAGGGTTCAAGATTATGTAAAACTATTTATATGCTTAACGAAGTGAGCGCAGGTCAGCGTATATATAATAAAAAAGTTATATGATTCTCTAGTGGCAAAATATGGCATCAAAAGAACGCCCCCAGTGACAAATTTAACTAAATTGTAAAGTGACTCATTCTAAAGTTGTAAGGGACTGATAATGATTAACGGTGTTGTGTACTATTCATTTGTCGATGTGTTCATCCGTAAAACCAATAGGTAATCAAACTCCCCTGTTCTGTTGTACCCTCATCACAGACTACCTATGGACACGCAAACAAATCGATACCCTCTTTAGGTGCGGTCGGCCAACGGTGAGATCTTCATATCAAAGTTTACATACAAGATGGTATAATTTAGTTTTACTTTTATAAACTTTTACCAGTGTCTGTGTGTGTATTGAATATTTTTGTTAGATAAATAGGACTCACTTCTCCATGTCTTCTGCAGTAGAAATTTCGCATGCATTTGTTTTTTGTACGTGTTTTTTAATGGCATGGTACTGATCTGATGCTGGAGCTGAAAGGAACTCAGCAATATAACGACACAACCCCATCGAGTTTGGGCTCGTACTTTGTCTCTACGTATTCAGTGTTTTCACTTAAATTTTTGGCCATATTTTTTTTTCTTTGAGAGGATCGTACTATTTCTATGTGACTTGTTCTCTTCTATAGAACATCGGCCCATCTGACAAAATTCTGAAGTTAAACGTTAGCACTGCCGAAGTAACTGCTTACTGCTTAGCAATCTGTGGAACTGTCGCGAAAAAAACATCTTTATAGTTTGTTTGTATTATAATGTTGTGGTCGCGGTCGTTATCAGTAACATAACAATAGTAGTAGTAGCTCGTCATCAGTACGTTACCCGAAATATCATTACCAATTTCAGATTCAGTTTCGTTTCCTCTAACAAACATTATTAGGGTTCCTCTTCCATTCAGAATAGGGTCTTTAAAAGTAAACACGTTTTGTTATTCAACGTAATGTTTCTGCAAACTATTCATGCGAGCTTTCATACTGTATTCTTAATACAAGAGAATCTACGCTGCCTGGAATGCCCGTCCTTTTGGGAGTCGTTGGAATATTGTTAACTTTATCAGTCATAAAAAAGGGGTCAAAAGGTTGAAGCATGTTTCTTTGATATATTCCTAGCAAAAAATGTTACTACAACAGGAGACGAATGGGTGGTTATAATATTGGAGATGACAAAAGAGTAGTGGTTCCAAAACTTGCACTAATATTTGAGGTGACGGTAGTAAAAGGTTCCGAAACTTGGACGGCGAACGGGCACTAATATTTGAGGTACCGGTATTTGGAGGATCTGAATCTTAGATGTCGAACGAGCACTAATATTTGGGGTGACGAAATAGTGGAGGTTCTGTATCTACGGTAACGAACAGGAGTCAGGATGTAATATTTTGTTGCATTATATTTCATAGTAGTCGAGGAGATGAAACTTTGTTAACAAAGCCTTGTTAACTGGGCGCTTACTGTTAGATATAATTAACGAATAGGTTCACAGTTCCGTGTCCGAAAGTGAAACGTGTGTGGAAAGTTTTGTACCATCTCTAAACAGAGTTGCCAATTAGACCAATGTACTGAGATTTTTTTCAGATCTCAAGTACATTACACGGATGATCTAACGGTGAAGTCCTTGGATGTGACAGAAATGCCCAATGGTCGGGAATCTATCGGGGCTGGACAGCACCAGTTCGCATGCTCACTGTACTTATTACGTTTAGTTTGGACGGAGAAATTACCATGCGGACAGTTTCATGCTACTATATGCTGGATTCCCTCAGAAAATTACCAGATCAGATGGATCGGTTCAGAGCATGCGTTATAAAAGTTAAAAGTAATACTGTTAAGTAGATAGATCACCATCCAGACTACACGTGTCTGTTTCCGTGGCGTACTATTCTGCGGTTCGAGATCCGTTTTTCTCGAGATAGAAAGATCCAACTCTTATATGTTGTGTATTAATATTAATCCCGACATTTTTACCCGACTACGGCAAAGCAAAAAGGAGGGTTTTGATTTTGGCCTAGTTAAGATATATAAATTAGGCGTCGTTGAAGCTCCTTGATCGTCCGCTGGTTATAGTTTACATGATCGCTTTAAAACGGCTACAGCGCAATCTAGGGAACTAGAGTAAAGAAGTTAAAAAAAAACTTAACGATGTCGTGTTGGGTATTAAATTGAAGAGCTTTGTTAGGCCATATCAAATATGTAAATATTATTAGCTCCTGCACCTGTTATTTGCAAGAATTTATTAGAGCATGTTTTTAGTAGTTGGATTTTAGTTTTTTTTTAACTTTATCTTGTTAACTCATGATATGGTAGTTTGTAGGATTATTTGGACCTTAACGCTGATGATGGCAGTCCTCAGGGAACAGGACTGGTACAAATGAAACTGATATTAATTCGTCAGGTCCACGTTGCGCCGCCCGCCGCAGACGTCACGGGCAATTAACAGGGGACTGGCGTTATTTGTGAGAGAGATTTAAGTGATACGCATTTGTAGAGATTTACTTTACTTTAATTAATAAAAATAATAATCTCACTTAGGTCCTTGCGCCAAATTAGTCTGGGTTAAATTGTATTTAACCCTAAGTGAACTCCAAATTAGGGATTAGCTTTAGAAGTTTATATCGGGGATACATCTTAATTTTTGCGTAGCGCAATAATTTGAAAATGGCGATAAAATCAGCTATACTTTAGCTAAGATTACTTCAGATTGGGGCTAACTCTGGGTTATTAATTTCACCAAGACTAGCGCAAGTGGATCTTGGAATTGGATTTCCCCTTGCGACATGAAAAAGAAAACAAAAAAAGTGGATCTTTAAATTACATTGAGGGCTAACCGCTACATCATACTTTTTGAGTGGTCGGTGTGGTCGGCAGTCTGTAGTGGAGGCGACTCAAATTGTGTAGCGGTAGCGCGCGACGAGATGAGTATTCCCGCCGAAACAAGTAAATGAAAACTGCGTCCGAAATTAAAAATAATACGAAGGAGAACTAATAAAGAAAATCGTGAAACGACTTCTAGAATTTTCCACTAGCTTCCAAAATGGCTAAGCTAAAAATTCATTTCAACGAAACAAGAGGAGGCAATCTCGTAAAACGTTTTAGTTACATCTATCGTCTATTAAACTTGCTGGAATCTAATTAAGAACTTGGTCCAGCTGGCTAGCTACAATGACACCATATAGTCACATGCAAATTGCCATCTTATGTTAGAAATAATAGAGTTTACATTCGCGTGGGATGCAGCAAGTAAATAGCGTAACTCTTCTCTGTTTAACATCGGGTTCTTTTGCTTTGAATGAAGTTAAAAACAATAGTCGCCTAAGATGTTATTGCATTGCGTTTTTGAACTTCTTCAAAAAAGGGGAATTACCTATGGAATGCTACTGCTTCCTAAGGCTGCCTAAGCAAGCCCTACAGGGCTACTTATATATGTTATCTAGTTTAGTATTGACATGTCTACAATTTCTCAAAAAAAGGATATATTTTAAACTAGCTGTGCCCGCGACTTCGTACGCGTGGAAAAGTGATTTAGGGCACTTTAGTATTTTTAAATATATTTTTAGTTTATTGGCGCAACCGCTGAGAACTTTCGGTAATAGGTACTTCCCAGTGCATCCCAGTGTTGATCCCGATCCAGCAAGACACGTACCCGGCAAGCCTCTTGGTATGCAGGGTATAATAATAATATATTACTATCCTTTCGGAGCTCGGCAAAAGAAGTAGGCCTTCGAACAATATGTAGAAGTCAGCAAAGGTATTCGAAGTTAGGATAATATTATTCGAATGCACCGTATAGACCCAGACAATTTTTCACGTTAATTTAGTAAAGTATTTAACTTCGATGTCCGTCTGTCTGTCTGGGTGTCAAAACTTTAACACGTGTAGGTATCAAGCTAAAAATCATATTAAAAACTCAGCTCTACTGTCCCTTCTGGCTGTGAAAAGAAACAGGCATCTTGGCCACATCTACCCAAAGATTCAGCCGTTTATATCGCTAATTTTCGCAATTTTCGACACGCCAAAGGGAACCAAAACCTAAAGGGTACTTCCCGGGAATAGAAATTTGATATGAAGCAACATCTTAATGCACTATTAAAATGTTGCTTCATATCAAATTTAAACGACATAGGATAAATTGCGAAACCATAAAAATATTTTCAATTTTTTCAACTTATTACCGTTTTTGTCATTAATGTTTTGAAGTATTATTAAATTTAAACTTATATTGCAATTACTAAGGTCTTTAAAACGGAACTCTCGGTTAGACATGGGCGCAGCGGCACGCCCCGCCGAGGATCCAGCAGGCTTACTCTCGACACAACTGAGAATCGAATCAGTTCGATCTTAACGGTTTTTGGTGTTTTATTTGGTAGATTACTTTGAAATTAATTAGGTTAAAGAAAACCGTTAGAACGTAACTTTTTGTACACCAGACCATATCAATCGACAGAGAATAAAAATAAACAAACGTCAATTTCTTCGGGAGTATGCGGCACGATCGACTCTGAATTAAAATCGAATCAGTTTGGAGAGTTAGGCCCCAGCTCGGCGCGCCGCGCCGATCGGCTTTAGTAGCGTTTTTTATAACCTACCCTAAGATTAAAAATAATAATAATATAAATAAATGAAATTTTGTTTTAAACAAAATATAAAATAAAAAAAAATAAATTTGAATGCTTGAAGCAGCGCGGTTCCCGCCGCGCTTCATACAAACGTCCAGTATTTTTTTTATTGTCATATATCTTCAAATCAAAGCGACATCTATATAAATTCATACTACCGGTACTGCCTGTTAGCACATTTTAATAGTATTTTTTACCCAGCAGTGGGGTGGAGTTCCTTTGGTTGACCTTCGCCAAAATTCCTACCTACCAGCATCTGATACCTACACTACACCCCGACTCGGATGTAAGACGTCACGCATCAGCCTGTATCGCGCGGCGCCGCGGCCCGCGATGCGGCGCGGCGGTCGAATCACGGCGAAACGATTTTAATTTTGCTATATTATCTCCTAAACTATTAATTATACTTGCTAGGTATAAAGGGCAAATATAGTCTTCATGAAATTCTTAAGCCAACTAACGTATTAAAAATGATGAGGATTAATACCGTGATGGTATAAATAGTTTACCAAAAACCGCTTAACTGCCCGTTTTTTTAGATTATCGCGAAAGGCTTTCTTTTAATAATACAGTTAATTAAGTTGATTTATACAATAAATGATAATTTATTTCAATTTGTGAAGCAAGTTCAAAAATACAATTTTTATATTATTATGACACTGTGGAAACACTCTTCTCAGAAAAAAAAATCTGTTAGGTACTTATTTCAAGTTCTAATCTACTTTAGTGCCACATTCTATTGCTTCGCGTCACTGTGTAAGCGATCCCCCCGCGCCCCCCGCATGAACCGTTCGTCCGCAGCCCGCGCGCGCGAAATTCCTCCGACTTGCTTCCAATTTATCGTCACTGCTCGGCTCCTATGTATCGTAGCGTTATGTTATATAGCCTATAACCTGCCCAGGAATATGGGCTACAATCGTACCAAGTTTGGTTAAAATCCCTTCAGTAGTTTTTGTTCCTATCGCGCACATACAGACAGACAGACAGACAGACAAAAATTTTACTAATTGCATTTTTGGCATCAGTATCGATCGCCAATCATCCTCCAATATGTATTTTGAAAAAATATTCAATGTACAGAATTGACCTCTCTACAGTTTTATTATAAGTATAGATAGATATATCCTTTTTTTGAGAAATTGTAGGAAACTGGGGGAGGCCTACGCCAAAAAGGCGACTTCCACATTAAAATATTTCAATAATAAATAAAATTTTAATCTTAAATAATAATACAAATTGTACAATAAATAATATATATATAAGTATGTTAATAATAATAAAACTAATAATAAAAATGTTAAATTTGTGTTTCATATATTAATTATTGTAATTTAAAATTGTTATTATAATGTGTATTGTATTGTATTGTGGTAGAATAAAGGCTATTTAATGCCAATTAATTCACTAGAACCTTCCTCGCCACTCTATCACCATATTTAATCGTCACCATGACCCTTGTCAGCTGATAATTTTAATAGCAGCTTCTGCTAAAGCAAATAAATCTTATCAACCAGAAAAACCTTCAGTCAAGTATATCGCAATAACACACATGTAATCATAATATCTAGAAGCTAAGTGTCAATTTTACCAATACATGTTAGTGTTAACGGCTTGTTAAAATACTATGCCTTCTCATTCATTGATAAGAAATACGAGAGGAACAACATGATATTTAAAGAAGGATTATCTTTAACATGCGTTGGTGAAATTGGCACTAAATGTTTGAACTTATAAGGGTGCTTACTGCTTAACCACCGCAATTTTGTGACTAACTTTTTGTAGGTGAAAAAAAAATACTGATTGCAATTACAGTGAAAAGCACACGCACAGTTGGGTTATTGAATGAATATTTAATTTATTTCCCTTTGTGTTATGAGTATTATATATCGTAATTCTTATTTGTGTGTCATAAGTGTCACAAAATATTATATAAATTTATCAATAACTCGTTAAAATGATACCGCACTAAATTGGAATACGAAACAAAATTTTGGCAATTGGCTAAATCATTCGTGGTTTGGCTGGCATACTAGTAACAAGTACCAAATATCTCACTACATAAATACTGATTAAATTATTATAGTACGTTCGCAAACGTAAACAAACCCGTCTATGATACAACCATATACTGATTAGTGATGCGAATACATTACGATGATTTTGTTTGTGTCTATAAATTCGTATACTATAGCGACGGTTAAGAATCAATAGTGTCTATCTCATTACTCCGGCTCTACACTACTCGCAAAGTTCCTCGGCGAAGTACGTCGAAGTACTAGTAAAGTTTGACGAGGTAAGCCGAAGTGCATCTCTACACTATCGAACGAAGTTAGACGAATAGCGTCTAACTTCGTTCAGCTTCGCGAGTAGTGTGGAGCCGGGGTTAGAGTTAGCTTTACAGGAGATAAAAAAACAGATTGTTCTACTTTAAATAGAAAGATACTTAAAAATACTTAAAATGTTTATATATTATATCTTTAAAAATATAAAAAATATGGTGAAATACGAAATTTTGAGATAAGTGCTTAAATAGGCCATACCAAATAAACTTTAGATCTACCTGCATTAAAGAGAAAAACGTAAGAATCTAAGATAGACATTATTGATTCTTAACCGTCTATAGACTATCTGGGGGCACGGCAGTCCCCCCGCCAAGTTAAGCACGGCCGTACCATCCCTTTCTCCTCTTATATCTGACGTTGATAAAACTATAAGCCTGCATTTGTAGATACTAATTAGGCATTGTATAAATACAGTATATTTAAAAATTTCATTCAATTTAAAACTGAAGTTTATAAAAAACGTGTTAAAGTTTCATTAATTTTGTCACTGACTCACTGACACACTAATTGACCGATCATCAAAATTATTTGTTTGTGGTGGACTGGACTTCAAAAATATATGAAAATTGAAAATATATATGTAAAAAAATATATAACTTCAGTATGAAAAAAAAAAACCCTGACGAGTAGGGGAGAAGGCAAAAGAAACTTAAAAATTAAAATTAATTATGGTCGAAACTTGATGTAAGGCGGCCCCTATATTTACAATAACATTGTGCAATACATTTTATTGTACAATAAGATTGAAAGGTGCAAAATATTCCAATGTTTTCACGTGCACTCACACCTGTTTCTTTATGTTTAAGCGAATATGAAAACATATTTTTCCGGTACGGATCGGCACCGACCTGTACAGGTTTTACGGCTCCCACACAAAACCCGATGCTATGCGATACGATGTCCAATCCGTTATTTTCACATTTCTTTAAACATCGATCCGATCCCAAATACAGGGTGTTTTGCACATGGACCGACATGATTTTTTGGGGGGTGGGGGGGGTCATGTGCTATTTTCCACCGTGAGACCCAATATCCTAAGTCTCACGGTAGTCTAGATATGTTTTTTTTTAATTTTTTTGAAATCTACCCGAAATCTTGCCTTTAAATCGTCCTAACTTTTTTGTTTGTGGTTATAATACCACAAAACAAAGTATGCTTGTATTTTAAAATGTTTTCTAATTCTAAATAAATCATTACATGTTACAATTGATATCCACAAAAAAACTTCTGAGCTTTCAAAGTGGTAAATCGGTGTAAATGTTATGAAAAGTGACAACTTATCAATTCATTTTAAAAAAAACTAAAGTTCATTTTGAATTTAGCTTTTTTTAAAAAAGTTCTTTACTTATTACCCTTTCTAACGATATGCTACATGATATAAGAAACCATTCTTAATGTGGTCAAATTAAGCTTCGTTTGCCTGAACACGCACTCTAACAATGTAACTGGTTTGAACAATGTAACCAGTCAACGCGGATTATCAAGCAGCAGGTAAAAAGTTAGTCCCTTTCTTACTAGTAGTACAGTTATTGTTGTCTTTGTCTATCGAGTTGAAAGTGAGTGAAGGTCACTTGCCGGGAATCAGTCGAGATTACTCTGCGATTCGAAGTGCCCGTACTTTTCCCGTTGTTCTATCGTAATCAAATTAAAGTCTTATTATTGTTTTTTTGTTAAATCTGTTGTTGAACTGTTACGTTTTTGTTGTGTTTATCTTTGCGTATTCGTTACAATGGCGAACTTCAGTAACGAGGAGTATGCTGACATGATGTTGGCGTATGGTAAAGCTGATTGCAATGAGGGCTTTTCGAAGTGTCACTTTTAGGTACAGAGACTACCGTAAGATGGCGCTTGCATAATGTAATATGTCAAAAAAACTGTGATCTTTGTTGGGTGGTTAATAGGGTTGCCAGATTATAGCTATTATCCATTTTCAGGTAGTGAAATTATTCATAAAGTGTAAGTATGCTGTTTTATACACAAAAATAATCCTTTCAAATTCCTTTCTTAGTGATCTCCTATACTTCCGAGGAAACCTACATACATTATAGCTCGTCGTTCGTCGTCGTCGTCGTTTCAGCCTTTTAGAGTCCACTGCTGAACATAGGCCTCTCCAACACATTTCCAGTGTGTTCGGTCCATTGCCACCTGCATCCAACGTGACCCGGCAGTTTTCACCAGGTCGTCGGTCCATCTGGTAGGTGGCCGTCCCACACTGCGCTTGCCAGTACGTGGCCTCCACTCTAGGATCTTTCACAGTCACATTGTAAGTGACATTTTTCCTCATTTCAGAGGCACACACTCCAGTAATATAATATTCTTGATTCAATTTTGCTGAGCGGCACGAAATCAGAAAACATTCTGCCTGCCAATAAGCAGGCAATATTTCAAGACCATTATAGCTCGCTGGCTTCAATATCTTTGATTTTTCTAACAAATAATTAATCACACTTTTCTCCCGTTTCCGTAGGGATTTCGGGAAGTTCTTGTTTAGTACTCCCCTATACTTACATTCTAAGAAATATACATGCCAAATTTCAGCCTGCTGCCGAGTATTTTCGACTCTTAAGTGGTCGGTATATTATATATATTTAAATTAGCTCAATCGATTAACGGGAAGTGGGTCAAATTAAATTTGCATGATTAGATGACAAATGATGAGAGAAACTAAAAACGTTTGAATAAAATTGGTTTGTGGACTAAGGAATTTTTCAAACACCATCTGGCAACTCTGTGATGAAAAAAAAACTTTACAAACAAATACAACACCTAAGTACCTAACTTCTGTTGTTTGCTCTCGTTGCGTGGTGTTTTGTGATTTCGTTCCTGTTTTTGCGTTTATTTGTGATTCTCTCGACGACTTTTGCCAGCTTACACGGACCCTGAACCTCTTCTTGATTGAACTGATTTCCTTGACAACTTTTGCACGCTTTCGGACCCTGAACCTAGCCTACCCGATTTACCTTCGCTTGCCCACTGGAACTAGAATTTTAGACTCCTTCAGTTGTTTGTTACCAACATGAGTAAAGATTACGGCTCGTGGTCACTCGCAGACCTTAAAAGCGAACTCAAAAAGCGAAGCGCTAAAGTAACTGGGAAAAAAGCAGTGCTCGTCCAAAGGTAATAAATATATATTTTTAAATTACTGAGATAGGTACTCAGGTATTAATAAACTGTTATACCTACTGATTTTATTGACAATTGTTTCAGATTGGAGGATTACGACAAGCTGTTTGGCCCACTCATAAATTGTCCAGAAATAGCTTACAAGATTGTGCTACCAAGCCCGGAACATTTCCGGGATATCCACAGTGGATCTCAAATGCCTCTGTTAACTACAAGTGAATTGGAATCGTTTTGCTTGCTTACAGGGAGAGATAATCTCATAACTTCAAGCAATATGTATGAAGAATGTTTTCTGATTTCGTGCCGCTCAGCAAAATTGAATCAAGAATATTATATTACTGGAGTGTGTGCCTCTGAAATGAGGAAAAATGTCACTTACAATGTGACTGTGAAAGTCAAAGATAATATTATATTAGAAGCCCAGTGTGAGTGTGCTGCAGGTGCTGGACCATACGGTCAGTGCAAACACATTGTCATTGTAATATACGGCATTGTAGACTTTAATAAAAATAAAATTATCAAGTTGAAACCTAGCACTACAAGTGTGCTTCAAAGTTTTCACCAGCCAAGCACAAGCTATTCTGGCAATCCCATTCTGGTGGAAAACTTAACATTAAAATTTAAAAATAAAAAAATGAAAGAAATTAAAAATTTTGATCCTAGACCAAATGTTGAAAGCGTAGACAAGTACAGGGAAAATTTCCGAAATTTAGTTGCCAACTACTGTGGTGGAGGGAATGCAAATATGCCCATCGCTCAGATACTGAAACCTGCCAATAAGCAGGCAATATTTCAAGACCATTCATATTTGGAAAAGACTGCAGAAGAAGATTACTTCAGCTCTTTAATATTAAATGAAGAAGAAATAAATAAATTAGAAGCAGAAACTAAAGATAATAAAAACAAACATTTAATTTTTGAGCAAAGAAAATTGAGGTTGCATAGCTCGTCTTTTGGAAGAATTTGCAAGCAAAAAACTAATTTAAAAAATTTAGCAAAGAGTCTTTTAAAAACCAATGTACTTCAAACACCTGCTATAAAACATGGCATAAAATATGAAAATGAGGCAATAAATAAATTTGAACAAGTAACTGGTAAGCCAGTTACAAAATGTGGCATTATAGTCCATCCTGAAAATCAATTTCTTGGGAGTATACCTGATGGCCTAGTAGGAGAGACTGAACTGTTAGAAGTCAAATGCCCGTACTCAGCAAAAGAGAAACAAATTTCTGGGGATACTGTACCCTATTTGTATTTATGTGAAAATAGTGGTGTATTTAAATTATGTGAAAATCATGAGTACTATTTTCAGGTACAGGGTCAAATGTTGTGCGCACAAAAAGCTAATGTGTATTTTTTTGTATATACTCTGAGCAATTATTGTATTGTCAAAGTTAAAAGGGATAATGAATTTATTGAAGAAATGTTAAAAAAACTGAAATCGTTCTATGATAATTATTATAAACAGGCAATGTTAGAACGGTTTTTGTACAATAAAAGAATTTAATTTTACTAAAAAACATGGCCTTTGATTTTATCTTATTGTAATAGCAGTCTGCATTGACGGACAGATCAACATTTCCTTAGTTTGAATTTAGACCTTATTGCGTTGAAATAGTGTGCTACTCATGGATAGGTTGGCCAGTGCCGTAACTAGGGCGGTGCCCCGGCACAGGATGCAGACCCTGGAGGGGCGCAAAAATAACCAGACCAGTATCTAGAGGGGCGCAGTTTTAAAAGCTCGCACCAGGCGCATAAAAGGCTAGTTACGGCACTGAGGTTGGCCATTGTGCCATATCTGGGTTTATTACCCAGATTTCTATTACCTGTCGGTAATAAGTGAAATAAATGAAAATGAAATGAAAAATCTTTTATTTCCAAATAGGTTAGTTACTAACACTTTTAGAATTGTCCTACATGATGACCTACCAAAAAAATTAGTGAAGTGTCATCGGCAAAAAGTACTATCTCATGTTTTTCCTTAACTAAGTAAGTAACAGTCTGATAGTTCTAGAAATTAACCATTTTTATCTATTATATTTGATCTAAAATTAACCAGCATTGCTATAATTAAAACAATATCACTTGCTAGCATAATCTCAGTTTGGTTCATGGGTTGTGTTAGAATTTTAAATGTCTTTAACATGCCAATTACCCTCTCCACATGGACTCTTTTACTGGCAACTTTTCGGTTGGAAAGTAGAGTTTCAGATTGAATTTGGTTACCCTTTTTAAAAAAAGCTGGCATATTCACTTTTACTCCATATGGTACTAGTATATCTTGCACATTGATGCCTTTGTCGACCATGATCTCATCATTATAATTAAATCTCTCTAAGATCGAGCTTCTTTCTAAGATTTGGCGATCTGTAGCAGACCCACCGTAAGCTGGAGATATATAAGTTATAAGGCCACCAGGAGCTATGCCAAGTAAAAATTTGATGGTGTTTCTATTTTTATATGTGGAAAATGTGACTTGTTGTGCAAGTGGTAATTTTGGCTTCTTAATGGGACACTCAGTAGCATCAAGGATGACTCTCGTTGAAGGGTATTTATCAAAGAAATCAAATGGTGTGTTTGCTGTAATGTGATCTCTGTCAACCCATAAATCAAGGTTTCTCCACGTGAGGGCCATGAGACGAATCCATGTAATAAATACACTGTAGACATTTTTAAGTGTTATTTTAAATAACATTGAAATTTCTTCATATGTTGAATGCCTACGTAGAATAATCAATGTGATAAATAACTGATCTAAGGCATCAATTCTTGCAGGGGGAGGATCATAAAAATATTTTAAATGATTAATATGATCACCCAAGGAGTGGAACACTAGCATAATCTTGTCAAAATTTTCTAGTCCTGTGTAAAAATGAAGGCATTTATCATCATTTTTATAATCATATATTGTAAAACCTCTTGTCACAATATGTCCATGTGTTTGGGTGTGAACTGACATTGTCCTAGGTTGTGATTGAACACTGTCTTCTTGTGTTTGAGTTTGTACTGATGATGTTCCTATTTCAATAAGTTCTATCTCTTGGAGGAATGGTGGCGGTGAATTTTCAAGATTGTTTATCTCTATTTCTTGGCTGTCTGTGGTTATTGGCACTATAATTTCTGTATCACTGTTTATTGTTATATCCAAAGGGTCTATGATTTTGTCCTCTCTAACATCACTTTCCAACATAGGTGGCATCTCAACGAATGCAACAGGAGGAGCTGTAACAAAATATTTTGTAAGTAAATCAGAACAAACAGTAGGTATGTAAATTATTATAAAAAAAATATATGTATCCATAGAGCTTCTACAGAATTATACTTATAGTATTATATTAATTCGTTACATACTGCGAGAATATGTAGCCTGAACTGCAGTTGGATTGAACATTGGCTCTGACTGCTGCTGGAGCTGGTTAGCTTGCTGACAAGCTTCATTCCATGGGAAAATAGAAGGAACAGCTTTTCTTTTCAGTATTTTTAGGCGATGAGCTGCAAACAAAAGTTTGGTTTTTTAGGTATGAACTCCTAAGGTACCTACTGTAGTATGTTTTCATTAAGTTATGATACCTAACATAGGTAACAAACATAAAGATATACTTATATTTAGGTTAAGAAATTAAAAAAATGTAACTGATTTAAGTCTAATGTCAATAAACTTTATTATTATTTCTTATTGCACGCTAAGATAAATATTTTACCTCTTGGGGCTCTTGCCAAATGTGATGACGGAGAGATGAAATCTGCTGGCGTAAAGTGAGCTGAACATATGAAGGAATTTTTTCTTATGGTTAATCCTGTTTTTTTATATTTGATAGTCTCTATCCATCTTGATCTCCGAGTTTCATCTTGGGGAAAGCGGTGGTTACCAATATTTTGACAAAATTGTACTACGCATGGACTAGCCATGTTTAGATTAGTTCTCAGGGCACAATTAATAAATAATAAACTATTTCAAAATGAATTACAGAAAGTTGAAAGGTAAACAAATTACAAACAAAAAACAAAGTGGAAATTGACATTTAACACAGGATTTGACATATTACTTAGGTTTAATGCCATCTATCAGCATTTTTCTTAAACTAGTAGAACTGTCAAAATAAAAAGCCCTCATTCGCATGAAGCGCGAAGAATTTATCAAGAACGCTACACTGATCGACGGTTACCTCACCACGAGACCTTCTCAACTACCTATCGACGTCTGAGGGAGACCGGAAACTTAAACTTTCGGGAGCCCCGAGTGAATGTGAGGCAACATAATGTTGAAGTTGAAGAGAGAATCCTTCAAGCTTTTGATGACGATCCTACAACAAGCATACGAGTTGTTGCTGACGGACTTAACGTATCAGTTTGGAAAGTCTGGTCCGTTCTTCGGGCAGATGGAAGGCACGCATTTCATTACACTCCTGTTCAAGGTAACAACTTACAGTACTTACTACTTATTTAAAATGTGACATTAAAACATTTTACTTGATTTCAAATCTTAATGTGTTCACTTTTACTCTTATTATTTTTTATTTTTTATTGTTGTAATTGTTTCGTTGAATTCCTTTCTTGCTATGTTTCTCGGACAACTGAAGAAGTTCTTTGCGTGAGCTCAATTAAAAGAAAGAAATATCGCGTTTATGCAGTTATTACCACAAACTCACGGATTTCATTCATTGTTCCAGGTCTCGAAGAGGGTGACAATGCAAGACGGTTAGAGTTCTGCCGATTTTTATTGCACACAGATGTTGAAGATAGCGACTTTTTGAAAAGAATTTTATGGACTGACGAGTCAAATTTTAGCCATTAAGGCATAGCAAATCTGCACAATTTGCATCACTGGGAGAAAAGGGGCCAAAATCCGCACAAAAAAAGGCAGACTTCCTTTCAGCGAAAATTCAGCGTAAATGTTTGGGCTGGTGTTATTGGGCGAAATCTTGTCGGCCCATATTTTTTGCCAGAACGACTCAATGGAAACAATTATTTAGAGTTTCTTCAAAATGATTTACCTGAACTGGTACTACCAGTTTTAGAAGATGTGCCAATTGTTTTTCAAAATGATGGCTGTCCGGCACATTACCAACGAACGGTACGAGAGCATTTAAATAATGCATTTCCAAACTCGTGGATTGGTAGAGCTGGCCCCATTCCATGGCCAGCACGGTCCCCAGATTTAACACCCCTGGATTTCTACGTATGGGGACGTGCAAAAGAGTTAGTGTATGCAACAGAGGTGCCCACAAAAGAAATTTTAGTGGAACGAATAAACACAGCATTCGTAAAAATGCAAGAGGAAATGCGGCTTTTAACTACAACCTCGGAAATAAGAAAAAGGTGTCGTGCATGCATAAGGTGTGGAGGCGGCCAATTCGAGCAAACTTTGTAATTTTAATTTAATAAAAACAACTTAACATAAAAAATGTATTTTCATTATCTTGACCCTAGCAACAAAGTATCTCTTAGGTCGACCCCTGATGTATTATTTCTGTCATGTAGCATATCGTTAGAAAGGGTAATAAGTAAAGAACTTTTTAATAAAAAGCTAAATTCAAAATGAACTTTAGTTTTTTTTTAAATGAATTGATAAGTTGTCACTTTTCATAACATTTACACCGATTTACCACTTTGAAAGCTCAGAAGTTTTTTTGTGGATATCAATTGTAACATGTAATGATTTATTTAGAATTAGAAAACATTGTAGAATACAAGCATACTTTGTTTTGTGGTATTATAACCACAAACAAAAAAGTTAGGACGATTTAAAGGCAAGATTTCGGGTAGATTTCAAAAAAATAAAAAAAAAACATATCTAGACTACCGTGAGACTTAGGATATTGGGTCTCACGGGGGAAAATAGCACATGACCCCCCCACCCCCCAAAAAATCATGTCGGTCCATGTGCAAAACACCCTGTATATGCGATGCGAATTCTCGGTTTTGTGAGGGACTTAGACAAAATGGTAGTATCATTTTACGGACTCAAGCATCTGTCGAAATGCGCGCGAGGCCTCAATCGATCACCTGGCCAAACGATGACATTTAGGTGAAAAGTGTTGACCAAACAAGGAACGAGCCATTTCTAATTAGCTCGCGTGCGGCACGGACCGTACGCTCACAATTACGTTTTTTACAGTCGTTATTGTAAACTTTAGCGACACTGTCGATATCGCACGCGACTGGCGACGCGATGTTGCGTAACATAAGGTATTTTACCGGCGTATGCTATAATATCGATAACTAGGCGTGCCCGGGACTTCGGCCGCGTGAAAACTCACGATTTTGTAAATATTGGTAAACATTGGAGCGGACCCTCCGAAAGGCTAGCCTTCCTCGATTAAAGAGCTATCCAAAAGTGAAGGAGTTTTTCAAATCGGATTTAAATAGTGTGAGATGATATAAAGTAACTTATGCACAGCTTTACGTAAATACACTTTAAATTGTACCAAATTTCATATTCTTCCCATGGCACATTTTTTTTTAATTAATGTTAAGTACTTGTAACGTCATAGGTATTAATATAATGGTGGAAATCATAGGTATTAATATAATGTATATAACGATGATTTATGTTTATATACATAAAGGTTATAAAATTATTGTCAATTAGGTTTGATTTAGGTACCAATTAAGGCTTGACGTGCTTATTCGAAATGACCAAATATAATGCAAAAGTACGCACATGCTATAGCACGCATATTTTTTTTTGTTTGGTTATCGCTTTACATGTGCAACAGTCTTGCACGAAAGTAAACTGAATCTGACACATAGTTATTAGCCAGTGGGTTTGCTTGCATTGCGTACGCAACTGCGCATTACCATTATTGTACATATTATTATTTTCAAACAAAAAAAAACTTACTCCTTGTAGTCATTTTAGACATTTGTATGCTTTTTATCGCGGGTAAGTTATTTATATGAGATACCTACCAAAAATAATTGTCTACGCGTAGTCTAACCAGAAACATTTGAAACTCCGTAACGTACCTAAAGTAATCAATTGTCAATTGTGTTGGCGCTGTCATACAGTAATTGAAGACATAAATTGATGAAAGGGATATGTCGCAAAATTTTTGTACCCTGAAAATTGAGTTAACACTGTCATTTAAACATTTTAGGATAATATGTAGTAACGTAAAGTACATTCTAGAGACGGATCATTAGATGAATGTACTTAATACTTTACGACGTATTCAAGTGACAGTTTGAACACAATTTTCTCAAAAGCATAATTTTGCTGTATGTATATTACCTTCATCCATTCATGTCTTCAATTATTCGTTTACGTTTTTTTACGCAGCTTTCAAATGTTCCTGCTTGGCCTGATCTTCTTGGACTGGTCATAACATATTCTTGTAACGACATTGTTTATTCCACGCTGGCAAAGCCGCGGGCGATAGCTATTAGCTAGTAATACATACATACGCTATATATAATATTATATATTTATCTTGTGACATTCCATTCGGTGGCAGACTGCGCTGTGGTCCGTCGAGCATTTCCGGAATTCAATCCAAAATATCGAGACCTCCGTCATGCAGTTCTCAATATTGTTTAGTATCGTCTCCCCCGCAGTGGGCTGACGAGGTGGACGTTATGTTATACTAGCTGTGCCCGGCATCGCGTGGTTGTCGGAAACACTATCGCGATTATCATTTGATTGCTCACGTTGGTTTTTGTTATTATGATTATTAAAAAGGAATAACTCTTTCATACGTATTTTTGAGTAACTTAAACTGTTTATGCAGCGCACGCAACGAAAGTCCCCGAATGTGAATAATTTTCCCCGTTTTTGCAACATTTCTCACTGACGCTTCGCTCCTATTAGTCGCAGCGTAATGTTATATAGTATATACCTAGTCTAAATTTTTACTTATTTTTTACTGGTCCGATTTAAAAAAGGTTTTTTTTAATCGGACCAGTAGTTCCTGAGATTAGCGCGTTTATAATATTATTAGTAAGTATACTGGTACTTTCACAGTATACTCTACATAGGGGGCACATACACACCCTAAAGTATTATCACTAATTTATTTTACACCTATATATAGGTAGGTAATAAGTGTAAATAAAATAAAAAAATTAAACCCTGTCTTTATTTATTACATATAATATATATTTACAAGTTTAATTTTCTAGTTTTCACACTGATTGTGTTGAGTTATAGTTAAGAACACTCCCTATCACGTCAGCTTTAAACCAAATAAACTGGATCAAAATCGGTTCATCCGTTTGAGAGCTATGTTGCTAGATACACATTTTTGACACAGAAAACTATGTTCCATCGGCGGGATTCGAACCCGCGACCTCCGGTTCGAGCAACCTTCTCAAACACTGCGCTGCGGGGGTCGTGAAGTTTTGTTACCCACTCTGTTGTTTTATAGAAACTTATATTTTTACGATGTCTAGCACTCGTTTGAGCATTAAATAAATTCAATGTCCATAAAATATAATATTTTAATATAATATACATTCCGTCTAGACTGTAGACGGACCACTCCAGTACCTACTCTGATATGTAATATTAATATGAATGAACAAAATGGAATGAATTATTCATTCTTACTCTTTCACTGCCAAGTAATTTCATTTTTAAATTATGCTTTCACATTATTATGACTTTATAATATGTAAGTCAGTCATAAAGATTTATTATTATAATTACAATTATTATAATACATACGTATACGGTATACCTGCATATCGACTTTCAGACTGCAGTTACATTTTTTTTTGATAAGGCTACATGCGCGCGATGTGTTGAAAATTGGACTACTTTGAAACCTTTTTTTACCCTAAATACTGCTCCTATTGAAGAGTATAAATGTTACGGTAAATCTGATTAATTGAAAATTATTAATATTTTTACAAAATTATTAATAATAACCACATGTTTTGGTAAATGTGAATAAACGATCGAAATTTATTACTTTTAGTAGTAATTATTAATAATTCACGACACATATTGGTAAAAGTTATTCTGTATATTTAAAATTCGTATTTTTGTATGAAGATTCGACTACTTTTGAGGTAATTTTGACAGCTTTTTTTTACTATAGGCCTTTAAAGTCATGCCATAACTACTAGTCAAATAATATACGATTTTGGGAAGTTTCTATTTTAGTTCAATTACTTATTTTCTCTGAAAAAGAGTTAAACGGGCAGAATTCGCTTCTGGCACTCGCCGGCCGCTGCCGCGGCACGCTTCGCTCGGCTCGTGCGCAATCTTAAATGTCTCACCTAACCTAACCTAGCCATTTTTATTCTAGTTCAATCACCTATTTTCCGTAACTAGAGTGAATCGGGCAGAATTCGCTTCTGGCAATGAATTAAATAGAATATTTTTGCATTTCAGCAACAACAAATAACGTGCGAGTGCTTTTAAAACAATAACACCGAGCCCCCCCCCCCCCCCCCCCCGCACCTCTCGCACGTCGCACACACCGCCCCGCCCCGCAACCCTTGGCCACTTATTACATTTATCACTACTAGGGTTAAATTATTAATAAAAACCGACAAATGTGATTAATTTATTACTTTAACCTCGACTTTCGGTAATTATTAATAATAATAGATTAATAATCTTCAATTATTCACTCTTACCGTAACATAAATATATATTATACTAGCTGTTCCCGCGACTTCGTTCGCGTGGTTTTTGAGTGACTTAAACCGTTTATGCAGCGCACGCGACGAAAGTCCCCAAATGTGAATAATTTTCCCCGTTTTCGCAACATTTCTCACTGACGCTTCGCTCCTATTGGTCGCAGCGTAATGTTATATAGCCTATATCCTTCCTCTATAAATGGACTATCCAACAAAAAAAGAATTTTTCAAATCGGTCCAGTACTTCCTGAGATTAGCGCGTTTAAACAAACAAACAAAATAATTTAAACAAAAAAATATAAGTATTAGTATAGATTAGAAAACCATATCCCTTTGATAATTAGAATGGAGATACCATTCTAATTATCAAAGGGATATGGTTTTATAAATTTATATTTTTAGCTTAAAACGTATGGCGTCTCAAACCCAACCTCACTTGAGAACCTATTTGACAGTTAAAAAAAACGTTTCGTTTTCACTTTTAAAAATGAAGAACTTTCTTAAGTTAGGTACATACTTTAATATTTTTCTTTTTTAAAACGTATAAATAATAATAATAAAATATAGATTATACTTATTTTAACCTAGTTTTAATGTAGTCTTTAATATTATGTTATGGTAAAAAAAAAATTTAAGAATAATGTAAGATTAATAAATTTGTTCACTTTTAAAAGTGAAACAAAACGAAGTTTTATCTGTCAAATAGGTTCTCAAGTGAGGTTGGGTTTGAGACTTCTTTATTAATACGGGCCTTAAAGAGATGACCTTAGAGATCATCTATCTATTATTTTGTTATTAATAAGCAGTCTTCATAAGCCTAGGCTCCATGTCTTACCCATGCAGCTACAGAGTTGGAAGCGTACGTCTAGCTAGCCATGCATAATTGAATTCACGTCGAAATGCAGCAAGTAATAAATCGAATAGGATTGTTAGAATGTCAAAACGTCGATATCGGCATCGGGAATCGGTTTTCGGAACAATTTGCCGAACAGAGCGGCGCGGAGACGAATGCATATTTTTTACGTTTTGCAACTCACAATAGTTACTTCGGTTTTGAGCAGAAATGTCGCGAACAGTCTATTGGCGATCGAATTTTGTGTCTACGGACACAATTCGCGATTTAATCTTTTCGCTGCGATCTTAAGAGGAAACACCACGGTTGAGAGAAATACAAAATAGGTATTTATAAAATCTATTGCGGTCTCGCAGTGTCTTAACTTAGCCAGAACTAGCGCGATAGAGACAACTGCAACTTGGACTGAAATTACCTATTAAAAGTACCAGAAATCGACGTTTAGGAGATTCCTATTTCCTCCTCCAAAACTTAACCGATTTAGACATTATTTTCTGTATTAGCTAAAAAAAGGATTGAGCTAGGTTTATATTTTTTGATTTTGTTCTATAATGTTGTCAAATCTGTTTCCTGGATGTTTAAACAGCGGAGAGTCTGGCCATTTTTTTTAGGTTTTTGAACGTCCATATCTCTTGAAATAATTAATTTATTAAAAAAAGGAAAAAATAGGGACGTACAAATAATATACATAGATATTCATGAAAAAAATAGTTACTCTACGGGTATTATCCAGGGAGGAAATAGAAATCCCCATGACCCCTATTTTTGTATGGAAAAAAATTCGTGGTGTTTCCTCTTAATATGCGTAACCCGCAACGCGTAACCCGCAACGCGTAACCCGCAACGCGTAACCCGCAACGCGGAACCCGCATAGCGGAACCCAAGTCTGATTATTTTTTCCAAGTCTGATTCTTTTTTGCTATACCACGTTTTATAGTGACTGATGTCAAGTCACACGGGAACGCTGTCGAATGGAATAAATAGTATCCTATGTCCGTCCCCTGGCTCTAAGCTACCTCCACACCAATTTTCAGCTATATAATGTATAGACTACTCCTACTTACATAAGCTAACGGTCGGTGAATGCTCCCGTCACAGTAGGTCCAGCCGATTCGGAGATCATTAGTTTGATGACGATGATGATGATAATGAAAAGTAGCCTAAGTTAATCCTCATAACTTTAGCTATCTACCAGTGAAAGTCTCGTCAATATTGGTCCAGCCTTTCCAGAGATTAGCCGGAACAAACAGACATGCGGACAGACAGTAATTTTTTTTAAATTGCATTTTCGTTTTCAGTATCCTTTATATAGTCATATGCATTTAGTAAAACATTGCTAATTGAAAGTTACAAACAGACACTTCAATTTTATTGATTTGTATAGATATATAGATAATTAATACGAGTATACAAAAAACCGACCTAGTGGGAGTTGGACGCTACGAAGGTGGCCTGGTGATAGACTGACGGACAGACCGACGGACGGACAATCGACGCGAATTCTTAGTAATAGGGTCTCAGTTTACCCCTTTGGGTACGAAACCCTAAAACTCACATCATTTTAGCCTCGTACAGTATTTCCTTACTCGCTGTAAAGTTATTTTATATTGCGATTTGTAATGTTCCAAAATCGCTGACATTGACTAATACAAACAATACCCAAAAACCGGTAATTAAAAAAAAAAACAAAATTCTCGAATGTGTTTCTATACAGGTTATAATTTTAATGAGTGATAATACTTTAGGGTATGTATGAGTCCCGTAAATTTAGTGTTTACTGTGAAAGTTACAGCGCTGAAACAGTTAATTTTAAAAATAATATGGTATAGGCAAAATTATATTGGAGCATTTCTCATAGAAACATGGAAGTTAAAAGTAAATCTTTCAGAGCTGGTACTTTCACAATAAACTCTACATAGTTGGCTCATACACACCCTAAAGTATTATCACTCATTTATTTTACAACTATATAACTATATACTTATAGGTAGGCAATAAGTGTAAATAAAATAAAAAAAAGTGAACCCTTGACTTTGTAAGACAAGTTATATTTTCTAGCTTTCGAACTTGGTGTGAAGATATTCCTAATTAAGAACACTCCCGATGACGTCAACTTTAACTAATCTGTTTTGCTAGACATAATATAACTTGTAAATAAAAAAGAAATAAAACAAACATTGTAATTTGACGCAAAAAATTTGCTATTTCGTTTTTTTTCGGCATCTTTCATCTTTCGACTTTCAGGCAGCAGACCGTGCTAAACAAATATACAAACATACTTCCCAAAAACATAACCCTCCTGGCGCAGTTGGATGACCTTTTTCATTATTCGCTATCAAATTGATTTCCATCAAACGTTGGAGAATTCAATTAGAGCTGATATCGAGCGGTGCGTCGGTAATTTTATATTAGCAATTCCAAATTGCAATTGTACATAGATGCCACAGTCAAATTGTTCAACGTATTACAATTTGCGAGGTGTTATTAACAGCTGTTTGTTAAATTTGTAAATAATAATAATATAATAATATCTATGGACGCTTCACACCACGTCAATCTGGCCCCATGCTAAGTATCCGAAGAACTTGTGTTACAGGTACCAGACAACGGAAATATATTTCATACTTTAATACTATACACATATTTAAGATTTTTATTATTTTAATACACATCCAAGACTCAGGAACATTTAAAGCTTTTTGTTCCCTCGGCGGGATTCGAACCCGCGACCTCCGAGTCAAGAGCCAAGCTCAGAACCACTAGACCACGGAGGCGTATAAATAAATATTAGTATTCAAGTTATAGTTAATTATATTACATCTAAAATAACTCAAGCTATTAAAACTCATTAATATTATAGCCTGTACTATAATATTAATGAGTAATAATACTTTAGGGTTTGTATGGGTCCCGTATATAGAGTCTACTGTGAAAGTACCTACCAGTGCTGAAAGGCTTACTTTTGACTTTCATGTTTCTATGAGGAATGCCTCAATATTATAAATTTGCCCATATAATAAGTAAAAAAGTACCTCTTTCAGCGCTGTTACTTTCACAGTAAACTCTACTATACACCCTTACACACCCTAAAGTATTATCACTCATTAATATTACAGCCTATAGACGTTATCCAAACAACAGGAATCTCACTCTCGAAAGAAATTGTTCAGCCGTTTAGGAGTTTATTGTCAACACACATACAGAAGAATTTATAAAGATTAGGAAATTAATTATAACAGTTAATGAGAAATAAGATCAAGTACAGGGTTAAATGTCCCCGAATCTGTCAGACCCATTCGTCTGGGCCGGAAACAATTTCATCCCAATGATGGATAAGGGTTGACCAAACATATTGGTCCAATCTTTCCTATTAGTGGTAATGTTACAAACGACAGATATTTTTTTACCATTTACTAATTAAATATTTTGGAGACACATTTTTATGGACAAGTAAATGTTGTGTGTGCAGCGTATGCAGATATGCACATACGAATTTGTATGCATGTGTGATGTAGCCTGTATGTGCCGGCACCTTTGTATACGTGACAATAATTAATCTGGAAAATATATCATGAAGTTCGAAGTGTTAACTTTCATTTAATAACCAAATAGGGCACACCCTAACAAGTGTAAGGACCAATTTTATTGACTATTTTAGCCTGAAAACCCCACAATATTTTTGAGAAGTCCCCAGTCCTTTCTTTTAATCTGGTCTCGTGTGTCGTGACATGACGACCACAGAAGTGGCTTCATTCTACGGAAGAATAGACAGGTTTATAAAGAAAGTATATTATTTTACCTTACGATTTTTCAGGTTGAGGACCCAGGGGGCCGAC
This sequence comes from Celastrina argiolus, assembly GCA_905187575.2. Classification (NCBI taxonomy): domain Eukaryota; kingdom Metazoa; phylum Arthropoda; class Insecta; order Lepidoptera; family Lycaenidae; genus Celastrina; species Celastrina argiolus. The sequence goes on from LR994585.1 coordinate 17,865,958, forward strand.
TCAAGATGCCATCGCTAATTATCGCTTACAAAGTTCGATAACAAAATGAATGGGATTTGACATAAGGTACGCTAAATGATCGCGATTTGGTATGTCATTTATCGTACCCTATTTCAAATCCCATACATTTTGGTATCGAACTTTGCAAGCGATAATTAGCGATGGCATCTTGAGTACGCCCCCTGGTAATCATATAACCGGCAATGATCAGATATATTCCTTTAGGCAAGACGCCATCGCTAGTAATAATTGAAGACATGAATAGATGAAAATAATATGTCGCAAATTTACACAGAGAATTAAGTTTAAACAGTCCCTTAAACATTTTTGGATATGTAGTATTGAGTACATTGATTCAAGAGACGGATCTTTAGATTAATTTACTTAATAGTTTACGACGTATTCTTAAATGTTTAAGTGACAGTTTGAACTCCATTTTCTCAAAATCATAATTTTGTTACATACTATCGCCTTTATTCATTCATGTCTTCAATTATTATGAAGATAGAATAAAATGTATGGTGTATCCTGTGCTACGACATTACGACACAGCGTAACGGCGATACTACACATTATTTTGCGAGCTACGTAATTGTATTTGGTGACGGCATCTGAGTGGATTTCCATCTTATCATTGCCGGTTATATTCCATTCATTGGATTTCATTCCATTAATTGAAGACCTAACCGAAATTTATCAGTGATAGGTTTTTATGTGATACAAAAGCTTATCGAGTATTGACCACTTCAATCTTATTTATTTTGAGTTTCGGGGTATCCGAACAGCGATACGAACAAGACCGGGCTCCATACAAATGTTTGCTTAATCTTTTTAAAAGCATATTCAATTACATGATGGTACTGACAAAATTGGTCTTTCGGTAAAACCTTGGAAGGACAGTATCAATACGTGACGATCGTCGTTCAATTGGGGCAGTAACTAGGATACAAATAATGTAATGGAACGGATAATGGAGTCTATGGAGAGCTGAATGGGAAATTAATATCCTAAATCGATGGGCACTTATCTTTGAACCAAAGCATGTGAGATCTTAAGTCTCAACTCACATCGACACTCCGCCTGTGAGTTAAGCCTTATGTGCGTTCAAGATTATCATTACGTTCTAATAATGCAATAGAGAAAAAATAGGAAAAGAGAAAGAAGACGAAAGTAAAAAGAAACGGGATAGAAAGAGTGCGAGATGCGATAGCTCATCATCTATCTCGCTCTAATGAAACATGGGCCATTTCAAGTTTTAACCAGTAAATACGAAGTTTGAGGTAGGTTATCTTGTTACTAATTCACGTTTGTCAGTTAGTACGAGCCTAATATAAATTACCCGGGTATTAAAATAGTTGGAGTGTTTTATTATTATAATAGAGTACAGGCCCATGAACAAAATTTACCTGTGAAATAAACCAACGTGAATAAGGCTTAAAAGGCTGTTACTATGTCATAACTCATAAGATAACTCTGCGCGCTATGTCGTCATTTATGAGCGGTACATGTTCAGCCTAAATAAGTATATGAAGAAAGTACTAAAAATATATTTTTTAATTAAACTTCGACTTTATGCCGATTTTATCATTAAATATAATATTTTGTGATGTGCACCTGATATACTTTCATTTGAGACCCCACTCGGATATTTGCAGACATTATTCTTCCTCATTTTACTCCCTACAACTTTTGAACAGTGAACCTTGTGCGAGTTTTCGTCTTTTTTTTTTCGAAAGGGTTCTCACTAATGGCTTGAAAAGAAAGCCGATTTAGCTGTATCGGACTATAACTAGCCGGGTGGCTAGTTGTTTGGCTGGGAGTAGATGGGGAGGTTTGACCCCCCCTAACATCACCCAGGTGATATTCAAACCGGATTTTGGGCTACGGGTAGTCTATTTTTATACGGTGTGTAGGACACGTGCCCTCCCTGCTGAGGGGCCCGAACCCCGTCCTCACTCTCTGACGAGTGAGGTAGCTCGCGCGCGGTAGCAAAAACTATCCACGAGCGGGTTATCGCGTTAAAGAAGCTCTTTTATATTGATAAAGACTTGGCTAGTGCAAGAAGGGCAGGCCCTCACCCTTCCGCGAGCGGTCGGGTTAGTTCGCGCGCGTAATTTCTAATGTCTAGGAGGTCCGCGTTGTTTATAGAGCTCTCTATATCCAAATCGCGGTCGCGGTCGTTTAGGTGTGTTCCTAAACTGCTAGGACGCGGGCTCGAACTCGGGTCCGAACTCGGTCCCGTGTGTGTCGGTCTGTAAGTCAGTACGTGTTGTAGTGAGTGCTAAAAGTCTCCTGGGACAACGCCGGCGCCGGCCTTGGTGCAGTACTAACCATGCGGGTGCGTGTGGTGTGGTGTGTTTACGTGACTGCAAATGTTGCAGTACGTGTTTTGTGATACTATCTATGGGATCGACTAAGATATGCTTAGGTCGTTTGAAAGGATGTCGGAAAGTCCGTGCGTCATGTTCGTAATCCTGGGTTTTACGAATGTACTTGTTGGGGTGCCTTTTGCCTCTATCAAAGAATCTCCCGGCGAGTTCCTGGATGTGGGCTTTAATAGTGACGAGTTCGCAGTCTCTATGCAAGTGGCGAGTTCGCAGTCTCTATGCAACAGCTAGCTAAGATCACTCGCACATACTTCACATATACAAAAACTAATTTGGAATCGCTTTATCCGGGAGCTGATGCCACAGGTCTGCCTGTAGCATCTATCATATACGTCAAACTTATAACACCCTTACCCTTACCTATAGTTTCTGTGGGAGGGAAAAAATGGTGTCAAAGATTGTAAAACCACTCGCTCGAAGTGAGAATATTTCAATATTCACGATCTGATAGTACATTGTGTTCAACGTCACAATTATTTAAAAACACACGAAACACTGCATCTCATTTCCCATTCAGCGCTGTGAGCTGTGACGCTGTGACATTGTGACACTGTGACGTTGTGACATCTCGTCACAGATAATCCCGCTGTAGCTCGTCGCAACGGTTTTATCATGTTGCATGTCATCATATCTCACTAAATCTATGCTCTCTGTGGTTGATGAGTGTGTCGAGATGGTGTGATTACGCGCGATTAATATAAATGTCTATAATAATAGCTCCCCTCACCCATTTCGGTGTCGGTAGCCGATTTCATTTAAACCAGGCCAGCTACGCAGGAGTAATTTTATAGTGCCCAAGTGTGTGTGCAATACTCAAAGTCGCTCTCTCTTCCTATAACTCTCATAACCCAGTGAGACTGTAAACCGACACGACTGGCGAGAGATCAGGCGCAGGACCGACTTTTTACATGCCCATCCGACGCATAGATCATCTTTCTTGTCAGACAATCAGGTGATCGGCCTGCATTGTCCTAACCAAACTTGAAAACAACATTTTTTGTTGATCCAACGCGGGAATCGAACCCACGACCTCCGGGTCGAGAGCGATGCTCTGAGCCACTAGACCACGGAGGCGCTTGTGTCTATAATAATATTAATATATAGTACAGGATGATTGAGATTTGATTTGATGATGAAATTACAACCACCATTACAACACTACAAAAGTCACAAAACATGAGTTTCAATTAGAGATGTAACGGATATCCGGTAACTGTCCGGTATCCGGCCTATCCGGCCTTGTTTTCACTATCCGGCCGGATACCGGATAGTAATACAGTATCCGGCCTGATACCGGATAGTAAAATTTAAAAAATATATCTATACTAATATTATAAAGAGGTAACGTTTGATTGTTTGTTTGTTTGTTTGTTTGTTTGAATGGAATAGGCTCTGAAACCACTGAACCAATATGAAAAATTCTTTCACCGTTGGAAAGCTACATTCCTAGCGCTGAACATAGGCTATATTATATGTTGAAAAAAAGTAGGGTTCCTTACTAAAACCCCAAAAATGTAGCCCAAAGTGTAAAAAAACGACCTCCAAAATTTCTTACATCGTGTGCGCTTCGACAACGGCTTGACCAATTTCGCAAATTTTTTTACGGTATGTTCGTTATTGTTACGAAAAGGTTATTATGAAAGAAAATGTTGAAAAAAATAAGCAGAAAATTAGAAAAAAGAAGAAAATACGTGATGGTCACGCGGGGTTTGAACCTGGGCTCAATCGATTCACGTCGTTGCCAGTTTATATGACACGGCTGTCATGGCAACGTCATTATTTACAAATGGAAAATAAAAATTATGAAATGCTATAAATACCGTTTTTATATCAGCTTAAACTATTTGGATTAAAAAAATTATTAGGATTAACAAAAACATGAGCATTTCCTAATTTTTGTTTTCCATTTGTAAACAACGCTGTTACCATGGCGACCGGTAGACGTTATAGACGTTTGGCTGCGTTTCCATTGACGCGGGGCGAGGCGGACAGGAGCTTGCGGTACCCGAATTGACCAATCACTATGCTCGAAATCTCTGCTCCACTCCGCTTGGGAACCACTAAGTTCCTATGCGCCCCGCTCCGCGTCAGTGAAAACGCCAAGATTGGAGAAGTTTTCCAAATCTATACATCTATACAAACAAATAAATTTGAAGTGTCAGTAAGTATGTAACTTTCAATTAGCAACGTTTTTCTAAATACATATGACATTTTAAACGATATCTTCTGCTTTTTTTTGCATTGGCAACGATATTTACTGAAAACGAAAATGTAATTTAAAAAAAAAATGTCTGTCAGCGTCTCTCTTTGCTCCGGCTAATCTCTGGAACGGCTGGACCGATTTTAACGAGACTTTCACTGGTAGATAGCTAAAGTTATAAGGATTAATTTAGGCTACTTTTCATCATCATCATCGTCGTCATCAAACTCATGATCACCGAATTGGCTGGACCGACTGTGACATTCACCGGGCTTAGCTTATGTTAGTAGGAGTAATCTATACATGTATAAAAGTAAGTCGTGTTAGTTAAATTATTTATAACTCAAGAACGGCTTTATCGATATGGCTGAAAATTGGTGAGGAAGTAGCTTAGAGCAAGTAGACGGACATAGGATACTATTTATTCCATATTATGTCAGCGTTGCGGGTTCTGTGTTTGGGTTTCGCGTTGTGGGTTCCGCGTTGCGGGTTCCGGGTTTCCGTGTTGCGGGTTCCGGGTTCCGCGTTGCGGGTTCCGCGTTGCGGGTTTTGGGTTCCCATGCTGCTGGTTCCGCGTTGCGGGTTTCGGGTTCCCATGCTGCGGGTTCCGCGTTGCGAGTTCCAGGTTCCCGCGTTGCGGGTTCCGGGTTCCCGAGTTGCGGGTTCCCGCGTTGCGGGTTCCAGGTTCCCGCGTTGCGGGTTCCGGGTTCCCGCGTTTCGGGTTCCGGGTTCCCGCGTTGCGGGTTCCGGGTTCCCGCGTTGCGGGTTCCGGGTTCCCGCGTTGCGGGTTCAGGGTTCCCGCGTTGCGGGTTCCGCGTTGCGGGTTCAAGGTTCTCACGTTGCGGGTTCCGCGTTGCGGGTTCCACGTTGCGGGTTCCGCGTTGCGGGTTCCACGTTGTGGGTTTCGGGTTCCCGCGAAGCGGGTTCAGGGTTCCCGCGTTGCGGCTTCCGGGTTCCCGCGTTGCGGGTTCCGGGTTCCCGCGTTGCGGGTTCCGGGTTCCCGCGTTTGGGGTTCCGAGTTCCGCGTTGCGGGTTCCGGGTTCCCGCGTTGCGAGTTCCGGGTTCTCACGTTGCGGGTTCCGCGTTGCGGGTTCCGCGTTGCGGGTTCCGCGTTGCGGGTTCCGCGTTGCGGGTTCCGCGTTGCGGGTTCCGCGTTGCGGGTTCCCGCGTTGCGGGTTCCGGGTTCCCGCGTTGCGGGTTCCGGGTTCCCGCGTTTCGGGTTTCGGGTTCCCGCGTTGCGGGTTCTACGTTGTTTTTTTTTTAGTTGAATTTCATCATAAACTCTTTTTGCAAATCATACTCCAATAGGTTGTGGACAACCCTTTATTTTTATAATCGCACATCAAAAATGTTTGTTTTATTAATTATTAGTTTAATACTCAAAATTAACAAGTGGCAAATTGTGATGAATAAATACCAAATTTTACGCGATAACACTCGAACGCCCCCGAGTCCACCCGAGAGAGATGACTTCATATAACCATACGAACACGTTGCTGATTATTATTATTTAAATTTATTAATTGGCGAATAGTCTATATCTATACTAATATTATAAAGAGGTAACGTTTGATTGTTTGTTTGTTTGTTTGTTTGTTTGTTTGTTTGAATGGAATAGGCTCTGAAACCACTGAACCAATATGAAAAATTCTTTCACCGTTGGAAAGCTACATTCCTAGCGCTGAACATAGGCTATATTATATGTTTAAAAAAAGTAGGGTTCCTTACTAAAACCCCGAAAATGTAGCCCAAAGTGTAAAAAAATGACCTCCAAAATTTCTTACGTCGTGTGCGCTTCGACAACGGCTTGACCAATTTCGCAATTTTTTTTACGGTATGTTCGTTATTGTCACGAAAAGGTTATTATGAAAGAAAATGTTGAAAAAAATAAGCAGAAAATTAGAAAAAAGAAGAAAATACGTGATGGTCACGCGGGGTTTGAACCTGGGCTCAATCGATTCACGTCGTTGCCAGTTTATATGACACGGGTGTCATGGTAACGACATTGTTTACAAATGGAAAATAAAAATTATGAAATGCTATAAATAACGTATTAACATAAACTTAAACTATTTGGATTCATTAAACTATTTGTCCACCACTAATAAATAGTCGGGTCATTTTAATAGGTAACATTTGACAGTTTATCAAAAATGAGCGACGTAACGTTGTAACGACGACATAATAAAATAAATATTTTCTTTTTGTTAAAACTGCTGAATTTACTAAACTTTATTTAATAATTATTAGATATTTATTGTCAACATAACCAATATGAGTTATTTTACGATTTGCTTTCACTGATAAACGATCTTAAATATAATATACAAATTATGATTTAATGAAATAAACTTCGTGATAATGTTACGTCAGTTAACACTTTTTCTTATTAAACACTAGAGACTTAGTCAAAAAATCGATTAATCTTTTAACAACTTTAAATATACCTATTTAAAAAAAAGTACTTAACTTATAAGTTGTAAGAATATATTATAAATGTTAATTTAAAAATCAGATCGAAGGAGTTATATCCATGGTCATAATTCACGAACAATTAAAAAAAAAATCGAAAACGTCATGATAAGACGCCACTATGTCTTTTGTCGTCATTTGTCTTTGTGCGAAGTTAACGTCTGTCTGTTCTGTCTTTTTTTTTTCTTGCTACTGAAAACGAAAATGCAATTTAAAAAAAATGTCTGTCTGTCTGTTAGCGTGTCTCTTTGCTCCGGCTAATCTCTGGAACGGCTGGACCGATTTTAACGAGACTTTCACTGGTAGATAGCTAAAGTTATAAGGATTAATTTAGGCTTCTTTTCATCATCATCATCGTTATCTAACTAATGATCACCGAATCGGCTGGACCGACTGTGACGGGAGCATTCACCGGGCGTTAGCTTATGTTAGTTCCATCTATACATCAGCTATTTGTATTAAAGTAAGTCGTGTTAGTTAAATTATTTATAACTCAAGAACGGCTTTATCGATATGGTTGAAAATTGGTGAGGAAGTAACTTAGAGCCAGTAGACGGACATAGGATACCATTTATTCCATTTGACAGCGCAGAACCAGCAACGTTCACGGAAGGGTTTGGCGTTGTGGGTTCCGCGTTGCGGGTTCCGGGTTCCCGTGTTGCGGGTTCCGGGTTCCGCGTCGCGGGTTCAGGGTTCCCGTGTTGCAAGTTCCGGGTTCCGCGTTGCGGGTTCCGGGTTCCCGCGTTGCGGGTTCCGGGTCCCCGCGTTGTGGGTTCCGGGTTCCCGCGTAGCGGGTTCCGCGTTGCGGGTTCCGCGTTGCGGGTTCCGCGTTGCGGGTTCCGCGTTCCCGCGTTGCGGGATCCGGGTTCCCGCGTTGCGGGTTCCGGGTTCCCGCGTTGCGGGTTCCGGGTTCCCGCGTTGCGGGTTCCGGGTTACCGCGTTGCGGGTTCCGGGTTCCCGCGTTGCGGGTTCCGGGTTACCGCGTTGCGGGTTCCGGGTTCCCGCGTTGCGGGTTCCGGGTTTCCGCGTTGCGGGTTCCGGGTTCCCGCGTTGCGGGTTCCGGGTTCCCGCGTTGCGGGTTCCGGGTTTCCGCGTTGCGGGTTCCTGGTTCCCGCGTTGCGGGTTCCGGGTTCCCGCGTTGCGGGTTCCGTGTTCCCGCGTTGCGGGTTCCGGGTTCCCGCGTTGCGGGTTCCGTGTTCCCGCGTTGCGGGTTCCGGGTTCCCGCGTTGCGGGTTCCTGGTTCCCGCGTTGCGGGTTCCGGGTTCCCGTGTTGCGGGTTCCGGGTTCCCGCGTTGCGGGTTTTGGGTTCCCGCGTTGCGGGTTTTGGGTTCCCATGCTGCGGGTTCCGGGTTCCCGCGTTGCGGCTTCCGGGTTCCCGCGTTGCGGGTTCCGGGTTCCCGCGTTGCGGGTTGCGGGTTCCCGCGTTGCGGGTTCCGGGTTCCCGCGTTGCGGGTTCCGGGTTCCCGCGTTGCGGGTTCCGGGTTCCCGCGTTGCGGGTTTCGGGTTCCCATGCTGCGGGTTCCGCGTTCCCGCGTTGCGGGTTGCGGGTTTTGGGTTCCCGCGTTGCGGGTTCCACGTTCCCGAGTTAGGGGTTGTTTTTTTTAGTTGAATTTCATCATAAACTGTTTTTATGCGCAACGAAGTGGGCAAGGGTCAGCTAGTAGCTAATAAATTTAGAGGAAATTGAATACATATAATACATAAATTGCTTACTTTTCCCGACTGGTGAATGATGCAGATATTGCTTTACATTTATTTACTGACAGTACAAACATACTACATCTAAAGCTCGGCCCGCGGGAATCGAACCCGCGACCTTGTAATTGTAAACTGAAAGTGTTAACGTGGTTAATAAAGTTCCGGGCGTAGATTTCCCTCGAGGAACAATGGTTCGGATAACTTAGTTATCGGTGAGTTACCAATAACTACTTTTCCTAATTAGGTAGTAATTTTACTAGGTTCAGATATACACAGAATAAGATATATTATGATGTAAGAGACCTTCTATCAATAATACTCTAGATGAGCGTTTCCCAATACCGGGCGATCAAAATATTATACCGGGTCGCAACATTCCCGCCTTGTTTAAAACACCTACTACTACTACTACTAAATTATCATGTTGTTCCTCTCGTAATTACTATCAATGAATGAGAAGGCATGTTATTTTAACAATGCGCTTAACACTAACATGCGTTGGTGAAATCGGAACTAGACATGAAGAAATACGACACAAAGGACAGCTTTAAATAGGTTTTGATATCGTTTTTTTTGTAATGCAATATAAAGTCGTAAGACTGTCGTGTCTCAAGTGAGCACTTCAAAGCCTTGAGATGGGAAAAAACCCATTGTACAAAACCCTGCAAATCCCAAACGAGATTGCACGTCCAGACTCCAGAAACAAATGAATGTGATCAATTTGGGAGACGACTTAAATATTCATAAAGAGGAATCCGCAAAGACCTGATTCAGATTGACTCTCAAACCCAAACACTGAGACTATAGTTAAACTAAGTAACGGATAAGGGGGTGTGCTCGAGACAAGCTGAGCATTGGATAATTTTGAAACCATTTTTCTCGACACTGGTCAGTAATATTATTGAAAGATCCAAAAAAATGTATCATCAATATATGTATTTATAAGCCCACCTATCGTTTTATAAATTAAGATTTTTGTTTTAATATAGCAACAAGCCAGTCTTTAAAAACTTTTTCTCTTTATACATATATTAGTCACGGGAGTTGGAAAAATACTTTAGTATTTTAAGTGAAGCAATACTCAGGGGCTATCGATTTTTTAAAATCTTTTATTTTATTAAGGCCGTACACAAATATTAAGGCGGCCTTTACAACAGTACACATTAAAATACATTAAACATTACAAATTAGTTAACACTATTATGTAGATTTCTTAAGGCCGTGTTTCACCAAGCAATGTTAAAGTTAATCCTTCGTTAAATATCATGTTATCCCTCTCGTATTTCTTGTCAATGAATGAGAAGGCATGGTATTTTAACATGACGTTAACTTTAACATTGCTTGGTGAAACACGGCCTCAATGTAAGAAATGTATCGTTTAATTTTTTTCCAAATTTTGTCTCTATAATTTTTAAAAATAGTTTTTATACGATTTCAACACGCTCCGATGGATATCCCTTTCTCGCCATACTAATAGTCGTCCAAGGTTACTGGCGTTATACAAAGCCTTAAGATATTAGCTTAATATTATTATTAGCTCTTTTTACTTTATCAGTCGGTTAGCGGGCTATTTATGTATTGTTTTCTTTTTTTATAATTTATACATCTTAGATAAGACGTATATATAATATTATAAAAATATTATCTCGCCAATTGACGCCAAACACATGTTTAACGGCGAGATGAGCTTATTAATCAGTATCCTTGTAGTTTCGATATCATGCAAATAAAAAAAATACAATTATAGAGGAATAAACTTATTTTTTTAATTACTCTTTTATATCGTTATGACAACTTTTCATAATAGCAATATTTTAAGCGTCTCGAAAGCTTATGGCCGCTTAGAATAAGTAACCGTTCGGTCTAATGAAGGCAAGTCCAATTTAAAAGTACACTTGGCGAACGAATTACCCACATTTTTACTTTTATTTGCCAAGATATAGTTAAAAAAGCTCTTTTGGTTGGATTAAGATTTTTATATATTGCTTTGTTTAGTACTAGAATTTGCCCTGGACTTTGATTGTGTAGGAAATTCATACATACAAATATCGCTGGAATGTATACAGTCTATAATATTAAAAAGTGATTATACTTTAGGGCACGTATATAGAGTTTACTGTGAAAGTACCAGCGCTGGAAAACTTACTTTTTTATGTTTATTGTATGGGCAAATTTATGATGTTGGGGCATTTCCCATAGAAACATGAACTCGAAAGTAAGTCTTTCAGCGCTGGTACTTTCACAAAATACCTACTCTACATAGGACGCACATACACACCCTAAAGTATTATCGCTCATTTATTTTACACCTTGTAGATAAAGGTCCTCTTTTGGTTGGATTAAGGCTTTATTTAGTTCTAGAATTTGCCCTGGGCTTCGATTGGTTGAAATTCATAGATAAAAATAGCGCTGGTATCGTATATAAAAAACCATGTATTTATTAACGAAATACGAGATTTTTTTACTTCTTTGACACAATTTAGCACACATATAAAGTACCTGTGGAAAAACATATGACAAAATGTACGGTTTCAGCGGGGTTTTGTTAAAATGAGTTAATGTTTGTATTGTCAATCGAATTATTATTTGCCATCGAGTGTACAGTGTACAGTTTTTGAATTATAAAAGCGAACGGAAATCTCAATTTATCTTTTGGAAATTTTTAATTGTTCGCCCATTTTTAAGACGCAATCATTTTTAAAAGCGGAGAGCTGATTAACAGCCCTTTCACAAAGTTTTGTAGATTTTTATTTGTATTATTTTTATGTGTATTTTTTATCTGTATTATTTTTAACCCTCGACAAAAATAGAGGAGTGGGTATCAAAATCAAAATTTGGTTTTTAATTGACAGTTAAGAGGAAACATCACGTCTGTTTTCTCCATACAAAAATAGGGGTCTACGATCCCTGTTTCCTCCCTCTATAATGCCGATAGAGTAACAATTTTTTCCAGAATATCTATGTATACAATTAGTATGTTCCTATTTTGTTATTTTTTTCATAATTTAATTATTAAAAAATATATGGACGTTCAAAACCTAAAAAATATGGCCAGATTTTCGGCTGTGTTTGAACATCCAGGAAACAAATTGGAGTACATATTGTATGCGGTAGTATAATAAAATCAAAACATAGCCAAGCCTTTTTTTAGTTTAAAATGATAAAGTTACTTTCAATCTTAATTTTAAACTATTATTATTAATTAAATTAAGATTGAAAGTAGAGTACTCAGTGTTCGAATTAATATTTTATTATTGCGTTATCTAATTTTAAAATATTTTTGTTTCAGGTACTATTCGGTTCAATCTATTGAGGCTAGTGAGCAACAATAGACAATATATAAAAGTACATGTTGGTAGGTACGCTTCTCATTTCATTTTATTTACTACCTCTTATTTGAAGTCTTCATAAAGGCCCACGAAGGGCTTCTGGCAATATCATCTAGTGAACCTATTTTGAAAATTTTTGATAATAAAAAAAGATGGCCAAATCACATATCTACGAAAACGTCCATAAAATATGAAAGTAAACACAAAATCGTGCTCGGAATATTATAATAATAAGAATAGAAGGGACAGATATTTTTCTATCATTCATTACGAGTTATCGTAACTCGGAGGAAAATATTTAATTTTCCACGAGGGAAAATGGAATTCAAGGAAAATTAAAGTGACTGCCGACGGAGGAACGTGAATTATTTGTTTTTATTGCTGCGAAATGTGAAGTCGATAAAAGGCTTTTCCCTAGACCGCTTTGGAGTCAGTTAGAACTGCTGGACCTCATTGGATGAGAAATGCGAGGGAGAGAGAGAAGTGGAAATCTTTGGAGGAGACCTATATCGAAAGACTGGAGAGAAAAGTCCGTATTAAAATACTCAATATTTAACAATTAAACTTCTGTGATTCGCCTTTCGAGACTACATAATATTAACAAGTAGTAGCACGCGTAGCGGGCGCCATCTATACACATTTTAAAGTAACAAAAAATGACAGCTGTCAGACTCGGTATCCGGTGTATCATACACGTTTTGTGTGGCGGCCATCTTACACGCTATTTTTTCTTTTAGGGTTTTTTGTTACTTTTTTCTTATATAATTAAGATGGGAAAACGGAAAAGAAAGGATGAAGTGTACCTACTAAGGAAAATTAAGAAATTGGAAAAGAAAGTGCAAAGTTTTCGAAGAAAACCGCGTAAGTACACAAAGCAGTTCGAGTAAAGCTGAAAATTCTAATTCGAAAAACTTCTACAGTGAGAAGAAAGGTGATCTTTCCGAAAGGAACGTTAGTTTTTATAATAAGTCACCCGCAACAACAAGTGCTTACAGGTTAGTGCAAGTCTCGAGTCCGGAACGCGATTCCGTGACCTTGACAAGATTCATGAACAACTTTTCTTCCTACCTACATATTATATTTCGTTAATGTGTTAACGGCACAAACAAATCAACATGCACAGTGCAATGAGTATAATCTGTAAGATTATTTCCTACCTAAATAATATACTTCAGTACAACTCTAGAAGTTGATCGTCGTATATTGGGTGCACAACATTATAATACCTAATTACCTAGAGTATAACTCGGGAAGCTATACCAGGACAGTGTTTATTTTTTTTTTTTTTAAATATAACTATTATTATAGTCGTATAATAATATAATACAGATATTAATTTTTATCTGATATTACTTGTAAACAATGAACAAAACTGTTTTATCAATAAATTCAATAAAATATCTATTTAATAATAGATGGCGCTGAATGAATAGTCTGAAACAAAGAACCAATGTTGAGACCTTGAATTTCAATCGATTTACTATTATGGCCGATAGATGGCGCTATCACGCATTGGAATATTTTATAGTACAATAATATTATAACATATTGTATTGTACAACAACAATCGGGAGATAATTGTCGACTACAAATATTGTATAACATTATGTTGTGGTTCTTCTTACAGTCGCTCCAGTCACTAATATTACAATTTTAGTAGGAGGAACAAGAGGAGGGCCAAAGATTTGGATTCATTATTCACGAAGATATTGCCAAAAGATGGCCAGATATACTGATTAATGGCCTTAAAGATAACATCAAAACAGAAAATTTTAAATGTCATGAGGTCCCAGAGAATTTGAAACTTGCACAACCATGTTAGCATGTGTAATATTTTGTACAGCGAATATAGATACAAATATAATTTCAACTCAGGATCATTAACGACAGCAATATCCCGAAACTATTAGTGATACAGGCCGTATATTGTGCCATATTATGCACTTCATGGAAAGTGTGACGAGAAGAATGGATGGAATGGAAATTGGCTCTGATCTACAAGACAAATTAAATAGCTTAAAAGCAATATTTAAAAAACGGTGCCGAACTAAGAGCAGTCTTAAAGTCAACAACAACAAAGCCAGGCGAGCCGTCAGGGAGATCTTTAAACAGGAGGGGCCCGCCGCAGCCGACGATGCCTACTCGCCGCATTCCGGCGACGACGGCAAAACCGAGTGCGTCGAGCGGCGCGTGCTACAGCTATCGCCAAGCAGCGCCGCCACCGCCGCAGCCGCCGATGCCGACTCGCCGCATTCCGGCGACGACGGCGAAACCGAGTGCGACGAGCGGCGCGTGCTACAGCTATCGCCAAGCAGCGCAGCCACCGCCGCAGCCCCAGCGCCGCCCGCCTCCGCCGCCGCGCCGCGCCGCGCCGCCGCGACGTGCAGCGCCCTCCCGCTGAGTATAAACTCCGCAGATGAACAGGCTGGTAGAATTATATATTTTTATAATAATTGGACTCGTGTGACTAAGGACCCTGTCGTATTATCGTGTCTTTCTTCGGGCCCTACTACGTATCCCGGTTACAAATGTCGTTCAGCACTGGATTATACACTCGATATTGGCGCTATTGAGCCATCGCCTCCGTGGTCTAGTGGTTCACTGTGTTATAGTGAATAGTGGTTCAGAGCTACGCTCTCAACCCTGAGGTCGTGGGTTCGATTCCCGCGTTGGAAGAACAATAAATGTTGTTTTCATGTTTGGTTAGGACAATACAGGCTGATCACCCGATTGTCTGACGAGAAAGCTGATTCATGCGTCTGATGGGCATGTAAAAAGTCGGTCCTGCGCCTGTTCTCTCGCCAGTCGTGTCGGTTTACCGCCCCACTGGGTTATGAGAGTAAAAGGAAGCGAGAAGAGTGTCTTGGTGTATTGCCCACACACTTGGGCACTATAAAAATAGCTCCTGCGTAACTGGCCTGGTTTCAATGAAATCGGCTACCGACGCTGAAATCGGTGAGAGGAGCTATTATTATTATTATTGAACCATGTGAGCTGAGTTAAGGGACAGTACCTGTCTAGCTAGCGTTTTATCGGAATAGGTTTATCATTAATTTAAAAAAGTTTAATATATTTGTTTTTGCACCACACTATATACTTGAGGATTAACCCGTAGAATCGTAGCGAAATTATTATCCAAAGATTAAGTTAGATACTTTCATGTACACGATGGATTTAAAAAATGCTTATCCTTCTCTCCCGATACATGTAGACTCAAGAAAGTACCTACGTTTCTACTGATTTGAAAAACTTTACGAATTTTCGGCTTAAACATAGCTCATTATACATTTACAAAATTAATGCGCCCTGTCGTACAGTATCTGCAAAATACAGGTTTTTCTATTATATACTTGGACGGTATTTTATTAATCAGCGAAACATAATTTTGGTGATTGAAATATAACAATGTTTTTACAATCAGGGCCTTACTCTCCAAGCTGATTCGATTGTGATTCAGATTCGATCGTGCGGCGTACTCCCGAATGAGTTGACGTTTTCTTATTTAGATTCTCAGTCGATTGATATGGTCGGGAGTACCAATTATATTATGATCTAACGATTTTTTCTATCCTGGTTAGTTTCAAAATAATCTACCAAATAAAATACCAAAAGCCGCTAAAATCGAGCTGATTCGATTCTCGTTCGTGTCGGGAGTAAGCCTGCAGTTTGTTACAATCACTGGGGTTTACTATTAATTTTGATAAGAGCATAGATATACCATCTAGAACCGTCCGATTTCTAGATTTTCTTTTCGATTCCTCTTCATATTTCATACCTATTCCTAAAGACAAAAATTAAAAAAGGAACTCTTACATTATCGTTCACTAAGAAGATGTAAACTACGAATTTTCGCTCATCTTATCGGACTATTGATTTTAGTATGTCCAGCAACAGCTGTGGAAACAGATAAAGCACAACCTTGACCAACCAACAACAAGGGTACCTTATTTTCAAAAATCCATGAGTTTCTAAAACTTTGATATTGCAATCTTTTCCAGGGTTATTGTCTTCTCTTTAAAATTATAGCGAGCATCAACTACACAAAACACTTACCCTGGTAGCCAGAATTGTATCAGGGAAGGATTCGTGAAGCGAGGCCCGCCCCCGGAGGCTGCCCAACTGATGCTAGTGTCAGTTACCGATAACACCATCAAACAGTTTGATCTCTGCTTCAAACAGTGGTATAAATTTTGCTAAACAAATAATTTTAACATTTATTCTGCGTCAGTTGACAATATTCTTAATTTTTTAGTGTCCTTGTTTAATAGAGGATGTAAATATGGTACTATAAATAGTACGAAACCTGCTTTATCGTTAGTATTAAAATCTAAAATTATAAACCACTGTAGCATAAAAAGATTAATGAAAGGAATATATAAATCTAGGACTCCTTTACTAAAATATATTATTAGTACATGAATCGTTCTAAACTATTTGAGCTGTATGTTTCCAAACGAAAACGAAGCCTTATCACAAAAGTTATGCATCCTATCCTGCTAGCTTTAACAACTGCACACCGGGTACAATCATAATCCTTGAAAATAACTGTTAATATACTATCGATCGGCAATTAAAATAAATAAATAAATAAAAATAAAAAATTACATTAAAATTCGCGTTAAAATTAAAACTTCAAGAATTAATAGTTTCCAACCTACTTAAACACTTCAGTTGTCTTTAAGAATTTGTCTAGCCACAACATTCATTGTGTGTGCTAGTTTGATATATCTGTTGATAAAAGAACATCTGATTGTAATTTTTAATCTATTACTCTTAGAAAACTTCTCAAAAATGTATCTTCTCAGACACTGAGTCGGTGGATCAAGATCACTGTGGAAATGAGTGGGATCGATACATACAAGTATCTTTAGCGCTCATAGTACAAGACCTCCTCTACCTCTACCTCGGCTGCCAGGCGCGCGGAAGTCAGTATCGACCTCATAAAGAGGACCTCGGGCTGGACAGGTAGTTCAGCTACATTTGCGCGTTTTTTATAACAGAGAAGTTACGTCCGTTGATGCCAATGAGTTTGCTGGCTCTCTGTTCAGGGTGGTAACGAACCAAAGCTTTAATTTAAAAGTAGTATGTAATAATAATAAGGTCTATTATATAATAGATATTAAAATGATGGTTATATATTTTAAGTAATGTATTTTTGAAGTATATCTCCTGATTTGAGTCATCTACTAGAATATAGATGATGATATATATAATATGAAACTGTTGTTTCATTAAGATACCATCAATGTCGATTTCTGCTATTTCGTGGGGCTTTAAACATCTACTTGTTAATATTATGTAGTCTCGAAAGGCGAATCACAGAAGTTTAATAGGAAATCAAACGAACTTACCTGTAAGTGACGTTCGATGATTATTAAACGATGTGATTCGCCTGAAGAGACTACATTCCCTCCCGTACCCAAACTGCATCTCTTAGATATCGTCCCCAAACGTCCACGAAATAGGAAAGATGCCGCAGGGGTAAACGTGTATGATACACCGGATACCGAGTCTGACAGCTGTCATTTTTTGTTACTTTAAAATGTGTATAGATGGCGCCCGCTACGCGTGCTACTACTTGTTAATATTATGTAGTCTCTTCAGGCGAATCACATCGTTTAATAATCATCGAACGTCACTTACAGGTAAGTTCGTTTGATTTCCTATAATATTGTATATTCATCAATGAAGGCTTACTTTATTTAATGTTGTTTTTTTATTTATCTATACAAATAAATAAAATTGAAGTGTCTGTTTGTAACTTTCAATTAGCAATATTTACTAAATGCATAATATGCATATTATGACATTATAATGTCAATTTTACCCTGAAAATTAAGTTTAAACAGTCAAATTATTTTAAGGTATCTAGGAAGGTATTAAGTACATTGATTCTAGACAAATCTTTGGATTAATGTACTTAATACTTTACGAGGTGTTCTAAAATGTTGAAGTGACCGATTGAACTCAATTTTCTCAAACTCATAATTTTGCTACATATCACCTGAAATGGATGAATTTGTCTTCAATTGACTGTGTATATCCTTGATCAGTCTAATCTTTAAGGTTATTGGGGAAGTTACATGATAATTTTTCTCTGGTAAAAGCCTGACTTTCTTCCAACACATGTACAAAAATTAAATCTGAGTAATGGCATACTTTTTGTGACCGACCTTTGTAAGTAATAAAAACTATAACCCGACTACCAAACAAAAGACAATTATCTTAATTATTTTTTTTTGGAGATAGTTTTTGAGGTATAATTTTCAAAGTCCAAAATTTTGCAAAAAAAATAAAGAGCCTATGTTACTCGCGGCATTAATACGAATCGATTGACTCCTCAGTCATCAGAATCGGACCAGTAGTTGAGCCGCTACGAGGAAACATACATACATACAAACATACATAGACTGCCAAAATCATTACCATTCCTTTTGGCTTCGCTGAAGTCGGGTAAAAATACAACATACTGATTGCAAAAGTGCAAAGCATATGTCATACAAAAAGTTGGTCAGAAATAATATATTCCTTAGTGAAGTTCTTTTTACCCGAATTCGGCGAAGCCAAAAGGAAGGGTAATGATTTTGGCAATCTATGTATGTTTGTATGTATGTATGTTCCCTCGTAGCGGCTCAACTACTGGTCCGATTTTGATGAATCCAGGATTTCAAATTGAATTATTTTATTGTTTCAGCCTTTTTAGACCCATTTTTTGTCGGGTTTTAGTTTTTTAACCTTTTTTAACCTACCGTACTGCCTTTCTTTCTGCACTCTGACGTTGGCAATTCCTATGCCAAAAGAAGAAGAAGATATATCACTTGTTTATAGATGGCCCCATTAGAAATACTAGGTCTAGAAAGGTAATAAGATAGGAATGCAAACCGGTATGATATCAAACAGTAATTCATTTGTGAGTCGCACAAAGGGCTCAAAGCGACCACGGGAACACAAAGCGGTGCAGCTGATAATTAATTTCTTGCCTTGCTCCTGTATTGTAATATCTCGTATTTATCATTATAAGTTCAACTCATATTGGCACATTATAAGCGTCAAGTTCTTCTCCTAGAGCATGGCCTAACATCCCATACAATATATCTTTAATAGAAAAAAATTGCAACATATATCACTACTATTAACGTTTGTAAATTATAAAATGTGAATATGCCGAATTAAGTACAATTATTGACATTAAAATAAATATAAGCATATTTTTTAAGCATGACATCACATTAAGCTGAATTCAACTCCTTAATTAAGAAGAAGATACCAAACGTAATTAGTAATTAGTATTTTCCAATAGTGGCGCTAGATGGCGGTTTCGGGAATGTGCCTGGAAATCGAAGAAAACAAAAATAGCAAGTCGAATTGCCAGTATTAGAGTGATACCATTTTCTAGTACTAGGTCGTGTTTCTGTTATATATCTACTTAGTGTCCTAGAGTAATGTTCAGTAGAGGTGGTGCATATCTTCACAGGTATTAACTGTTATTTAAAAATTACACAATTAAAGAAAACAGCCTATCGTCATGCCTATATTTATTTTATTTTTTATTTTCATCACCAATGAGATTGAATAAAAATAAATATGGGAGAACATAAAAATATTTATATGGCCCCTTGTAACTCATTTGAAGTCAAATAAAAATTTAATTGTGAAAAGTATATTAACCGCTTCACACAACTTCCCGACTCTTTGTTTGCCGAAAGCCGACGATTGTCAGATGAAATGCGCTTTGAATAGGTTTTATTTTAACCTTTAGGGCCCTCACCGACTGAGACTGTTGTAGCGATACTGTAGAGTGTAGCGTGTTTTGTAAACGCTACTAACGCGCGTTAGAGTGATGCCCCATTAGTGTGTTGCGTCGTCGCAGCGTCGACGCTGCGTTATTTTCTGTCTTAAAAATATATGGAACGCGAAGCAGCGGCAACGACGCAACGCAGCGCAACGCACTAGTGGGGCCTCGCATTTGCAACGCGTTAAAGAAGCTGTCAACGTGCTACTAAGTACGCGCACAGGTGATTAAAACTGTCTTTTGTCGCTCACCATATTCTGCATTCCGATTATTGAATTTATATTAAGTAAGCGACAATTGTAATGCAGATGGACTGCGACTGTATCGATGAGAACATCGGGGAAATCACAGAGGGAGGGCTACTAAATCGCGTTTGCATCGCGACTGAAGCGCGACTGTCAGTATCACGTCTGCATCTCGACTGAAACGTAGTTACGTTGGCGAGGGCACATAGCTAGCGGCCGTATCGCGACTGTAACCGATACAGTCGCGATACGGCCGCTAGCTATGTGCCCTTGCACCGGCAAACCCGCGACTGCAGCGCTGCAAAAAGTCCCTGTGGTGGACGGCCCTTATCCACCCATTATACGACCTTTATACTTTGTATATTATGTGAAATAAACGTTTGTACATTTGTACAATACATTAAACGCTCAGCTTTTGTACAAAGTGCGTAAAAGGTTTTACGATTTTAAGCGCCAGCATAATTTTTTTTTTGTATTGTTTATTTGGATTTTTATTAAATGTGAAATATAATTGAATAATCCCTACTCTGAATGTCCGATTGTTTGTTACGCTTTCACGTGAAAATTAACCGATAATCATGAAACTGTACACATATTCTTGGAGGTATTAGAAATAACAGGGCTGTCTGCGAAAATACCTGTTAAGTTTTATCTGTAATTTAATAATACCTAGTATCTCCGTATGTGACAGTTCATAAAAACCGTAAAGTGATATTTTATCTTAACATAAAATATTATCTAGGTATCTTCGTCGTCTGTGATTTTTATGTCTACTAGACGACGACTTATCTAGATTATGTTATCTAGATATATAAGAAGTGGTATTTATTTTGTTTTTATAAATTAAAGTATCTTATTCAATACTATGAGAAAAAAATATGCGCTTGTCTGGCGAAAAAGTTCACGATCCTGTAATGATAGAATTAAAGTTTTGGAGAAATAAATAAATAAAGAAACTGCTAGTTGGTAACAGTATATTATATACAGTAAGTATACTTATACTAGGTTAATAAGAGGGAATGAGAAAAAGAGGTATGCCCACTTCGTTGAGCATACAAACCGTTTAAACCATCCCCAGACTTGCACGAATATTTCAAGACTAAAAATAGACGATTCGGTTCAGCCGTTCTCGAGTTATAGCGAATCTAACGAATAGCAATTCATTTATATATATATATATAAGGTTTAAAGTATTATAAAGTTATTAAATTCAGAAATTCGTTAAAGGTTATCGAGGTTAGCCATGTTGTTTTATGATAAACAGTTTCTGCGAACTTAATGATTTGTTATTATCCACGCGATTTTTACTAGACTGTTTTTTTAACCCTTGACCTATTAGTTTGACCTGTCTGTGTGGGTGGCAACGTAGCTCCCAAACGGATGAACCGATTTTGATCTATTGTTTTGTTTGAAAGCTAAAGTCGAGAGTGTAGTTAGCTATAATTTACTATCATCAGCTTTAACAGTGCTTGACAATTCGGGGGTTTTGTTTTATAGTGGCGTAGGCTAATTAAACAGTTATTTGTGCCTTTGTTGTGCCTAAATTATACTGCTTTTTTATTTAATTTAATTATATTTATACTTGTAGTGGATATATTACTATATATTGTTACTAGCTGACCCGTGCCCACTTCGTTAGGCATACAAACCGTTTTAACCTTACCTGGATTTCCACGAATATTTCAAGACCAAAAATAGCCGAATCGGTTCAGCGGTTTAAGTTGACAAACTTGCCGTTGCTGATATTTGCCTCGTAGGTTCGATTTTCAACACTATTGTTTTAGCATAGAGTTCTATTTTCAGCCATTAGAATTTTCTCCGGACTGGGAGATTCAGATCAATATAGTCAGTAAGACTAGCACTCTTCGGGAATTTCCCAAATATATATCCCACCAAAAACATTTTAATGTAAAAATGTTGTCAAGACGAGTCTACACAGCTTACCCTGTAAAAAAGTTATCAGATATCGTATAAAGCCAAGCTCTACAATACACCTTAATCAAAATCTATCAAAAAGTGGTTAGATCTCATGTAGAACCTAAATTCTTGATCTATGCGCCCTTACTTCAGCAGGCTTAACTTCACTTACGCTACATTGCAGTTAAAACGTGATGCTTGGCCGTTTTATTAAGCACACGATTAATGAATTCGTATGACATATTCGTAACGGTAGCAAAACGGTCAAGTATCACGTTTTAACTGCTATATAGCGTAAGTGAAGTTAAGCCTGGTGAAGTAAGGGCGCATAGATCAAGAATTTAGGTTCTACATGAGATCTAACCACTTTTTGATAGATTTTGATTAAGGTGTATTGTAGAGCTTGGCTTTATACGATATCTGATAACTTTTTTACAGGGTAAGCTGTGTAGACTCGTCTTGACAACATTTTTACATTAAAATGTTTTTGGTGGGATTTCATTAATTTTTGTAAGCTGGTTAATGGACTTTTTTTAATTTAAAGATAACTTATTTTGACCCCGGGCCTTTTCTTACGGAAAATAGAACAGTCAGCGCCTTAGCATAGTGACCCCTAGTGACGTCGACTGTATAAACCTTCACCGCAATTTTTAAGAGGTAGAGGCCAATTTTCAAATAAATGTCTCGTCCATATTTCTTTATTTGTTATATTATTATATTATAATATAATAAATATAAATTATAAAATATACATTATTTTATTGCTGGAGTGAAACTTCTTATTTGGATATCCTAGGATGCCACGAGTATTTCGAGTAATTCAACACTAATAATTCGAGAATTTGAGAATTACTTATATATACGACGGAGATTGCCTTTAATAAAGCATGTTGATTCTTATTAAAATAATACAGTAAGTCTATAATAATATCGTATGTAGACGACGGTCACTGCCATCTGTTGGTCACTAGAGGTACTAATTCTTGTACGGCTCTTATAAACATATATTATATGCTAAATGCATACACCTAAGTGCAACTTATCATTTTTAAAGGAAAAAAATGTATTTATTTTTATTTTTGAAAAATAACTTTAAGGTTTTCTTTTGATTATGGCCATCTTTAAACGTCATGACGTGACGTGTTAAAAATCATATTATAATCATATTATAACAGTCATAAGATTAAACACTAAAATTATTTATACATTGATCGTGTAATATTTTCGTTTATTGTTATCATTATAACGTTACCGACTGTTAAATATATTGGTAAATGTGTGTTTAGATGTTTCACAGTTCCAAACATAGATTGCGCTGTAAGCCACCTACATCGCGCTATCGATGTGTCGAACGGTTTTTACATAAGATTCCCTCTAAACAAAGTTACATCGTGAACGTAACATCAGGGAGCCCATACCGGACCGATAGTTTCAAGTGATCGACTTAATATTTTGTTTATCCGACAACAATTTACTACTTGCTGCCTGTTAATTCTTACCTAATTTTTACTTACCAAATATTATTATAGGTACCTAATTTTAAATAAGTAGATATAAAACTAATTTTCTCATAGACATATTTTTCATTTACAAAAAGTCGGTCACCGATTAATAATCGGAATAAAATAGAACATACTGATTGCAGTAGTGCAACGCACACAAATAAATAAAGTGGGATAGAAATAATATGGAGTAAAAATCTGACCGATTATCGGTCCTACAAAAAGTAGGTCTTATTTTTTTATGTAGGTACTTGTATAATATTGTATAATATAATATTTCTTTTATGTCTTAAAGATCATATCCGTATAATAAACATATTAAACATCCATTTTGTACCGTCCACCATATTGGATTCAAAATGGCGGCATTTATATTTTAATAATTTTTTTGTTGGTTTTGTAGCAATAACAGCTTACATAAATAATATCAGCTTACTAGGACGTCAGGAAGTACCTTATGAATTTTGATGATCTATAAATGAGTCAGTGACGAAATCTGGGGTTTTTAGACATTGATAAAATCTAAAGTATAATAGCTACAACATTGAAACTTTGTATGTTTCATGTTTTTACTGGTGTCATTATATGTTGAAATTTTCAACTATGTAGCATCATCCAAAGCAAAGTTATGAGAGTTCAAAAAATCGACGAAACCTTTCGA
Organism: Celastrina argiolus; assembly: GCA_905187575.2. Classification (NCBI taxonomy): domain Eukaryota; kingdom Metazoa; phylum Arthropoda; class Insecta; order Lepidoptera; family Lycaenidae; genus Celastrina; species Celastrina argiolus. The sequence goes on from LR994585.1 coordinate 17,890,161, forward strand.
GAAAAGGTAGGTAGTGCCCTTGCGCTTCGCTTGGCTCGTCTTGACGGGGGCACTCCCGTGCCCCCAGATTTTGGGAATTACAATTTCGTAGTATAATGTTAATTATAAAACGCATTTATAACACAGTAGGTACGTATTATTATAGACCGGTCGAATTTAATTTATATTCTGACCCGACTGAAACGGCTCATTTCAGGAAAATATCTCAATCAAGTGTGGAAAATACTAGATATTATAAGATAATACTGAAAACGGCATATGATTCATTTAGATTTCCTAAAATACAACAAATCCACTAGTTTCGTTTCCTGTGGAAACCGTGAAAGTAGAGGTGAATCTTATCTCCATCTTCTTCTCTTCTTCTTATATATAAAAACTAGCTGTGCCCGCGACTTGGTTCGCGTGGTTTACGAAAATCTCCCCATTTCGCAATATTTCTCACTGACGCTTAACTCCTGTTGGTCGCAGCGTTATGTTATATATAGCCCTAAGCCTTCCTCTATAAATGGACTATCCAACAAAAAATATTTTTACAAATCGTACCAGTAGTTCCTGAGATTAGCGCGTTTAAACAAAGAAACTCTTCCGCTTTATAATATTAGTATAGATGAATTGCTGTTCGCTAGTCTCGCTAAAATTCTAAAACTGAACCTATTCGGCTATTTTTAGTTTTGAAATATTCGTGGAAGTCCCGGGAAGGTTTAAACGCTTCATCAACGAAATGGGCACGGGTCAGCTAGTAATAATATAAAAAACATCTAACTTTACTAACTATCTATAAAAATTACTAGGAAATTACGAATATTTTGATAATTTGGGTAATGATAGTACAAACATAAATCAAATCCTTTTATTTATAATATTTAATTTTTTACTTTTAATAAACCAAAACACGTAAACTTTATGTGTGTTCACTAATTATTATGCAGTGTGTACAGTTTTTATTGACGCTTTCACCGGAATATTAAAGGATCATACTTTATTATACAAAACATTTTATAACAGTTAAACAATAAATAATTAATATAATGAACATCAAATTTCGCAGTAAAAATACGACATTCTGCCATTTGCCGACTGTAGAATGTAGTCTATAGTCTATGGATTCATAGTCGCAAACATTGTATTGTATTCGCATAACTAACTAGTCTACAAGGTGTAAAATAAATGATTGATAATACTTTAGGGTGTGTATGTGCCTCCTATGTAGAGTATAAAGTACCAGGGCTGAAAGACTTACTTACATGCAACATGAAAATGTTGCATGAGAAGTAGGTAACCCAACATCATCAATTTTCACAATTTTTATTCCAAATTTTTCAATAATTTTAAAAAAGTACTTTTTTCAGCGCTGGTCCTTTCACAGTAAAAAAAAAAGTAAGCGCCTCCGTAGTCTAGTGCTTCTAAGGTTCACTCTTGACCCGGAGGTTCGTGGGTTCTACTCCCACGTTGGAACAACAAAAAATGTTGTTTTCAATTCTGGTTAGGACAAGGCAGGCTGATCACCTGATTGTCTGACAAGAAAGATGATCCATGCGTCGGATGTGTATGTAAAAAGTCTGTCCTGCGGCTGTTCTCTCGCCAGTCGTGTCGGTTTACCGTCCCACTGGGTTATGACAGTAAAAAGGAAGAGAGAGGGTCTTTGTGTATTGCGCACACACTTGGAATCGGCTACCGAGACCGAAATCGGTGAGGGGAGCTATTATTATTATTTCACAGTAAACACTATATTATACAGGACCCACACACACCCTACAGTTAATACTTTACTACGTTAATTACTTATTAATATTATAATAACTTATTAATATTACAGCCTGTATATAGTTGTCATATACGGGTTATTTAGGTTTTGTGTCAAAAAAAAACGGAACGTACTCCACATACATAGACCGCTTAAATCACTACCCTTCCTATGACTTTGCTTTGTTTGAAATGTGAAATTGACCAATCGCTATGCTCGAAATCTCCGCTCAGATTCCACGGAAACAGCACGAGCATAGTGATTGGTCAATTCGGGCACCGCTAAGCTATCTCGAAACGCAACCTAAAAAGGTAAACATTCTCTTTTTCCTACAATCCCTGTCCTGGCGTTTTCCCCTTTATAATTTTTATCATAAGTGTATTTGCGTTGTCTATTACTTTGCGTAATATATGTAAATTGTGATTGGCGTGTTGCGATGTATGTTCTCACAGGCGCGAAATATTATGACTTGCAAAGTAAAATTTTCTTATCGACTTTACCCATATAGGAGTTTTAAAAATGATTGTTTAATATAAACCAGCAAGGTTTTTTAAATCTACTATTTTATGTACAAAAATCAACTTTGTTAAGTATATATATAAAAAAAATCTCACCGAAAGGTTGGGAATGTTTATTTATTCCAATGCTTATTTCCACAATCATAAAAAAAGAAAACTGTGAACAAATCGAAAAATATACAAGTACCAACGCTGAAAGACTTTTGACTTTCATGTTTTTATGACAAATGCACCAACATCATGTCCATACAATAATTTAACTGTTTCAGCGCTGGTACTTTCACAGTAAACACTATATACCGGAACCATACCTAAAGTATTATCACTCATTAACTCAGTAAACTTAAGTCGTCGGTTAAATAACGATGAAATCAAATGTTGAATTAAGTTTATTTAATAACTAAAAACAAACAGCTAATAAACATTTTTTTTTAATGTAAACGTACAAAGTTGTTTATAGAATCGGAAAAATAAATCGACAGAGTTGTAGTTTGCCTCCTAAAAAAGGAGGCAACCAAAAAAGCATTTGCCGTTTGCGGCAATATGGAAGGAAGTAAAGGCAAATGAATATTGAATCAACATGCTTCCCCGTATTCATACATCCACCTCAGATACTCTAATCCACGCTGCTGTCTGTGTTTGGTACGTAGATAAGCCACGTGACAGACAGTATACCTCATCTGAATTTTAGTAATGAGTGGGATGCGTTTTTCTTCTTTTTTATTAATGGCTCCTAAGTGAGTCGCCAGTGTCAGAGTGTGTATAGTTCGTCCCTGATAAATTTAACTAAAGGTAAACAAACCGAAATCATCGAAATTTTCACTTATTCACGTATTGTGCACACTTATCAACACTTTCACAGGTATATTAAAGGATCATACTGCATTATCCAATACATTTTATAACAATTAAACAATAATTATTATGTTTAAACATCAAATGAAAATCTTTCACAGAAAAAATACGCCATTTTGACACTGTCGATTGTAGAATATAAGCCTATAGTTTATGGATTCATAGGAAACAATAATCATTGTATTAATATTGGCCAATTGGCATCACTGACTAGTCTTTGGTTGTGTCATAGACGGGTTTGTTTACGTTTAGGTTAAATTTATCTCGGACGTATTATAGACGAAAACTGCTTTATGAATAGGTTCTGTGATGAAACAAGGGTACGGTGATCCGAAAAAAGTCTGTTGGAAAGCCTGGAACATAAAAATTTTGGGTTAGTACCGTTCACCTCATTTTGTTAGTTTAAATATATGTATGTACATGCAGGATTAAATCATACAACTAGCGCTATCTAATCAAACCTTTTTTTTTGTAATTGAAACATTCTTACTTTTACTTTCAATTAAGGAGACGAAATGCTATCATAATAATCTAACATTACGTACAAGGACCTCTAGGATACATATAAAAAGTAGTTTTAAGTTACAGTCCGTGCGGTGAACCAAAGTTGGATGACCTTTAACTGCACAATGTTATAGAATAGAATAGAATAGAATTCATTTATTTCCAAGAAATTTGTACAATAAGGTCTTACAATCATTTAGTTGAGCTCAAAATTTCTGCCTCTTGGGAGTGGCAATATTGTTAGAAAATTGTGCATGCTAAATTATCAATTAATGTTAGGTACATGCATATTTCATAATCACTTAAAAATATTACAAATTCATTGTGTCCAGGACAAATCTTTTTAAATACATAATATTTTAGTTCAAATGGAAACGTTGCTCCTTATTGAGCAGTGAACAATTGAACAACGCGCGAATTGAACCTATTTACTCCTGGTCGCCATGCACTGAACCACTACACCACGGATGCGTTGAAAACTATACATACATACACATTACAATACAATATCTAAATGCTAGTTTCACACAGTTGTTGCGGAATTTTCCGGAAATTTCGTTTTAATTAAACGTCGCAGATGCGGCGGAATGTTCAATATTTCAAGTTTTTGAACTTCCTTTAAACACGCGCCCCGCCGTCCGCCTCACAACGTGTTGTATTAAACGAAGATTTATTGTATCTCTAATATGCTGTCTAAGGGCCCATTCACATTTATCTTCTTGCAGTCCCGCCATTAAGACTTCTTGCTTTGATCTTTTGAATCTTCGAGGTGTAAAATAAGTGAGTGATAATACCTACTTTAGCGTATGTATGTGCCTCCTATTTAGTATTTTACTGTGAAAGTTTACGCTGAAAGACTTAATTTTCACTTTCATATTTGTCTGAAAAATGCTCGAACATCATAATTTTTTCCATACATTTTTTAATTAAAAGTATTCTTTCAGCGCTGGTACTTTCACATTAAATACTCTCTATATACATACGGGACCCATACTCTCCCCAAAAGTATTATCACTTATTAATATTATAGTCTGTATAAAAAGAAATTGCTGTTCGTTAGTCTCGCTAAAAGTCGGTAACGGCGGTACCGATTCGGCTATTTTTAGTGTTGTAATATTTGTGGTAGTCCCGTAAGGGTTTAAACTAAACGGTTCTATGCTAGTGGGCACGGGTCAGGTAATAGTCTTAAGTATTTAGATAACGTTCCAAATTATTAGTCACTTAAAGTGCTTGTCATATTGCTGCAGTTCGGTGAGTATCGGCCATTAGGGTAAGAACTCACGAACGGTCTTCATCCGCGTCCACCACGGTTCCAGGGTCGCAGCATATACAGAAAGAGGAAGATCAAGGAAAAGCTATTAAGACAATTTTTGTACAGGACAAGGCTGAAAGTACTAGTGGAATATGGCAGCTCTACCAACAAGGCCCCTAAAAAGAAGAGAAAACCTATATAAAATATTTATAATCACATAACTTGTTTCGAGCCCTGAAGATTGTGGTTGCTTGTAATGCCGCAGGCAACTCCGTTTCGATTTAATGTGATACTAATGTAAACAAAAATATTAAATTCGAACAAATTAAATCGTCATTTTTTTCTTTGTGGTTCGGTGATGAAGTGAAATTTAAAGTAGACGCATTATAGCGATATTTAGATTTAAGTTTGTTTACCTTTACACAGAACAGAACAGAGAAGAGATATAGTATAATCTGATCCGCGAGAGCTGCGTAACCGAGAAAATACTAGGTCTCGTGAACTTAGATATAAAACCGCAGTTCCACGACCGTAGCGGGAGCGGCGCGGTAAAACCGCTTCGTGAGTACTTAGCCTTATGCGGGGAAAATAGAAAAGTTTTTTAATTTATTAATACTAGCCCTCGGATATTTTAACGTCTTCGTGGCTTAGAGCTAGATCCCCGAGGTCGTGGGTTCTTCCCCGCGTTGGAACAAATATGTTGATCGCAAATCTGGTTATGACAATGTAGGATTATGACTGTCTAACAAGAAGGCACATGCGTGAGATGAGTATGTAATAAACTAATAAAATAAAAAAAAACCCGACTTATCATGTAACATTCCTATCACACTTAACAAACGACCTGATGACCTTGAAGACCTGAACCGATTTCCACCAAACATAGCTAAGAACACTCTCGACACCTTTCAAACAAAAAAACCGCCTTAAAATCGGATTATCCGTTTGGGAGCTACGATGCCACAAACAGACACATAGTCATATTGACGACCTCCGTAGCGCAGTTGGTTGAGCGCGTTGGCGCTCGAACGAAATGTCGCGGGTTCGAATCCCGCCGAGGGAACAAAAAGTTTTCAATGTTCCTGGGTCATGGATGTGTATTAAATTTGTGTATAATATAATAAAAATCTTAAATATGTGTATAGTATAAAAGTATTAAATATATTTCCGTTGTCTGGTACCTGTAACACAAGTTCTTCGGATACTTAGCACAGGGCCAGATTGACGTGGTGTGAAGCGTCCATAGATATTATTATATTATTATTATTATATTTGCGTCGGGGGTTAAAAATCGATCCTGCCTGATCTCCTGCCAGTCGTGTTAGCTAATCGGTCGTGTATTTTATTAACAAGGAGTTTAATGAAAAAAGGGTACGAAGCAATTAACTTTAACCTCAATTCTATAAAAGGAACATAGAAAATTAAATGTCTTCCATATCGGATGCTCTAATTAAAAAATACTTCTAAAGATTAGATATAAAGGGTAGTTTGAAATTCTTTCAGCGATTCTAGGTCACCTACAAAATAAAAATCTATGCTATTTTATTAGAATATTTTTTAGCCGGAACATAGATTTGGTCGCTTCTATTATGAAAATGTATCTGACATGACCTGAATCGCGCTAGTGGTTACATAAAATAAGTTTTTATATAAATGAAAGTTCTGTTATTGTAAAAAGAAAACCAAAATGTAATAATATCCGTAACCAAAATTATCCGAAAAAACCGGTAATCCGAAACAATATAATATCTATATCCGAATCCGTATCCGAAATTTCATATCTATCCATTTCATCCCTGGTCGAAACGTATTAATTATATTGATTCTAAAGACGGTTCTTTAGATTCGGACACCTTCATCGTGTCTTCAATCATGTTGACGATATACTGAGATGATAATGATGCTTGTCTATAATATTAACTTTTTCCTTTCAGGTAAGAGCCGGCACTCGAGGGACGCAGCCCGAATAGTTCCAGCAAAGGGCCCTTTGTATTAAATATCAAAGTTGGTCAAAGTTTGGGCAACACGTGAAACCAATGGCTTGGCTGGCAATCAAAGAGTTGTGTAGCGGTTTACTGCGGCCCGGTTATGTGAGCCTGGTATGCGCTGTATATTTTAGTTGAGATTTTGGTTGGCCACAATTAATGGCTTATTTTTGGCCAGTTATGAAAGTTTCCAAACCAAAATGGTTTTGGGTTTCCATAACGCTATTTGGAAGGTTTTATGTGCAAACTTTAGAGAGACATTAAGTTCCTAATTTTGATAGTGGGATTTGATATTCTTGATTACTAGCATGTGCAACTGGATTCGAACAAGGTAAGTATTAGCTAGGCGTTCACATTAATTGCTTACGTGAAACAATTATCTACCTACAGGCCTTACAAAAACGATTTGAGAATAAACAACGTGTAAATGAGTGATAATAATTAAGATTGCGTATATTATGTACCTTGTTCACTGTGAAAATAGGAATACTGTAGTTTATGTCAAAGACATGCCGCCAAGGGCTCATAATCTTTTTTCTTATTTTAGCAGTAAATCAAAATCGCTGCAAACTAGTTGAATTAAATAATTTTCACATATAAATTGCCTATACAGGTTGATCCATGGTTAATATATTAATCCGAATATATTGTTTAGAGAATGATGTGTAGAGCATTTTTTGTTTTGGCACCTCATATAAATTACTTAATATAACTTAAAAATATATATTCAAAGATCTTAAATGACCACAAGGAGTAAATCTTACTATGCTGGGGCTCGCTGGCTGCTAGTCTATACACACGAACGCACTGGTCGTTGACCTAAGACCTGACCAGGATTGAATCTGTTTTGTGACTTTTATGGAGTCCCTAATCGTGATTTGTCGCGTTATGGTAAGTAGGTAATTTATACATGAGGTGCATGAAACAAAATATTATGCTCTACGCGTCCTCTTCTCTTCACTATAATAAATATTCGCCTGATATATGAACCATGAATCAACCTGTGTATTGATACAGGCTGAAATTCGAATATTTTTGCATATATGTACTTAAAATTCGATTGTCTCCAAAATCATACGGTTTACACGTATGACTATCCATCGACAGCTTAATCCTGTTGGTAAATATCGTTCCGTTATTTGTTCGTCACCCGCAGTCGGAATCGGAATTGTTTTCCGAACAAGTATTAAAAGTTTCTGTTTGTTCGACCTCATTAACATCAAGTTAATTCTGGCCACGACTTAGCGTCGCGACGAGACACGACGCTGCGCGCACTTGCAATGGAATATGTATCTTTGTATCTATACTAATTATATAATTATAAAATATATATACGTCCCTTTCTGTCTGATAATGTTCCACCAATCAGCGTTCAATATAGGTTGTTGATTTGAATGCCATGTTCGTTGATCATTCATTTTAATAGCGTTCTCCTGAACGTTAGGCTTCTTTTTACCCGTAAAAGTAGTTTCTGGACAATGCCTACAGTATACTGTAGGTAGAGCAAATATATTTCCATAATATCATTAGAATAGGAAATCTTAGTATAGTTCAAATTTTAATTGTTTTACACATGTAGCTAGTCCAAAATATACTTGTAATAATAAATTGCTATAAAACATCCTAAGAATAGCGGCGAATCTCGAAGCATCGATTGAGGCGAGGAAAATGCAAAAGTGCAATATCCACGATACACCCATTTTGTTCAGTCAACAGCCGAGGTGCTCTTCATCTTCATATATTTTCCTTTTCCTTGAGGTTGAAGGAAAATGCACTCGATTTTCCGTCGCCGCTTATCATGTTTTTATCGCGCTAAGCTTTTTATTGTATGTTTTATTTTGCGAGCGTCGCTCCGCAGATTGTAAACCAAGATTTCCAGGAAGTTATAAAAAAGGTTTTCATCGCAGCGCGCTCTAAATAGAGTGCAATGAATGTTTAATTGCATTTTGTACAATTAGTACAAAAATACTTATTACCCTTCCTACCCCTATGTATATTTCGCCTCCGTGCTCCAGTGGTTCAGACCTTAGCTCGCGACCCGGAGGTCGTGGGTTCGATTCCCGCGTTGGAACAACAAAAAATGTTGTTTTCAAGTTTGGTTAGGACAATTCAGGCTGATCACCTGATTGTCTGACAAGAAAGATGATCCATGCGTCGGAAGGGCAAAAAGTCGGTCCTGCGCCTGATCTCTGGCTAAGACAGAGTGCTTCTGTGTATTGCGCACACACTTGGGCACTATAAAATAACTCCTGCGTAGCTGGCCTGGTTTCAATGAAATCGGCTACCGACACCGAAATCGGTGAGGGGAGCTATTATTACCCTTATATTCTAAGCTTAGATCAACAATATAATAGATATCGTGTCAGCACAAGAAATGCGTCTCGACGAATATCAGCCCCGCTTGCAGTTAGCTGTTATTTTATTTAGTTTGCACGGAACACTGCCAACTTCCTCTATTATTCTTGACTTGAAATCACTAATTATGTCTCTTTAAAATTTTGAAATATCTAAATATACACAATAATTACGTTTCAAAGTTGATTTCGTGATTTCAAATCGCTGATTTCAAATCACCAAATCAACTTTGAAACGTTTTAAAACGTTTGTCTCTGTTCGTTATTAAATAAATGTAGTTCTATTGGTTTATACCACGCGGACATATTTTGGCCTTTTTGTATGGGACACATTATCTTGAGTATTTGTTAATCGGAGGTTGTTACTGATAAATACTAGCTTTTTCCTGTGGCTCCGCTCTTGTGTACACATAGAACCTTCTATACCATACGGGAACACTGTAATTTTACGGGGATGTTTGTTACTTGTTCACAAACATTTGGACGATAAAATTTGTTCAGCTCAAAGCTTTCGGCGTAACAAAAGAGTATATAAAAAAAATATCAAAAAAAAATAAATTAAAAAAAAATCATTTCTAGAATCAGTCAAGGTTCTATTATGATATCCCAAAGTTATAGTGACTGCTCTTTTTACAGCCTGTATATATGTTCGAATCCCGACGAGGAAACAAAAAAGATTTCATGGGTCATGGATGTGTATTCAATTTGTGTATGATATAATAAAAATCTTAAATATCTGTATAGTATAAAAGTATTAAAATATTTCCGTTGCCTGGTACCTGTAACACAAGTTCTTCGGATACCTAGCACGGGACCAGATTGACGTGGTGTGCAGCGTACTTAGATATTTATTTATGATGATGCCAGACACTATTATTTATCCTCGGGGTAAAAAATGGTGTAACCTACTGGCTGAGCATGGGTGTGTCTGTGTGATTAATATCACAGTCCCACTTTGAGCCCATTTGCGGTGGTTCACAAAAGTAAAGCCCGCCGGGGCTTGGCATTATTGGATTTTTGTTGTCACATGTCCTCATTATTGGATTAGGGTTAAACCCGTATTGATTTCTTGTGCTTACGCGTATTGTAATGAAACATTTGTGCTCAGTGGGTGAGCGCTTCGGTGCTCAAGTTGGAAGATTCGAATATCACCAAAGGAACAAATAGTTTACCGTGTATGTACTTAGTCACCTTAGTAGACCTTGCTTTTGATAAAAGAAGAAAAATAAATAATTTCAGTACCCCCGAATTTTCAAGCAGTGTTGATGATGTATATTATTGCTGAGAATACGCGCGATCACGTCAACTTTGAAACAAATAAAACTATATCAAAATCGGTTCTTCCATTCATCCGTTGGGAACTATGTTACAGGCAGACACACAGAGCATAGTTTTGATCCGAAAACCCTCTGTTTTTCGGATCTAAACTATACCCGACTTATTTTGACGTCGTCCAGTTATTAAATACAGCTCTCTTTAAACTTCATAACTCAAAATTTGAAACATAAATCCACAAACAAATTCCTCCTCATTGAAGGCCGCTTAGTCGTCAGCTGTTGTGATTGATGTATGAAGGAACTTGCGTTGTCCATCCGGAACTCACCTCGGACAGATGAAAGTGATCCTTGTGTCGTCCGCACAGAGGTCACGCCAGACGCAAAATAAATGAAGACTGCAGATAAATTATATTTCGAAACAATAGCTTCAATGTTGATTTATGAATGCCGCCATTATTTTTCGTTTAAGTTTTGGACTTCCAAGCGGGGAGATATAAAATTATGTAACTACCTACAATCATTTCTAGATTGGGGTCTTTAGATTTATAAGACTTATAAAATAAGTATTTGGGCTACTGGTATAATGTAGATTAGTTTTTAAAAATGATTTCAAATATACAACAGTGACGTCACATTTTTTCATTGTAAGATATCGCCATATTGAACCTAATGTACCAATATAATTTTAATACATTATATACCTTACAAAGAAATATTATTATTTTTGACCCCTAAGTTAATTGAAAAATTTTATTATTGATTTGGTCCTGAAGAATGGGATCCATTGGTCCAATTTCGTCATCATCCTCATCTATTCATTTATCGTTTCAGCTACTGCTCATATGCTTCCACCAAAGTATTTCTGTATTTTAAGTGAGAGTTTCTAAAGATCATTTTAATGAAAAAAGTGAGTTGTCCAATAATTATGCAGTGTTTTTAGCACAGAGATAAAACGTAGACATTATTCCAAAGTCGGCTTTTGCTTAAGATATATAGAATTAAATTTTACTCGTAACCGACTGCAAAAAGAAGGTTGTTCTCCGTTCGTATGTTTGACCTCAGAACTTTTGTCTGAGACAGCCGATTTTGATAATTATATATTTTTATTTTTTAAAGTTAGTCTTTTTGCGCTTTAAAATTTACGAAACTTTTAATATTTATTAATTTTTCATTACTAAACAATGTTGCTTTTATGACAACTGTGAACCATGTCATATTATACTTGTATTCGTGAGCCGCGCGCGGCTGCGAGATTTCGAATTGTACCCTTACCTTCGTTCAGTCACGTGCAAAACCCAGTGTGAAATTTCTCAGTAAAATGTTCGTTAAAATTCGTATTCTGCCTGTCATATCGTCGTGAGTTATTGCGCTTTTGTTGTATAATACGAAATCGTCTCCATATCAACATGAATTATGTATAATTGTGACTTGCTGCTCCTGTGTTTATTAAAGAACTTTTCGCGCTGAAACGTAGAAAAGTCTCTATTTTTCCCTACTACGGTATTATCTACGTTTTTATCTTAGTAAAAGTTTGTTATTCTACTTACCAAAAAGTGTTCAAAAGCGAGTTTTTGCCCATCTTTAGGAGTTCATTCTAATTCGCGTGGTAATCTTTGAGCCGTTCAATTCAGACTGTCCACAAAGCGATGCGACACGAAGCACGCTGCTTACCTCTGAACAAAGTTGTAGATCACAAAATTCTCTACAAAAATGGTCCATTAACATATTCATAACGGAAGACATGAATGGATGAAGGTGATATACATATCTTCTAGAAAATCGAGTTTATTATGTCACTTAAACATTTTAGAATAGGTCGTAAATTATTAAGTACATTAATCTAGAGATCCGTCTCTAGAATCATTGTACTTAATACATTACTACATATCCTAATATGTTTGAGTTTCACAGCGACATATCACCTTCATCATGTCTTCAATTAATTGTACCTTAATAGCTCTCTGAGAATAGTGCGTTCAAACAAACAAATTCTTTAGCTTTACAATAAGTATAGATGTTCCTAGTATCGTGACCCAACATTTTTCTTGTGCCAGTTTTGCGCTCGAAAATTGGCTAAACCCACAGATTCGTACTTTGATCCGTTTCCTTAATTGGAAGTCCCATGGGCGACGTGACGTTTTTCACGTTTTTGTGTACTTGTGGGCGGGATTTGTGATGAAGCTGTTTTTTCTTGATCCTAAACTGATGATGATAAACTTACTTATTCATGAATTCATTCAGAAAAAACTTATTCATGGAGTATAATAATTTAAAATCTTTATTTTCATAAATAATAATGCCTCACACCGATTTCGGTGACGGTGACCAGCTTCATTGAAACCAGACCAGCAAGTCAGGAGTTATTTTTATAGTGCCTAAGTTTGTACGCAATACCCAGATCACTATTTCACTCGCATAGCCCAGTGGGACGGATAACCGACACGACTGGCGGGAGTTCAGGCGCAGGATCGACTTTTTACATGCCCATCCGACGCATCTTTCTTGTCAGACAATCAGGTGATCAGCCTGCATTGTCCTAACCGAACTTGAAAACAACATATTTTATTGTTTCAACGCGGGAATCGAACCCACTACCACCGAGATACGAGAGGTAGGCTCTAAACCACTGGACCACGGAGACGATGACGATGACGACGATTAATATGTAGTAGTGTTTTCACAAACACTTGGTATAAACATCTAGCCTACCAAACATGGCTGCATGGACTCAAGACAAACATTAAATTCTCAACTAAAGTCCGTCTGTATTTAACCATATTTAACTAATTAGCTATAGCTATGTATATATGTGTAGTTTTTTATGTAGATTTTTTGTAAATACTAAAGTTGTTGTTAGTAAGTACTGTAATGGATTTAGAGGGAAAAAAATGCTTTTTTATTTACTTTATGAATCTGTTACGAAACCTTAAAATAAGTACACTTGAATTTAATATACGAAAATGAGTAAACCTTATTCACAAAGTATGAAGTAATGAAATTCAGTGGCAGTTATTAGGAAATTCCCAAGTTGACGATCGCAGTTAATACAGCTACTTATATTATGAGTGCGTATAACCATTTGGATAATGTTGTCTATAATAACTTAAATTTACTAAATATAATATTTTTTTATGAGTATAATTAATGCTATTTTGAATCCTGGGGCCTTACTCTTCGATATTGATTTAGATTCGATCGTGCCGCGTACTCCTGAATAAATTGACGTTTGTTTATTTTGATTCTCAGTCGATTGATATGGTCGGAAGTACAAAAAGTTACGATCTATCGATTTTCTTTATCCTGGTTAGTTTCGAAGTAATCCGCCAAATAAAATAACAAAAGCCGTTGAGATCGAACTGATTCGATTCTCGATTGTGTCGGGAGTAAGCCAGTGAAGCCACTAATCCAATGCAGAATGAAGAATCAAAACCGAATCGTTCTGGTTTTTCTGACGTTTCATTATAATTTTTGACTCAATTTTTTATTATATTTATACACTAGATTTATTTCATTGAAAAAACCTAGTATTAATGAGTTTACAGACATTTTACAATGTTGTAAAATGACGTCATCGCGTTGAGAATTTGAAACGAAATATATTTCGGAAACTGCACGACGTATATATATTTTCTTCAGACAATTTTTTTATTTTCAACAAAGTTTACGGGAGTGCTAAAAATTAAAATTTGTGAACATTCTCCATTCAATATCATCAGTTCGCTGAAAATTTAAGTTTTGTTTATTGTACACTTATCTACTAATACTTACACTTCTAGATTTGGTTCTGTCTAGCGATACCTACTACTTTACAATACCAAATACAGAACCAACTAAGAATACTCACCAGAAGTGGCCGGGCACTGCAAGCTAAACAAACACCTTCACAGGATAAGTATAGGTGATCTAATAACTTGCAGATTCTGCAAGGAGAAAGACGAGACTCCCCTCCACTTTCTTCTTGATTGTCCAGCTCTTCATATAAGCAGGAGCAAGTACCTCGGGCAGACTCTACAGCAGAGGAAATCCGCACCGCAGAGTCCCACCATATAGTTCGCTTTATGAGTAACATAGGACTGAACCCTCAACGTGGAACCCGCAACGTTCCTTGTTTTATTATAACTGTGAAGTTTTTGTAAGTTTTTCTTATAGGCATTGTAGGGTTTTCTGGATATGGCAGAATTTCGTACGAATTAAAGTTTATTTTATTTATCGATTTGGAATACAATATATTAATCCAAATAGTTTAACCCTATATATATATGGTATTTATAGCATTTCATAATATGTATTTTCCATTTGTAAACAATGTTGTCATCAAGTCAACCTATCATATAGACTGGTAACGACGGAAAACATCGAGTCCAGGTTCAAACCCCGGTGACTGTTACGTATATTTTCTTTCTTTTTCAATGTTTTTTTTTAAATATAATTTACCCTATGTTCAGCGCTGATACACTATCAGCGCTGAAAAGCTTTCCAACGGCAAAAGAAGTTTTCATATTGGTTCAGTGGTTTCAGAGCCTATTCCATTCAAACAAACAAACAATCAAATGTTTCCTCTTTATAATATTAGTATAGAAGACAAGTCCGGCTCTTAGTACGTACGTACTTAGACTGCCCAACTCTTGTTTAGTAGTTATCTATGCCGCCGGCGATATACTATAGATATCGCTGGCGGCATAGATAACTACTCGAAAACACTACATTTATAGTCATTAATTTTGAAATTGTACTCTCTCTTGATTTCGCATTTACTGGATTTAATCAGTTGTGCATTGGTGTATTATCTGAGCTATGCCACTCAGCTTATCAATTTAATTAACCCTTTGACTGCCACGCAAAAATATTGTTACGCCATCACTCACCACGTGTCCATCAAGCCTTAATTACCAAAAACGTGACGTCATGTTTCGTCATCAACACTTTTTGACATTAAAATTAAAAGTCCCGCAGAAGTGTCGGGGTAGATTGCATTTAGTCTTCCATTCAGCGCACTGTCCGTATTCTGATATGGCACAGGGGGGCACTTGCCACATGTGTGGGGAATGAAACCTCGTTTTTATTCGTATATTCGAATGTAAATCCGTAGCCATTTTGTAGCAGGATCCCATTAAAATTTAACACTAGATTGTACCTTGTTCATTTTTAGAGCTTCCAGTCATGTTTTATGAGCGAGCTAGCTAGATTTTTTTTATAAAAACGTATCTAACATGCATCAATGATAAGTAGAGGCCCTGTGTTCGAAATCCGACCATAGATTTTTTTTTGGGTTCTTTTGCCGCTTTGGCAGCATAATGTATAAAAATTAGACAATAGACAGCCTCTGTAGCGCGTTGTTGCTCAAGCTGGAGGTCGCGGGTTCGAATCCCGCCAAGGGAACAAAAAGTTTTGGATGTTCCTGGGTGTGTATTAATTTAAATTTATCTATATAAAAATCTTAAATATGTGTATAGTATAATAGTATTAAATATATTTCCGTTGCTTGGTACCTGTAACACAAGTTCTTCGGATCTTCTTTTTTATTGTGAAACCAAATAATATCTGAGATTGAAAGTCGATTTCGACCGAATACATCTCGCCTCGTTTACACGAAGCTAACATTCTCAATAGAAGATACATGCGGTTCAGTTCTTTGTGATATTTAAATTTATACTGCGAGTTGCCCGGTCAGGCGGCAACAATAGTCGCTGCAGGGTTAAGATCGAGCGCGGTAGTGTCAGTTCACACCGAGACACGACGCAGTGTGGCATTAAAATATATAAAGTGTGTCCCACGGTTCATATACCAAGTCGAATAAAGTGTGAAGAGAAGGACGCGTAGAGCATTCTTTGTTTTGGCACCTCATAAATTACTTACGAGTACTATAACGCGATAAATATGATAATACGAGTATATAAAATGGCCACAAGGAGTGAATCTATACTGGGACTCGCGGGCTCCTAGTATATGCACACGAACACTGTCACACTGGTCACGAACACCTGACCAGAGTTGAAACATTTGTTTTGTGACATGTATGAAGATCATTAATCGCGATTTGTCGCGTTATGTGTAATTTATATGAGGTGCCCAAACAAAAAATACTCTACACGTCCTTCTCTTTACACTATATTCGGCTTGATATATGAACCATGAGACACGCTGTACATATTTATTTTCATACTTTACCAGCTGCCCGGTGAACTTCGTACCGCCAAACATACTTTTCTGCCCGTTTACGCAGCGCACGCAGTGATGCTCCCAAAAGAAAAAAAAGACGTGTGGCACTCGGGGACTGCCGCGGTAAAGCTATTGCTTAATTTTTTTTATCATCTTATCCGATACAACCAATACCATCTCGAGGCGAGTTGCTGAACTAAAGAGACAACCTCGATATTTCAAAAAAATCACTAAAAGTTCTGCTATTCATCGATAGATGGCAATAAAAACTATTACCGACGTGCCGGTCGGAGTGGGCGGTGTTAGGTTATTTTCGTTACGGAATTTCTGGATTCGGTCTCCACGCTCAAGGCCCGCGATAGAAGCTATACAATAGCTTAAAAACAATTTTGAAACATTCCTCATTGGTGCTCTCCTTCTAGTCGGTGCGTGATGCTGTTTATCCTTCCGCGATAAACGGGCTATCTAACACTAATTTACCTGTAATTAAATCGGAGCAGTAGTGTACTCAAAATGGCGCGTTCAAGTAAACAACCAAATTCTTCATCTATGTAATATTATATGTTATTGAATGTACCGTAGGTTCAGACACCTGATGATGACTATGTCGAAACCGGTCGTGTATTTTGAGAAATAACTTGTAAAAAAACTAATAAAGTGGAAAAAAGTGCAAGTATTTAGTGTATTATTACTATATAATATGTAATATTAGTACATATTCACTACATTAAAATATATTATTCATAATTCTGCGATGTGTTTGCGCTGTACGGTATTGTGTAAAACCGATACTTTTATGTAACTGTTTTGGAAATGCACGCGTTACGTCGCGTTTCAGTGTTAACTGACCCTTACTGCTACCCCGTTGGTCTTGTACAGGCTGACATAGTTTATAGTTTACAATGTATTTTTATAATGCACTAGCTTCGGAATCTATTATGAGCTAAACTTATTGCATTTTTCGACATAAATGTTAAGCGTGTTAAATAAGATATTAAAGATCGTTCAAATTATTTGTGCGTGTTTTGTATATAGGTACAGCTCTTATTTGTGTGAAAATGATGAGGTTATACGCGGCGGGTGATTTATTTATTTATTCTATTTAAAAAACTAGTTCGATTTTGGATTCAGATTCTATCGTGCCGCATACTTGGCTTATTATAAGCGGTGTTTTGATTCTCAGTCGATCGATATGGTCGGGATTACAAAAAGTCACGATATCGGTCCCGGTTAGTTTCAAAGCAATCCACTGAAAACTTACTTTCAAAGCAATGAATGAGGTATCAATCGATTCATTATGTTAGGCCCGATACATAATATAATAATTTGCGTAGTAGTAGGATTTTATAGTTATATTTTATTTTATTCACTAGAGACTAAAAAATAATGTATATTAATATGTCGGATGGGCTCTCATGATTTAGTATCATTCCTTCAGATAAATCAGCTTTCGTGGGTAAATCGTGAAAAGAGAATAGAGGAACAATATCACTCGTTTATTCGTAATCACACTTTCATTATAAATTTCACTATTCACTACACTTTATAAATTTACTTTACTTTACATTTTTTACAAGTAATGACACTAAACGAAACATGACAGTTTCAAGACGTCTCGTTAACTTGGCGACTAAATCACGTATGAATTCAATCTCGCCGAGCATCTCCTGACTCTTCTCAGAGCGCGCCATAAACAAGTTGCGCCTTTTTGCCACTTGGGGGCGCGCTTCCGTCTCGTTTTGTGTCCATATTCATATCTGGCTCCGACTAATATATTAATATATATTAGTCGGAGAGTAACCAAACCATTGGAGTGATAAAACCAAAGTGATAAAAAAATAAGCGGCCACAGTTTTAAACTTAATTATTACTTCATATTACTCGCGGAAGTATAATGGCGAGATAATTATGCCCAATAATGTGGAAGACGAAGAGAGATGGTTGTAACGTTAAGTACGTCCTAACTTGGCTATTTACTTTGTTATTTAAGGGCGCGTACTGTGCCAGTAGATTTATATTATACTAGTTGTTCCCGCGACTTAGTTCGCGTGGTTTTTAAGTGACTGAAAAATTAATGGAAATGGAAAACATATTAATCCGTTTATGCAGCGCACGCAACGAAAGTCCCTAAATGTGAATAATTTCCCCGTTTTTGCAATATTTCTCACTGACGCTTCGCTTCTATTGGTCGCAACGTAATATTATATAGCCTAAAGCCTTCCTCTTTAAATGAACTATCCAACAAAAAGAGAATTTTTCAAATCGGACCAGTAGGTCCCATGATTAGCGCGTTTAAACAAACAAACTCTTCCGCTTTATAATATTAGTATAGATACTAGCTGACCCGTGCCCACTTCATTGAGCATACAAACTGTTTAAACCTTCCCTGGACTTCCACGAATATTTCAAGACTAAAAATAGCCGTGTCAGTTCAGCTGATCTCAAGTTTTAGCGATACTAACGAACAGTAATTGATTTTTATATATACTCAGTGATAATGTAGCTTTCTAATGAAAAAAGAATGATTAAAATCGGTCCAGTACTTTTGAGTTAAGTTCGTTACATACAAAAATACAAATATTTCCACTTTATTAGTGCAGATTATGATATACTTAAC
Organism: Celastrina argiolus; assembly: GCA_905187575.2. Classification (NCBI taxonomy): domain Eukaryota; kingdom Metazoa; phylum Arthropoda; class Insecta; order Lepidoptera; family Lycaenidae; genus Celastrina; species Celastrina argiolus. The sequence goes on from LR994585.1 coordinate 17,909,426, forward strand.
GAACATTGTTCGTAGAGTCTACATACTGAGGATGCTCCGGGGTCGGAGCGAAACGCACGTCGGCCGTCGAGTTTTGCAACCTGCTTGGTGGTGGGGCTTTGCACGATCGTGTTAACATTATTGCTTGTGTGGTGGTGGTGTTTTCACGTTTTTGCTTCCGAGTGTGCGCATAAGCAGTGTGGGAAGAAGGAAGGTGCTTGAAACGCATGCCTATGCGTTCACTCATTTGCTTGCAGATTGTGGTTATATTTTTTTTATTTTTTCGCGGGATATTGTTAGATATAATATAATATTTAAATTTTATATTTTATCTGTATTAATTGAAAACTGAATCTGAAATTTCAGGATTAATAGTGTGATGTGACGTTAATCAAAAATGGCATAAATTTTCCTCTATAGAAAAGAATGCGTCATCTTACAGAATAAATAGCTGGCATTTTTACAGTAAAATAAAGATTGATATATTTAGTATATATTTTATATTATCGAAAATTTAATAACCCTATACAACTATCGCGGGAGCTTACATTTTCATACAATTTTTTTGCCTAGTGCGCGCCCTTAATCGTCGGCAACTTTGTACGTAAAAGTGTAATTTTCATAACATTCCACTTATGCGGCCCGGTAAAAGCTCAGGATCTTGGCTAATTGTGGTAAAACTTTGCTGGTTTATCGTTAGCACTTTACGGATAGGCCTTGATGGTGTTCTTTAATGGTACATAGTGCTTTCTCCCGTGACTCTGACTGTAATCAACAATACACTAGATAACGTGTCTCATACAGAAACAAGGCTAGAATCTGTCCGCTTGGTATATTTTAATAGAGCTACATTTCTTTAATAACGAACTAAAGCAAGAGTTTTAAAATATTTTAAATTTTATTTGGTGATTTGAAATCGCTAATTTTGTCACTTACATTTTAATGTAAATTTAAACACATGAGAAAAGATATTTAGTATTGTAATGATACACAAATTACTTGCACTTTTTCCACTTTATTAGTTAATTAACAGATTTATAAAATTACACGACCGGTTTCGACTGTCATCATTACTGTGTAAGATGTATTTCCATCAAGAGCCTACAGTACATTCAATAACATAATATATTCTATCACCAGCAGTTCGGTGCGTGCCGCGGTAGTGATCGCACGTATCCCTAGCTTACTTTTACCGACCCGCGCCGCGCAGTGTTATTTTTTTTCTAACTACCCACATGTGACTATGAGTGTCGGTGATTCGACGTCAGACTTGACGTCGTGTTTTGTTGAAAGTGAAGAATGTGATGAGCAAGTAATGGAGAGTGAGCAACAAGTTAATGAGGAGCAGACCATTATGAGTGAACATAATAATATAATGTTGGATAGTGTCATTAGTAATGATGGACATTCACCTGATCGAATTGCATCCAAAAGAGGAAGGCCCTTAATATCTAGCGATAGTGAGAAGGATACTAATGAGGGTTTTGTTACTATACAAAGACCAGCTAAACGCCTTAACAGGAAATTATCAAATGAAAATTTAAAAACAACTGATTTGACTTATGAAAATAATAATAGTGAAAATCTGTTTGAAGTTAGCATAACAGCAAAACAATCATTACCGAAACAAATTGGTTTAGCGAAGTTATTAAGGTCAGAAGATATAAAAAACATTATTAAAATTAAGTATAAAAGCCAATTTAGAGTATTTGTAGTATTTGATTGCAAAGAAGACGCGAAGAAGCTAGTGGATTGTGAAAAATTTAAACTTTTGGATTATAGATGTCAATTTACAAAGGAATTAAACTACACTTTTGGAGCTGTAAAACAAGTTGATCTTGATGTTAACGAAAAAGAATTGTTAGAATCTTGGACATGTGAGCATGAAATAATTTCAATTAAGCGTTTAAATAGATTAAGTTCAGGAGGAATTTGGGCACCAAGTGAAACTGTCCGAGTAATGTTCAGAGCTTCCACTTTACCCCCGTTCATTTATGGTTACGGGTGTCGGTTCAAAGTGGAAAGGTACACATTTCCTGTATCACAATGCTCGACATGCTGGAAATTTGGCCACTTGGCTCGAAGCTGTTCGAATAAGGCTGTTTGTCCAAAATGTAGTGATCATCATAGTAATTGTGAAACTACAAACTTTAAGTGTGTTAATTGTAAGGGTACCCATATGGCGTTGGATAAATCATGTCCTGTATTTTCCAAAGAAAAAGAGATACGCAGTATTATGAGCCATGACAATTGCTCGTATAAGATTGCTCTAAATCAGTATCTGAAGAAGCATAGTAGGATAGTTCGGGAGCAAAACGATCTTAATATCGACGTTGAAATAAATCAATTAGGATCTTCTCAAACTTACAGAGATGTTCTTGTTAGATCGGAGTCCAATACATCTATTCCAGACAATACAACTTTGGATCATCAAGATGATATTATCACAGCGGAGATGAGCACATCTCAGGGAAGGAAAAATAGTTCTGTACGAAAGAAAAAGAAAAGACAGGAGACGCAAGTTACTCAGGAAGTTAGGAGGTTAGAAGGTGATGAGATGGAGCTATCAGAAAATGAAGTGGTCAGTGAAAATGCAAATGAAAATAAAGAGGACAGATGTATCTTATTAGTAAAAAAGCTAATTAATAAATTCAAAGAAATTATTTTTTCTGATAAATGTTTGGAAGAGAAAATTCTGCAAGGAATTAAAGTGTTAGTGAAGGAAGTTTATGACTTTATAAGAAAAATGTTGAAGAAAAAAGATGTGCTTGGAAATATATTTACTCTTTGGAATAATGGCTAGTAACTCATCTTCCATTTGTAAGTTGAATATGATATATTGGAATGCACAGAGTATTCGTCCTAAATTGACAGAATTTAGTTCGTTGTTAGATCAAGAAAAAGTTCATGTAGCGTTGATAAGTGAGACTTGGCTAAATCCTGAATTAAACATTCGTATAAGGGGGTACACTATATTCAGAAAAGATCGTTCAGACTCATATGGTGGTGTAGCGATCATCGTTCATAAATCCATCAAGGCTCGCTTACAACCTATTTCGTTAAATAATATGGGTATTGAGATTGTATGTGTTGAAATTTTAAACCTAAAATATCTAAAGTATATTGTTTGTGTCTATTGTACATCATCAATACGCACAACTCAATCTGACTGGGATTTGCTTTTTAGTAAATTTTCTAATAAAACTATTGTAGCAGGAGATTTTAACGGGCACCATTCATCTTGGTCCTATAAAACGGACAGTAGGGGAAGTCAATTATTTGACTCATGTCTGGAATATGGGCTATCTGCGTTGAATGACGGTAGTCCTACTAGAATAAGGTTGGTCAATGACAGGTTGCAACAATCTTCACCAGATATAGCTTTTGTGTCGACAGATATTATTATTCATTTTGGTTGGCGAGTTACTCAGGAGTCACTCGGTAGTGATCATCTTATAGTCAAAGTATTCTCAGAATATTCTGATGATGTTAATAATAATATTATTAAACGCAGGAATTTTAAACGAGCTAATTGGTCCAAATATACAGAATATATAAGTAATTTATTTTTAGAAAATAGTTTAATTTTTAATACTGTTCAGCAAAAATATGATTTTTTGGTTACTACAATTAATATAGCTGCTGATAGGAGCATTCCATTTTACAGATCTGCCACAAATAATTTTAAGCCTAAAAGTTACTGGACCCCAGAAATATCTAAAATAGTTGCTGAACGTAGATCTGCTCTAAGAGCTTTTAGAAAAAATCCCACCCCCAATAAATTGCAAGACTTAGAAGAGAAAATTCGAGAAGCACGTCGTACAATTAAAAAGGCTAAAAGTGATAGCTGGAAACAATTTTGCAATGATATAGGTAGTGAATGTTCGGTGTTAGAGATGTGGCAGAAAATGCGCTGGGTCAAAGGCTATAAAATACAAAATGTTTATATCTCAGATGATAAAAAGGAAGAGCTTTTGCGCTCTCTTGCTCCTGTCACGGTTGTACCAAAAACTCCAATATTTTTTTCAAGTAACACGCTGTTAGAGAGTGGATTTACTATACATGAGTTACATAATTCTGTTAACAAAAAACAAAAGGACACAGCTCCCGGAATTGATTATATTACCTTTTCTATGATATATAACTTACCGTTAATAGCAAAAACTTTTTTATTGGAATTATATAATATTTTCTATTTATCGGGTTATATTCCAAATCAATGGAGAGATATACGGATTGTCCCTATTCCAAAAGCAGGATATAGTGGTTCTGGTAATGATCTCAAGTTGCGGCCTATTTCGTTAATTTCTTGTCTTTGTAAAATTTTCCACGATATGATTTGCAAACGGATGGAGTGGTTCGCAGAAAAAAATAATATCCTATCAGTTAATTCCAATGGATTTCGTAAAGGACAATCTTGTTTCGATTGTCTCGTTAGACTTATATCGCAAATACAAATAGGTTTTTCTAAAAATACTCCTACAATTGGTTGTTTTCTAGACGTTGAAAATGCATATAATAATTTACTAGTGGATAGAGTTGTGTGTATTCTTGATGAACTCGGTGTTGGCAAAAAGATTTGTATGTATCTTTGGAGCTTTTTAAAGGAAAGGCATTTAAAAATTATGGAAGAGGATAATGAACCCTGCTTTGTTAGATATGCAAGTATAGGTATTTTACAGGGGGACCCGCTGTCACCTTTAATTTTTAATATGAGTACTTTTAAAATATGCCAACAAATTCAACAAGTCTATTTTTGTCAGTATGCGGATGATTTTGTTTTATTTGCTAATTATTCTAAATTAAGAGATAGTGAAAGATATATACAACTGGCTTTGGATGTAATGACATCTCTTTTGCGTGAATTGGGTCTAAAAATATCTGCTAGCAAATCAACTGTTTGTATTTTTAGTAGAGGAAGGCGAAGGCAAGATTTAAACCTTAGAATACACAGCTTCTCACTTCCAGTTACGTTAAATACCTTGGGATGTGGATTGATTGTTCTTTAAGGTGGTGCAGACACATCAATGACACACGCGACAAAACTCTCCGTTTTTTAAATATCCTTAAGGTCCTGTCAGGTTCAGGTTGGGGAATGAGCCCCAAACACTTGCGTACGCTTTATATCTCGCTAGTAAGAAGTCGTATGGACTATGGGTCTTTCTTTTATAATAACAGTGCAGATTGTCATTTGAATAAGCTAGATATTGTCCAAAACAAAGCATTACGAATTATCGGTGGTTTCATTAAAAGTACGCCAATTCACGCAATGGAGAGTGAAATTGCTGTCCCGCCTCTACATCTCAGACGAAAATATTTGGCATATAAATTTTGTTTAAAGTTACAGTCCTGGTCAAATAGTGACATTGTTAATAATTTTTCATATCTTGAAAACTCATTCAGTAATGATAGATATTGGAGTACAAAAAAGAAACCTCTTCTACCTGTAATATATTCTCAAACTAAATGTGAAAACTTGTATAAGTCAGAGTTATTTCCTACTTTTTCCTTGACTTTTTGGTTAAGTTGTATAGATGTCAAAAACACAATTTTTACTAGTCTTCAGAATCTCATAGGTTCTAAAGTAAATTACGATAGTCATATTCTTCGTTTGGATATTCTCCAGGAAATAAATGAGAAATATTGTGAATATCGCAAGATTTACACCGATGGATCTAAGGATGTAATTGGCCTTGGTGCTGCATTTTACGACAGTGGTTCAGAACATAGTGAACTATTTAAATTATCCGGCAATCTTTCCATTATGAATGCAGAGTTACTTGCAATTAAGGAAGCAATTACTTATGCTGAAAGGGTTGATTGTGGAAAAATTGTAATTTTTAGCGACTGTAAGAGTGGATTACAACATATAGTGCAATGTGTTCTGGGCCATAGAGGTGTTCACTTAGCTTATATTATTTTAGAGAAGTTGTATAATTTCCAAATATCTAATAAAACGTTACAGATACAGTGGATTCCGTCTCATATTGGCCTTGAAGGTAATGAGAAAGCCGATCGCTTGGCAAAGCTTGCTGTGACGTCTGGGACAGAAGAAAGTGTAATGCCGTGTTCTTTTGAGGTTTCATCAAAGTATAAAAGATTGTGTTATGAGATGTGGAAGGAATACTTTGATGAAAGGTCAAAGGAAAAAGGCATCTGGTATAAAATTATTCAGGATCGGCCTCTCATTAAACCTTGGTTTATAGATTTAAGTTGTACCAGGAGTGAATTAGTATATATGTTTAGAATTCGTACTGGACATATTCCTTTAAACAAATTTGGATTCTTAATGCGGAAGTCAGCATCTCCAAATTGTGAAGTATGTGGTGTTGCGGAGGATGTCCATCATGTGTTTGTGGAGTGTGTTCGGTACGAAGCCTTAAGATCAAAATTGTTTAAGTTTTTTAGAGTTAATTTGTATGACGTGGGTTTTGTGTTTAGTTTTATAAGGTTACCGCATACTGACTTTCATACTGTAGTAACATTTGTAAATAATTGTTTAAAATTAAGAGACCCATAAATTTATGTCGCCCATAGTGCATGTTACGATGAGGCTGATATAGCCTGTAGGTTATAAGCCTCTGTAAAATAAATAAATTAAAAAAAAAAAAAAAAAAAAATTCTATCACCAGCAAAAAGGTCATAAGCTAGTTAATATAGGCGTAATCTATTTCGTCTCGTTGTTCTCGTGTATCAGTTTTTGTAAAGGTCAGCTGACCCTTTCGAAGCGTCGGCGGTTAACAATGAGAAAGGTACAAAGTAATTTGTATGACGAATAAAGGGTAGCTACTTCATCCCTTTATTCGACTGAGTTAGAGGATTTTATGTTGACTTAAGTGCTTTTACTTTTGTAGGTTCTGGGTATTCAATTACGAAGAATATCTGCAATTTTAAATTAATTTTGGTGACGAGAAATATAGTGTGGATAACTCTTTTGGTTTATATATATCTGCTAGGAATAAAAAACCGGCCAAGTGCAAATAGGATTTGCGCCAATTGACATACGAATTCGCTTGTTAAATTTAGCGAACCTTATGTCAAATCCCATACATTTTTGTTTTCGAACTTCGTAAGTCATAATAGATGGCATCTTGAATAAGAGCCCTGCAGGTCCAAGGTGTTATTAAAATACCGGCAACGTTATTATAACGCCTCCGGTCTAGTCATTTTCTGGTAGTATATACTAATATTATTAATAGGAAGGTATATACATACCTTAAGTAAGAATATTATAGTCTTAAACGAATATTATACCATACGGTAGAATACAGATTTTGATATGATAGGACGTATGTATGGTATAGTACGTCCGAGATAAATTTAACCCAAACGTAAACAAACCCGCCTATGACACAACCATAGATTAGTCAGTGATGCCAATTGGCCAATAATAATACAATGATTGTTGTTTGCTGTGAATCCATATACTATAAGGCTTCGGCAGTTAAAAATGGCGTATTTTTTCTATGAAACATTTTCATTTGATGTTAAAACATATTAATTATTGTTTAATTGTTATAAAATGTATTGGATAATGAAGTGTGATGTGTAATCCTTTAACATTCCAGTGAAAGTGTTGATAAGGGTGCACTATAAGTAAATATGTGAAAATTTCGGTGTTTTTGGTTTGTTTACGTTTAAGTTAAATTTATCTCGGACGTAGTATAGAATACAGATTTTGATATTATAAGTCTGTACGGTAGAATACAGATTTTATCCCGCGTGAAGCCAACTGCAGTCAACGGTGGTAGTAATTTGCTGTGACACCGAACTCGGGTGAAAATTACGCGCTCGGGTTTTTGTGCGGCTTCCACTGAAATAGAATATTCACTGGTCATGTGGAGGCTTTAGATAACAGAGTTCGGATGTATTGCGTTTGTTATATTATGCGTTAGGGAGTTTACTGTGAAAGTACTAGCGCTGAAAGAGTTACTTTTTTAAATTATTGTATGGTCAAATTTATATTGTAGAGGCATTCTTCATAGAAACTGCTGGTACTTTCACAGTAAACTCTACATAGGAGCCACATACACACCCTAAAGTATTATCGCTCATTTATATTACACCTTGTAGAAGAACGTTTATATACTTTGATTATATTTCTATTTCAAATGATCCCAACATCTCATAACATCTGTGGAAAGAGAATCTTCTTTTTTCATTCTCGAATTTTATTTGCCTTCCATTTTGTTTTGTGGCTTCAAATGTTCGGTGCGTTCTATCTGCAAATTATTTCCAACATCACCACATTCACTTTTCATTTCGATCCAATCCTGGGGGCCTACTCAAGATGATCGCGATTTGGTAGGTCATTTAGCGTACCTTATGTCAAATCCCATACATTTTGTTATCGAACTTTGTAAGCGATCATTAGCGATGGCATCTTGAGTAGGCCCCCTGTTAACTTCTGTACATTTAAATCTAAATGTAGGATGTAAATGATAGTAAAAAATCATGTTATCTGAGGTTGTTTTTTTTTCTCGTTTTGACCTTTCTATGGGAGGGTATCATCGAATAGGTGTTTTAAAATTGAGGATACCTATATGATTTTATAAAAGCCCTTTTTCAGTAAACAGCCTCCAATTTTGTTAACAATTCGTCCCTTTTTTAGGATTTCGAAACTTTAAGAGGTAGCAACTCGTAACTTTCATGCTAATGATTTATATTAAAATTAATATTCTTAAAGCAAATATTTTCAGCGAAGCCGAACAATAACTTTTGAAGTAATAAAAAAAATGGATTGCACTTTCGGGAGTGGAGGAAAGTGAAAACGAAATAGCAGGAACAGGTATATACTTTCGCTATTATTACTCCGTCTCCTACGCCGCGCCGTCGGACTACTCTCCCTCCGTCTTACGGATTTTCGGTCACGTCACGTGTCCTGACACGAGTATAATTTTTTTTATTCATTACAAAAAGTGCACAACACCGCTTAAGAAGTTTTCAATTCAAAATCATATTGTGCGTTGTCTTAAACATGGTCCTGGTTAGGTTATTTTTTATACAAGAAGCATTTACAACTGGAACAATATTTGCACTAGTTAATGGGTTTTCGCGAGAAGACGGATGGAAGCTTTGCGTGAGCTGTGAATAAAAGACCAAACGTCTTTTGTTTTATTAACTATCCCGAAGGTTCTTTAGAAATGGTAGGACGGGATGAAAAATGGTAGGATGAAGTTGAACGTGGGATTACAAATTGTAGGATAACTTGGATTTATCCAGAAGACATTTGGCTTGAGTACCTATTAGTTATGATCTCTAAAGTTTAAAAGTATTTTCTACGACCCTAACGATATTATTTAGATTTGGTTAAGTAAAGAATGAAACGTAAAGTTAGGAGCTCCCCTATTCACCGGCTGTCACTGCTTGGCGGAAACTAAGTATGTGACGTGAGCGCCACTTCATTTATCTATCGTTTCAGTATTCGGCAGTTTGTGTATTAAATAGTTGAAAGTGTTTTTGTAATAGACTCTCACATCTATATCCTAGTTCAGTTTCATTTTATTTAGGGCTGATTTTTCAATCGTTCAATAACTTTTAACTAAGGAATAAATATGTGACTTTGGCAGATTTGGTATGGAACAAATGTCAAAGTCACATGTTTATTCAACAGATAAAAGTTATCTGATGAATCGGCTCTTAAACTACTTAAATAATTTAATGCCAAAATAAAAACAATGTCAAACTCGGTCTCAGGAATTACGATCGCAACCACTACTTGAGAACCTATTTGACAGTTAAAACATTTTGTTTCACTTTTAAATATAAACAACTGTACTTATATGTTATATGTTACATAAGATTTTTATCGTAATATTCATAATATAGATTATGGGAAAATATTAAAATAAGTATAATCTTTACATTTACGTTTCAAACACGTTTCAGACAGTTCTCAAATTCTTGAGACCGAGTTTCGTGATTGATTTATTAATGAGGATTAAAGTATTTTACTTAAATATAATGAAACAGGACAAGGAGTAACAGAAAGACAGGACAAAGCAAAGCACAGCAAATATAACCCTTAGCTATAAAACTGAGAATAGAACAAGGGTGTGGAGTTGTTGAATTTTACTTTTGACTCAACGTTATCGAATTTCAACTCTATTGTCTCTTCCCAAAGTTTTATTTTGAATGCTTTAAATTTTCGTCGGCCATTCAGATTCTGTTTCACATAGTACTATGATCTATGTGTAATCTCAAGTCCATCAATAAATTTAGTGCTAAAGCTTATTATAAGATAAATGATTTTGTTAATGCTAGCACACCCTGGAATAAGGTGGCCACTTTCGCGGCTACTTCTATATTATACATAGTGTACTTTTGTAAATTGTAATCTATGTTAAGTTATAACATTGTAACTTTAATCTATATTTTTTTATTTTTAAAAGATTTTTTTTCCATCTTTTTGCTAAAAGATGGCCCCGAGCGAGTTTCTTCTCGCCGGGTTGTTCCCCGAACCGGTGGTAGGTCATCATGTAGGACAATTCTAAAAGTGTTAGTACCTAACCTATTTGGAAATAAAAGATTTTTCATTTTCAAGTATATTTTATAAGATAACTGTTGTTTACTTTTCAACGATCCGCACTATTATCCACATAACATTTTTTTGGTAGCATACAATAAAATAGTTGTGTTTTCAACGATCACATTATAATGTGATCGTTGAAAAGTCCATTGGGGTTGTAATTCTTTCGCAGTGTAATGAAGTAGACCCTGAAGTAGACTGAATTAGAACTCGGTAGAATGTATCCCTTGGGAGAGCGATGGCGGGAACCCATCAATACACATTACTGCTAATTGCCCTAATGTATATATTTCCTTGCGTTCTAATTTTGGCTTTTTCTGCTTTATTCTTTTTGGAGCTGATTTAAAGAGGCAGTTGTAAATAGCAGTTAGTAGTTCACCAGTTAAAACTAAGCAGTGAAGTTATCTATACCAATATTATAAAGCGGAAGAGTTTGTTTAAACGCGCTAATCTCAGGAACTACTTGACGGCTTTGAAAAAATATTTTTTGTTGGATAGTCCATTTATAGAGGAAGGCTTTAGGCTTTATAACATTACGCTGCGACCAATAGGAGCGAAGCGTCAGTGAGAAATGCAAAAACGGGGAAAATTATTCACATTTAGGGACTTTCGTTGCGTGCGCTGCATAAACGATTCAAGTCATAAACCACGTGAACGAAGTCGCGGGCACAGCTAGTGAGTAATAAAGTAGCAATGAAATGGATGTGTTCAATAATATTTAAAATAATTTCTTTTAATAATTCACAAAGGATAATTCTACTATCGCCAACTTCATTTCGCAGCAGCCAATCACCGCTTGCTGTTCTAAGCGTTGACCAATCACCGAGCAATCCATTTTCCAACCCGAGTTGTGACTAACTTCTTGGCTGCGATTCTTGAACCTCGAAATCGTTTCAATTGCCAGTATCTCTCGCACGTGCGTTACATCATACATGCACGAGCGGGACAGACTGAAACACGAAATCAAGAAAACGACATGAGAATATGACGTAAAAGCGTCCACAGATTATATTATTTATTTAAATTGTCCTCAGGTGATATTTTTAAGCTTAATTATTCTCTTTTCGTTTACATCACAAAAAAGTATTTTATAGGTCAAGTTGTCAATAGGCGACCGCGAAATTTTCCGTTCTTTATGAGAGAGCTATCCCATTGTGTGCAATGCCTTTTATCTTAAATTTAAAGACGAACTGAAGTTAAAGTAATTTCGCTTTTGAAGAATCGACGGTGACTCAAACAAAGGGAATTTAAACAGAGATAAGGGCAAAGTTAAGAGCACAATAAGTCAGGAACAATGGACAGGTCGTAGGGCTCTCTCAGCGCCTGAAGGAGAAAAAAACTCTCTGTTCTTGATGGACGACTAACTAAAAGAGGACGGCTGTGTTCCAGTCGTGTGAAGTTCCTCTAATTCCATTCCAATCGGCTCCATTCCAATAACCTACCTTATGAAGTTCCAAAGTAAATTCCGACTTTTTATACAGCCTGGTTCTTCTTTCCTAGGCCCTACTAGGGAAGAGGAACCAGCCTTCTCCACTAGTATTTTCTTAAGATTCTTTAAGACTAGGTTTTTGGCCCTGGCTCAGAAATCAAAGTTGTCCACCCGACACGACACGACCATTGTTTTTTTTGGGATGATTTCACAGATAACGGTAAAACTGCACTAACTTAACTTGTGATATATCGTCACAGTAGACATAATATAGTTAACACTCTGTCCCGGCAAACTCCGTACCAAGCAGCGCCACCTACCGGGACCAAGTAATACACTAAAACCTTCCTCGAGAACCACTCTATTCATTGGTGAAAACAGCATGAAGATCGGTGCAATAGATACAATATTAATAAATGGTTAACTGTATGTGAACTATGTAAATAGTCTGTCTACATTAAAAAAACATCTACTTTTTTACGGTCGAATTGAGAAACCTCCTCCTTTTTTGGAAGTCGGTTAAAAAGTTAAGTTAAAGCTGCGTGCTCGCGTTAAGCTGAAAATTTAACTGCTTAGAAACCTTTTTTTCAACACTAATATTATAAAGAGGAAAGATTTGTATTTTTGTATGTAACGACTTAACTCAAAAAGTACTGGACCGGTTTTAATAATTCTTTTTTCATTAGAAAGCTACATTATCACTGAGTAACATAGGCTATATAAAAATCAATTGCTGTTCGTTAGTCTCGCTAAAACTCGAGATCAGCTGAACTGATTCGGCTATTTTTGGTCTTGAAATATTCCTGGAAGTCTCGGGAAGGTTTACACGGTCTCCATGCTCACCGAACTAGGCACGGGTCAGCTAGTCTTAAATAAATCCTTAAATAAGAAAGTTGGCGTCATAATTCAAACGTATTTTAACACCTTTTTTCAGTATTCAACATTTCTACAACCGTCGCTAGTCTAGACAACTAGCACGAGGTAACCGCGTGCCGCGAGGGCGACCCTAATGACGTCACTTGGCGCCTCTTGTATCTTCCCTTTGTATTAGTACAGTGTACACAGCAAATAAAACTTGGAGTTTGTGTTTTTCTTTTAAATTTATGCTTAGCAGTGGCGTGGGTAACTTGCAGTATGAATTTGAAGATACAAAGACCTGTCGGCCTAGTCTTAAACAAAATGGACGGTAGAATTGCTTTTGAATTTGACAGTTCGTCTCACCAAGTTGGTTTCAAATTGAGTGTAGATTTTATGGAACTACTAGCTGTGCCCGCGACTTCGTTCACGTGGTTTTTGAGTGACTTAAGCCGTTTATGCAGCGCACGCAACGAAAGTCCCCAAATGTGAATAATTTTCCCCGTTTTTGCAACATTTTTCACTGCCGCTTCGCTCCTATTGGTCGCAGCGTAATGATATATAGCCCAGAGCCTTCCTCTATAAATGGACTATCCAACAAAAAATAATTTTCCATATCGGACCAGTAGTTCCTGAGATTAGCCCGTTTAAACAAACAAACTCTTCCGCTTAATAATATTACAGATTTCAATCATATATCATCAGTATTGTTTTTGAGATTAGCACACGACTTTTTAGCATTGGAATCGGATTACAGGTTTTTTTTTTGTATAAAGAATAAACTTTTTTTTTTAAATATAGATTGTTTCTTCATTTTATTATTCGTTGGGTCATTTCGTGCGAATGTTCTATTACAGTCCCAGAGAATTATCCGAAATTCGTGTGATGTATCCAACATTCGTGTGATGTCGGATCCGGTTACGATTCAGGGGGCTGATTAATATGCCATCGCTAATTATCGCTTACAAAGTTCGATAGCAAAATGTATGGGATTTGACATAAGGTACGCTAAATGACATACTAAAACGCGATCATTTAGCATACCTTATGTCAAATCCCATAGATTTTGTTATCGAACTTTGTAAGCGATAATCAGCTATGGCATCTTGAATCAGCCCCCAGAGCTTCTGTTATGGCGTGGGGTATCCTGTCTTACGTCAGAGTAATAAACTTAATGCTATCATATCATAGGGGAGAGGTTAATGAGAGGTCAATACCCATCAACCCTCCACCCTCACTCAATCACCATTATTACTTGTGGTTTCTTCGAATAGAACGGTCAAATCTAAAAACAATCGAGACACATGCGATATACAGTCTGCAATATAAACAGGCTGTAATAATGAGTACTTTAGGGTGTGTATTTGTTCCGTATATGTATAGAGTTTACTGTGAAAGTACCAGCGCTGAAAGAGGTACTTTTTTACTTATTGTATGGGCTTTATGATGTTAAGGCATTTTGCACAAAAACAGCCAGACGAATTGCCAGTATTAGGGTGATACCATTTTCTAGTACTAGGTCGTGTCTCTGTTATATATCTACTGTGTGCTTATACATAATTACCTTATAACTAACTAATTCATTTCTTCCATTTCATTTCTCAATTTCCCCGTAAGCGTGTTTCTTATCTTATTGTCTTCACAAAATACTTTATTTTGATGGCAATTTTTGCTTTTTCCCGCAATTTTCGTCAATAAAAGTTGTGATACAAAAGCAATTTACACAAAATACAACGCAAACATTAATATTGTCCAAATAGTCGTGTTATAATCAGTGGAACAAATTAAATTAGTCATTAACCTGCCGGCCTCGCTCTGGCCTTGTTACGGTGATTTTTATGGTTTCCCCGCTGTGGCCTGACAGTACTTACTCCTACAGTTGGCATGTCTATAGAAATAAATATATTTCTTGCTTTGTACGTATGTATAATTTGCGGTTATATATGTTATATTTTTAATGAGTCACTAGCTAATCCGTGCCCACTTCGTTGAGCATACAAACCGTTTAAACCTTCCCGGGACTTCCACGAACATTTCAAGACTAAATGTAGCCGAATCGGTTCAGCCGTTCTCGAGTTTAAGCGAACTAACGAACAGCAATTCATTTTTATATATAAGATGAGTCTAAATACTTTAGGGTATCTATGGACCTCGTATTACTGTGAAAGTACCAGCTGAAAGCAATTTTTTTAAATTATTGTAGTTATGGGAAAATTTCTGATGTTGGGACATTTCTCATACATACATGAAAGTCAAAAGTAACTCTTTCAGCGCTGGTACTTTCACAGTATACTCTATATGCGCACCCTAAAGTAGTATCACTAATTTATTTTACATCATGTATATTATAAGATACGTACGGCCGATGATACTTAATATTTAGCTGTATGACATTTTACTTTTTTAGATAATAATGCCAATATAGTCTATTGAATAGACGCTTTAAACTACGTCAATAACTGAAATTACCAATTAAAAGCACAAGAAATCGATGTTTGGGGGACCCTGTTTCCTCCTCCAAAACAACCGATTTAGATATTTTTTCATTATAAACTAAAAAAAAGGCATGAGCGAGGTTCCTGTGTTATGATTTTATTGTATAATGCAGTCAAATTTGTTTCCTGGATGTTTAAACACAGCGAAAAATCTGGTATTTTTTTTAGATTATTTAACGTCCATATCTCTTCAAATAATAAATTTATTAAACAAAGGAAAAGACGTCTTATATATATCGGAGGGAGGTATTCTGTTGATTGTTTTGTATCGTCAGGAAATAATAAGCCGCACAAACAGTACTGGTATATTCATTGTAAAATAACATAGTTTCACTCTAAAACATTAACTCAGATCGTGGATGCAAACGGATTCATCTCAAGACGTGACGAGGTCAGTTGACATCTTGGCTAACGTGTGTGAACGTGCGCTTCTCACGAGTCACGATATCTTCCCATGGTCTCCCCTCAGAATATCATCACCGTGGTCTCGTCGACAATGCCATCTGTCATCGCTGTCGTAAGTGACACTTGTCAAACGAGCTGTCATAGCCAACTGTCACTGAACACGTCCAAGTTAACCTTGACGTCTGAGATCTTCTTCTTCGTATTCTCAGTTTTCTCCGACATATATAAAAATCGCTGTTCGTTAGTCTCGCTATAACGGCTGAACCGATTCGGCTATTTTTAGTCTTGAAATATTCGTGGAAGTCCCGGGAAGGTTTAAACGGTTTCTATGCTCTACGAAGTGGGCACGGGTCAACTAGTCTTATTTATAAAAAATAATTGCTGTTCGTTTATTTCGCTAAAACTCGAGAACAGCTGAACCGATTCGGCTATTACTAGTCTTAAAATTTTCGTGGAAGTCCAGGAAAGGTTTATACGGTTTGTATGTTCAACGAAGTGGTCACGGGTCGGCTAGTATACATAATATAATTATATTTAGGAAAAAAAATGTTACTCTAGCGGCATTATCCAGGGAGGGAATAGGGGATCACGCAAACCCCTATTTTCGTGGCAAAACAGGCGCTGTACAATATGATATGACACAAAGAAATCCAAGTTTTGCAACTGGGTCAAGTTGTATTATAATTTACTACAAACAGCTTCCTCGCGTCACGGGAGGGGACAGGAAAATACCCTTCCTATAACTCACGGCTATCGCCATAATATACTCTTTGTCTGGCAAAATACAAGTTACTGTATTGGCTATTGGCATTTGAGTAAATAGGCAAAGTTAGGTATAGATATCGGAATATATTGAGCATCACATTTTGTTAGTTGGGTAATGTCTTATTAGGGCTACCTTTTCTCATTCATGAAATGTGTGTATTTTAATCTTTATTTTACAAATTTTTGCTTTTAATTTTTTTTTATTCTTGAGACTAAAAAAATATAAATTCTAAAAAGTACATTTTTTTTAGTTTAAGCCGAAAAATAAATACATTTCTAGAATGATACGACATATTCTAAAATGTTTAAGTGACAGTTTGAAATCAATTTTATCGAAATCAGATTTTTGCGACTTATCACCTTCATCCATTCGATTCAATTATTAAAAAGAATGCAGTTTTAAAAAACCAGGGAGAGAATAATTTGCGTAAACCATGAGCATCTGTTAAAACACTGTCAGAATTAACAGTTCCAAATTCAAACGACCCGAAGTGATATTCTCTGACTTGTTCACGCACATTCGAATTGTTTTGAATCAAACCACTGCCAGTAATTAATTTATCAAACCAATGTACACCATCAATCGCCTATGCTATGGACCATATCATAATATCATGAACGAGGAAATAATAATAATCCTTGTTATAACAACATTTAACATCCATAATCCCTTCAACACACGTCTGTGTAGCTACTTTAAACCACATTAAAGTCATTTAATAGAATATTATAATAGTTGAATTCATGTGAAGGTTGTGGGAATTTATGTGGAATATAGACATATTATTATCTTTATCTTTTTCTTCTTATCTATAAAATTGAATTGCTGTTCGTTAGTCTCGCTAAAGCTCGAGAATGTCTGAACCGATTCGGCTATTTTCAGTCTTGAAATATTCGTGGAAGTCCAGGGAAGGTTTGTAAGCTCAACGAAGTGGGCACGGGTCAGCTAGTTTTATGTAGATATTAATATACACATGAAGCAAAAACTTTGTACCCCTTTTAGAAATTGCGCGGACGGTGAAGTACTAAATTTCCCATTTTTGTAGAGGAGTGCCGAATGCTCGAAGGACAATAAATGTTTAACGATTTGTTATCATAATTATCATAATGATGATAAAAATATATTTATTCTCTATACAGGATGAATCATCTCTATCAAATCTAATCAGTTTGGAGAGTATGGTCCCTGGTGTCATGAAACTGCTTAGTTTGATGTAATTCAATAATTATTGTGGAGGATCTTTATAGGAGGAAAAATTATCAATTTATTGATTTATTTATTATTCGACAATTTTTGTTACGGATTCCATAATCAACATATTTTATTTGTAAATAAGTTTGACAATATTTTTTACTGCGTATCTAAAAGGCAAAGCAAACATTTAAACTTGAAAGAAAAAAAATATGAATAGTGTTATTCGCCCGATTTCTTGTTGGTACCAATTAAATTATTGTATTCATTTTAGAAGCTTAACTTGGCTTTCGGCCCAATGGTTTCCAAGAACAATTGCAGGAACCGGGTTACGTGTATGTTACGTGTCTATGGGACACATATCCGTTCACCGAAATCATTAACACCACGGGCTATTGTAAAGTGTATTGCTGTCCCGCAATAGCCCGATCAAACCGATAGAGACAACTGCTGCTGTTTCATTAAGTGTTCTACATTATGTTAATCTTTATTTTTAAAATCTTAAAATTTTGGCCTTGCGTAGAGATGTCGGTTCACTCTGCATCCTCTGTCGCATTTATCATGAGGTGTGTTCCGAGGAACTGTTTGGCTTAATACCTGCAGCTAAATTTCGACATCGAAGCTCGCGCCGGAAGTTCCACCCACATCATCTTGATCTCCACAGATCAACCACCGTGAGATTCTCAAGGCACTTCCTGCCTCGGACCACCATCTTGTGGAACCAGCTGCCACCCACGGTATTTCCGAACCGATACGACTTCAAGAGAAGAGCCTACCTATTCGTCAAAGGCCGGCAACGCACCTGCAGTTCCTCTGGAGTTGCGGATGTTTATGGGCGTCAGGATTCACTTAACATCAGGTGAACTGCCTGCTCGTTTGCCCCCTTTTTCTATTTAAAAAAAAAACATTATTTACAATTAATATTTATTTTTAAGTCAACCGCAGCTTTTTCCTCTTGAGAGGAAACACCACTGTCTACAGCAATACAAAATAGGTATTTGTAAATTCTATTGTTGTCCCGCAACTGCCCTATCAAATCGATAGAGACAACTGCAGCTTGAACTGAAATTACCTATTAAAATGATGATGAAAAAAGAAGATTAGGAGACCCCTGTTCGCTCCTCCAAAACTTAACCGATTTAGGTACTTTTTCTTTATAAACTAAAAAAGGCTTGAGCTATGTTCCTATGTTTCGATTTTATCATAAAATATACTTCAATTTGTTTCCTGGATGTTAAAACACAGCTGAAAATCTGGCCATATTTTTTAGGTTTTTTTATCGCCTACTCGAGTAACAATTTTTTCTAAGTATCTATGTATAGTTCGCCCCTGATAAATTTAACCTGAAGGTAAACAAACCGAAAACATAGAAATTTTCCTATAATCACATATTGTGCACACTTATCAACACTTTCACATGTATAATAAAGGTTTAAACTTCATTATCCAATACATTTTATATCAATTAAACAATAATTAATATGTTTAAACATCAAATGAAAATCTTCCACAGAAAAAATATGCCATTTTGACACTGCCGATTGTAGAATGTAAGCCTATAGTCTATGGATTCATAGCAAACAAACTTTATTGTATTAATATTGGCCAATTGGCATCACTGACTAGTCTTTGGTTGTATCATAGACGGGTTTGTTTACGTTTAGGTTAAATTTATCTCGGACGTACTATAGACTAACTAGTACCTACATCCTTATTTATTTATTTTTTTCATAAATTAATTATTAAAAGAGATATATTTTAATAATAAAATTATGAAAAAAATATAAAATAAAGATGTACTACTTACTCTACATAGATACTTAGAAGAAAAATTGTTACTCTAGTGGCATTGTCCAGGGAGGAAAAAGGGCCGTAGTGTTTCCTCTTAAAATGTTTTTCCCATTAAAATGTAACCTGTGTTATTTATCTCTATTAGCGATGGGACGCGGTCGGAATCACTAATAATCTTTATTGATTTTTTGTACGGCCTGTCTTCATTCGTCGGGGAAAATAAATGAGGCCTCATAAAGAATACACACCGACCTATTGAAAATAAATGTAATAAAGACGCTTCACACCACGTCAATCGGGCCTCGTGCTGAGTATCCGAAGTACTTACAACCCAGGAAACGGAAACATATTTACCTTCACAACCTCGTGTCTTTAAAACAACAGCTTTTCAATCAGAGTAAAAAATTATAATTTAAGGTATGATTATGACATGCATTTTTATTTAAATGATGTTCAGTTAAGAATTATATTTATTTATTTATACACCATGTACATTTTGTACATAGGCGTACTTAATGCCTCAAGGCATTTTCTACCAGTCAACCTTTAGGTGATTTAGAGATGAAAGTAAAGTAGATGCATTCCAAACGAGATATCGGATATAGGAATATATCTAGCTTGTATTAATCTAAAAGATATAAAAATGGAGTTTTATGTACCTTAGGACCGATTTTTCAATCGTCAGATAACTTTTATCTAAGGAATAAATTTGTGACTTAAGCAGATTTTGTATGGAAAAAATGTCAAAGTCACTTGTTTATTTAACAGATAAAAGTTATCTGCCGATTGAAAAAGCTAGATATTATCGAGAAAACTTTTATTTTTAGATACGAGGTTGAACCCGCGATATCCAGCTCGAGCACCAACGCGCTCAACCACTGCGCTATAGAAGTCGTCAAAATATGTATTCAACTTGTATACTCATAATTTCTGTTTGTTACATACTACACTCTAAGTAACCACTCTTTTAATACTGTAGGGCTTTGGACAGGCGGTTTTATATGTCGCATGGTTGCCCAGCAAACGGCATTCTCACAACATAGTCGGCCTAGTCCAGAGGAATGGTTGTATGGAACAGGTCCGGCACAAGCTCCATCTGTTGTTAAATTTATTTTCTGTAAAGTTCTTTGTATGCTTAGCATTATTATAATGTGATTTGTAAGAAACTAGCTTGTCAGTGACTCAAAATATTCTATAGAATCCCTTGTGCTAGTTACCATCATCACTACTACTATTAGGTATTAGGTACTGTTGAAAATACTAGCTGGTATTAGCTAATATTAGCACCGGGCGTCGGCAGGCGTCGCGGCGCTGGGCGTCGGCAGGCGTCGCGACGCTGGGCGTCGGCAGGCGTCGCGGCGCTGGGCGTCAGCAGGCGTCGCGGCGCTGGGCGTCGCGGCGCTGGGCGTCGGCAGGCGTCGCGGCGCTGGGCGTTGGCAGGCGTCGCGGCGCTGGGCGTCGGCAGGCGTCGCGGCGCTGGGCGTCGGCAGGCGTCGCGGCGCTGGGCGTCGGCAGGCGTCGCGGCGCTTGGCGTCGCGACGCTGGGCGTCGGCAGGCGTCGCGGCGCTGGGCGTCGGTAGGCGTCGCGGCGCTTGGCGTCGGTAGGCGTCGCGGCGCTTGGCGTCGTGGCACTGGGCGTCGGCAGGCGTCGCGGCACTGGGCGTCGGCAGGCGTCGCGGCGCTGGGCGTTGGCAGGCGTCGCGGCGCTGGGCGTCGGCAGGCGTCGCGGCGCTGGGCGTCGGCAGGCGTCGCGGCGCTGGGCGGTGGTAGGCGTCGCGGCGTTTGGCGTCGCGGCGCTGGGCGTCGGCAGGCGTCGCGGCGCTGGGCGTCGGTAGGCGTCGCGGCGCTTGGCGTCGCGGCGCTGGGCATCGGCAGGCGTCGCAGCGCTGGGCGTCGGCAGGCGTCGCGGCGCTGGGCGTCGGCAGGCGTCGCGGCGCTGGGCGTCGGCAGGCGTCGCGGCGCTGGGCGTCGGCATGCGTCGCGGCGCTGGGCGTCGGCAGGCGTCGCGGCGCTAGGCGTCGGTAGGCGTCGCGGCGCTGGGCGTCGGCAGGCGTCACGGCGCTGGGCGGTGGTAGGCGTCGCGGCGTTTGGCGTCGCGGCGCTGGGCGTTGGTAGGCGTCGCGGCGCTTGGCGTCGGTAGGCGTCGCGGCGCTTGGCGTCGCGGCGCTGGGCGTCGGCAGGCGTCGCGTCGGTAGGCGTCGTGGCGCTCGGCGTCGCGGCGCTGGGCATCGGCAGGCGTCGCGGCGCTCGGCGTCGCGGCGCTGGGCATCGGCAGGCGTCGCAGCGCTGGGCGTCGGCAGGCGTCGCGGCGCTCGGCGTCGGCAGGCGTCGCGGCGCTGGGCGTCGGCAACCGTCGCGGCGCTGGGCTGGGCAAATATATATTATTATAATATTATTCATGAGAGGAAAATCTGTTTTTAGCTAGCTAGGCTTAGCTTCACTTACTCTACATTTCAGTTAAAACGTGATAATTGGCCGTTTTGCTACCGTTACGAAGATTTTATAGGCATTCATTTTTCGTGTGTTTTAACTGAAATGTAGAGTAAGTGAAGCTAAGCCTAGTAAAGTAAGGGCGCATAGATCAAGAACTTTGGTTCTAAATGAGATTTGTCCACTTTTTGATAGATTTTGATCAAGGTGCTTGTAGATTTAGGGCGAGTAGTCTTAAGAGCTTGACTTTATACGATATCTGATAACTTTTTCAGAGGGTAAGCTACTCGTCTTGGCAACATTTTTACATGAAAACGTTTTTGGTGGGATATAAGGTTACGTCATACCGTTTTCCGTTTTTACTGATATTTTTCGGTTATTCAAGCCCTGGTAAGAAGTTCATACTTGTGATCTCAAAAAAGTATCACGTTATTATTATAATAAAAGTAAAATCGCCATGAAATTAATTTCCAAAAAGCTTTTTCGGCGTCCATTGAAAATTCATGCATAGTTTTTCAAAGAAAAATAGGTCACGCATGATTTTTATTTCCTTTCAAAACCATACAGACTAAAAAAGAAAAGTAATGGTGTACACAATATGTTACTGTTATTGACGTTAATTATGCTGAAGTTATTTATACATTAATCAACAAACAATTTGTAGTTATTTTTAACAGTCTTCCAAAAAAAAAAGAGGTTCTCAATTAGATAAATTTTTTATGTATGTACTCCGATTACTCTGAGGTTAATGATCTAATTTGCGTGATTCTTTTTAAAATCGATGCAAAATAGCCGCCATTAGGTCCCCTAAAAATTCAACATTGTTTGGCACTGTAGTTTTTATTTTATGAACATATTTCACCAACTTCAGAGGTTATATTTTCACGGTACATTTTTTAATACGAATGACGTCGAAATATGATAATATTATGTTCTTTAGGGCGTGTTTCACCAAGCAATGTTAAAGTTAATCCTTCGTTAAATATCATGTCGTTCCTCTCGTTATTTCTATCAATGAATGAGAAGGCATGGTAATTTAACAAGCCGTTAACACTAACATGCGTTGGTGAAATCGGGACTTAATCTAAAGCCTTAATTGTGTGGTTTTATTTCTAGACTTAATTTTAACGATCCGAATGATGAACATTATTAAATTTACTACCATTTTAATACATATTCATTTTGTCTTAATCTGTGCCAAATAAAATACATTAACATTACATTTAGATACAAAAACATAACACAATAAAGCGAGTGGTCTAGGCGTGGCCGTCACCCGCACGCGGCCATTACGGCCCAGCCGCAGCGGCGCCAATACAGGGTGCTCGCGAAATGTAATGCGCCTTAACGACCGTATCTTAAGGATTTCCCCAAGTAAAAAAAAAGGGATCTCTCTAGCTATGTACCCGACGTTTAAATATTATTTATTTTTAGCTCTTCCACTATTATTCCTGTGGTGCTTCCCCTTTTTCGATTGTGATTTTTTGTCATAACATTTTGCTGTCTCCCGCATTGCTTGGGAAACTGAAACACTTCCTACTCCTTCATTATTCTGATGAATTTCATTGCGGGCCCCAGGGCAGATCTAGCATATCCCTCGAGCATCCCTGAGATTGTATCAAAGGGTTTTTGAGGTTGGGTCGATCTTGGTTACACAGGAGTTGCAGTGGTGGGAATGTGTGGTGAGCCTTTTGCCCGTTAAAATAAATAGCTCTTCTACCAGAGATGTAGACAAGTCAATGTCACATTTAGAAATATGTGACATTATCTATACTAATATTATAAAGCGGAAGAGTTTGTTTGTTTAAACGCGCTAATCTCATGAACTACTTGTCCGATTTGAAAAAAACTTTTTTTGTTGGATAGTCAATTTATAGATGAAGGCCTAAAGGCCATAACATTACGCTGCGACCAACAGGAGCGAAGCGTCAGTGAGACACGTTGCAAAAACGGGGAAAATTTATTACATTTGGTGACTTTCATTGCGTGTGCTGCATAAACGGCTTAAGTCACTAAAAACCACGCGAACGAAGACGCGGGAATAGCTAGGATCACAATAAAGCGAGTAGGCTGGACGAGACCGTCAGCCTCATGCGGTGATTACGGCCCAACTGTGGTTTCTATGCAGAATTCGCGCCAAATGTGATACAATACATCTTAAGAACAGTACCATAGTAATATCTTTTTAAATGTGTCCAATATTAAAAATGTTTTATTCTCAACTAAATAGCTACAAATGCGACACGGAACATAATGCCACAATAAAGCGAGTGGTCTAGGCGTGGCCGTCACACGCACGCGGCCATTACGGGCCAGTCGCGGCGGCGCCTATACAGGGTGCTCGCGGAATATAACGCGCCTTAACGACCGTATCGTGTACATTTCTTTAACTGTTCTAGACGTTTTAAAGTAATTTTGTTGCATTTAAATAATGTCTTTGAAATTCGACTTAAGAATACCAAGCGCCGAATGTAGAACACACAATATATTTATTCCCAACGAACATTATTCCAAGATTTAAACACAACACATTTTACTCACATGTCAAAACATAACTTTGTAAAAAGTGACAAGTCTCGCTACTTAGTATAGAAGAAGAATCTACTGTAAAAAGTTGTAAAATATTGTGAGGCACTTTTTACAAGTTATGTTTTTGGGATCTCAATTCTTTTTGTACAAGATTAATATGTGGAAGTTCAAATATAACTTTGTAATTCTATACAAAAGTTACGAATACGAAGAAGTGTTTATAGTGAGAGGAAAATACGACTGTTCTTCTTCATATTATGTCTGACAAATCGTTTATAAGTTTGTTGGCAATCTTTGTTTAGGTGCTCAGGTTGTGTGCATAATTAATTTGCTTATGTTGTCGTTAATATTTAAACAAATATTTTTTTGTTTCAGGTACATATTTACACACAAAAGCGGAAAACCCTCACTTCAACCCTTCAAACGCAGGAGTTTGGTAGATACGTATTTTTCTGCGAGCTAGAATTATTTTTGTACGTTTCTTTTATAACACTAAAAGTGCATATATATTTTTTGATGTCGTAAGTGAAATGCATTACGCATCCCCCCGGAAGGGTCCCCAAGGGGTATGTGGGACTCCCGGCTCGCTACGGCCGGTTTACCCACTAAAACCACTTGCGGATTGCCATCAGCCGTTATGTTGTGTGGAGTGCCCTGGATCTGACAAAACACAGGCCACTCCTCCCCCGGCCGGTTCACCTCTATAGGGACTTCCATCGAATTAAGAGAGCGCTACGGCACGACGTGCATATTTGTTCTAGTCTATACTAATATTATATAAAGATTGAACCGATTTTGATGATATTCGATACAGATATAGAGGTGACCACGGGGAATAACATAAGTTACTTTTTATTGCTGCAAAATGAACGGTTTCCGTGGCATGTAT
This sequence comes from Celastrina argiolus, assembly GCA_905187575.2. Lineage (NCBI taxonomy): Eukaryota > Metazoa > Arthropoda > Insecta > Lepidoptera > Lycaenidae > Celastrina > Celastrina argiolus. Next base: position 17,934,713 of record LR994585.1, read on the forward strand.
ATCGTTTTGCGCGTACGGAGCATCGGAAAACATCTATTTAAACACTAAAACACTAAAACGATATATTATGTAACGATATACCAGAGGCCAAGCTGCCATCGGTGATTACGACAAGTAAGTACGAAAATAAAAATATGTGGTTATTGCTACATAAGCATCGTTAAGATTTATCATCGCGATTCTTAAGTCACATCATCATCAGCCTGAAGACGTCCACCACTGCTGAACATAGCCAAGCCCCCCCCCCCCCCCCCCAAGTGCTTCCACAACGACCGTTCGTGCGCTGTATAAGTCCCATAGCTTATGCCAAATTTTAAGTTACATAGCTTATGCCAAAGTTTAGTGCTGGTCATGGGTTCGATTCCCACGTTGGATCGAATAAAAATCATTTTCAAGTTTGGTTAGGACAATGCAGGCCGATCACCTGATTGTCTGACAAGAAAGATGATCCATGCGTCGGATGGGCATGTCAAAAGTCGGTCCTGCGCCTGATCTCTCGCTAGTCGTGTCGGTTTACCGTCCCACTGGGATACGAGAGTGAAGGAAGAGGTAGTGCTTCTGTGTTATGGCGCACACACTAGGGAACTATAAAATAACTGTTGCGTAGTGACCTGGTTTCAATGAAACCGACCACCGTCACCGAAATCGGTGTGGGAGGCATTATTATGCCAAACGCCATACAATTTTGTTATCGAACTTCGTTGTCGTTATAATAGCAATTCACCTAAAAGTCCCGCGGTAACCTTAATATTATTAATTGCATTAATGTAAAAACATTGTACCTGGTATCAATCTAATACTGGCAATGCGACTGGCAAAGGGTGAAGTCCAGGTACATTCCGGAAACCGCCATCTAGCGCCACTATTGGAAAAAACTTATTACTAATTTCGTTTCGTATCTTCTTCTTAATTGAGGAGTTGAATTTAGCTTAATGTGATGTTATGCTTATCTTTATTTTAATGTTAATATTTGTACTTAGTTCGGCATATTTACATTTTATAATTTACAAACGTTAATAGTAGTGACGTCTATTGCATTTTTTTTGTATTAAACATAGATTGTATGGGATGGTTCATGGTAGGCCATGCTAGTACTAATACATAAGTCGTAGTACTGTTTTATACGTTTTTTAAACAATAATAATAGTAAAAAGTAGTTTATTCCGCGGTAACTAGCGCTAATTATTAAATAATTGCCCGCCGCAGGACAATTACGCCGGTTGTTTGTCGCGAGCTGACAGTTCTTATTGAATTAAACAACCATTAAACCCAAGTTGGTTGTGGTTTGTTGATGGAAATATTTTTTGTTTGGCTGTGTATAATTTGTAGCAAATAATTGGGGCAGCGATAGTACGTTAATGACAAGGCTCGTATTAATAAAGAAGTTTTTTTATATTCATTATTATTACTTTATACTACGTCACTTCATTTGAAGATATAAACTTTAAGATTACAGTAAAACATTAAAACAAGTAAAGGTAAATTTTATTCCTTATTTTTTACATTTAATAAAAGGAATAAATTAAAGTATGTAACATAAGTAAAGTCTTTCATTTTTAAAAGTGAAACGTAACGTTTTTTTGTCTGTCCAATAGATTCTCAAGTGATTATTATTACAGGGTGTTACTGCATTATTTATTTTCGTCAGCTACTTCGTGGCAATTAAATCGTCTTATGAATCGGCACCCAATAGGCAGGAGAGACTGAATTTCTGACTTGCCTGAAAACTTTAAAAATCAATGAGTTTTTAAATGAACTTTGCTGATTGTTTCCTCGCTTATCGTCTGAAGTTTAACTGTACAATTTTGTGACTTTTTGTAGGACGTGTGCTTTGCAGGTATGTTTTATTTTTCACCTTCAACCCCTACTGTTATTTTGATTTGAAGCTATTATGTGTTACCAAATAACTAATAAGAATACCAAAACGTGTAACGTAGGGTATTATGATTATGCAAGAAAACACAAAGTACGTAGGATCATATTTAGTACATAATATTTAATAGATATCAATGCAAAAGTACTATCAGTGAATATAATTCATGGGCAGAGGCCATTATCATATTTTGTTCGTATTGTAATATTATGATATCAAACTGACATAATATTATTGTTGGCAATCGTTTTGTTATATAATGATGACTAACTAACTGTAGCACGTCCGATCAATAATAATACTATGATTTTTGTTTGCTATGAATCCATAGACTATAGGCTTGTATTCTACAATCGGCAGTGTCAAAATGGCATACTTTTTCTGTGAAAGATTTTCATTTGATGTTTAAACATATTAATTATTGTTTAATTGTTATAAAATGTATTGGATAATGAAGTGTAATCCTCTAATACACCTGTGAAAGTGTTGATAAGTGTGCACAATAAGTGAATATGTGAAAATTTCGGTGTTTTTGGTTTGTTTACGTTTAGGTTAAATTTACCAGGGACATAGTACAAATTCGCTAATTTGCCGAGTACGGTTTGACTTCAGCCAGACTCTAATCCTGTTTTGGACTCGCCTACTCGAATACCAATTTATTTTGATTCGAGTACGTCGGAATCGATTTCGGTACTCGTTTCAGGAAGAATCGACAAAAATAATTTAAACTAACTTCGAAACACAAACGAAATAACTGAAAAGGGATACATAATAAATAAATAATAAATACCATTTATTTCAGGCTGCATAGGCCCATATTATTACCTTACAGACTAACATACATAATATTTAAAATAATTAAAACTACACTACACGTGTTGTCGGCGACGTGTAGCGCGCTTTATTCCGGAGTCTCCCCCGGAACTTCCGGTAGACGGTAGACCACACCCGTCGGCAAGAATATATATATTTAATTTAAAATTACATTTGAATAGCGTTACAGAAACTGGGGGTAACCCCCGTCCCTTCCTTTCTCACTGTTAATGTTCCAACCATCAGCTGCCCGACGAACATCCCTTTGGGCTTGCCTTACATGTCCGCCTAGTAAATTCCCCGCTTTTAGCCCACTTGCGCGAATGAACCCAAGTTAGCCACTAAATGTCTAGGGAATGGCCTACCATCCCGTACAATCTATCTTTAATACAAAAAATTACAATAGATGTCACTACTATTAACGTTTGTAAATTATAAAATGTAAATATGCCGAATTAAGTACAAATATTGACATTAAAATAAAGATCAGCATATTTTTTAAGCATAACATCACTTTAAGCTAAATTCAACTAATTGATTAAGAAGAAGACTCGAAACGAAATTAGTAATTAGTATTTTCCAATAGTGGCGCTAGACGGGGTATCCGGAATGTACTTGGAAGTCGAAGAAAACAAAAATAGCCAGTATTAGTCAAATTGCCAGTATTAGGGTGATACCATTTTTTATTAGTAGGTCGTGTCTCTGTTATATATCTACTTTGTGTCTAGGGGAATCATTATCCGCAAGTGGGCCTAAGAGTGCCAAAAACATGATGTTTTATTTGGTATCAGTAACAGCTCATAAACATATACAGGGTGATATTCGATTGAGTGAGACGTTTTATCATGATTCCGCTCCGTCGCACCGCGTCGCCCCGCGTCGCCCCGCGTCGCCCCGCACCGCCCCGCACCACGCCGCACCGGCACAGGTGATCAGGGCTGCCCACTCGCGCGTCATAATCATGTTTATCCATAAAGTGTCGATATAAAATGTTATCGCAGATTAGGGTTCACAGTCGTTTACCTACATAATATTTTGATAAAATATTTTTATTGCGATTATGATAATAATATTATGTAAATGGAGTGTTTAGATATCAAGAAATAAAACTCAAGTTGTTAGTAAAAGTAAATTGGTATTATTCTTTTTTTTTTATGTGTATAATTAATCTAGTCAGATCAGACTAAAATCCTATAATATAAATCTAGGGAAGGTTATATTATCTTAGGAATAGAAAATATTTTTCAAATTTTATAGACTATGTGTACACAGCTACTTCAGTATTTTCTATAATATCGACTGTCACCCTTCATCATAATATCACCCTTGTTCCATAATATAACATGAATCGAGGACGGTCAAAATCAGCCGATGTATATGTCGCAGTCATCTGATTGAATTAGCTATTTGATTAAATGTCTAGCGTGTTTATTGAATGACGACATTTATTTAATTGACTAGGCCGAACGTTGATTGAACAAGCGTCACTCAACGTCCTTCAGTTAGCGGACTGTAACAAAGCCCTTTTAACAGAGCGGACGTAAAATCCGTCAGGATATTGATATTTAGTTCATTTTTTCCCGCAGTGGCGCTAGTAGTCACCAAAACAAATATGGCGGCAAACAGCTCGCACAGATAGTAGCTACATACAGTGTGTTCCTGTATACGCTCTGAACGCTCAGATCATTCATAACGCACACTGTCGTTTCTTTAGCACAATATTGTAAATTTTGAAATTTTCGATCTGGTCGCTTTACTGCTAGTGAAACGACTGACAGATGTTAAATTTTGACACTTCTCGTTTATCTAATAAATTTTTATTATATTTAAAATTATCAATTTCAAGAATAATACAAAATAATCCTTAATAAATTTCCTCCGCGATAACCTAAAAATAACATCGAGATCAGTGAAATCTGTCAAATCCAAGTAAACATCAAAAAATGTACATTTTGCCTCAAGTAGGGAGCTGGGTACAAAATAAGCAAAATGGCGTGATCATTCTGAGCGTTTGAACAGTTTTTGACAGCTGACAGTGCGTGTGGAACACCAGTGAAAACAGTTCAAAACGATCCTAAACAGTGCTCAAGAAACGTGAATCTGAACGAAAAAAACGTTTAAATAGATAAACTTAGCAAGTGGATCGAGGGAAATTCCATTTGGTGTGACATGTCATGTCCTCATTTTGTAAGTTTTAGAAATATGTCAAGCGAGTTCCAACCCTATTGTGATCTGTAGAATTTTCCACATAATATATAAATCGGTTCGACGCTGATAGGCGCACGTAGGGTCGTATTTTACTAAACCGCCTATTACTCCGAGTCATAGCGATACTATGTACAGTGTAAACTTACACAGGGGACTTATTCAGCGTGATGAGCATTCGATTCTCGTTCCAAAAATAAATAGGTATAACATAATAATATGACCTTTTTTAATCTGATTTATTAACGAGGATTTGTTCGCGTTGCGAGCATGTCACCCTCATAGGAACATACAATAAACATTTATGATCTAAACTTAATGCCTAACTTAACTCATTTTTGATTGTATCGCCTCCGTGGTCTAGTGGTTCAGAGCTTCGCTCTCGACCCGGAGGTCGTGGGTTCGATTCCCGCGTTGGAACAACAAATAATGTTGTTTTCAAGTTTGGTTAGGACAATTCAGGCTGTCTGACAAGAAAGATGATCCATGCGTCGGATGGGCATGTAAAAAGTCGGTCCTGCGCCTGATCTCTCGCTAGTCGTGTCGGTTTACCGTCCCACTGGGTTATGAGAGTAAAAGGTCTTCCTTTACAAACATATTGTTTCTCTTAAAAAAGTCGATCCGTTATGCGACGACTTGCACTCAGCGACGGCGCGAGCGCTGGTGCTGGGATGATTTGACGCAAAATATAATCAAAATATAATAGCTCCCCTCACCGATTTCGATGTCGGTAGCCGATTTCATTGAAACCAGGCCAGCTACGCAGGAGTTATTTTATAGTGCCCAAGTATGTGCGCAATACACAAAGACACTCTCTCTCTTCCTTTTACTCTCATAACTCAGTGGGACGGTAAACCGACACGACTGGAGAGAGAACAGGCGCAGGACCGACATTTCACATGCCCATCCGACGCGTGGATCATCTTTCTTGTCAGACCATCAGGTATCAGCCTGCATTGCCCTTACCAAACTTGAAAACAAAATTTTTTGTTGTTCCAACGCGGGAATCGAACCCACGACATCCGGGTCGAGAGCGAAGCTCTGAACTATTAGACCACGGAGGCGATTTTTATTAATGGCTCCTTAGTGTGTGTGTACCATGCTAACTACTAGAGGTTGATAGACTTGACGTTATTTTGACATTTGCAAATGGCTAAGGCTGCGTTTCCACTGACGCGGAGTGGGGCGGAGAGGAGTTTGCGGTGCCCGTATTGACCAATCACTATGCTCGAAATCTCCGCTCCGTTTCCACGGAAACAGCACGAGCACCGATCACTATGATTGGTCAATTTTTGCACCGCTAAGCTAAGCCTAAGCGTAGGTTCAGTACGACTAATTTAATAGTTTTTCTCTTTCGCTACTGACTCTCGACACAAAAAGGAGGTGGAAATTATAAATAAGGTGTCTGTCAGTCTGTCTATATAGCATCGTAGCTACCAAAACGATTTAGCCACGGTATTCTACTTTGATTTGCCAAAACAAAAAAATGCTCTACGCGTCCTTCTCTTCACACTATATTCGGCTTGATATATCAACCATGAATCACCCTGAATGAATAAGTAGAAAAATGGAATCGAACTCGAACTCGATTCGTACCGTGGCACAGAATTGATACATTTCGATTAGGAATGATTCCCCAGCACGTGCGACATTGTCTCAATTTTATTCATCCCCGAGCAGCGGCAGTATCGGTCACTTATTCCACACATCGGCACTCACGTCACGTACCCGATCACCCGATATTGCGGTCCCAACTTATGCAATACCATGAATATCGGGATCGGAATTTTTGCAATCATCCGGTATTCTAAATTTCTATATATTGCATGTACAATATTTTTAACTTTAATTTTGGCGCACCAGCTGTGGCGTCGCGATACGATATTGCAATGTTTCGTGGTGTTTCAATTACGACTGGGTTTAAGAGGAAACACAGGCACAAAATGCAAAATACGTATTTGTAAAGTCTATTGCTGTCCTGCAACTGCCCGATCAAACCGGTAGAGACAACTGCAGCAGAAACTGAAATTAGGAGACCCCTGTTTTGTCTTCCAAAACTTAACCGATTTAGGTCCTTTTTCACTATAAAAGGCTTGATCTATGTTCCTATGTTTCGATTTTATTATAAAATGTACTCTGATTTGTTTCCTGGATGCTTCAACACCGCCAAAATTCTGACCATATTTTTTTAGGTTAGTGAACGTCCATGTCTCTTTTAATAATTAATTTATGAAAAGGGAAAAAAATAGAGACGTACTAATAGTATACATAACTCTTTAGGAAAAAATATGACTAGTGGCAATATCCAAAGAGGAATTTTTTCATACAAAAACAAGGGTAGTTTACCCTGGTTTTTGTATGGAAAAACGGTTCTTGTGTTTTCTCTTAAACGGCTGATACTGAAACTATTATAAGTTAACTTTTATGTGTTATTTTAGCTATTTGCTGCACTGATTAACGGAATAAGAGGTCTGTTACGTTACAGTACTCGACTTTCGACCGTTAAATGGTTTCAATATTTTACCTTATTGTCAAATTCTTTCATTGTATATGCTTTATATTATTTAATTGAACAAAAAGAGAAGAAATTGACGAAAACATGTGAAAGTAACCACCCTGTAGTCGTTAATATATTTTCTCAGAGCCCGCTTAAAACGTAATATTCCTTTGATTTTTCACAAACAGTTTTAAGCCTGTTGTAAAATATATGAAACGAGAATTTCGAGGAACAGATTCAATATAGGTACGGTCGAGGATCCTGAGTATTTTTCGACCTTATTCGTTGGTAATAAGGGGCGCAACATATCTGTCGGCGACTGTACCTGCTAAGGCAAAGTCTAAACATCCTTTGTGGGCCTAAACAGCCTCACGTATTTCCAAATTCACTTTATACCCCAAGGATGAGTTTGATATTTAATATTTTCCTCAATTTTATCAAAGGCATATTTTCTTGGCGACATGTATTGGTGTGTTACCCGCACACCAATAATTAAATTTTAAAGACCATTGTTTCGCACTCGAGAGGCTGCAGGTTCGATTCCCAATTCATTATACGGACGCTCTAACGATGAAGGAAATATTGTAAGAGAAGGACGCGTAGAGCATTTTTTGTTTTGGCAAATCAAAGTAAAATACAGTAGGATAACTCTGTTTGGTAGCTACGATGCTACAGAATGACACACAATATTTATAATTACTACGGAAAAACTCCTAAATTAGCCGTACTGAAACTACACTTACTCCGGTTTCCCGAACGCTGTTCAAATGAATGATCAACTAACATGGCAACAAAACCCCATATTGGACGCTGATTGGTGGAATATTGTGGTGGTGGTGAATTAACCTTATCTGTGGAATTTTAAGTAATTGAACAAATCTTGCAAGTGAAAAGCAAGTCTATCTACCTCCAGTAGGTAGTATGGTGAAAAGCAGCGTAAACATCAACAGATTTCATGTACATTATACAGACGCTCTAACGATGATAATGATGATAAATAGTAAGGAAATCCGCACATGTTTGCATGTCCCAGACGTGACCTGTCATTTCTCTGGACTGACTTTGTTCTGAGAATATCGTTATTGATGCCTTTGTAGTCCAACGGTTAAGAGCTTGGAACTCGAGAGTTCCAGGAAATCGCCTCGTTGTAACTTGTAACAATAAGAAATGTTGTTTCCGAGTCTGGTTAGAACAATGCAGGCTGGGGCCTTAGAGTAAGTCACTCTCCATACTGATTCGATGATTCCTGAATCATCGAATCAGAATTCGATCGTGCCGCGTACTTCCTAATACATTGACGCCTGTTTATTTTGATTCTCAGTCCATGATATGGTCGGGAGTGCATAATGTTATAGTCTAAGTATTTTCTTTATCCTGATTAGTTTCAAAGTAATCCTCCAAATAAATAACAAACCCGTTGGGACCGTACTGATTCTCGATGAGCCGGGAGGAGGCCTGCTGGGCCCTAATTCTCAGGCCTCGAACTTAGTTTTTACTATCGGTCTGTCCCGCTCATGCAAATGAGATTTAGCGCGCGTGCGAGCGGGATATACTAATATTAGAAGTTTTTCCACTGCCCGAGAATCGTGCTCCAGGGCCCTAATTCTCAGGCCTCGAACTTAGTTTTTACTATCGGTCTGTCCCGCTCATGCAAATGAGATTTAGCGCGCGTGCGAGCGGGATATACTAATATTAGAAGTTTTTCCACTGCCCGAGAATCGTGCTCCAGGTCACCTGATTGTTTCGATCGTCGGATGGGCATGTAAAAAGTCGGTTTGTGCCTGATCACTGTGATGTGAATGATGGCCGCTACCTGGGTTACTTATCCACTGGTTTGGTACTAAATACTATGGTATACAACACAAAGAAACATACTACACCTTACTTAGACGAAACCGGTCGTGTATTACCTATAAATTATTGTATTACTAATGTGTAATATAAATATCTACCAAAAACCTACAGTACATTCAATAACATACGAAGAAGTATGTCCAAACAAACCGTTCAACTCTTTATCATTATTGATGTAACTTAAAACAAATGGCGTCGATTTAAAACCGCAACGAAATTAATAATAGATTCCGAAGCGATTCAATAATCGAGTTCAGAACGATTCGATTAATATCGACTCAATAACTTCACATTTGTCGAGATTGTGTCGGCAAAAGTGCACTTGGGGTGAAATTAACGCTGTATTCATTCGACATCAGTCGAATTCGATTGTAGCTAAACGCTTTGTCGGTTCAAAATATCCATTACCTACTGTCTGACTGGCGGAGGCTTAAATGATAAAACTATTTTTGGGGATTTCGCGATTCAATTTAAAATAGATATTTCGGATATTTTGCCGCTGGCGTTGAAATATCTGGCTTATTTTAGTGTTATTGTTTTAACTTTCGACGCGTATGCTTTAGTTTTAAGTACTCGTAGGTAGTTAAATTTGTAATTAACAACATTATTTTGCAAAAATCCTTGTTTGTTGTTCCACGACCTTTGCACGTCGGCGTCAAGTAAAAATTTCTTGGTTATGTTTTAAATACCTATGTATGTTATATAATAGACCTAAAAATCCTAAACATAGTTAATATGTATAGTATTAATTATTTTTCTGTTGTCTATTGACACGTAGCAAGCTCTTCGGATTAAGTATTTACAGACGTGATGTGAACTGATCCGTGTGAAGCGTCCATAGTTAATATTTTTTTTTATATTTTTTTTTATAACATGTAAGAGGCAAACGAGCAAGACGGGTCACCTGATGGTAAGTGATTCACCGCCGCCCACGGTCACCAGCGACGCCAGTGCGTTGCCTACCCTTCAGGTGAGAATATGCTCTTTTCTTGAATAACCCAATGTCGTAGTTGTTGGGGAAGACCGCTGATGGCAACGAATTCCAGTGATTTACTGTGCGTGGCAGAAAACTGTTTTTAAAACGCACTGTAGTGGAACGCCAACCATCCAGATGGTGTGGATGATAGTTTCGGCGAGACGATCGGTTGCGAAAATCAGCGGCTTCTATTAAATTGAACAACTCCTCGGAACACTCCCCATTGTAAATTCTGTAAAGTATGCATAGGGAAGATAGATCCCTACGCAGTGCCAAAGGATCTAGCCGATCGGCAAGTTCAGGATCGTCGACAATCCGAGATGCCCTACGTTGGATTCGGTCAAATGGAGATAACTGATAACCCGGAGCCCCGGCCCAAAGGTGGCAACAATACTCCATGTGAGGCCGCACCTGCGCCTTATACAGTTTAAATTATTATTGCACGTAGATCTTTTATAAAGGTTCCTAATTTTAGGAGCATACAGCTCCCAGATACGTATACAATTAACTTTTCTAATTTAATTTCCTAAAAGGTGCTACTTCTACGAAAAAATGTAGACGCTGTTAGATTTACTATCATGACTCAAAGTTGTCGACACTTCTAGATTTAACGTTGACCCAAAGATTTCGACACTCCTAGATTTTCCTAGATAGTTCCAACGCGGGAATCGTACCCACGACCTCCGGGTCGAGAGCGAAGCTTAGAACCATTAGACCACGGAGGCGCTAAATACCTAGCGATGGTATGTAACCTGCGGGTAAGGATGGACTGTACATTTGTAGACTACCTTTATCCAGCAGAGGCGTAGCATACAATATATTACAGTGGCTTGTTTTAAAAGCCGATCTATCCCCCTTTTTACTGCGACGAAGCAAATAAAGGAGTGATGATGATTTAATCGAAACCGGTCGTGTTTTTGTAAAAACTGTAATTACAAGTTGTGTGTTATTATTGTGAACATGAATTTCCATCAAGAACCAACAGTACATTCAATCAGTTAAATAAAGGACTTTCAAAAAAGGTTTTGATTTTGACCTGTGATGTGGGTATGAATGTTCATCAGTCCCCTCAACCTCTAAACTAGTTTTGATAATTAGAGAAATGAGGTTTGGCGGAATTCCCTTAATCGTACGGTGGTTACAGGCTACATGACGTCACGTTAAAACTGCTACGCCGTCTATGGGACATAAAGTAAATATTATTTTCTTGACAGTCGTAGCAACTTGCAAGTTAACAATGAAATGTAAGATCACATTCGCAATCACTTTTGTTTGAAACGTTTTCGCAAGAGTCCAAAAGTTTACAATATAATTGTCTATTGTAAACTTTTCATTCCATTTATATATAGTCAAGTACATAATTGATACAAGGAACAAGGATTGCAATATCAAGTATTGATTTACACAATTCCAGTAAAGTTATTTCAGTTCCATCCATAAATTATTACGTGTCCTTCCGAAGCGCTACTTGCATCCGAAGTTAGACCCAGATTGCAGTCCGCTTCTGGCTCGCTTATAAGCAAGCCACAAGATCGAGATATTTGTTCACAGTTGTGTATTAAATTGTAAATAAGACGGACAATTAGACGAATCTGTCAAACCCTCACCTGAGGCAAACCGGTACTGAGGTATCTTTCATATTATAAAACAAATTCCTCAACCGTCTGTCTGTTCGTTCGCGAAAAACTCAAAGATAAAATATATATATTATACCGAATCTATATTGATGCTGTGTTCAAAATATATTATAATAGAAATATGTAATAAAATAAACATAATATTTGAGTAAGCACCTCCTTATCAACCATCTTTCCTGTGGTATGTGGCGATAGAGGGGATCATTATAACGGGTGTAAAAATAACAGTCACTACAACTTCGGGATATGATTATACTGATTCCAGAAATGTATTTTTTTGCTTTTTCGTATACAAGGTAATAATATTAATAATAACATCTTTGGACGCTGCACATCACGTCAATCTGGCCCTGTGCTAAGTATCCGAAGAACTTGTGTTACAGGTACCAAACAACGGAAATACATATTTAATACTCTACACATATTTAAGATTTTTATTATATTTTATACAAAATTAATACACATCCATGACCCAGGAACATTAAAAACTTTTTGTTCCCTCGGCGGGATTCGAACCCGCGACCTCGCGTTCGAGCATCAACGCGCTAAACCACTGCGCTACGGAGGTCGCCAAAAAGGTGTATAATAAATGAGTAATAATATATATAATGAGTATTTTAAGGTGTGTAATGTGTATGTGCCTCTTATGTAGAGTATACTGTGAAAGTTCCAGCGCTGAAAGACTTACTTTTGACTTTCATGTTACTACGAGAAATGAGAGATTGAGACGCAGTGAATGACACGAATGTTTGAACTGAACGAGGATTTGTATAAAACTAAATGTAATAAGGATTAATGGTCGCCGTAATTTATTTTTAATTTCTAATAAAGCTTCACACTTAATCCCCCGTGAAAAACGCGTGTAATTTATTTTAAACGAGTGCCGGCCCATTATCTCGCGCCTTTGACACTCGACGGCACCCGTTTCCTTCATTAGAGCCTCCTCGCCTTACTAAATGTTGGTATTTATCCGTTTAATGTTGCTAACAGCCACCCGGAGCATTACCACGTCCGGGTTCAGAGAGCCTTGCCCGGATAAAGATTGGCGCAGCCGGCATACTTGCTGTAGTGTGATACTTCAGCAGAGTAGTACCCGAATAAAGTTCCGCGTAGAAGGGATACTTGGTGTAGCTTCGTCAGCAGTTAACTACGTGAAATACTGGTTGTTAGTGGTACGACATATACAAATTGATTTAGTTTTGCGAGGGGTAAAATCCCGCTAAAGTGACGGAAGTTGACGCCTTCAATGTAGTGATGTGTAGATAATCTGAATACCGGGTATCCATTTGCAGAAAATGTGCTAAAAGGCGAACAATAAGCTGTCGCTGACCACCGGACGCGGTCGCCAGTAGCGCGTCTGCACTGAACCTAAAGTATTATCCACGCGCTGTAAATATTCTTATGAATTCGCCTCGAAGGACCATCTTAAGATGGCCGTGTGCTGTTGACACTCTTTATTGCCCATTGCGATATCAAGATGGGCTAATGGGGCTGGTGATTACGAAATTCGCGTATTTAAATTCAAAATGAAGAAATTCACTTTTATAATATTTGATGATTCGGTCTCAATTGAGATTTCCTGAGATTTGTACAATAATAGTCAATTACGGTTAATTTGATTGTCGTGAGGCAAATTCGAGGCGGTATGCATTGTTCTCATTGGTTTAATAGGCCTATTTAGTTTATTTCTATCTACTGAGTTTCTCATGATTTATATATCAAGCCGAATATCGTGTGAAGAGAAGAACGCGTTGAGCATTTTTTGTTTTGACACCTCATATTAGTTACCTTAACGCGATAAAAAAATGCAAAGGTCTAAAATGGATTTATTGACTTATTACCTGACCAGGGTTGATCTCATCTCAACTCTCAACTCATCTGTTTTGTGACTTTCATGGAGATCTATAACCGCGATTTGACGCGTTATGGTAAGTAATTTTTATGAGGTGCCAAAACAAAAATGCTCTACGCGTACTTCTCTTCACACTATATTCGGCTTGATATATGAACCATGAGACAAGCTGTAGACACATATATTGAATGAATAATGGAAGAGTTTCCGACAGAATAAATACGTATATCTCGAACAACAATAATTACAAGTTTGTGTAATCATACGAGAGCTCCAGAGAATTCTTCCCGGCAAATTCCCTTACCAAATTGAGTGACGCTTGCACGTGCCCAGTTTACCCGATCGTTTCGGCCATTACTGGGCTTCGGGGATCTCCGAGACATTCGCCATGTCCAACTGAGAATGTACCAAATACTCCTATCAACGGAACTATTTGCTGTTTATTATTTGATCCCACTTCTGAAACCTTTTATATCGCCGCCGTTGCAGAATAAAATGCTCTTTTTGTTCAAAGTTTATCTATTTTTAAACGTTAACAGCTTTTGGCTGGGCGAGCTAGTTGCCAAAAATCTTTACGACCATTCCGAGTTTTCCGTTTTTTATCTTTTGTTTTTATTGTTTCAACTACTGCTTAAGCCCGGATTATACATTTTGTTTTGTTGAAAGTTTCGAATTTGATTTTGATAACATTCTATTATGTTACTTAATATATTTAACTAGCCCTGTGTTCTTTCTTAAATATCTTCTCCTACCTGCCTACCATCAGTCATACATAATTATATCATCATCGTTTGGAAATTACTGTTATTATAATTTCTACATAATCATTTCCTTTTTTCACTGATAATAATTAAAAGTATATCGCCGATCAATATTATCAATTGTACTCGAATTACAATAATTTAACTTGGGTATACCTATATAGTAATAATACACTAAATACTTGCACTTTTTTCACACTTTATTAGTTATTTTAAGAAATAATTTGTAAAATAACTAATCAAGTGGGAAAAAAGTGCAAGTATTTGGTGTATTATTACTATATATAACATGTATTTCCATCAATAAACTACGGTACATTCAATAACGTTTGTTAACTTGGGTAGTTCAAATTAATTAATTCAAAATAAATACACTAAATACTTGCACTTTTTTCCCACTTTATTAGTTATTTTAAGAAATAATTTGTAAAATAACTAATAAAGTGGGAAAAAAGTGCAAGTATTTAGTGTATTATTACTATAATATATAACATGTATTTGTATCAATAAACTACGGTACATTCAATAACGTTTGTTAACTTGGGTAGTTCAAATTAATTAATTCAAAATAAATACACTAAATACTTGCACTTTTTTCCCACTTTATTAGTTATTTTAAGAAATAATTTGTAAAATAACTAATCAAGTGGGAAAAAAGTGCAAGTATTTGGTGTATTATTACTATATATAACATGTATTTCCATCAATAAACTACGGTACATTCAATAACGTTTGTTAACTTGGGTAGTTCAAATTAATTAATTCAAAATAAATACACTAAATACTTGCACTTTTTCCCCACTTTATTAGTTATTTTAAGAAATAATTTGTAAAATAACTAATAAAGTGGGAAAAAAGTGCAAGTATTTAGTGTATTATTACTATAATATATAACATGTATTTGTATCAATAAACTACGGTACATTCAATAACGTTTGTTAACTTGGGTAGTTCAAAGTAATTAATTCAAAATAAATACACTAAATACTTGCACTTTTTTCCCACTTTATTAGTTATTTTAAGAAATAATTTGTAAAATAACTAATCAAGTGGGAAAAAAGTGCAAGTATTTGGTGTATTATTACTATATATAACATGTATTTCCATCAATAAACTACGGTACATTCAATAACGTTTGTTAACTTGGGTAGTTCAAATTAATTAATTCAAAATAAATACACTAAATACTTGCACTTTTTTCCCACTTTATTAGTTATTTTAAGAAATAATTTGTAAAATAACTAATAAAGTGGGAAAAAAGTGCAAGTATTTAGTGTATTATTACTATAATATATAACATGTATTTGTATCAATAAACTACGGTACATTCAATAACGTTTGTTAACTTGGGTAGTTCAAATTAATTAATTCAAAATAAATACACTAAATACTTGCACTTTTTTCCCACTTTATTAGTTATTTTAAGAAATAATTTGTAAAATAACTAATCAAGTGGGAAAAAAGTGCAAGTATTTGGTGTATTATTACTATATATAACATGTATTTCCATCAATAAACTACGGTACATTCAATAACGTTTGTTAACTTGGGTAGTTCAAATTAATTAATTCAAAATAAATACACTAAATACTTGCACTTTTTCCCCACTTTATTAGTTATTTTAAGAAATAATTTGTAAAATAACTAATAAAGTGGGAAAAAAGTGCAAGTATTTAGTGTATTATTACTATAATATATAACATGTATTTGTATCAATAAACTACGGTACATTCAATAACGTTTGTTAACTTGGGTAGGTTAAATTAATTAATTCAAAATAAATACACTAAATACTTGCACTTTTTTCCCACTTTATTAGTTATTTTAAGAAATAATTTGTAAAATAACTAATCAAGTGGGAAAAAAGTGCAAGTATTTGGTGTATTATTACTATATATAACATGTATTTCCATCAATAAACTACGGTACATTCAATAACGTTTGTTAACTTGGGTAGTTCAAATTAATTAATTCAAAATAAATACACTAAATACTTGCACTTTTTTCCCACTTTATTAGTTATTTTAAGAAATAATTTGTAAAATAACTAATAAAGTGGGAAAAAAGTGCAAGTATTTAGTGTATTATTACTATAATATATAACATGTATTTGTATCAATAAACTACGGTACATTCAATAACGTTTGTTAACTTGGGTAGTTCAAATTAATTAATTCAAAATAAATCAAGGGCGCACCAGATTATTACAGAAAAATACTTGTATGAAATATTCATTAATAAAATATTCATATTTTAAGGTATATTTGTCGCTTAGAATTATATCATGGATTTTTGTGCGAATCAGATCATAAACAGGTAAATCAATTTTCCGTTTAATGGAAATATTGTACAATTTTAATGGTGTACAGTTTCACATATTTTATAATTGTCCTTGATTTCTTGGATGATGTAGTCGGTTACCAGTTCCTTCACATCGTCCGAAAACACGAAGTCTGTGTGACTGAACGTTTCCTTGGTGAGTCTGCGTGGTCTCGCGTTAGGCATGACGTTCGCCATGGCCAGGACATCTCTCTCATCTAGGACGATGTCTCCAACGGTGTAGTGCATGGTAACGTCGGCGGTGATCAGATTTAAGTTGTACGCTGGTGGATCGATTCTCCTGTAATGCCAGAGATTGCCCAGGGCTCCATAGTTCCATCTCGTGAAGGCGCTGTCTCTGATGTTTTGGCCGTAGTGAGCGAATTGCTTAATGGCCGATCCGGCGATTACGTCCAAGATGTTGAACAAGTCTTTCTGCGGAATGAAAAATCATTATGTTTTTACGTATTGGTTAATAATTTTAAGTTAATCAAATAATTAATTACTTAATCATTTGTTACATAAACTTACCCAAAACTGTTCGAGTGCTAGAAGATCACAAGCCTCCTGGTCACCATGTACCTCGCATGCTTCTATTGTTTCAACTGTAATAGTTGGTCCAAATACCTCCACAAAGCCTCGCCACGTCGAGTATTTCTAGGAAAAAAACAAGTATAAATATATGTAACCCTATAAAATGACATGTTATTAAGAGCGGGTACACGATAGGCGCTTACAAACGCACGCATTGTCAACGCGCGTTTTGAGAACCAGGAGTTCTTCTGTACGGACAGTGTACTCTGTACATACTCTAACGCGCGCTTCGTCAACGCGCGTTTTGAGAACCAGGAGTTCTGTACAGGCAGTGTACTCTGTACATACTCAAACGCGCGCTTCATCAACGCGCGTTTTGAGAACCAGGAGTTCTGTACAGACAATGTACTCTGTACATACTCAAGCGCGCGCTTTTTCTTTATCCAAAAACGAGTATCAGCAAAGCGCGCGTCAATAAGCGCCTAATGTGTATCAGTCGTCTGTGACATGTATTTATGTATATTGTTGTAAAAAATTGACTTAGTTTTAGAAAAACTAAGTATTTTTTATTGTTAAACTTTTAATTGAAAATCTCAATGAAACTCACATAAATAGCATCAACCCTCTGCGCCACTGCTTCAATAATCTTAGTTGGGAAATGGTTTTGGTAACCCACGCCGGCGAGCAAATGAACAGACTTGAATTTTTCATTATATTCAGGTTTCAACGAGTTGAGTACTAGAAACACTGTTCCGCCCATCGAGTGTCCAACATAATGCAACTGCTCACGATCTGTCTCTTCCAGAATGTAATCAATCATTGCGGGAACGTCGTTCAGGGCTATGTCTTCGAAACTGTAATCGAAGAAGTACCGTTTTTGTTCTTCATCATCAGGGTCTAAGGAGACGTGGTTGCGAGAGTTGAGCACGCCTCGGGCGTTTCCAATCCATACGTCAAACCCAGCGTCGGCCAAATTGTAAGCTGTTTAAATTAGGAACAATTATTAAGAAAGGGAGAAGGATTTTTCTGAAATAGGACTTAAAATGCGCGTAAAACAATTTTAGGCTTGTTGTTGGCCTCATGAATTGCGTTCGCAACCTCTACTTGAGAACCTGTTGGACAGATAAAACAACGTTTCGTTTCACTTTAAAAAATAATATAATAAAATATTTTTTTTACTTAAAATAAGTAAAGTTGTTTATTTATTACTTATTCTTTATTACCTATAAGTATACTTTATATTTTTTTATTTTTGAAACATAAATTAATTATGAAACTTTTACTCTATTTTTACGTTTTAAAAAGAAAAAATAGGCTCTCAAGTAGAGGTTACAATTGAGATTGATTTATTTGTGCGGGCCTTAATGTGGAGTCTTTTCACATTTACCCCCTTAGTATTGTTAAATAGGCAAAATAATGTTTTGTCCTTGTCTGTCAAGTGTTAACGCTAACGTATCAAACAGAGAAAACATTAAATACAGTGTGTAAATATTTTTATTAGTGGGGTTAGACGACATTCAGAACTTCATTCGTTATTTTCATTCATTCATACTCCCTAGAATTGGGGATGTCAGTTATAGGATTCAGAGTATTTTTCTTTTAAAACATAACTCACCAATACTAGTCTTCGAGCCTAGTATGAGGAAGGAAACAGCTGAGTTCTGTAAGCCGTGCATCAGGAACACGACAGGCCTGAGTGGGTTCGCATCGCTTGCATTCTGTCCCTTGCTGTAGGGGATCCGGTTTATCTCCAGAATATACCCATCGCTCGTCAGCACACGGTGAACTTCAGAGTAGTAACCATCCTCTGCGATTCGTGATTGCTGGGCATGGAATTTGCTATTAGGATTTTTTTGTAGCTATTGAGAAGCTATTCTTATACTTCATACTACATCTCTTAATATAACTAATCTAACTAAGAGCATGAAAATATGTCTAGGTTCCGTAACTATGGCTGCGCAATAGGTATTTTCAAATAATTCATAAAACTGGGGAATTTGGGGACACAAAAATGGAAGTTTAACTACTTTATAAAAAGTCGTTTAGTGTCAAAACGTGGCGTTTATTAAAAAACAAATGGATTAAGTAGATTAAAAATCAATCCCAACGTCTTTATTATGATGCTAGAAATAATATCTAGGTATACCAAATTTCCCACTCAATATACAGGGTGTCTCATGGTTCATATATCTACCCAAATATAGTGTGAAGAGAAGGACGCGTAGAGCATTTTTTGTTTTGGCACCTCATATTACTTACCATAACGTGACAAATCTCTATTAAAGATCTACATAAAAGTCACTAAACAGATGAGTTTCAACCCTAGTCTGTTAGGTCAAAGACAAGTGGGTCCTTGTGGTAATTTTGGACCAATGTATTTTTTATCGCGTTATGGTAAGTAATTTATATATGCCAAAACAAAAAATGCTCTACGCGTCATTCTCTTCACACTATATTCGGCTGGGTATATGAACCGTGGGACAGACTGTATTACTAAACCAACTACCAACCAAACTTCAATCAATTTATATTCGATATCATAGAAGTTAGAAGAGCGGACAGATAGATGGATGAAATTAAACTATAATATTATGAACTATGAAGTACTAAAAATTAAAGTTGGAAAGTCTTCTTCATTGTTATTGATGCTCTTTGAAGAGGGAAGTATTATCATTAAGGAGTCTCTAAAGTTTAGTGTCAAAACTTTACTATTAGGTCGGTGGTAAAATTTTTCTACCAACCTCATTTTCCCGACTGAAGTGATCGTTTCTTTATATTTTTATTATGCTTTTTAAGGATTAATGTTTAAGTCGATAAGATTGCCAAATCGTTTTCAGATTCAAGATAAGTTAATCCTGATGAGATTCAGTGTCGATAAACATTTTACACTGATTGAACTTTAGTGTTGATTGCTTTGATGAAAATAATTTTGAATTTCTGTTTATTTTTATTGTCAAGCAGTGAGTTTGAGCAAACTGATGAATTATGGCTAAGAACACTCTCGATAAAGTCAGCTTACAAACAAAACTAGTTCCAAATCGGTTTAACTTCATGAATGCTAAAATTCCACACACATAAAGACACCCTTGTTCGAGCGGCGCACTCGCTATGCCTACCAAAATGAAAGCTTTGTTGCACCTAATTTTATACCTCATTTATTCCGCACTTTGTTTAATTATCCATATCTAATAAGTTAAATAGTTAATAATATTTGAACACTACTTTGCGACGGAATCTATGTTGAGCTGTGCTTTAGTTGGGCGCGTCTTCCTCGGTAGCAAGCTTCTCTAATCCTGCTCTGCTTTCCAGTCCGAGATTTCTTTTATGCCCCTTTGCATGAGGGATTTAGGGATCTTCCATGGACCTGTCAGACGTTTTAAACATATCACTCACCGTGTCATAAATGAGAGTTAAATTCCCAATAACTCCAGCCGATGGAGCCACTTTGGCCTGCGCCAAACACACCACCGCGGTCACTGTTGTAAGTATTCGTAGCATTTTCTACTATGACACCTCGCTCATCCGTCTGCTGCTTTTTATAATATCGGTTTTACTTATCGTTAGATTATTTTTTATTATCTAAAGGTTTACATTCCATTGGTGGAGTCGTAATGTCTGTAAAAATTCTGATCTAGAAAATAGTTATGGCAGATAGTCATACCTAACCTATCTCCTCTCACTCGAATTGTTTTCTTCTACTTTCCAAATTTTTTTGCCTCTTACAATTAAATGTTGGAATGAGAGTCGCTATAGAATCATTAAGACCTTTAAGCCCTAGAAAAATCGCTTCTTTTTACACGCTTCATATTAGCTTCACTTGTATGTTTATAATCGACTCCTTTGGGTGCGATTTGAACCCACCTTAAACTGCCAGATTTCAAAATCTGCATAAACTTTGCTGATTTATTTTAATTACTATTGAATTGCGTGGGTAATGGGTCCGATCCGTTTGCTTGTTAGTATTTTTTGTAACTAAGATATACTGCTCTGTGCCAAATAATGCGTAGATGTAGGCCTAATTTTTTTATCCTACTAGACTATTATTGCTGTTGTCAATAATTATCAGAACCCGATATCTAGAGATTAAATATTGTTTTAATCAATAATACCTTACGATTATGATACGTCCATAAAATATTAAGTGCCCAAAATATACGTAGTTCTTCCGCTCCCAGAGACCCCTTATTAACTAAAGTTTTCTCTAGAACTGTCTGGACAAAACTTATTTAATGGTCTAAAGGTAGACTATAATTATAATTTGTTCCTTCTACATAATTTTTATTTTAACTTCCCACACCTGCGAGTATATCATTTTACTCTTTCTCCCTATTAAAATAATTTACTAATTTCCTTAATTCCTGTCAGGTGTGAATGAGACGATGTTTATTATCATTTAATCGTGTGACGTCAGAGATTGACAAGTGTCCTTTATCTCTGCTAGTTCGGATTAACATAATCCAAATACTAGGGTAACTGATATTTTAGGAAAACAAGCGATCGAATCATGTGATAAATTATTATATTGCTAAACAATACAAAACAAATAGTACAGATAATAATTTAACTAAGCAACAGGTACCGCTGATCGTAGGTCACATAATAGTAGTAGGTACATAATCTCGAATCAAATGCCATAAATTCCACTCATCCTGTTTTTAATCTCAGTCAGTAAAATGACAGGCAAAAATCATTCTGTCTCTGCTAACTGCCAATGGAAAAAAGAGAGGTGATGTGACACAGATATGTCGTTTTACTGACGGAAATTATAAATCATAGTAGACGGTATAAATCGGCTCGATCGAAGAAGTACGCTCTGTCAAAGAGTAGGTCATATTCTTCTTCTTTCTAAATGGCTCCGAGGTGATTCGCCAATGTCAGAATGGGAAGAGTTAGTCTTTAAATACTGTAGTGCCTGGGACATGCGGTTTTAAATGTCGCATTTTTTTAATGGTCCAGCCTCTTACATAGTAGGTGTTTACATCCGTTATTAGATGATTTATACAGTATTCTCCGAGCTAAGTAACCACTATTTGAATTATGTAGAGCATTAGACAGGTAGTTCTAAATGTCGCATGGTTACCCAGCACATACGGCATTCTCACAATATATAACCAGATTAGGTTTCATTCACCGTCCACCGAAAGGTAGGTGCAAGATTTTTTGAAAAATTTCTAAACGAGACAGACTATTTATGTAGGTACCGGTTACCGGTGACTTTTCTTTTGGCAACGACTTGTAAATCACCGAGTTTGTAGATTTTGAATTTGCTAGTTTATAAAAATTTGGTGAAACAATAATACCATTAGGTGTTTTTTTTATCAATACCGTCAATAATAAATAATATAGTGCTTCTTGATATGACTTATATAATGTAACTTTACAACTACAGTTTTAACCATAGGATCAGTGTAACATTTTGTTTTTTAAATAAACTTCTTTTTTAATACATATTATATAATTGCTTTTAGAAGATTGATTGTGAAGTGAAAGTTGATAACAATTAGATGTTTTTACTATTGATTATATTATATTAGATAGCTGATATCATGTAAGTAGGGCATTATACATTTAAAAAAAAACGTTATCGTTCAGTCCTTTATTTAATTTCAATATTCGTAGCGGCACTTTTCGTAGTAGTTATTGAGGTCTTCGATAATGTGATCGGTGACCAATCGTTTAACCGCTGGCACTGAGACAAAGTCTGAATGCAAGAAAAAATCAGCATCTACCCTCTTCGCTTTGGCATTAGGAATAGCTGCTACCATAGCCAACACGTCGTGTTCAGAGAGTATCACGTCCTGGAGAGTGTAATGCCATATTACATCTGTGGAGATGTTGCTGAGGTTGTAGTCGGGAGGCGTGAGGGTACCGTACTTCATCAGATTTCTGATGGAGCCGTAGTCCCATCTCCTGAACTTCTTGTCTCTGATGTTCTGGCCGTAATGCGCTAGCTGTTTCATGGCCGAAGTCGAAGGAATGTGGTACAGATTTTTAATGCGTTGCTGAAAAAAACAAGTATTTATACTTAAGGCCGATTTTTCAATCGTCAGATAACTTTTATCTAAGGAATAAATATGTGACTTTGGGAGATTTTGTATGGAACAAATGTCAAAGTCACATGTTTATTCAACAGATAAAAGTTATCTGAAGATTGAAAAATCGGCCCTTAGTTTGTGAATTGGCAAATAAATTTAAAACCATATTTACTCTCCTGTTCGAAAGTAGACTACTTGCTCTAAAATTGTTATGCATATAGTGAAAGTTTTTTTAATATATTTCTTTTTAGGATATATAGAATAATTCATAGTTCATATATTAAGCCGAATATAGTGTGTTGAGAATGACGCGTAGAGCATAGTATCGTTAAGTTGCATATAAAAACCAGCCTATCTACTATGTCTATTATTATCTATGTATATATTTGACGAAGTTTATTGTTGTTGAAAATACGAACCACAATCGAAATAACAGATCTCAATTCGCATTCCATCTGATCAGGGTTGGAACCGGCGCACAGCTCGTTATCGAAAGGCACAATCATATCCCTGAGCTTCTTTACATCCAATTCCACCAATCCACGCCATTGAACGAAAGCCTAAAAAAAATCAATTTCAGCTACATTAGTTACTATATTTATGTAACTGATGTAACTAAACAACTTGTTGTAGCGCAATCAAAAATATCTGCTGTGTTAAATAATCAGAAACATAACTCATTACTTTAATCAAAAATATATAAAATTAAGGTAAATTAATTTTTCAATAGACAGATAACTATTATCTAAGGAATAAATATGTGACTCTGGCACATTTTGAATGGAACAAATGCCAAAGTCACATGTTTATTCAACAGTTATAAGTTATCTAACGGTTGAAAAATCGACCCCCAGTAGTCTAATAAATTCGTAACTACGGGCGTATTTTAACTTACGTAGATAGCATTTGTTCTTTCAGACAACAAATGTACTAGGGTACCCGGCGTTTGTTCCTGGTAACCAACACCAGCGAGCAAATGTGCAGACTTGATCTTGGCGTTATATTCGGGTTTGGATGAGGCCATAGTCAAAAAGACAGTTCCACCCTGCGAGTGGCCAATATAATGCAAATTCTTCTGGCCAGTCGTTTTGAGGGCATAGTCGATCATAGCCGGTATGTCGATCAAGCCAATTTCTTCAAAGCTAAAGTCGAAGAATTCCATCTTCTCTTGAGGATCGTCTGGGTTCAGTCTGACGTGGTTGCGGGAGTTGCCTGCTCCGCGAGCGTTGCCCATCCAAACGTCGTAGCCAGCATCAGCTAGATTGTATGCTGCAGAAATAATAAACAATGAATGCTCATTCACAACTATAAAATTATATTATTTCTTTATTCGTTACTAAGTGCAAAAATACCTATTTCACAAAAACATTTTTGTGTAGAAATGTTGCCAAGACGAGTCTACATAGCTTACCATCTGAAAAAGTAATCAGATCTCATGTAGAGCCAAGATTATTGATCAATGCGCTTACTTTACCAAGCCTAACTTAGATAGTTGGCCATTTTGCTACCGTTACGAAGAATTCATGGGTATTCATCGTGTGTGAAATAAAACGTCCGAGCATTACGTTTTGACTGAAAGTGAGTATGTGAATTTTTCATTTTCGTAGAAACTCGGAAGAAAGAAAGATTTTATAAGTATTTATTAAGCGTGTGTAAAAAAAAATATGTTAGATGTTTTTACTGGTGTCATTATATATTAAAATTTTCAACTATTTAGCATCATTCAAAGCAAAGTTATGAAGGTTAAAAAAAACGACGAAACGTTTCGAGAAAAGATAGGTCCGTTGGTTCGTCTTGACGGTTGCACTCCCGTGCCACCAGATGCTGAAGACTACTTAGACTTATTTTTTCCTTGCACACATAGATATAATACCATGTTTTATTTATAAATTAATATTACCTATGGCAGACTGCGGACCCAGTACAACGAAGCTGATAGATGACGTCAGAATACCGTGCATTAAGAGTACAACGGGCCTCTTCGTATTGGAAGTGCTTTCATTCTGGAATCTTCCGTAAGGAATTCTGTTCAGTTCCAATATATATCCATCCTCGGTCGTCACGTGGTGCGATTCAGTGTAGTATCCATCAGCTATGATCCTGTTACTCTGGAAATTTGAAAGCACTTGATTATCTTCTTGCATTGCTTCACCTTTTTTTAATTAGTTATAACGATAAAATCAGTGTCAATTATCCTATAGTCTTACCATTTATCAATGTTGGATATGGAAAAATTATCTAAAAAACTTGATTTATTTATAGCCAAAGTACCGTATACAGGTTGATATTAAGCCGAATATACTGTGAAGAGAATGACGCGTAGAGCATTTTTTGTGTTGGCACCTCATATAAATTACTTACCATAACGCGACAAACCACGATTAAAGATTTCAATCCTGGTCAGGTCGTCGGTCAACGACCAGGGCGGCGATTCTCAGGCCTCGAACGTAGTTCCGAATATTAGTATATCCCGCTCGCACGCGCGGTAAATCTCATTTGCATGAGCGGGACAGACCGATAGTAAAAACTAAGTTCGAGGCCTGAGAATTAGGGCCCTGTACACAGTAGGATCCAGCGAGCCCTAGCATAGTAAGATTCACTCCTTGTGGTCATTTTAGACCTTTGATTTTTATTAGATAATATTAAGTAAATTATATGAATTGCTAAAAAAACAAAAAAGCTCTACCCGTCATTCTCTTCTCACTATATTCGGCTTAATATATGAACCATGATTCACTCTGTATATATAAAATAATACTAAAATTGACATCTATTATGATAAGGCTTTAC
Source organism: Celastrina argiolus (assembly GCA_905187575.2). Taxonomy (NCBI): domain Eukaryota; kingdom Metazoa; phylum Arthropoda; class Insecta; order Lepidoptera; family Lycaenidae; genus Celastrina; species Celastrina argiolus. The sequence continues at coordinate 17,960,859 of LR994585.1, forward strand.
AAATTTGTAATTAAAAAGCATATATACGGTCGAATTGAGAAACCTCCTCCTTTTTGGAAGTCAGAAGAAGATATAAAACTTAACAAGTTATTCTCGGAACGTCAACACAAAAAGCCACCAGCGGTTTAACCCTCACCCGTCGAGACCAACCGGCGTAAGAAACTCGCAAGAACCGGCGTAAGAAAACCTTTTTAACATAAAACCTTTACAGAAATTAACATATTATAAATATTTAAATAGGTTTGTATGGTAAACTTATCTTACGTAATGTAAGATGAAAAGTAAAGCATCTTTGAGTTTTTAATCCTCATAAACTTCGTTAACTCGTTTTTTTTTGAAAACCCAAACATGCGATTCCACTAGTGTGCTGAACTGTGCGGCACTGCAATGCACTTTTTGACACAAAGAAAGAAATTGTGCGTATTCTATAAATGTGAACGCACATCTGCATACTTTTACACAAAACGCACACTCGCACAGCGCAGGCGCAGTGGACTCGCGTCGACGCGCACAAACATGTTCGCGAATAGTCTCGCTACCGTTACTAGAGTAAAAACATTTATTTGTGCGCGAACATTATCATCAGCCATCACTATCACTACATCTTTATATATTTAAAAATTCTTCTGTACGTGTGTTGACAGTAAACCACTCTTGAATAAAGTTTTTTGTGTATTCAAGTGGATTCGAGGATGGTATAGATTCGCGATTGGACCCAGAAGATGGCGCTTTGATGCTGAAATCAATTATATCAGGTCCTTACATATGAAATTGGCGTTTTGTATGGGAGGAACATAAAGGCGATTTTTTCATATTAAAATATATTTTATTAAGCGGTTTGGACTGAGGCAGTCCAAACCGCTTTCAAAGATTTCATTGAATTTTTTTCCTTGCAAGAAGTTATCCAAATTTCGAAAAAAATGGTAATCTGTTGGAGCAAGGTCCGGAGAGTACGGTGGATGTCTTAGACATTCCAATTGAAGCTCCTCTAATTTGGTAGCCGTCTGTTGGGCCGTGTATGGTCTAGCGTTGTCTTGAAGCAGTCAATTCATGAGGTACCCACCTTTCAAGCTTTTTCACCTTCCCAATTTGCTTTAAGTGGATTAAAACGGTTTTGTCACTAACACCGCAACCTGTAGCTAACTCTGATGTGGTTTGCGATGGATCTGCTTCCACAATAGCCTTCAATTCATCATTATCGACCTTGGTCTTCGGCCGTCCACAGGGCTTGTTCTGCAGGTCGAAATTGCAGCACTAGTGCCACGGTGGAACTCGTACTCGTAAATAATGCGATATTTTAAGTTTTCCATTTTGTGAAATGAGTGACGCAGAAAAAAAAGCAAAAGAGAAAAAAACAAATGAATTACGGTTTTCAAAACACAAATGCATGAGTAAATAGCTGTTTAAATTTGAATTTGGAATTCCTAACCAAAGAGGATATATTTAAGATCAAAGTGGCCAGTACGACAAAACGCTAATTTCATAAGTAAGGACCTAATATAAGTAGTTCGCCAGGAAAGTTTTAAAACTAAAATACTAAAAGAAACTCAGGAAACTGTTGTATGAACTCGCCCACAAGTGTGCTGAACTACGCCTACAAAAGTTGCGCACAGTCTTACCAGTAGCGACGGTGACCACAATATGCGATACAAGCTAAGTACCGCACTGCGTGAGGTCTGCACAAAATGTTCGCATATGTGCTGCACACTATTTTGATGGAACCGTACCTTTATTTTAATGATTCTTGTTAGTCGTGGTTTTGACAAGATCGAGTGAAGTTGAACTCTTAGTAAACCTAAGTAGTTAAGTGTAACTACTTACAGTCGATTCATCTAGAATGAATTCCCGGGCGCAGTACCCACCGCCGAGCACAGTTAGTAACAAAACCGCAGACAACATTGTTAATATGCTGAAATATAATTAATTCCATTCATTATATAGCTTCTATATCTTTGTAAACATTATCTATAGATTAATAAATAAGTAATTAACACCGTACATTTATTTATCAATAGAGATTTTGGAATGCCTACCGCGATCATTTTTACCACGGGGACAGTATAGACTGTAATATTTTTTTTGATTTGCCTATGCTATGGGGAAGGCCTTTGCCTAGCTGTGGGATACTGCTGGGCAAAGGCCTCCTCCAAGGTCTTGCACGTATCGCTTTCCTGTGCCAACACTGGCCAGCCCGGCTGATGTGCATCCAAGTCATACCGCCATCTTTTCTTAGGCCGGCCACGTCTATTAATGAGTGATAATACTTTAGGGTGTGTATGAGTCTCCTTTTGCCAATACGTCATCTCGCAGAAAGAGGCCTCGGAGCGGGACAGAGAGATGGATCCATCCTCTGTTCCGCTTCGCCAGCGTAGGACAGCGCAGCGTAGAGGGTGCGGAGACGTAGCATAGCGGCCTTCCCATCTCACGTCCAGTACGGGGCTCCGGGAGAGGTATGGGTTACCTCCTGGGCTTAGTCAGTCTCGGTGCCGAGAGAAGAGCTTCAGTTGCTGGAGTTCTCTCTTATTGTAATGGAAGTCCGGTCCCTTATGAGGTAGACCGGCGGGTCGCAATTTTGCCAGATCCAGGGCACTCGTCCCATCTTAATGGCTGATGCTATTCCTCCAGTGGTTTTAGTGGGTAAACCGGCTGTAATGAGCCGGGAGTCTCATATACCCCTGAGGGACCCTCCTCGGGGAATGTGTAATGCATTTCCCTTGCGACTTAAAAAAAAAAGGTGTGTTTGGGTATCATATATAGAGTTTACTGTGAAAGTACCAGTGCAGTACTTTTTTACTTTTTGTATGAACAAATTTATGATGTTGGGGCATTTCTCATAGAAACATGAATGTCAATAGTAAGTCTTTCAGCGCTGGTACTTTCATAGTAATTATTATCACTCATTTATTTTATACCATTTACATGCGTTTTATCGGTTGATGATCGTTTTTAATGTTTCCAGGTATCTTCAAAGGTATTAATCCGATTTTTATGCGGATTAAGGTTTTATTGGATAATGTTCTTAGATAGGTTTTATGGTAATAACACACCAGGGGGTGCAGCAATAAATATATCTTCAAAATGCTCTCAAATTGATGCAGTTTTATAGTGTTTGATTTAGGTTCTGTAGGTGCATAATATTCCATCTTATACCCTATATAGGTGTTACGATATCAGCTCACTAGGGGCAGCTGCATCAAAATGTATGGGTATAAAAAAAACTACTACATTTTTAATAATAATAATAATATCTATGGACGCTTCACACCACATCAATCTAGCCCCGTGCTAAGTATCCGAAGAACTCGTGTTACAGGTACCAGACAACAGAAATATATTTAATACTTTTATACTATACACATATCTAAGATTTTTATTATATTATACACAAATTTAATATACATCCATGACCCAGGAACATTGAAAACTTTTTGTTCCCTCGGCGGGATTCGAACCCGCGACCTTTCGTTCGAGTACCAACGCGCTCAACCAACTGCGCTACGGAGGTCGTCTTTTTTGATGGGTTAAGTTTTTAATGTTAAAAGTTATGTTAATTAATAAAGATTGATATGATTTTAATTTCAATACTCTGAGTGCTTGTTAAGACTTAAGACTATTCAAACGAGGACAAACTCAATGGACTCATTGTTTAGTACAGACCTTCCTATGGGCATCTTCCGACGCCATCTTGAGACCCATGCTATCATTTACCATAATCAAGACTTTCGAACGAGTCGAAATTAGATTTATTTATTTTGTTTAGTTAAGGAGTTCTTATGGCTACCTTCCGACTCCATATTACGACCAGCTTCTCGGTACCATATTCGTCTTAGGCATAAAAGTCATCGTCACTGGGATATAACATTTTTTTTATAATATGTGTTTATTTTTTAATAATATAATAGCAAACCACATCTCAAGAGGACGAACCACGGGCTTGAAAAGTCTATTGCTGTCCTGCAACTGCCTGATCGAACCGCTAGAGACAGCTGCAGCTTAAACTGAAATTATCTATAAAAGTACCTACGAGAAATCAAAGATTAGGTTATCCCTGTTACCTCCTCTAAAACTAAACCGAATTAGGTAATTTTTCATTATGCATAAACTAAAAAAAGACTTGATCATAATGCACTCATTGTTTTGTGGATCAATCAGCCGAAAATCTGGCCATATTTTTTAGATTTTTTAACGTCTATATTATATATATATATATATATATATATAAGATTATATCTCATAGGGAAAATAAACCATTTTGTTTCTCTGAAAATACGAGTAGGTATATTATAAGTAACTTACAAAATGAATATACAATAAACAACTTAGAAAATATATAAAATAAACAATACCTGAAAATACGAGAAACGACAATTAAGTTTATTCTAGTTCCTCCTATATTGTATTCTTTAAATAATTAAAATAATAATTCTATCTGTATCTTACTTGGATAACATTTTCTTCTATCATTTCTGTCAGTCTTGAAAATAGACTTCAAAACAATTTATTCTAAATACGTAATATATCCTATTTCAAATAAAATGCTAGGTATTTTATTACATCTCCCCCCTTAGGGAAAAAAAAATCCTATTTTTTAATAATCTACCTATATAAACTAACTACTTCTTATTAACATTTCTCTAAATCAAATATAGGTACTGGAATCAGTTTAGTAATATGAAAATAATTTGATTCAATTTTTCTATGACCTGTGTCTATCTTATATATTGAATTGGACACTTTTTCAATAATTCTGTACGGTCCAATATATATCTCATCCAATTTTGATCTATTTAGTCTGTTTCCATTTTCAACATAAACAAAATCTCCTACATCAAAATAACATACTTTCCGATTTCTGTCGAATACTTTTTTGTTGTAACTATGAGATTTTTTTGTATTATCAAGAGCCATTTTCTTATCTCTTGTCCAATCATCATCCGATGGGTTATTTCTAAACTCTTTTGGTAATATTGTCACATCAGTGATACCATTTAGAAGGTAAGTTGGCGCATATCCTGTAACTGTGTGAATAGTCTCATTATATTTATTAACACACTCTCTAGCTACATTTGTCCATGCTTTTTTTTTGCCTTTTTCATTAACTTTACACCTAATCTTATTCACCAATGTTTGATTCAAACGTTCATTCAAGCCATTAGAAAATGGACAGTTAACTGCTGTAAATACTAGGGGTATATCTTTTTCTTTTAAAAATTTTTTGAAGTTACTCGAATTAATCCCCGGGTATTGATCTGTCAAAATCATACCAATTTCTTCAGTTTCCGTTATGTTAGACAGTAACTTTATAAAATCATTAGCAGTCTGAGTTTTTGATGTAAGAATGAATGCATATCTACTAAAATGGTCTACTAATAAATGTAAATATTTCTTTGATGATCTAGAACCTCCAAATCCTCCTATTGTATCTATGGACAGTATTTCAAAAGATTTCGTGGCTGGTCCTAGTTGAGACATGTACCCAAATTTATCATGTCCTCTCGACTTATTCTTTATACAAGTTTCACAGGATCTGCAAATTTTCTTTATATTATTTGACAAATTGCTTATGGAATAAAGCTTACCAACTGTCTTTTGCATTTGGTTTATCCCAATATGACACATATTTTCATGAACATCTTTTAAAAATGTCAAACTGAATTCTTCTGACAAAATTATTTTATCTCTTTTTCCGACCTTTTTAAAGTATATGTTTTGTTTCTTTACTAATTTATCTTTTCCTTCTTGTATTTCTTTATTTTTTTCTTGATCTTTTAAAATGTCTTCAATCTTTATTAAGTTAATAACTTTCAATTGTTCATCTGTGTTTACATCAGAATCCAGTACTGGGTTCCTGCTTAAGCAGTCTGCCTCTAAATTATTCTTTCCAGGAGAGTATACTATTTTAAATTCATATTGAGAAAGATAATAAGTTAAATCTCCCAGTTCTTCATCAGTTCTACATTTTAAATTCATGTTCTCCAGAGGTTTGTGATCTGAAAAAACTGTAAATGATTTTCCTATTAGCCAATATTGCCAATACGTTACTGCTTCTTTTATCGCCAATAATTCTAAATAAATAGCTTTCTTTTTCTTTTGACTCTCTTTTAATTTCTTTGAAAAATAAGCTACAGGTCTTTCTTTCCCATCTGGTTGTATCTGTTTTAAAACCGCGCCAACTCCTTCTATAGATGCGTCTGTATAAATATTAATAGGTAAAAGCTGATCAAAAATCTCTAATATCGGTTTTGAGCATAATAGCGTTTTTACCGCTTCAAAAGATTTTTGGCACTCACTAGACCAAATAAATTTCTGACCTTTTCTCAGTAATTGATGTAAAGGATCTAATATTATTGCTTTTCTTGGGATATATTCATCGTAAAAATTAATCTTTCCTAGGAACTGTCTTACATTTTTTTGAGTTTTAGGAATAGGAAAATTTTGCACTGAAATTATATTATCCTTTAACGGCTGTACGGAGTTATTTTGAATTATATGACCCAAATATTTTACGGAATCTGAGGCAAAAGTGCATTTTATAAATTTTAATCGGAATCCTTCTACTTTTATGGCCTCCAACAACATACTCAAGTGATTTATATGTTCATCAAAATTCTTCGAAAAAATTAAAATGTCGTCAATGTAATTGACAGCAAAGTCAGTAAGTTTATATTTTCTTAATATATTACTTAGCACCCTTTGAAAAATTGCTGATGACGTTTTTAGACCGAAGGGCAGACATGTCCACTGATAATGTCCTTCTTGTGTTATGAAACCAGTTTTTTTTCTGTCTTCGACTCGTAACGGAATAGACCAAAAAGCTGAATTTACATCTAAAGTTGTATAATAATTACAGTTTCTGGTCTTTACCACTAAATCTTCAATTAACGGGAAAGGTTGAGCTTGTGGTACTACAATTTTATTCAAATCTCTAAAATCTATACATAATCTTGTTTTTTTATTATCTTCTTTTTTAAATGCTAATGTTACCGGTGCTGCAAATGGACTATATGATTCTTCTATCAGCTTATTATCTAGCAATTTTGCTATCTGCAGTTCAATCTCTTTTTTATCTTCTATAGTGCATCTATAAGGCCTTTTGCTACAGTATTTTTCTACTAATAAATCTATTCTAGCTTCATATCCACTTACAGTGCCGATATCATACTTATGTTTAGCAAAAACGGACTTATACTCATCAATGAGTTCATTTATTTTACCTTTTTCATCTTCTTTTAAATGATCCATTTTCATTTCAATATCATTTGCTATCACATGTTCATTGAAATTTATTTTAATATTCTTCATATCATAACTATTCATTTTTCTTACAACGTTTTCATCTTCGTTTTGTACCATCTCATTATTATCATTAAAATATGTTTTCTGAGTAATCATTAATTCTTCAGTTTGAATTAGTCTAAATATTTTTATTAAATCTAATCCAATTAGAAAATCATATTTGAAGTTCTTTTCATCAATAATGTATACATCTACATCTTTGACTATTTCAAAAATCTTAATATTTAATCTTGTCAAACCAGTTGTCTTTTGGACACCATTAATTGTTACCAGACTTGCCTCATTTGTATTACTTGTTTTATGTTTTAATTTAAGTAACTTGGAGTTTATCAATGAAACATTAGAGCCTGAATCATAAACTCCATTTAAATGTAGCTTATCATTTACAATTAGTTTGACAGTTATTAATGGTGTCACTACTAGTTTTTTTGTTCAGTTTCATTTAACTCTGCCTCAATTACCGAATTATTCATATGTCTTATAAATTTTCTTTTAATATTATCATCGTCTTTTGTTCTAAACCAGCATAAACTTTCAGAATGATAACGTGACCCCTTATTCAATTTTTCGCAAATTTTACAAGCATTTCTTAAAGTTTCATTATATTCAGCTTTGTAAGTAGGACTATACGTCCTCTTTGAAGTAAATATTCTTTTCTGTACCATAAATTCATGTCTTCTTACTTCATTAAACAAATCAGTTGTATCAGTTAACGCCTCTCTATCTATTTTATGTAATATATTTTCTGGTAAGCCTGCTGCTACCAGATCTATTAAAGTACCTACATCAATTGATGTCCTCATTTCAAGTAGAAGTTTTTCTTTTCTTATAGCGTAATCTAATAGAGAACCGTATTTATATTTGAACGTTAGAGCAAAATTAACAGGACTCCATCCTCTGTATGCAAAGGTTTCGCAAAATTTTGACTTCCAGGTAAGCCATTGAGAGTTTAGTGTTAGCTTCATAATCATTGCACTATACCAATCAAGACAATTGTTATCTAAAAATAATCTTAGAATCTCTATTTTCTTTTCATCTGTTATCACGTCAAAACGCTCACATTCTGTTTCAAATGTGTCAATCCATAATTTTGCATTCGAATTTTTTGTTGTAAATTTTTCAATTATAAATTTTTCTGAAATATATCTAAGGTTATGATGTCTATTGTCTTTTCCGTTTTCTACAAAATTTTGGAATAAGTCTTGATAATTTTCATCATATTTCTGCGTTACCTGTTCTATAGTCAATTCTTCCAAATATTGATCTCCGAACTGCAAATTACCATCTTCATCTATATAAATTTCCGTTAATTCCTTTGTCATATTTATCCAGACTCTCCTAGTCTGGTATCTTTTTTTCAAACTATTTCTCACTTTGCTATATGTAGCGGTTTTTATTATTTCTTTGTGCTGGCTTGCTGCTTGTAACTCCTCAGGTATACAATACTCTTTGTCATATTGCGTAGTTATGGACGTTATAGAGAGTACATTTGTCTTCCCGTCGCTTCCGGGTAACAAAGTAAATTTAAATTGTAATTTCTCCATCTCATAAACAAGATTGTCGTTTTATAGGATTATATCTCATAGGGAAAATAAACCATTTTGTTTCTCTGAAAATACGAGTAGGTATATTATAAGTAACTTACAAAATGAATATACAATAAACAACTTAGAAAATATATAAAATAAACAATACCTGAAAATACGAGAAACGACAATTAAGTTTATTCTAGTTCCTCCTATATTGTATTCTTTAAATAATTAAAATAATAATTCTATCTGTATCTTACTTGGATAACATTTTCTTCTATCATTTCTGTCAGTCTTGAAAATAGACTTCAAAACAATTTATTCTAAATACGTAATATATCCTATTTCAAATAAAATGCTAGGTATTTTATTACATATATATATATATATATTTTAATAATTACGAATTTATAAAAAAATTAAAAAAATAGGGACGTAGGTACTAATAGTATACATATTTAGGAATAAAAAAGAAGAAAATTATTCCCTCTCAGTCTGCAGATTGTCTCGTTCCTTGTGCTGCTGCTTTTGGCTTTTGCCTATAAGGATGTTTAATCCCCTCTGGATTTTGAAAAAACGTGCTTGAGGGCAATGCTCCCATTGTCCTCCAGCGCATTGCAATAAATTTCTCAAGGACACGGTCTCTGTGTTGTCGGTGAAGGGCAGGCGATCCTGGCTCCTTATCGTTAGTTGGTAATCCGTGGTCATGTAACTTATGGATCACTACGTATTATTATATTCTAAATAGATATTAATAGCATTATATTACAATTGTCAAAATATACAGAAAAAAACAGATAAAAAATATAATACCTACCAAAATAAGTAATACTAATAAAAGCGTAACGATGAAGAAAGGAACAAAAAAACCATAGACAAAACCAATATCAGCGTTGCACACGAACAATACGACGAAGGTCCTTTGGTTGTATAAAATTGTATATTGCTTGCCTCGAGGACAACGTCCCTGAAAAACTAAGTTATTAGCTACCATGCTAACAATATATATACGTGATACAAACACTAGTTTCTTATCTTGCACTTGATAACAATATAATATCTTGTTGATAATAATAATGGTCAGTCGGTTGGCGCTTATTACGAGAGTCTCACGTTCAGTAGGGGATGGCGATAGGCTGATGACGATGAATAATTATTATTCATCTATATATATGAAAAAATGAATTACTGTTCGTTAGTCTCGCTGAAACTCGAGAACGGCTGAACCCACTCGGCTATTTTTGGTCTTGAAATATTTGTGGAAGTCCAGGGAATGTTTAAACGGTTTTTTATGCTCAACGAAGTGGGCACGGGTCAGCTATTCTCGTCGCGATACTAGCGCCAGATCGTTTTGAAACTGAGTGTCGTTTTTATGGAATTACCAAATCAAAAACCGGTATTGTTTTCGAGAGAGCACATGACAGCATTGCAATCGGATTGGTCTTGGATCAGCAGGTTTGCTCGTGACACAATCGAGAATCGAATCAGTTCGTTAGTTAGTATTAACTAACCAGGATAAAGAGCATCGTAACTTTTGGCTCTCCCGACCATATCAATCGACTGAAAATCAAAATAAACCAGAAATGTCAATTTATTCGGAAGTAAGGGGCACGATCAAATCTGAATCAAAAACAAATCTGTTTAGACTTGGAGAGATACCCTAGAATTGAAATTAGTTTCGAGTGGTATGAAAGCATCCATACATATTATTATGTATAATATTGTTATGTAGGCTGATCACCTGATTGTCTGATAAGAAAGATGATCCATGCGTCGGATGGGCATGTAAAAAGTCGCTCCTGCGCCTGTTCTCTTGCCAGTCGTGTCGGTTTACCGTCCCACTGGGTTAAGAGAGTAAAAGGAAGAGAGTTTCTTTGTGCACACAGCTGGTCTGGTTTCAATGAATTCGGCTACCGACACCGAAATCGGTGAGGGGAGCTAATATTATTATTTAATTTTTCAATAAGGCTAGATTAATGAGACACGCTCTAGATGCTTATCATAATTCAGGCGAATATCAGAAAATATAAACGACTTAACTCAAAAAGTATTGGACCTATTTTAATAATTTTTTTTCATTAGCAATCTACATTGTCACAGAGTAACATCTAGGCTATATAAAAATCAATTGCTGTTCGTTAATCTCGCTAAAACTCGAGATCAGCTGCTCTGATTCGGCTATTTTTGGTCTTCAAATATTCGTGGAAGTCTCGGGAAGGTTTACACGGTTTCCATGCTCAATGAAGTGGGCACGGGTCAGCTAGTCTTATATATAAAAATGAATTGTTGTTCGTTAGTCTCGCCTAAACTCCAGAACGGCTGAACTGATTTGGCTATTTTTAGTCTTGAAATATTCGTGGAAGTCCAGGGAAAGTTTAAACGGTTTGTATGCTCAACAAAGTGGGCACGGGTCAGCAACTAGTATTACGATATTATATATTTTCTACGTGAACTTTCGATGAACGCACACGCAGCTGTAATATATATATTATAGCTATTCATATTATATATATTATTATATATTATTATATAATATATATTATACTGGCTGAGCCGTACCCATTTCATTCAGCATAAAAAAAAGTTTAAACCTTCCCTGGACTTCCACGAATATTTCAAGACAGCCGAATCGGTTCAGCCGTTCTCTAGTTTTAGTGAGACTAACGAACAGCAATTCATTTTTATATATAAGATTATAGCTACGTCTGTGACGGCCATTAGTGCTTCTCAACTGCATCTGCTTAGCCTTGGCTGCTTAAAAATATATTTTCACGTGTATTTCTGTTGCAGCTATAGGAACACTTATTTAAACATTATTTTTGTACGGAGCCATACGAGCGTGAGTCTGACTCGCACTTCACCGTTTTTTCTAGAATATTCTGATTACCTTGTTCGGTCAAGAACAGGTGAACTTATTGCACTTGAATGATACAATTTTGTACATTGACCTGTCTCAATATGAATCCTGAAATCTCATCGTTTGACGTCATCGTCAAGATATAATACGTACTGGGCCCTAATTCTCAGGCCTCGAACTTAGTTTCGAATATTAGTATATCCCGCTCGCACGCGCTAAATCTCATTTGCATGAGCGGGACAGACCGATAGTAAAAACTAAATTCGAGGCCTAAGAATGAGGGCCCTGATCAGCAATACATCACAGTTGTACAATTACGCCACATACATCATGTTTAGTACTGTTTGATACTAATATATTATGTTGTATGTACTCCTCCGTGGTCTAATGGGCCTAGACTCGAAGGTCGTTGTTTTGATTCCCGCGTTGGAACAACAAAAAATGTTGTTTTCAAGTTTGGTTAGGACCTGCGCCTGATCTCCCGCCAGTCGTGTCGGTTATCCGTCCCACTTGGCTACGTGAGTGAAGGAAGAAAGAGTGCTTCTGTGTATTGCGCACACACTTGGTCACTATAAAATAATTCCTGCGTAGCTGGCCTGGTTTCAATTAAATCGCCTAGGTTTTAGCATAAACTTATTATAAGAACCTAGCGTATGTACCCTAAGTAACCTTACTCGGAGTAAGTTACTCCTGATACAATCGAGAGTCGAATCAGTTTGATCTCAACGGCTTTTGGTATGTATTTTATTTGGTAGATTCCTTTGAAACTAAGCAGAATAAAGAAAATCGTTAGATCGTAACTTTTTGTACTCCTGACCATATCAATCGACTGACAATCAAAATAAACAAACGTCATATAGTAGGAAGTACGCGGTACGATCGAATCTGAATCAAAATCGAATCAGCTTAAAGAGTAAGGTCCCTTTTAACACGTTTGTTGCCCGTGGTCCTACTGCGTAGTTCTACTGGTAGAACCACGGGCAACTCTTGCCAACATTTTATTGCCCGTAGTCCGATCAGTCGAACCGCGGGCTGTCATTTATAAAATGTATTGCCCGTGGTTCGACTGATTGAGTAGGACCACAGGCAACATTTTACCCGTGGTTCGATTACGTCAGTAATATGTTAAACTGGCTTTTGCCCGCGGCTTCGCCCGCGTGGACTAGTATTTCGTAGTAATAAATTATTTACTGTCTAATAGTATCTGCCAAATGTTAACAACTTAAACCACGAGATAAGTTGGCCTCTCACTCGTAGTGAATTCTTAGTTAAAAGAGATCTTATAAAAATGATACGAAAAATTATGATGATCCCAGAGGAACCGTTTTGTTTTTCTAGGAAAAATATTATGTTAGTTATTTCATGTTTCATGGCGCTGACTTGAGGTCACGCCTCAGTTGTCTTAAAAACCTAAATGTAGTTAACGGTATCACCATTTTGGCTGATCAATCTGGGAGCGAAAATCGGCTACTTCCCATTTGGTAAACTTCCCATTTCGTAAACCTCAAACTGTACCTACTAAAAAGTTGCGTTTGGTAAACATTATACATTTCATACATTTAGTCCCATTTCGAAAACATTTCAATATTTTTTTGTGTTATATCCCATTTGGTAAACTTTCAGATGAAATGGGTACAGTCAAGTAAAAAAAGAAAAACGAAACTAATGATAACATTGTCATTTATTTTGTTAAATATTTTTAATCACAGGTACAATAGTCGGATTATGTGTACGTATGCCATTTACACATATTGATATTTAAAAACAGAAATAAAAAGTGGGGTGTACAAATAACTTTCAAAAAATTTAAGAAAAATCACAGTTCGATTTGACTATTTCGATGACAAGTTTTATTTTTTAATAACATAAGTCAATCTAGATGCGAAATCAACTTATATAAAAAAACAATAATCACAGATTTGGTACTATCTTTTTATGTTAATGTACATTAACATAAAAAAATACATACGAAATCAACTACTTATAAAATATAAAAATAAACAGTCACTGATTTGGTACGTTAACGTAAAAAAATACATACTAAATCAACTATAAAATATAAAAACAATAATAATCACAGATTTGGTACAATAACATAAAAAATACATGCAAAATCAACTTTTAAATATAAAAACAAATAATAATCACAGATTTGGTACATTAACATTAAAAATTACACACAAAATCAACTATAAAATATAATCACAGATTTGGAATATTAACATAAAAAATTTACTACCTACACTACAAAGTTAAAAATCAATAAATAAATTATAAAGTGATACAAGCAATTCTTGATAATTCGTTCAAACAATTTTCCAATGATATTTTTCCACTTTTGTAATCGCCGAGAATATTGTTAATTCGTATATCATTTTGGATAGATTTTTTTCTTCGTTTTGATATACTTTCTCCATTATTATAAAAGCTGTAAAAAATTGTTATGATTAATTAAAGTAATAATGTATAATTTTTATCATATGTGTCGCCTAAAAATACAGGTCATTGAAACAAAAATATGTACCTTTTCAGAAGATTTTCATAATGTTTAATATTGCCTGATATCGTTTCGAAAAATAAAAGAATTGATGGCCTTTTTCCAATTTCACTATTGAAACTCCAATTCCAAGATTCCATGAGGTTTGTAGTGCGGTGTCTTTGTGCGTAGCAGCACCAAATATTCATCATATCTTCATTTTCCAACCACTGATCCACAAAGTAATCATTGAATTCAGTTATAGCTTTTTCTTCAAAACTGTAACAGAATTAATTCGTTGAAGATTATGATACGAAAAACCATATATTACCTAGTTTCTAACGCATAAAAATGGCTGTAGAAAATGGCGGTAGAAGAAATATCCAGAACTAAACGCGTTCATTTCAATACTGCAAAATTAATTTACCTTTGACTCATAACGTATAGCCATCCATCGTTTATGTCTTCTTTTGGTAAATGTGCCAGAGCCATACATAGTTTGACGTGATAGTGAGATTCTTCATGTTGTAATAAGCCAAGAGATTTTGCCTTTCTTAATAGCGCTCTGCCAAAGTGAACAAAACACCCCTTAACAATTATGTTTGGAAATGTCTTTTTAATTGCATTTATTGGAGCTTTTTCGAAATCCAAGGTAATAATATCGGCTGTCCACTCTGGTAAATGAAATTTTAGTTTGTAAAACAGTCTTTCATATGTAGTTTCTTCTTTGTTTGTCAACACTGCATAAAAAAATGGTACAATATTTGTCCCAGTTTCTGTACTTCCTATGTCTCCGTGTACAACGTATAGTTGAAGAAACGGCTTTGCACAACATTTGAACGTTCCGTCCGCAAAGTAGTGACGGACGTTATTTAAATGTGCAATTGCACTCTTTGAACCAAACACAATCATTCTATTTTCACCGTCAATCTCATCAAACAATAAATTGTCTTTAAAACGGTCAGGAATCACGATTTCTGTAGAGTTAGAGTGCTGAGATTTTGTGATTCCTAGTTGTCTATTTCTGTGTCTATACAAACTGCTTTTAACTTTGTCAAAATTTGGTAATTCTTTAATAATTTCATAACCATTATCTTTCAGCTTTTTAGTACATTTCCTGTATGTAGCTGGAATCGGCTTCAGATCTTCACATATAGTTTGTTTACATTTTTCGATGGCTACTTTCACTTCATTTTTTTCAAAATTCGGAATACAAGAACTGCAGTGAGCATTTTCTCTTAATACATGGCTTCGATTTGAATTCAAAGTTACACTTGCTGAACATCCATCTTTTCTATTAACACAGCGCCACCAACTTGAGTCCTTATTATTTTTCTGTTTATAATATTGATGCCCAGCGCGTAATAAAATTTCACCGCCTCGTGTACTATTAATAATTTTTAAATTCACTGCACCACTAGAAGATCCCTCACCCGACATTGCAACGACCTTGCACTATGCATAAAACGAGTGAACTGATAAGTTAAACCCGGTAATAGATATAATTTACGTATACTTACTTATGTCTATCTCATTCACACCTTTTGTTTAAAACGATGGTAAGGACAATAAATCCCTACCTGAGAACCCGCTCGGTGCTTCTTTTGCGGGAAAAGCACGTGGTATTTTTAGTAGCATCGTGGTATTTTTACAGACTTTAATACGTTTTTTTTACTTCTTCTTGATCAGCCATTCTTTTTGATGGTCGAGATACTATCTCAAGACTGAAGCATTTAAAAATATATACATCTCTAATTTAATACTAATTTGACCCTGACTGTACCGTACAAAAATAACAATACTAACAAAGTTTACCAAATGGGATTAAATGTATGAAGTAACGAAATGTTTACCAAACGCAACTTTTTAGTAGGTACAGTTTGAGGTTTACGAAATGGGAAGTTTACCAAATGGGAAGTAGCCCGAAAATCATCCGTCGGATGCCTCATAATTTTAACATTAGGTTAATTGAATACTGATTGTTGAAAGTTGTAAATTAACAAGGACGACATTATCGTCAATCGATAGTCCTTTTTTATTAGAATAAAAAAAAAAGATTAAAAATATAAAAACCAAATAATGTTTTACTTGTAATTATTTAAATATATTAATAACTTTCAACACATACCTAGGTATTTAGACAAAATGGCAAATTTTTATTTGGTATAAAGTATAAACATTTTAAATGTACAAGTAATAAAAAAACTTAAAACATTAACGGTAACTTAAATCTGGGGGCACGGTAGTGCCCCTCCCCCCAAGTTGAGCACGGTCGTACCTTCTCTTCTCGAAACAGTTTTTTTAGTACCTACTTAAGCTTAAAAACTTAAGCATAAACACGGAATAATCAAATTTCATTTAATTTGAACCAGTAGGTACTTTAAAAATTGTAACTTGTCAAAGTTTCTTAGCTTTGTCACTGAGGCACTCGCACAGTCCAGGTTAGCCGGTCGACTCGGTATAGCAAACAAGCAAAAAAATTGTTAAGTTTCATTGAGAAATAAAATAATTTGAAGTTGAACATCTTATAGTGATCATAAATACATAAATATTATTAATGTTAAAATCTTTTATGCACATTGACTGCCCAGTCAATGTGCATAAAAGTCGCTGAAAATAGTTCATCGTTTATTTTAACCAATTATTTGATGGTAAGAATTTTTGTTTTAAAAATGAGAGAAAATTAATTCGTGAAATAAAGTATATTTTTAGATGCTACATTTAAATCAAAAAATGCATATAGCACTATAAGATGTTCAACTTCAAATTATTTTATTTCTATGCTTGAATGTACTATATATTTTAAATTATAATAAAATAAAAGAAATGGGGAAATGTTTATACATTTTTTTATTGACAACCAATTTTATGTACGGAGTTTACTTATAAAGAGAATCGTTACTCTTTCACTCAGTAGAACCACGGGCAATAAAAATTGCACTTTCATTGCCCGTGGTTCTACTGATAGGACAACGGGCAATACATTTTATGAATGACAGCCCGTGGTTCGACTGATCGGACCACGGGCAATAACATGTTGGCAAGAGTTGCCCGTGGTTCTACCAGTAGAACTACGCAGTAGGACCACGGGCAACAATTATTAATATATTTAAATAATTACAAGTAAAACATTATTTGGTTTTTATATTTTTAATCTTTTTTTTTTATTCTAATAAAAAAGGACTTTATCGATTGACGATAATGTCGTCCTTGTTAATTTACAACTTTCAACAATCAGTATTCAATTAACCTAATGTTAAAATTATGAGGCATCCGACGGATGATTTTCGCTCCCAGATTGATCAGCCAAAATGGTGATACCGTTAACTACATTTAGGTTTTTAAGACAACTGAGGCGTGACCTCAAGTCAGCGCCATGAAACATGAAATAACTAACATAATATTTTTCCTAGAAAAACAAAACGGTTCCTCTGGGATCATCATAATTTTTCGTATCATTTTTATAAGATCTCTTTTAACTAAGAATTCACTACGAGTGAGAGGCCAACTTATCTCGTGGTTTAAGTTGTTAACATTTGGCAGATACTATTAGACAGTAAATAATTTATTACTACGAAATACTAGTCCACGCGGGCGAAGCCGCGGGCAAAAGCCAGTTTAACATATTACTGACGTAATCGAACCACGGGTAAAATGTTGCCTGTGGTCCTACTCAATCAGTCGAACCACGGGCAATACATTTTATAAATGACAGCCCGCGGTTCGACTGATCGGACTACGGGCAATAAAATGTTGGCAAGAGTTGCCCGTGGTTCTACCAGTAGAACTACGCAGTAGGACCACGGGCAACAAACGCTTTCAACACATACCTAGGTATTTAGACAAAATGGCAAATTTTTATTTGGTTTAAAGTATAAACATTTTAAATGTACAAGTAATAAAAAAACTTAAAACATTAACGGTAACTTAAATCTGGGGGCACGGTAGTGCCCCTCCCCCCAAGTTGAGCACGGTCGTACCTTCTCTTCTCGAAACAGTTTTTTTAGTACCTACTTAAGCTTAAAAACTTAAGCATAAACACGGAATAATCAAATTTCATTTAATTTGAACCAGTAGGTACTTTAAAAATTGTAACTTGTCAAAGTTTCTTAGCTTTGTCACTGAGGCACTCGCACAGTCCAGGTTAGCCGGTCGACTCGGTATAGCAAACAAGCAAAAAAATTGTTAAGTTTCATTGAGAAATAAAATAATTTGAAGTTGAACATCTTATAGTGATCATAAATACATAAATATTATTAATGTTAAAATATTTTATGCACATTGACTGCCCAGTCAATGTGCATAAAAGTCGCTGAAAATAGTTCATCGTTTATTTTAACCAATTATTTGATGGTAAGAATTTTAGTTTTAAAAATGAGAGAAAATTAATTCGTGAAATAAAGTATATTTTTAGATGCTACATTTAAATCAAAAAATGCATATAGCACTATAAGATGTTCAACTTCAAATTATTTTATTTCTATGCTTGAATGTACTATATATTTTAAATTATAATAAAATAAAAGAAATGGGGAAATGTTTATACATTTTTTTATTGACAACCAATTTTATGTACGGAGTTTACTTATAAAGAGAATCGTTACTCTTTCACTCAGTAGAACCACGGGCAATAAAAATTGCACTTTCATTGCCCGTGGTTCTACTGATAGGACAACGGGCAATACATTTTATGAATGACAGCCCGTGGTTCGACTGATCGGACCACGGGCAATAACATGTTGGCAAGAGTTGCCCGTGGTTCTACCAGTAGAACTACGCAGTAGGACCACGGGCAACAAACGTTTTAACAAAATTGAATCAGTGTCTACACTGCGATGGTACATACATGCATACATAGACTGCCTAAATGTGTGCCGTTCCTTTTAATTTTACCTATATCATGATCATCAGCCTATAGCCGTTTACTGTTGAATACCCTCGATTTGGGCCAACCGCCTAGATTATGTCGTGGTTGGGTAAAAATACCAGAGTTTTTGAGAATAATTTTATTGCTGTATAGTGTATACTCCTACCGTCTAATGTCGTCGCTTCAAATCATCAATAATGTAATCGGTCACCAAGTGCTTCACATTGGGAGAGAACATGAAGTCAGAATGTAAGAACCTGTCTGCGAGTTTTCTGGGCCTCGCGTTGGGCATGACTGATGCCATAGCCAACACGTCTTGCTCAGCCTGCAGGATATCGTTGACCGTGTAGTGGAGGGTCACGTCAGCTGTGATCAGACTCAGGTCATAAGCAGGGGGAGTAATCCGGTTGTATTCGATCAGGTTTCTCAGGGCCCCGTAGTCCCATCTTCGGAAGCTCTTGTTTTTCACGTTCTGCCCGAAGTGAGCTATTTGTTTGACCGCCGCGCTGCCGTGGATTTGGCGGTTTGGATCGATGATTGCTCCCTGAAATGTTACCATAATATATTAGGTCCTGTACACTGTCCTTATTGCAACGCAACCGACATTTTTGGCGAAAATGAGTTAATAGTATATTCGGAATCACCGCAACGATATCTACCAGGAACAATCACTCAATTTTTAATAGCTGTTATTATACTTTTCGTTTTTTTGTTAATCATAAACAAAATATGTGGATCCATTCCAAACTAGTAACTAGTCATAACTATCTTAAAATATCATAAATTAACTAAATATGTAAATGCGTCTATAGAAAAAAAAAAATATCGCTCATGCAAACTCCGCATTGAAAGGCACTAAAAAATCTCCTAGCTTCTAACCTGCGTTGTTTATGATAAAGACGGCAGTATAGTATAGTTACTAGTCAGCCGTGTGTGCTTTTAAGAGGAAACACCACGGGCTAGAGAAATACAATATAGGTATTTATAAAATCTATTGCTGTCTCGCAGTGCCCTAGCTAACCAGCACTAGCGCGATAGATACAACTGCTGCTTGAACTGAAATTACCAGTTAAAAGTACAAGAAATCGACGTTTATAAGATCCCTGTTTCCTCCTTCAAAACTTAACCGATTTATGTACTTTTTTCATTATAAACTAAAAAAAGCCTTGAGCTATGTCCCTATGTTTTGATTTTATTATAAATTGTACTAAAATTTGTTTTCGGGATGTTTGAACACAGTTGAAAATGTGGACATATTTTTTAAGTTTTTAAACGTCCATATCTTTTTTTTCTGATTGATTTATAAAAAAAAATGGAAAATATAGGATCGTAATAACAGTGTAAATATACTGAAAATAAAATTGTTACTCTACTAGTGGCATTACAGAGAGGAAATGGGTCGCGTAGATCCCTGTTTCTGTATGGAAACAGCCGTTGTGTTTCCTCTTAAGTTACATTTTAAATTTACAGAATGTTTAAATTCTCACCAAGGTTTCCACAGCTGAGTACATCTCACATGCTTCCGAGTCGTCACCAGCACAACTGACTTGGCTATTGATCCAAGGCCAGTTTCTTGGTCGCAACACCTCGACGTAGCCAAGTGCTGAAGTTGCCATCTGAAAAGTATTACGTATTTCTGATGATGTGTTTCGTCAAAAAGCAGCCTGGCGCTCTCGCCTCTGCAAGGCAGGCATACGCTAGACTTTTCTGAATAAGCATCAATTTATTAATTACTAGACGTTTCCCGCTACTTCGTAGAAAGTTAAATCCCGCGGGTACCGTACATATTGGTATGGTAAAAGGTAGTCTATGTATCCAGCATGTAAACTACTATCGTACCAAATCCGTTCAGTAGTTTTTACGTGAAAGAGTAAGAAACATCCAACATTACAAACGCGCTTATAATATTCGCGACTTATAATAACGCGTTTATAATATTTGTAAGAAGTAACGTAAGATATTTTGACCGTATAGTATAGAATTGTGCAGACTATGTTTAGTTCTTCAATAGTTGTAGGTACCTACATGAAAAATTATAAATTTATTTTTCTTATGAAATATTTGGATTTTAGTAGACTTAATTTGCGCTGTTTCCAAGAATTTAGAGTGAAGAACAACTAATTGCATCACGACTATGCTCATTATCTAGGCAATATTAGTATATTGACTTTTTAGTATATTGGTTTTTCTTTATAGAAATAAGCCAGTGAATGTAGCAAAACAGTTCGCTCGCCAGCGCTTCGGAGAAACGCCTTACGTCCCCATTCAAATGTTAAATCAAGTTGAAAACTAGTTACTGTGACGTCATAAAATCAATTAACGTCTAGGTTAATTTGAATTTCAATACTGAGTTTGCATACAGGTTAGTCTATCGAATAATTTAGGTAACTACTACTTGTTTCTTTTAAACACAGCGTGCTAATATTATGTCCCATTTTTCACTGCTATTAAGAGGAAACACCACAGTTGAGAGAAATACAAAATAGGTATTTATAAAATCTATTGCTGTCTCGCAGTGCCTTAGGTAGCCAGCACTAGCGCGATAGAGACAACTGCAACTTGGACTATAATTACCTATTAAAAGTACCAGAAATCGACGTTTAGGGGATTCCTGTTTCCTCCTCCAAAACTTAACCGATTTAGATATTTTTTTCTTTATTAGCTAAAAAAAGAAATTTACTAGGTTCCTATTTTTTGATTTTGTTGCATAATGTAGTCAAATCTGTCTCCTGGGTGTTTAAACATAGCGGAGACTCTGGCGATTTTTTTTAGGTTTTTGAACGTCCATATCTCTTTAAATAATTAGTTTATTAAAAAAAGGGAAAAATAGGGACGTACAAATATTATACATAGACGTGATTCATGGAAAAAATAGTTACTCTAGAGTTATTATCCAGGGAGGAAACAGGAATCCCGTAGACCTCTATTTTTGTATGGAAAAATATTCGTGGTGTTTCCTCTTAAATAACCCACATTTTACTAATAATACTCGTATGTTGGTTTTGACGTAATTTCAAATTATGAGATCGAATACTGTTTGTTTTACTTATAACGTAATACATTAGGTTTCATAATACGTAGGTAAGTTACACTATGATCGAATCTATTATACGAAAGGCGCGCAGAAATATGTGGAATTATCTATTATATTAAGAGATTATAATCAATTATTATAATAGATAATTGAACATATTTCTGCGCGCCTTTCTATGTGTGAGTAACGTATAATTCCCATATACACATACCTTTTACTTGCATGTGTGTTCCGAACATTCGTCATCATCGTATGATGATAACGAAATTACAGACGTTTAGATATAGCCTATAATTATGTAAAAAAACACAATCACTTACATGAATAAGATTGGTTCTTCGGGCGATTCTACCCAGGATTCTACTTGGGAAGTGTTCCATGTATCCCACGCCGGCAAGCAGGTGAACCGATTTGAACTTAGCGTTGTATTCAGGCCTCGAGGATGCCAGGGTGAAGAACGCGGTTCCTCCTTGCGAATGGCCGATATAATGCAACTGTTCCTCTCCAGTGAACTGCAGGACATAGTCGACCATAGCAGCCACATCGTAAACTCCAATTTCGTGGAAACTGTAGTTGAAGAACTGTCTTCTGTCGGCTGAGCTGTCTGGGTCTAGCTGGACGTGGTTGCGGGACCTGAGGACACCGCGAGCGTTGCCCAGCCACACGTCGAAACCGGCATCCACGAGGTTGTATGCTGAAGGGATAGACAAAATTCTTCAAGTACGCTGAAGTGATAGACATAATTCTTTAAGTACGCTGTAGGGATAGACAAAATTCATTAAGTACGCTGTAGGGATAGACAACATTTTTTAATCGGATTAACTCTTGTGGTCCAGAGTCTACTCTCTCTGCTCTCGACTAGTTTCGTGAGTTCGATTCCCACTAACAACTAAAAAAGGTGTTTTACAGTTTGATTAGGAAAATGCAGGAAGATCACCTGATTGTCTGACAAGAAAGATGATGCATGCGTTGAATGGACATGTTAATCGATTCTGTGCTTGTTGTCTTGCCAATCGTGTCGGAGAAAAGGAACGGAATCTCCTGGTCTATTGCGTGCACTTGGGCACTATAAAAGTTACTCCTGTGTACTTACAACGAAATCAGCCACTACACTATATCAGAGTGGATTGCGGGAGAAGATTTATTCAACCTCAGAAATTTTAATTAAGTCTTGTAAACCAGAGTAACGCGACGTTAACTCACCATAAAAATGTTTTGATCGCTTTTGTTGCGTCTTTAAAAAAATAGTTTAACCATTCAATATCTTCCTTACCCACACTATCTTTGGGTCCCAACAATATGTAGGACGTAGCTGAAGCCATAAGACCGTGCATCAGGAACACGACTGGTCTTTTAACATTAGTTTTTCCATCTCTTCCATAAGGTATCCTGTTTATTTCTAGAATGTAACCGTCTTCGGTGGTTACACTGTGTGATTCTACTTGGTAACCATCGTTCGCTGCCATAATTTCCTGTAAAATATTAATATTGATCATGATTATTTGGGACTACTGAATTACTGATGTAATGAACTCGATCCTATTAAATCTATTTTGATTTCTTGGGATTAAAATAGCAGCTATGTAAGTCGACTACTGCTAAAACATAAACGAGATTTCTTCATGATGAGCCACATTAATGCAAAGCATAATATTTTGAGTGGTAATAATCCACGACTTTTAATTAAATGCTCTGATTCCAGTCAATCATTTGAAGTATTTGAGTTATTGTTCGTTTCAAACTCGCGCCAGATAAATCTGGAATAGTGTTAGATCTATCTCTAAGGTAAATCTGGGTTATTAATTTGTCCCAGACTGGCGTAACTAGGCTTTCGGGGGGTGTCATGTGACAGATCCTGAACTCTCCCCTTCATAGCTTATGGCCATCTGCAGAAGGTTTAGAGAGTAAACAGACATGGACCGGGAGCACACACACACCTCTATGACTATCTCGGGGCCTTTCTATATCGTTAAATTAGTGGCCTAGTTTTTTAGCAATAAAATAGGTATACTTACAACCACATTGCGGGTATGAACATGGTGAAAGCTTTGAGCACAAACCAACACTGTCAACAATAAAGGCAACATCGTTGATACAATAACTCAATTTTGAGTATCTCTCAATTCATGTAATGCTTCTTTTATATACTTACCCTAATACTATTTTATCTGAAGATATTGATCTTTATTGACGTTATCTTATTTAATGTTCGTGGTTGTTTTTTTTATTGTTTCAATTATATTTGTTATTGGATTTAAAGAGGTGTTATCTATTACGGACCTCAGGTATCTATATAATAATCTGTGATTTTCTTGAGTTAACAGTGACGTTTTTTCCTTGTGTAATTGTTATCACTATTAATCAAAATATTTCGTTTGTTTCAGGTAAATTTAGGGTTCAAGAGGCGATTTTCGGGTTCAGTAGGTTGTATGGTCTACTATTGTCTACTACTATTGTTAAAAAAGATATTCCTTTGTAAGGTATTGTATACCAGTGTATAAGTTATTAGTATATATAGTTAAGGGGAGCTATTATCTTTTCTAAGGCCCCTAAAGAAACTTTTACTTGAGAACCTATTAGGATATATAAAAATATTTAGCTTTTTAAAATATACTTTCTTTTTAAAACGTAAAAATAAAGATTATAAAAATAAATGTTTACTTAAATGTTTTCGTATAATCTATATTATGAATATTAATAAAGTTGTGCACTTTTAAAAGTGAAACGAAACGTTGTTTTATCTGTCAAATAGGTTCATATTATGTAGAGGTTGCGATAGAGATTGTTTCATGTATATAGGGGCCTAAGAGACCATAACATCTACATAAAGAATTATTATTGGCGATGTCGACCACAGAGCGACCTCAAGTTTTTAGACGTACGGTCGACGACACATTCGATTTACCACTTTTCGACCTTATCACGTGGCGTGTACGTGCACGCACCGCGACCGTACATGGAACTAAATGCTGAATCGATTAAAAAAGCATTTCTAACGGGCTCCATTTCAGACTCCATTTCCATTGCTGAACGCTATCGCTTTGAGAACGCGAAAATTGACACAATATTGTCCTTTCAGAAGCGGAGCGGCGAAAATATGCTGCGCTCGCAAATAAAACATTCCAGCGTGAATACTGCCGAGTGGTCGTTACTCGTTAGGTGCAGACGTTCAGTCGGAGCCCGCAATGTATATTACCTCAGATTGTTTATTGTTCAGCTAAGCTCTATTGAAACGTCCATATTTTTCACGAGAAATAAACGGGTATTCTGGTCGACCTACATTTCCTTAATTATGATCTGTATTATCTGATCTTATGTATGACACTAACGATTACTGAAACCATAGTTCATTTGAGTAGCACTCAAGTCGCATGCTATCCTTGTCCAGCAGTGACAGCAACAGCCTGTAGCAGGGCGGCACATTTTGGGGCGGCAAATTTGGGGACTGATTTTTTTTTTCAACTCATAGAAATAAAATAAAATTTGCATGATTTTTTTCTAATGTCTTACAGAGTCATCAGTCAACAGTCATTTTACCAATGAGTTTTCTCTCACTTGTCATTGCACATTCCGAGAGTAGCAAACTTCCATATTCTAGAGTAAAACAGCTAATTCGCCGCCGCTCCCCCGCCAGCAGTCGCCTTTTGCGCCCATTGCCCACAAAAAAATAATGTAGGATATGAAAATTGTAAAGGCAAGGGCGGCAAAAACTGTACAGCCTATGCCTTGAAAATGTGTAAATCCGCCACCGGCCTGTAGATAGAAGGGCTCCTAACTTTAATAATTCTTTTAGTATTATTGGCCATATTATTATAGGGATGTGAAAATAATCGTTTTTTTATTTTAATCGATTTGTAACACGGCCGCACCGCAACTCTTTATTACCTACCTGAATTCTTTGAGTCTGTCGTACTTTTTAAACCGACTTCCAAAAAAGGAGAATGTTTCTCAATTAGACCGTATATGTATATTATGTTTTCTTATAATTCTTATAATATATTTACCGTTCTGTGTTGGATGTTGAGATAAATATTTTGTGCAACTTTTGTATCAACTTTGTTTCAATTTTAATGAATAACGTAATGGAAAATAACTTCAAAACATTTTTCTTCTAACAATAAATAAAGTTCTTATGAAAAAAGCTAACGATACATAAAATTCTTAACCGACTTCAAAAAAGGAGGAGGTTTTCAATTCGTCTGTATTTTCAGAAACCGATTTTTATGGAAATGAGAAACATCGATTTTTAGTCAAGGTCACATCTCTAGCGAACAATTTTGTATGTTTGTTGCTTCTTCACGCACAAACTTCTGGACCAATTTGGATGAAATGTGATATTGGATTAACACATAGGCTGGTTTTCATCCCGGGAAGAACAGTATTTCTGTGGGTTACTGTTTTTTAATAACAACGAATCAAGCGGCATCTTATTATTATAAGTTTTATCATTAATTCCTGCTGCAGGTCATCAACACTTTATCATTTTACATAACTATAATTTACTAACAACATGCTGATGTTATTTAAACACAATATTTAAAATGATTAGTTTTTATGATATTCAAGAAATCAACCAGTAATTTGTTTCGTTTGATTAGTACTCGCATAATCAATCAATGATATAAAACGTTTTCATTATTGGTATCACCTGATTGCCGAAGTTTAATACCTAGATATGTCTTTTTTTTGTCTTTAGGTTTTGTTTCAAATAAATAATCTTCATTATATTCACCAGAGATTTATCGTTTTATAAATTGATATTTTGTTATTAATATCTTTAAACAATATGCAATGTGCATCCTTTTTTAACGTTGTAACCTTTTTGATGTGGTCTGAAAGAAGATGTAGTGACAAAAATTGAGAAAGGTATGCTGAGATGGTTTGGTCATATCGAGAGAATGAATGACGAACGATTGACGAAAAAAGTGTATAAGGCGAGTGTGAATGGAAGTGTGGGAAGGGGTAGACCTAGGCGGACGTTTCAAGACCAAATTAGAGACGTCTTGAAATAAGGCCAGGTCAAGAGTACCCTAAACCGAAGAGCGTGTATGAAGAGAATAATGAAAGTGGACGAAGCGAAACAAGTGTGTAAGGATCGTAGCAAGTGGAAGGAAGTGGTCTCTGCCTACCCCTACGGGAAAGAGGCGATTGTATGTATGTATGTATGTCTAACCTTTTTACTCTTTATACAGTAGTGACGCGAGTGTGAAAATTATTTCATTATTTTAAGTGAGGCAAGACAAACGTTTTAGTTTTTGAAAATTTTGTCTATTCTTTTAAGGATTTTTTTATGACGTCAACACGCTCCGGATACCCCTTTTCGTCAGCCGTCAAGGTCATTGGATTTATACAAAACCTGTAGTGTTATACAAAACCTGAGTTCTTTATAAAAGAAGTTTAGACGCAGCGCTGAGATGGCGCTAGGCGATGTTAAATCAATATATTATCCTATATGATACTCAAAGAAAAAACGGTAAAAGCTAATAATAAAAATAAAAATATTGTTTTCATGTTTGGTTAGGACAATACAGGCTGATCACTTAATTGTCTGAGAAGAAAGATTATTTACGAGTCCGATGGGCATGTAAAAATTCAGCGACTGTTAGACAACAAACTGTTAGATAGCAAGTCGTGTCAGGTAACCGTCTCATTGAGCTACTAGAGCAAAGGAAGAGAGAGTGCTTTTGTGTATTGCACACACACCTGGGTACTATAAAATAACTCCAGCATAGCAGCCTGGTTTGAATGAAACCGCCCACCGATACCGGAATCGTGGTGGGGAAACATAATATAATTATTATTGTTCTAATCTTGACTTTTTATTTTACTTGCGATTGTAGAAGGGTCATGAAATTTTCGGATTTTACAAAAAGACATACGCAGTTTTTCAATTGTATTCGCAGTTCAGTCAATAGTGGGCTTTGATCTCCTCGATGATGTGATCGGTGACCAGTTCCTTGCAGTCTGGGGCGGTGGTGAACTCCGTATGGAGGAAGTCATCTCTTGCTACCTTCCGGACGCTGGTGTTGGGCATATCCCTGGCCATGTCCAACACGTCTTGTTCTCCAAGGAGCGCGTCGTTGATGGTGTAATGCATGGTCACGTTGGCAGTGATGAGTCCAATGTTGTACTCCGGGGGGGAGGCGCGGCCGTAGTGCATGAAGTTTAGAAGACCATAGTTCCATCTTCTGAATTTCCTGTCTCTGATGTTCTGGCCGTAGTGCGCGAACTGCTTCAGGGATGCCCCAGCGAACACCTCCATGTCGCCGTACAGTTCCGTCTGAAATAACAAAAAAAATTATGAAATAATTGTTTGTCCATAAAGTCGGTTTACATACGATAGTTTAACGGGACATGGTGATTCATAACAGAATATTGAGACCGCTTCAGCCGATAGTGCCTATCGCTCACTCTCGATCCGATTGTAACGTTACATTGAGCGAAGCATTACACTTCATGTACCGGAGACGAAGGGGCAGTTGTTATGTTTGAGGTGACGAAAGGGCCAAAGTTTCAGGGATTAGACATGGACGCCGAGCAAAATTTGCCTACGGTGGCGCGTAGACAGATCATGGTCGGAGCGGCAGCTGGTGTGGAAATGATCATCGTCTGCAGTCGCTACGGCGTAAAATCCATCGAAATCACCCCGGCTCCACACTACTCGCGAAGTTGAACGAAGTTAGACGAATAGGATAATGTAGAGATGCACTTCGGCTTACCTCGTCAAACTTTACTAGTACTTCGCCGTACTTCGTCGAGGAACTTCGCGAGTAGTGTGGAGC
Organism: Celastrina argiolus; assembly: GCA_905187575.2. Lineage (NCBI taxonomy): Eukaryota > Metazoa > Arthropoda > Insecta > Lepidoptera > Lycaenidae > Celastrina > Celastrina argiolus. The sequence goes on from LR994585.1 coordinate 17,989,700, forward strand.
CGGGGTTAGTGTAGCAACGACACGAGATCTTCGGTGCGTATGTAAGCGTACCAAGTAGTCCGGTTTACGTAATAGAAATAATACGCGGTTTGGCGAGCTGGGATTAGGAATTGTCCGCATTTGCATAGAACAAAACGCCACTAGAACCTTTCGGCGCGCCGAGTTGGGTCCTCTCAATATCAATTGAAAGCTACATAGTAAAACACAAACTAGGTACTTGCACTTTTTTCCACTATAGTAGTTTGTATTTTACTATATAACATGAATTTCCACCAAGAACCTCTGTTATATAGTAAAACATTCAATAACATATGGAAACCGTATCAGTAGTTTAGGGATATATTTGTATCATTGCCGTTCCTTTTGGGTTCGCAGTCGGGTAATAAATTGATAAATGATCGTTGTACGAGATGGATAATACGGAGCCTATAAATATGAAAGAGCAATTATTTCAATTAAAACTAGCTATAATAATTTATTCTAGGATTCTGACACAATCTTCTGATATGCGTCGATAAGGTAATTTACAAGTTTGTCACTTTCATATAGAAGTTTCAAAATCTACCTATGTATTTCACTCGCCCCTAGCCAGAGTGGCCGGGAGCGGGGGAACCACGACCAGAGACAAGTGTCGTGGGTCGAAGGACCCGGTATTGAGGATACCGAGCCGTATTATTATAGAAGTTTCAATATATTTATTTACTTTTGAAGTGATAACTTGTTGTGGATAGGGTAAGCCGCTTTGTAACGTAATGCGTTACGACGCCAGGCTATCTGGCTTCTCATTCTCACACAAACCGCTCATGGTAAGCAAGCTTCTCATCTCTCACTATAGCCACGGCGCTAGTCGTATTATGTTGTCTCTGTCGGTCGTCCCAGGACGCACACTTTTTTCTATTATGATCTCTTGCTATTGCATTTAACAAATCTTGTAGATAAGTTACCTGACCCGTTTAAATTGGGTCATTGAATGAATATTCAATTTCTTTACGTTTGTACTCATTACGAAGAAAATCAAAAAGATGGGCAAAATATAAAATGATAATAACGCAACGTATAAAAGGATACGTTTTAAAACTTTTATATTTTAAGCAATGAAATAAAATTATCCATCTCTTTCTCATATATTTTATAATTACATCACGCTCGCATTTGCAAGATTTTTCAAAATTCCACAGATAAGGTTAATTCACCAAAGACTTCGATTAGTTGACATACGATACGATTTGAATAAGCGAGCGAGCGTAAGGTAATTATAAAATATCTGTCCGTTCCTTTCTGTCTGATAATATTCCACCAATCAGCGTTGAACATGGATTGTTGATTTGAATGCCATTTTAGTTGATCATTCATTTGAATAGCGTACGGGAAACCGGGGGTTATTGTTATAAGTTGACCTTGAATTGTTAAGTTATTGAAGAACACTTACCACCAGGCCATGAACCATGTTGACCTCACATTGCGTTTCGGAGTCTGCGGCGCAATCTCCGATCTCGTTCCACTCCGGTCCGAACACTTCGATAAGTCCATTAGACGTGGATATCGCCTGAAAATATCACAAATATTTATCGTTATTGTTTGAGTCGTATAGAATCAAAGGCAATCTAATTTTTTGGCAGTTTTGTGCTATTAATAGAGTAAAAAAGAAAAACTTGAAATCTATGGTTTAAACTCTTGCTTTGGAATGCGATTTATTTCAAGTTATTTAAGAAGAAGGTGGAGGGGTGTCTCGTCTTTCTCATTGCCGAATCTGCAAGTTATCAAATCGCCTATACCCATCCTGTGAAGGTTTTGTTGAGCTTGCAGTGCCCGGTTAGGGTTCTGGTGAGGATTATTAGTCGGACCCTACGTTGGAAAGCGTAGAATAAAATAGTAGGATGATACTTACATAAATTAAATCGGTACTTAAAGCAGCCACTCTAAGAGCCGCGGTGGGGAAGTGGTTCTGGTAACCGACACCAGCCAGCAGATGGACCGACTCAAACTTGTCGTTGTAAACTGGCTTCATGGAGTTGAGGATGAGGAACACGGTGCCTCCCTGCGAGTGGCCCACGTAGTGGAGTTTCTCCTTGCCGGTGTATGCCAGCACATAGTCTATCATCGTCGGCAGATCGTCCAGGGCGATCTGCTCGAAGGTGAAGTCGAAGAATTTCATGCGATCAGCGTCAGCGTCCATGGAGACGTGGTTGCGGGAGTTGAGGACGCCGCGAGCATTGCCCATCCACACGTCGAAACCGGCGTCAGCCAGGTTGTAGGCTGGAAGAAAGTGACGTTAGATATGAGATCAGGATGTTGTAAGCTGGAAGATATGGCCATGCGTCAGATATTGCTTGAAATAATAATAGCCTCCCACACTGATTCCGATGACGGTGGGCGGTTACATTAAAACCAGACCAGCTACCTACGAGTTAAAGTAATAGTGCCCAAATGTGTGTGCAATACATAGAAGCCCAGTATCACTGTCGTAGCTCACTGGGACGGACCGATTTTTTACCCATCCGACGCATGGATCATCCCTTCTTGTCAGACAATCAGGTGATCAGCATTGCCCTAACCAAACTTAAAAACCATATTTTTGTTGTTCCAACGCGGGAAACGAAAATATGCAATTTCCATTTTATCCTTATTAGGTATTTATTATTATAAGCGTTATGTTTTTGTGCTTCTTCAAGACTAGGTTAGTATTGTCCGAGCCTAGCGGCTGATCGTATACATACATTACGTCTTAGATGACTAATTTATCTACTGTGTTAAAAATACTAGAGGCTATTTTAATAACTTGGAGCCTAAATCACTAGAGGTAAATAATGAAATATGTACATTGTAATTCAAAGTAGGTTGAGTACCTATGTAAATATTGCCATCAGGGAGACGAAATAAACACTCGAGGCGAGTCTGGCCGCAAATTTTCCTCAAAAATCTTAAACAAGCTGAAGTTACCCAAGTTGAGACGAGTCAGCTCGAAGGACCACTCGAACGAAACGCGCGACTTAATTGGGTCAATGTCATACTTCAATTATACCGAAGCTCAGGTCTAATGTGCCAGAATGTGGTGGGTGTGCATTCGTCCGAGTTTACAGCCTACATTTGTCGGTCAGATTTGTCCTTATATTATTTAACCAATTAAATTTTCTTTTCTTTCTTTCTTTCTTATATTATTTCTTACCGACTTTTTGTATGAAGTGTATTGCTATCAGTATGTTCTATTTTTCACCAACACTATGTCGGTCTCCGATTATCGCCCTTCAAGTGAAACAATTAGGCCCATATAAATAAAACAAACTCAAACCCAACCTCACTTGAGAACCTATTTGACAAATAAAAAAAACGTTTCGTTTCACTTTTAAAAATGAAGAACTTTACTTATGTTACATATTTTATTATTTTTCTTTTTTAAAACGTAATAATAAAGATAATAAAAAAATAGATTATATCTACTTATTTTAATGTTTTACTATAATCTATAAAATGAATATTACGGTATAAAAAGAAAAGAAATTAAAGTACTGACATTAAGAGCGTGCATTCAATTTACGACAAAGTTTCAGTTTTTCGGTATTTTTGACTGCCCCTCACACGCATAAAATAACTAAATTACATAAAACAATTAGAAATATATTAAGATAAAGTCTTTATTTTTGGAATAATAAGATAAAATTAAAGTTTTAAGTAGTACATTTGAGTAAATCTAAAGATTTCGGAACGCCGAATCGCAAAAATGCCGATTTTAGCTCACTTTGATAAAGAAAATAACAATTAAATCGTGTTAATATAGTTTAATTTATATTTTCATAAAATAGATTATATTATAGTCCTGAAATGAAAAGTTGATAAAAAAATTAAAATATATTTATTGTTAAATGCATAAAAAATCTTTTAGAAATATCATAATTTACGTTTTTCAGTGCTGTATTTCTACTGGAAAAACTAAATTTCTTCGATGATATTATTTTTATAATGAATAATCATACTGTTGGTAAGTTGATACTATTTTTTATTTAATTAAAGTCCGATGTTTATTCCATTATACAATTTTTTTTAAATTACCTGTTTTCAACTAAGTGCACTGGGAATTCCCGACGGGTGGACGTATCGCTCTGCGCTAAGCCGTCAACGAATAAAGGTTCACCGACCTGGTCAGCGTATAGGAGATGTAGTAGGATTGAGCGGAATTGACGCTTGGACGAGCATTAATATTTTTAGATTATTTATGAGAAATGGGGAAAATTTACTGAGATTATATAGGTATTATGTCGATTACAAATTTCATAATATATAGAAAAAAGAACATTGAGAGGTTACCACAAAAAAGGTATGTAATGTGTTCAGAGTTTATTTATAAAATATAAAATTTGTATAATAATCATCATCAGCCCCTGTGTGTCTGTCTGTAATATCACAGCCCCTAAATTAATCAAAAGATTTTGATGTCAATTTCTTTTGTTGAAAGCTGATGTGGTTTATATATTTAAAAATTATACTAATCATCATCAGCCCCTGTGTGTCTGTTTGTTATATCGCAGTTCCTAAATGATCGACAAATTTTGATGCGGTTTTCTTTAGTTAAAAGGTGGTGTGGCTTATATATTAAAAAATTATACTAATCATCATCAGCCCCTGTGTGTCTGTCTGTAATATCACAGCCCCTAAATTAATCAAAAGATTTTGATGTCAATTTCTTTTGTTGAAAGCTGATGTGGTTTATATATTTAAAAATTATACTAATCATCATCAGCCCCTGTGTGTCTGTGTGCCTGTGTGTCTGCTTTAATGTAACTGTCATCAATATAATATACAAAAGCACTGCCGTGCCCCCAGATACTCGGTTATCCGAGTATCTGGGGGCACGGCAGTGCTTTTGTCAACTTGAGCACGGCCGTACCATTAATTTCTCGAAGCAGTTTAGGCCACTTTCAACTCCCTATAACTTTGTTGTGGATTAAAAGAAGCCTGCATTTTTAGTTACTAGGAAAGCATTGTATAAACTCAGTATATTTCAAATGTTATTCAATTTGAAACAGAAGTTAAATAATTATAACTTGTCAAACTTCTTAGTTTTGTCACTGACTCAATCACTCACTGACCGATCATCAAAAGTATTAGGCACTTCTAGCAGACATAGAAGCTTAAAAGGAGAAAGCCCATTTCAGGCCCAGAGCGGACAGCCGTCTTAAGAAGACTTAATTTCTCCAGAAATGTACCATAAAGAGACATGATTTTTGATAACATTCAAATAACCGCCACTATAATCAGTAATGTTCCAATAAAAAAAGGAATTTTATTGAATTATTTGGAACCTAAGTAGAACGTTGAGGTGAAATGTTACCCGATGATAAAACTCTAATCAATCAATCCGAATATCGATTTATAAACAAATAAAATAAACTCATATAAAATACAAATAACGGGTCACTGTTGGTAATTCGGTAAAGAATTAATCAAAAGAAAACATTTATCTTAAAACCAATGTTTACGTTTGTTACTATAAACGAAAAAGATTAATAAAAAGTCATATTATATCGATTATTTTTTACGTAATCGATTTATCGATTTCATTTTTTTGCGACAAGCGGCAACACTGATGACTGAAATGTCATTTTTCAAACGAATGATCTCGACCGTTCGCTTGTTGCTCAAAGATGCGTTTTGTTTTGTTTTCGACTTTTTCACCGCAATCTGGCTTTCTCGCCTGAACTTGTTTCGGCTTTTCACGTACGACTTTGGTATTGTTTTACTAGTTTTATTCTCTCCTTCTACGATTTCTTAACCCTGGATTAAAGGATTACGCTATTTGATTGTGCATACCAAAATGTCTGAAGAACATTGTATATGTTGTGGTAATAATGTTACCGAGAACCGTATTTTAGAGCCCGAAGAATTAAGTGTCATACAGCAGTGGGTTGCACGGCAGCAGGTAATCATAATATTATAATAAAATGTTTCTATTATTTCTTTCATTATGGTTTAATCGTTAAATCTTTTACGGTTGAAAATATTTATCATTAATGTTAATATGTTTTAGGTGTCAGGCGATAATCTTGTTTGCCACAATTGCTGGGTAGCAATAACTGAAAGTCTTGCACTACAACAAGGGCTATCTTATTATACGAGTATCTTACTATTATAAATTATTGAAAAGTCGGAAAAGGCCTTGAAAATAAAATAGACAAAAAGTAAAAAAATATATATTTCTACAATAATGGCGGCATTTTAAGTTTTTTTCTCAGATATCTAATACTATTAACATTTTAGAACACTCATTTTTAATGCGATTTTTTGATGTCCACATTGGGCCTGAGACACTATAGAGAGTGGGCTTTCTCCTTTGGAATACAAGTAGTGTTTAGTGTATAAATAAAGGAAAAACCTAAAAAAATATTTCTGTAGAATTATCTAGACTAAGTAACTGCATAATTAACTTTGTAATGTCATATAAATGTATAGGATTACAAAGCTATATTTGCCCTTTTGACAAAAACACGCGTTTAGTAAATCTTCTACAAAAAGAACTGAGATCCCATCAAAAACATATCTTGTAAAAATTGCCAAGTCTCGCTACTTAGTTCTTCCACAGTTAAAACTTGTGATGTAAGGGTTAGTCGGTCGGTCAAACAACATCTTATAGTGATCACAATCAATATTATTTTGGAAAGGATTGGCACTTTTTACAAGTTTTTTTTATATGGGTTATCCTTTTCATTTCCAATAACAAAATATAGCATGCGCACTGTCTTTCTTGAAATGGTCAGACTTCAAACAGCTGCTATGCTCTGTCCTGTTCTATTGCATGGGATGGTTGGTTGGGACCTCTCAGTCGTACACAAGTTGCACCAATATTTTATTTTTCAAATTTCGCAGGTAATTCTAAACTACCGTGTTTATAATAAAATAATATTTAATTTTCATTCAATAATCAGATGGTTGCAAAATGCTAGTATACTTTACCTGTTTGTGCCTGGCTACCCAATAGTTGTGACAGGAAACAATTTTTCAGTGACAACATTTATGTCACTGAAAAAAGCATGTCCATCCCGACTACCCACTAAAAATTTGTATTTTAGTACATTTTAGTGGGTAGTCGGAAGTGGGTCAGTAAAATATGTAGGGACAAACATTTCTGGACATCAAATAAGAAAAATAAATAACTTGGTTGTTGAATTTTTTATTCTCATTACTTACTTATCCTAAATTATAAATGTGAAAGTTGGTTTGTTTGTTCGTGTGTTTGTTTGTTACTTCTTCACGTCTCATCTACTGAACCGACCACCATGAAACTCTTTTCACACAAACATCGCGCGAAAGTTGTTCCCGACGGTTCGTCAATAACGCGGACTGAGCCGCGGGCGATTACTAGCATGTCGAGTATTTATAATTTGTATTTTATAACTTAAATACCATTTAATTTTATAGAAGTATTGAAATGGTATGTAATATTAAAATTCATTAGGATCAAAGTATCAATATTACTTGCGCGACGTTCAGCCTAGCGCTAACCCACACATGCGTGTTGTTTTGCGTCTGTGTGAGTCGATATCGGCTTCCGCGGCGATTTCGACTTGATGAAATTTGATTGCGCGCTCTTAATAAAGTTGTTCACTTTGTGAAACGAAACGTTGTTTTATCTGTCAAATAGGTTCTCAAGTAGAAGTTGCGATCTCAATTATTGAGGAGCAAGTTTGGGACTTGTTTATTAATACAGGCCTTAAAGGCACATGTGGTTTTAACGAAAACAGCGGTGTATATAAGTTTCACGTGTCTGTGTGTTTGTGACATCGTAGCTCACAAACGGATAAACCAATTTTGATCCAGTTTTTTGTTTGAAAGCTGACGTGATCGAGTGTTCTTAGCTATTTGTCATCATTAGTTCCCGCTAGCCCGCTGCTCAACCCTTGTTGAGGTTATTTAATTTTTACTAATTTTGTTTTGTTCCGAATAGATTATTTACATAAACCTAGGTTAGGTTTGGGACTGTTTTATTTATACGGGCCTTAGATTACAAAACAATAGAACGTCAAACATCTCCGAGAAGCCACTAAAGCAAAAACAAATTTAACTTCATTCAGAAGTAGAACATTTAAAAAAGGAATAAAGCATAAGCTATGTTTTTGTGGAATAGTTTTACTTCGCCCAGATGTTCGGTGCGGTCTATCTGTCGCAGTCATCTAATTAAATCAGCTATTTCATTAAGTGACTAGCGTTTTTATCGAATGACGACATTTAATTGAAAGACTAAAGGACAACTCGTCAAGTTGTTTATTGTAACGTCCAATGTCTTGACTGAACATTGATTGAACGTCATTTAGTCATGTAGTCATTGACTGAACGTCATTTAGTCCGATTTTTTAACCGACTTCCAAAAAAGGAGGAGCTTTCTTAATTCGATGAATAAGTAGGTTTTTTTATGTTTGTTAGCGAATAATTTTCCAATTTTTTAACCGACTTCCAAAAAAGGAGGAGCTGGAAAAAATATAGGACAGAGGGAGTAGGAGGAGGAGAGGGGGAGAACCCCCCCTACCACTCCCACCTTTAGGAGACTACTAGTTATATATTTATGGTTGAAGTTTTTAGGTTATATCTGTGTTTCCGGGATATTTCCAGGAGTAGAACAGGGGAGAAAGGTGGATAAAACAGACAAGTTCTACGTGGAGTCGGAGTTGATAGATTTGTTTTTGGGACAATGTCGGTCTGTCACGTCTCCGGCGCTGCGGGAAATGCAGCCCCTTCGCCCATGCGTAACGAATGACAGCAACCAACACTCGCCTTAGGCAGCTCCGGCTTTCTGGTCGCCTTCGGCGCCCAGCCTCCGCCGCCACGGCGAGTCCTGGTTTCTGCATTTCGTTGCGGCGGGCGGGGGCTGCTCTCCCTCCGCGCCTCCGCACTTAAATATAAACTCTAGGGGTTGACAGACAAGTACTACGTGGAGTCGGGGTTGATAGATTCGCTTTTAGTAAAATTCAGTCACCTGACTGATTTTATGTCCGCTCTCATATAAGGGCTATGTTACAATCCGCTAACTAATTGGACGTTGAGTGACGATTGTACAATCAATGTTCGGCCTAGTCTTTCAATTAAATGTCGTCATTCGATAAAAACGCTAGTCACTCAAAGAAATTGCTGATTTAATTAGATGACTGCGACATATCTATTGTTATAATAATCTGAGGTAAAACATAACGGTTTATCTGAAATTATTTGATAGGTAGATTAGCATTTTATGGTTTATTTCTGACTATAATTTTATCTAATTGATTTACACAAAAACCTATCTTATAAATTGTGATATAAATAGATATGCTATTTGTTGATATGAGGACAAGTCGAAGAAGAAGCTCGTAACTCTCATAAGCGTCGTAAAATTGTTATTAAAAAATCCAGAAGATTATTCAGTAGGACCTTTTAGCATGGAAAGGCCAAGGATCAATTTGGCCACGACAAGTAGCCGGCCAACAAAGATATTACCTATCGGTAAAGCAAGGTGTAAAGATAATAAGAACTGAAATTTACCAGCATGTCAATAATACTCTAGGTAGTAACCGCCGTTTGTATATCGCGGTTCTTTTCTTTTTACATGATTGACATGTCATTCAAATTGTCTTCTTTATTTGTTCTATTATAGTTTCTCTTTGACCATCTTTTTCTCTTCTTCTCTTATTGAGAGGAGAGAAGATATCATTCTTTAAAGGTTTGCTGTACGACGATAGTCTTAGGTTTATGTAAGTAATCTATTCGGAACAAAACAAAATTAGTAAAAATTAAATAACCTCAACAAGTTTTGAGCAGCGGGCTAGCGGGAAGTGATGATGACGAATAGCTAAGAACACTCGATCACGTCAGCTTTCAAACAAAAAACTGGATCAAAATTGGTTTATCCGTTTGTGAGCTACGATGTCACAAACACACAGACACGTGAAACTTATAACACCGCTGTTTTCGTCAGAGGTTAAAACTACATGTGCCTTTAAGGCCCATATTAATAAACAAGTCTCAAACTTGCTCTCAAGAATTGAGATCGCAACTTCTACTTGAGAACCTATTTGACAGGTAAAACAACGTTTCGTTTATGTTACATACTTTCATGTTTTCCTTTTGAAACTTATATGTACGTATTTATTATTCATACGGGCCTAGAGTTTTGTAGATCTAATTTACATCTGTTTAAACGAGAACTAATTACCGAGTCACTTGTGCGACTCACAATCGTTTATAATGACGGTGAATACACCCTAATGAGTTTCAATCCATCCAATTTTACCTTCATACAAATTAGCCCAATTATAATAACGAATGGCTCTTTATTTACAGACCAATATGTATATTATTATCATATTTTATATGATGTAAATAAAAAAAGAATTTAATAAATATTATGTTTATTTTGAATTTATACTGGATAATTGACCCAACTTTAACAAATGGTGCAGTTGTTAAAGTTGGGCCCCGAATCGGATGTCGATTCGATTCCCGCGTTCAAAAAATAAAATTGTTTCCAAGTTTGGTAAGGATAATGCTGGCTGATCACCTGATTGTGTAATAAGTAAGTTGCCTGGACGTGTGAAAAGTCCTACGGCAGTTCTGTAGCCAGACAAGTTGGTTATCCGTCCCACTGGGTTATGACTTATGAGTAATAAAGGAGAGAGTGGCCTAACCGCTACATTTAGTAGTTTTTCTACCAGATCCTAGTTACCTTTCTGTCAGAAAAAGTACTAATAAATTGGTTGAAACCATGAATTTTTCTATTTTTACACACAAGGTCAAGTTAACATTAAACATACCTGGGCTAATTTCTGGTCCCACCATGAAGTAGGACGCGGCGGAGGCGGTCAGGCCATGCATGAGGAACACCAGGGGCCTGTCAATGTCCCCTTGGTTGTGGCGCCCATGGGGGATCCTGTTGATCTCCAGGATGTAGCCATCGCTGTTGGTGACGTGATGGGTCTCCGCCGGGAAGCCGTCCTCGTTAATCTTCTTTTCCTGTATGAAGAGATTTAGGGCGTGTTTCACCAAGCAATGTTAAAGTTAACGCCATGTTAAAATACCATGCCTTCTCATTTATTGGCAGGAAATATGAGATGGATAACATGATATTTAACATGGCGTTAACTTTAACATTGCTTGGTGAAACACGCCCTAAGTATGACGTTGCTAGCGCTAATGTGCATTGTGTAAACACTCAAGCGTTTCTTTTTACGTTTTGCTCGCAATGGTTCCCTAATCTTCGAACTTCGAAGGGAAATCTCAAGTCGCAACACCAGAAGAGTCGTATGTTCGTTGCCGGTCGTTCAGCTCCCCAAGCCCACTTACTGGACTTATAGTAGCCGGAAGGTAAGCGCTGATCACAACAACAAAACATGATCATTTATGGATTTTTGGAGCCGGTCCTTTCGCGCCGAAATTTCATTTGTACTTACAGCACTATAATGCTAGTGATATTAGGTATATGCCTTTTTTTTGAAAATGGAATTTTTGGAGCCGGTCCTTTCGAGTCGAAATTTTATTTTAATGCTAGTGATATGTTATGCGGTTTTTTGAAAATGGAATTTTTGGAGCCGGTCCTTTCGAGTCGAAATTTTATTTTAATGCTAGAGATATGTTATGCGGTTTTTTGAAAATGGAATTTTTGGAGCCGGTCCTTTCGAGTCGAAATTTTATTTTAATGCTATTGATATGTTATGCGGTTTTTTGAAAATGGAATTTTTGGAGCCGGTCCTTTCGAGTCGAAATTTTATTTTAATGCTAGTGATATGTTATGCGGTTTTTTGAAAATGGAATTTTCGCAATCGGCTCACTCGTGCCGAAATTTCATTTGTACTTACTTACAGCATTATAATAATTCTAGTGATAATTTATGCGTTTTTTTAATGGAATTTTCGGAGCCGGTCCTTTCGCGTCGGAATTTCATTTGTACTTACAGCATCGTAAAGCTTGTTCAGATCTGCAGATGGCGCAGGAGCAGCCAGCACGCACACAGCCGTGGCTACCACGAGGCAAATGCGCAACATCTTATTGTCGTATTGTCTTTATGTCGCCGAAATCTCACCGCCACTGCTTTTTATAACGGCGATAACGTCTCATAATAATGTAATAAATTCTAATCTGAGTCTTATCGGCTATCTAAGTTCAGTAGATCAGTTTAACCGACTTCGCAATAAAAATGTGAAAAACTCCTAAATTAACCGTACTGGGGCCTTACTCTCCAAACTGATTCGATTTGGATTTAGATTCGTTCGTGCCGCGTACTTCCCAATAAATTGACGTTTATTTTGATTCTCAGTCGATTGATATGATCCCGATCAAGATCAAAAAGGTTACGATCTAACGATTTTCTTTATCCTGGTTAGTTTCAAAGCAATCCACCAAGTAAAATACCAAAAGCCGTTGAGATCGAACTGATTCGATTCTCGATTGTGTCGGGAGTAAGCCTGCAGAATACTGTAATCCATGTACATACATCATAAAACGAAAATGTTCGTACATACTTGTGAAAAATAGTAAAAATATTCATAATATATAATATATATTCAATATATATTCAATAAAAACTACAGTGCCAAACTGTGTAAAAATTTTAGAGGACCAAATTCTGCGTCGAATAAAAAAGAGAATCTCGCAAATCTTAGAATAATCGGTGTGTAAAAACAGGCCGAAATATAACCTCTTTTTTTCGAAGTCGGTTAAAAAGATAAGACGGTAGCAGGAGAAATTTTGTCGGTTGTGTTAATTAGGTTCACTATGGTATGAAAATTTAAAGATAGCTAAGTTTGTTGAGCTAAAGTGTTGTTTCGCGTATCTTGTTCAGAAGTTTAGGTGTTATAAAGGTAGAATAGAAATATACTTCTAATAGTATTTTTTTTGTATGAGTCCATAGTTAAACCATATGCGAAAACCATGTAAGTGTGTATATTTGTTACTATGTACGTTATTTATATTGAAATTTAATTTACCGTTTCGTTTTCCGATTAAAATAAAATAACAAATAAAAGTCTCAGGAGCACTCATTAATTTCTTTTGTCCTGTTCTGGGAATGCTTTTGCTGGCTCAAGGGAGGCTCGAGAGAGGGAGAGAGGAGAGAGAGAGAGATATTAAATATTAAAGAAGTGTGGTAAAATCAGGGCTTACTCAAAGAAATATTTATTGCATAAAATTGACGTCCTCTGTAGCTGGTGTAGTACCGCCGAGGGAGAAAAGTTTTCGATGTACCAGGATCACAGATGTCTATAATAATAATTAAAACTAAAATTTTGTATAACATTAGGTAGATAGGTTTCCGTCGTCTGGTATCCAAGTTCTTCACGTATCAAATATGCTTCACTTCAATTTTAGGTTTAAATTTAGTACATTAATATATTTTAAGTTTTTTTCAACTATATTAATCTAATCTATAAATAAGTCTAAGGGAAGTTATTTCCGATAGCACAAATTTAATCGGTGAGTAACTCTTCACGTGCAAATACAGGCAGATCTGATTTAACAGCTGTTATTATTATAAAAAAGGCACCAACAGCTTACTGGATGTTTGCTTATAATGTCCATATGTGAACCGTTGTGGCGCTGTGTCACATCTACATATTCTACCTACACTAATATTATAAAGAGGAAAGATTTGTATTTTTGTATGTGACGAATAAACTCAAAAAGTACTGGACCGATTTTAATAATTTATTTTTTCATTAGAAAGATACATACTGATAGGCTATATTTAGTACTAGATTACTATAGAAATCTTTAGAAATTCCTATTAAAACCAACCGAAGGTGTAAAAAAATCTGCCATAAAATGTTTGCTGTTCGTTAATCTCGCTAAAACTCGAGATCAGCTGAACTGATTCGGCTATTTTTGGTCGTAAAATATTCTTGGAAGTCCTGGGAAGGCTTAAACGGTTTCCATGCTCAACGAAGTGAGCACGGGTCAGTTATGTTATAATTTTATATTTTAAGCAAAAAAAGGAGAAGGTTCTCAATTGGGCCGGGTTTTTTTTTGTATGCACACCGATTACTCTGAGGTTAATCATCCGATTTGCGTGATTATTTATTTTATTCGACGCAGAATAGAATATCATTTGGTCCCATAAAATTTTTACATAGTTTGGTCCTGTACTTTTTATTATATGAACATATTTCACCTACTTCCAGAGGTGATACATATTTGACGTAAGTTTAGTTTTATTAAACGTAGTTTCTTTTTTAGTTAGTAAATTTAAAATAATGTAAGTTTATTGAGATTACGGTAACTAACATTCGAGCTAAAGTTGTCTGAAAATAAATATTTATTTATTTATTATTATTGGTTGCTGAACAACACCTTCATCACTTGCAGGTGCTTATCAGTGCACGTGCTAGTAAATACTATTGAAGATCGCTCTACACACGGTGAAGTGATCGCGTAAAGATCGCGTAGAGATAAAACAATCAAACGAGCGATATCTTATGCTATATCTATCTCATTCTATCCACTCTATCAAATTCTTTTCGTATAAAATGAAGAGCATTATTTTGTTGTTCTATCGGGATTCTAGTTAGTACTAATTTAAGTTCGTTGATAATGAGCATTCGTTCACACTAAGTCTCGGTTTCTGAAAGGCTGATCAAATCGTTGATCAGCTAACATTCGAGTTAACAAGCCATTCTGAAAGCTCATTAACTAATCGGCCTTTCAAAAAAAAAGAGTTAAAAATAACGCCCTTCTTCTCGCTCTTTCTTTTAGATGTTAAGAAACATACAGACGAATAGAGAACCAGAACACAAGATACTACATATAGTATAGAATAGCCCCGAAATCAGGGAAACTACCTAATGTCTCATAAGACATTAGGTAGTTTCCCTGATTTCGGGGCTATTCGGGGTGATACGATGATAATTTAAGTAGTGAGTTGTAGTTATTTTAAATCATGATTGATTGATGTTAGCAGCGTTGCCCAGAACGTACCAAAAAGTACGGCTTTCCGTACCTTTTCAGAAAGCCAGTCGTTATTTTTGTATTTTTATTTGCTTGCTAGGTCTGTTGTACGTCATACAGTTTGGGGCCACGGAAGACCAGGCACTGCGGCGCGCCGTGTCGCGGTGATACACCTGAGTGGTACTCCATTTTGGTTTTAGGCAATACACTTCCTTCCTTCCTTCTATCCATTTTTATTGTTCGTTTTTTTTATTATATTTTTTTTTGTTGTTATCTGGTTATTTTGTATTTTAATTATGTTTGTGTGAATGTGTTGTCTAAAATGTCCAAATAAAGTTTTTTTATTTATTTTTTTATTTATTTTTTTTGGGAAATCAGAAGTATAAGTTTTATGAAATAAATATTGATTTGAGTGATTTTTACTATCTCTCTTCTTTTATTTTAAATTATTTAAAAAAATAAGGCAATAACCAGCAGTCGGCGTATTATGAAGTTCGATAAAGCTAATATTTTGAACGATTAGATTATAATAGTAAATAATCTGCCTTCCTCCGAGCCGGCTTTATACATTTACAACTTGATAGCCCCGTGGTGGCCATAAAGTTGTTGTTTACGTGTTTTCGTGGTAAACAATTCGAATGTGTATAAATTAAAAAAATATATAAAATTCTAATATTTTTGTATTTGCTAACAATTTTATATTAGCACTAGCTGACCCGTGCCCACTTCGTTGAGCATGCAAACCGTGTAAACCTTCCCGGGACTCCCACGAATATTTCAAGACCAAAAATAGCCGAATCAGTTCAGCTGACCTCGAGTTTTAGCGAGACTACCGAACAGCAATTGATTTTTATATAGCCTATGTTACTCAGTGATAATGTAGCTTTCTAATACAAAAATAATTATTAAAATCGTAGTACTTTTTGAGTTAAGTCGTTACATACAAAAATACAAATCTTTCCTCTATATAATATTAGTGTAGATTGGTCCCAACGCATGTTAGTGTTAAGCTTGTTAAAATACCACGCCTTCTCATTCATTGATAGGAATTACGAGAGGAACAACATGATATTTAACGAAGGATTAAATTTAACATTGCTTGGAGAAACATACTTAATGATGATAATGTACTGGATACTCGTAAAAACATACTTAATGATGATAATGTACTGGATACTCGTAAAAACATACTTAATGATGATAATGTACTGGATACTCGTAAAAACATACTTAATGATGATAATGTACTGGATACTCGTAAAAACATACTTAATGATGATAATGTACTGGATACTCGTAAAAACATACTTAATGATGATAATGTACTGGATACTCGTAAAAACATACTTAATGATGATAATGTACTGGATACTCGTAAAAACATACTTAATGATGATAATGTACTGGATACTCGTAAAAACATACTTAATGATGATAATGTACTGGATACTCGTAAAAACATACTTAATGATGATAATGTACTGGATACTCGTAAAAACATACTTAATGATGATAATGTACTGGATACTCGTAAAAACATACTTAATGATGATAATGTACTGGATACTCGTAAAAACATACTTAATGATGATAATGTACTGGATACTCGTAAAAACAAACTCTATCTATATTGCTCCTCTTTTCCCGACCACGAACGCAAAAGAAAAGAAAATAATTTAGCCAGTCTATCTATGTATGAATTTTTACGACCTCCGTAGCGCAGTGCTTGAGCTAGCGAGAGGTTGCGGGTTCGAATCCCGCCGAGGGAACAAGAGTTTTCAATGTTCCTGGGTCATGGATGTGTATGAAATTTGTGTATAATATAACAAAAATCATAAATATGTGTCCGAAGAATTTGTGTTACAAGTACCAAACAACGGAAATATATTTAATACTTTTATACTATACATATAGATATTTAAGATTTTTATTATAATAATACACATCCATGACCCAGGAACATAGAAAACTTTTTTTGTTTCTTCGGCGGGATTCGAATCCGCGACACTGCGCTACGAAGGTCGATTAATTTAAAATCGTGCGTGCGACCAATGACAATGCAATCAAGCATGTTTTTTAGGTTTTTTTCTTTATATGTTTGTAGTAGGTACTAAGTATTTTAATTTTAGTGCTGTTTACAGTTTTTTTGTGAAAATATTTTTATTTTATTTAAATGAATGAGATGTCAAATAATTCATAATAATGGTCCAAGTAACATAGGCTTTATACTCGAATAAGTCGCGTTATAGTTATTTTTTTTTTACTCTACGGGTACGACTCTTCGGTCTCTAGAATTCAGGCACTAAATTGTAGGCTCAAAGAAAACCTTAAAAGTATCGTCTCATTACCGACATACCGGTCAATAATGGTTTAATTGCCGTATTTTACTAATGATCGATAAGTTCGATGACCACTAATCCGTGGATTAACTCAACGTTAATAAGCCGATAAATGTATGTTTCTCCTCGGCCTACATGATAATAATAATATAATAATAATTAGAGATGTAACGGATATCCGGTAACTATCCGGTATCCGGCCTATCCGGCCTTGTTTTCACTATCCGGCCGGATACCGGATAGTAGTAAAGTATCC
Source organism: Celastrina argiolus (assembly GCA_905187575.2). Lineage (NCBI taxonomy): Eukaryota > Metazoa > Arthropoda > Insecta > Lepidoptera > Lycaenidae > Celastrina > Celastrina argiolus. Next base: position 18,007,187 of record LR994585.1, read on the forward strand.
GGCCGGATACCGGATAGTAAAATTTAAAAAAATCTTATTATTTTATAAAGGCAAATCATACTCCAATAGGTTGTGGACACCGTTTATTTTTATAATCGCACATCAAAAATGTTTGTTTTATTAAGAAGTGACAAATTGTGATGAATAAATACCAAATTTTACGCGATAACACTCGAACGCCCCCGAGTCGACCCGATCTCCGGTTACGTGCGACCCGAATGCGCCTGAATATTTCCGATCTCGTTCACCGAGCCAATATTCAAATCAAACTTATTATTATAACGGGTGTAAAAAGAGCAGTCACTTTAACTTTGGGATATCATAATACTACCTTTTCTCATTCTAGAATGTTTTTTTTTTACAAAAATTCAAAAAAAAAAATTTTTTTTTGCCTTATTGTTATTTTTGCGACAAAAAAAATAAGAAATGGTGAGAAGTTAAAAATTTTTTTTAGTTTTTGACAAAAAAAATACATTTCCAAAATGAGGAAAGGTAGTATAATCGTCTCTCAAAGTTATAGTTGCTCTTTTTACACACTGTATATTATCTTAAGGCCGGATATCCGGCAGCCGGATATCCGGCGCTCCGGCCTAGTAGCTTGCCGAATATCCGGTATCCGGTATCCGGCCAACCTACTATCCGTTTCATCTCTAATAATAATGCCTCCCACACCGATTTCGGTGACTGTGGCCGGTTTCATTGAAACCAGGCCGGCTACGCAGAAGCTCTTCCTTCACTCTCGTAGCCCAGTGGGACCCGACGCGACTGGTGGAATATCAGGCGCAGGACCGAATTTTTACATGCCCATCTGACGTCAGACAATCAGGTGATCAGCCTTCATTGCAAACTTGGAAACAACATTTTTGTAGTTCCCACGCGGGGATCGAACCCACGCCCTAAGCTAGGCTCTGAACAACGGAGGCGTCATGATATGAGTTACGTACCGGAAATGTGGAATCAGTCAAGTGCGAAAGGCCAATCGTTGTTTCTTATTTCGGCAATAAATCATAATATGCTGTATTCTCTCTACGTGATAGAATCAATGATGGGGAAATCCGGAACAGAACCATGTTAACCGACATAACACGCATCAGCAAGTTGAAGTGGCAGTGGCCAGAACCGATGGCCGCTGAGATAGAAAGGTTCATGTGGAGACCGTGAACCCTCCAGCAACCCATGACTCCATCGATCGTGGTCATACGGGTCGAAACGTGGAAATGCGCTACTGTCTCGGGTATTACCTTCAGAGCGAGTACACATTAGGCGCTTATTGACGCGCGCTTTGGTGATGCGCGTTCTTGGATAAATAAAAAGCGCGCCCTTGAGTATGTACAGAGTACACTGTCTGTACAGAACTCCTGGTTCTCAAAACGCGCGTTGACAAAGCGCGCTTTGAAAGCGCCTAATGTGTACCCGCTCTCAGGTGTGCAATTCTTATTCCAGTTATTTAATCTCTGTCTATTTGTCTCTAAGTCCTTCTCCCCTTTCTGGGGCGGACAACACAAATACGACTTGGGTGTCCTCCGATAGTTCATCCAGGTTCCTCCTTTTAGTTTTCTTGTCCAAGATTGCCTCCATTCAACCGTTCTTCCAATCCACTTATTATCCTGTGCCATAGTCGCGCGTTTTCCCGAAGTCTTCCGAAGTTCGCCGCTGAGGTTACAGGGTACAGCAGTAGGCCGGGCCTTCTCCAGAGGATGACGAGGAAGGACTGTTGAAGCCTTGGATGACCTTCTTCCATGTAAACAGAAGACTGGCCCCGTCCACACGTATTCGGCTAACCTCGGCTCACTTTGTGGGTAGACTGGGGCTTTCTTTTTTTATGACAATAATTTATTGTACACATAAACACCCTACCTCCTACAAATATTACTAACGCGAAAGATTGAAAGAATGAATGATGTTTGTTACTCTTTTATGCAAAGCAACTGAACGTTTGATGAAATTTGGTAGGGTAGTTACACAACAAAAGTATAGGCTAGTTTGTACCGCAGCAAATGTACGATTACGGTGTAATAAAATGCACTCGTGGCGTTGGGCGTAGGCAGGCGTCGCGGCGCTGGGCGTCGTGGCGCTGGGCGTCGGCAGGTGTCGCGGCGCTGGGCGTCGTGGCGCTGGGCGTCGGTAGGCGTCGCGGCGCTGGGCGTCGGCAGGCGTCGCGACGCTGGGCGTCGATAGGCGTCGCGGCGCTGGGCGTCGGCAGGCGTCGCGACGCTTGGCGTCGGTAGGCGTCGCGGCGCTGGGCGTCGCGGCGTTGGGCGTCGGCAGGCGTCGCGGCGCTGGGCGTCGTGGCGCTGGGCGTCGGCAGGCGTCGCGGCGCTTGGCGTTGGTAGGCGTCGCGACGCTGGGCGTCGGCAGGCGTCGCGATGCTGGGCGTCGGCAGGCGTCGCGGCGTTGGGCGTCGGCAGGCGTCGCGGCGCTGGGCGTCGGCAGGCGTCGCGGCGCTTGGCGTCGTGGCGTTGGGCGTTGGCAGGCGTCGCGGCGCTGGGCGTCGGCAGGCGTCATGGCGCTGGGCGTCGGTAGGCGTCGCGGCGCTGGGCGTCGGCAGGCGTCGCGACGCTGGGCGTCGGCAGGCGTCGCGGTGCTGGGCGTCGTGGCGTTGGGCGACGGCAGGCGTCGCGGCGCTTCGCGTCGGCAGGCGTCGCGACGCTGGGCGTCGGTAGGCGTCGTGGCGCTGGGCGTCGGCAGGCGTCGCGTCGCTGGGCGTCGGTAGGCGTCGCGGCGCTGGGCGTCGGTAGGCGTCGCGGCGCTGGGCGTCGCGGCGCTGGGCGTCGCGGCGCTGGGCGTCGCGACGCTAGGCGTCGGTAAGCGTCGCGGCGCTGGGCGTCGGCAGGCGTCATGGCGCTGGGTGTCGGCAGGCGTCGCGACGCTGGGCGTCGCGGCGCTGGGCGTCGGTAGGCGTCGCAGCGCTGGGCGTCGGTAGGCGTCGCGGCGCTGGGCGTCGGCAGGCGTCGCGACGCTGGGCGTCGGCAGGCGTCGCGACGCTGGGCGTCTTGGCGCTGGGCGTCGGTAGGCGTCGCGGCGCTGGGCGTTGGCAGGCGTCGTGGCGCTGGGCGTCGGTAGGCGTCGCGGCGCTGGACGTCGGCAGGCGTCGCGGCGCTGGGCGTCGGCAGGCGTCGCGACGCTGGGCGTCGGCAGGCGTCGCGACGCTGGGCGTCGGCAGGCGTCGCGACGCTGGGCGTCGTGGCGCTGGGCGTCGGTAGGCGTCGCGGCGCTGGGCGTCGGCAGGCGTCGCGGCGCTGGGCGTCGGCAGGCGTCGCGACGCTGGGCGTCGGCAGGCGTCGCGGCGCTGGGCGTCGGCAGGCGTCGCGGCGCAGGCGTCGGCAGGCGTCGCGGCGCAGGCGTCGGCAGGCGTCGCGACGCTGGGCGTCGGCAGGCGTCGCGATGCGGCGTTGGGCGGCGCTGGGCGCCGGTAGGCGTCGCGGCGCTGGGCGCCGGTAGGCGTCGCGACGCTGGGCGTCCGTAGGCGTCGCGGCGCTGGGCGCCGGTAGGCGTCGCGACGCTGGGCGTCGGCAGGCGTCGCGACGCTGGGCGTTGGTAGGCGTCGGTAGGCGTCGCGGCGCTGGGCGTCGGCAGGCGTCGGTAGGCGTCGCGGCGCTGGGCGTCGCTGCGCTCGGCGTCGTGGCGCTGGGCGTCGCTGCGCTGGGCGTCGCGGCGCTGGGCGTCGGTAGGCGTCGCGGCGCTGGGCGTCGCGGCGCTGGGCGTCGGCAGGCGTCGCGGCGTTGGGCGTCGGCAGGCGTCGCGGCGCTGGGCGTCGGCAGGCGTCGCGGCGCTGGGCGTCGGCAGGCGTCGCGGCGCTGGGCGTCGTGGCGTTGGGCGTTGGCAGGCATCGAGGCAGGAGATAATATAACTGTCGGTGTATGGAACAAGTCCGGCACAAGCTCCATCTGTTGTTAAATAAAACAACAATATGGTGTGAGATGAATATAAGGCTAACGTCAGTGTTAGTGTAATATCCGTATAATCTTATATAAAAATGAAACAAGTCCATTAACCATCTTACAAAAATAAATGATATCCCACCAAAAACATTTTCATGTAAAAATGTTGCCAAGACGAGTCTACATCTCTAAGACTACTCGCCCTAAAACTACAAGCACCTTGATCAAAATCTATCAAAAAGTGGACAAATCTCATGTAGAACCAAAGTTCTTGATCTATGCGCCCTTACTTCACCAGGCTTAACTTCACTTACGCTACATTGCAGTCAATACGTGATACTTGGCCGTTTTATTTTACACACGATTAATGAATCCCTATGAAATCTTCGTAACGGTAGCAAAACGGTCAAGTATCACGTTTTAAATGCAATGTAGCATAAGTGAAGTTAAGCATGGTGAAGTACGGGTGCATAGATCATGAATTCTGGTTCTACATGAGATCTGACCACTTTTTGATAGATTTTGATTAAGGTGTAGTGTAGAGCTTGGCTTTATACGATATCTGATAACTTTTTCAGAGGGTAAGCTATGTAGGCTCATCTTGGTAACATTTTTACATGAAAATGTTTTTGGTGGGATTAACTTTTAAGTATTATAACGAATCATTTGTATTAGAGTTTAGAATAGTGTTGTTTTTAGACTAACTACGAAAATAAAAATATATCTCTGTTAGAACCATCTTATATCAAGGAATAATCTGAAAATTATAGATTATATCGAGACAGCTATTATAGTTTTAGAGACGGAAGAAGACAAGGTCAGGACAAGGAAAAATTCCCTTTGTTTAATGTTTATGATTTTATTAGGAGCAATCACCTGATTAAATCACAATCAATTGATTAGAACAAATAGTTTTACGACAGGCGGATTAAATAGACAACATGTTGGATATTTCGAGCAAAGGTACATTTTATATCTGCATTGACTGTCCAAAGTATTGAATTCATGAAAATATTAAAAGCATGTAGGGTAAAGTACCCAATTATCAGCACTTTAAGAGTTACTTCCTACTTAAGCCTATTTAATGATTGCGTAAAATAGTTCTTTACCCGTTAAATCAAATTTTATTTTTCTAATATTTAATAAGGAAGACGATAGTAAAAGAAAAACATGATTAACTTATATCTAAGATATTTTAGACAAGTAAAAAAAAAAATGACCTTCTCCCCATTTACTGGCACCATCGCCCCCAATTAATAGCATAGAGCGACCCAATTATCAGCACAATACTATCACTGTTAGGAATTGAATTAAAAATACATATTTTCATTCTTAAAATCTATTTTTTATTATTTTTTTTATATTTTTAGTAAGTACCGGAAACTCAAAACAATCCCTTATAATCTAATCTACTTTTATAAAATTTACAAAGTTTAACATTAGTAAAGTCATCTTAGATATGAATTTAAATAACGTGTTCAGACTTTCAAGCGACAATTGCAAATGGTTTCAGAACTACTGCCTTATGTCCCTGGAACTCTGATACAATAAATGTCTTGGTAAAGGAAGTAAACACGATAAAGAACCAAAACAAGACGATTTAAATTTACAAGACAATTCCAATAAAGAAAAATGTATGGCACGCGATATTTTAGAAAATATTGTAGGACAAGAAAAGGTAACATTTCTGAAAAGAACTTCTTCTTGTCTTGTAAATTTAAATCGTCTTGTTTTGGTTCTTCATCGTGTTTACTTCCTTTACCCAGACATTCCTTGTATCAGAGTTCCAGGGACATAAAGCAGTAATTCTGAAACCATTTGCAATTGTCGTATCTTTAATTCCAACCTCTAAAGCCTCTTTGAGAACAGGTACGAAATTGTTCTTTGTGAGAGTTTCCAAAGGATGATCTCTCCTCCATTTCAGGACACTTTCTTTACATGCAGTTTTGAGAGGTTTAAATGCTGACACGTCAGCCGGTTGTAGTATCCGTGTGGCGTTGGGAAGCAGTGCTATTAAAACAATCTTCTCAATCAATCTCAAAAATTCAGCACCAGTGCTGATAATTTGGAATTTACAAAATATTTGATCCATTTATCAGCACCACGCATTTTACTAATTTATCACCATAACCTCAAATTCTACTCTTCAGATTATCCTCATAAACTATCTCAAATGTTAGAGAAACCGGTAGTTTAAATATAAAATACCTAAAAGATCTAATATATCATAAAATTTAAACACAGTAACTTACCGGCGATCACAAGAAACAGGCGAAAACAGCTGAAACCGTAGGACACAAATGTTTGTTTACATAATTTGCGCTATTTTGAAGTCTCAAATTATGGTGTTGCCGTTAGTAATATTCCATAAACATACATTTATTTATTTATTATTGTGGTAAACCAAAATAAGTAGGTGAAAACCTTGTAGTTTGACAATTTATTCGGAGTTATGATAATTTGGTGCAGTGCTAGCGTTTGGGTTATTTACCCTACCTACCTAATAGAAGGTAATAATTTTTTTTGCAAAATCGTAGTATATTATTTTGTTTAATTTTCAATTAAATAACGCAGCGCATGCCATAATATAAGAATTTTATTCTGTAGGTAGGTAACTTCTTATTTTTTAAACTTTTCCCCGGTTTTAAAAGGTTGATCAAATCATTCTGAACGCTCATAACGACGTGTGGGAAATTGACGCAAATCAAACTAGGACATTTTGTCTTTGTTTGTTCGAACGGCCTGTGCGTTTTTTTGAAGACATCAAGGTGTTACTAATATAAAATGATTATAATACAATATTTTCTCATCTAAGGCATAAGGTGCCACCTTGTTAAATGCCATTTGTTTCAGGCTGCATAGATCTATATTAAATACCTTACAGACTAGCATACATATTTCAAAAACATAAAAACTACACTACACATGTTGTCGGCGACGTGTAGCGCGCTTCGTTCCGGAGTCTCCCCCGGAACCTCCGGTAGACCACACCCATCGATCAAACCAGTTAATAAACCCAAATATAGCCTTTGATACTCCGTTATACTATAACCCCTTATTAACGACTTAATAACTCTGGGTTTATAACTTAACCCTGGTGCAAGTGAAGATATCAGCCACTGTCTACAAACGTATATTACACGAGCCCTATAGAACCTTATGTCTTGTTGCTAGGGATCTCATTAGTTTAGGAGTGAAGGTGAGACCCTCAGACAGGAGAGACACTCTGTGTCAACTCCCACTCCTTGTTAATTAACAGAGACGCCAAAATTTCTCTTGGCGTACAACATGCTTACATTTTACATATTTTGTTTGTTTAATATCTAAGCTATACGGGCTGTTAAATTAATGAATGATAATTATTTTGGGTGTGTATGGCACCCTATATATATGAACTAGCTATGCCCGTGACTTCGTTTACGTGGTTTTCGAGTGACTTACATAAACCGTTTATGAAGCGCATGCAACGAAAGTCCTCAAATGTGAATAATTTTCCCCGTTTTTGCAACATTTCTCACTGACGCTTCGCTCATATTGGTCGCAGCGTAATGTTACTCGTATATAGCCTAAAGCCGTCCTCTGTATACCTATATGGACTATTCAACAAAAAAAAATAATTGAACGAGAAGTTCCTGAGATTAGCTCGTTTAAACAAACACACAAACAAACTCTTCCGCTTTATAATATTAGTATTGATATAGAGTTAACTGTGAAAGTACCAGCGCTTAAAGAGTTACTTTTTTTAACCCCCGACGCAAAACGACGGGGTGTTATAAGGATGACGTGTTTTAATGTATATGTATCTGCTGTGGCATCGTAGCTCCCAAACGGATGATCCGATTTTAATGCGGTTTTTCTTGTTTGAAAGGTATATCAATCGAGAGTGTTCTTAGCTATGTTTGGTGGAAATCGGTTCAGGTCTTCAAGGTCATCAGGTCGTTTGTTAGGTGTGATAGGAATGTTACACGCTAAGTTTGTTTTCTAATTTTTAATTAAGTTTTATTTGACATGTTACTTACATGTTACTTCGCGAACTAAAAGCGTTTAGGTAAAGTTTAAAGCTTTATTTTTTTACGTAGGATTAGGTAATTGGGTAACCTTTAACATGCAAATTGGGGATCGAATTAAAGTCCTATTTTCGTTTCAAAAAATCCGTTAATGGACTTAAGGATGAATTGCTGTAGAAAATAACATTTGCTAAATAAATTATAATAATTAACTTTAATTAACCTTCGATCATATACTAGCTGTGCCCGCGACCTCGTCCGCGTAAAATACTGAAATAACCTCCGATTTTAAAACATTATTCATTGGTGCTATGCTCGATAAATGGGCTATCGAAAACTAAAATATTTTTTTAAACTTGACCAGTAGTTCTGGAGATCAAACAAACAAACTTTTCAACTTTATGATAGATTCCCTATTTATAATATTAGTATAATCGTCTTTAATAAATTATTGAATATATACTGAAGATTGAAGTTTTATTAAAGTATGAAAATCATATGCTTTAAACTAATAATACATCCACTTATAAGGACTTTTCAATATCCAAGGCGCTGAAATGTATTTCACACGAAGCTGTGTGCAAAAGCTACTATAAAACAAAGTCTTTCGCCGTGTTTGTCTGTCTGTTCGCGATAAACTCAAAAGCTCCACCGATCTTCATGCTATTTTCACCAATACACCAATAGAGTTAGTCTCGAGGAAGGTTTTTGTGTATTAATTGGAGCCGGTAGGTGGAGCTGTTGTCAGTGTGTCAAGTACCTTAGTTTTAAGGCGATAAAATGTTCGCATGGACAATTCGTCTTTAGCGCCTCCACCAGAATGACGGCGCCCGACTGCCCACCACTACTCCTCTCCCTCCTCCCCCATCAAGAGATGAAGGTGGGAGCGCAGGAGCGGTGTTGCCAGATAAATAAAATAAAATCATGACAATACAAACTTCCAAACTCTCGTTTCGTCCCCTTAGGGTTGGAGTTTCGTAAAATCCACTTTTCGGTTGTCTACACCCAATAAGTAATCTACCTGCCCGCTTAATTTCAAGTTTAAGGTATTATAGTTTCTGAGATTTCGTAATTAAGAGGAAACACAACGGCCCTTTCTCCATATTCCTGTTTCCTCCCTGGATAATGCCTCTAGATAAATCCTGAATATGTATACTATTACTAGAATTTATACTATTAGTACGTCCCTATTTTTTCATAAATTAATTATTTAAAAAGGGTATGTACGTTCAAAAACCTTAAAAGTAAAAATATGTCCAAATTTTCGACTGTCTTTATGCATTCAGGAAACAAATTGCCGTTACACAAACATTTTTGCCGAATTGCCGAACATTTTTATGATAAAATCTAAACATAGGAACATAGCTCAAGCCTTTGTTAGTTTTTAATGAAAAAAGTATAGATGCTTTTTTCATTAGAAACTAACAATTTATTTTTAGAAATCGGTTATATTTTGGAGGAGGTAACAGGGGTCTCCTAATCGTGAATTTTTCGTACTTTAATTAGGTAATTTAGTACAAGCTGCAGTTGTCTCTATCGGTTTGATCGGGCAGTTACAGGACAGCAATAGACTTTACAAATTTACTTTATAAAATTTAAATATATTATATCTAGCAATATCCCGCCAAACAATTATAACCACAACCTGCTAGCAGATGAGTGAGTGTACGCATAGGCATGCGTTTGATGCACCTCCCTCCTTCCCACACTGCTTATGCGTACACTCGCAAGCAAAAAACATGAAAACACCACCACCACACAAGCAATAATGTTAACACGATCGTGCAAAGCCCCACCATCATGCAGGTTGCAAAAGAGTTTTGTAAGTACGCATAAACAGTGTGGGAGGAGGGAGGTGCATCAAACGCATGCCTATGCGTACACTCACTCATCTGCTTGCAGGTTGTGGTTATAATTGTTTCGCGGGATATTGCTAGATATAATATATTTAAATTTTATGCTATGGATTTCCGCAAAGTAACGCCTGATTCCATTAACTATTTAAAATTTACTTTACCTATTTTCCATTTCTCTAGCCCGTGGTGTATCACCATAATTTAGAAAGTGGTATTTCGTTTTTAAATAGAAGGATATTTAGTATTAATGTAAGTGGTACGTGGATAACACGCCGTGTATGTGCAGTCACGTCGCTCGTGTCTTCGCGTGTTTCGACGTGACACCGTGTCTCGGTGTGTCACGGCGGAAGCGATATTTTTCTCCAAAACGTCGCGAAATCTCGCTAAATTACATTCCGTCTGTTTTTGACGCGACGTCGAGTTAAAGTGTTCGAGAGTTCACTGAAAATAGGAGAGTATTTTTTGGGGTTCCGTAGAGAGAAAAAGAAATAGAAATAATTTTATTTGCTTAAATAAGGTACAAAAATGGTGTTACAGATTTGGTAATTCTCTCTCTTATTTTGCCTTTGAGTAGCGTGCAAATTTTTACTAAAATTAATTTTTCAATTAAATACATTCAATTTTTAAAACATCTTAACAATAATAATTACAATTAACATTAATATATTATATTACGCATAAAATAATAATATTTAGTCTCAGAGTCTTAGGGTAAGAAGTTGGAGATTTTATTTGCTGTGTGTCTGTCACTAGATTCGCAGGACAGTTGAAATTGCCGTTTTGTATGAAAATATTTAAACAATTTTTTAATGTACTTTTTATTTGTATAAATCGAAGTAATCACCAATGCAATCAGTGCATATTTGCCAACGCAGTGGCAGTTTATTAATGCCCTTTTTAAAGAAATCTGCTGGACGGGAGGCAACAAATTCTTCAAAGGCATTTTGTACTGCCTGTCGGACCTTTAGATCTAGAAGAAGTAAGCTTTCAGATCAGTTGTCAGTTGATTATTGGCCTTATAAGAGATCTATTTCGTTGACGGTTGAAGTTCTTTCACAAGACTGTGAAAATGCGCTTTAAACAAACCGTAGTCTTTCAGCGTGTGTACTTTCACTCATGAATATAATAGTCTGAATATTATTGATCTTTTATATAACACTTGCTGTTCCCGCGACTTTTACGCGTGGTTTTTGAGTGTCTTAAACCGTTTATGCAGCGCACGCAATAACAACGAAAGTCCCCTAATGTGAATAATTTTCCCCGTTTTTGCAACATTTCTCACTGATGCTTTGCTCCTATTGGTCGCAGCGTAATGTTATATATGCCTCTATAAATGGACTATCCAACAAAAAAAGATTTTTTCAAATCGGACCAGTAGTTCCCGATATTAGCGCGTTTAAACAAACTTACAAACAAACTCTTCCGCTTTATAATATTAGTAAGTATAGATTTTACATTTCTCTTTTGTATCTTTGTCCATTGCAGAGCATTCATTCGTGTAATAAAAAATACAGCCAAATACCCAATTACAGCTTAGCGAAAAAAGAAATGCACAACCGTGTTCGACAAAGACTCGAAACATCCTCAATAAAGTGCTCACTCGCCGTCACCTCTGTTACTAAAAAACATTTAAGTTACCAACTTGTTCGGACTTGTCTCTCCAAATAACTTCGTCCGTCTCATACGTAACTTTATTTGTTACTGTGTTACAACTGTGTTACTGGGAGCTAAGCGCTCGAGTTGTTGCGGAAAACTTTTTTCTGGTGGAGAACGTGTGGACAGAAAAAGAGCGTCGACTTGTTTGATAGGTCGCTTGGATAATTTATTATTGTGTGGAACGTTTTTGTACTAATTAAAAAACTATTATGTAAAAACTATACTGTTTACCAGATGTACAGTCGCGTGCACTAAGTACTAACACGTATCTATAAATTGACATGATTATAATATAATAGCTCCCCTCACCGATTTCGGTGTCGGTAGCCGATTTCATTGACACCAGGCCAGCTACCCAGGAGTTATTTTATGGTACCCAAGTGTGTGCGCAATACACAGAAGCACTCTCTCTTCCATTTACTCTCATAACCCAGTGGGACGGTAACCCGACACGACTGGCGAGAGAACAGGAGCGCAGGACCGATTTTTTACATGCCCATCCGACGCATGGATCATCTTTCTTGTCAGACAATCAGGTGATCAGCCTGCATTGTCCTAACCAAACCTGAAAACAACAATTTTGGTTGCTCCAATGCGGGAATCGAACCCACGACCTCCGGGTCGAGAGCGAAGCTCTGAACCACTAGACCACGGAGGCAACATGCATGAATATAGGTAATGGAATCAGGCTTTACTTTGCGAAAATTCATAGCATAAAATTTAAATATAATATTATATTTAGCAATATCCCTCGAAAAATGATAACCACAACCTGCAAGCAATTAATGAGTGAGTGTACGCATAGGCATGCGTTCAAAGCACCTCGGGCATTTAAAAAGTCGGTCCTGCGCCTGTTCTCTCGTCAGTCGTGTCGGTTTACCGTCCCTCTGGGTAACGAGAATAAAAGGAAGAGAGAGTGTCTTTGTGTATTGCGCACACACTTGGGCACTATAAAATAACTCCTGCGTAGCTGGCCTGGTTTCAATTAAATCGGCTTCCGACACCGAAATCGGTGAGGGGAGCTATTATTATTATTATTTTAGGTAGGTATTTAAAATCAGTACCTACTTCTACTTAAATGACTGATGGTTATAGCAACTTAGCTTACGGCAACACTTTACAGTAATCCTTATACTACTTACCTAATAGTTGGTGTATAAACAAGCCCCCTTAAACCACGAGCTAGACGAGCGGTTTTCCGGTACCAGAATGACGTTACCTTTGACAGACCATAGATACGGACGTTGCATTTGTTTGTTATTGAAAATGTGTGTAAAATTCAATCAATGATATCTCAGATCAATATATTTTTTTATGTTATATAATACACTACAAACTGTTTCCCGTGGATTTATAAATGATATGTCTTTGGATGCTTTTACACCACTTAAATCTGGTCCCGTACCACAGAACAAGACTTGTTATGTATTCCGTACTAATTAAGGTATCAAAGAACGTGTTACTGGTGCCAAGTAACGGAAACAAATCTATTTTTTTTACTATACCTACCCATATTTTAAGTTTTTATTTTATGACCCAGAAAGCTGGAAAACTCTAATCGAAACTCGCGGTGGTATTCGAAGGATTATTAAGAATTATGTAATTTTTATATTATTTGCCATTTTTTGTGTATATTATAAAATATATAATTGACACAAAACAACATACCTATTGCCGAGTGTAGGTATAGGCCATTTTAGTTATTACTTACGAGAGTAAATACAGTATAGGATTTAGAGCTGTAATTAAATGCCAATAAATTAGTTTAACTATGTACTTAAAGTTTGAACAGATTACTTTTTTTAATAACATCTTTGTGTCATTGTAAAATTTATTTTAAAAAGGGTGGCGCTAGTTGCGGTTATCCTCGCCTTTTCTCCAAATCACAATTTTGCTACATATCATACCTTCATCCATTCCAGGGATGAAATGGATATGAAATTTCGGATACGGATACGGATATGGATATGAAATTATTTCGGATTAACCGTTTGTTTCGGAAATTTTCGGAAATTCAATTTTGGTTACCTTTGAGAGTAGCCAAACTTTTATTTCGGATTCGGTTACGGATAATTTTTAATTCGGATATCCGCTAGTTTCGGTTACGGTTACGGAAATCCCTAACACTCCTGATCCATTTATGTCTTCAATTACATTGGCCTGTGTAGTGTTGCGACGTCTCCCCCGATGGCACGTCGATGCCGGCGCACATTAATTTCCCCCTGTAAACTTACCTAATACGCCGGATAATGTACTGCGCGAACTTAGCTCCGACACTTAGGTACTCTACTAATTACATACAACCTGAAGAGATTTAGCATTCTTGTGTGTCGTGTGTTTATTAAGTTGTATGTGTTCCTAATATAATAGAAATCTTAACTACTAACCAGGGGGCTGATTCAAGATAGCGATTATCGCTTACAAAGTGCGATAAAAATATGTATGGGATTTGACGTAACGTAGCTTATGTCAAATCCCATACATTTTGTTATCGAACTTTGTAAGCGATAATTAACGATGGCATCTTGAATAAGGCCCCCGGCCTTGCCAGCGACTTCGCTCGAATGAAATAAAAAGAATTTTGTTTTTGTTTTACCGCGTTTATGCAATGCCTGCTTAGTTACTTAAATACAGACTTCTAGTTTTATCCACAACGATGTTGTAGAGGGTAGAAAATGGCCTGAAGTGGCCTGAACTGTTTTGAGAAAATAATTGTACGGCCGTGCTTAACTTGACAGGGGCACTACCGTGCTCCCAGGTAACTAAGTGACTAACTGTTACTGTGGGAACACTGGAAGCCCATAATGGAGTCAGGCCACTGTAGTAGTTTTTACGAAATAAATTAGTGATAATACTTTAGGGTGTGCATGTGCCTCATATCTAAAGCATACTCTGAAAGTCTCAGCGCTGAATGACTTACTTTTGACTTTCATGTTTGTATGAGAAATGCCCCAACATCATAAATTTTCCGATTCAATGATTTAAAAAAGTACCTCCTTCATCGACGGTACTTTCACAGTAAACTATATACGGGCCCCATACACACCCTAAAGTATTATCACTCATTAATTATATAGACTGTATATTTATCGCCGAGATTAGAAAAATTCGATAGCGCGATGCAGGAAGGCGCCAGTTGTACCTCCCAGCGCCACAATCCTGTTGTTATACAATCAAATTACAATTAAGGAATGTTTCAGCCTAATTCACATTAATTAAATGTAATCATTTACATAATAAGCTCCAATTAATTTGGATGTTTAGTTAAAAATTCGTTATATGTGATTATTGGGAATTTTTAATTTGATTAAATTGTAATAATATGATTTGCGTAATAATGTTTTTTTTAACGAGTGCAAATTAATTGGATTTGATAACCTAAGCCTAATCTGTACTAATTAACCTAAGTGATATAGTGCACTAGTGTGGCATTTACAGAAATATTTAATACTAGCTGACCCGTGCCCACTTCGTTGAGCATGGAAACCGTGTAAACCTTCCCGGGACTTCCACGAATATTTCAAGACCAAAAAAAGCCGAATCAGTTCAGCTGATCTCCAGTTTTAGCGAGACTACCGAACAGCAATTGATTTTTATATAGCCTATGTTACTCAGTGATAACGTAGCTTTCTAATGAAAAAAAATTTATTAAAATCGGTCCAGTACTTTTTGAGTTAAGTCGTTATGTGTCGTTACATACAAAAATACAAATCTTTCCTCTTTATAATATTAGTGTAGATTAGTGTAGATAGTGTAGATTATTTAGCTATATTAGGTACGAGGGTTCGACCCACACGTACAATTATTCTTATCTATCATTATTATTGTGGATTTTCATTTGAATCCGTTCAGAGTTTTTGTGCGAAAGAGTAAACATTCATACTGACAAACTTTCGTTTATATAATAAGCAAAACGACCCCTTGAAGAAGCAATAAAACATAGATATGCGGACGATAAATTATTCCGTTGAAAGCTAGGCAGGTTGTTACTTGTTACATATTCACAAACGGTTGCTAGTTCTGTTCCAATTGTAGAATATTCCTATTGTTAAATTTGGGACAGATGATTGTGGAATGTCATGAGATAGCTCGCTGACATGAACAGGCGAAACCATCATTTTTAATAGGAAACCTAACGGTTGAAGGAAATACAAAATATATTTATAAAATCTATTGCTGTCTCGCAGTCCCTTAGCTAGTCCGAACTAGCGAGATAGAGATAGAGAACGCACTAGATCGACGTTTGGGGGATTCCCGTTTTCTCCTCCAAAACTTAACCGATTTAGATATTTTTTTCATTATAAACTACTAAAAGCCCTTAGCTAGGTTCCTATGTTTTGAATTTGTTTCCTGGATGTTTAAACACGGTGAAAAGTCTGGTATTTTTTTTAAGATTTTTAAACGTCCATATCTCCTCAAATTATTAATATATTAAAAAAAGGAAAAAATAAAGATATTCGGGAAAAAAATGTTACTCTAGCAGTATTATCCAGGGAGGGAACAGGGATTGCGTAGACCCCTATTTTTGTATGGAGAAAACAGACGTGCAAAATTATAACAATTTGATTTTTATGATAAAAAATTGTATAAAGTAGCTAAACGTAATTCTAATAAAAATATTTTTTTTGTTCTAGGTATGGAATCTTCTATTTTGGACTGTAGTCACTACGTAGTAAGTAATAACGTCTTCGGCAGTCAAAAAGTTGGTATCGCATGGTTTACAAATATTTGCGTGACTCAAAAACGCCACAAAATTGTTCTCACTCATTTATGTCACCTGTTGTATACGTTCCCATGTTGGGAGCCGCTGGACCGCGGTCCGCGACGTAAATCACTAGGCATCATGGTTTGACATCCACTGTCCGAGAACAAACGATTTGTCAGGCTCCACGCTCCACCGTCGCGATCTGAACCCGTGCCCGGGAGCTGATTGTTTTTACTTTCTAACCGATTACGGAAAGAAGGGGTGTTTCTGACAATCCTAAATTTGTTCCACCGTGATGCCTAAACTACTGATCCGATCCGATCCGAGGCCTGAGTCTCGGCATACATATAAATAATACATAGCGTTAAAACCTCTTTTAGGCCCGTATAAATAAAACAATCTTAATCGATACCTATTTGACGTATTTGAGTAAAGATCATTAAAAAAAGGATGGAAAGACATTAAGAATGTATACGAGCCAAGCTTAACAAGAATTCAGCAAGAGTAGAACAATAATGCTATTACTTACAACCTTTTCCTGTTATCAACACGTAAAAATGTTAATAAGTTTTTCGAAAACACGGAATGATCTTCGTTTTTGCCAATTTATCCGGAAATTTCGTGAAAATGATTTTTACGTGAAACGAGCGGCGATGAATATGTATGTGATATTGACCATTCTCTTGTAAATTTATTATGCAGTTTACTTACTGATGTACATTTTAATTGGCTGTATTTTTGGATAATATAAAATACCGGGGCCCATACTCAAGAGATCATCGCTATTATCACTTACGAAGTTCGAAAACAAAAATATATCACATTTGACACAATTATCGCTCAGTGACACGCGAATTTGCTTACTAACGCCCAGTTTCTAAAAGGCTGATCAAATCTGATAGTGAAAATCACTCGTTACGTTCACCAATGTGTGTTCAGAATGGCTTGTTAACTTAAATGTTAGCTGATCAACGACCAGCCTTTCAGAAACCTGCGGTTAGTGAAACATAATATAATGTCAAATACCATTTTTTTATTTGTACTTCCTGGGTTGGAAGAGCCCTTAGGATTCGTTTCACAGACATGTGGCTTTATCAGTTTATATGGCATGGCTCTCTTTGTTCAGCGCGTCACCACTGTCTTCTGTGTAGAACGAGCATTCTAGAGTCAGGAGACGTTGGATGCTTTGTTGTGCAGTTTTGTTCGCTGACTGACCTGACCTTACATTTTGAAGACTTAAACTCCTATTCTACAATCTTGACGACCGTAGCGCAGTGGTGGAGCGGGTTGGTGCTCGAGCTCGTCGCGGGTTAGAATCCCGCCGAAGGGACTAAAAGTTTTCAATGTTCCTGGGTCATGGGTTTGTGTTAAATTTGTGTATAATATATTGGTAGCCTATATTTTTTTAATCAATTGACGCTTCACATCACGTCAATCTGGCCCCGTGCTAAGTATCAGAAGAACTTGTGTTACAGGTACCAGACAACGGAAATATATTTAATACTTTTATACTATACACATATTTAAGATTTTTATTATATTATACACAAATTTAACACAAACCCATGACCCAGGAACATTGAAAACTTTTAGTCCCTTCGGCGGGATTTGTTGACTCTCTTGGAGGCTTTCCTCTGATGGAGTAATAGCCCTTGCTCCTGATGAGGCACCACTGCACTCGCAGTGTATGCCTAGTACACTCGCAGCTGGGTTATGTATGCCTAGTACTTGAGCCGACCACAAATTATTGCGGACCTCATACGTCCGAACGCTCCACAAACAAATTAAGTCGATTCAGACCGCAACTGCGTGGCAAGGAGTACACAACTACACAGATATGGGTGTTTAATTGATACATCATAATACCGAAGTGCGTATTTTGATGGTTTTCCCTCAGATTAAGCGGCTTAGCTGAAAATTGACTCGGATGCCGTGACGGAAACGGCATGACACCAGTAACACGTACTACTCCGCTGTATGTGCGTGCGTGTATACGTAATGTTATTTTTCTATGAGTCGGGCTTCCGGTCAATTCTACGGTAAATTTTTAGATATTGTCATTGTTTTATTTGGAGGGGAAGTAATGATCACTGTATTGTAGCAGTGATGTCCGGTTTCTGACGGTTTTTGGGGGTATGTCTTTTCCATAACCAATCAAAGGCGTTATTGAGTAAACTACACATAAATAACTTTAGAAACTGGGCATAAAGAGACATATAGAAGAGTAAAATAATTCCATTGAAGTGATGAATATAATCACACCTGTATCTAATGTGAGTATGATATATAATTAGTTTATTAACTACTAGCTGACCCGTGCCCACTTCGTTGAGCATGGAAACCGTGTAAACCTTCCCGGGACTTCCACGAATATTTCAAGCAAAAATAGCCGAATCAGTTCAGATGATCTCGAGTTTTAGCGAGACTGATGAACAGCAATTGATTTTTATATAGCCTATGTTACTCAGTGATAATGTAGCTTTCTAATGAAAAAAGAATTATTAAAATCAATCCTGTACCTACTTTTTGAGTTAAGTCGTTACATACAAAAATACAAATCTTTCCTCTTTATAATACTGGTGTAGATTGAATTTAGAGAAATAAAACCCCAAAACATTCTTCATTGGTATTCTGGGACCTCACTCTCCAAATTGATTCAGATTAGATCGTGCCGCGTACTCCCGAATAATTTGACGTTTGTTTATTTTGATTCTCAGTCGATTGAAATGGTCGAGATTAACAAGAGTTACGATCTTACGTATTTCTCTGAGTTCGAAAACCAAAATTTTGACATAACGTCGCTTTACCTTCTCAACCTCGTATCTAAAAAACTACAATACTAAATTCTAAAACATAATAATTGTCAAATCCCATACATTTAGTTTTCGTGAATCAGGGCCCTGTCGTGGCATCTCTAGTACTCTCTATGGTCTACATAGACCAATGTTTGCGTAGGCTTCGGGGTGAGATAGTTCGTTATTCCCGGACTTCAAACGGGACCAATCGGGTTACGGGAACTCGCCGTGTATCGCCTCTCTATTGCTTTTTAAACTGCTCTGTGACCGTTTTTCCATTACAAGCTGTAATGAAACAATGTGGGACATTATTAAACTTGCAATTATATTTTGTTGAAACGTTTTTTCTAGTAGAAGGGTCATTCATTTATTACGTATTCAGGGTCGTAATTAACGTTCATTTTCTGATAAGAGTACCTACATTACTTACTTTTGACAAAAATAAAATGTATATAATTATAAATAATAAAACCTCTTAGGCTCAACTTAGAATGGCGCAAAGTCTTGGCGTCACGATGCGTTATTTTTCTATACATTCACTAGGAGAAATCATTTCTAGCGTTTATAGGCTCGTCGACATTTCGTGACGCGCCGCGCCAATCGCTCCATAATACGGAACACATACACACCCTAAAGTATTTAAAGTATTATCACTCATTTATTTTACACCTTGTATACATAATCATAAGTTATACCTTAAAAAATGGGAAATAGAGATGAACATGCTATGAGAAAAACACGAAATACCACACAGAGGTGAGCAGTGACAGACAGACATGAAAACTCGCACTATAATAATAGCTCCCCTCACCGATTTCGGTGTCGGTAGCCGATGTCATTGAAACCAGGCCAGCTACGCAGGAGTTATTTTATAGTGCCCAAGTGTGTGCGCAATACACAAAGACACTCTCTCTTCCTATTACTCTCATAATCCAGTGGGACGGTCCGTCTTTTTACATGCCCATCCGATGCATGGATCACCTTTCTTGTCAGACAAGTCAGGTGAACGTCCTGCATTGGTATTTGGTCCTAACCAAACATGAAAACTAATTTTTTTGTTGTTTCAACGCGGGAATCGAACGCACGACCTCCGGGTCGAGAGCGAAGCTCTGAACCACTAGACCACGGAGGCGATAATATGTATACATAATAAAATAAAATAAAAAAAAAAACATTTTCATTAAATATAAGTTATACCATAAAAAAATAGAGATAAACATGCTATGAGGAAAAACACAAAATTCCACACAGCAGTGACAGACAGACAGACATGAAAACCCGCATACAGAGCTTCAACGACAAGCGACGTATTCACCTGCGCTTGCCAGGACGTGGCATCGCGGCTTAGTGTTATTAATTTAAACTAATGTTCCTGTAATGTCCTTTTTGGATCTCAATGAGATTAAACAGGGGACCACACTAACGGGTATATTGATTAAGAGGAAACACCACGAATTTTTTTCCATACAAAAATAGGGGTCTAGGGGATTTCTATTTCCTCTCTGGATAATATTTAGAGTAACTATTTTTTTCATGAATATCTATGTATATTATTTGTACGTCCCTATTTTTTCCTTTTTTTAATAAATTAATTAGAGAGAAGAGATATGGATGTTCAAAAACCTAAAAAAATGGCTAGACAATCCGCTATGTTTAAACACCCAGGAAACAGATTTGACTACTTTATACAAAAAAAAAACAAAAAATAGGAACATAGTTAAATTCTTTTTTTAGCTAATAAAGAAAAAATCATCTAAATCGGTTAAGTTTTGGAGGAGGAAATAGGAATCTCCTAAACGTCCATTTCTGGTGCTATTAATAGGTAATTTCAGTCCAAGTTGCAGTTGTCTCTATCGCGCTAGTGCTGGCTAGCTAAGGCACTGCGAGACAGCAATAGATTTTATAAATACCTTTTTTGTATTTCTCTCAACCGTGGTGTTTCCTCTTAACCTTCGTATACCCGCGTTGGTCTGTGAAACACATATTTCTGCTTCTTCTTCTCTTCTTCTTATAAATAAAAATTAATTGCTGTTCTTTAGTCTCGACACAATACGAGAACAGCTGAACCGATTCGGCTATTTTTAGTCTTGAAATATTCGTGGAAGTCCAAGGAAGATTTAAACAGTTTGTATGCTCAACGAAATGGGCACGGGTCAGCTAGTCTTATATATAAAAATGAATTGCCGTTCGTCTCGCTAAAACTCGAGAACGGCTGAACCGATTCGGCTATTTTAGTCTGGAAATATTCGTGGATGTCCCGGGAAGTTTTAAACAATTTTATGCTCAACGAAGTGGGCACGTGTCAGCTAGTTTATTCTATTTTTTTTTAATTTTAATAGAATGTTGACAACTCGAATCTTTCGCCGGCTGCCGGATTATCGTTTAAATATACAGGCTATAATATTAATGAGTGATAATACTCTAGGATGAGTATGGGTCCCGTATTTATTTTAATGTGGAAGTACCAGCGCTAAATGAAGTCCTTTTTCAAATGATTATATTGAAAAAATTTTGATGTTGGGGCATTTCTCATACAAACATGAAAGTCAAAAATAAGTCTTTCAGCGCTAGTACTTTTACAGTATACTCTGCATAGGAGGCATCGGTAAACATAGCGCCCGCCTGCGGCGCCGCCCCGCTCGCCGCTGTGTTAGAGGCCATAAACTTCCTATACGTATATGATACATTCATGTTGTACCACAGTCAAGTTTACATGTCAGACAACACGTAACAAGATTGGACATTGTGCCGATGTCGACTAGTTTTCTTGTTATAACATTCTTCGTTATATTTTCCAAGAGTGGTTTCATGGTATGAAAAATATTATCATATTTTAAACGACTTGTAGGAATGTGTTCCTACTAGGAATGTGGGCTCACATTGTAATAATAAGCGTAGGTAATATGATACAGTAATATCATAATAATATCTATAGACGCTCCACACCACGTCAATCTGGTCCTGTGCTAAGTATCCGAAGAACTTGCGTTACAGGTACCAGACGACGGAAATTTACTTAATACTTTTTATAGTATACACATATTTAAGATTTTTATTATATGAATACAAAAATTTAATACACATCCATGACTCGGGAACATTGAAAACTTTTTGTCACCTCGGTGGGATTCGAACCGCTACGGAGTTCGTCATGTCAAACATTTAACGAGAGAGAGATAGACTCCGGGATTTGTTTTTGTAAGTCTTTAAAATTACGCCAAATTTGATTGAAATTGAGTGTCGATTATATGGTCCCATTGCATCTTCCAGCTGGAGCGCGCCAACGCGTTTATCCACTGCGCTATAGAGGTATCATTGTCATCGTCATTGCAACTCTTGAATTCATACTCAGAAGTCATTTAATAATGTAAACCCCCTGTATACAAACATAGAACACACCCTGTATAGCTTATCAAAGGGCTCGTCTCAGGGCTCCCCGGGGAGGGGGCGATATTGGCGTACGATGTTCCGAGGATATTACTCCCCTACGACCAGTTCTTGTAAGATACTGGTATATAAGCTCTATGATAGTAACTGATAGTATCAGCGCTGAAAGCCCAGTGGGACGGATAACCGACTCGACAGGCAGGAGATCAGGCGCAGAACCGACTTTTTACATGCCCATGCGACGCATGGATCATCTGTCTTGTCAGACAATCAGGCGATCAGCCTTGCCTGTCCTAACTAAACTTGACAACAATATTTTTTGTTGTTCCAACGCGGTTATAAAGTTTAGGGTATGTATATAGAGTTTACTGTGAAAGCACCAGTGCTGAAAGACGCTTTTTTTAATTATTGTATGGGAAAATTGATGATGCTAGGGCATTTGTCATACAAACATGAAAGTCAAAAGTAAGTCTTTCAGCGTTGGTACTTTCACAGTATACTCTACATAGGAGGCATACACAATGTGAAAATATTAATAATTTATTTATGACTGTAATGTTAATATTTTATTTAAGTAATTGTAAATCATCAGTACATTAAAATTTATTGCAATATCTCCACACCTCTATGAGGTAGAAATTGTGAACTCACTAGACTTAAGATCAATTATGTATACCAATTTCTTGGAAATAAAGACTTATCTTATCTTATCACACCCTTAAGTAAAAGTACACCTTGTGTAATCAGGTTAAAAACTCCATACGCTGGGCACCGATTCTCGTGACTTGAAGTTCGATTCGAATAACAGTCTGTCTCGCTCGTGCACGCTTGGCAGGCTCAAACTCGAAACGATACATAGTTTTGTGGCGGTACAACTAGCGCCTTCCTTCAACGCGCTATAGAAGTTTTCTAAGCTCGGCGTTGTACAGAATGATTCATGGTTCATATACCTATATTAACCCGAATATATTGTGAAGAGAATGACGTGTAGAGCATTTTTTGTTTTGGCACCCCATAATCATAAAGAATCTTATAAGACATAATTTTATGAACCATGTATCACCCGTATATATAGAACATTTGAAAACTACATTGGCACGGCACGCCAGAGGCCTTGTTCGGGGGCTCTTGGCGTGTTGTTCAACTACTGGACGGAAGTCCAGGAACAACAAAACCACCTCGCCAAAATATGACCTTGATTTTGAGGTCAACTCCACATTTGATCTAGATTCTCGTGTCATTAGTTTGACAGGAGGTTAGAGCAACAAATCGTTGGGCCTAAACCGCAATTATGTATCATCATCACTTCGATCGATACACTAGATATTTAGATAACGTGTCTCATACAAAAACAAGGCCCAAAACTGTACGAGTGGTATATGCCAATACATTAAATAACAACTGAGACAAAAATTTTAAAACATTTCAAAGTTGATTCGGTGATTTGAAATCGCTCATTATTTTACAAAAAACCGAGACGACTGGCAAGAGAACAGGCGCAGGATCGGTCCTGCGTCAAAAAAAATCCTTGCGTCGGATCCGACGGAAAGGATCATCTTTCTCGTCAGACAATCAGGTGATCAGCCTGCATTGTCCTAACCAAACTTGAAAACAACATTTTTAAATAGTTAATGGAATCAGGCGTTACTTTGCGGAAATCCATAGCATACAATTTAAATATATTTTATATCTAGCAATATCCCGCGAAACAATTATAACCACAACCTGCAAGCAGATGAGTGAGTGTACGCATAGGCATGCGTTTGATGCACCTCCCTCCTCCCACACTGCTTATGCGTACACTCGCAAGCAAAAAACATGAAAACACCACCACCACACAAGCAATAATGTTAACACGATCGTGCAAAGTCCCACCACCATGCAGGTTGCAAAACTCGACGCGCGTTTCGCTCCGACCCCGGAGCATCCTCAGGATGTTGACTCTGCGAACAATGTTCGTTAAGTAAACGAATATATTTAAATTGTATAAACAACATTTTTTATTGTTCCAACGCGGGAATCGAACCCACGACCTCCTGGTCGAGAGCGAAGCTCTGAACCACTAGACCACGGATGCTTATGTAACTTTATGTCTTCAAAGGTATTTTAATTTATTAAACATGTTTATACCTTTAAAGATATAAAAGTTACAAATGAAGTCAATCCCAAAGTTGTTAAAAATAATCGCCAAATTCAGGACCGCATTATTACAAATCGGGAAAAATAAACATTCAAAGTCAAAGGAAACAAAAGTGAAACTCCTCAGAGTTTTTAGGCCGGTTTAGCATAAATTGTGTTCTAATCAAAAAGTTATCTACTTCACCAAATTCTTTAGTCCCCGTCGAAGTTGGAAGTTTGAGGATTAATCAATGTTGAATCGAGGGCGGGAATTGAATTCGATTTGGTAATGGCGGCTTTTATTGTCATTAACGATTTACCCGAATACGACAAAAGGAAGGGTAATGATTTTGGCGGTCAATGAATTTTCCATAGTAGCGTAGGTACACATTAGGTGCTTACAAACGCGCGCTTTGTCAACGCACGTTTTGAGAATCAGGAGTTCTGTACAGACAGTGTACTCTGTACATACTCAAGCGCGCGCTTTTCCTTTACCCAAAAACGCGCATCAGTAAAGCGCGCAATAAGCGCCTAATGTGTACCAGCTCTAAACCACTGAAATTTTATATCTAGTCCTATTGGACAGATAAAACAACGTTTCGTTTCACTTTTTAAAATGAACAACTTTACTATTTATGTTACAGACTTTAATTTTTTTTTTGACACGTAATATTGATTATAGGAAAATATTAAAATAAGTATAATCTATATTTTTATAATATTTATTTTTACGTTTATAAAAAATGAAGGTGTGTAACACAAGTAAAACGTAACGTTAAATTATCTGTAAGTAGGATCTTAAGTACAGGTTTCGATTGCAATTCTTGAGACCGATTTAAAGTATTACGCTCTGTCGTGTGGCTTTTGTCAATATATGTAACGCCTCATTGTTTAGATCCTAGCTCTCGACTTGGAGGTCGTGGGTTCGATTCCCGCGTTGGAACAACAAAATTTTGTTTTCAAGTTTGGTTAGGACAATGCAGACTGATCACCTGATTGTCTGACAAGAAAGATTATACATGCGTCGTATGGGCATGTAAAAAGTCGATCTCCCGCCAGTCGTGTCGGTTATCCGTCCCACTGGGTTACGAGAGTGAAGAAAGAGAGTGTGCTTCTGTGTATTGCGCACACACTTGGGCACTATAAAATAACTCCTGCTTAGCTGGCCTGGTTCAATGAAACCGGCCACCGTCACCGAAATCGGTGTGAGAGGTATTATTATAAGTAATTGTATATCCTCTACGACCTGTGTGTTGTAATTTCTTGTGTAGATAGATGGTGGTGGTCAGAACGTCAGAACCGCCGCCCACGGAGCCACAGGAAATACAATACAACCCCGACTCACGACTTAGCATAATAAAAAATAATCACGTGCGGTGAACTTTGGAAACGTGTCTGAAAATCTACCTAATGGAAATCTCTCAATTTCTCGGGAATAATTGGGAAATGAAAATTTCTTTTCCCCAATTTGCGTTGGAGAGATTTTTACTGAGGAATTATCGAACGAAGATAAAAGTAGGTTAGACTTAGGTGCAAATGTAATTTTACTTGTGGGGCAAGCATGTACTTTAAACAGTTCCGTAAAAGTAATGTTATCGAATGATAATTATAATTGTATGAAAAGCATGCCAGAGTATAACACACTTTTCGGAGCTTACAAATGTTGATGTTTGACCTACTGTATTACAACAATAAAATGTATTTATTATTATATCTGTACTATTAAATAAATAATTTATCATTTATTCCCTTTTTAGAATTACAATACAAACTACCATTAAAGTAAGTAGGTACAAAAAAAACTGAATTACGGAACATTAAATCTCAAGTTAAATCTAACACTTTTGTGTGTCGCAAATAAATTTAAAGTAAGCAATAAACGCCCAGTACCTACCGAATGTTGCATATTAGTATATTTTTGTATATTTTAGGTTACATCTGCAAAGCTTTTATAGGCATAGTAAAAAAGTAACATAAATCACAGATGCCGATCAATAAAAAAATGGCGCCAACCCGCCATGAATTTCTAAGCCGTCCTCAGTACACGTTTTTGCCTCGTAATTGGCTTGCATTATTTAGCCGTCTGTGGTCTATGGTCGGTATGCGGCACAAAAAGTAATTGCAAATCCATAGACAAGACGCACCGGCCCCGTGGGAACAGTTCTACGTATCGATCCCTATCAATGGGAGGTGTGTTTTTATCGTTGTATATTTACTCTATGATTCGGTATTTATCGTTTGTTGAGTTATGAGGAAACTCAACGGCTGTTTTTCCATACAGAAACAGGGATACACGCGATCCCCGTTTTCTCCCTGGATAATGTCACTAGAGTAACAGTTTTTTTCTTGAATATCTATGTATATTATCTGGATAATGCCACTAGAGTAACAATTTTTTTCATGAATATCTACGTATATTATCAGTACGTCCCTACTTTTTCCTTTTGCAGTTACTTCTTCTTCTTCTTTTTAATAATCGCACCCTTGGTGAATTGCCAATGTCAAAGTGCTTGGTTTGTGTAGACTCTGCTCTAATATAGGTCTGGCGAAGGAACAAGGGTACGGTGACTTACTTTATTAATGTTTAAATGTTGAATAATCTAAAACAAACACAAACAAATAGGGATGCACTTACTTCAATGGCACGCCAAAAAGTGACAGTGACAGTTCGAACTGCCAGTAATGTAAGTGCAAAAGCTCTCCTATTCACAGACTGTGTGAATAGTAGAGCTCTTAACATAAATTAACGTATCAGTATTCCGTAAGTTAGTTATGATAAAATAAATAAAATGTTCTTTTACTTCTAAATTAAATTTGGTTAAGACTGGATAAAGAGAAATTAGGTTCGTCTAATTGACACATAATATTTATAAAATCTATGAACGCTTCACACCACGTTAATAAGCCCGTGTTAAGTATAAGAAGAACTTGTGTTACTGGGACCAGACAACGGAAACATATTTAATACTTTTACACGTTGTGTAGTTTTTCGGTAGTAAAATACATTATATATATTCGGAAATGTCGAAATTAACGAGTATAAATATTGACACAATTCGGACAGGACAAACATCACTCCGACGCCCATATTTCCATATCGGACGAACGTCACACGAATAAGTAAATAGTAGAGCGTTGCCTGTTGCGCGTCGCGGGTTGTAGGTTGTAGATTTAAGTTGTAGATGTAGGCTGCAAGTGGTTGTAACCTCTACCAGGTTAATAGGTGTATCACAAGTGGACTCGGGGCAACTAGTATATGTTATAAACGCGAAATAGTATGAAGAGTGTGTGTGAATGTTTGTTTTACGCATTAACTTTAGATTAATATGAAATTTGGTAATTTAGACTTTAGATAAATACATTATTTTATCGCAGCAGTACGGTTCCCGCGGAATATATTTTTCGCGTACGATGACGATAATAACACCTAGTAAGTCACAGACTTAAATGTGCAAATTACGTCCACATTTGGTGCAAAATAAATTGTTGGTTTTGAGGTAATAATATTATTTACGTTTCTATTCATGGGTAAATTCGTATGTTTGTGCTGGACTGCTGGGTAACCAAATGGCGGAACTGCCTATTAATTACCCGCACTAATATTTACAAATGTAAATGTTAGTGAAACGATAACTAATATACAGTGTGTTCCACGGTTCTTATATCAAGTCGAATAAACTGTTCTGGCACCTCATATAAATTACTTACGCAACAAATCGCTATTAAAGATCTCCATAAAAGTCACAAAAAACTTTAAAAGCGAAGCGAAGTAACCACTCTTTAAATACTGTAGTGCCTAGGACAAGCAATTTTATGTATATGTCGCATGGTTGCCCAGCACATACGGCATTCTCACAACATAGTCGGCCTAGTCCAGAGGAATGACTGGTCAATACGTCTGGGGCCAACCGCGTGCGGGTTTCCTCAAGATATTCTCCTTCACCGTTAGATCATCCGTATAATGTACTTGAGATCTGAAAGTCTCATTGGTACATGCCACAACCTAGGAAACGAACCTGCACCCTTTCGAGTGCTAATCCACGGTCTACGCACTAGGTCACGGACGCTCTTATACTTATAAATATAAAAACATAAATTGTAATATAAAAAAAAACTTGTTAAGTTATGATTAATATATTATTATAGAAGTTTTACGTTTGTGTTGTTAACTTCAGAAGTATTTTTTACTATTGTTATTGTAGTATTGTAGTAATCAAGCGGTGAACCCGCTCACATCAAAGTCAAACAAGTCAAATATTACTCATTGTTGAAAGGCACAAAACTGTACGCACATGTGTTTTAAACCTTTAATCTGATGATCCCCAGAAACTCCTTGCAGCAATAACCGATATAGGGGCTATAAATGTATTACCCTTATCGATAAAGCGGCTACTGTTGGTCTTTATCGTAAATTACACTCTACTTAGCGTCACTTCACACTGAGACGCGACGCGGCAATTTCTTAAGATCCAAAGTTGACCTTTATTTTCTATGTTCCTATGAAGTTCGAAGTTTTAAAGCGCAGTCGCCCTAATAACTATCTATACTAACACCTCCGTGGTCTAGTGGTTCAGAGCCTAGCTCTCGACCGGTCGTGGGTTCGATCCCCGCGTTGGAACAACAAAAATGTTGTTTTCAAGTTTGGTTAGGACAATGCAGGCTGATCACCTGATTGTCTGATAAGAAAGATGATCCATGCGTCGGATGGGCATGTAAAAAGTCGGTCCTGCGCTTGATCTCCCTCCAGTCGTGGCGGTTATCTGTCCCACCGAGCCACGAGAGTGAAGGAAGAGAGAGCGATTATGTATTGCGCACACACTTGGGCACTATAAAATCCTGCGTAGTTGGTCTGGTTTCAATTAAACCGACCACCGTCACCGAAATCAGTGTGGGAGGCATTATTATTATACTAATTTTGAAACTAAAGAGTGGGTTCGTTTGAACGTAATGCTTAGAAACTAACTAGTACGATTTGAAAATTATTTAAGTGTTGCATAGCCTATTTATTTTAATAGTTGATTTTGCAGTTCCTTTCCCCATTTTCTTCACCCCATCCCCATTTATGTAGTTCCTGATTTTAGTTCGTTACCGTTCAAATATAAAATAAGTATTAGTTTGAAAAAAAAACTAAAGAAAAACATGTTTAGAGCATTGTCATTGGTCCTTGATATGTATGCAAAATTTCAAATGAATCTGAATCTTTTTTAGTCAAAATTATGCTCAAATATTCCGTTACATACTTATGTAGATACATACACAGAACTCAAGCTTATAAAAACGTGTTAAAAACAAACTCCTTGTTTTTATATTATTAATTGTAGATAAGTGCATTTCGCTGTGAACATAAGAGCAAATTTCCGATAACATCAAATTTTGGATGAACGCTACGATGCGCTTCGATTCTGTCCTAGTATGAGTTGACCCTTACGAAAATATGTTTACATAAGCCTGAGATCACGCAATTTAAAGAACACAAACAACATTAGAAGTTGGAACGTCGATCGGAGCGAAGTTGCCGCGGAACTTCGTGCATAACAGTGAAGTTCCTGCATATGGATGCCGCCATATTGAGCTCATTTAGATTGCTGTTTGCTCATAACTTTTAACAAATTCTTATAGGAAGCGCCTGTTTTATGCCAATTTGTGATGTTCATAGAAACATTATATTTCTGACGCCCATTGTGGGATTGTTCGTTTACTATTCTCTATTTAAATAGAGGCACACATACTTTAAAAAAACAATATATTTTATTAGAAGTCTGGTTTCTAGTTGATGGTAATGCACCAAGTATTTACAGAGCGATGATTTGCCTATAATAGAAGAAGAAAATAAAAAAGTAAATTTACGTATATTAAATCTATGTGTTTCGGCTACTGACGTGATTATTTTAAGTTCTAAACCTGGATTCTCACTTTGTCTCATTCAATGTTAGAACGGGAAGACGGTAACAATGGAGATAGATTTTATGATACAGTTAATACTACACGCTTCAACTCATCGTCAATGTGAGATGAGCCTTATAAGGCTATATAAAGCCTAAGTGGGGCCCTAAATTTAATGTCGAGAGTTACCCCTAACTCAGGCCGAACGCGTTTTGAATTCGACGTAACTCGACGTAAAGTGGAACAAATTTATAGCCGACCTACTTAAGATGTACCTAATCGTTAACGTGCGTGACCATTTTAAGGCTTTTCGGTGTGCAACGTGTAACAGAAATTAGTGGTAGAAGTTTACTGGTGTAATTCGTGAGTTGTGTTTTATTTGACATTTAGCAAACATTTAAGAGCCATAGGATTATGGATAAAATCGAATTCGAAATGATGTGAAATATATTAATTACAGCCTTATGCTGATATAACAGAAAAAAATAGTCCACGTCAACTTTTTTTCACTTGTTCGTAGCTGTTATTATTTACTGTAATAATAATAATATAATATCTATGGACGCTTCACACCACGTCAATCTGGCCCTGTGCTAAGTATCCGAAGAACTTGTGTTACAGGTACCAGACAACGGAAATATATTTAATACTTTTATACTATACACATATTTAAGATTTTTATTATATAATACACAAATTTAATACACATCCATGACCCAGGAACATTGAAAACTTTTTGTTCCCTCGGCGGGATTCGAACCCGCGACCTTTCGTTCGAGCGCCAACGCGCTCAACCAACTGCGCTACGGAGGTCGTCAAACTGTAATAGTTAGGCGGAATAAACCAAAGTAATCCTCAGTCTTCGAGCAACAATAGACAACGTGTCCCATACAAAAACGCGTGGTGCAAATAGAGCTACATTTGTTTAATAACGAACTGCGACAAAAATAAATCAAAGATTGAATGGTTGATTTCGTGATTTCAACACATTACGGTGATTAAATTTAGATTTTTAAATTTAAGTGGCATAATTAGCGTTTCATTACATGCGATTTTAAATAAAGCATTCTGACACGTTTGAACGTTGGCAGTGTTCCAAGCAAAATAAATTAAATTACAGCTCACTTTTCAAGTGAGTTCATATTCGCCTAGACGGATTTTGGTATTTTATTTGGCGGATTACTTAGAAACTAACCAAAAAAGAAAATCGTTAGATCGTAACTTTATTGTACTCCGTTGAAGTGGGGTGTATAGTATAGTTTTATATGTATTTGTTAGGAGGACGGGCAATGCTTAAAACAAGTTATAAGCATTGTCCGTCCTCCTAACAAATACATATAAAACTATAAAACTATATTGTTTTAAGCATTGCCCGTCCTCCTAACAAATACATATAAAACTATAAAACTATATTGTTTTAAGCATTGCCCGTCCTCCTAACAAATACATATAAAACTATAAAACTATACTATACACCCCACTTCACCGTATGTTGAACATATCAATCATGTGATAAATAATCTAAATAATCAAACGTCAATTTATTGGAAAGTACGCGGCACGATCGAATCTGAATCAAAAACAAATCAGTTTGGAGAGGGCCCTGGTTTAGTTCTTAGCTTGACTGCGGATATCGTGTGTCCCTTTCCCGCATTGAAACACAAACTTCAACATGCAAAGTCGCAGGCAACGTCTAGTTATTCACAGAACCTTTTATCGCAGGGGAGCCCGACTGATAATATAATCCACAAGTAACGTTAAAGACGACGGATGTAGCTAATGTACAAAGTTACAGGCATAAACCCCTGTTACAAATACAATCAATTATACCCTTTATGTATTCGTGATAAAGCATACATTCGTAGGGTAATTCCGTGTACGTCGATTTCACATTCGACCCTCTTATTGAATTCGGCTTGTTTTGTGTATAATGGTCTCCGACTTTTCGTATTTAAAATAATACGAAAGGTTGAGTTGCCGTTAACTAATACAGCGTGTCTCATGGTTCATATGTCAAGAATATAGTGTGAAGAGAATGATTTACTTACTTACCATAGATAAAAAGTACAAAGTTCTTAAATGACCACAAGGAGTGAATATTACTATGCTGGGGCTCGCGGGCTCCAAGTCTATACACACGAACGCATTGGGTTAGGTGTTGACCTAACACCTGAGGCCTTACTCTCCAAACTGATTCGATTTTGATTCAGATCTGGGGCCTTACTCTCCAAACTGATTCGATTTTGATTCAGATTCGAGCATTCCGCGTACTTCCCAATACACTGACGTTTGTTTATTTTGATTCTCAGTCGATTGATATTGTCTGAACTACAAAAAGTTACGATCTAAAGATTTTCTTTATCCTGGTTAGTTTCAAAGTAATCCATAAAATAAAATACCAAAAGCCGTTGAGATCGAAGTAATTTGATTCTCGATTGTGTCGGTAGTAAGCCTGTTGTTTTATGACTTTTATGGAGATCCTCAATCGCTATTTGTCGCGATATGGTAAGTAATTTATATGAGGTGCCAAAACAAAAATGCTCTACGCGTCCTTCTTTTCAAACTATATATGGTTCAATATAATATGAACTATGAGACACGTCGTATGATGACGATTAGTCTTGTATCTTCGTTTGACGGTCAAATTTTGTACAGCAAACTCAAACCAAATGTATTTGAGAAAATTGAGGGACATACATACACATATACTTATAACCCCTCCGTCTTTGCCAGGGAGATGAAAACCGCGGAAAAGGAAATCATTATGGCGTAAGTAGACGTTAAGTCTTCATACACACAACTTTCGCTCTTATTACCATAGAAGCAAGTTCGAAAGGTAATAAAAACTCAACAAACACATAGTTACATTACACATTGCAAAGTATACAAAATAGAAAACTTAACATGTAATGCAATTTTTAAGTTGAGTGCGTGTTCTGCACACTGCTCACTGTGAAGAATTTAACTATTTGTGTGACATCGAATTAGTTACTATGTCTGCTAAGAGCGTTATTTCGAAGACATAAAAATTATAGTTAACTTTTTCACGATGAGCAGTGCCAAAAACTTGCATTCAGCATATTGTGTGCTTGTGCAATTTTTTGGCACTGCTAGTCGTGAAGAAGATAACTATTTGAAAGGCGACGAATTAGTTAGCCCGGTCTGTCACTAGGGGCGTCGCTTCGAAGCAATACAAATCGTACTTAACTTCACGTTGAGCAGTGACACAAACTGGCACACAGCACACTAGGCGACGGTAGCTATAAATCAATGTATTCAATTCTGCGGTTATACGCCGGCGAAATCGATTCTGTCGCTTGTCCACGCGATTGTTCTCGATTGTTCTGGACCTTTGTTAACGTTCGATTTTTAAATAGATTGGATTTTGTGGCCATCTGTCTGAGGAACTTTTTTCCAGCGACAGTACAGGCAATGACCACAATTTTTATAGAAACTTTAACTCGACGTAAATTATGTTGCCCGAGCTATTATTATTAATCTATTAAGACATTTTCCACTAAAACCGGATCAATAGTTTGGGCGCTACGATGGAACAAATACTAGACTGTCCAAATTATTACCCTTCCTTGTGTGAAAATACTTTGAAACCTAGACATATTTTATTGTTTCGACATATAAATTGTATCGGGGCAGGCTTAAATTATGTTTAGAAACTTCAATAGGTAGACCAAACAGCAAGCATATTTTTAATTTTAACTTTTTAAAGACACAATTAAAAAGTTTAAATGTCAAATATTATCTGAACTGCCCCGTAGTACATACGCCTTTTGTCGAATAGTAGACGTAGACACATGTACTCAAGTAAACTTCTTCACAGGCAGACTCCGATCTTATTGTAAGGTCAACAACGATCCTGATTTTAAGGTTAAGAGGTGTATATGTGTATTCTAAGGTCACTTTACAATTGAAAATTTCAACTTCTATTCATGTTGTGTCTATGTTTAAAGGAGATGAATTATTTATTTATTGAGCACCCTTCAACAACAACATAAATAGAGCTCAGCTTGTTAATTAAACATGAGGATTATACATGGTAAAACTATGTACAGAACGCGTGTTCGAAATTATTACGCGCGAATCGAGGTACTAGGGCCTCATATGTAACGTGCAAGTACGCGCGTATTTTTGTACTTACGAGCGTATTGTACTAGGCTACCATAGTAGGTCTAGCAACTACGCACGTAGCCTTCATTGACAAGTTCTAAGGGTCAATTTATGCTAGCACAGAATCGAAACGCAGTGTCAATGCAAAATCCGGAAGACCGGAGAAAATACTAAGCATTGCAAATAAAACTCTAGGCTAATAAAAAGACCTCAACGTCGAACACATCGAATTGCTTAAGAATTGTCAAATTAGGCCTTAAAGATGTAGTCTTAAAGAACTGTTGGTTAATAACAAAAGAGCTGAAAATTTCAGAAAAGTTTCGAATTATTTAAGTTTCTCAAATTTGACAAAGCGGCCTACGGAACTCTAACATCTCACCCCTTCCAAACAAAAACGCCCCGGATAGTCGCCTAAAAGTCCATAACTATCTAGTGAAGACATAAACGTTTTACGAGCGTTTTCGGAGTGTTGGGATCGCGGACTATTCCTCTTTATGTGCAGTTCGCGCCGTGCCACTGATAAACTAAAATCGTAAAACCCAATAGTAAAGATTTAATCTCGCCGTGCTTCGGCACGAATGAGGAGGTGATACACACCACTGAGTAAAAAGTGGCGTGAAAAAATGCTTGCAGTTTAGGGTGAAAAGACAAGCGTTTATGTTCTGGTCAGAGTTCTGGAGTCCCAAAAGGGCTTTGGGTTTTATTGATTGGGAATACGAGTGCACTTCTATCTCCTCCGGTACTGTGCGCTCTTTCTATTCCATAAAACCAGCCAAGGGTGAGTCGGACTAACGCACTAAGGATTCCCTACAAAATGCTTAATATACACGTTTGTCCTTTGACACCCTTAGAATCTGTTATACTCGTACATAAAAATGAATTGTTGTTCGTTAGTCTCGCTAAAACTCGAGAACGGCTGAACCAATTCGCCTATTTTAAGTCTTGAAATATTCGTGGAAGTCCCGGAAAAGTTTGACGGGTTCATCACAAACTGTTTCTATGCTCAACGAAGTAGGCACGGATCAGCTAGTCACTAGTCACTACATAGTATAAAACAAAGTCGCCTTTTCTGTCCCTATATCCCTATGTGCCCTTAAATCTTTAAAACTACGCAACGGATTTTGATGCGGTTTTTTCCAATTGATAGAGTGATTCAAGAGGAAGGTTTATATGTATAATACATGCATAATATACTAAGGCAACATTGCTAATTTTAGAGGTTTCTAACGTGATGTCGTAAATTAACCTATTTTAGCAAAAACGCTGCCTAAACACTACGAGTTAGATCAAATTAATGTACTACAGTATTGTACACCATAAAAAGGTCTACAAAAAAGTCCGCGATGGTATATGTTTTCTTTTAGGGATAACCCACATTAACCATTTTTATTGTTTACTTTTTACGTGAAAAAATGGCTTATTTACGAAGCTATTTTAAGCAATACGGCATTTATCCTTATCGAATTAAGTAGCTTAAATACAGTGTGCAATTAATATAGATCAATATGGTTCCTTACAGCATGTAAATTAAAAAAATATTTTCGGAGATATTACAAATTTAAAATTTGCGTTTGCGGCGGGCGGTACCGGCCGGACGGGGCAGTGCGGGGAGGCATGCCTATAAATAGCGCGAATTGTATGAATTTAGATATTCCAAAGATAGCAGGAAATCTTCATAGTAAGTATAGGGAAAGAGGAATTGTTTTACTCCAAATTTAATGCGTGCAAGCCAAGGGCAGTAATGAATGAATCAAAAATACTGGATCGATTTTAATCATGTTTTTATTGAGTGACATAGGCATATATATTTTATGCCCGTGCAAAGTCGGAGCGGGTCGCTAGTATTATATATAAAAATTAATTGCTGTTCGTTAGTCTTGCTAAAACTCGAGAACGGCTGAACCAATTCGGCTATTTTTAGTCTTGAAATATTCGTGACAGTCCCGGGAAGATTCATCATAAACTGTTTCTATGCTCAACGAAGTGGGCACGGGTCAGCTAGTATAGTATAATAAAATATACTTTTTTTTAACTTTTAGTATTTGTTTTTTAGCGGCTACAGAAATGCATTATCAATTACAGTGTCTAGTTATCAGAGTTCATGAGACGCATCCTTGTGAGACACCCGGGCCCTCTTTTTTACCCTGAAAAGGATCCTACCTATTATACTTTTATTATTTTCGATATTTTTATTTTTGGATTTTAGCTTATCTTTATTTTTTGTTTCAGGTAAGAATGAGATACTAAAAAATCGTTAACCATAATCTACGAAAGAGTCAAGTCAAGATAGAAGAACGAGAGATATGTATCGCAGGTAAATTTTCTACAATACTATAGCCACAGAATTAGAACTACCATATTAAGATACTGACCTCGTAAATTTCAAAATTGGCAGATAAACTGTAAATTGGTAACAATATTATAATTATACTCAAAGTGTAAATACACTTTAAAATTACAATATTATGAGGTGCCCAAACAAAAAATGCTCTACTCGTCCTTCTCTTTACTATATTCAGCTTGATATATGTACCATGAATCATCCTGTATTAGTATACAGGCTGATTCAAAATGTAAGTAAAAACTTGCAGTACGAAATCCTTTTCAAAACTGGGTCAAAACTTAAAATCACAAATACAAAAAGAACGACATAAAATTGAATATAAATACTTAGTACAATAATTGTTTTCTAACTTCCATGTAGAATTGTTTTAAACATTAAGTTGTTTGTAACGACTTTAGTTTTAAATAGTACTGTTTTGAAGTTAACATTCAGAACTAACAAATGTAAAAACTCCGCCAAGAAAATGCGAAAATGATTTGGTGGTGGTACGTACGGTCTGCAAAAAAATAAGTTGGTGCGCTCACAGTGATAAATATAGTTTTATAATAGCTCCCCGCACCGATCTCGTTATCGGTGGCCGGTTTCGTAAAAACCGGGAGTCGTCTAATAGTGCCCAAGCGTGTGCGCAATAAACTGTACTCTCTTCCTTTTACTTTCAACCTCTAACCTGAGTCGGACGGTTACCGAATTCGACTGACAAGAGAACTTTTATATGCCCATCCGACGGACAGGAAAGATGATCTTGGCAGAATCAGGTCAGCCTGCATTGTCCTAACCAAACTAGAAAACAATATTTTTTGTTATGCAACGAGGGATTCGATCCTACGATTCTGTAAAGATGTTTTCTATAAGAAACTTTTTCAATATGTGAACAAGGCATTGATAGTACCTGTTCTGCTGGTCTATCCAGATCTGGTTTTATCCAGGCCAGCTGTCCAGTGTCATGTCCAGCTACCTTAGGTATACTTGTCTCTTCGTAGTAATCAGTGTTTTTTTTTTATTTAAATTGTTAACCTAGAGTTAGTCCAATATGGTATATTAACTTAGGCCCACTAATGCCAGTTTGGGTTTTAATTAATATCCGAAAGTTAGACCCTTTACAAAAGAAAGTTAGACTTAAGTTACAGTTTAATATCTAACACTTTTATTTGCATGTGGTCCCTAAGTATAAAAGTAATATTGTAGAGTAGACTCATAAAAATATATTGTAACACATAATCCATACCTACCCGCAATTTTATGCCGACCGTAAACAAAAGGAATGACGGCACAAATCAGTCGCTGCGGACCGTACGTCATTAAAGAAATTTATACTTAACGTGCCGAGCGCCGGCTGCTGGTAAGTGCTATTAGCTGGGAGCTTATTGGCTGCTGATACGTGGAGAGCTGGGATTTTGTATTGTTGGATCTTGCATGTTGCTTTTGACGTTTTGTACAACGGTTTTTCGTATTTTAAAGGTTGGCTGTTCAACGCACTAGGTTGTTTAACGTATAGTTGAAGGATGTGAAGTATTTAGTGCCAAATTCACTAAACATGTTCAAGTTAATCCTTCAATATTCCTGTTATATGATATCTCTCTCGTATTTCCTGTCAATGAATGAGAAGGCATGGTATTTTAACAAGCCGTTAGCACTAACAAGCATCGGTGAAATCTGGACTTAAGGTGTTTTGAATCAGTTCTTTATTGAACTAGAATCTTGAAGTTTGATTTTGTATGTCATGAAACTTGTTG
This sequence comes from Celastrina argiolus, assembly GCA_905187575.2. Classification (NCBI taxonomy): domain Eukaryota; kingdom Metazoa; phylum Arthropoda; class Insecta; order Lepidoptera; family Lycaenidae; genus Celastrina; species Celastrina argiolus. Next base: position 18,045,677 of record LR994585.1, read on the forward strand.
GTTATACAGTGTATTATGTCACTCTGTGATCAAAATTTACCTATGATGATCCTTAATAATACAACTTTGAAGCTTATACTTTACTAGCTGTTCCCGCGACTTCGTCCGCGTGGTTTTTGAGTGACTTAAGCCGTATATCTAGCGCACGCAATGAAAGTCCCCAATTTTCTCCGTTTTTGCCATTTTTTTTTACTGACGCTTCGCTCCTATTGGTCGCAGCGTAATGTTATATAGCCTAAAGCCTTCCTCTACAAATGGACTATCGAACAAAAAATATTTTTTAAATCGGACCAGTAGTTCTTGAGATTAGCGCTTTTAAACAAACATACAATCTCTTCCGCTTTATAATATTAGTATAGATAGTATAGATAAGTTACTAGGTTTTAATAAAAAATATCCTTGTTGTGCCTATGTTTCTTCTTATACCACCAAGAATATGTGTACAAAGTTTCATGATGATCAGTTCAGTAGTTTTTGCGTGAAAGCGTAAACAAACGGATGTTTATAATACGAATTTTCCTCTCACGACCGTACGCTGTAACATTTAATGCTTAGTCAAGAAGAGATAATATAATATGAACTTTATGTCAAGTTTTTTATGTTAAGTATTTTTTCTTTCGAGCTCTTAATGACATCGGCATCAAGGCTGCTAAGTTAAAATGGGATTAAGCATGACACGTCAGCGGAAAGCATTGCTGCGTCTTGACTGCTGGGCAAAGATATATCCAATGTTGGGTGGGTGGGGGTGAGAATGGTGACTGAATTGGTACCCGAAGACGGATGACGCCGACGTGGCCTAAGAAAAGATGGCGTGAAGATCGGGATGCACACCAGCCAGGCTGGCTAGCGATTGCACAGGATAAAGATAAGTGGAAGACCTTGGGGGAGGCCTTTACCTAGTAGTGAGATAGCATAGGCAAACAGACAGACGCAGTGGACTTGCTATTATAATATGTAGTTATTAATTAAAAAAGGCGTATTTGAACTCCATTGTCGGGTCCCGCAAGTTGGCGCCTTTACAATTTTCTAAACCTTAGCAATTAAGATCAGGTTAAGTGGCTGCCTTAAGCCTCTTACACTTAATACAATTTCAGGGTTCGGCCGCTCATCGCAGTTTAGTGGGGGAAAGTAGTACTACATAATATGTTTTATTTGGACAGAGGTAATTTAGAACAAAACTTAAAGGGACTCTCACAATAATGCGACAGTTCTTCTTTATATATCTTTCTTCTGATATATAAAAATGAATTGCTGTTCACTCGAGAACAAAACTCGAGAACGGCTGAATCGATTATTTTTAGTCTTGAAATATTCGTGGAAGTCCAGGGAAGGCTTAAACGGCTGTATGCTCAACGAAGTGGGCACAGGTCAGCTAGTTATTCTATAGGTAGGGTAGCGTGTACCAACGACTAACAAATACATTCGCTATGCGGTATGCTCTATACCCGATATGTTTACACCTACAAAAGAAATAATGTGAATTGAAGACGAGTATATGTAGCAAAACTATGACTTTGAGAAAATTGAGTTCAAACTGTCACTTAACTATATTAGAATACGTCGTATGTAATAAATACATTAATCTAAGGATCCATCTCTAGATTCCATGTACTTAATACGTTGTTACATATTCTCAAATGTTTAAGTGACAGTTTAAACTTAATTTTCTGGTTATTTTTTTTGCGAAATATCACCTTCATTTATTCATGCATTCAATTATTTAATCAAAAATAAGATAGTACTAGCCACTTAAAACTTTTCCAAAATAAATAAAAGTTGCAATTAAAACTGTAACAGGTACAAACAGCCCTTCCTAGAAAACTAAGCAATTATAATAAGGTGGAACTCTAAATTCACGTTCAGGTAATAAATATCATGTTGTTACCGAAAAGTAAAAAAAACTTTTTAAACGACTCAAAACAATTGCTTGTTACAAAGTTAAATTACATAAAAAGCAACTCCGTGACAATCGTAATGAGAGGTCTGGAGTTTTGCCATTAAAAGTTGCGCCACCTGCCAAATTGTTTGGGTTCTGGCGTGCCGTCATGTTTGGCTTCTCAACTTCTCACTTCACGGCAAGATTAATAACTTCAGTAAGGGCTCGTCCACGTGACGTCACGACGTCTACTTGAGAGGCTGCGTTTAAGGTGTACAATCTACACCTACAACTTACTTACCTACAACTACATCTAGAATCTAACGTACATTACCACAAACGTTATTCGTTTTCTACGGTTCACGGTAAGGTTCATGGTAACTTGAGTAAGGGCCCGTCGACATGTCTACGTTGCGCCGTCGTGAAGCGGTGCGTGGCCGGTGTACGAATAGATCGTACATACACCTACAATCCACACCTACAACATACTCTTAAAATCTGCACGCACAAACTAAACGTAAAACCTGTACCTATATTACCAGAAAGCTTATACGGTTTCTTCTTTTTGGCTTGGCGTTGTCGGGTCAAAAGAAATGCAAAATTATAAAAAATTTCGCACTTCGAACACTTACTGTTCTCTATAATTGGGTATTTTTTACAAAATGGCGAACCTAATATTCCGTTCACAAATTGTTTCATCCGTTTATTGATATTGTACCCACTCCCGCATCTCGGTATTATGGAGACGGAGATTAAACGGGGGCAAAATATTAAAATATCCTCAACATGAGAAAAATTAACCTAGCGGATGAAAATCTTAAGTAACAAAGTGCAGTTTGATTAAAATAATGGCTGCTCCCGGATTAAACTGAGGTTTCTCTACACAAGAAGGTAATATTCATCATCTACCGCGACTATTATTATAACCACAATTTTATATTTAACTTTATATTATATAGTGCTTTATATTTGTATTTTATTTCGATGCTGCATCTGAGAGACTTCCATAATAACCATGTAGTCCGTTTTACGACCTACAACATCGCCACACGATTTTTAGATAAGCATTTAAAAAGATCTAAAAAGTTCACGTTCACTCACGGCTCGAGCGGTCCCGATCTCCGTTCGGCTTCATTCGTTTTTCGTGTGCGACATCGTCAACACTTATAATTTGTACATAATTAACATTTTATAGTGGAAGATATTCGCACCGCTAGAAAATTTGATTCTTAGGTGCTTCTAAGCCCCCATCAATTGATCTCAAAGAAGTTTGCTTTATTGTGTCAATACATAAAAGGCATAAAAAATATGTGAGGTTTAGATTTCATAATTATAATCCTCATGAATTTTATTGTCTTCCATGTGGCTTAAGTTCTGCTACATTTGTATTTACAAAGCTCAACTAACTAACTTAAGCCTCTTCTCACATGGTTAAGAAACCATGGGCATTTAATAGTTGCTTACCTCGATGAAAATCTTTGTGTTGGTAAAGATTATTCTATAATATGTAATTAAGCACTATGTACTAATGAACTAAAGGTAAAATTAGAATAACTAGGTTTTGTTATAAAATTTGAGAAAAGCAATATGATAACTTCACAAGTTTATACATTTCTTGGGTTCCAGATAGATACTGCAAATGCAGTTATATATTATTACCTTCTGAAAAACTTCTGAAAATCTCTTAAATATATTACGAAATCCGTAGTAACGTCCAAATTGGTGAACGTGATTTCGTGAAGTTTATTGATAATTTGACATTATCATGTCCAGCATACACCAGTTATGTAATAATTATTTATACATACTTTGAAAGAGAAAAGTTTTTAGGTTTGGAGAAATATATTAATAATATTGATTCGATTATGTTACTACAGTCTTATTCATATTATGATATGGACTGGAGTTGCGTTATCGGGTCCAAAGCCTTTAATAATAAGTAATTAATATATAAGAAAATTTGTACGATTTACAAATCTTTACGTACTCTCTACTTACAGGCTGAGGAGCCGCATGCAATGGAGTAATAACAAGACGCCATTAATTAGTTGATGGCTCAAAATCATAGTAATTACCTGGAATTATTAGCTGCATTTATGGGCTTATAATAATTTTGTAAATTTTATGTAATGCTCGAAATAAACAATACTTGAGCTATGTCTTATATTATTAGATTATGTGGCGTTCAATCTCAATGAATTCACAACAAAACTAGGTAGTAGTGCGAAATAAAACGTACCTAAGTATTTATATTTTTGCTTTATTTTACTTTGAATCTTACGATGACAAAGACGCCGACGAAACATCTAGGTACATTAGTATCGATAGATAATGGAAATTAACCAAGAAGGACTTTTAATTATCTATACAACTTAATAATATGGATTTATTTGCGTTTCCATGCGATCTACGTTTAAATAACAATATACATATTATAATAATATGTAAAATTTTAATCTCCTACTGGCTGTTGCTGCCATGGTTGCCTCTGTTTCAGTCGCTACTCAAGTTTGACATAATTTATTTGAAACCTAATATATAATGTCTACTGTCCCCTTCTAGTGTTACCCTAGCGTGAGCAGTATTGTGCAGCAAGCCTACTTGGTGCGTGGAATACTAACGGGCCTCAGTTTATTGACATAAAGCTAAAATCTGTAACAAAAGGTACATATTATCAATATAAAATGGAATTAAAACAATGGTGTAACTAGTTCCAGGAACCTAATTTAGTCTTGGAATATTTGCTAAATTTTGTAAGTATGATTTCACTGCAACCCAAATTTTATCACAAAAGGCACTAACTCTGATGGCGTTGTCCACAGGACAACGGATGGAGACTGGAGACGTTGTCACTAAGTAGAATAGCAGACGTTCACTTTTACGATTCGCGTATCGTTATTGCAATTAATGATTAATTAAGACCTCGACACCAAATAGGTGTAAGCCTCTTGGCTTTGGCAAGTCAAGACTTTGGCCAACCTTCAATTTGTCCTGCACTCACTTTGTTATCATATTTAGAAAGAACTAGTATTTGTCTCAATCGTGTAAAAACTTATAAATTATTTCTCACCTTTTAAAAAGCCCGTTCACTACGCGAGTTCTTAGACCATAAGTCGCATCTGCGACTTGCGAGAGGCGTGGACGTGAACGTATTCACGGCGCACAGCACGCGTCACGCCGCCACTTCCTCGGTCAGATAGGCCGGCGTGTCATTAGATTTTAATTACAAAACTGGTCAGGCAACTCGCTTTTATTTTACGGATTTTTAAAATCAACCTCTGATACTTATCAGACATGAATCAGCAAGTGTTATCGTTTTCTGTATTAACAAAAGATTATATTATAACTTTATTTCAAATGCTTTATTAGACAATAATTATTTTTATAAATCATTAAAACTACGGATGAATAGAACTATAATATTGATAACATTATTATGTTTTTGTTTTGAAATGATTACATTCTTGAATATTAAGTTTTTATTTGTGATAAAGAATGAACACAGATGTGATAAGATTGTAATTACCGTTTTATTCTGCCACAAGCGCTGAACATCTACATGGTTATTATGGAAGTCTCTCAGATGCAGCATCGAAATAAAATTTATGGTTAAACGAACTTACCTTAAGTGAAGTTCGACCAAAATTTTGTGAGATGCTGCATCTGAGAGACTTCACTCCCTCCCACACCCTAGCACGCGGTGCGCAGAAGGCGCACGCTGAGCAAGGACCCCAGGGTGCAGAATAAAAGCCTCGACCAATTCTCTAAACCAAATGAAGCCGAACGGAGATCGGGACCGCTCGAGCCGTGAGTGAACGTGAACTTTTTAGATCTTTTTAAATGCTTATCTAAAAATCGTGTGGCGATGTTGTAGGTCGTAAAACGGACTACATGGTTATTATGGAAGTCTCTCAGATGCAGCATCTCACAAAATTTTGGTCGAACTTCACTTAAGGTAAGTTCGTTTAACCATAAATTATATTACGCGGGTTATATTACGAAACCATTGACACCATTTTATTCAAGGGATCAGTAGCTTAAGTGCCATGAATAAATACACACATTCATTTTGGCTAAAAGTTGTGTCTATTTATTATTGTTTTATGTTTGTGTGTGTAGTATGTTTATGTGTATTGTATATATATATTGTGTTTAAATGGTTAAAAGTACATTTCATATTAAAATTAAAAAATTAACGTAGACAACAAAATATAAGCTAAAAGACTGTTCTTAAGAAATGGGTAACTATGAAAGTTTCCTTAACTATTTTACCGTACCGACATAAGCCATGTAATAGAATTAAAATGCTCTGCGTATTTATAACATATTGCCTATAATTAACATACCTAACACGTATATACCTATATTATGGGTTTAATAGCTTATAGAGAGTGTAAGGTACACCAAAATATATTTACATAACTATTTATGATAAAAGACACCTTAGTGTTGCCATATCATTGTACACTTTAATTAAAACAGCGGGGAATAACGTAAGAAACTTAATTAAAAGCGAGCGCATCGAGCGCGCTGACGGGCGGAGCGAGCGAGCCCACTGACAGGCGCAATTAAACAAAATGGACGACACGACAAAATGGACGACGCGAAAATTGGTCGCCAACTAATAACACTGGGCTATATTGTTTATTCCGAGAAAAGCGAATTAATTGTAGCTCCCTTGCCCGCTACTTACGTAGAAAGACAATTTGTTAATAGCAGAACTTTGTGAAAAATTAAGTATCTTCTCGTAGGTGATTGGTATAATCGTATCTGAGATATCAACATTTAAACATATATAATGGCATTTTCCTAAAATTCGTAACTGAGGTTTTATATACACTAGAGTGACTAGAGTAATACAAGGTGTAAAAAGAACAGTAAATATAGCTTTTAAATACGATTACCTTGCCTCATTTTGTAAAATATGTATTTTTGTCAAAAAGTAAAAAACAAAAATACTTTGCCGCAAGAATAAGGAAAAAGCAAGAATTTTTTTTTTTTATAGTTGTAAAAAATTTTCAAAGAAAAATATATTTCTAGAATGAGAAAAGGTGCTTATCCTAATCCTAAAGTTATAGTGACTGTCCTTTTAGCCTAACTGTATATTTATATTTAAAATGTCCTTGAAATCGTCGGGAATGTTCGAAATTCGGAAATCATCGTTTTTGTAAACGACAAAAGATGATTGTCAGTTTGACATGTACGTGTGTATGTTTGTTTGTCCGCGGTTTTGACAAGAACCACTGCTGTCAAATTGCATTCGTTTTGTTATTATGTAAGACATATATGTTTTTTTAATGGCTTCACTCAGTTCGGTGAGCTCTTTCTGCCTATTCTTTTATGGTCTGAGATCTCTCGTATCATTAATCCACAACATTCCATACAACGTTTCGTACAACAAATCAAATCACAAAGAGAAAATATACAAAAAGTCTTATATTTTCAAACGTCCCGCAATTTTACGTCCGAGACCGCGTTAATTAATTTCTATTGTCATTAAGTGGGGGACAACTGTCCTCTTCGGGGGGGACAAGTACCTCCCACCCCCAGGTTTAAGGGGGGCACGGAGGCAGTCTTAGGTTGGGAGTATATCATCCCGAACCTCTCTGTCCGGAGAAAATTTTTATCACTGGAAATAAAACTATGAGTGTATACTATAGAGTTGAAAATCGTGTCGAGTGTCGAGTTGTCAAATTTGCCACTGACATTTGACACTGACACTTGACATGACATTTGACACTGACACTTGACATGACATTTGACACTGACACTTGACATGACATTTGACACTGACATTTGATTTGACGTTCGTTAGTTCGATCCTCAACTCTGCTGTAAATACAACAGAGTAAAAATCGCTCATTATCGGGTTAGTGATTATTTTTTTGGTGGTGAAAAACAGAGGTGTTTTATGAGTTTGATGTGTAGGTCTGTGTGTCTGTCTGTGGTATTGTAGATGCATCCCAAATAGATGAACCGATTTTGATCTAGTTTTGTTTGAAAGCTTACGTGATCGCGGGTGTTCTTTAATTCATCATCATCAGTTCGCTTCGCTTGAAAATGGGCGGTTACTGTTTTTTTTATTTTTGTTATAATAATTATATCTATCGTTAATCGTTATCAGTGACAATAATGAAGACATGAATGGATGAATGTGTTACGTCGAAAAAATCTGATTACGTAAAATGTTGTTCAAACTGTCACTTAAACATTTTAGAATACGTCGTAACGTATAAACCTTCATCCATTCATGTCTTCAATTGTCTCCGGACGGGGAGATAGAATATGGTCCCAGCCCCAGGACCACTCGAACAGCTTAAGTATTCTGGCTGCTCAGCCAAGACCATTAAAAGTTGGCGTGGCTTCTGACCACGTCGCTAATTGTATTAGACCAATTACACCGCTGTGCCTCGCTTCGATCTTATTACCATGGCCATAAGGTCCAAAGGTTAAGTTTAGCGTACACTCGCTGTCCAGTTAGGCTCTTAAAGTGTATGTGGCAACTGGGCTTCAATTAAAGGTTAATTACGTTACGTGTGTAGCAATGGTGTGGGTTTCCTATACCTTTAAAAGGTCAATTTCTTCAAGTTCTTTTAAAGGTCACGTTTTCTGGGATTGTAATGTATACGCCTATACAATACAATCCCAGAAAACGTTCAAAATATTTCTATAAATAAATTTTAAAAATTAGTTAAATAACGTTTGTGTGCTAAAGGTTATTTATAGGGTTAATTATTTCATGAATGATTGCACACCCTGGGAATAAGGTGCCTCTATGCTAGGTTACAACTTACAACTTTGTACACTTTGTTTTTATAATTTTACTTTTAAGTCATAACATTGTTATGTATATTAATATATATTTGAAAAGAAAAAGAACAATTTTCCAATCTTTTTGCTAAAAGATGGCCCGCGCGAGTTTCTTACGCCGGTTCTTCTCGCCGGGCTAGTTTCCGAACCGGTGGTAGGCATCATGTATTACAATTCTATAAGTGTTATTTAATAACCTATATGGAAATAAAATGTTTTGAATTTTTTTTAATGGGGCTTCCTTCTGAAGAAGAATGATGAAGAATTTTGTCAGTCTATGTATGTTTGTTCCCTCGCAGCAGCTGAACTACTGGTCCAATTTTTAGTAAGATGTCAATCCATCTTATATAGCTAGAATGGCAGTATACAATATTGCGATGACTCTCGACTTGACACCCTCTGTAGCGTAGTGATTGAACGCGTTGGTACTCGAGGTTGGTACAGAATCGAATCCTGCCTAAGGAACTAAAAGTTTTATGTGTCCCTGGGATGTGTATTAATATATAAAAAATCTAGAATATGTGTATAGTATAAAAGTATTATATTTTTGTTGTCTTGGAACACAAGTTCTTCGGATACTTAGCACGGGGCTAGATTGACTTGGTGTGAAGTGTCCATAGATATAATACAAACTTACAAAGTAGAATTGCATTATATACTTTCGTACCTCGGGGGCAATAATGGCGTAACGAGTAGCGACAGGTTAAAGACAGACAGGCCATTAGGACGGAGGGCTTTTACAGTAATGACTGCCGCGATTGAAAATATGGAGCAACCTCTAATGACACTTGCCGGGTGAACTTACTACGTAAGTCGCCTCTGTGTTTTGCTTCACGACATTTTTATTAGAATAGATTGACAGCCGTTGTCTCGGACTGGAGGTCGCGGGTTCGAGTTTGTGTCTATATTCTACATTTGTTTTTAATTAGGTATTTCAAAGTTATCGGGTCATTTATGTGTCTAATCTTATCTTATATATAAAAATGAATTGCTGTTCGTTAGTCTCGCTAAAACTCGAGAACGACTGAACCGATTCGGCTATTTTTAGTCTTCAAATATTCGTGGAAGTCCAGGGAAGGTTTAAACGCTCAACGAAGTAGGCACGAGTTAGCTAGTAATATAATAAAAATCTGAAATAAATGTAAATTAATTAAAAATATTAAATATATTTCCGTCGTCTGCACTACAACATATAACACAACACGGAAACATATTAACGTGGTGTTAAACCCTACAATACACACCCATGACCAGAAACACAGTTTTTTTTTTTAATATGGGATTCGAACCGAGCCTCCCTCTATTAACCACCGAGCCACAAAGGTTGTCTAACGACTAGTCTACCCATTCTACCGTAGAATTGTGTTGATTCCGCGAAGAATGGTGAATTGTGAGAGGAATGTTGAATTCCGAGAAGAAAATTGTATTCCGAGAAACTCGGCGATACTCGGCGACACTCGGAAGTTGACGGAACCCTCGTGTATCATATTCCCGAATGGAACTGTTTTTGAAGACCCTCAGTGTGTGAAGAGGATACGAGAGGAAGTTCCGCGAATTGGAATAGAATTGTTGTACAGTTCGTTTTTGAATTGTAGATTTTTAGCCTAATTAATGGAAGCCAGAAGTAAAGGTAATTTTGGCAGTCACATGTTTCACGGTTACATGTTTTATCCATCGCATCACCTAAGCTATGCGTTTTTTTTAATTGTATTTATTTTTATAAAATACTATTTATTTGTTATCTCGTATACTGCTACTCGTGTTGAGCTTGAAACATTTGGAAATCGTTACGTAAATCCTGAATTCGATTGCAGTTACAATCACCGATTAGTAATCGAATTCAGGAATGATTAGTGAAAAAATAAAGAATGAAATTTATTTCCAATAGAAACATAACAGGATTTTTTGGAAAAAAAAGTCAATAAAAAACAAGCTGCCACCGGTTCAACCCTAACCCGCTGAGAAGAACGAAGAAAATCACACGGGGCCATCTTTTAGCAAAAAGATGAGAAATTGTTCTTTTTAAAATTATATATTTTTACATAAAAAAAGAGCAGTCACTATAACATTGAGATACGATTATACTACCTTTCCTCATTTCGGTAGTGTATTTTTTTTTGACAAAACCTAAATTTTTATTTTTATTTTTACCATTTCTTATTTTTTGTCGCAAAAATAATAATAAAGCCAAAAAAAAATTTTTTCGTAAAAAAAATTAAAAAAATTATGTCTAGCTTGTGCTTATTTCCAGTATCAATGATTATCACTTTTCGTTTAAAAATTATTTAAATGTTTCATTCAAATAATAAGTTGTTGAAAATATATTAAGTCAAGGGTAGGTAAAGGAAAATAAAATATAGGGTAATAGGAACATTTAATTTTTCTCTGCAACCCAGGGTAGTAAGAAAACAAAATAAAAAATATTTTCATTAAAAATGAATGTTGCTAAGTTATTTTCGGAAAGTCAACAAAAAGGCTGCCACACCGGTTTCAACCCTACCCAAATCTTATTTTGTTTTCCTTTGCAGGGGTAATAGCAATATATTATTCTTCTCATTGTGAGATGAACATAATTTATGTCCCCAGCTCTTTCAAGTGACGATCCTGCCCCTGAGATGATCTAAACAAAAAAATATTCACACCAAAGAATTCATGACAATTCTCCTTAGCGAGTCCTCAGGTGGAATCGAAATGTCAACATGTCTACATTTTATATGCGAGATTATATAATATGACTACACATTTTATTTTTATATGCGAGATAAATATTTTGATAGAACAAGAGCATTATTTCTTGATCTTTTAGTGTAAATGAAAGTTCGTTATCAACGTTAACACCAAAATATGATCAAGCTGTAAGAATCAAAAAGTAGAATTCAGACAGAAGAACAAAAGAACGCTTTACTTTTGTTTATACTCAAAGAATTTTATAGAGCGGGAATAGAAGGAGCATCCGCTCGTTTGATGTAACCCACTTTTATATGAGGAACATTTTTTTTCATTTTCAAATTACAAAGATTAAAAAAACATAAATGAGAGAATTCTTATTAGTCAGTTCCAATTTAGACTCAACGCCAACATGTGTCTCAATCGTCACATCCGCCGTATTACGTCCGTCATGTTGGGTGCATGACAAATGTTGCATGCATGTCACGTGCTGGCCTTAGCCAATAACCGTCATGACGCTGAAATAGTCATTACTGCTATTGTCCGGTCGAAGTGTTAAGCCATTTTGTGTTAGCAAAGATGAATTGGTACTAATATGCTTTACCCTAATAAAGGATTGTTGGCCTATCGTTTTCCGAAATAAAGGGCCTGTTGGCCTGAATTAGCCTGGAGGCCAGGTATACAACACACGCAAGTCTCATGCAGCTGAATATCAGTGGGCCTGTTTATTATGCATGTAATGCCTAAACGTGTGCGCAATACATTAGAGCACTTAAAATTACTGCGTTGATTGTTTCAATGAAACCAGCCACCGTCACCTAAATCATCGGAGGTGATATAGTTATTATGAAGTAAAACCAAAGTCGTAATTACAGAAGTAAGTGACATTGCTAAGCAGTAAAAGCATCAACTATCATTCGTTGATCAAGCTACAGTCGTAGCGCTACGGGCTACAACTTATTTCGTAGCTCACCTACGCCGTAGCTCTATATGGCCTACAAGTTATATTGTAGACTACCTACAGCTTATAACGTAGCTTACCTACGCTGTAGAGATACGGCCTAAAACATGATACGTAGCACTACTACGCCGTAGAACTTCACGTAGCTCGTCTACGACATTCCGTTCTCTAACATTTTCACGCTACTGCAAATAAATTAACCAGTTGGCTAGTAAAATATTTTACTTAATTTGAATATTAAGGTTTAATTTACATATTCAGAATAATAACACTCGATAAATGTAAAAATATATATTTTTGTGTACTTTAGTAATTGGATACATCTAAAAAATATAAAATCATTTTTTGCTTAATATGTTATTACAAATCAAGATAGTTTATTTTTATCAAATTATTCAAAAACATTATTAATAGTATAATATTTCATACACCTTTACCTAGCTAGGCGTGACGTTAATGCGACTAAGTATTGCTACTAAGCCAGTATACTGAGTCGAGCGATCTGCGACATTCTATTAACAAATCGCTATCTTTGAAAATATTTTAACAGTAATAGGATTTAGTACAAAAATAGCAACTAATATATTATATGCAACTAATAAATGGCTCTCTCTCTCCCTTCCTTTATCTCTCTGTCTTTCAAACATAAAGTAGATGCTCATAATATCAAAGTACAAAAATCAATAATGCAGTACGTTACAAAATATTATTTTTATTATATTGTTTCTTTTGAAATGTTATTTATATTTTACTACTCATAATATATCAATATAATAATAAGTTGTCTAGCATCTCTCTCTCTCGCTCTCCTCTCTATCTCCCCTGCACACCTTAATTTTTACATAATTTCAACGTTCTAAAATCAATAATACTTTACGTTCTTAGTTTTTTTTATTCCACTGTTTGTCTAAGATCTTCTGAATTACTAAGAGAACTACTCAGTTATGCAATAATAATTAGTCATCTCTCTCTCTATTCTCTCTCGCACACATTAAGTAGACATTTATACACATAATTCTCAAAGTTCAAAAATCAATAATGCGTTACGTTCTTTGATTTTTTTACTACACTGTTTCTTCTGAGATTTTCTGAATTCTTACTCATATTGAAGAGAACTACTCAGTTATGCAATTATAAGTAGTCATCTCTCTCTCTCTATTCTCTCTCGAACACATTAAGTATACTCATAATTCTCAAAGTCCAAAAATCAATAATGCTTTAAGTGTCTTTGATTTTTTTATTCTACTGTTTCTTCTGATATCTTATATTTAAGAGAACTACTCATTTATGCGATAGTAATTAGTAATCTCTCTCTCTCTATTCTCTCTCGCACATATCAAGTAGACATTTATACTCATAAGTCTCAAAGTTCAAAAATCAATAATGGTGTTCGCGAAGCCTATCTCCGAGCACAGTTCTGCGGTGAATTATTTATACAACCGCTCCCACAAGTTCGCACAAGGAACTGGAAATTATGTCGATTATGTATGCAAATTATTTTAATTCGTGTTAAACTTGCACACTTGGAGATAAGTTTGAACAATCCCCTGGGATGTCGAGGGAATTTGAACTCTATACGGTGAGTATAAGGTTGAAATACGCGTGGTAATGTCTAAGATGCTAGTGATTTCGAATTCGGCTTAGTAGAATAGTAGTTATTGTGAGTTACGTGTACGTTAAGTGTGTGTTATGAATATGTATGTTTGCGAAGGACGATAAAGTACAGATGAAGACATGAATGGATGAAGGTGATGTCGCAAATTCCAATTTAGTTCAAACTGTCACTTAAACATTTTAGAATACGTCGTATCGTATTAATTAAGGGAAGCGTCTTTGGAATCAATGAACTTAATACGTAAAGACATATTTTTATCGAGAAAACTGAGTTTTGGAATCCATCAGTAGAGTGGTCTACATCCTGAGAATGCTCCGGGTCGGAGCGAAACGCGCGTCGAGTTTTGCAACCTGCATGGTGGTGGGGCTTTGCACGATCGTGTTAACATTATTGATTGTGTGGTGGTGGTGTTTTCACGTTTTTGCTTGCGAGTGTACGCATAAGCAGTGTGTGCTTTAAACGCATGCCTAAGCGTACACTCACTCATTTGCTTGCAGGTTGTGGTTATAATTTTTAGCGGGATATTGCTAGATATCTTTAAATTTTATATTTATTGTATTTCTTTATTGAACGGTATGTAAATAGGTAGTATTGTATTAGTTTCTTCGTTAGCGTTTTTGTTTTTTTAGATTAGATTGGAACGGAGTAGATTATCCAAAAGCTCTACATTTCACAGTATAACATATATATAACTATGTCAATTGCCGCCCCCGATGTGCGCCGACCCGCACCGAACGTCGGCTTACATACGTTACTTTACTTTTAATTAACTACCACTGCGCTATGTTACCTTGGTACCAGTTTTACCAAGAGGAAAACGGAATTGGTATTTTTCCTGTAAACCTTATACACGAGTTTAGTTACATGAAATTGTTAATAATAATATCTATAGACGCTCCAAACCACGTCAATCTGGCCCTGTGCTAAGTATCTGTAGATCTTGTGTTACAGGTACCAGACAACGGAAATATGTTTAGTAGTTTTTATACTATACATATATTTTAGATTTTCATTATAATAGACACAAATTTAATACACATCCATGACCCAGGAACATTGAAAACTTTTTGTTCCCTCGGCAGGACTCGAACCCGCGACCTCTCGCTTGAGCACTAAAACGTTCAACCACTACGCCATTGAGGTCGTCAAATTGAATTAAGGAAACACTTTTGTCTCATCATACATACATAGCAGACATCAGTGACTTTCGAAACGAATTACAAAGCTTAAGGTACGATTCCACCAAAATAGTGTTCAGAACATTTGTTAGCGAACATTTTTTTCAGAATTCCAGCTGTGCCAATTTGTATGTGTTCCAATTTGTTAATGTTGCGTTAGCGAGTCCACCGGAATAAACAACTGTTACGCACAATGTTCGCAACAGTTCAGAACACCGGTGGAATCGCACCTTTACAAACAAATAAACCGATTTCGCAAGACACAGCTTAATTGTCCAACAAGTTCGTCAGTTATTCGATTGTTGATTCACAACACCAATTATTAATAGTCGCCCAACGACTGAGCGCTGACGTAGCGAGTATTACAGTAGCAAAATAACAGATATCTGTTATATTTGTTTTATTTTATACCAGTGATAAATTATGAACGGTAAAAAGAAGAGTTACTATAACTTTAGGATATGATTATACTAGCTTTTGTCATTCTAGAAAAATAAAAAATTGTTTTTTGCTTTTTCGTTATTATTGCGACAAATAATAATAAATGGTATTAAGTAAAAAATTTTTTTTTTTTTTTTTGACAAAATACATTTTCAAAATAAGGGAAGGTAGTATAATCGTATCTGAAAGTTATAGTGAATGTTCTTTTTATATCCTGTATATTTAGCTTTCTAGCTATTTAGAGATTGATATTTTTTTATGTGATACTTAACTTCTTCAGTTGGTAAACGTACCGCGTTGGCCTGGCTCAAGCTATCACCTATATAGGCGTCTTAAAAGGCACACTTTCATTAATTTAAAATTAGAAAAATAAGTAGCGATCACTGAAAAAATTTAACTAATATTGCTAAAAATGCCGTTTTCCAGTTTCGACTAAAACAAAGTTACGAAATATACTTTCTTTTTCCTCTAAGTCAATTCGTATTATTTTCTCAGTAGGACTCCGGGGAGTTTGTCGGGCCCAGTTCACTTTGTTCCAAATTAGTTATAACAGTAAAGTCGATTGAGCCGAAATTATAAAACACTTAATACTGCCAAGTATTTGAAATTCTACCTACATTACTTTTTAGTATAGTATCCCGATATACAACGACCTTCACCGAAATGCTTATTTAATGAAACGTATTTTATATATTATTTAATATGCCAAAAATAAATATGTTCCATATGGGTTGCCTAACAAATTTCAGTCCAGAGTATTTATAATATTTTTTTTTTAAACATTCCACCCGTGTGATTATTAGATAAATTTTATACCAATCGAAAGTATGAAGCCCATAGAATATGCAAACGTTAGGTTGCCTATTCTTTTCCGGTCACAACTATCGGGTTGCCAGGTGTAAACAGTAAATCTATCATCATAATATATCAATCATACAATCATAACAATAATAAATAATAGCTCCCCTCAATGATTTCGGTGTCGGTAGCCGATTTCATTAAAATCAGGCCAAGCTACGCAGGAGTTATTTTATAGTGCCCAAGTGTGTGCGCAATACACAAAGACACTCTATCTTCCTTTTACTCTCATAACCCAGTGGGTCGGTAAACCTACACGACTGGCGAGAGAACAGGCGCAGGACCGACTTTCTACATGCCCATCCGACGCATGGATCATCTTTCTTGTCAGACAATCAGGTGATCATCCTGCATTGTCCTTACCAAACTTGAAAACAACATTTTTTGTTGCAACGCGGGAAGCGAGCCCACGACCTCTGGGTCGAGAGCGAAGCTCAGAACCATTAGACCACGGGGGCGTTCAAATCATAACAATGTCCGCGAAAACGCTTCACATTTCCGGATATATTTTGCCTCTGTCACCTTTTGATGATGTCACCAAGATGGATGATGGGGAGGTACTAATCTTTCTCCGTTGTCTAGTGGTTCAGAGCTTTGCTCCCGACCCGGTCGCGGATTCGATTTCCGCGTTGGAACAACAAAGATTGTTGTTTGGTTAGGACGATGCAGGCTGATCACCTGATTATCTGATAAGAAAAATGATCCATGCGTCGGATGGGCATGTAAAAAGTCGGTCCTGCGTGTCGTGTTATCATCGATTATCCGTCCCACTGGGCTACGAGAGTGGAGGAAGATAAAGTGCTTCTATATATTGCGCACACACTTGGGCACTATAAAATAATTCTTGCTCGTCTGGTTCTGGTCAATGAAACCAGCCACCTTCACCGAAACCGGTGTGGGAGGCATTATTATTATTATAATTTTCCTCCGGCCCCCCACGGAATGTCGTAGTATAAGTTATAAAACTGAGTGTGTGTTTCTTAGGCGTTTCCATAAATTATACTGCACTTCACTTCTCCATATTAGCACAATAGCCGTTAAACTGTACTCTAAGTTTTTGCTTCTAATATAACAACTATAGGTATCTACCGTGTAAATTATACAGTCGAAAAAGCTAAAGTGAAATTCATAATCCGGTCGAAGGACCATTCCAATTTGAAACCATTCGAAGGACCATTCCTATTCGGAACCGTTCGAAATCAATGTAGTCTCCGCCTATTCCATATTCTATACCTTTATTCAAATGAGCTGAAGTTACGCCGGTACCTGCGTCTTTGTGCCATTATTACCCCCACATAACTTACCCCGGGACTAAGTTATGCCATCGGAATAAATTGTAGAGATTAGTCAAGCTTGTTCCTAACATTGTACAAGGATACTGTGGTAAGCTCAGATTAAATTAAACACAAACAACAATATGAAATCCGATTAAATTAATGTGTTCTAGCAACTATCTATACTAATATTATAAAGCGGAAGAGTTTGTTTGTTTAAACGCGATAATCTCAGGAACTACTGGTCCGATTTAAAAAAAATATTTTTTGTTGGATAGTCCATTTATAGAGGAAGGCTTTAGGCTATATAATAATATATAGCCTAAAGCCTTCCTCTATAAATGGACTATCCAACAAAAAATATTTTGCTTTGCTCCTATTGGTCGCAGCGTATATAAATACGCTGCGACCAATAGGAGCAAAGCATGAGTGAGAAATGATGCAAAAACGGAAAAATATATTCACATTTGAGGACTTTTGTTGCTTGCGCTGCATAAACAGTTTAAGTTTCTCAAAAAAATGTAGGAAAGAATTATTCCTTTTTAATAATCATAATAACAAAAACCAACGTGAGCAATCAAGAGATAATCGCCATAGTGTTTCCGACAACCACGCGAAGACAACCAGCTAGTATTATTATAAAATCTCATCACTGAAAATTAAACTCTTGGCTCATACAGTAGAGTTAGAAATCGATCACATCGATCGAGTCAAATTGAGGAACAATGACAACATGACACTGTTCGACTATCAGCTCTATTGTATTCTCACAGACTTCTATTTTCAGTGATCTTTTTTCTCCGGGCATAGGCCCGGGGCCATAGGGCTAAATTCACTGGTCGTCGTTTCAGCTGTGATGACCACTGTTTGACAGCAGCCGACCCCAAAGTATTTCATGATAGATAGTTTATACAATTTAAATATATTATATCTAGCAATATCCCGCGAAACAATTATAACCACAACCTGCAAGCAGATGAGTGAGTGTACGCATAGGCATGCGTTTGATGCGTACACTCACTCATCTGCTTGCAGGTTGTGGTTATAATTGTTTCGCGGTATATTGCTAGATATAATATATTTAAATTGTATGCTATGGATTTCCGCAAAGTAACGCCTGATTCCATTAACTAGATAGTTTATACTCGCCACGCTTGGCAGGCGGGCGGGTTGGTGATTTTTAAAATATCCGATATATATTCCCACTGACTCCTTTTACGAAACCCACAGGAGGAATAGTTGATTACGAGGTGCTATGGGGGTCCGAGGACACAGGTGCAGAGTACACCAGGAACACCAATACACACAGATTTTTTTGCTGTCAAAATCGCTTTAATTCGTTATGTTGGTTGTGTATTGTATGGATAAATGTATTAATTGCCATAAAGTACAGTTCATCGTTGTATGTAGCGAGCATTAGAAGCGTCCTATTCGATTCCTACAGCTTATTCATTGGAGGATCCGTACTTCACAATGCATGAGATTAGTCCGTGTTGTAGAGTGATAAACCCCGTATTGCCAAAATAGATCGATACCACTCAGAATACGTTGTGTATATTGTTAAAGTAGAATGTGTGGTAATAGAACGCATTCTATATGCAGAATTATACTCATTGTTATGTCTAACAAGGTGGTTAACAATAAAACACACTTCTAGTAAGTTGGTAATCACACACTAACTGGGAACGTCCGTGCCGCCCGGCTGTATGCAGCGTAGTGTAGTGACGCGTCGCCCCGTCAGTTGAGCAGTGTTACATAATTATATTTATTATTTATAGTGCTACAGCTATATATCATACTCATACTAGCTGACCCGTTTGTGATGAATTGTTAAAACCTTCCCTGGACTTCCACGAATAGCTCAAGACTAAAAATTTCCGAATCGGTTCAGCCGTTGTCGAGTTATAGCGAGACTAACGAACAGCAATTCATTTTTAATTTTTACTAGCCCACTTCGTTAATCATAAAAAAAAACCGTTTAAACATTCCCTGGACTTTCACAAATATTTTAAGACCAAAAATAGCCAAATTGGTTCAGCCGTTCTCGAGTTTTAGCGAGACTAACGAACAGCAATTAATTTGTTATATTTAAGAAGATATATAAGAAAGAAAGAAAGATAGAGAGATATTGATTCATAAAATTCCTGCGTAGTCACAAACTAACTACATAGTTAAAATATTTAAACCATTCATTGAATATTCTGTGTCCTTGTCCTTTTATTGTCAAGTGTCTTTTCCAGCGTATCAAATACAGCAACATTGTATAGCAAAGTAAATTGTTTTATTAGTTAGGGGGTTATGTACAACCAACCACTTGTAAGAATTGGCTTATAATTCTCCTTTATATTAAGGGGCTATCAGCCGAATATGGAAACTGTCCTTTAAAGGATCTTTAAAGATGCGACTTTAAAAATGGTATGTCAATCGTAATATGCTGGCCTTGCCATTCTGTCAAACAGTGGAAATGACATTTTATGAATAGGAGGCTCTTAACTTTAATTAGTGTTTTATTCGTAAGTCTGAAGTTTATTATTTAATCCAGAGAACAGGATGAAATGGATATGTAGTTTCGGATATGAATATGGATATTAAATGATTTCGGATTATCCGTTTGTTTCGGATAATTTCGGTTACGGATATTAAATTGGTTTCCTTTTTACAGTAGAAAAACTTTCATTTCGGATTCGGTTACGGTTACGGATAGTTTTCTATATCGGATATCCGATAGTTTCGGTTTCGGAGCTACCTAGCATCCCTGTCAGAGAGCATACACACTAATAGATATATAATATTCTCTCTATCTCATTATAGAACTACACAATACACAATGTTATGTAGTTACATAATCTGTAATCAATTCTTGTCTACACTATATAGGTCGAGATCCCAGCCTCGCCAGACACACTCTTACTGATAAAACATGTATAATAAGTTAGTGTGGTGATTTGCCCCCAAATTTTTAGGTACAATTTTTAGGTACCTACAGTGCTTCAAAGGTGAATTAAAAAGTAATATTATATAACACCGATACTACCTACAAAAAAAACATAAGGGGCTGACTTTTCAATCATCACATAACTTTTACCTGGGAAATAATGTGAATTTGACAGATTTTGTATGTAACAAAATGTCAAAGTCTCATGTTTATTCGACATATAAAAGATATCAGACGATTGAAAAATCATCATCAATAATAGAATAGAATAAATCATCTATTTTAAATGAAAAAAAAAAAACATAAGTTGTTAAGCCAACAACATTAGTCTAAGCTTACAATTATATTAATTAAACTTCTAACCTTTGTATCTGTGTTCCCACTTTAAAGAAAAATAATTTCTACAAGTTTTGTTGCTTTTAGTGTACAATGATATTGTAAAATATAATAAGTGAGTACAACTTTAAGCAACATTTACCTTCACTTTAAATAAAATTTTGGCGCACATTACTTACATTAATTGCAGACACTAATACAAAAAAAATATTTATTTGATCAGTAAAAGTATAAGGGTAATCTAATGGCCTTATGGTCTCGGTCTATAACGGTTGTGCTGTGAAGCTAGTTCAATTAATGACGCGGAGAATGAGTCCAGGCGACCTGCCGGTATTTTTAATTAGAAGCCCGCACGTCTCAGATGTATTTTACAGGATTCTGCTCTTAACTGACTGAGAAAAGGACAATCATTTATTTCACAAGCTCGCGAGTTGCGATCCTGACATTATTTATTGAAACTTTCTAAAAAAAATTCAAGAAAGATTTTTCTTCTAGTCCCGTAATAAAAATTGTAGCTAAACGAACAAGATATTCATCTCGTTTTTAGAAAACGCTTTCGGCTATGAAAAATGCACGTTCGTAATGACATCACATCAACATACTCGTATTTCGCTCTCTTTCGTAAAGTAACTTTATATCGTCTGTACCTTGTTTTTGACTACGTAAGTTAAGATATAAAGAAATAAGTTTAGGATTGTTTCACCATTAAATGTTGTATTGATTAGACGAAAAATTGTTGCAAAGTAGTCAAAAGTAATCCGTTGTTTGTTTCTAGAACATTCTTGATATTTCTAGTATGTAACTAGCTCTCCATACTTCGTACCGTGACACCCTGATAGCAGCGCCACCTGCCGGATCTTTGAGGATTTAGTGTATTAATTATAATACACTAAAACCTTCCTCGAAAACCACTCTATTCATTGGTATAACAGCATGAATGTCAGCGCGTTTTTAAGGAGGTCTTTGTTTTAAAATATAGCTTTTGTAAAAAAGTATCCTATAATACTTCTAATAGCTCCAAGAATCTGTGTACAAAGTTTCATGATGATCGGTTAAGTAGTTTTCGCGTGAAGGCGTAACAAACACGGACATTCACATTTATAATTTATGGCTAAACGAACTTACCTTAAGTGAAGTTCGACCAAAATTTTGTGAGATGCTGCATCTGAGAGACTTCCATAATAACCATGTAGTCCGTTTTACGACCTACAACATCGCCACACGATTTTTAGATAAGCATTTAAAAAGATCTAAAAAGTTCACGTTCATTCTCTCACGGCTCGACCGGTTCCGATCTTGTTCGGCTTCATTTGGTTTAGAGAATTGGTCGAGGCTTTTATTCTGCACCCTGGGGTCCTTGCTCAGCGTGCGTCTCCTGCGCACCGCGTGCTAGGGTGTGGGAGGGAGTGAAGTCTCTCAGATGCAGCATCTCACAAAATTTTGGTCGAACTTCACTTAAGGTAAGTTCGTTTAACCATAAATTTTATTTCGATGCTGCATCTGAGAGACTTCCATAATAACCATGTAGATGTTCAGCGCTTGTGGCAGAATAAAACGGTAATTACAATCTTATCACATCTATGTTCATTCTTTATCACAAATAAAAACTTAATATTCAAGAAAGTAATCATTTCAAAACAAAAACATAATAATGTTATTAATATTATAGTTCTATTCATCCGTAGTTTTAATGATTTATAAAAATAATTATTGTCTAATAAAGCATTTGAAATAAAGTTATATAATCCTCTGGTTATACAGAAAACGATAACACTTGCTGATTCATGTCTGATAAGTATCAGAGGTTGATTTTAAAAGTGCGTAAAATAAAGCGAGTTGCCTGACCAGTTTTGTAATTAAAATCTAATGACACGCCGGCCATGCTGGCCGAGGAAGTGGCGGCGTGACGCGTGCTGTGCGCCGTGAATACGTTCACGTCCACTCCTCTCGCAAGTCGCAGATGCGACTTATGGTCTAAGAACTCGCGTAGTGAACGGGCTTTTTAAAAGGTGAGAAATAATTTATAAGTTTTTACACGATTGAGAAAAATACTAGTTCTTTCTAAATATGATAACAAAGCGAGTGCAGGACAAATAGAAGGTTGGCCAAAGTCTTGACTTGACAAAGCCAAGAGGTTTACACCTATTTGGTGTCGAGGTCTTAATTAATCATTAATTGCAATAACGATACGCGAATCGTAAAAGTGAACGTCTGCTATTCTAATTAGTGACAACGTCTCCAGTCTTCATCCGTTGTCCTGTGGACAACGCCATCAGGGTTACCGCCTTTTGTGATAAAATTTGGGTTGCAGTGAAATCATACGTACAAAATTTAGGCAAATATTCCAAGACTAAATTAGGTTCCTGGAACTAGTTACACCATTGTTTTAATCCCATTTTATATTGATAATATGTACCTTTTGCTACAGATTTTAGCTTTATGTCAATAAACTGAGGCCCGTTAGTATACTACGCACCAAGTAGGCTTGCTGCACAATACTGCTCACGCCAGGGTAACACTAGAAGGGGACAGTAGACATTATATATTAGGTTTCAAATAAATTATGTCAAACTTGAGTAGCGACTGAAACAGAGGCAACCATGGCCGCAACAGCCAGTAGGAGATTAAAAATTTACATATAATTATAATATGTATATTGTTATTTAAACGTAGATCGCATGGAAACGCAAATAAATCCATATTATTAAGTTGTATAGATAATTAAAAGTCCTTCTTGGTTAATTTCCATTATCTATCGATACTAATGTATCTAGATGTTTCGTCGGCGTCTTTGTCATCGCAAGATTCAAAGTAAAATAAAGCAAAAATATAAATACTTAGGTACGTTGTATTTCGCACTACTACCTATTTTGGTTGTGAATTCATTGAGATTGAACGCCACCCAATCTAATAATATAAGATATAGCTCAAGTATTGTATATTTCGAGCATTACATAAAATTTACAAAATTATTTTAGGCCCATAAATGATTTTGAGCCATCAACTAATTAATGGCGTCTTGTTATTACTCCATTGCATGCGGCTCCTCAGCCTGTATGTGGAGAGTACGTAAAGATTTGTAAATCGTACAAATTTCTTTATATATTAATTACTTATTATTAAAAGCTTTGGACCCGATAACGCAACTCCAGTCCATATCATAATATGAATAAGATTTTAGTAACATAATCGAATCAATATTATTAATATATTTCTCCAAACCTAAAAACTTTTCTCTCTCAAAATATGTATAAATAATTATTACATAACTGGTGCATGCTGGACATGATAAAGTCAAAATGTCAATAAACTTCACGAAATCACGTTCACCAATTTGGACGTTATTACGGATTTTATACGGTAAGATATTTAAGAGATTTTCAGAAGTTTTTCAGAAGGTAATTATAACTGCATTTGCAGTATTTATCTGTAAAATGTATAAACTTGTGAAGTTATCATATTGCTTTTCTCAAATTTCATAACAAAACCTAGTTATTCTAATTTTACCTTTAGTTCATTAGTACATAGTGCTTAATTACATATTATAGAATAATCTTTACCAACACAAAGATTTTCATCGAGGCAAGCAACTATTAAATGCCCATGGTTTCTTAACCATGTGAGAAGAGGCTTAAGTTAGTTAGTTGAGCTTTGTAAATACAAATGTAGCAGAACTTAAGCCACATGGAAGACAATAAAATTCATGAGGATTATAATTATGAAATATTAACCTCACATATTTTTTATGCCTTTTATGTATTGACACAATAAAGCAAACTTCTTTGAAATCAATTGATGGGGACTTAGAAGCACCTAAGAATCAAATTTTCTAGCGGTGCGAATATCTTCCATTATAAAATGTTAATTATGTACAAATTTGTTAAGATGTTCTTTAAGTTCAATATAAACTTAATTAAACCCACCATTACCGTTCGGTGTTAGAATCATTACCCTTCTTTTTGGCTTCGCCGAAGTCGGGTAAAATATGAATTATCATATTAAAATATTTTCTAATCCCTTATGTTAATTTATTAGCTTTTTATATTTTCACGTCATGAAAACTGACGTCATGTAAGTTAGTAAATAAAAAGGTATTCTACAACCTTTAACGCACGACAGAACTGTGCTGTCAGCATTAATTAGAAACCAATTGTGTAAAAACAATGGGATGCATCTTGCGTGAGGTACCTCTAATAACGGCGTCTCCTCTCCTTGTTGGCTCTGGCGCTCGTGTAGGGACGCCCGCGGCGCTGCGGCAGTGTCCTCCTCGCTGACGTGGATGGCTGCGGCTCGTGCAGGCGGGCCGGCGCTGCTGGCGCTGGCCTCATGTACTGCTACTGCGGCTCGTGTAGCGGGCCGGCGCCGCTGGCGCTGGCCTCACGTACTGTTACTGCGGCTCGTGCAGCAGGCCGGCGCTGCTGGCGCTGGCCTCACGTACTGTTACTGCGGCTTGTGCAGTGGGCCATCGCTGCTGGCGCTGGCCTCATGTACTGTTACTGCGGCTCGTGCAGCGGGCCGGCGCTGCTGGCGCTGGCCTCATGCACTGTTACTGCGGCTCGTGCAGCGGGCCGGCTCTGCTGGCGCTGGCCTCACGTACTGTTACTGTGGCTCATGCAGCGGGCCGGCACTGCTGGCCCTGGCCTCATGTACTGTTGGCTGCGGCTCGTGCAGCGGGCCGGCGCTGCTGGCGCTGGCCTCACACAATGTTGACGAAGAGGAGCTCCGGAGTTTCCCGGCGGTATCTGATGCTTGCGCTGGGAGAAGGCTTTAAAGGTTTACTAGTTTGAAGACGGGTATATACCCGTTTTATATATATAAATCCTTGGTATTATTTGTGTTTCCACAAGCTTTTCACAGCACCAGTATGCATACCTTTTTCACCTTGGATTGTATTCCAAAATTCTTTATACAATTGAGGCAATATATTAAGCTTCTTTCTGTCAACTGATTCATCAAAATGTAAATCTAGTAGGAGATCAGCTGTTTTAGAAATTTATTTTATTATTTCTATTTTCAAAAGACTTTCTCTAATAAATACTTTTGTTAAATTTAGGCACTTGTGATCGTAAAAAGATTTTTGGTATATGTGGTTTTGCAACTAGAGACTCCTTTGCTCTGTCTCTTTGATAGCCCATTCAATAGGATTTTGCTCTGTATCTTTGACGACTCATCCAATAGGATTGTACCCCAACGTTTAGAGAGTTTAGTGGGTATGTTTTCGCATAACAATTTGGCAAATTTGTTTGCCACTCCAAGAATATTTAAGAATTCAAGTATTAATGCGGTCAACTTCTTGGTTAGTCCACCGGCTCAGGGTCTGGTTGATTAATTGGCGCTGACGTCGGCGGATAGGGCTGCTGCGGCGTCGGCGCTAGCGCGGACGACTCGACGTAATCAACGTCTACGATGTCGGTCAAAGACCGAGGAGTGGCGCAGCCAGATTCGGCCCCTCGCACTTATCACGTCTGCTGACGCCCGGTGAGCGCTCATAATCACGTCGGCTTTTCCAAAAACAGAAAACCAAAGCGCCAGGATGAAAAGCAAGAAGTTACTTTCAGGATGGCATCGCGTGTCATCACGTTAAGAAAGAACTTATTTTTGTAACCAGGATAATATCTCGTATTACCACATTAAGGTACAAAATAATGACTATCTGGGTAATATCATGTATTAACACGTTAAGACGGTCATTTTAGTAACATACAGTGACTACACCTTAACTGAGAACAAAGGAAAAAACACGGAATATTTTTTAAAAGAATTGTGGGTAGTTTGGTACCTTCAAAGTCCTTTGTTGCGGCGTAATTTACTTTCCATTCGCCGTATATTTGACGAATATGTTCGTGATCATCCTTATACTTCCATATTTCCATGTTATCCGGCAATAAAAACTAATTATTGCACTATATCACTATTAAAATTAATTATAAGTGTTGACGATGTCGCACACGAAAAACGAATGAAGCCGAACAAGATCGGAACCGGTCGAGCCGTGAGTGAATGAACGTGAACTTTTTAGATCTTTTTAAATGCTTATCTAAAAATCGTGTGGCGATGTTGTAGGTCGTAAAACGGACTACATGGTTATTATGGAAGTCTCTCAGATGCAGCATCGAAATAAAATATTAGGCATGTTTGTAATCCCCATTAAAGGAAAATAACATCCCCATACTTTACGTAGTATCAGGGTAATGATGAAATACTGTGAAAGTTGCTGAGGGGTGGAAAAGGGAAGGGTGAAGGGTGTGAAGTTAATAATTAATGCGCCTCAGAAGTGGAAACTAAACATTATATTTACATTAGCGAGCATTCGTGGAGTTTGAATAAAATATTTAGAGAGAGAGTGAAGGAATTAGGTAACGTGTTCGAGGGCTCAGTTATTTGACGCCGAAAGTCACGGGTTCGAATCCCGGTGAGGTGCAAAAGGTAAAAAGCTTTAAATGTTCTTGGGTCATGGATGTGTAAATATGTTTAGAACATATTTTAAATGCTGGTAAATTCAAATGACATAAAATTAATTCCCTTGTCGGATACATATTATATGTATACAGAATGTAAAAATACTATTAATAGTTATAATAAATTTCGGATATAATTGTACTACAAAAAAATAGTAAATGAATAAAAGAAAAACATTTCCAAAATGTGTTACTTATACTATGTATGTTTATACTAACTAGTCACATTTGGAAATGTTTTTTTTTATAAAATAACTTTTGGATATTATGTTCATAATAATATAGTTTAGTAACTTTGGGATATTATGGATGGGAAAATAGCCTAATAGAGATCAGGAGCAAGGCCAGAACTTAAGTACAGGATGTAAAATACTAGTTAACTAATTAGGCTATGTTATTTTATCCGGCCCAATTGATTATAATAGTAAAGGAAGAGAGTGCATTTGGGCTCTGGAAAAATACTCCTACGTCACCGAAATTGGTGTAGGACCTGGGCCCTAATTCTCAGGCCTCGAACTTAGTTTCGAATTTTAGTATATCCCGCTCGCACGCGCGCTAAATCTCATTTGCATGAGCGGGATAGACCGATAGTAAAAACTATGTTCGAGGCCTGAGAATTAGGGCCCTGTCATTAGGTAAAGTTCAGTACAGGGTATTCTGAGCTCTCATCATTAAAATCATATGTCATGTTGTATGTAATAATATGTACATTATTCAAAAACGTAGCTATTGTGACGTTGGATGTATATTGGTACAAGATTTATGGAGATTCAAACTCTACAAAACTCAAGTAAAGCCGCGATATTTAAGCAAGTTTATTTCGTAATCAGTATGCCTGAAATCACTAGTTATGTACTAATGTAGGAAAAAATGCCTCGTGTTTTGAATGATTAATCTATACTGCTCAATAATAATAAAAAAGCGATTGATAAGAGATATCATCATTGAATATATTTTTTTAAACAAAATATACAAAAATGTTTCCGCCCGGGATCGAACCGGGGGCCTTCTGCGTGTTAGGCAGATGTGATAACCGCTACACCACGGAAACTTGAAAGTATATGTTCAAAATTAGCATCGCAATCGTACAAGCTTTTGGTGCTTGACAAGGTCGAACGACCAAAAAGTATTGGATCAGTGACGGTGGCACTATACTGCCTATCGTCCAATAGGCATCGGCATAACGCTACCGATAGTCACATTTACCCTATCTCTATATTTACTCTATCTTTCATGACAGTTTATGTTGACTATTGATAAAGTAAATATAAACTGTCATGCTATAACGCCCATACACTATCAGTTTCGACTGATCCGATCGAAGTCATGCGGCATGACTTAATATGCCGATGGACGATAGATGCAGTATAGTGTATAGTAACAGTAGCCGACATAGCGTAGCCACACCTTGTATTAAACTATAGCACTAATCTAATATTAAATACTACATTTGAAGCGTAGTACTTGTAAATGTAGATACCTAAAACGAAAAACATATCCGCCATTTTGTGATACTCGCGCGAAAACAAGATGGCGGCGTATTGTCACAGCCGCAGCCGCCTGCGAGCCGCGATAGCATTGTCCGCGCTCGTTTGTTCACATTAATCTCTTAATAACTGTATTATCCGCTCCGTAAATAATAAACTAGACGGCGATTTGTAAATAATTTACCGTTTAATTTGGTATTGTCTCCCTCGAAGCGTTTATTTAAACTTGCTTGCTTGGCTATTCCATGCTGGACAGAAACACCTAATTATTACGTGACAGCTGGAAAAGTACGTATTTGTAACGTTATAGAAAGAGAATTGGATAAAATTTGATATAATACCGATACTGGTAGGTATTTTTACATTCTGAATAAAATGTAATTACAATTTCCCTTTCTCAGTAAAAACCTCCTTGAATAATTAAATAAGTAGGTACTTACCTTATTAAATTTGTGTATACCTAGATCCTAAGAAATTATCCATTTAATAAGTAACTTCAATATTAAGAGAGCTAAACCTTCTCGGAACCTGAAACAATCAGAAACTAGAAAACGTAACAAACAAATAAACTCTACGAATTTATTACTATTGCAAAGAACAAGGAATAAAAATTACTTCTCCGTGCTTAAGCACATTGTAATAAGATCCATTTTATTCGTAAATTGGAAGGGGAAAGGGTCTAAATTGTATGTAATGAAAGCGTGTCCCCTGAGATCTATACATGTTACCTATGTACGGTCGACCTGTTGTACACTTCGATCTTATTACCATAGCAATAAGGGCTAAAAGTGCAATCGTGTTTCTCGGCAATCGTATATTGTATGTACAATGTATGTAGTGTATTAAAATGTGTAAAAGATAATTATTGTTTTGCGTTTCATTCAGGGTAGAGATTGATGGAAGTGTTAGTAGAATTTTCGAATATTATTGAATTTGTACTTTGTCTTTCAATACTTTTAATAATATAACAATGCTTAACTATGGAAACACAAACCTATCTATCGTATTATCAACGTAGTTTTGCATCTACACGATTTGACTTCGTATGAGCAAAATAAATCCCACAATACATTTTATAACAAAATAAAAAAAACATAGAAAATTAGTTCAAGCCATTTTTAGTTTATAATGAAATCTAAATAGTTTTGGAGGATGAAACAGAGGTCGAAAAATCGTCAATATTTCATACTTTTAATAGGTAATTTTAGTTCAAGCTGTAGTTGTCTCTATCGGTTTAGTCGGGCAGTTACGGGACAGCTATAGATTTTACAAATACCTACCTATTTTGCATTTAATTAGCCCCTGGTGTTTCCTCTCAAGAATAGGTACAAAACGGAACGAAAAAGCCAAAAATCTATCAATTTTTATATGAAATGGACAACCAAAATGATAATTGGAGTGGATGTATTTTAATTGGACTGGATATGCACGGAGCGAAAAACTAACGAGTGAAAAACGATTATAACAATCGCAGTTAAGTTATAGCTTGTATTTGGGTCGCGTCAAGCGAATGCTATCGAGTTAGGGTTGCCTCGCGTTTGAGTTAAGTTGGATATAGTCAGGACTTTTAGCTTTGTGTCCGAATCTATACTTAATATTATAAAGCGGAAGATTTTGTTTGTTTGTTTGTTTAAACGCGCCAATCTCAGGAACTACTGGCCCGATTTGAAAAATCTTTGTTTGTTGGATAGTCCATTTATAGAGGAAGGCTTTAGACTATATAACATTACGCTGCGACCAATAGAAGCGAAGCGTCAGTGAGAAATGTTGCAAAAACGGGGATTTTTTTTCACATTTGGTGACTTTCGTTGCGCGCGCTGCATAAACGGTTTAAGTCACTCAAAAACCATGCGAACTAAGTCGCGGGCACAGCTAGTAGATAATAATATCAATGGACGCACACCACGCACATATTGCCGTGGGTATATCGAAAAACTTGTGTTACGGGTACCAGACAAAAATCGAATTCACTCTAATATAGGTATGATGACAATACTAAGCTGTGCTTAGTTTTAAAAGAGGTAAGCCAGCGTAGCCACATAAGGAATAGCGTGAATATTGCCGCGGGTATGTACTCTAAGAACTTGTGTTACGGGTACCACACAAAAATCTTATTTAATCTAATATATAATCTCTCTAAATAACTGCCAGCTCACTAAAGAATGTGAAATGAAACGTTGTACTTATTATCTGTCAAATAGGTTCTCAAGTAGAGGTGGCGATTGAGATTGTTTTATTTATGCGACCCTTACGTAACTCCCAATATAATTTTGTTTTCGTTTCTCGAAGTCTGGTCGTGATAAGGCCCTTACGTCACTACGAACTTGGTACCCCCCGATCTAGGGGCACGGCAGAGCCCCCCTCCAAGTTGAGTATATCCTCTCTGGAACTGAAACTCGAATATTTTTATTCAGAATAAATTTTACAAAAATGTTTTCTAAGTGACGTTTCATTATGATGCCTTCTACCGGTTTGGGAACTAGCCCAGCGAGAATCGACGTAAGAAACTCTCTTTGAAGTAGAAATATCCTAAGCTGTTGTCCGGCTTTTCATTTTCAACTGGTAGCCCTACACCAGTATTAAACGGTCGAAAAACAATTTAACACTAAATTGCTCGTGTGTAGCGGTTTAATCAATACTTCTTCATAACGGCTCGGCTTTTGGTACGTTTGATCGATCACCAGAGCTTACAAGGCTACTAGATTCTAGTAAATCTTGTTACTAGTGGTTGTTATAGGAGATATAATGCCTAATTATGATTCACACACAGCCTTCATTAATGATCGTTTGCTTTTCTTTGTGTGGTTTTGACGCTGCCGTACGTGACGACATAATTAGTTGTGGAACAAAAAGAAAAGAAACATTAATAAAGTTGACACTATTAGTTAATTCAACGCGAGAATTGGTTTTTTGAATGTTTTTATAATAATTATAATAAGAACATTTATTTGAAACATTTAAAACGTTACACTACACAAGAAACATAAAAAATATAATAAATCTAATTGTGAAAACTTTACTGGCTCATATGGGCAATTTTTTGTATCTTTTATCATAATATGTATTAGAAGCTGTTTGTTTTCCTAAATAAATAAATTAAAAAAATACATTACAATTACACGACAGCAAAACTACACAATATATGTAGACAGAAAAACAATATTTATAATAAAAAAAAAGAACTTAGAGATTTTATTAATTGATGTTATTATAGATATTAAACTATTAAATATAATATGTGCGAACGAGAAGGGAACAACCGATTGTGACGTCACGTTGTTAACCCTACATAGACATTATACCAACCTGCGTACAAATATCGTTTTGCGAGAAAGAGGTAGATAATTTCATTGCTTAAAACTCAAATGTTTTAAAACTGATTCCTATTTTCGAGTTTGCTCATCTTTTTGATTTTCTGCTAAATGCGTCCAAAAGTAAATAAATTTAATATTCTTTCAATAACCCAATTAGATGATTAGCTTGTATCCTAAGCAAACTTTAAAACAACATTATTTGTTGTTCCAAGATGAGAATTTCAACCTGACTTGGAGTTTGGACCCAAGCTCTATGTTCTACACCAGGGATGTTAGCTCCGTAACCGTAACCGAAACTATCGGATATCCGATATAAAAAAATATCCATAACCGAATCCGAAATCAAAGTTTAGCTACTGTAAAAATGTAGTATCCGTAACCGAAATTATCCTAAACACACGGATAATCAGTAATAATTTAATATCCATATCCGTATCCGTAACCGAAATTATCCTAAACACACGGATAATCAGTAATAATTTAATATCCATATCCGTATCCGTATCTGAAATTTCATATTCATTTCATCCCTGTTCTGCACCACGGAGACGATAATGATGATGAATATCCAAGTCCAAAGGATCCCATAGCGTCGTGGGTAGTATCAATTACCAAGTTCCAGTTAGCTGAGGACAAGTTATAATAATTGTGTTCACGGCCAATTACCTCCGACTCCTGATACTGGCTCCATATCGATTGCTGGGTAATTGGACAGGAGACGGGGCAGAACGGGCGGTGGTCGGCAATGAACAGTGGACAGTTCGACATTGACTGAATTATCGACACGAAATGCCACAGTGAGTTGGCAGAAATTCTGTAAGCCTTTAGGCTATATTTTGGATTTTAAAACGTAGTAACCGTAAATTATATCTGTTGTAACTTTCATTACAATCGAATCCGTAGTTTAGGCGCTACGCTGATACATAAATACATACTTTAAAAATCATTACTTAGGTTGATTTTTGAAGGTTTAAAATCATAACTTAGGTTAAAGAGGTACTTTCTCATAAGAGGCCAAACAGTGGCCGTTTTTTCATACAAAAACAGGAGTCTACGCGATCGCGAGAGTAAATTTTTTTTTAATATCTATGTCGCAGTCATCTGATCGAATCTACAGTTTAATTGAACGACTAGCGCGTTTATAAAATTACGACATTTAATTAAATGACTAAAGGAAAATTCGTCAAGTTGTTTAATGTAACGTTCAACGTCTTAACTGAACGTCGTTATACTATTAGTACATCCCTATTTTTCCTTTTTTCATAAATTAATTATTAAAAGACCTGAATAATATGGTCATATTTGCTGTGTTTCATCCAGGAAACAAATTAGAGTACATCTATACATATAATAAATCTGTAGAGGGGTCATGTCTGTACATTAAGAATATTTAAGTGAAAATTAAAAAAAGGGGGTCTATATAAGCCACAGAACCTAAAAATAACATTTTTGAAAAAAATGTCTGTCTGTCTGTCTGTCTGTCTGTCTGTCTGTCTGTCTGTCTGTCTGTCTGTCTGTCTGTCTGTCTGTCCATATGGGAATGTTTGTCGTCGCATCACGCTAAAACCACTGTATGGAATGAAACGAAATTTGGCAGGCAGGTAGCTTACGACCTGAAGAGCATTATAGGAAATTATTATCCCGAAAAACGAAATGGTTCCCGTGGGATCTTCAAAAAATTGTAGCTACCTATTTGACGGTATTTCAGCCAAACTACTCAACGTATTTAAATGAAATTTGGCAGGCAGGTAGCTTATGATCTGAAGAGCATTATGAGAAATTGTTATCCCGAAAAACGAAAGGGTTCCCGTAGGATCTTCAAAAAATTGTAGCTACCTATTTGACGGTATTTCAGCCATACTACTTAACGTATTTAAATGCAATTTGGCAGGCAGGTAGCTTACGACCTGAAGAGCATTATAGGAAATTATTATCCCGAAAAACGAAATTGTTCCCGTGGGATCTTCAAAAAATTGTAGCTACCTATTTGACGGTATTTCAGCCAAACTACTCAACGTATTTAAATGAAATTTGGCAGGCAGGTAGCTTATGATCTGAAGAGCATTATTGGAAATTGTTATCCCGAAAAACGAAAGGGTTCCCGTAGGATCTTCAAAAAATTGTAGCTACCTATTTGACGGTATTTCAGCCATACTACTCAACGTATTTAAATGCAATTTGGCAGGCAGGTAGCTTACGACCTGAAGAGCATTATAGGAAATTATTATCCCGAAAAACGAAATTGTTCCCGTGGGATCTTCAAAAAATTGTAGCTACCTATTTGACGGTATTTCAGCCAAACTACTCAACGTATTTAAATGAAATTTGGCAGGCAGGTAGCTTATGATCTGAAGAGCATTATTGGAAATTGTTATCCCGAAAAACGAAAGGGTTCCCGTAGGATCTTCAAAAAATTGTAGCTACCTATTTGACGGTATTTCAGCCATTCTACTCAACGTAAATGCAATTTGGCAGGCAGGTAGCTTATAATCTGAAGAGCATTATTAGAAATTGTTATTCCGAAAAACGAAAGGGTTCCCGTGGGATCTTCAAAAAATTGTAGCTACCTATTTGACGGTATTTCAGCCAAACTACTCAACGTATTTAAATGAAATTTGGCAGGCTGGTAGCTTATGATCTGAAAAGCATTACTAGAAAATTATTATCCCGAAAAACGAAAGGGTTCCCGTGGGATCTTCAAAAAATTTTAGCTACCTAT
The DNA here is from genome assembly GCA_905187575.2 of Celastrina argiolus. Taxonomy (NCBI): domain Eukaryota; kingdom Metazoa; phylum Arthropoda; class Insecta; order Lepidoptera; family Lycaenidae; genus Celastrina; species Celastrina argiolus. Next base: position 18,080,606 of record LR994585.1, read on the forward strand.
TTGAAGGTATTTCAGCCAAACTACTCAACGTATTTAAATGAAATTTGGCAGGCAGGTAGCTGATGATCTGAAAAGGAATACTGGAAATTATTATCCCGAAAAACGAAAGGGTTCCCGTGGGATCTTCAAAAAATTGTAGCTACCTATTTGACGGTATTTCAGCCAAACTACTCAACGTATTTAAATGAAATTTGGCAGGCAGGTAGCTTATGATCTGAAGAGCATTATTGGAAATTGTATCCCGAAAAACGAAAGGGTTCAAGTAGGATCTTCAAAAATTGTAGCGACCTATTTGACGGTATTTCAGCCATACTACTCAACGTATTTAAATGCAATTTGGCAGGCAGGTAGCTTATAATCTGAAGAGCATTATTGGAAATTGTTATCCCGAAAAACGAAAGGGTTCCCGTGGGATCTTCAAAAAATTGTAGCTACCTATTTGACGGTATTTCAGCCGAACTACTCAACGTATTTAAATGAAATTCGGCAGGCAGGTAGCTTATGACTTGAAAAGCATTATTGAAAATTGTTATCCCGAAAAACGTAAGGGTTCCCGTGGGATCTTCAAAAAATTGTAGCTACCTATTTGACGGTATTTCAGCCAAACTACTCAACGTATTTAAATGCAATTTGGCAGGCAGGTAGCTTATGATCTGAAGAGCATTATTGGAAATTGTTATCCCGAAAAACGAAAGGGTTCCCGTGGGATCTTCAAAAAATTGTAGCTACCTATTTGACGGTATTTCAGCCGAACTACTCAACGTATTTAAATGAAATTCGGCAGGCAGGTAGCTTATGACTTAAAGAGCATTATTAAAAATTGTTATCCCGAAAAACGAAAGGGTTCCCGTGGGATCTTCAAAAAATTGTAGCTACCTATTTGACGGTATTTCAGCCAAACTACTCAACGTATTTAAATGAAACTTGGCACAAAGGTAGATTGTAACATGAAATAACCAACATAATATTTTTAACCGACTTACAAAAAAGGAGGTGGTTTCTCAATTCGTAAATATATGTTTGTTTTTTATGTTTCTTCGCGGATATCTTCATCGTTTCTGAAACGATTTTAATATTTCTTTATGTTGTGTAGGGTATAATTTATATTTGGTCCCATTGTCACCAAAATGGTGACCTGATGATGGGATCCGTGAGAAATCGAAGGAAATCCTCAAAATTTATGTGGAATAATATATTGATTTTGAGTTTTTCTGAAGTAGTCTAAGCATATGTTACCAAACAGTAAGGTTTTGCACCATATCTTGGATCCATAATATCAAAAAATTTCGGGTTTCAGTAGTAGCGGTAAACTATATATACAATATACATAATATATTGTATATTTTCATTTTCCGTCCTCAAATAATCGTCGTCTGATCATTCGATAACTATCCCTACTCATACTATACCCATCACAAAAAATCTAAAAATTAAATAATTTTAAACAAAAAAAAAACGACTTCAAAAGGTAAACTAAAAGGAACAATTAAATTTACTTCGCACAAAGTAATACTTATTTTCCAGTACAAGTGAAAATAATTATTACTTTGTGCGAAGTAATTTATTATTATACTTAGGTTTTGCAAATACGATTAATAAAGTATAGGCGTAGGATAGTTTGTTTTCAATATATGAGATGTCATAGGTACATTTAAATTAGAAAAGTTATGTCAATATAAGTAAGATTTATGTTTTTCATGATATTTTAATTTATTAGTTTTAATGCTACGACTTGGGTTTTTTCTTTCCTTTGGACTTTTGTTATTTTGTCGTCTAAAGGAAGTTAGTACTTTAACCGTAAAGTCCCTAATGAGGCTACATGTTTGTTAGCGTAGGTAATTAATAAATAAAAAACCGGGCAAGTCCGAGTTGGAATTGCGCACCGAGAGTAGATTTTTAAAAAATTTGGCGCTCGGCGCCAGCAGCGCAGCGTCGTCGGTGTGAAAACGATCATCGTCTGCAGTCGCTGCGGCGTAAAGTCTCAGAACAGAGATCTTCGTCGCGTTTATGAGCGTACTATCAAGTAGTCCCGTTCGCATAAAAGAAAAAAAAAATTATACATACAGACGAATTGAGAACCTCCTCCTTTTTTTGAAGTTGGTTAATAATACACGGTCATTTTTCGAGCTGATAATAGGAATTGTTAGCATTTTCATAGAAAAAATACCTCAAAACATTTACGACAAAAACGGCCATTATTTGACAGTAAACTATTATTATTACTCCATCGGCCTACTTCTTTTGCCTATGCACGTCTAATACCGTGTATAAAGAAGCATTACTATAAATTAGTGATTTTAAATATCCAAACGACAGTGTTCATAAACTAAAAATGTATTTGAACTGCTGCCCTAAATCACTTTTCCACGCGTACGAAGTCGCGGGCACAGCTAGTTTTATAATAAAATCGAACCATAGAAACAAGCCTTTTTAGTGTGTAATGAAAATAGTACCTAAATCGATTACGTTTCGGTGGAGGAAACAGTAGTCTCCTAATCGTCGATTTGTCGTGCTTTTAATAATTAATTTCAGTTCAAGCTGCAGTTGTCTCTATCGGTTTTATCGGATTATTTATTATTATTCGTTATTATAAAAAAAAATCAAATCTTACAGTATACATATAGGCGACTGCCGCGCAGTATCGGCCGCGCGGATATTTATGACTGTTAATTAATAATTTACTTGTATCTAGTTGATAACGTACTCAACAAGATCACATGTTATTTATGGGACGAGAATCGAATACTGATCACCCTCCTTAAATATATATCTTTCTTCTTACTCTATATATAATTTTTACTCTTACCAAGCAATTTTCAATAAAATTTCAGCAGAAATATTCAATTTCTGTGGTTTTTTTCTCATTTAAGCTTCAAAGCGATGAGTAATGTTCTCAAAGAGATTTATGTGTATCGAATGTTTATACATTTTTAATTTTCACCCTCACTGATCCCGTTGCTGTGGGTTAGCACAAACAATCGGCAACAACGTATTCGTTTTTTTGAATGTACAGTGTGTAAAAAGAACAGTCGCCACACAGCAGAAATGAGGAAACATTTTGGAAATGTATTTTTTTGGTCAAAATCATTTCTTTTTACTATTTAGTTTTTACCATTTCTTATTTTTCTGTCTGATAATCATAGCACCTATCGAATTCCATAAGTTACGATAGCAAAGTAATTCGGACCATCATATCAAATGAAAAATGTATGCTATACATACACCGCATATACGCTCGTCATTCCATAACACTGCGAATACGTTGTGTCGATTATACGTGCTAACTCATTGGACGTTATGTATCAGAAAAATGTTTATTGCGAATATTACTTACATACAATTCGCATTCATAATAATATCGACAATTATAGCGTCTACAACAATCGATAATTTGCGAATACGTTGTTGTAAATGTTTCGTGCTCACACACTGAATGTAATGTATCGTCAGCAAAATGTTTATTGCGAATGCTGGCGTGTGGGAATTTGATGAAGAATTGGGCCACGATTTCAACATAATTTTCGTTTTGTGTTATTTTGGAAGTCAATTAAAACACGAAATCATGATTTACATGTCATAATACATGACATACATGTCTTAATTCTATACCCTAACCGCCTAATCGGTTTAATAACTTATTCTATCATTGGAGAAGGTAGCTTCTTCTTCAGAGATTTTATTCAGAGAAGCCCTAGGCTATATAATAGTATATAGCCTAGGGCTTCTCTGAATAAAATCTCCGGTAGTGTTCAAAAGGCTAAAGGTAGGTTGAGGCTAAAGGTAGGTTTTTTAGGAGAGCTTATGATGTGACCAGATTGACGTCGTGTGATAGCTTTTGTGTAAGGGTATACTTTTATTGACCGACATTTTGTAGGTGAAAAAGGAACATGCTGATTGCAATAGTTGCACATGTCAGACAAAAAATCGGTAAGAAACAGTATGACACTTTTTCTGACCGACATTTTGCAGGTGAAAAAGGAACTTGCTGATTGCAATAGTTGCAAATATCAGACAAAAAGTCGGTCAGAATCGATGATATTTGTATGTTGGAACAATCTGCGGCCATCGGTAGACATAGCCCACAGCACAAAGTAGATAAATAATACACGACCTAGTACTAGAAAATGGTATCACCCTAATACTGGCAATTCGACTGGCAAAGGGCGAAGTCCAGGCACATTCCGGAAACCGCCATCTAGCGCCACTATTGGAAAATACTAATTTCGTTTCGTATCTTCTTCTTAATTAAGGAGTTGAATTTAGCTTAATGTGATATTATTAAAAAATATGCTTATCTTTATTTTAATGTCAATATTTGTACTTAATTCGGCATATTTACATTTTATAATTTACAAATGTTAATAGTAGTGACATCTGTTGCAATTTTTTTGTATTAAACATATATTGTATGGGATGGTAGGCCATGCCCACAAAAACATGTCCCAATATTTTTGCTGGCGCCAACTCACCGTACCTATCGCCGGGTACTTGTCAATTTGTAAGATGATTGATATACCTCGTACCTACGCGGTGTATGATGTATCTAACAGGATGATACTCGGTTTAGTTAAGAGCCGCTATAAATTGTGCCAGAGGAGGGAAGAGGAGTGATGAGGGTTATTGGAGGGGAGATATCGTTTAACATATATATGTTTGGTGATGTACGTAATTGTCATGTTCATTTAAAAGTTTTTTTAATGTCTGTATGGTTATTTTTTACCTGTGGTCGCCTACGAGAAGAATTTTAAAAGGCATAATTTTATTAATGCTAAGAAAATAATTTTCTAAGCACTGGAATTATTCTTATTTTTAATAATTAATTATTCGAATTTTGATCGCACAGCGACCTCTAGTAAATTATACTTTTAGTTACGATTAAATAGTATAATAATAATTCCCGGCTTATAATTATAATAAAGCAATGTTTTTCAATCTTTTTGACTACGCGACCCTTTAAAGGGTTGAAAATTTCTGGCGACCCCGTTGGTTCGGTTAATATGTTATTTATAAGATAACGTTAATGATTTTCTATATTTTAATTATTGCCCAGGGCCCTAATTCTCAAGCCTCGAACTTAGTTTTTACTATCGGTCTGTCCCACTCGTGCAAATGAGATTTAGCGCGCGTGCGAGCGGGATATACTAATATTCGAACTTTTTTCCACTGCCCGAGAATCGTGCTCCAGCAGTGGGACAGTTTAGGCTAATAATAATTAATATTATTAATTGTTAAGACCTAAATTTTGTAAGAAGCCGCGACAGCTTTGAAAGTAAGTACGAGGTAAGTTGTTAAGGTTGTGTGGCTTTGATTTGGACGCCACCTTGCATTTATCCTTTTGCCCGTGACCCCTCGAGTAAGGCGTCATGACCCCACAGATTGAAAAACACTGTACTAAAGCATTGTATGAATGAGGTCAACAAATAACTATGTTCCACTTTTGCTGATTTTATTCAAACACTAATTAGTTCGACAATTGAGAATAATAACCATTACCCAGGTAGTAATTTGCATTTCAATAAACATCCAGAAAGAGCCGAGTGCCATCCACATTAATGGGGAAGAAGTAAAAATCTGGCCAAGAGAGAGTTGTACCGCGGACGATAGGTTCTGTATATTCTTGTGTATTTCATTGGTTTAACATACCACAGGTTTAAATTAACGTGATATACTGATAATTCGTACACTATATAAGTGTACAATATAATTCAAATATACTTTATGATGCACAAAGTAATTATAATAACATATTCAGGCTGTAATATTAATGAGTGCTAATACTTTAGCGCGTATATGGGACCCGTATGTAGAGCTTACTGAAAAAGTATCAGCGCTGAAACAGATACTTTTTTTAAATTATTATATAAGCAAAGATTTGGGCATTTCTCATAGACGCATAAAAGTCAAAAGTAAGTCTTTTAAATGTACTTTCACAGTAAACTCTATAAAAGAGGCAAATACATACCCTAAAGTATTATCACTCATTTATTTTATACCTTGTTTATGTATGAGTTATATATTATACAACATTAGACAAACGATAAAAACACGTTTGGTACGTGGAATTGAACATTAATTTATTTTCTTGTTATAGCGGCAAAAGAAATACATCAGCTGTAAAAAAACTGTATTGCTGTCACAGTTTATACATAGGCTGGTGACAGACAGACGGACGAACAACAGTCTTATTAACATTTCGCCACGGAACCCTGAAAAGAAAGACCGTTCAGCTTTCAATAACAAAATTGCATTTTACATTTGTGAAACTCATTTCGTTGGAATCCTCGATTGCAATGGAATACTTGAAGACACTCATATTGAAAGTATGCACAAAATAGCAAGCGTCTTGAATATTCAATGGATTTTTGTATTGGCTTGGCTTAACAATGCCAGCGCTCGCGTTACATATTTCAAGAAAGCTTATGCTCATATTTGGTCTGGGAAGTTTAAAAAATGTTGTTGCAACTTGCATATACGAGTACGTCAATGAGTCTTTTGAATTATTCCTTAATCGGTGTTATTATAGCCCCCTAGGTAAACAAATAATGTAAAATTATATAAAAATAATGAAGATATTACTTTTAAATATAATGTGCGAACAATAAGGGGACAACGGATTGTGACGTCACGCTGTTAACATAGACATTACACCAATATGCGTATCTACAAATATCGTTTTGCGCAAAATCTTAAAACTTAAATGTTTAAAAACTTATCCTAATTCTTATTTTAGATTTTGTTCACATTTCGATTTTCTTCGTAATGAGTCCAAAAGAAAATGAATTTAATATGCATTTAATAACCCAATTCTCTTACTATAATATGCTCCCACAGCGATTTCAGTAACGGTGGCCGCGATGCAAGCTACGCACAAGTAATTTTTTGTAGTGCCTAAGTGTGTGCGCAATACACAGAAGGACTCTTTATTCCTTCACTCTCGTAGCCCAGTGGGACTGTTACCTGACGCGACTGGTGAGAAAACATGGGCCCAGGATCGACTTTTACAAGCCCATCCGACGCTGGATCATCTTTCTTGACAGAAAATCAGGTTATTAGCCTGCATTGTCCTAACCAAACATGAAATCATTTTTTTTTTGTTGTTTAAACCCATGACCTCCTTGTCAAGAACTAAGCTAGCCACCACCAGGCCACGGAGGCTTTCAGGCCTTTATGATAAGTAAAAGGCAAGCAATTTGGGACGCGTCCAATTAAACTAAAGGTCAATTTCACGCTGTCCCTTATATCTTGAAATCAAAGACGATAACAATACCAGCCTGGTTCCAGGGGGCCTACTCAAGATGCCATCGCTAATTATCGCTTACAAAATTCGATAACAAAATGTATGGGATTTGACATAAGGTACGCTAAATGACGCTCATTTAGCGTACCTTATGTCAAATCCCATACATTTTGTTATCGAATTTTGTAAGCGATAATTAGCGATGGCATCTTGAGTAGGCCCCCAGGCAATTCAATATTACGGCCTTAAACTGCCTTGTTCTTTTTCATATTACAACGACATGTTACTCTGAATAGATTCACCCTAGTTTGGTTGTCTGAAAGTGACATTCAGAAGCAAGTCAAGTGTCGCGTGAGCGCTGACTGGCTGTCAATGAGTGATCGTAATACAAAAATTCCAGGCAGCCATGTTGTATGGCGTAAACTGGATGGAATTAAGAGCTTGTAATAGGCCCGCTGGACTTTTCGTGATCGAAATCACGCGCTACGTTTTGTTCCGAATAAAAATATTCGAATTTAGAACCAAACGAATGTACTACATTTCCCTTGTATTAAGCATGCTAAAATTTAGCTAAAATGTAATAAATCCAGGAGTTATGATAAAAGTTGTAATAGCTCGACACTGCAGCTCGGCTGTTGTCATGGCAGATTACATTTCAGTAAGCTGCAGCACAATTGAGTTGTGAGTTACTGCCGGACGCTGTAACTTGGTTTCCTATACATTTAATGTACTTGTTGCGAAAGTACTAGGTTTTGGGTTTCAATGAAACCAGCAGATGCCAAATCTCGCAAGTGGCATGCTTACTAGCTATGGCTGTATGTCACTTTGATTTAATTTTATGATTATATTGAATCTGATTTCTACATGTGGCATTCGACCACGGCTATTGTTTAAACATATTTTTATCAGTATGATGTATAAAACTACGCTGCGTATAAGTTTATTATTCACTTTGTCGTTGGCACATAATAATTTGTCATTTGGCAAGAAAGGATAAAGATATGGCGCCGACCGAAGCGTGTTGAAAGCGTATAAAAACTAGTTTTAAAAATTTTTAGGCAAAATTTTCAAAAACTTAAACGATAGTCCCCTAGCTGCGTTCTGCCTCACTTAAAATGTAGAAGTGATTTTCACATTCGCGTGACTAATAAATAAAGAGAAAAATGGTTAGAACGTTAAAAAATAGGTACTTTGCATCGTTTAAAGCTATATTAAAACAAAAGTATCAATTTATAAAACGATTACCCTATCAATTATATTATATTACAATGAAGGTCAAATAATGATATTAATAAATTAATACTTATATACTACATATTTTATAGGGGTTTTTCAATACAACCAGTGGTTGAAGAAAAGGTTTTTAACCGACTTCCAAAAAAGGAGGAGGTTTCTCAATTCGACCGTATATATGTTTTTAAGTATTAAAATGTCAGCTTATCGCACGCACACAGCCTCAATATTAAATAGTATATATCTCCCTTAGAAGTCTCTTTTTGTCTCGCTGCATCCCATTTCAGAGGAATTTTTGTCCTAAAATTTTATTTCTCCATCCGCTAGGCTCAGATGTGCTCCAAATACATTCACAAAAAGACCGTATGCAAATCGGTGCCACTGTAACGTTATGTTTACCATAAAATGTTGAATATAAAACAGAATTACTTCCCATTTCGTAAAAACAAACTCCAAACGTGATTACAATAACAGTTTTTATATTTTAGGATTTCGTGCCTCAAAAGTAAAAAAACAGAACCGTCGGATCATTTTGTTGTCCGTCTGTCTGCCTGTCAAGATCTTTTTTTTCAGGAACGCATAGTAGCATGGCCTACCATCCAATACAATATATCTTTAATACAAAAAAAATGCAATATATGACAATACTATTAACGTTTGTAAATTATAAAATGTAAATATGCCGAATTAAGTACAAATATTCACATTAAAATAAAGATAAGCATATTTTTTAAGCATAACATCACTTTAAGCTAAATTCAACTCCTTAATTAAGAAGAAGATACGAAACGAAATTAGTATTTTCCAAAAGTGGCGCTAGATGGCGGTTTACGGAATTTCTAAGGAACTTACCCTTTGCCAGTCGCATTGCCAGTATTAGGGTGATACCATTTTCTAGTACTAGGTCGTGACTCTGTTATATATCTACTTTGTGCTTAGGTCTACTGTCCCATGAAGTTGTGAAATCAGACTTCTTAGCTAACGCCATCAAAGGATACAGCTCTTTATGCAACTAATTTTCGTCATTGTGAGTGTAGAAACACTCCCAAGAGAATTAATAACTCGGGTCTTCCTTACCCATCCGTACTTTAAGGGTTAACTTACCTAAATTCATATTATACTCAGGTCTACTAGGTGTAAAATAAATGAGTGATAATACTCTAGGTTGTGTATGTGCCTCCTATGTGGAGTATACTGTGAAAGTACCAGCACTGAAAGACTTACTTTCGACTTTCATGTTTCTATGAGAAATGCCCCAGCATTATAAATTTTCTCATACAATAATTTAAAAAAAGTACCTCTTTCAGCGCTGTTTCTTTCACGGTAACAGGACCCATACACATCTTAAAGTATTATTACTCATTAATATTACAGCATTTAAGCCGTAACAAAATCATAATTCTATGTCAACAGGTTTGTACGGAATCCTCGATGCGCGAGTCCGATTCGCGCTTGTTTTTTTCTGCTATTCTAGTTATGTAGGGATGTAAAAGTATTTTTCGCAGATGAAGCTTAAAAACAACAATTCAAAGCAATAAAAAAGTGATAATTTTCCCCTGTATTTTTATTGTGCATTTTAACTGGGCTATTATTTCAAATTTATGTGCGGTTTATATTGTGGATTTTCGACTTTGTGATTTCAAAAAATCTGGCCAAGTGCGAATTGGAGACACGCACTATGGATTCCGTGCGGAAATAATCAATTTTTTTACTCAATATTAAATTTCAATCAATATTAAAAAATTGTAGTTAGTTTTCGGATTCAGAAACATGTAAACTGATTTTAGAAGTTAGGCCGAAACGAGCAGGGTGAATTATGATTATGGCTTAGACACAGATACCTTGTGCTTATTAAAAAATGGCTGCTTATTACAAAGTCTACATACTTGTACAACATACTCGCGTGCAGTAAAATAATTCATACGGGCAATGTTACATGTAAACCAAAGTAACATTATTTACTGGTAGGGTTGCCACGCATTGTTTCTTTCATAAAATTACAAATATATACGTATTACTTTTAGAAAGTTCAGTGAGACAAAATTGCATACACTTTTTAATTTTAAATTGCATATAATATTTTTCATCTTAAACAATAACGTTTCATAGAATTCATAGAAGGCCCGAAATGGCATGAACTGACGACAAGTCGTTCATCGTTCTTCGTTCGATGGAATGTTGTATGGAACATGGCATTAAGCCACTAGGTAACGCGCATGTTGTCCTAGAATGTTCCATCCAGTCACTCACAAATACACTACACTTCACATAGTTTTTATTTTGTTCAATTTTTAATCACTTTTACTGTACTTTGGGGAGTCTAATTAAAGATGTTTTGTTTCCGACTGTCGTTTATTGACTTCCATTATTAACATTCACACAATATACAAGGAGGTGATACCACTACAATATAAAAAGCACGACAGTATACTTAATATTAGGTATATCAATTCACTAAAATAATGCCGGTGATACACACAACAATATAAAAAGCACGACATTATAATTAATATTATATCAATTCACTAAAATAATGCCTTGTATACAATATAGACCGGTTGGCAACCCTACAAACGGGTAACAAATAAGTCTACTTCAAAGTTAACAAGTTCAAGTCGGATGAAACAATTAACAAGTTCGCGCAGTTATTAACAAACCATGCAAGATCTGATAGCTGCAGACTCCGAGCACAGATGAAAGGCTCCCCCTTGATCTCATGCATACATGCAATAACTTGTGCATAATGCTGATTCTGATGTTTAAATGAATTACGTATTAAGTGGATGGAAAAAGCTGATGTTGATTGCATTTTGAATATTCCAAGATTGTTAATGGAATAGCAGTCTGGGAAAGAGGGAGGTGCATTAAACGCACGTTGCGTACGTGCGTTTAATGCCTCCTCTCACGTACTCTTTCCCAGACATGCGTACACTCACTCATCTGCTAGCAGGTTGTGGTTATAATTTTTTCGCGGAATATAGCTAGATATAATATATTTAAATTTGAATATATTCCAAGATATTAAGTGTCTGAAAGATCTCTACGTACTCAGTTTTGCTACAATTGCTTCATACATTCCTTATTCCATTACCAAACTTCTATCAACATTTTATTATATCCCTTTGTGATCTCATCTCAAAAGAATAGGCTCTATCACCCTTCCGAGAAACGATTTCGGACAAGAACTGCCTAATCCCACATAAAAGTTCAAACATTTGAGGGTCCAATCTAAATTTTCACGAATCATATTCCGGCGAAAGGCTACCTAAATTCACCCGACGAATTCGAGCGTGTAAACGTGTAGCAAAAAATGTTGAAATGCGAAATTTATTCGTGTGAAAATTTAACATTTTTTAGTTTCCGGAATAACGTTACGTAGGTTGATCCAATTATTCAGTTCCGACAGGCGGACAGCTCGCACAAAACGGCCGCTTCACAAAAGGAAACTGTTGGCCTTGTGTTTCCTCGCGTCTGCGTGCTCTCCGTGTTGCGTGAAACTTAATTGCTTTCGAAATTATTTTCCATTTCGTCATATTCATGTTGTTGCTTTCCATTTGCTTTGTAAATAAGTCCATTTTAGAATTCTAGTGAATGTTTTTCATTCGGAATTATTTTGTAGCGGTGAAGATTTAATAGTGTAAGAGTTATGACGTCTACTGCAGCTGGACTCAGGCCACCCCCAAAGTATTTTATGAGGGGGAGGTTATATTACGCTTGGCAGGTGGGTTGGCGATCGCAGTTTTTCAACCGACTTCCAAAAAAGAGGGGATTCTCAATTCGGTCGGTTAAATTTATAATTGACTCTCGACACAATAAGGAGGTGGAAATTTTAAATATAGTTTCTGTCAGTACATCTCTAGCATTGTAGCTAACAGATTTATCTTTTACTTTTACTTATAGACTATGAAAAGTAAAAAATAAAAAGAGACTACAGCTAAAAGAACAACATCCTAATGTTGCTGACTTGAAACTCACCTTTGCTGACACTGACTTCAAAAATAACATTAATTGTGACTACATTATGAAAGTATTGTAAGCTTTTTAATTGTTGAAGTCGGTTTTTTCAATCGTAGTTTCTTTTTTAAGAACCGCGGAAACTCTTCTGTACATTTCCTGATATATATTCCCTCTGTTGGTTTTTGCACCCATGGGAAAGATGGTCGATGGGGAGATGCCATCTTACTCCGGCACTGACTGAGGTATTTAAGAGGAATCTCCACGTTCTAGAGAAATGCAAAATAGGTAATTGTTAATTACATTACTGTCCCGCAACTGCCCGATCAAACCGATAGAGACAACATAAACTGAAATGATCTATATGATGATAACATCTGACCATCTTTTTTAGGATTTTAAACATCCATATCTCTTACGTCAATTTAATAATTAATTTATTTAAAAAAAATAGGGACTATTAGTATACATAGATACTCTGGAAAAAAAGTTACTCTAGTGGCTTTATCCAGAAAGAGAAAATAGGGTTCGCGTAGACCCCTGTTTGAGTATGGAAATAATAGTTGTGTTTCCTCCTTAATAGTATATCAAATGCAATTTTTTGTTGCTTACGTATATGAATGAAACAAGAATTATGCTCCCAACACTAATAACCTATAATACCTATGTATAAAAACGTCTACCCCATACAGGTAAACCTAAATGGTTTTCGAATGGGGATAGTTATTGTCTTTTGCTATTATGTCACAATAATTTGTTTTGAATAAAGACTTAAAAAAAAACTGTGTGTACAATATTTTGTACCCACCATTGATATTCCTGAAACGAACCGAAACTGGCTCTAACCGGTTTAATCTCGTCACCGGCGATTTTTAAACCCGTGTTGCCGGCTGCACGTAGTAAACTAAGTTTTTCGTTGCGATTGAGCGGGCAGCTACCGATCGGATTTCACGGCCTACTGGCCTGTGACGTCGATCGCTTAATCGGTTTACTTGGACCTGCCTCTGTGACGTAGATGGACTCATAAATAAATCAAGTCGTGATGTTGGAAGCCTTCTTCATTTATATGCTAAGGTTGTTTTCAAAATCTAGATGCAGCGAGAGGCTTCAAGCATTAGCAAACAAATTACAAGAGTAAAGTGACCTGAGCCCTGATTCGAAATGCCATCGCTTTTTATCGCTTACGAAGTTCGATAACAAAATGTATGGAATTTGACATAAGGTTCGCTAAATGACAAGAGAATTCGTATGTCATTTAGCGAACCTTATGTTAGCTAGGCCCTGGAGCCACTTTGCTACGACAGTCAATATCTTTGCGGAAATTAAACGCATTTGTCTACGAATACCTTATGAACGGATCAAAAATTTACCCGCAAAGAATAACTTACAACTTGAAGCTACAAATTAAAAAGTAACAAACGGGAACTGGCGTAATTTAGCTTCAGATATTCTATGAGCTCGCAAACAAGTTGCGGATTATGAAGGTAGGGGTCCAATTAAAAAGCCGAGCGATGTCCCTTTTGTCACGTTCTGGCAAAACAACGGAATATAAGTACAACTCTCTGTGCAAAATATCTCTCGGAGTTCGATTGCAAATATTTATTTGCGATTCTATATCCCATCATCATTATCGCCAGTATCAAAAAAAGCTAAATAGAGGAAGGGATATAGGCCACTTTTTATTGCGGGAAATGTCTCGCGTGTAAAATGTTAGCCACAAGGTATAAATATTTTAACCATATAAATGTGAACAAGCGAACTACAGTTTCATTATTTCAATTGCCTACTCCGGTTTCCACAATTACATAATAATGGTCAATGTTCTTAATGTAAATGTTTTTGATTTTCATTTTTGGCTTTTTATTGAAATCATAAATTAGTAACGCCGTTATGATTATTATTTATAGTGATTTTAATAGTGCGATTTTCGTGGATAGGTACTTCGTGTTTTATACACAAATTCAAGTAGATAATAACTACAACCTCAATATTTAATACAACTACGGCGTTGTAGAATCTACCAATGGACTCTCCGTTGGTAGATTCTATAACGCCGCGCGCAAAAATACTTTGCGAATTGCCTATGGAAATATATTAAAATGCTAGTGGCAATCTCCTTCAGATGGAAGCTATAGACTGTATATTGGGAAGGAACTGATTGAAAAATCTTCAAAAGTAACTGATAACTGATGCGATTGAGTTATAAAAACCACACTTCACTGATACCTACTCAGGGGAACTTAAATACAGGTCGATTCATCAATCATAAATATTACGCCGAATATAGTGTGAAAAGCAGGACGCGTAGAGTATTTTTTTGTTTTGGTACCTCATATAAATTTCTTATTGTACGCGACAAATCACGATTAAAATCTCCAAGTTTCAATCCAGGTCAGATCTTAGGTCAACGGCCAACGCGTTCATGTTTATAGTCTAGGAGCCCGCGAGCCCCAGCATAGTAAGATCCTTGTTGTAATTTTAGCCGAAGATATTATTTTTCTGACGTAAGTAATTTATATGAGGTGCCAAAACAAAATATCCTCTACGCGTCATTCTCTTCACAGTATATTCGGCTTGCCATATGACCCATCACTCTGTATATATATATGAAATGTCTAACTGCATAGGCAAACTATACTAAAAATCCCTTCGTTGATGAACAACCATTTTATAAATTGATTCACGAAACTACTTTTAATTGAAATTTTCGCTCCGCCATTTTCGTGAAGTTTTTTCCTGTTGAAAATTTTACGCTACAGTGCCGCGTCCCGAACTGCTGTAATAAATGAATTACTGTAGTGTCGTTGAAGCTGCTCATAACTTTTATCATCATCATCATCAAGATGAGCAAAATTTAAAATAATTTCTTTCTCGCAAAACGATATTTGTTCGCAGGTTGGTGTAATGTCTATGTAGGGTTAGGGAGTCGGTTGTTCCCTTCTCGTTCTCACATTATATTTCATAATTTAATATCTTCAATATTTTTAATGTTACTGAAATAATTTTAGTTTTACTAATAGTCAGGGTTCTGATGTGATGATGATTAACTTGAGACTTAACTAAAAAATATTCGGTTACTAATAAATATTTTGGAATCACCAAATCGACATACCTTACCATCCTTGATATCTCTGTTAGCTACCACAGTCAAGAGTTCCGTCCAAGAAATTGTTGGGCGACTCATGGAAACGAACAACAAAAAATCTGCTTGATATTATTTTTACCCTTGGGTTTTTACTACAACTTTCAAGTGTAGGACCGGAATAACGTACCACACAATTTGTAGGACAATACGTCTGTTAAATTACATTAATATTAATTAAGTAGTAAAAAGAAAATCAGCTGGTTACTAATAATGTATGATGACCTCGTTATCCATACATCAAACCATGGATTTTGTCGGACAAATATTTTTTCGGATCATTTAGATGACAATCTTGAGACTTAACTAAAAAATATTCGGTTACTAATAAATATTTTGGCATCGCCAAATCGACATACTCTATCCTTGATATCTCTGTTATCTACCACAAACAAGAGTTCCGTCCAAGAAATTCTTGGACGACTCATTAAAATGAAGCTACTCACGAAAAATTAGCTTGATACTAATCAAGTGAAAACCATGTATGGGGGAACCCTGACTATAACATCAATTAATAAAAAACATTCTCAAAGATTTTTTAAATTTACTAACATATTTTGTTATTATAAACAATATATTAACTATGTATTTGTTTGTTTCAGGTAAAGTAACTATCTTCGTTGGGCATAATAAAAGCATTCATCCGGTTAGTACCTAACGTGACAATGTACCTACTTTAGCTTTAGGTAACTACTATTAGTATTAATTTAAATTTAAATACACATTCACTGTTTAAATTTAGATTGTAAAAACTTTAAGTGACTTAATTAGCGATTTCAAATTATCAAATCAACTTTGAAATGTTTTAAACATTTCTCTCAGTTCGTTATTAAATAAATGTAGCTCTATTGGCATATACCACGCGGACAGGTTTTAGCCTTGTTTTTGTATGGGACAGGTCATCTAGTGTATTGTTGATGGAAGGCTTACAGTCATCAAAATCTCATGAGTTTTTGAGAAGGCACATGTATATATGTATAATTGTACATATTATGTAATATTATGAGAGGTTTCTGACATTTTTCCAACCAAGGCTCTCGTCTAATTTAATTTTGTTAGTTTAATTAATATGTGAGTTAATAATGATGAAACTAGATGGCGCTTTTGCCTTTGTAGATTGCTCTATCGAAAACAACACAGAAAAGTATAAGCGAAGGTTGTTTGTAATTGTGTGGGACTATGTTCGTAAATATAATACTTTATGTTAACGTGTTTCGAGTTATTATTCGAAGATTCGAACTCCACCACCATCAGGCTAAGTAATTGTTGTTTAGCTGTTTACGTTTTAATGGCGCTTAATGTCGAGTACAAAATAATAACTATAATCAAATTTTAAAATTTCAGTAAATCCGAATTGTCGAGCTGTGAGTAAACTTATAGCAGATCCGATCATAACAGCTTTCAAAATACAAAAAAAAAACTTTTTTAAACACATAAAGGGACATAACACAGCCAAAGGTTAACAAAACAATAACTCGCACATACGAGTATTAAGAACATAAAAAACATAATCAAATTCATCCGTTTGGGAGCTACGATACCACAAACAGACACGTCAAACTTATATTTACAATTTATTACGTTCTTACAAAATAACACGACCGGTTTCGATTAAATCATCACCAGGTACTTATAACACCCTCTATTTTCGTTATGTTAAAAGCAAGTACCTAATAAATGGAAATCCTAGAATCTACGTCTCGCAAAATAAAGCAATGTATTTTCGCTAGTAGCGATTTGTGTCTTTTTGCATCTTTTACGCGGATATCCGTCGGGGGTAGCTTCTGTGATCAGGTTAAAAAGTTGTACGGTGTTGGATTGTAGCTTCGTCTACAAGTCGGTAAGTGTACGAGGATATAACTATATCCATGTTACTAAATCTTCATAGTTTATTTCCAAATTAAACTTAACAAGTTTTTTCGAAAAGTCAACAAAATGGCTTGCACCGGATCAACCCTAGCCCGCCATGAAGACTCGGACGGGATCGGAGTAGAAGGATAACTAGTAGAAGGATATCACTAATCACTATATCCTTCTTCATCTTCCGTTCCAGAAAAGGAGATTACATTCCGATCGATGTGTTTATTTTTTAGAAACTTGGGCTCTAGGGCCACTAGTGGCAAAAAATTGCTAATTGAGTGTCATAATTTGTATGACACTTAATTAGCAATTTGACGAAACTCGCTCTTAGCTTAAAGAGAAAACGGTTTTGCGGAAGAAACCCTTGAAAACGGTTTTATTGTATAAATATGTTTAGAGATATGTTTTAACTTTTAAAAAAATTCGAGAACGGCTGAACCGATTTAGCTATTTTTGGTATGGAAATATTCGTGGAAGTCCAGGGAAGGCTTAAACGGTTTTTATGCTCAACGAAGTGGGCACGAGTCTGCTAGTCTTATATGTAAAAATTAATTGCTGTTCGTTAGTCTCGCTAAAACTCGAGAACGGTTGAACCGATTCGGGTATTTTTGGTCTTGAAATGTTCGTGGTAGTCCAGGGAAGGTTTAAACAGTTTCTATGCTCAACGAAGTGGGCACTAGATGACTAGTCGAATAATAATTATATGAAAACTCCACATACAATTATTGACATTCCATAGAACTGATCGTGCAAGTTGTCAATGTTGTACCTATGTCCATAAAACATAACAGTCCATAGTAAAATCTATACTTATTTCCATTGTAGAAGTATATTTTAGGTCGTTGCAGAACGTAGCCGGAACTTAATAAAAGTGTCGTTTAGGAGTCTAGAATAATGCGAGAGATTTTATCGTTGCGCTTAAGGTTCAGTTCGAGAAAGTAATAATGCATTCGATTAAACGGGACTAAGTTTTACACTCGGAATAGTTCGGCATCGACTGTTCGGTATTTGTGGAATTGCCTCGCGTAATTCAGTTCTGGGGCCTTACTCTCGAAACTGATTCGATTTTGATTCAGCAGGCTTACTCCCGACACAATCGATATCGAATCAGTTCGTTATCAAGGGCTTTTGGTGTTTTATTTGGTGGATTACTTTGAAACTAACCAGGGTAAAGAAAATCGTTACATCGTAACTTTTTGTACTCCCGACCATATCAATCGACTGATAATCAAAATAAACAAACTTCAATTTATTCAGGAGTATTCAGATTCGGATTCGTTCGTGCCGCGCAATTGCCAATAAATTGACGTTTATTTTGATTATCAGTGATTGATATGATCGAGAGTGCAAAAAGTTACGAACTAACGATTTTCTTTATCCAGGTAAGTTTCAAAGCAATCCACCAAATAAAATACTAAAAGCTGTTGAGATTGAACTGATTCGATTCTCGATAGTGTCGGGAGTAAGCCTGCTGAATTGAAAATTTAATTGCGCGTAGGGCGTTAAAGAGATGGGAAATCAATTGAAATCATTGAACGGACTTTACTTTACTTTACATTTTAACTGCGGCATGAGGTAGGGCGGGCGGACGTTCGTGGTTGCCTGTGCGCTTGTCACTTTGTCACTAGAGTGCCATATTTTTCACCCGACTACAGGGAGGCCAAAAGGTAATGATTTTGGCAGTCTATGTGTGTTTATTGACCGTAGTGCATTAACTTTTATCTGTTGAAAAAACATGTGACTTTGACATTTGTTCCATACAAAATCTGCCAAAGTCACATAATTATTCCTTAGATAAAAATTATCTGACGATTGAAAAATCAGCCCCAAATGAATTGAGGTGTCAATACCTTCACAATATTTGCCCGGGTAACACAAGGTGAAAATTAAATGAGTAATAATACTTCAGGCTGTGTATGTGCCTCCTATGTAGAGTGTACTGTGAAAGTACCAGCGCTGAAAGACTTACTTTAGACTTTCATGTTTGTATGACAATTGGCCCAATATAATAAATTTTTCATACAATAATTTGAAAAAAGTACCTCTTTCAGCGCTGGTACTTTTTCAGTAAACTCTATATACGGGACCATACTCACCACCCTAAAGTATTATCACTCATTAATATTATAGCCTGTATAAGACTCTAGTTCAAGTTTTTCTTTTCTTATTTTTCTTTATCTGGGCACGAAGATCACAGTCGAAATAATATTTGAAATACTATTTGTTCATTCTCAAAACATCACAATTGAAATCGAGTGGCGTTTGCACAAACTATTCCGATTGTGAAGTTCTGAGAATGGACAAACTGTGAACGTTCGGACCAAAAACTGTAACTTGCAATATTTTTCGTTCGATTCAATTATTTCGATGAACTTTTCTCTATTTTCTGAAAGTTGTGGCCCCGATGGAAAAAGTATTCACTCAATTTTATAACAACTAGCGACGTGTTCTTTTGAAAGTGGACATGAGTAGGTTTTCAGGACCCTATTCTCGAGCTTCGTTTCTATTGTATGTCTATCTACAAGCGGGATAGATTGACGTTCGAAACGATGTTCTAATTTAAAAAAAAAAAAACTTCGCGTCTAATCTCAGTCTGGCCCACTCATGTACGTATGACATGGCGTACGTGCTAGCGGGATAGACTGACGATTGAATAGAACTTCGAGACGAGTATCGAGGCCCAGCAAGCTTACTCCTGACACAATCGAGAATCGAATCAGTTCGATCTTAACGGCTTTTGGTATTTTATTTAGTGGATTACTTAAAAACTTACCAGGATAATGAAAATCGTTAGATCGTAACTTTTTGTACTCCCAGCCATATCAAAATAAGCAAACAAGCAAACGTCTATGTATTTTTTATTGGTTTACGCGGCACGATCGAATCTGAATCAAAATCAAATCTGTTTGGAGAGTAAGGCACCAGGGCCCTAATTCTCAGGCCTCGAACTTAGTTTTTACTATCGGTCTGTCCCGCTCATGCAAATGAGATTTACCGCGCGTGCGAGCGGCATATACTAATATTCGAAACTATGGGCCCAAGTCGAATACTCGTATCTAGTACCTATCGTAAAAAAGGCTTGTATTCGTACCCTGTTCTCATTATCAATAAACAACCACTGAGTGCGTACGCGAAATTTGATTGTTACATTCAGTATATTATGAATAATGATTACTGAGCATGAATAAAACATCGGACAGAAACAGGTGCGACTGACGGCCGGCGGCTCATTACGTGCGGCTCGAATAACACGCAGCCCTGGATTTTTAGGGCTCCATGCGCATACAGAACCCTATTACTGAGGCTTCTCTGTCTGTCTGTCACTAGCCAGTACGATGTCCCAAAAAAGTACGACTGTCTGAAAAGGTACGGACTTTTTCTCAAAAATACGGTTTTGCCAAAATCTTAAAATGTACTCTACCCATAGTATGTATTAAAACATGAATTACCAGTATAATTTATTACTACGTACTTTTTGGTGCGTTCTGGCAACACTGGCTGTACCTTAAGAGGAAACACCACGGTCTAGAGGAATGCAAAATA
Organism: Celastrina argiolus; assembly: GCA_905187575.2. Classification (NCBI taxonomy): domain Eukaryota; kingdom Metazoa; phylum Arthropoda; class Insecta; order Lepidoptera; family Lycaenidae; genus Celastrina; species Celastrina argiolus. Next base: position 18,101,575 of record LR994585.1, read on the forward strand.
TGTATTTGTAAAGTCTATTACTGTAATACAACTGACCTATCATAAAGCAACTGCAGCTTAAACTGATAGATAGAGCGCCTCCGTGGTAGACCACTAAAGTGGTTCTGAGCTTCGCTCTCAACACGGAAGTCATGGGTTCGATTCCGGCGTTGGAACAACAAAAAACTGATTTCGAGTTTGGTTAGGACATTGCAGGCTGATCACCTGATTGTCTGATAGGAAAGCATGGCAAATGTTACTCTAGTGGCATTATCCAGGGAAACAGGGGTTGCGTAGGCCGGAAAACGACGTAATACGACGAAAAACGACGAAAAACTACGAAAAACTACGAAAAACGACGAAAAACGACGAAAAACGACGGCCGTATTTCCATTTTGTATGGAAATACGGCCGTCGTTTTTCCTGTATCGCAATAGCGATTTTCACAAATGATCAATACATGAGACGGCGGAATACTGAAACTTAATAAATCTTAAGTCACGCCAAACAGCGACAGTGACATCCTGTAAATAGGGCTAAGTTCAATAAACGTTTCATTTTAGAGCTGAGCCTATAGCTAAGTTGCCATCTCTATAATCACATAGTAAATAAATAAATAACTATGGACGCTTCACACCGCGTCATCCTAGCCCCGTGCTAAGTATCCGAAGAACTTGTGTTACAAGTACTAGAAAACGTAAATATATTTAATATTTTTATACTATAAACATAATATTAAAGATTTTTATTATATTGATACACAAATTTAATACACATCCATTACCCAGGAACACAGAAAACTTTTTGTTCCTTCGGCAGGATTCGAACCTGCGACCTCCCGCTCGAGCACCAATGCTCTCAACCACTGCGCTACGGAGGTTGTCAAATTAGCGAACATGTTACTTAACGTTGTTTGCTAATTGTATGTCAAATCCCATATCGTAAGTGATAATATTAACTTGGCTAAAGGCAGTCTATGAGCGTGGGCTGGCGCGACTAGAGCAAACTAGTGCATACTCCATAGTAAACTTCAGATGCAACTAATTGAAGAACAAATGTATCTTTATTGTTCAGTTTCCATCTCGAGACTTTTGCTCTGTAGAACGCAAATTGCATTTAATGAGAACGCGACTGCACGTGGCGCCGAGTTGTGTTACAGGAAGTTTGTGCAAACGATTTTCGCCCTTATGAACTTGCATCTAGACTTGTATATGATATGATATACTTATTTAGTACATAATATAGCGTGCCGTATTTTTTTAAACAGTCAAATGACCCACCACAGATTCCCACCACAGCAACTCCTGTGTAGCCAAGGTCCTGATTCAAGATGACATAGTTATTTATCGGTTACGAAGTTCGACAAAATTATTTGACATAAGCTTCGCTAAATAACGAGCGAATTCGTATGTCATTTAGCGAAGTTTATGTCAAATTCCATAGATTATCGAACTTCGTAAGCGGAAATAGCAATGGCTCTTAAATTAGGACCCTGAATCGACAGTGCTAACCAACCTTGAAAACCCTTTGATAATTGATCTCAGGGGTGCCCGAGGGACATGCTAGATCTATCTTGGGACCCAACGATATTATTCGAAATGCAGTAAACAGCGGTGAATCCTTGAATCTAATTTCAAATGCAATTGCAATATCGATCTATTGACGACCTCCGTAGCGCAGTGTTCGAGCGAGAGGTAGTGGGTTCGAATCCCGCCGAGGGAGCGAAAAGTTTTTAATGTTCCTGGGTCATGGATGTGTATTAAATTTAGTCACATCAAGTCACAAAGAGTATTTGTCACATCTCACGGTGAGGAAGTTCACTACAATTAGTTACCATAGTTTGGCACTGGGGGCGCTGTTTCGATGCCATACAAATTGTAGTTAACTTTCTCATCGTGAGCAGTGACAAAAACTCGCATTAGGCTCACAGAGGTAGTTATTAATTGCCTATACTGTGGCGGTACTGCTAGTGCCACAATCCTGCATCGCGCTATCGAAGTTTTCTAAGTTCAGCGCTATACAAGGTGTAAAATAAATTAATGATAATACTTTAGGGTGTGTATGTGCCTCCTACGTAGAGTATACTGTGAAAGTGCTGAAGACTTACTTTTGACTTTCATGTTTTTATGAGAAATCCACCGAGATCAGATCAGAGACATCCACAGAACGCGCCAACATCAAAAATTTTCCCATACAATAATTAGAAAAAAAAACTACCTCTTTCAGCGCCGGTACTTTCACAGTAAACTCTATGTATACACGGGACCCATACACACGCTAAAGTATTATCACTCATTACTATTACAACCTCTATATATGTGCAGTCATCTGGTTGAATCTGCTTATTTGATTGAATGACTAGCGCGGTCTTTTAATGGCGTCAAATATCTCGTACAGATAGCAATGTGTTAATATATTTTTTGATTCATATTTTTGATTATTAATATTCGGAAATGTTGAAGTTTCAAAATTAAATATTAAATGGGTGTCCTAGGCCCGTATAAATAAAACAATCTCAAACCCAACCTCACCTTGACAACCTATTCGACTGATAAAACATCGTTTCGTTTCACTTTTAAAAGTGAATAACTTTATTAATGTTACATAGTACTTTAATTTATTTTCTTTTTATACCGTTGTATTCATATTATACATTACAGGAAACAATAAAATAAGTATAATGTTTATTTTTATTATCTATATTTATCGTTTTAAGAAAGAAAAAAATTAGAGTATGTAACATAAGTAAAATTCTTCATTTTTAAAAGTGAAACGAAACGTTTTTTTATCTGTCAAATAGGTTCTCAAGGTGAGGTTGGGTTTGAGATTGTTTTATTTATACGGGCCTAGTCTCGGATTCATTGACTTTGTTGGTAGAAATATAATTCAATGAACGCGCTAGTCACATAGCAGATTCAACACACGAGGCGCCTCGGAAGACCAGGCGCCATGGCTCACCGTGGTCAAAGCCTGAGTGGCCCTTTAAACGCATGTCGTGGGCATTGCATAGCCATATTTGTGATGTAAAACTTTAACTTTCTACTTATTTTTTTTTTCTTTCTTTCTTAATATGTATTGTTATATGTGTAAGTTAGTGTTTTTCTTATTGTTAACCTTTGGCTGTGTTATGTCCCTTTATGTGTTTAATAAAGATTTTTTATTTATTTATTTATGTACAACATCTGAAAACTAGTATACCGAGCATACCATCTCGCTCGGTCGGAGATCTCCCTTTGGGGCTTCCACTAGTATTCCCACATACTCACCACTTTTGGCAGGAGGGTCGGCGAGCGCCTCCAATATTCCCTCTGCCGCCTTTTACGACACCCAGGGAAAAGATGGCTGATGGGGAGGTTCTATTCTTTCTCCATCACCCCACGGATACGATTCATTCCTCAACGTTTGCTTCATTAATCATTCCCGTATTGTAACAGTAATATGAAAGATAATATTAAACGTATGTATCGAGTTGTATATATGTAGGTCACGTCTAATGATTGCCAGTCGAGTAATGTTCAATACTGCCGGAGTAGGCTGAGGTATGACTTATAGAAAGGTTTTGAGACAAGTCTTATTTCTTCTTTCTTTCTTTCTTTTATTATATAAAAATGAATTGCTATTCGTTGCTCTCGCTAAAACTCGGGAACGGCTGAACCGATTCGGCTATTTTTAGTCTTGAAATATTCGTGGAAGTCCAGGGAAGGTTCTGGAAGTGGGCTCGGGTCAGCTAGTTAACATTCAATATAAATCTATAAAGAAATAAAAAACCAACACTTTAACAACTAGAAAGTATAAATTTTATAATGTAGTTAATAGTATATGTATACTTTTTAGTTGTTGAAGTGTATTTAAACTTTTTTTTATTATTTTTTACTTTTACTGTTCTAAATTAAACTACAGTAGGATAAATCTGTTCCTTTGGTAGCTACCATGCTACAGAGAGACTGACAGACACACTCCTTTTCATGTCGAGGGTCAATTATAAATGCGAAAGTGAAAAACTCGTAAATTAGCCCTACTGAAACTACATCATCCATGTACATCATCAAATGAAACTGTTCAACAGTAAAACTAAATTGTATATAAAATAAACACTACGGGCCCAGACTATGTAGCGGACCAAATGGTAGCTATTCTGTGTCCAACAAAAAGAGAATCACGCATATCGGATCATAAATTCCGGAGTAATCGGTAAATACATAAAATACAGGCTGAATCTAGTACCTCGTCCTTTTTTTGAAAGTCGATTAAAAAACTTGAAACCGGGGATGTTTGGGAACCTCGTAACCGAGGCCGAAACCGAAATGAAAGTTTTGCTACTGTAAAAAGGAAACAAAAATGTAATATCCGTAACCGAAATTATCCGAAACAAACAGATAATCCGAAATAATTTAATATCCGTATCCGAAATTTCATATCCATTACACCCCTGCTTGGAACGCTTCGACTCTTTGCCACTGTGAATTGAGCCTAAGTTAAATACGATACGGGTTATATTGATTAACCTGTCGCTGTCATCGTATGCTGAATAAACAGACTTTTCTCGACGGCGAGGGAAATTGTCTTGTGATCTTGATGTATTACAGCCTCAGAGCTAAAACGGCCATTTTGTCACGGCATTTCGATACGTGTGTGTTTGTTTATTCTGCGGCAATATATAAAGATTAAGTAGTTTAAGTGTAGTTTTAAGTATATTTTGTATGTATGTTAGTATGTAAGGTATTTATAATATGGGCCATGTAGCCTGAAATAAATGGATTTTATTTTATTTTTATTTTATAAATAAAACAATCTCAATCGAAACCTCCACTCACGCTCTGCGGTCTCAGGACCGGGGCCTCCACACTCCGCTTGTTGTCTCGCCATTCAGGTCTAAGGCTTCCAAGGCTTTTTTTCCTTAGAGTCACGGTTGTCCCCTGCGTTCTGCCGCGGGGGGTTTTCCCTAGAAAAACTTGGAATAATTTTCGGCTCTGGTATCTTTAATACCGGGGCCTTAACTTCAAGTAGAGGGGCTTATTAGCCCCTGGTCGTGATTTCCCGCCCCGGGCCGCTCGGGCTCGGAGTGCGAGGACAGCATACCTATGCTTCCTACCTAGGAAACCTCTACTTGAGAACTTATTTGACATATAAAAAAAACCGATTCGTTTCACTTTTAGTATTTTGCTAGCATAGCATTTATATGTAGCATTTTTATATAGCATTTATTTTACAATTTTCAGACAATACGCCGATTCATTATTAATTTATGTAACAAACATGATAGTCTAGCTTTTTCATCCCAATTGGTTCAGTAATTTCGGTTTAAATCCTGTAGAAAATAGACAGAGTACGGCTTGCACATGTGAACTGTGAACGCTTGGTGCCGGCGCCCGGTGCTTTCCATTAATTAATATCGGTAGGACTAAACTAGATGCAACGTTTAGTCTACACTACAGGCTTAGTGAGACTACTTAAACTGGGAACACGAGATTTTTTTATTCTTATATTTATAAAGCGCTTTGTTGCTTAGTGATTATGTCGCCCTGGTAAGTCATCAGTGGTAAGTAACATTACTATGGTACAAGAAAACATTTTATAATCGGTTTTCAAAAAGTTATCTTATATATAAAAATAAATTGCTGTTCGTTAGTCTCGCTAAAACTTGGAACGGCTGTACCGATTCGTCTATTTTTAGTTATAAATATTAGCCGAAGTGAAAGGAAGGTGGAAGGTGAATGCATATTAAATGTGTGTTTAATACAGGTTGTAAAAAGAACAATTAAGTACTATAACTTTGAGGTACTATATACTAACCCTACGGTACTACCTTACGCTCATTTTGGAAAAAAATGTAAGTAAAAATAAAAAAACATTTCTAGATTGAGAAAAGGTAGTATTATCATGTTCTAAAGTTATAGTTATTTTTACACCCGTTATAATAAAAATCTTTAAAGTATTAAATATATTTCCGTTGTCTGGTAACGAATAACCTGTAACACAAGTTATTCGGATACTTACCACGGGGCCAGATTCACGTGTTATCTTAAGTATTATCCCTCATTTATTTTAAACCTTGTATAGCGGGCACACACTATAGGTTTATTCGTAACGTAAATAGAGGTTCTTGAAGATGTTTGCTGTTCCCCCGCATGCGCCGTCAGGCAACACCGAACATCTATGTGCGTAGTGCAAGCAGTTGAACAAACAGACAGGTGTATTGTATTAATGTTATACCAGTTGGATTTGGATGTAGGTACTGCTGAGAGACCACTTCAAGTATCTAAGGATGCCCACGAGAAATCGGTGACAGACGTTTTGGAGGAAAATAGAATATACTGATTGCTACAGGGCCGTATTATGATATTTTACAATACCAGCCTGGTTCCAGGCAATTCAATAATACGGTCATAAACTGCCTTGTTCTTTTTCATATTACAACGACGTGTTATTCTGAATGGATCCACCCTAGTTTAGTAGTCTGAAAATGACATTCGGGAGCAAATCAAGTGTCACGTGTCCGATAACTAGCTGTCATCATGCAGCATTACATAATAATAATCGTAATACGAAAATTCCAGGCAGCCATGTTGTATGGCGTAAACTGCCTGGAATTAAGAGCTTGTAATAGGCCCCCTGTTGTAATTTATTAATTGTTTTAAATGGTAAAAAAAGTGTGACGCACATATCATAATATAAAAGACGGTCAGAAATTTGTATTTTATATGTAGGACGTGTATATTGAATATGTAGGACGTCTAGGGAAGGTTTAAACGGTTTCTATGCTCAACGAAGTGGCCACGGTCAGCTAGTTTTCGTAAATTTGTAAATTATTTTTGTAGGTTATATTTTAATTGAACTACATTGAACAGTTTTTATTGTAGTTGTGATTCATACATTTCTTTCGATAACTTTACGAACTTTGCCATACCCACTGTAGGCCAAGCAGGAGCAATTGAGCTCCGTAAAAGTAACATTATCGAATGATGTTGTATAAAACGTCATGAACAGCGCCAAGACAATTCGATAACGTTATTTTTACGGTGCACTCAAATGTATAAGTCTAGTTTAATTTCAATTCATACGTTAACAAACCCGCGGGGCTAATACGTAAAAATTGCGATTATCAAAAATCATAGTATTGAATGGTCACTATATGCTATATCTAGTTCCTATGATTGCTACTAAATTGTTTTTGGCGTTTGTGTCGTAGCAAAAACGAGGTAAATGTGCATTTAAACGCAACGGCGAGCAATTAGCAATCAATCACATAGGCAATACGATTTTTTTACCCGACTTCGGCGAAGCCAAAAGGAAGGGTAATGATTTTGGCAGTCTATGTATGTATGTATGTATGTATGTATGTATGTATGTATGTATGTTTGTATGTATGTTTGTATGTATGTATGTATGTATGTTCCCTCGTAGCGGTTAAACTACTGGTCCGATTTGAATAAATAAGGTGTCAATCGATTTGTAGTGGTCCCGCGAGTAACATAGGCTATAATATAATTTTTCGAAAAAATTTGGATTTTGAAAATTATACCTCAAAAACTATCTGCAAAAAAAATTAAATTAAGATAATTGTATCGTGTTTGGTATCAAAAGATAGGTCTTGACAAGCACATTACAAATATGTATTTATTTTTTTCATTAATTATTATATTTTATTGTTAAATTCAAAATAAACGTTTAAAATGCGGTCGTACAAATAGTATCTAGGAGTTGTTTAGTTACTTTCTATGTGTTAATTTAACGTTAGTTTAGTGAAAATATAATGTTATAGTTTATTTGGACACAGAAAAATGTAAAATAAAATAAAAGATTAAAAAACTATAACCCGACTTCGCAAAAAAGGGCTCTAAAAAGGCTGAAACAAGAAAATAATTCAAATTGAAATCCAGATATGCATAGGTACAGATATGGTCAAGGTAGAGCCGTGGTCGTACCCGCTAAACAAATCTATAATGTTCGTCTGCTGTTGAAATACTATACAATCCCAATAGCGGGTACGACCACGGCTCTACCTTGACCATATCTGTACCTATGCATATGTGGATTTCAATTTGAATTATTTTCTTGTTTCAGCCTTTTTAGAGCCCTTTTTTGCGAAGTCGGGTTATAGTTTTTTAATCTTTTATTTTTTGACGTTCACCAATCGTATACGCGTCTCGTGCTTTTGCTAATCGCTATTTTTACGTAATAATCCCGGCGTAGACTAGTTACTCTAGTTAGTGATTCCAATTATTATTATTGTTTGCAGCTTATGAATATGGTCTATGGACCATATTCTACAGTCGACACTGTCAAAATGGCGTATTTTACTGTAATAGTTTTTCATCTGATGTTTAAATAAAATGTTAATTATTATATTGTTTAATTGTTATAGAATATATTGGATAATGAATTAATATTCCTGAAACGTGTTGATGAGTGTTTACAATATGTGAATATGTGAACATTTCAGTGTTATTGGTTTGTTTACGTTTAGGTTAAATTTAAAATGGACGTTTTATAGTAATGCTTAGCCTACTGGTCTTGGAATTAATTGCAAAAATTTTGGCCATCTGATTACGAACGTAAACTTTTATGTCCTTTCCAAATGGTCATTTGACCCATAAAAGTAAATAGGATTTGACTTTTGAGGTCGCCCCATATTCGAGGTTCGCACAATGAAGGACCAAGGGGTTCCCACAATAAGGGAGTGGGGGTGGGGTATCGCACAATGGGGGAAGATTGTTTTCTCACGGACCATTGTGCCGTCAATCCGCAGGATTGGATGGAAATGAGACCTCGAGGCGCCATCGATGTCCCATACGTCTCATATTCCAAATACAAGACATGTTTGGATGAGTCATGAGTAGATTTATTGTACCTTTTACTTGACTCACACGTAATATAAAAGGGTTTTTAGTAGGCTAAGCTGTTCCACTACTGTGCAAAGACCTCTCTCAATGTGCTCCAGGTGTCTCTTTCCTGCGTCATCGCCATCACCAATTAAAACGAACTACAGGATTTAGCCCGTACTATTTTTGCCAGATTTTAATTTGATATAACTAAATACTAACATACAAAATTACGTCATAATCTGTTTAGTGTATTTTGCTACAAAAAGCACCCATAAATTTTGACTTATGAATTTTCCCGTTTAGGATAAGTAACTACTGCGGTGTACAGCTGCGTGGGATTCATATTCGCTAGTTCCCGAACCGGTGGTAGGCATCATATAGAAAAGACATTCAGAAAACATTTTTGTAAAATTTATTCAGAATAAAAAATTTTGACTTTGACTATAACATCATTCCTGTGATTACACCATAACTGGTGAAGACCACCATTAAAATTCCTATCGAATAGGGCTTTCCTCTGAAGGACCTTCGCCACTAGCGGTGCATTAAATTCTTAAAATTTGTGGGAAACTAGTGGAAGCCCCAAAGGGAGATCTCCGACCGAGCGAGATGGTATGCTCGGTCAGGCCGAAGCCCACTGTACTAGTTTTCAGATGTCGTATATATAGCGCCGGACTTAGAAAACTTCGATAGCGCGATGCAGTATGTGGCGCTAGTAGTACCGCTACATAATTTAATTAATTTTCAATCAACAATAAGTATAATTTCTAATGCACTCTACAACAGGTGTCTATTGTATTGTACGTCGCGGCCTCACTTTTGAATGGCGTATCAGCAATCAGAGTTTCTGGGAAGCGAATTAGGGGGGTGCATAACTAATGATTGTGTATTATTCTTATTTGATATTATGAGATATATTATGTTTTGAAGCTACCTTCTCTTAAGGCTGCGTGCGCACGATAACCTGAAAATTGTACTTTGTAACTTACTACCCACTTTGTAGTATGTTTTGTTCTTAATTAAAAAAAAACGCTTAAGACCGCAAGGTAGAAGTGAAAAATACAACTGCGAAGAGATTGACTGTATCTTTCTCGCTCGGGTATAATCGGCGCCCGAGTTCACCCGATCGAGCACCTCAGGGCATGACGGATCAGTCTAACTTACTACCTACGAAAAAATCTGTGTACGGGTGCGCCTAAAGAAGTTTTCACGTCAAAATATATTTCCAAATTTTTTTCGGCAACTCAACAATTTTTTTTGTTGACTTTTCAAAAATAACCGGCTGGCTACCGGTTCAACCCTAGCCCGCCGCAAAAAGATGGAAGATTATTCTTATCAATAATATACAGGCTATAATATTAATTAGTGATAATACTTTGGGGTGTATATGGGTCCTATATATAGAGTTTACTGTGAAAGTACCAGCGCTTGAGCAGGTACTTTTTTTTAGGGAAAAAAATGATGTTGGGACATTTCGCATACTAATAAAAAAGTAAGTCTTTCAGTAATTTCAGTATACTTTGCATAGTTGGCACAAACACACCCTTATGCATTATCACTTATTTATTTTACACCTTGTATATATATTTACAATGTAACTTATTATTGTGAAACGAGTGCCTGTTTTTAAATGTATTACCTAAACCACTGGACCATGGAGGCGTTAAGTCCACTGTACGTGCTATAATTAGCCTCACTGCGCACAAAGTCACGGTGTTTGAGTTAGCGAAAACCAAAATTTCCCAACAAAGGTTAATTTTCCTCCGTGAGTGTTTTCTTTCGGAAATTGAACTTCAATATTTATTTTTCTCAGTGAAATTCATTCTGAAACCTGAGCGCGTCGCTTTTTGTATTTTATACTTTATTAGCTGTTCCCGCGACTTCGTTCGCGTGGTTTTTGAGTAACTTAAGCCGATTATGCAGCGCACGCAATGAAAGTCCCCAAATGTAATTAATTTTCCCCGTTTTTGCAACATTTGTCACTGACGCTTCGCTCCTATTGGTCGCAGCGTAATGATATATAGCCTTAAAGCCTTCCTCTATAAATGGACTATCTAACAAAAAAATAATTTTTCAAATCGGACCCGAAGTTCCTGAGATTAGCGCGTTTAAACAAACAAACAAACTCTTCCGCTTTATAATAAGTAAAAGTAAAAGTATATTAGCATAGATTATATTTGAGATGCCATCATCATCAGCTCTATGTTGGTTTTATCCCAGCAAAAATAGAGGGTCCTGGGTATCGTAGCTCCTAAATAAACTGATTTTCTAGTTTTGTGTTTTGTTTAAATAGTGGGCCTAGTCCAGAGAAATGACTGGTCAATACGACTGGAGTCAACCATGTGTAGGTTTCATCACGATGTCTTCCTTCGACGTTAGAGCGTCCGTATAATGTACTTGAGATCTGAAACAGTCTCATTGGTACATGCCACAACCTGGGAATCGAACCTGAGTGCTAATCAACGGTCTACCCACTAGGCCACGGGAGGTCCCTTATTCGGTCCCACACTTTATCATTTATAAATGGCTCCCGCAGAATCCTCGTCCAGAATTAACACTTCAAAGTGAATCGCAAGCTTTCGGGGTTTGATTTGCATTTCAAAAACTTTCAAAGCTTTGGGCGGGCTGCAAAAATTGAAAGTTCCGGCGGGATTGTTAAATTGTTCACGGATTGAGCGGAGAGAATAATACCTCGTGGCAAGTATCCAGTGTGCTGAGTGCGAGTTCATGTGACTACTCGCCGTGAAGAAGCTAAAATTGTATGCTATCTAATTAGATATACGGACGCATTCTGTGAAGGAAAACATCGTGAAAACCAGTATATTATGGTTGATGGGGCTAACCCTCAGAATTATTAAGCAGAATTATTCCTCTGAGCTAGGCTGACTAAGTTCTAAGAAAGTGCTGTTCAACCATGCAAAGGCTCTACAATATTTTAAGAATGATTAGTTCACCCAATCTTATACGCGAAAGATTGTAAGTATGAATCGATGGACGTTGTTACTCTTTCACGTAAAAACTACTGAACGGATTTTGATGATATTCGGTATGGTAGTAGCTTAAAAGCTGGATTAACACATAGGTTACTTTTTACAGAAAACGTTACCTGCAGGGTTTCTGAAAGGCCAATTTTAATTAATTACGATTGTTTTTCATTAGACGCGTTTTTTCGTTCCCATACTAACTGTAGTTAACGTTTTCAGGTCGACTAGTGATATAACCTCGCACCCAGCATATAGAGTATGAACATTACATTGTGGACAATAAGAATTTTCTAATTACCATTCCAGAATTTCGCATCATTGTCGTTGCCTCTGTGCTGGCATGAATTGACCCTTATTGCCTTCGGGCTGTTTAACTTCTCTTTAAATCTAACTTCCCATGCCTTGATACGTCCATTTGGTTTAACGGTACTTTTATGACCTTCTTGCGGTCTCTAGATGTTTGTTTTCTAACCTCGAAGGGTTTTTAATTAAATGCTATGCGGTCTCTTTTAAATCCTAAAGGGACCGGGAAATCAATAAAAATTAAACAATTTAGTTGGATGATGATCATCGGAGTTGATGATTATCATTATTCACCATTAAAGTCTTCCCTGGAGCTCTTCGGTCTTAGGCCAATCCTTAATCCAGGCTGTATTCATCAACGCTAGTCTACTCGGGTTTGAAGTTAACAAACGGAACTCCCTATTTCTAATCTAAGTAAAAAATTAAAAACGTGTGCGGGCGTCGTAACGCAATATCTACGTTACGAAGCTACATACTTATCACTTCAATCTTTACCTACTAATATTATATTAAACAACAGTATGCAACAAAGCTGAATAGTTTGTTTGTTTGTTTATTTGAACGCTATAACTAGTCCAATTTGAAAAAATCTTTATTTTTGAAAAAATAGGCCGTATATCAAAGAAGGCTATATATCACGCTAAGACCAATAGGAATGGAACACCAATGAACAATATTTCAAAATCAATCAGGTTCTAAACGACGCAGTCACGAGCACACCTAGTATAATATAAAAAGGCTGTAAATTATAAAAGAAATGCTATTATCGTTTTAATACGCTAACAAAGAATTCACTAAATGTTATAAACGTCTCCAGGGGCACATTTAATAAAAGGTGTTATAAATTAAAGGTAAATTACAGAGGCAGGTAACACGTCTGTCGCATCCGTCAGTTGGTAATGGCGCCCAAATACGCGGGAAAGCGACAAAATGGCGGCGACAAATGCCCGACATATTTTCCACTACGTTTTCATTTAAAATCCTCTGGCAATTTAGTGCGTACGCCGTATACAGTGCAGGATTTATGATTGGCTTATACTATTTTAGAATTATACCAGGTTTATAATTGGTATCTGTCTATTACTATTGTAGGTACATACGTCCCGTTTTAAATTTAAACTAACTGAATTTTTTACATATTAACTTATAGTGAACACTTATCAACACTTACACCGAAATATTAAAGGATCATGCTTTATTATCCAATACGTTTTATCACAATGAAACAATAATTGATATAGTTAAATATCAAATTAAAAACTTTCGCAGTAAAAATACGCGATTTTGATATTGTCGCATCACTTACTAGTCTATGGTTGTGTCATAGACAGGTTGTTTTACGTTTGGGTTAAAATTACAAAGACTTGTTTTTTTTATTGTATAGAGTCTGAAACTACCGGATTTAGATGAATTGGCACAGATATAGAGTAGGCAGTAAACCATCTTTAACTTCGAGTAGGTAAGTAGGTAATGCTTACGTATAGTGAGTATTACTAATTTATCATTCCTATTATACAAATGCATGTTAGTGAATGTGGTAGTGTGTGTTCTTTTTAGATATTTCTGAGCATTAATAAAACTGTTTTATTGAAATAATAAATTGTATTTATGTTTGTTGTTTGTGAATAAATTATTATACAGGGTGTCTCATGGTTCCTATATTAAGCCGAATATAGCGTGAAGAGAAGGACGCGTTGAGCAATTTTTGTTTTGGCACCTCGTATAAATTACAAACCATGACGCGGTGAATTTTAATTCACAAGTACAATATGTTTCAAGACAATACCAAGCATTTCTATAACATGTCTTCTCTGACCTACCTTTACGTATGAGGCATTATTTAACGGCTCATTGCTTGTCGTCCTCTCACAATAAGCCTTTCAGCTCATTGAGTACCTATAGAAATTAAAAGCCTCTTAAAACATTGTAAATATTAATGAAAACAATATGTAGTGAGAGACACACATTTGGGTGAAACCAGTAAGTCACTAAAGTAAACAAAATACAAAGTAAAAACCGAATACATTTCCACAATGAAAAAATTACGACTCCCGAAAGACTGTTGAAGAGGTTTCACCCAGGTATTCACTATCTTCCTATAGTAAATTTCGTTTATTAATCACAAAGTAAACTAAAGTAAATAAAACAGTAATTAAAATAATATTAGACTATCTACTAAGTAAAAATTAAAACAAACAAAAATAATTTAAAAAAAAACTATATCAGTATTATAATATAACTTCAAAAACTACAAATATAAAATAACCCCAAGATCGTCCCCTTCAGGCAGAGTACCCAGAAGGCTCAAAGAGTTTCCTCGCTGTATGGCGATGCTTACTCTTTGAGCCAGGTAGGTCCCGGCTCTGGGGTCTCGGGTGGCCTCTACTAATTTTTTTGAAATTTCACCAAATAGTTTATGCGCACCCGGACCCCATGGGCCTAGGGTTTCAACCCCAAAGGGTGCAAATATGAGATAACCAATAAGGTTCTCATATTTGCGCCGCTTGAGGTTCTCCGCCTGGTTTGCGGCCGCACCTGCAACGCTCGAGGTGCCCTGGACGTGGGACGTAGCGAGTGTATCGACGCAAGTAGCGTCCCATACAAGAGCCCGTCCCACTCTCCAAGGAACCAATCTTCCTATTGTGTTTAATATAATTTAATAAAGGGCATAGTTGCAGAATAGTTGTTGAGAATATAAATCATAAAAAAACTAAAACAGCCTTTAGCCGATAGCACAGGCTCCATCGAATAAAAAAAGTGTAGAGGTTGCGTCACAACATCTAAGTGTATTAGAAAGAAAGAAAATAAAATTTAATTGGTAAATTTTAATACAAAAAGCAAAAACATAAAAAATTACCAAAAAGGTGTTCAATCAGCATAAATATATAAATAAATAAATCTTTATTTCCGACTAGATACAATGTTTAGTCCATAATATGTTATATTAGTGGATTAGTAACAATTTTTCCTTATCTCGTATATTAGTATGTTAGTTATATTTATTTATGTTGAATAAAGCAAACTAAAAAAATATATAAACAAGCAAATAAAAATTGCATCTAACTTAAATAAAATAATGGGTACAAATATAATGGGTATTGGGAATAGAAGCGTTTTTTATATAAAATGCATAGATTTGTGTATAAAGTGCCTTCCAGATGCAAGGAAATAACGTTATCAACGAAATTTTCAATCACATCTTTTTTTTTCGGCCTATAACTAGACTATCTACACTTCTACACTAATATTATAAAGAGAAAAGATTTGTATTTTTGTATGTAACGACTTAACTCAAAAAGTACTGGACCGATTTTAATAATTCTTTTTTCATTAGAAAGCTACATTATCATTGAGTAACATAGGCTATATAAAAATCAATTGCTGTTCGTTAGTCTCGCTAAAACTCGAGATCAGCTGAACTGATTCGGCTTTTTTTGGTCTTGAAATATTCGTGGAAGTCGAAGGGAAGGTTTACATGCTCAACAAAATGCGACCTAACATTTCGTTACTATCGTTATTTCCTTGCAACTGGAACGCACCCGCGATGCGTTTATTCCGCGCGTTGCACACCTGCGCCGTGACAAATGACACGCGGCGCCATCTTTAATTAATACCCCGCACCAGCAAGTGCTGCCGATGGCCGCTAATGGCTGCAGTGTTGCCAGATTGTCAGTTAACATCCCAAAATAACAGGTATGTATAGTACGTCCCAGATACATTTATTCATATTTAATCCAAACCATGTCCCACCATCCCATACAATCTATGTTTAATACAAAAAAATGCAATAGATGTCACTACTATTAACGTTTGTAAATTATAAAATGAAAATATGCCGAATTAAGTACAAATATTGACATTAAAATAAAGTTTAGCATATTTTTTAAGCATAACATCACATTAAGCTAAATTCAACTCCTTAATTAAGAAGAAGATACGAAACGAAATTAGTACTGTCGAATCTCTATAAGTCGAACATCAAGGGAGACGCCATAAATTTCGAGTTATAGAGTTTTCAACTTATGGAGGATTTCGACTTAGGCGGATTTTGATTCGACATAACGAGTTTGAGGTTTATTCTTATAAATTTTGAGTTAAAATTGAACACCTGACACCAAGCAAGCAAACACGTGTTTACGTGAGGCATAAATTTATTATCATATACTCCTAAAATGTTTTCTAAGAAACAATAGTGTACTCACATTGTCGGCAAGTTCTTAAAGTCGGTAACTTATTTTTGTTCGAACAATAGAGGTAATAAATTCCAAATGATCAAGTTGTAGAGGTTGTAAAATAAAACGTTGCTATGTTCGAGATACAGAGGTCAAATTTATTTTTTCGAGTTATAGAGTGAAAATATGTACCAAAATAGCTTGGAGGGACTCGGTGATTATTTCGACTATCAGAGGGTCAAGATTTCAAGTAATGGAGGTTTTGGTGTTTGAAGGGAAGGGAACAAAACATTTTTTCGAGATTTGGAGGTTTTTGACTTATCGAGGTTCGACTTAACGAGGTTCTACTGTAATTAGTATTTTCCAATAGTGGCGCTAGATGGCGGTTTTCGTAATGTGCCTGGAAATCGAAGAAAACAAAAATAGCCAGTCCCGTTGCCAGTATTAAGATGATGCCATTTTCTAGTACTATGTGGTGTCTCCGTTATATTATATCTACTTTGTGCCCAAACGTAAACAAACCCGTCTATGACCAACCCATAGTCAGTGATGCCAATTGGCCATAATATACAATGATTATTGTTTGCTACTATGAATGTCAAAATGGCGTATTTTTACAGTAAAATTTTTTATTGATGTATAAGCATAGTAATTATTATTAATTGTTATAAAATGTATTTGGATAATGTATGTAGTATGATCCTTTAATATTCCGGAGAAAGTGTTGATAAGTGTGTACAATAAGTAAATATGTGAAAATTTCGTTACTCTTATTTTAAGAATAGTATGAAGATGACAGCGCCAAAACAATTGATATTAGACAACGTTACTTTTACGGAGCTTTAATATATAATTACTGGCTCCCTACTGTTAATGCAAATCAACTTAGTTTTTATTGTGTAGAAGCAAGGGTAGTGGTTAGTAATTTGGTCACCTAATAGTCTCTACACGAGGTCACTTGCCTATGTTGGACACTCGCAATATCACAGATGTCACAACTGCGTTGTGTGAAAACGTAGAGAAAAACTTTCTTAATTTTCTCCTTCGGTTTAATCCAGTTTTCCATGAGTCCCCATTGTGTTCTTCAATGGCTTAGGCGGAAAAACTTTTCAAAAGGAATGGTAATTTCCATAAAACTTTTTCTCGGGTAAACTATTGAGACAGTAATCTCGGCAAACTTAAAAATAGGATTCGTGGTAGACCATCTCGTTCCTATTTATGGAAAACATATTTTTCAGATACATAAAATACGAATCAAAGTCATAAAACGACCCAAAAACTTCAAATTCTGCTCCCTCCATTACATGGCGGCGAATTTCCGAACTGTTATTTTATTAAAATCGCTCGCATTGTCGCCGGGGCTCGGTGCCGCTATCTGTCTCGCTCAGATGTTTTCATTGCGTCTTGTTATCCCGCACGAGAGAGATAGATAATATACTCGATGAAGTGCTAGTGAAGAGTCGACTCGAAGACTCGATAATTTGAATGAAATTAAAAATAAATTGAATCCGAATGTAAATCATTTACGCGAATACTCAAATTGACGAGTTTCAAAATAGATAGGCACTTCAATACCTCTCAGACATAATTATTTTTCCAATAAATGTGTATTAAGTTTAGTAGAAAATATATTTTCAATTATCTAATAAGTTTTGATGCATATAACGGGTGTAAAAGGAATGGTTGAGGAAGGAAGGAAGGAACTATAACTTTGGGATATGATTTAAATACTTAATATACTTATAATATAATACTTTAAATAGGATAGGCACTTCAATACCTCTCAGACATAATTATTTTTCCAATAAATGTGTATTAAGTTTAGTAGAAAATATATTTTCAATTATCTAATAATTTTTGATGCATATAACGGGTGTAAAAGGAATGGTTGAGGAAGGAAGGAAGGAACTATAACTTTGGGATATGATTTAAATACTAACTTTTCTTATTCTAGAAAAATAATAATTTATTTTAATGATATATATAAAAAAAACTTTTTGCTTTTTCTTTATTCTTGCGCCAAAAAAAATAAGAAATGGTAAAAAGATTTTTTTTTTTACTTTTGGACCAAAAAAAAATACATTTCCAAAATGAGGAAAGGTATCTCGTAAAATCGTATCTCAAAGATATAGTGACTGTTTTTTTACACCCTGTAGTTATATTTTATGAAATCCCCTATGCAGACTGATCACGCGAATGTATGACAAGAAAGATAAGCCATGCGTCGGATAGGCATGTAAAAAGTCGGTCAGTCGCCTGTTCTCTTACCAGTCGCGTCTGGTAACCGTTTTTATTACGATAATTTTGCTACGAGAGGAAGAGAGAGAGAGAGAAATTCTTCTGTGCATTGCGCACACACTTGGGCACTATAAAAATAACTCCTGGCTGGGTTTTAATGAAGGTAGCTACCGTTACCGGAATCTGTGTGAGCGCTTATTTTATAAACTTGATTGTCGTTATAAAAAATTAAATTTCCGATTAATTTTAAAAATGGAAACTACTATATAGAAACTTTCTATTTCTCGCGGACCAATCAGCGCACAGTTCTGAATCGCGCTATCGAAGTTTTTTCAGAACGGCGCGCGGTAAAAAGCACTGAAGTACTAACAGGCAGGGATGAAATCGATATGAAATTTCGGTTACGGATATGGATATTAAATTATTTCGGATTATCCGTTTGTTTCGGATAATTTCGGTTACTAGGTCTGTTTTTCGGATTCGGGAAACTCGGATTCGATTACGGATATTTTTTTATATCCGATATCAGATAGTTTCGTTTACGGTTTCGGAGCTCCTAACATCACTGCTAACAGTTGCATTTTAGCCTAACCGAGCATGACGGCCGCTCGGCCGAAGTTGTCAATCACCCTTTGGCGTTTTTAACTTTATATCACTATTCCCACATGACCCTTGTTCAAACTATGTCCGTTGATAGTGAACCGATTCTATTTCTGTCAAAAACAGACCTCAAAAACAGTTTATGGTACAGTTAACTTCTTAACTACCGACAATAATATTTTCTCATAATATTGAGTACCAATGTATGTACTTTCTAGAATTAAGGTATATAGCAAAGGTGTCTTTCCACAAGTTTGATTCAGATTTGATAGTGCCGCGTACTTCCCAGTAAATTGACGTATGTTTATTTTGATTCTCAGTCGACTGATATGGTGGGGAGTACAAAAAGTTACGATGTAACGATTTTCGTTATCCTGGTTAGTTTCAAAGCAATCCACCAAGTAAAATACTAAAAGCCGTTGAGATGGAACAGATTTGATTCTTAATTGTGTCGATAGTAAGTCGGCTGATCTTTTTTTTATATCAGTATGGAAATTGGAAACTAATAAATTCGTGATTCGAATTCGAAATATCCGGATTCGAGTCGAATGAATCGAGTATGTCCCACCACTAGGCTCGGTGTTTTGCATGAGAACATCAGAGATAAGAGGCCTATCTACGTTGTAAGTAAAGTAGCTGTTTAATAAGAAAAATGGCTTAGCGCGGATTTTGTTATCGGTAAACAAGATTTATGAGTTTTTTATTTTCTTATTACTGTTATTTTTCGCTAAGAATGTTTTATGACCAGCAGTTACAAATTGTAGGGGAGTCGTATGTGAGTTTCAGTTTAGATTATTAGCTTGTAATTTATGCGGGCACTTAATTTGTAAATTGTATACAAGGTGTAAAATAAATCAGTGATAATACATGTGCCTGTGAATGAGTGTGTGTGTGCTTATACTTATTTCTACAATGTAACTTAATCTATATTAATATTATATAAAAATTAGGATACATATAGTAAACTAGCTGACCCTTGCCCACTTCGTTGAGCATAAAAACAGTTTATGATGAAATTCAACTAAAAAAAACAACCCCTAACTCGGGAACGCGGAACCCGCAACGCGGGAACCCGGAACCCGCAGCATGGGAACCCGAAACCCGCAACCCGGTACCCGCAACGCGGGAACCCGGTACCCGCAACGCGGGAACCCGGAACCCGCAACGCGGGAACCCGGAACCCGCAACGCGGGAACCCGCAACCCGCAACGCGGGAACCCGGAACCCGCAACGCGGGAACCCGGAACGCGGAACCCGCAACGCGGAACCCGCAACGCGGGAACGCGGAACCCGCAACGCGGGAACCCGGAATCCGCACCATGGGAACCCGAAACCCGCAACGCGGAACCCGCTACGCGGGAACCCGGAACCCACAACGCGGGGACCCGGAACCCGCAACGCGGGAACCCGGAACCCGCAACGCGGAACCCGCAGCATGGGAACCCGAAACCCGCAACGCGGGAACCCGGAACCCGCAACGCGGGAACCGGGAACCTGCAACGCGAAAACCCGGAACCCGCAACGCGGGAACCGGGAACCTGCAACGCGAAAACCCGGAACCCGCAACGCGGGAACCCGGAACCCGCAACGCGGGAACCCGGAACCCGCAACGCGGGAACCCGGAACCCGCAACGCGGGAACCCGGAACCCGCAACGCGGGAACCCGGAACCCGCAACGCGGGAACGCGGAACCCGCAACGCGGAACTCACAACGCGGGGACCCGGAACCCGCAACGCGGGAACCCGGAACCCGCAACGCGGAACCCGCAGCATGGGAACCCGAAACCCGCAACGCGGAACCCGGAACTTGCAACGCGGGAACCCTGAACCCGCGACGCGGAACCCGGAACCCGCAACACGGGAACCCGGAACCCGCAACGCGGAACCCACAACGCCAAACCCTTCCGTGAACGTTGCTGGTTCTGCGCTGTCAAATGGAATAAATAGTATCCTATGTCCGTCTACTGGCTCTAAGTTACTTCCTCACCAATTTTCAACCATATCGATAAAGCCATTCTTGAGTTATAAATAATTTAACTAACACGACTTACTTTAATACAAATAGCTGATGTATAGATGGAACTAACATAAGCTAACGCCCGGTGAATGCTCCCGTCACAGTCGGTCCAGCCGATTCGGTGATCATTAGTTAGATAACGATGATGATGATGATGATGAAAAGAAGCCTAAATTAATCCTTATAACTTTAGCTATCTACCAGTGAAAGTCTCGTTAAAATCGGTCCAGCCGTTCCAGAGATTAGCCGGAGCAAAGGGACACGCTAACAGACAGACAGACATTTTTTTTTAATTGCATTTTCGTTTTCAGTAGCAAGAAAAAAAAAAGACAGAACAGACAGACGTTAACTTCGCACAAAGACAAATGACGACAAAAGACATAGTGGCGTCTTAACATGACGTTTTCGATTTTTTTTTATTGTTCGTGAATTATGACCATGGATCTAACTCCTTCGATCTGATTTTTAAATTAACATTTATAATATATTCTTATTACAACTTATAAGTTAAGTACTTTTTTTAAATAGGTATATTTATAGTTGTTAAAAGATTAATAGATTTTTTGAGTAAGTCTCTAGTGTTTAATAAGAAAAAGTGTTAACTGACGTAACATTATCACGACGTTTATTTCATTAAATCATAATTTGTATATTATATTTAAGATCGTTTATCAGTGAAAGCAAATCGTAAAAAAACTTATATTGGTTATGTTGACAATAAATATCTAATAATTATTAAATAAAGTTTAGTAAATTCTGCAGTTTTAACAAAAAGAAAATATTTATTTTATTATGTCGTCGTTACAACGTTACGTCGCTCATTTTTGATAAACTGTCAAATGTTACCTATTAAAATGACCCGACTATTTATTAGTGGTGGACAAATAGTTTAATGAATCCAAATAGTTTAAGTTTATGTTAATACGTTATTTATAGCATTTCATAATTTTTATTTTCCATTTGTAAACAATGTCGTTACCATGACACCAGTGTCATATAAACTGGCAACGACGTGAATCGATTGAGCCCAGGTTCAAACCCCGCGTGACCATCACGTATTTTCTTCTTTTTTCTAATTTTCTGCTTATTTTTTTCAACATTTTCTTTCATAATAACCTTTTCGTGACAAAAACGAACATACCGTAAAAAAAATTGCGAAATTGTTCAAGCCGTTGTCGAAGCGCACACGACGTAAGAAATTTTGGAGGTCGTTTTTTTACACTTTGGGCTACATTTTTGGGGTTTTAGTAAGGAACCCTACTTTTTTTAAACATATAATATAGCCTATGTTCAGCGCTAGGAATGTAGCATTCCAACGGTGAAAGAATTTTTCATATTGGTTCAGTGGTTTCAGAGCCTATTCCATTCAAACAAACAAACAAACAAACAAACAAACAATCAAACGTTAAAATCAGTTATCTTATAAAAAAAATTGAATGTTTTTGGGCTTTTATTGTATAGGCGTATTTTACATTGCCCTTTAAAAAATGTACTTACTACAATTATTTTGTAAATATGCTATTCCACCACTTTTTATCAAAATTGTGATTTTACCAAAACAACATTTGATATTGGGGCAAATTATAAGTAGCCTAATGGCATTTTAACGCCAAATATTTTGACGAAAATTTGTCATTAGGCGTGAAAAGCTTAAGCGGGCCATTAGGGGAAAACACTGTCATTTATCAACAAAGGCAACCATAAATTCTTATTATACAGCCTTTTACTTACCACCAGGGAAATCTTAATCCAGATTCCTTAAGGGTGCTTATGTCAGGGCATAAGTTTGCGACTTTTCGTAGGTGAAAATGAGACGTGATTACTTTGACGACCTCCGTAGCGCAGTGGTTGAGCGCGTTGGTGCTCGAGCGAGAGGTCGCGGGTTCGAATCCCGCCGAGGGAACAAAAAGTTTTTAACGTTCCTGGGTCATGGATGTGTATTAAATTTGTGTATAATATAAATCTTAAATTTATGTATAGTATAAGAGTATTAAATATATTTCCGTTGTCCGGGCACCTGTAACACAAGTTCTTCGGATACTTAGCACGGGGCCAGATTGACGTGGTGTGAAGCGTCCATAGATATTATTATTATTGTAATCTCCTCTCACATGTCATACAAAATATCGGTCATATAACGGGTGTAAAAAGAACAATCACTATATCTTTGGGATATGATTATACTTTTCTCATTCTAAAAAGGTATTTTTTTTACAAAAACAAAAATATTTTTGCTTTTTCGTTATACTTGCGACAGAAAAATAAGAAATGGTAAAAAGTAATTTTTTTATTAGTTTTTGATTAAAAAAAATACGTTTCCAAAATGAGGAAAAGTATAATTGTATCTCAAAGTTATAGTGACTGTTATTTTTACACACGGTATGCAATGGAATAATCTGCGACGCATTCGGTGGATCGAAATTGCACTACAAAAAGTGTGCCATGGGTAGGCCCCCTTATTTGTAGAGCGTCCTGACTTTTTTCCTTCCCGCGATTCTTAAAAGAATGTTTCACTCGCCGCGATTCTCGGATTTGTCTTTTGTTCTATCCGACTTTAATACAGTTACTAAGTATGAATAATATTGTGACAAGTTTTTTATTATTTGAATTCGTAGTGAGAGATAATTAATTTTCTCAGTACTACAAGGAACCTTATACTTACCAACCTACCACCTTCCACGCACCTACCTACCTCTACCTACCTACCCTCTTCCACCTACCTACCTAAACTCTTCCACCTACCTACCTACCCTCTTCCACCTACCTACCTACCCTCTTCCACCTACCTACCTACCTCCTTTCACCTACCTACCTACCTTCTTCCATCTACCTACCTAAATCCTTCCACCGGATTGTTGTTTTTTTTTGTTAAAAGAAGTAAAGCTGCTGTGTAGTCTATTCGCTTGTTTGCAGTGAGGCATCATTAGCTTAAGCCTCATTTAATCACATTAAACAAATAAAGCAAGACATTTTAAAATGTACTAATGTGTCACTGCAAACTTAAGCGAATATTCTACAATGGGTTCATTTATTCAAACAAAAATAGTAGATAGTAAACGTTCGTAAGAAAAAAAAGAGATCAGTTTTATTTCCCAACATTTCGAACGTTTTCTTTCTGTGTAAAATATTCGCAAACTTTTATCCGTCTATTATGCAAAACCCTACACATAGTAATCCCGGGCCAATTTACACAACCGCAAATCCGATACACTTGAAATACACACAAAAAAAACGAAAAAACGAAAAGAAAATCTACATTTTTTCACGTAAAGCGAGCAATAGAAACAACGCAATTTTCCGTTTCGCTGATTTTCTTAGTCAGATATAATCTGTTAGGCCCCGGGCGGGCCCCACGCGTAAATTGGTCCTTTTGGGGCCTCGGGGCCCGGCGGGGGCACTGCGGGGGCACGATAAGGCCCACAAATGACCGTATTAATGGAATAAACTGTCATTACGGCAAAGTCCGTATGATTTATATTGCCGGTAAGTCCGTGTTTAACGCGACTATAAATTGTGTACAAGCGCTGTGATATTTAAGGTACATAATTATCTACCTTTTGTTTCTGTTTATCCGACTTGTCGTTACTTTTGGAATGGTTATGTTTTTCGGGATTATTTTATACTGGCTATAGTTGCACAGCTAGTATAAAATTATTTTATCTAGTATCTAGTATAAACTCGTCGTGTACAACTTCGTATAAATTATTTTATACTAGCTATACGACTTCGTTCTCGTGTGTAGAGGAATAACCCTGTTTTTTTAAACATGGAGTCTACATGGAGTCTGCGTAGCTGGTTCGGTTTAAATAAAACCGGCCATCAACACCGAAATCGGTGTAGGAACATGCTACGTCAGCATTTCAGCTGTGACACTACTGCTAGACATAAAAACCTCCCTCAAAGTATTTCATAGTTTCCTATACTCGCCACACTTTGTTTCAAGATTTGATAATAAGCAAATCTTATTTTTTGTTTTGTAGAATATTAGTAGTTAAGAGCAGCAGCGCAATTATTGCCTACAAACTGTTTCGATGTTTGACAATTTTATTATAAATTTAATTGTGTGTTCAGATAAATAAACGTATTAAAAAAAACTTGGCAG
Source organism: Celastrina argiolus (assembly GCA_905187575.2). Classification (NCBI taxonomy): domain Eukaryota; kingdom Metazoa; phylum Arthropoda; class Insecta; order Lepidoptera; family Lycaenidae; genus Celastrina; species Celastrina argiolus. Next base: position 18,126,795 of record LR994585.1, read on the forward strand.
GTGGGTTGGCGAGCACAGTTTTCCGGTAGTAACCAGGGATGTTAGGAAGCTCCGTAACCGAAACTATAAACACCGAAATTTTCACATATTTACTTATAGTGAACACTTATCAACACTTTCACCGGAATATTAAACGATCATACTTCATTATCCAATACATTATAAAACAATTAAACAATAATCAATAAGTTTAAACATCAAATGAAAAACTTTCAATGTAAAAATACGCCATTTTGACACTGCCGACTCTAGAATAAAGTCTATAAGACTTCTGATATATGATAATGAATCTATAGACTATAGACTCTATAGTCTACTGATTCATAGTCGTAAACAATAGTCATTGTACCTATTAATATTGGCCAATTGGCATCACTAGCTAGTCTATGGTTGCGTCAAAGACGGCTTTGTTAACGTTCGGTTAAATTTATCTCGGACGTACTATACATATTTGTCGATATTATTAAGGGACGTAAATTGGATGGTGTAATGTCTGACCCAATAATATGATACGTGATTTCGTGCGGTCAATGATGCGTGGACGAGGAGCGGTGCCAGGAAACTTGCTCCTCTCATAAAATTTTACAGCTTTTCAATTACAATTGTGCTGTTTTTTAATTAAATATATTCAGTTATTGACTATCAATTTAATGTAACTACTATTTTTGCGTGGTCCATGGTTTAATGTCGTGTTATTTTGTTACAGGTATGTTTCGGGGCAAAAGTTGAGAAGTTACATTTATTTGTACCTAATAGTTAGGTATGTTTCGGGACAAAGGTTGAGAAGTTCAAATTGATTTGTACCTAAGAGGTAGGTATGTTTCGGGACAAAGGTTGAGAGGTTCAAATTGATTTGTACCTAAGAGGTAGGTATGTTTCGGGACAAAGGTTGAGAAGTTCAAATTGATTTGTACCTAAGAGGTAGGTATGTTTCGGGACAAAGGTTGAGAAGTTCAAATTGATTTGTACCTAAGAGGTAGGTATGTTTCGGGACAAAGGTTGAGAAGTTCAAATTGATTTGTACCTAAGAGGTAGGTATGTTTCGGGACAAAGGTTGAGAAGTTCAAATTGATTTGTACCTAAGAGGTAGGTATGTTTCGGGACAAAGGTTGAGAAGTTAAAAATTATTTGTACCTAAGAGGTAGGTATGTTTCGGGACAAAGGTTGAGAAGTTCAAATTGATTTGTACCTAAGAGGAAAGTAACATTCAGTCGCAGCTATTAAGCAATTTAATTCGGACTTTGGTATGGACAAGCTAACAATTATGAACCCGATGGAAATGTTCCACTTTCTTTGTTGTTGTTTCGAAAAACCAACAAAGCGGCCATTGCAGTTGATTATGTCTTTACACTTTCGTAATCCCCTTAAAAGAACACTCTGTGGTAAAGGCACAAGTTTTACATCGATCTGCAGGCTATATTTTTAATGCGTGATAATACTTTAGGGTATGTATGAGTCCCATATTTAATGTGAAAGTACCAGCACTAAAAGAGGTGGTTTATTTAATTATTGTATGGGAAAATTTATGATGTTGAGGCATTTCTCATACAAACATGAAAGTCAAAAGTTAGTCTTTCAGCGCTGAGACTTTCACAGTATATATTATGTTATTGAATGTACTGTACGTTCTTGATGGAAATACATGTTACACAGTAATAATACACTAATTACTTGCACTTTTTCCACTTTATTAGTTATCTAACAGATTTATAAAATTACACGACCGGTTTCGACTAAGTCATCATCAGATGTAGTTTACAGTAGTTTCACAGTATACTCTACATAGGAGTCACATACACACCCTAAAGTATTATCACTCATTTATTTTACACCTAGTATATACTTATACGGTGAGTCACATTCGTATTTCCTAATAGAGATCCCGCCACTTTGTACCCCAAAAGGTCGAATAAATCGCGCTCAGAATCAAAACGGACCGACGGACGGTAATTTATTAGTGTTATTAATTGCTCGCCGTAATTAAATACGCCATCTTGTTTTTACGGCTTTCTATTTGTGTGTGTTTCACAAAACAGAGTTTTGTTTTGTGCGTGTGTTGTATTTGTTGTGTTCAAGGCTAGCCCTATCTATACTAATATTATAAAGTGGAAGAGATTGTTTGTTTAAACGCTCTAATCTCAGGAACTACTGGTCCAATTTGAAAAAATATTTTTTTATTGGATAGTCCATTTATAGAGGAAGGCTGTAGGCTATATAACATTACGCTACGACCGATAGGAGCGTCAGTGAGAAATGTTACAAAAACGGGGAACATTATTCACATTTGGGGACTTTCGTTGCGTGCGCTGCATAAATGGTCACTCAAAAACTACGCGAACGAAGTCGCGGGCACAGCTAGTTAACTTATAAAACCCAGATTGGAGCTGAAAATATATGTCTAAATTAAGACCTCTATTAATATAACTTAGGATTACATAAAAAAATGTTAAAGAGTTTTTAAATCGACATTAATAAAACTAATAGTAAGAAAAACGGGGAAGGAAAAACAAAATAGCACTTTATTAATTTTCTCCAAGCTCGAGATTTTCTTCCGGCATGAACGTAGGGCTGTCTCTTGTGAGTTACTGAGTACTTACTGCAGATATTGTTATATTTTTTATACAATAGAATGGCAAGAGGTGATATTGTTATATTTTGTTGCAAGTTTAAATATTGTTTCAATTTTCAATCATGTTTTTTTTTACTTTTGAAATAGTACATGTTTTATCGATTTATATTAGAAACTGTGTGTACTGTGCGCACCCATTTAGTTTATACTATAACGGAGCAATTAGAAGTTCTAAAACAATAACCCATGAAATAAATGTTCAATGTAATCTTCATTTTCGCGATATGTAAGATCAGAAATTTACTTTTTTTTATTTATTTATAAAAACTACATTTTGTAGATAAAATATATGTCTAAAAACCAACCATACTAAATCAAATCAAATATTTTTATTCAGAGTAATATTTTATAAAAAATGTTTTCTGAACGTCGCTTCTATATTATGATGCCTACCACCGGTTCGGGTACTAGCCCAGCGAAAAGATCCAGCGCGGCGTAAGAAACTCGCGTGGGCTGGTTGGGTGGGTTTTACCAAAAAATTGAAAATGTCTCTTTTAAAAAAGTATATGTTTACATAAAAATATCCTTATGCAATTTTCAAAATATTTATACAGTCTTGCTTCACAAAATTATGATGTTTTGTTCCCGATATTTTCTGACAAAGCCTAGACAGCTACGCTAATGCGAAGTTATGGCGTCGCCTGCTCCAGCAGATGGATATTAATTTGATATTTCAACGAGCGGCAAACGGTTTGGGACAGCCCTGATGGAGGATAGAACATTGCTTTTCCGTTAGTAAAAAATCTCACGAAATATAATAAAGGCTCCGTTTCTTTACTATGTTAAAGTTATTTATGGAAGAGATATTACGATAATGCTGAGTTATTGCACTTATTAGCTTTTATTAATATCTTTACTATTTTCTGAGAAAAAAATACTATTCTCTGGAAGAAAAATGATGGGTATGCTGTGTACATTGTGACAATTATGTTTTTAGCATGTGGTTTTTTATATTTTCTTTTCTTTTTGGCGGTGGTAAAAGCTTGCTCTCTTCCAGGGGAATTCCTAGCCCATAAATTAGGTAGAGATTCAAATGAGAGGACTACAGAAGGAAAGGCCAGTTAAGCAGATAGCAATGGACTTACACAAATCCCACACCACTGCTATTTGGTAAATAAAAAATGAGACAGAATATTTAAGGCTTGCGCCAGTCAGGGTTGGTTTCAGGTGCTAGGTGGGAAGTCAAGTAGAAGGAAACTTAAACTATGTATTAAGGTCTAATTATTATAGGTAAGATAAGATAAGTTATTTATTTTCTCTCACAATAACATAGTACAACAGTAAATACAACACAAGGTAAGTAAGCTTATATATATGAGAGACTGGGGTCGATACTAGGTGGATACCTGGAGGTAATAGGAATGTAATGATATTACAAATTAAAAAAAGTTTATGAAACTACAATTTAGCTTAGCTGCATTATATTAGGATATTATAAAGGAATTTTGATACTTACACCAATACCAAATTAGACCCAGTAAGAATTAATGTCTGAATATACCCAAATAATAAGCATAATATGCTGATTCGTGGTTCATATATTAAGCCGAATATAGTGTGAAGAGAATGGCGTGTAGAGATTTTTTTATTTTGGGATTTCATATAAATTACTAAAACGCGACAAATCACGATTAAAGATCTCCATAAAATTCACAAATCATATGAGTTTCAATCCTGGCCAGGTCTTAGGCCAACGACTAGTGCGTTCGTGTGTACATAGACTAGGAGCTGCGAGCCCCAGCATAGTAAGATTCACTCCTTGTCCACTTTTTTTTTGAGTTATATTAAGTAATGTATATTATGAGGTGTCAAAACAAAAAATGCTCTACGCGTCATTCTCACACTATATTCAGCTCAATATATATGAACCATGAATCATTCTGTATATTGTTTCTCTACATTATTGTTATTTGTCTATGGCAAATAGAGAACGTGGGTTTTTCTCTAGCCTCGATAGTAGAAACACAAATTATACCATTCCCGGGTGATCACCGATACGGCCATATTGGTTTCAATAACGAAATTCCCTTTCAACCCTAATAAAATATGTAAATTATAATATTAACATACATTTGTTCCGCGGAACAATTTGAAAGTAATTAAATACCCCCGGAGCGGCGTTCGGGTCCAATTGCCGGGGAAATTGTGTCCCCGGGGAGAATTGGGTCAAGGCGGACCTGATGTCCCCTTTCCCGCGATGTCCCCAAGACGGAGACAGAGGGGACGCTTACACATTCTAAGCACAAAATCTTATGTAAAACTATTATCTTTCCATTAAGTTTAAAAGCTCCGATGTAGCGTTTGCCCGACGCGAAGCCAAAAGGGTAATGATTTAGGAAGTTGATGTATGTATTAACTCTATTGTAGCGCCTAAACTACATATCCTATTATAGTAAAGGTGATGCCAATAGATTTGTTATAAGTAATAGGCACTAGGCAGGTTACTATTATAGGCTATACTATTATAATAGTAATAGCTCCCCCCACCGATTTCGATGTCGGTAGCCGATTTCATTGAAACCAGACCAGCTACGCAGGAGTTATTTTATAGTACCCAAGTGTGTGCGCAATACACAGAAGCACTCACTCTTCCTTTTACTCTCATAACCTAGTGGGACGGTAAACCGACACGACTAGCGAGAGATCAGGCGCAGGACCGACTTTTTACATGCCCATCCGACGCATGGATCATCTTTCTTGTCAGACAATCAGGTGATCAGCCTGAATTGTCCTAACCAAACTTGAAAACAACATTATTTGTTGTTCCAACGCGGGAATCGAACCCACGACCTGGTCGAGAGCCAAGCTCTGGAACACTAGACCACGGAGGCGAACTATTATAAGTGACGTAAACGAGTATTTTTTTCAAAAGCTTGTGATTATTTCTGTTAGGATTTAAGTAAAAACTAAAAATAAATAATTTACGTTACTCAAACGCCTGTTTTAATGTTCTCAAGTCATAGTATTTTATTCTACTTAACATAATATAATATATAATAATAATATCTATGGACGCTTCACACCACGTCAATCTGGCCCCGTGCTAAGTATCCGAAGAACTTGTGTTACAGTTGTGTTACAGGTACCAGACAACGAAAATATATTTAATACTTTTTATACTATGCATATATTTAAGATTTTTATTATATTATACACAAATTTAATTATGTGACTTACATTTAAATAGATGTGTATATTTCCATTGTCTGGCACCTACACTCAAGTTCTTCGTATACTTAGCAATTTAATATTTTGTTGATTTACCTATAGTAAAAAAATCGTGTGTATATCCTCGTAAATTATGATTCGTACTGAGTACTCATATAGGTACAGTCATGCTGATCTGAGCCCCACGTTGGGCGCCAACGCGACAATAGCACTCGAGTTGTTTTGTTTGTTCCCTTGATTTACTTTATCTTTGAAGTGTTAAGAGGCGTCCCCGGTGCCCTCACAATACAAATATTTGTTTTATGCCCTTTGTACTCCTTATCTAATTAAGCGCAGAACTTTGACACAAAGGAATTACACAAAAATCGTCCTGTGTTGTTATTTATTTTAAATAGGTAAGAAATAATAACAGCTATCTCCACGGATTTCGGTGACGATGGCCGATCTTATTCTACAATATATACGTTATTTTATAGTGCTCAAAAGTGTGCTCAATATATAAGCACTCCCTATTTATATACTTTCTTAATAGGACGAAAGAACGACACGATTATGACGCCTAGATCATTCTTGTAAAACAATCAGGTGTCAACGTGCATCTTTCCCATTATAAAAGATTTGATAACTTTTTTGTTATTTCGTCCAAATAATGTTTAGATTTGAAATAGAAATGTGATATAACCTATAGGTAAACTATAGTTTAGACCATGCATAAAATAGACATAAAATATTACTTTGCTATTATTCAGGCAACTAAAATTCTAAACAGCTATGCTTCTGTGCCAAATATTCAAATCAGGTCAGCAACTTAGGCGTGAAAGAGTATCAAAAATACCATCTATATTTTATACATTCTTATATCATTCCATAAGAAAAAGGGCATGGGAATTTTATTATGAAAAAGTTACCCCCACGAGTAGAGATTAGATGTATTTGATGGTAGGTTACATGTAAATAAATAAAGCTATGCAGTCTTGAGAAGTTAAAACAGCAAAAGCCTAATCTACAGTCGAATTGAGAAACCTCCTCCATTTCGGAAATCGGTTAATAATGCTAGGTTTTCTCACAGTCGTGAAATGAATGTCAATCTCGTTTTAATGGGCTTAAACTCAAAAATCCATAAATTATACAGAACAATGCAATTATAATTAATTGAAAGTAAATAAGGTTCTGGGTTACAAATGTGCAATGACATGTTTCATATCTGGAAGAGGTCAATTAATTTCACTGAATTTTCATAAAAATATAATTAAACAGCTACATTGGTCTGAATTGAAATAATTACAAGAAAATAAATGGAAAAAAACATTTGTACAATCGTATAGAATTTAGATTTGTAGTCGACACTTCTTTAAACAGCGAGTTACATAAGCCTTTTAACTGTCAAATATTTTAGAGATAATCCTTTTTTTTTTTTTTTTTTTTAATCTATTTTATTTGGTAGGGTTTTTGTCCATAGAGACATGACAACCCCATCGTATCCACACTAAAGAACCTCACTCACAAACGCTAAGTGCTAATTTATATACAGCTAGTGCTGTACTCGAGGTCGGTTTACATAAACAGCTCTGTACCCAACCTACATCCAATGTATTTAAACCAAAGCCCTTTATGAGTGCGATTCTTTCATTTTTGTTCCTGGCACATTCCATCAAAACGTGCCCAATATCGTCTAACTTATTACAGATTTCACAATTGGGTGAATCTACTTTCTTCATAAGATATGCAAACTTTTTTGATGGAATATGTCCGGACCGAACTCTAAGTGCTAGTTTTAACAATTTTCTACTTATTTTATAACCTGCAAACCAAGGAATGTGTAGAGGCTCACACTGAATACTTTTATACCATATGCCTTTAGTTTTTGATCTCTCATTGAAATATTCCTTCCAAACCATAATTGTTCTTATTTTAAATTTAGTTAATAATTCTGAATAATATGGTTTTAATTTTATTGGTCTACCTACTACACATGCCTGTTTTGCAAGTCTGTCTGCTTCTTCATTGCCACATAGTCCGATGTGAGACGGGATCCATTGTAATTTTAATTCTATACCTCTAATACTACACTTATAAATATTTTTTAAAATATCATACGCGACCGACACCCCTCTAACTCCAGTCACACATCGGACCATGTGTTGTAAAGCACTCTTACTGTCTGAAAATATAACAATTTTTCTTAAATTATTTGATATAGCATACTTAAGACACTCATTTATCCCAATCAACTCCAATGACATGATTGAAACCTCGTCGGTAACTTTAAACATAAAACCTTGAGTATCTACAGAATCATAAAAACCTACTCCTCTTGCTAATCCATTTTTAGATCCGTCTGTAAAAAATTTGTGCCATTGACTGTATCTATCTATTATTTCTTCTTGAATTATTGTTTTTAAATTATTTAGCTCATAGTTTGCCTTAGGTCTTTCTACATTGTTCAAAGTTGGGAACACAATATTTTTAATGTCTATTTGAGATATCCATACATCCAAACAAAATTGATCCAACACATGACTCGAGTAAATATCTAGGTGATTTGTTTCTCGGTATATTTTAACTAAAATTGGTATTTTTTTCCTAGACCAATATCGACCTTGACATTTTTCATTAAGCTCATTTAATAAAGCTACTGCCACATTATCTGTAAATGAATACGATTTTAACATGTATTTGTAAGCCAAGTATTGTCTTCTTATAAAAAGTGGGGGAATACTCAACTCACTTTCCATACAATGAATTGGTGAGCTTCTTATAAATCCACCTATAATTCTTAAAACCTGGTTTTGAATTTTATCCAGCCTTGATATATTACTTTTAGCGGAACTATCAAATAAAATGCTGCCATAGTCAAGTCTGGACCTAATTAATCTATACATATAATAAATCTGTAGAGGAGTCGTGTCTGTACATTGAAGATATTTGAAAAAAAATATGATAGGGGACCTTTATTTACGCAATAGTACCCAAAACTATGATTTTTGAAATTTTTGTCTGTTTGTCTGTTTGTCTGTTTGTCTGTTTGTCTGTTTGTCTGTGGGTTTGTGCACGCTAATCTCAGAAACGGCTTATCCGATTAAGATGTACTTTTCACTAATATATTGCGGCAAGCTTCACTTAACATTTAGTGTTTGTTTTATGTAAATCGGTTCATAAATAAAAAAGTTATGACAATTTTAATAGATCATGTCGTTTTTGCTGGACGTTTGTAGGAAGCGCGCGGGCCAGGCCCGCCTCGCGCCGCGCGCGCCGCTTCAAATTGTATTCGCAGCAAACGCACCGGGGCCGCGGGGGTGACTTTTATTTGTTAGTTTTAGGCTTGCTAGGTAGGGACAATCTAAGATTTTTTTTCTTGAGTTTATTACGAAAGTTATTTGTATAAAATCAGTTAGTACTTTTACTGTAAAGTCCTTTGTGATAAGTAGGTACTGTTTACATATTTGTTAGCGTAGGTTAGTAATAAGTAAATAAATAAAAACCGGCCAAGTGCGAGTTGGACTTGCGCACCGAGAGCTCCATACAAACCTGATTGACATAGAATTTTGATTTGGTTACAGCTTGAATATATTAGAGACCTAAGTATTTGCTATAAGTTTCAATTAGGTATACACATTCATGACAAACGGTACTAAGTTTAAAAAAATCAAAATAATTTTTAGTATCTTTATAATGTTACTAAAAACGTATGGTTTTAGACGTTGCTTGGTTTCAAATTTTATGATTTTGAGTTCACGGGAAGTACCCTTTAGGTTTTGATTCCCTTACGAGTGTCGAAAATGACGAAATTTAGCGACTTATTTAAGCAACTGCTTTTGGTTGCATTGGCTAAGAGGTCTGATTTTTTCACTGCTTCAAGGAACAGTAGGTATCCTGAGTATTTTATATAATTTTCATCTTGATACCTACACGCGTTTCTGAGTAAAAGGGTCTTGACAGACAGACGGACATGGAAATGATCTTATAATATTATGTATTTCGTTTTTTCCTTTTGAGGTACGGAATTTTAAAAACAGTTTTAAGATTTTCATAAATATATTGCTCTTTATTTTGTTTTTTCTATTTTATAATATACCTATACATACGTTAAAAAACATCTTGATAGTTACTAAACTGTGTTACAGGGGAAAACTGTTGATGCAACTCGATTCCAATCGAGATACCTTTTGAAATTCTAGCCTTTTGCGGCCTGTCCTGGATATGTGTTAACAGATTATTATGGGTTTTTTTGCCAAATATCATAATATTGATAGAGTATTCTCATATACAAATATATCTTACAAGCGATAGCGCGATGCAGAGCAGACCATAATAGCGACATCTATACGCCAAATGCCGTACTTTTAATACAATTATAGCAAAGTTGAGTAGGTACCTACATTTATACAATACGTTATCCGAGAGTTAAACTCAGCGTGCATCATTAGCAATGTATAATATTATTTTGTATTGTATATTATAGTTCTCATTCCGTCCATTAAAATTCATACTACAGCCTACTATTACTGTACATTTTATAGTCTTCTTTGTAGAAATTATGTATTCGATAACTGCATAATACATAGAATTTTGATTAACATAAGTATTGTGTTTACAGTTAAACTAAAAAAGTGATGTCAATATAAGTTAGATTTATGATTTTCGTGATATTTTTATTTCTTAGTTTTTATAATGCAAATTGGGAAGGTAAAAAGGTTTTTATGTTCGGTACAACTTAGGTTTGTTTTCTTTCTTTTGGGACTTTCTATATTTTGCTACTTTTCTGTATAAAATCAGTACTTTAACAGTAAAGTGATTTATAATCAGTACCTACATGTTTGGTTATTAATAAATAAAAAACCGGGCAAGTGCGAGTCGGACTTACGAACCTAAAGGCTAAAATACCGCAAAATTTTGCGGCGCGCTGTCTTAATATCATTGTCGCCACACCAGCAGCGTCGGCGTGGAAACGATCATCGTCTGCAGTCGCTGCGGCGCAAAATCCATACAAATCTTAGTACTAGATGTTCGTCGTGTATGTGAGCGTACTATCAAGTAGTCCCGTTCGCATTATAGTAATTATACACGGTCGTTTGTCAAGCTGGTAGTAGGAATTGTCAACATAAAGTAGTTTTTTAAATACCTCGACGACAGTTTTTATAACTAAAAATATTTTTAAAACAGATTTATTATAACACTGCCCTAAATTACTTTTCCACGCGTACGGAGTCGCGGGCACAGCTAGTGAAAAATATAAACGCCTCATATGTATTGGATGGACTCCCCACGATGGCCCCACAAGAACTTTTAAAATATTTATATATTTGGAGCACTTTTCTTCGGTCTCTTTAATATGCTTTCCCCAAAGTAAACTTCTATCAAGCCAAATCCCCAAATATTTGTAACAATCCACTGATGACAGCTGATCCCCATATAAACTTAAAACAGGTAAGTTCTTTCGTTTTCCTCTACTAAAAACACAAAATTTAGTTTTATTTATTGATAATTGTAATCCAATTTCATCTAATAATTTACTTATTATATTCAGAGCAATTTGAATTTTTCTGGCACACTCATTAACATCCTTATTTTTAGTGTAAATAACAAAATCGTCGGCATATTGTGAAATATGAACACCTTCTTCCAAAATCAATTTACAAATTTTACGGGTCAGAATATTGAATAGAATAGGGGAGAGCGGGTCACCTTGTGCTAAGCCTCTAGAGGTCCATCGACTAACTGATAGAACTCCATCATCATCTTTAACCTTCAAATGTCTTTCTTTTAGAAAAGACCACAGGTATCTACAAATATTTTGACCAGCACTAATCTCATCCAAACTTAAAATCATTTTATCTACCGTAACATTGTTATAAGCATTTTTGATATCTAAAAAACAAGCAAGAGTTGGAATATTATCAGACATACCGATTTGTATAAAAGAAATTAAACGGACTAAATTATCTATGCATGACTGAGATTTCCTAAAACCTACTGTAGAAGATGATAAAGTATTGTGTTTCTCTACAAACCATTCTAAACGCTTTACAATCATATTATGGAAAATTTTGCAAATGCAGGTCATTAAAGAAATTGGTCTGAGCTGCGGTTCAGACCCAGGTTGGCTAATTTTGGGTATTGGTAAAATAACCACCTCTCGCCATTGCCAAGGAATCTCACCAGTAGTATAAACTAAATTATAAATATAAAGCAAAAAAACTAAAATTGATTCTGGAAGAGAAGATATCATAGAATATGTGACGCCGTCATCTCCTGGTGCTGTATCTTTATTTTTGAAACTATTTTTGAGTTCATGTATTGAAAATTTTGAGTCTAGTAAATTGTTGTTAGAGGAAAATGTTGGGGGCTTATTACTGACCCAATCTGGAGTAAGTGATTCTAATAATTTTTTTCTCTTGTCCCTGTCTATATAAGAAACATTTCTACGAACTCCTTTAATCCATTGCATACGATGCCACATATCGATGGGTGAAGTTTCTCCATCTAAGGAATCATAAAACTTTATGCGGCTTTCTTGCTTTTTCTGCCTAATCATTTTTGCTGCCTCTTTAATTTTAGATTCTAATTTAAATAAATTATCTGGAGTCGGATTGCGACGAAACACACTAAGAGCTAATCGGCGCTGAGCTACAATCATAGAAAGGGACTGACACCAATATTCTTTCGGTTTAAAATTAGTATAAGGGCTAGTACATATTTTTATAAAAGGAACACTAATATTTATCGCTTCATTTAACTTATTAAAAAAAAAATCATACATTAAATGTACATTATCATTGAATGTTTGCAGTTCAATTCCGGCAAAAGATGTCAGTAAGTTTTCTCTAAATTTCAACCAACTTATCTTTTTAAAATTTCTTTTTTTTATAACATAATTATTTTCAAAATTAATTTTTGTGTGGAATTTAATTATAAGGTGATCGCTGCCTAAAGTCTCATTTAACACATTCCAAAGAAAATTTATAGCTATGTCCGCAGAAACAAATGTAATATCCGGTGATGACTTTTGTAAATTTTGATTAACTAATTTAATACGAGTATGTTTTCCATCATTTAAGTATACATAATTATTTTCTAAGATTACATCCGATAACTGAGTTCCTCTTACTTCTGTTTTATAGGACCAATCCGTGTGATGTGCGTTAAAATCCCCTGCTATAATAGACTGACTAGGAAAATGGCGAAACAAAAATTCCCAGTCCTGCTGCGTCGTTCTAGCAGATGATGGGCAGTAAATGGATAAAATATTTTGAATATACTTACAGTTAAATACTTTAACATGAAGCGTCTCTATACTTGAATTAGGGCAAATAAAAGTATTAACGGAACAGCGGATCGACTTATGTAATATAATTGCTACCCCACCATATGAATCAGATCTATCGTTTCTATAAATATTATATCCGCTAATACTAATTGTGACACTAGGGTCAAACCAGGTTTCACTAATTATAGCCACATGGATTTTTTCTTGGTTTAAAAATTCACTAAAACTAGTCAGCTTTGGGCGCAGACTTTGGGCATTCCACTGTACAATATTAACATCAATAAATTTAGTTTTTTCTCTATCCATTATTTATAACAGCTCCCAGAATACTCTCAAATAATTTAAACTGCGTGAAGAAATTAACAATAAATGTTTTACATTCCTGAATAATAACATTGACGACTGCAACAACTTTTTCTTCAAATGTTTTTTTCGACACAATGGCTTGATGGATTTTTTCTAACAATTTTCTCACATCTATTTTATTTACTCCTTGCTCTTCATTTTCTGGTGTGTTCTTTTCTAACTCTACTCCGTCTAACTCCATTTCATTAACCGCATCAGCTTGCATTTTGCTCCCATTTTTCCGCAGCTTTCTTTGTTTTTGTACCTTCTTACTTTTACTTTCCGCAGCATTTTGGATCTCATTTTCCGACGAAGAGCTTAAAATCAAATCCTGTGCTTCTGGTGTTGATCGTCTTACTGCATTACTATAAGCATTTGCGGGAACAGATTTATTTATTGTAACATTCGTATTTTTTGATGTGTAATTAATATAAGATTGATAGTTTTTTCCCCCTTCATGTCTCTCAGATATAATCTCTATAGCTTTTTTATACGTAATGTTATTTTGACTCATCACAATACGGATTTTTTTTTCTTTTAAGAACATTGGACAGCTTCTATCAAGTACTAAATGTGGTCCTTTACAATTTAAGCATTCAATTTTCTCTTCCGCACAGTTTGAATGATTAGAGTTACCGCACTTGGGGCATAACATTTTTTTAATGGGGCAAAATTTTAATAGGTGTCCATACTTCCAACAACCGGAACACTGAGTTACCGGAAAAACGAATGGTTCTACCTTAAACCTACAACCATATGCATATGCGTATGGAGGTAAGGTAGAATTTTGGAAGCATAGCCGAATTGATTCGCTATCTATCCATTTTCCTTCAGCGGATAACCTTTTTAATCTTTTTATAGATATTATTTTCAAATCACATTCAAAAATCTTTATCATCTCATCTTCTGTTAAATCCAAATCAACTCCTTTAATTAGTCCATAAGAAAAAGAGTTTTCAAAAGTTTTCTGACATCGATAATCTAAATCTTTAAATTTTGAACATTTAAGTAATTTTTCGGCATCTTCTGTATTCTCAAAATGTATAAAAACCTTGTAGGGAGATTTGTATTTTATTCTTGTTATGTGTTCAATATTTTCACTGCGTAATAACTTTGCCATCGCCATTTGTTTAGGTAACTCTGTATGAGAAGTCACACAAATTTCATTTTTTCTTTCAGATTCTACTTTCTCTTTACTCACGTCGTCTTTTCCTTGAACCGATTTATCGATTAATGATGTACTACGAATGAATCGTTTTGGTTTTCGCCCCTTGCGAGTAACAATTGTAAAACCATCACTGCTTTCTGTTTCATCTTCTCTCGTCTTTCTCTTCTGCATTGTAGACTGTGTATTTGATTGATTTTGCATACCAATTTCATCTGAATAATGTGCAAGGTTATGAACTTCTACCTCGCATACTCTAATGTTGTCAAATTCTCTGCTATGACTATTTTGTTTGTTTATATCTTCATCTTCATCCATCATATAAAATGAGGGTAGATGTGAAAACGAAACGAATGATACGTAACACTCGAGCTACCGATCGCACTACGCGTACGCACTGACCGAGCGCTCGCGCGGAACTGAGAGATAATCCTAACGATACTCAGCATACTCCTCCCATTTATCTCTTTAAGACCACTTCAAGACTTCAGAAAGCCCTAAAACTAAAGTGATTTGCATAGTAATTATTTACATTACCTAAAATACTTTACGTTAGACCGTAAACCATTTAAAAGGGGCTCGCGGCCTATAGCTTCTCAGCCTATACAAGTACAGTTGGCAAAAAAACACTACAGGTTTTTTATATGAATATGCTGGCACAGAACTTTATTATTAATTGTAAACTATCTATACTTCTAAATTAAATCAAGGGCTTTAACGCTTCTAATTTAAATGTCACTTAATTACAGCGCAATTAAGAACAACAATGATTCACTGATTACGTCAATTTTAAATTTCTTGTTTACATTAAGTAGCTGGACAGTAAATACCAAAAAAATCACGGCACTGTCAATATTTAATATACTCTGTGGCTACTACACTAAAACACTAGCGGCTGAATACTGGAACTATAGTAAATTAACTTAGAAGATAGACAAAATTTAGAAGAATTCAAGATGCCATGCCAAATTTAAAAAAGTAGTTATGGAACGTTTGTGTGCTAAAGGTTATTTGTTATAAGGTTACTGATTTCATTAATAATTGCACACCCTGGGAATAAGGCGCCTCTATGCTAGGTTACAACTTTGTACACTTTATTTTTATCAATTAACTAGCTGTGATGTGAAGTGGGTATGGATCAGCACCCGTGCCCACTTCGTTGAGCATACAAACCGTTTTAACCTTCCCTGGACTTCCACGAATATTTCAAGACAAAAATAGCCGAATCGTTTTAGCGAGACTAACGAACAGCAATAAATTTTATTTATTAGATTTTTAGGTCATAACAATGTTATATATATTTTTGAAAAGAAAACAATTATTCCATATTTTTGCAAAAAGATGGCCCGCTTCGTTCGAAACCGCTTCGTTATGTAACGCGTTACGGTGTCTGGCCTCCTTTTCTCTCGCGCATATGCAGCTTCTCACTCACTCTCATTGAGTTGTCGGTCGGTCGGCAAAAGGACGCACACGTTTTTTTGCCGACCGTCCACTTATTATTCCCGTCCGGCCCCAACTCTGCCCAACTGCCTTTTGTGCCCACTTGGAAATTCATCGCATATTTAAAGGTTCTGCCAAGGCTTTGTTTAACTTTGGAGCTTACAGGGCGTCCCGTGAAATTCGTGTTGCTTGTTTGTGCTACGGTACCGGCAGCAGCATTTTAATTAATATGTAACAAAATCAAATAATTGTATTCGGAATTAGATTTCTCCCGCCACTTCGAGCATTCAAAATTAAATCTAGCTGGAACAGTACATTTCGCGGTAAAATTAGAAAAAAGATAAGGTTAGTAAGCACCAAAGATTATGTAGTTGACATACGATTTGAATCAACCTTATCTGAGGCATTTTAACCAAACTTGCAAGCGTGATGTAATTATAAAATATCTGTCCCTTCCTTTCTGTCTGATATTCCACCAATCAGCGTTCAATATGGGAGTTGATTTATATGCAATGTTAGTTGATCGTACATTTGAATAGCGTTCGAGAAACCGGGAGCAGGTGCAGCATATAAACTATGACCATACCAACTGCAATTTTTATATAAAAAGTAAATAACAGACGTAGATCCAGGGGTTTCCAACGACACCTCATTGGTCTAATTATCATAATTAGAAGTTGTCAGAGAACAGATGAACCATAGCATATAGGTCAAAATCATAACTCTCCTTTTTGCTTTGTCATAGTCAGGTAAAAATGTATTTCAACATTGAATCCAACCTTTTTGTTTATTGAATGTTTAGCAGCAACGTTATGAGAACCTACGAGAAGCAGTGGCGTGGGGCTCCTATTCCTATTGGCTTCACTTACCCCTGACCTGTTTGACTTTATATAGATCTTTAAAAGTGATTGGTCCGCGTTATGGAGTGTAATTTATTCCAAATATAAAAAATGCCAAAACAAAAAATGCTCTACGCATCATTCTCTTCACACTATATTCGGCGTAATATATGAACCATTACTCACCCTGTATGTATTTTACAGGCTACGGGTTGCCTCTGAAGCAACCTTCGTCACTGGTACAGTGGTCATTGGTACATAGTGGTCACTGGTACATAGTGGTCACTGCAACTAGAAGTTGTGCTTATTTTTTATTCGCCTCTCACTTCACATAAGACACGCTCTCGAACTATTGCTAGTTTCTAAATTACACCTTCATTATTGATTATTTCCCTTACTTTATTTTTGCTATCATAAACGCCTGTTGCTAATCTACTCATAATTAGATGGAAAATGATAATGAATTTAATATTTTTCTTCAGTTTCATAGGAATTCTGTCTGATGTTAAGATCGAAACTCGGAAGAGTTTAACATGCAAATTGTCTCTAAAGGTAGGCTTTAGATAGCTGGAATACACAGATATACAAAATGAATATCGTGTAGTTGTTTATCTAGTATAACTTGTTTCTATTAAACATTTCTTTGAATGTCGTCTCTTCCAGTTTTACAAGTCCTTAGCAAGCTAAAAATACTCGCAACAAATAAATACAACATTATAATATATATAAACATAAGTATAAACTAAATTAATAACAGCGCACTCTATGTATATTTTCTGGAACTAGTTTGAAAACCAAAATTGAAACACGACATCTATCGGCGGATAGCGTGAACTCGCTCCCAAAAGCACCCCTCCCCTCCCACCCCGAAAACCCTATCGATCGCCCTACCACTACACAACTTACGCTAGCCGAAAGGACACTGCCAAAAGCCCAAAAATAGTGCAATTATCAGGCCTAGTAGATTTAAAGCTATTTAGCAGGTAAGAATCTGATACTCCTAACATAAGTGACCTCAAGTAATGTTCACTAGGTAGTGCGCGGTTCTGCATGCGAAATCACACCTTGAAAAGAATTTTTAATAAGACGTTCCTGATAGTGCCAGAAAGTTCCAGATTAAACGAGTCTGTAGGTTCTAGAATCTAGAAGTAAGTAAGTTGAATAGCTTATATATAATTATAATGCTCGAGATTTTTGTGACGTCACAATATTTTTGTTTCTACGTGTGATTAGCGATGATAACAATTTGTCACTCGACACTTGATTGTTGACCTAGTTTTAGGACAAGGATTAAACGCGTGCTATACAGGTGACTACTGTTGAAAAGTGAAATGCGACCATCTTTTGCAATTTTTGCAATCCATTTTTGCCTTGTGTTCGATATTCAAATGCGACGAATCCTTTTCAGGCGCTACTGCATGCCTGGCGTATTTTCTAGAAGTGAATAGGGGATACCATGATAAAGATATGATTGTATACTAATAAAATCGTGAACATTATAACTTTTTCATTTCTGATCTCATCAAAGTTAGAATCATCAAACAATTTCAATTTTATAGAGTTCATATATTCCATCTGATTACTCTAAGAACCCTGGATCGAAATACAAATCTCTTCTTTCTTTGTTTGCAGTATTTTAATGTGGTTTATGTAACGTTTCAGGAGGGCGCGACTGCTGTGCCGGCGCCGGAGGCAGTACCTCATCACGACGCCCCGTTCTCTGACAAACAGCCCATCGACGATGAGGGCTCCGGTCTAGAACCGGACGAGAGCTCCGGCTCCGGTTGGGGCGCCGGACCCGGCACCGACGACGAGGACGCGCGATCTGGCTCAGGTGACGCCAACGGGCTGGAGGATGACGAAGACTATAGTTTCACCCGCGGATTCGCCGGCCGGCCGAGGCTGATCGTGCCGGAACCGGCGAGTGCCGGACTCACCACTCCGCCGCCGGTCCCGGACACGGAACCGCCTGTGCCGGACACGGAACCGCCCGTCCTGCCAGTAGACGACAAGTTCGATGTAGTCAGTTGTGAGTAGTGGCTGAAGCATGCCAGTTTTGTTGCGTTATTTTTTAGTTTTAGTACCGATGCCATGTTTTTATACCATAATGGGACTGACATTGTGAAAATAATTAAAAGTGCCTAATTCCAACAAGAATAAAAAAGACGCCATGTTTTAATATTATTTGAGTTCAACTAGGTACTCAAGTTACTAAAAATAGTTCAGATTATTTATTATTAATTATTAACAATATAATGAGGCTTAGGTATGTGTAAAATTTAATTCCATTTAATAATACATACAGTAGAGACTCGATTATCCGGACCAACCCAATATCAAAGGTTTTGTAAGTGTACCTAACTGAAGTGTAATTTTCTATGACTATCCAGCTTAATTATTATACCAACAAAGTGTCTAGTTAAATATAAAATAATATTATGTTAGCGCAAACTTTTATAGGGATCGAGAGATTATCCAAATATGCATTGACAACAATTTGTTCGGATAATATATCTAACATGATTTCTACAATATTGGATAGAGATTTTATCATTGTGAAATAAAATATTGTCGCTAAAACTATTAACGAAGTTAATTTAAAAATGTTTTCAAGTTGAGTTCAATAACATTGTTTCTCGTGATTTAACACAGATAACCTTCATTCATGAATAATAATGATGAAGTGCTAATTCACAGTCATTTTGTTTATAATTTTCCTCGGCTAGTTCGCCTCAAGCGTTGTCACACGCAACTTGTATGTCGAGTCCTATATTTTAATTGTATTTTATATAAACATACCCGAGGGATTCGGTAAGTTATCTTCAATATACTCATCATTTTGCATGATATTATCATCATTGGAAACTATTTTACATGATGACATTAAAAAATAAAAAAAACTTTGTCAAATTATGTAAGATAGTTTTGAAATGGCCCTCCGGACCCACTGGCTGTTTATCAATTTTTACCTACCACATTTAAAAAATCAAAGGCATGTTCGATTTTTGAATCCTAGAATCGTTTCATCACCATTGTTTACTGTCGTTGTTAATATCATGCTAGTCCGACCCCCACTCATGCTGGTTAGTGGTTAGACCTATCTATGTTGTTGTAGTCTTCGTCATCAGGTATACCGCTTTTGACGTCTGTATTCTGTATACCTGTCAAATAATTATATGGATTGAAGTGATTTAAGAAATGTTTTTTTAATTACAATTATATTTTTACCGTTTAATTGGAGCAATCTTCAATAGCGTGATCGATTATACCAATACAATTTATTACGACCTAGACATAAAATTAATCATTACGTAAAAACCGTGAAATTACTCATTGTTGTTTCGGTTGTGAGGCAAAGCATAGTAAATAGATAAATCTAACAATAAATACGTGTATTTCCTTGAGATAAATTTCCTACATACCTAGTTATTACTTATTATATTAACATTCATAGCTTTATTTTATATTAAACTCGAGTGTTTAGCAAACAGATAATTACAAAAACTAAGTTAAAAAAAACTAATAATTTAATTTTTATGAATAAAAAATATAATACAGGTCTTTGCTTTCATCAATTTATTTTAATAATAACGTAAAATATTAAACAAGTGCACCGCGCTACTCTATTATCAATTTGCAAATATATCAAAATTCGAAATATTTTTGAAAAAGGAAAATTGATTTTTTTAATGAATGCGTGTTTTGCCAATTACTAATATATTTTGCCATGTGTTTCCAGCCGGTGTACCAAAGATATATGAGGAGCCGATCGAACCGCGCATCTTGGTTGAGGAGAACCAGCGTCCAGACCAAACTGACATCAGCATATCAGGAGAGGACCTCAACCCCTCTGTTGTGAGTACATTTAATTTCAATCACACTTATATTAATGCAAGTGAATGTTTGTTACTTCTTCATCCGCAAGATAGGCTACCTTTTATCCCGAAGTAAACTATTCGTGTGGAACACTGTTGCTGTTTAATGAAATACACATGATATATTATAATTAATGAGGTAAATTATTAAAACATTTGAAGACATTCATCGATGAAGGTGTTATGTAGCAAAATCCTGATTTCGAATTAAGTTCAAACTGTCACTCAAACATTTTAGAATATGTCGTTAAGTATTAAGTATATTAATCTAAAGATCCGTCTTACTTACTACGTTACTAATGTCCTAAAATGTTTAAGTGACAGTTTAAACGCAATTTTCTGGGTAAAATTTATTTGCGACATATCACTTTATATTCATGTCTTAATTTATTTTTAACTGTTTCTCATTTGTTTTGAACTATCATAAAACTGGACGTGTATGTTTTACACACGTATTTCTCCTAATAGCTAGATAATGAACATAGGCCTTATTAATTGATACTAAGAACTCCCCACACCAATTTCTGTGACGGTGGCCAGTTGAAACCAGATTAGCAACGCAGGAGTTACTTTATTCTGCCGGACCCACTCATCATTGACCATCTTCATTCCAGGAGCAGCAGCCGGATCAGGAGCAGGCGGGGTCGGAGCCCCGGGGGCAGCAGCGGCCGGCGGACAGCGTGGTGTTCATCATGAACGCGAAGCCCGAGGACCGCGCCACCAGCTTCTTCGCGCAGCCCGGCATCCTCGCCGGTCAGTTGCGTCTGCTTTACCGACAGACTGTACAAACTAATAGCTCCCCTCACGGTGTCGGTAGTATCACTGAAACCAGGCCAGCTACGCAAGAGTTATTTTTATAGTGCCCAAGTGTGTGCGCAATACACAAAGACACTCTCTACAGTCTGTAGAAACAATTTTTTGGCCTTGTCAGATATCTTGGAAAGGTCACAAGACTATAATAGCTCCCCTCACCGATTTCGGTGTAGGTATCATTGAAACCAGGCCAGCTACGCAGGAGTTACATAGTGCCCAAGTGTGTGCGCAATACACAAAGACACTCTCGACAGACTGTAGAAACAAATTTTTGGCCTACTCAGATATCTTGGAAAGGTTACAACAACACTATAATATTAGCACAAGACTATAATAGCTCCCCTCACTGATTTCGGTGTCGGTAGTATCATTGAAACCAGACCAGCTACGCAAGAGTTATTTTATAGCACCCAAGTGTGTGCGCAATACACAAAAAGACACTCTCTCTTCCTTTTACTCTCATAACCCAGTGGGACGGTAAACCGACACGACTGGCGAGAGAACAGGCGCAAGACCGACTTTTTACATGCACATCCGACGCATGGATCATCTTTCTTGTCAATCACAAAGACAATCAGGTAGTCAGCCTGCATTGTCTTAATCAAACTTGAAAACAACATTTTTTGTTGATCCAACCCGGGGTCGAACACGCGACCTCCGGGTCGAGAGCGAAGCTCTGAACCACTAGACCACGGAGGCGATACGTAGAAACTACAAGGTTTAAGCCTGGTCTGAGTCAAAATAAACATAATAATTTAGTTCACGGGCTTGTAGTCTAGTATATTTGGGAGGATATAAAAAATCACCAGTGTTTAATTTTTATATCTCTTTGTTATTAATCAACGGGATGTCGATTTTTTATCAGAATGAGTCACGAATTTCAGCCGCCAGCGCAATTTGTGTGGGGTTTTAGAGCTCTGAAAATAATCGACTTTACGGAACGAACATTCACGTAGCATAACAATAACACAAATATGGAAAAGTGTTAAAAAGTTGTATGTGCTAGTACTATTCCCAAGTTGATAAAAATATATACACCACAGACACTTTTTTCCAACGTCAATAGAGCAACTTGCCATGATGTACTATAAATGACGCCTGTTGATGAGTTAATCGAAACCGGTCGTGTTATTTATAATCTGTGTTCCAGTTGCAAGGAAATAACGTTTGGAACTAAATTTTTATCACATTCCCGTTTTAGAAAAGTTCATACGTAAAAAACAGAATGTGATTGAAAATTTCGTTCAAAACGCAACTCCTCCTCGCAACTGGAACTTATAAAATTATAATTATTGTGAAACCTAAATTACGTAGAAGTGTATAAAATGTTGTGTTATTAATAAAGTAGATACCTATAGGATCGACGAGGCCCGTTGCTCAGTAGTTAGAAATTAATGATATTCATATACCCATAGCCCCTAGATGTAAAATAGTTGGCAAATTACTAGATCGACTCTTATTAATTAGATCATTACTTTATTAACCGGCTTCCAAAAAAAGGAGTAGGTTCTTAATTCGGCCTGTTTTCTTTCAATAACAACATTATATGTTTTCGTTTCAGCTGTGATCGGAGGGGCGGTGGTGGGACTGCTCTGCGCGATCCTGGTGGTGATGTTCATTGTATACCGCATGCGCAAGAAGGACGAGGGCTCGTATGCGCTGGACGAGCCCAAGCGGAGCCCTGCAGCGGCGTCCTACGGCAAGGGACACAACAACAGGGAGTTCTACGCGTGAGACCTGCCCCAAGTCTACTAAGCCCGCCATGTTGGAAACTTGAGTTTTTAAATCGGACGCTTTTAAAAACTCAAGTTTTTGCCAGCCAATAACGTGGCGCGGTTTTCGAACGAACGTTCCATTTTCAAAACTTTTACTGCCAGCCGGTTGCATAACTTTTTTACATAGGTAAAAATAATCGCTTCATTTTATATTAATTTAACTTAATATAAAATAAATTGATGAATGTTAGAGAATTAATTTGCTGATAGGGATCGGCAACAGCGTCGATTTCGTTTTAATAAAAAACAGAAAAGTGGGCTTAATATGTTTTGATAATGGAACGCAATCCTTGTACCCATTGTACGTATGTACAAGCAATGTACAATGTACATGTTCGACACTACAAGACCAAATACGTAGGGCTGATGCCCTTGATCGAATTCAGGATGATACACGTCAAATATTCAACGCAGAATTAACTCAATTTGTCTTAAGAAAACTTAGGGTTTTTTCGATAAAACTTGCCTATTATAATGATTAAAAAAACATTCGAAAAACTTATTCGTTAAAATGTGGTTGCAACACGTTGATCACCTAAATATTATCAGAAACTTCCTAATATTCTATGTGTATCATCCATATTGTTGAAGTATCATTATTTATAATACGACTAGGTTTACTTTCATGTACGGATTCTTGTATAATGTTTTCTGTAAAAATAAATGTGCCATCCGCTTTGAAAATTGTATATTTGCCCATCATTCTAGTTTTATTCTTAGGCTATTTATATATCTCATTACTATGGACACGTCCATATCTCATATTATAGTATACAACGTTATTGTTAAAATATTTAATATACAATTGGACAGAATTTGCATTTTTACTGGCAACATTATTGGTTCCGTTCCTTTTTTAAAAGATTTAAAATGGCGAACAAATATAAAATGTCACACTGTAATATTCCATATTTGATATTGTTCATTGTTTTTTTATTGCAAAAGTGCCCAAATGTGTATATAATATAAATAACGAGAAAATTCCTAAATTAGACAAATCAAAATAGTTACATTCCTAATTTAATATAAATTATAATACAAGTCGCTAAATAAATTTATGTAAATAAACCTACTCCGTTTATTTTCTTTACAATAGTAGATATAATAAATGTTTTCTTAATTTTTGTAAGATTTTTTTATCTCCGCAAATCTAAAATTTAATTAATTGTCTAAATGGGTATCCCAAAGAGAAGCTTATTTATAAATATAAGAGCATTTACTACAATCAGATCTGCCAAAATATTACACGACTAATTTAAGAACTTTAGATTAAGTTTACTTTTTCATATGGTTGTCTATTTCTTTAAAATGTTTTATACAGAGTGTTACACAAAATAGCTATAAATAAATACATAAATTCAGACACAAGTACCTACTACCCAGTCAAATATTATAAATAGAGTTAAAATCCTCAACGTAATTAACATAAAACTATAATTATAATTGTAATAGCTACTTATTGAAGTTGTAATGTCATTTAATAAAATAAAAACAAATTATTTTGTGTAAGTCCCTGTATATTTTAAAGCATTCATCACGATTGTTTTGGTAGTTATGTATAGAATATTGTATATCATATGAATATTCGTTGTATAAACGCATGCAGCTATTAATGTAGGTACTGTGCCTAATGTTTAATGTTAGCCGTCTGTATACTCAGATTACAGAAAATTATTGATTACAGGATAACACTTATACTTACATAATTCGACTAATAAAACTTGAGTAGCCAACAATTTAGCTAATTAAATAGCTAAATTATCAAGTGTTATAGCTAACTACATATCATTTATGTTGTCTTATAATGTAATAACGTTAAATATATTTTGAATGACTTTCATTTAGCATGTCGTATATATTTTATATTTTTGACAATAATAAATCTGGGATAGTTGTTTTTTAGATTAATATGGGTTTATAGGTGCTAAGTTTTTTAATTTTATTGTTTATTGAAATTGGGATGTCATTGATTTGAATAATTTGTAATGCAACGAATTTTGATTAACGTTTATTTCTTCGATGGTTTTTAATTATTGCACTAAATAATCAGCTTTCAAAAAATATTAACTAAATTAATACATATATTTAAATTTTAATAATTGTAATTTATAGGGTATATTATGGAGAATGTATGATATTCGTATGAAAATAAAGTCATCAACTTTACTAAATTGTCAAACAGAATGAAAGGTTCATATTTATTTAATCGTTAAGAAACCTATATTAGAAATGAAAAATCAAATGCTATAGCCGCTTATTGTAACAAGTTTTGATCCGATTTAATAATTGTTTGCCAATTGTTAGGGAATTTCAAAAGTTGGCAACACAGCAGACTCAGCATTTGATTTGTCTGATTAATAATTAAAATAGTCACTTAATCAAAACGACGCTAAATTAAATGAAGAGCCAGTGTAATATTAATTAAATTAATTTGTGACATGACAGTAAGAATAAATAACAATAACTATATTATTTAATAGAGGCCCATTAATAAAGTTCTTCTATCAATTTCAATTACTCAGCTATGTTATATTTTTGCTCAATAATAATAAAAACTTGTATAATTTATTTTTATATAAGTAAACTTTTACTTATATTTTATGTGAGTGTATTCAATTTCAAACAATGCCACTGGTCTATTATTGCAATTATTTTTAAAAAGTGTTGTAATGTACTAATTTGAATAATGCTAACCGGGTCTAATACTCCCACTTGGGGCTAATCTGACTAACACAAAAAAAATAATGCCAGGCCCTGGTCAAATATGGACTGCATAATGCCACATTAAATGTAGGTCATAATTAGGGCTGCCATCTCTAAAACCTGCCACCCAGTACCGGAAGCGTAATTTCCCCGGATTTTGGAGCTTTCACCCCGGACATTTCAATACTTTTTTGGATGGCAGCCCTAGTCATAATAGACAGGTCTTATAGCCCCAGGTCCAAATATTTTGTACCCAGTGTAACCTCTGCAAAATGATGCGAATGTTGTCTGTGTGCTTTGAACGTGTAGTGTAAGCCTAGATGTAGGGTAGACATAAATTAATTGTCAACCTTGTATATAATGCTCCTTTACACTTAGGTAAATATACAGGTCATAATAATGTGGTTTTATTATTCATTTTCCCTTGTCCGTGGGGTGCTGGAGATAGAGTAGCCCTCCATCTTTCCCGTGGGGAAAAAAGGGGTAAAGGAAGTATATATCCGGAAATTGCAGCAACGTTACCAGGGATGTTGTTATCTCAAAACTTCGCTCGCGATCCCGGCGTGGCGACTGGCGAGTTGTACTACCTCCAATGAAATACTTAGAGGAAAGCTTATGTCCAGCAGTGACGTCATAGCTGAAACGACGAATTTCCCTTCATCAGATCTTTTTATTACTAGAAGCATAGAGAATTGGAACTCTATGATTCTAGTAATAAGCTTATCTGCAAATCCATAAAATACTTACAAGCGCCTTGGTGGCCTTGGTCGCCTTAATTTGCTGCACATATACAATCACTACATAGTATAAAACAAAGTCGCTTTCTCTGTCCCTATGTATATTTTTTCTTATATATTCGATAAAAACGCTAGACACTCAATGAAATGTCGATTTCAATTAGATGTCTATAAATGAAAAATCCCACAAATATAAATTAATCACTCCTACCGCTCAGATATTTAAATGCCTTAAAATGACATAGCAGCAGTTTACCTATATACTGTTGCTATTTGATTTTAGAAGGCATGAATCACTTAATAATATGTACTTACTAGTTAGCAAACTACCCCTCGTCTCCTAGTACTATTAACTAGTTATGTTGATGGTACTACTGATACCAAAATGTATAAATAAAATAATAAAGATATATTTATATCGCTTGTATCTCGGAAACCTCCTCCTTTTTATGAAGTCGGTTAAAAATAACAATTGCCACCAATTGCATAGTACCTATATCCTAATATTGTTTAAGTGACTAAATTATTTAAATATAATAATAATAAAAAATACTTCAGTATATTTTTAATTATAAAATTACATAATAGCAACATTAACAGCCTTTAATGAAAATAAAATTTAAAAAAACAGTTCAAATCGGGGGCCTTACTGTTAATAAGCAGTTTCTTCCAGGAAACCATTTACCAATTACAAATTCAAACAAAAAAATGTGGTACATAAGTATACCATAATATGGTAATAAAAATAACAAAATTATTACTTAGGTACATTAAAAAAGGATTAAAAAAACTACTAATTGGAATACTTATGTACCTACATAAATAAAAATATATTTTATAGATAAGTAAGTACCTAGTCGTCGAAAGAAGAAGTATTCTTTAAAAATATTAATTGGCCTAGATTATATTTATTTACCTACGTAAAAATATTCTATAAACAAAATTGCAAAGGATAAAACTTTTAATATAAAAAATAAATATGTATAAATACTATATCTCAGAAACTAATGGTCCGATTTGAAAATATATTTTTTTTTGTTGGATACTGGATAGGCCATTTATTTATGGTGGAATGCTATATTATATAATATATAACATTACGCTGCGACCAATAGGAGCGAAGCGTCAGTGAGAAATGTTGTAGAAACGGGGAAAATTATTCACAAGGGGGGACTTTCGTTGCGTGCACTGCATAAACGATTTAAGT